>CM048749.1:152649327-154116202 GCA_026315105.1 Locusta migratoria
GTATCTACACGCTACAAGCCGGCACAGAAACGGTTAGATCTCTAGACCTTGGACATACAGCTAAAGCAGTCTCAAATGCTGAAAACCTACCAAAAGAACTGACTTGGTTACTTTAAACGTTGAAGGATACTTGTTATAACAGCAGACGTATATCGGAAACTGTTTCAACCAAGTAGGCAAAAGAACACCGAAGAAGACGCCAAGAAGATCGAAATTTTACAGCTTTTTGGATCAATAAGAGGGATGATTATAAGGCACTTCAAGAGACATAAAATTGACAAAATATTCAGGTCTCCAGCAAAGATGCGGAAACTGATTAAACCTGTTAAAGACAATCTACGCCTTACATCGAATTCCATAAAATGAGAGGTCTGTTATTAAATGGACGAACGGCTCCTGGTAGGGCGTAAGAGGCAATAGAGATCAAAATATGGAACAACGAGCTCAATATAGATGGTGGATCAGAGTTCATTACGGACTGAGAATCTGGTTTTGAGGAGTTGCGGCGGGTACGACAGTCGAGCTACCAAAACATTGTTTTCCATTTCACAGCAGTTTGTGTTTTTCCACTTCTTTTCAGAAATACTCCAGATTTAACCCTAAATAAATAAATGAAATATCAAATGTGTCAAGCAATTTCTATTAGTGTTATTGAGACTAATATAGAGTCCCAACCAACTTCTCGACCGAAAACATCTTTGGAACTACAATAGATATTGAAAGCGCCTTACAAGATCAGTAGCATTTGGAAAAGGCTTACGACAGTCAAATCTAGGAACAGTTTAAAACGTAAATAAACATTACTTCAGCACTACCTGATGTTACTAAATGTATGTTTTTTGATCTTCAGTTAGGAGACTTGCTTGATGCAGCTCTCCTCCCTTCTATATCCCGTGAAAGCATCTTCACCTCCTCATAATTACGACAACGCACATCCATTTGAATCTGTGTTACTACTTTAGTCTCTTGATCTCCCTCTGCGACGTTTACTTCACATACTTACGTGCTAAATTAACCATTCCTTGACATCTAAGAATGTGTCCTACCAATCAATCCCTCCTTTTAGTCTAGGAACGGCATAAATTCATTTTCTCCCTAATACTGTTCAGTACCTCGTCATCAGTTACGCTATCTACCCACATAAGTTTTAGCATTATTTTGTAGCACCACATTTAAAAAGCGTTCATCCTCTTCCTGTCTGAACTATTTATCGACCATCTTTCACTTCCGTCCTACGCAGCACTACACACCAATGCTTTCAAAATGTTCAAAATGTTCAAATGTTTGTTAAGCTTATGGGACTTAACTACGGGGTCATCAGTCCCTAAAATTACAAACTACTTATCAACTAGCTAACACTAAGGACGTCACAAATATCCATGCCCGTGGGAGGATTCGAACCCCCGACCGTAGTGGCCGTGCAGACCGTGACTGACGCACCTCAGTCCCTTCGGCCACCGCGGCCAGCACTTTCAAATAAAGACTTCCGTGCACTTAATATTCGACGTTAACAAATTTTTCTTTTTTTGAATCGCTTTTCTTCCTTGCCATTCTGCATTTTGTATTTTTACTGCGGAAGTAACAAAACGCATCTACCACTATTATTACTTCGTTACCTAACCCAATTCCTTTAGAACAAAACCGTATAGGTTAGCTACAGAACTGAAACAGAGCATGCCGGTACACGACACACGTTCTCGTTTCAGTATATGCGCGAACTACTAGTGTCTACAACAAGACGTAACTTACTTAAGAAAAGCGCTTAGTATTTCTTACTCTATCAATATCATTGAAAATCCAAAAGGTAAGGCGTTGGTTGCATCGCAATAACTCAGGTACAGTGCGAAACAAAGTTGGAGTCGGAAATAAATTAATCACGCAGCTAGCGCGTCCGGAGACTCGGGTGTTTATTTATTTCAACATCATTCTCTTAGGACTGTCTGCAGATGTAACTTCAAAAAAGAGGCAAAGTTGCACACGGCTGGTTCTTTTCATTGACGACTAGTTTCGGGCTTTTCTGAGCTCATTAGCCAGTCAAACCAACTCAATGTCATCACCAATATATAAACGATACATCATCACATGTACAAAAAGTTTGTACTTTGAAACGTGTCATATTACTCTTCTTTGAACTGAATTGATGGATGACGTTGAAAGAAGAAGAAGAATGTGATACGTTTCAAAAAAATGGGAATTAAAATAAATTGTACATGTGATGATGTTTGTATATTCGTGATGACATTGAGTTGGTGTGACTTGATAATAGGCTCCGGTAAGCCCCAAACTGGTCTTGAATAAAAAGAACCAGCGGTGTGCAATTTGGCTGTTGAATTAAAATTATTAATGTAAATAGTGAGTTGGTGTCCTGAAACCAGTCAACATATTGGAATTTCATAATATTTATATAAGTTTTAGATTGTCTCTAGTTTTTACTTTCGAAAGCCCCTGTCGTACGTTCGTGACCGTGAAAGTCGCTTTTATGTGTCTATTGTATCTCCAGAGATAGTTTCGGTAAAAAGAAGTTCAGTGGGACACACTGTATAAAATATAGACAAAAAGATGAGCCGCTTACCATACAGAGGTTGGTAAGGCAACATTAGAACATCTATTATATATTAAGGAAGAAATATTGTAATCAAGGCAACGGCTGTGACCGAATGCAAATTTTCTTCCCATGTCGCAGAACCATAAATTCTCGCGCCCGGGCGCGCGCGCGCTCGCACACACACACACACACACACACACGCACGCACACACATACACACACACACACACACACACACACACACACACACACAAATATCCATTCACAACAGAGGGAGAAGGTCTGTAGAGTAAATGTCCAGACGGCAGAATGAAGACGAAAGAAGATTTAAGGATATGAAATGTCGTGGTAGATTACCGCCCTGCGCGGCAATATAAATTCCTGGCTGCTCGCCGTCACCGCGGCAGACCTCCGCGGACAGCGGGCCACGCATGTCGGCAGCAGCGTCCGCGCCGCAGGAAGTGCCCCAGATTTGATTAGGCGGCAAAGCGGCGCCAAACTCCGACAGGCCGTGCGTGTGCCTGCCCCCTGGCGGACGCAACATATTCGCACGCGGCCGGCCGCTATGCAAATGATAGGCTAACCTAATAGAGGCCCGTGCCCGCTGACCGCCGCACCGCCACGAGGACTGCGCGAGGCGAGCCACGGGGACCGCAGGCTGCTTACGCACTCGGCGGCGGAGGAGAACTGACGACTCTGCCTCGCCGCATACACTACAGCGTGATGAGGCTGCACAGTGGCGCGGAGCTCGCGTGCTTACCGTGTGCTTACGATGTGGAACAACACAAAAACAGTGGGCGCACTTTTCTTTGACACTACGGATCTCAAAGGATAAAGTATGTATCGTATACGCTGGTCGTAGTAATTAGGGGAACAGGTGGTCCGTTGATATTTACCAGGTCAAATATCTCACGAAAAAAGGATTAAAAAAACTATAAAGAGTAATACAACAGAACCTCTCAAACTCGACACAATGTGGACTTAAAGGTTGTCGAGTTTTGAGATTGTCGAGTGTTTGGGAACTTAAATAAAAATAACTAGGAGTTGAATAAAACGCTAATTTAGGGTATTAAAATTGTACATTTATTGATTTATTATACACAATTATATATTAATATCAACATTTATAACTTATAATCAAAAAATAAAAAATTGAGACAAAAGGCCTAGTAGCATCTGAAAATATAGTGTTCATTACAATTATTACTGAAGTTGTTTATGCTGCTTATAAAAAGTCCATCACAGATAGTTATGGGAAGTTTTCTGAACACTAGAAGAAAGGTGTAAAAGAAACTTACTGAATTCGTTTGAAAAACTGCTTTTCTGTCTCCACACGGCGTCTTGCAGCTTGATCACGGAGTCGTCTGAGGAACAGAATCTCCATTCCAGTTGCATTTTGCTGCTCTAAGTACTACAATGTTCCTCCAATAAATTTCGCAGCCTCACTGTGGCTAACGTTTCTTTCTTGTCGATGGTCCTCTTCCTCCTCCTTCTCCGAATCGTCCCCTTCTACGTCACGCCCTTTGACAGCTGCGATGATTTCAGCTTCTCCTAATGGTTCTGATGCTCCGTCGAGATCCATACATTCATTGACATCATTGCTTGAAGACTCTTCATACCCTGGGATATTTTTCATGAGTGCAATCAAGTCGCTATTTTCAGAATTGATTCCATTATCACGTGACAAATCATTGCGTGCGTGATCTAGAAGTTTCCTCCAAGAACGAATGAGGGTTATGGTCTCAAGCTCGATCCAAGATTGAGAGACCCATCCAGTGACATCTAATAAATCGAACGTGAGCAAACAATAGCCTGCCCCAGCTGGGCAGGTAAAGGGTGCGTTGAACGACCTTGGAAAACACAGTAACCTAGTGTGAGTCTCTAGCGCTCTCGGGCGGCCTATGTACTGATGGAAAGCTTTACGTTATGGGTGGTGTAAAAAAAATATTAATTCACCAGCCCTGTCGAGTTTTACGGAACGTCGAGTTTTCGGGAATCGAGTTTGATAGGTTCTACTGTATATAAAAATGAATTTCTGTTCGTTAGTCTAGCTAAAACTCGAGAACGGCTGAACCGATTTGGCTAATTTTAGACTTGAAATATTCGTGTAAGTCCAGGGAAGGTTTAAACGATGATAAAGTACGGGAAAGTTGTCCGGAAAAGAAGAAAATCGGGAAAAAAACTGAAACAGCTTTTTCCAATGTGCTATCTATACCGTTAGTCCAATTGCGATAAAATTTTGTACATGTTAAAAGCAAGAGGAAGGTTCGCATTAAATATAAATTTGGAAAAGTCGCCCGGAAAGTAGGTAAAATTTGGGAAAAACGAAAGTGATATTTTTCTATGAATAAAAATCAATAGCAACAATGTTGTAAGAGTATCATCACTTGGTTACGGCTTGGCAGGAAAATTGAAAGATGCTAGAGAAACTGAAAGTACGTTTTTAAATGTGTTTTTGACTGAATTCAGCACTATAACTGACTATTCGCACTATGGAGACGGGTAATATTTTTTTAAGGCCGTAGAGAAATTTCCGGTAAAGAAAAAAAAATGGAAATTTGAAAATTCGCGAAAAACTTAAAAAGAGCTTTTATCAATGGGATATCAATAACATTCGTCTGACTGCGATAAAATTTTGCACATTGGACGTTCAAAGCAAGAGGAAGGCTTAAGTGAAGTAAAAGTTTGGAATACTTGGCCAGAAAATGGGACAGGTACTTCTGAAGTTCTGTTCTATCCACTTTTCACAAAAGGGACAATGCATTTTGGAAAGTTAATTATAACTTCTGAAAAATAGTTAAGAACTCAAAGAGTAAATAGCTTTTCCAGAGAGTAATTATTGTTCGATATTTCGCTTTGTATACTTCAAACCGAAGGATATCTTGAATTACACACCTTCTAAAGTATCTTAATCCAGTACTTCAGCGCTCATACTACCTCCACACCAGATTTCATGACAATAGATTCAGTGGTTTGCGTAATGATATATAGCGAAATCGGTTCAGCCGTTTTCGAGTTTTAGCGAGACTTACGAACAGCAATTCATTTTTATCTTTGACAGTTCATATACGGATTCAATTCGTGTAAAGCGAACTTTACTCTTTCAAAGTATATTTCTGAACGCACCCAACACAAGAACTAAGTCATTATTTTACATGTTCTGAATCTAAATTTTCATCGCAATTTTTTCATATTTTATCACCGTTTAAGCCTTCCCTGAATTTCCACGAATGTGACATGAACATTATCCTGGACATGTGTGCGTGATTTGCCCACTCTTTCCGCACACTATCGAGTCGATACTTAGACTATCTGACGATGCATTTATAAACCTACTGGGTCTGAAATACATATGATTTAAATTAATATGGTTTATATTAAGAGGTAAGTAATACGAAGTTCACTGGGTCATCTAGTAAAGAATAAAAATTTCTAGCTTGGAGGGAGAAAACATATAGCGCTATGGTTGGCCCGTTAGATGGCGCAGCCATAGGTAAAACAGTTATTAACTGCATTTTTAAAAAAATATGTACCCCCATTTCGATTACACATTCGTCTAGTACGTACATAAATATGAATTCTTTGGAACGCTTTGTAATAGATGGCGCTGTAATAGTCACAAACATATAAGTACGTGGTATCGCGTAATATTTCGCCAGTGCGGACCGTATTTGCTTTGTGATACATTTCTCGTGTTAAAATGGACCGTTTACCAATCGAAGAAAAGGCCGATATGGTATTTATGTATGGCTATTGTGACCAAAATGCCCAACGGGCCTCTGCGATGTAGGTTGATCGTTATCCTGGAAGACATCACATAGGTGTCCGGACATTTCGACGGATAGATACGTTATTTAAAAAGATAGGAAGTGTTCAGCCACAAGTGAAACGTCAACCACGACCTGCAACAAATTATGATGCCCAAGTAAGTGTTTCAATTGCAATTACGTCTAATCTGCACATCGGTACAGGTAATCACGCAGTAACAGCATGCATTCTCATAATGTATAGCAATTTCACAAAATTACACATTCGAACAACCGAACAACCGAAATAAAGTTCAAACATACCTACGTTCTGTGTTTTAATTTTAAAAAACCTACATGCTACCCATTGTTCGTTTATAATTGTGAGCAATATGTTTATGAATATTACAGCGCCATATATCACAAATCGAAAAAAGTGTTCCGAATAAAACATTCATATTTATTTACGTACTAGACAAATATATAACAGAAAATTTTTTAAAATGCTTTTCTTATCCGTTTGACTTATGGCATTCCATCTAGCGGACCAACCATAGCGCCATCTGTTTTCCCCCTTCAAGTTAGAAAAGTTTTGTTCTTTCTGGCTTTTTCGTTTGATGCTTATTTCATGAGATATTTGATCCGGTCACTATCAATGGAGCACCCTGAGTGTGTGTGTGAGTATGTGTGCGTGTGTCTCTTTTATCTTGACCGCCCTAAATAACTAAAAAAAAAAAAATGTTTGTTAAGCTTAAGCTACTTAACTGCAGGGTCATCAGTTCCTAAATTTACAAACTACTTATGAACTACCTTATACTAAAGACGACCAAAAATCCATGCCCGAGGGGGCATTCTAATCCCCGACGGGTAACGGCCTCGCGCCTAAATAACTATTTGTCCAGATGTAAATTATAAAATGTTTCAGGCACATGTTCTTTAGCCATCAGGTAGATATTAAAAGCTTCATTGCCTTCGTTGCAGCTTTATTTTATTCTTTTAAAAAGATACGAACAGCGGTATGACCTTTTTAAATGACTTACTGCATTTTTTATTCATTTATTCCCCTAAACACCTATTCAAAAATGTATCACAGTGTACTATTCACTGAAACACGACGTTATTATTTACGTAACACACCGCTGACTTTCAGTCCGTGATCACAAAATCGTCCACTTGCTGGTGTTGTCAAAATACAAATGAAAACCAAATAAAAGGGTAACACAAAATTGACTTCGAATCTCCGGTACCATTTCCCAAGAGTAGAACATACAAACGTGCTCAAAATTGTGACACTGGACACCGATACACTGGTGCCCTTTTGAGTGCTAGAATTATTTACTGGTTCCAGTGTTGCCTGCTGAAGAGAATTACAAGAAAGCCCGATACATTCCTGCATGTCCTCTGGAGCTGTTGTAATATCGCGATAGACGTCTTTAATTCATTACCGAAGAGAAAAGTGCAGAGGATTCAAATCAGGAGACCTAGCAGGCCAAGACACTGTTCCTCCAACACCATCCATTCGCCACGATACCTGCGAGGCATTATGTGCTAGACATCCGTCGTGTTGATACCACATAAGCATTCTGGTTCTTAGCGACACTTCACTCAGAGGAGTAGGAAGAATTTGTCTGAGAAAGTTACCATACACTGTGCCCTTTGGACTACCATTGATGAAATAAGGACCAATAATTGTGGTACCAAGCATCCCATATCCATAACTCTCCATTGACACTGCTGTACCACCTGTCCAATCTTGGGTTGTCGCTATACCAATAATGCATGTTCCTGGTATATACCTGTCGGTTGTTTGAGAAGGAACATTCATCGGTAAATAGAAAATTGGGAGGAAGTACAGATTTGCGACGATATGTTGTTGCACCCACTAACAGAACTGTATACGATTCTGGAAACCATTCCCATCCATTCTTCATATGGTAAGGATGGTAAGGATGGAACCGGTGACGTGTAAAAAAGCGATGTACACTGGTTTTAAAAAGTTTTCAAGGTGTGGTGTGCTCACATGTGGATTCGTAGCAACGGCAGCTTCATCTGTGCGAGTGATACAACGATTGCATTGTCGTGGGTTGAAACTATCAGTTTCCTGAAGCGTCGCAACAACACGAAAAAACGTCCGTCGGGAAGGTGGGTTCTTGTCAGGATATCGCTCTCTGTACAGTTCCTCGGCCTGCGTAGAATTTCGCCTACCTTCAACAACAATAAAAGAAGCGTTATGTTGATGCAGTTTGTACGAAGGACAGCCTTTGCTGTATGCCTACTCTACATAACAGTATTTAAAGGAGTAGACTACTGTACTAAATGTACCCGTATTGTACATAAGTAACAGTATTGCAGTTACTGTCTGCTAAATTACGTTCGCCATCGATGAGTGGCATTTGTACCTTCTCTTCGGTGGTGTACGTTCTACTCACAGAACTCTTCAACTGACGATCGTTGACGGAATGATTGGTGTGCAGACTACTTATGTTTACATTTGTACTCTGTCATCGTTAGCACGTGGATATGTTCCATTATTCCGAGTACTTACACTAGGCGCTTGGAGCGTCAACGTCAGTGTTGTGTTATGTAATTAATAACGTATGTTTTAGTGAATGGTACACTATGAAACAGTTTTGAATAGATCTTTAGGAGTGGTAATGAATTACCGAATAAAAATATACAGGGCGCCATTAAGAAAATTCATTCCGCTGTGCATATAATTGTAAAAAACCAAACTACAAACAAGGCAATTATGCTGACTAATGTCCTCCGGTCAGCTAAATAATTTTTACATGAATCATTTTGTAATATCCATCTGGACAAACAGTTACTTAGGGTTATCAAGCTAAATGGGACACCCTACATATATAAATAGTTCAGACAGTCGTTACAAGTGTAATTCGTGTGAGATACAGTAAGATATTTTGCTGTCTCAACTCTTTATTTGCTTTATATTGCACTAGCTTAAACCCGCGGCTCCACTCACGTGTTGGTTGATTATGATACATAAGCTATCTTTCAGTAGTGTGCTAAGATACTGGTTTTGAAGGATGAAATGAAATACAATACCTTCTTCAGAAATAAATATTTTAATCAACATTCAAATAAAAAAATATAAAAGTATGTATTAAAAGAAATTTCTTTTTTATTTATTTATTCTTATATTTTCTTATTCTTATGCTTATCCTTACAAAAAAAGAGCTGAATACATTTTGTAGCACACACAGACCAAAGATATGGTCTGTGGTATCACGTTTCGCTGAATGTAACCTCCTTAATATAGAGTCGGAAACGTCATTGCTGGCCTTCATTCCGATTTTTTTTAATAATTTGACGACTTTCAACCACCCCCTTATAGCTATCGACATAAAACTGCTACGGTGTACGACGGGAGACTTCGGACAAGAATTACACACAGATCGCCACAGTGGAGAGCCGAGCGGCCTAAGGTGCCTCGCTGCGGAGCGCGCGGTTGCTCGTCGTCGGAGGTTCGAGTCCTCCCTAGGGCATGAGTGTGTGTGTTCGTCCTTAGGTTAGTTTAACTTAGTGTAAGTAGTTTGTAAGCTACAGACTGATGACCACGCAGTCTGGTCCGATAAAATTTAACAAATATTTGAACATTTGAACACACAGACCATTCGTTTGCGTTCTGTAGTTTTCGCTGCAGAGCGAAATATTAACAAACACACACACACACACACACACACACACACACACACACACACACGCAGAATTTTATACACCGATAACTTTCCATCCCAATATACTCCACCCTTTATCATTATCAACCCTCAAGCAACAATGCAATCAATAAAACCATTTTGAAAGGGTAATTATTGTTCCGCATTTCGCGTTACATTCTTCAAACTACTAAATATCTATCAGATCGCTATAAAACCGTACCTAAAACCTTCCTCAGGTATAAATTAGTAACTGTACAAATATTTAAGTCTCTGCGTCTTGTCGTTCGGTCATGATAAGCGTACACTGAACAGACATTCACACACACACACACACACATATATATATATATATATATATATATATATATATATATATATATATATATATAGTTATCCGATCGCCATAAAACCGTGCCTAACGACTTCCCCGAGTAGACATTAGTAACTGTACAAATTTTTAGCTCTTCATGTCTTGTGGTTCAGACGTGATAAACGTACACCGAACAGACATTCACATTTATAGATATAGATTATCCGATAAAATTTGCAGCTTTTACGTACCCAGTCAGTTTACTAATAACAATACAATTAAATATTCTGGAGACCAGCTTTCAGTCTCTCCTTCGACGTCATGGTTTACGTTTTTCAGGTTTCTCACTTCTCCCTCCCTCAATCAATTAATAGGATCGCAGCGTTCGTTTAAAAGAAGTTCTCCCTATTTCCACCTCGATGCATTCACACTCATCACCCTCATACAGAGGAAATAGAGTAGCTGCATGTGAGCATAGAATTACAGCAATAGATCTAGTTGAATATTTGTGCCTAATTGGGATTCGAACCTGTGTTTCCTACTAGGAAGTTGGGTCGACCACCATCCGGACGCAGTATCACCTCGACTGTGCGCAACACCCAATCACGTCTCCCGTCACATCCAAATTTTGAACTTTTTCGCACTTCACGAACGTGTGTCTTCTTCCTTTATGCTTTAATACCGTATAAGGTCGAGTATGGGGCTCATATATATCGGAGGGATATATATAGGGTGTATGAAAGTGGATGCACCAACTTAAACATTAATAGAGGCAAACGAGACATTTACGGGATAATAACGAATGTATCGATCCAGGTCGCCACTGCAGTCATTGTGAACACTGACGTAGTTCCCAGAATGAAACTCCCACTCTGCAGCAACGTGTGTGCTGATATGAAGTTTCCTGACAGATTAAAATTATTTGCCGAAACCGGGACTCGAACCTGGGACCTTTGCCTTTCGCGGGCAAGTGCACCAGGCGAGCGAGGTACTGGCAGATAGGGATGGGCAAAAAATATCGATATATCAAAATATCGACCATATTTAGAGCGTAACAGTGATCCTCTGAAGTTCTGGGCTGACACTCGACACTTTACGCCCATTTTATCAGACCTTATATGCCAAGCCTCTTCTGTTTCGTCAGAAAGACTGTTAATATTTACATCGCATTTCGTTCACATTTCACAGACTTTAAGCATCATCCTAGTGTGTTAAATGGAGCTGTTGCACATTTTGCTGCAGCTGTGAGATGGCACCTGACGCGCAGAAGCTGATGTGTACCTTGACATCGAAGATCACATGATATAAATACTTTGGATATTTTGTTTCGGGGGTCACCTCAAAAGCGAAGTGCACACACAGTACACCCGTTAATACGGTTCAAGTACTGGAGAGGAGAATTGTACACGCTTGTCAGGAATTTCGAAATGATCCAGGGGTTTTCGAAAAAGCTTATACTAGCAGAGTATTTCATCCAGATGAGAAGAAGACACTTCGTACACCATACGTGCAATGTGAATAAAATGCGACTTAAAACCTAATAGTAAAGTCTAAATTTCAAATTATTTTGTACTAAAAGTCAGTGTTGTGATGTATATCTTAATAGTAAAGTTTAATTTTCAATGTAATATGTACTACGAGGTATGTCCACAAAGTAAGTTCCGTTTGGTTATATAAAACAAACGTGTACAGATACAGAAAAAATATTTATTGTACAAAAATATACAACTATTAATCTACTTTTCTACAGAGCTTCCGAAATTTAGTAGGCATTTGTGATAGCATGGCAGAAGTCTTTGTATGTCTTTTTCGTGGTATGTCTTCTTCGTGGTAACATTTTCTTTCAGCTCGTCATCGTCGCTGAAGTGTTGACCACTATAGACAGGTTTTAGGTGTAAGAAGAAAGTCGCTAGGAGCGAGACTGAACGGAGGATGATCAAACACGTCCCAGTGAAATTCCCGTAAGAGTTGTTTGGTCACATTCGCCTTGTGAGGTCGGGCGGCAACGTGAAGGGAAGAAGAAGACTCATCTCTTCTTACACCTAAAAATCTGTCCTTGCTGGTCAACACTTCAACGATGATGAGCTGAAAGAACATGTTTTCCACATGGTTGAATATACAGGCGGCAACGTGCTATGAAGAAGGCACACAAAAACTTGTGCCACGCTATGACAAGTGCCTACAAAATTTCGGAAGTTATGTAGAAAAGTTGTAGATTTTACTACAATAAATATTTTTTTCTGTACCTGTAGACGTTTGGTTTATATAACCAAACGGAACTTACTTTATGGACATGCCTCGTAACTACGACGATGTTTACAATGACGTCAGTGCTTGGAAACGGCTTATTTGCTACACCCATATTTGGTGGACATTTTTGCTTCAGTTGTAGTGTTCGTTCAATCGTGTAAGTTTGTGCCAAACGTTTAGATACATCATATATATGTTTTGTGTGTGTGTGTGTGTGTGTGTGTGTGTGTGTGTGTGTGTGTGTGTGTGTGTGTGTCGTACATGTCCATAAGAACAGACTGAACACACAAAAGAAAAAAAAAAAATATGTTGCCGTCTATTGTGCGCAAAACCGTAATATTTTTTTTTACACTTTCGTAACTCCTAATCCGCTTACAAGGAACGTAAGAGCTACTGTTACCAATTTCAGACGAAGGATTTCTCAGGTATATGACGCAATTGTTTGAAATCTGGATGTCTTTTGTAGCGCCATCGTCTTCGGAATGCTCTAAGACTACGAGGTCTTCCATTTCTGCCGAAGTGGAGAAGGGGACGTTCAATTGCTGGCAGTTAAAGTGCCAGTAAAGAAAGATCCCTCTCGAATTGCTCCCATCTTCTCCATTTCATCGGCGAAAGGACAAAGGGACCAGTGTCCTTTGCAGTCACTGGGAGTCTGGAAACGCCTGCCGTCGATTGCAAAGGTCCGTCCAGAGGGTCAGAAGACGCGGAGGAACAGCATGGGGAGAGACAGGGAGGGAAGTCCGACGCTCAGGTTAAAAGCGAGGTCGTCATGCCAGGGGGAAGGCGGAGGGAGGGTTCGGGGTCTCGTAGACTCCAGCGACCTCTTGCTGCCGCATCAACATCCCAGTAGTAAAACAGGCGACGAATGGTCGGAGATTCGGATTAACGAGTTAAGTGATAGCAAATAATTGTATGTTCTTTCACTAGTGCAGCTTCTTTCCGTCTGAAACGTTTGTAAAGCTATGGGTCCAAACTTTAGTGGTAATTAGCCTCTTGACTTCACAAAACTTAAGAGTAATGTAGTCTAAGGACAACACACACATCCAAGTCCGAGGGAGGACTCGAAATTCGGACGGGGAGCAAACGCGCACTCCGAAGCAAGGCGCCTTAAAGGGCACGGCTACTCCCGGGCGGCAGTTTATGTATCCCACTCGGCGTTACTGCTGAAAACTTGATGATACCTGTTGGTAACAGACACTTCACGCGGGCATTTCATGACCAGATCTGTGCTACAGCCACACGCTGCGTCGTAGCCGAAAAATTGCGTATTTTACGAATACGTTTGTGTCTTTCACAGGTGTGAACCTTACGACTGCAAAGCCCAATGAAAATCAATCGACCTCTTAGGTTTTTATTGTATTTTAAAACGCTTTGTTAATGTAGGGAAAATACGTTTTTGTTGTCATTAATAATGATTTTACGTTTACTTTGATTATAAATAATAAGAAGAAGAAAACTTAAGTCAGAGAGGCCTCTAGAAATCCACTGGGTAATTACCAGCTTTGGTGTCATCCTCTGCCCGAGGGTGACACTGGAAGTGTTATGGATCGGGACATCCTAAGCGCCCGCACTCCTGGCCGTTATGTGTTTTCGTGACTGGAGCCGCTACTTCTGAGTCAAGTAGCTCCTCACTAGGCCTCACAAGGGCTGAGTGTACCTAGAGCTGGACGGTTAACCAACTAAGTGCTAGCCAAGCCCAACACCGCTTAAATTTGGTCATCTAGCGGGACCCGGTGTGTCACGACCGCTGGCGGAATAATTATAATAATAGTAGTGTAGGAATGCTAGTCAACGCCGCTGAAAATCGCCCACTGACATTGATGTCGTCGACGACAGGTACCGATACTCCCCACCCCTCCACCATAGACCACTTGTCCAACCTCTAATCAAACGACTCCAACACTCGTCGTTCCCGGAAGGACAGGGCAAACAATAACGGACACAAGAATGATATCATCGAATATGTAATTGTATTAAAATACCATGACCGCCTCTACGAGTGGGCACTTCCGTAAAAAAAAAAAATGTACGATCAATCGGTTAGATGTTCGAGAGGGATCCACCAACACAGAGATTACGAAATTGTCGCATGCTAGATAGTTCAGAACTTCAGTAAAAAAGAGCTGGGATGGCTAGTCCGTTTTGTTCTAGGTTAGTTTTGGTTGGAGTTGTGGTTCGTTAGCTTGGTTGGAAATGGTTGTTACTCGCGCTTACATAGAGTATCGCAGGCTAGTTGGGATAGAATTTAACTTAAAAGTGTTAGAAATACTCTGTTTCCAGTTGTGGACGAAGTGTTGCGATAGGGCTTTAAATAAGTCGATTTAGGATTATGTTCATGTGGTTGTAAAACTTTGCCCTTGTACGGTACGATATCTGATATTTCGTCGAAGTACTGCCTGTTTGATATTGTGTTGGTGGTGTTTAGTTACTACTGCTGCCATTTATGCAGCGTAGATGCTTGTGGTGGTAAATTATTTCTGATCTCTTAACTTATACCCGCGTAGATAAATCGACAAGTGCGTCACTGTAATCCTCCAACGTGGAGACAGCTTTGTGACATCACGTGAAATGGAGCCACTGGAGAACATCTTGAGAGAATATGCAAATCCCATGGCAATACCACGTAAAGTAGAAGTAACCGATGTAACTAGATGCTATAGTGGGTAATCTCCCATCTATACTAAAACAGCTTCGTTTATTTGACTTCTATCTCCTTGATTTGGGAATCCCACTAAATTTCGCAGGGATTTTTTAACAAAATGAAAATGTGCGAGTACGTGGTATCCACCCATAACTGTCGCCCGGAAGAAAGTTTTAAAAGGAACAGCTACGTGATTGTGGACATTGATTGGGCCGCTGGAGTCGATTGTTTAATATGGCTGACGTCGAAACGCCGAATAAAATATATATATATTTATTTATCAAATCACATGTTCTGGTGTCAGTAAAATTACCGGTATTCATTTTATCGATTTTATAATGTCCTGACATGCGTTTCAGGGGGACTTTTATTTCTTCGTGTGGTCGAGAATAAGGCATTACCCAGCTGGAGGCTACAATATACACTTACGGAATAGATCGCGGGTATTACTCTCTACAATACAGTTTAAGTGTTTTAAACGAGGATAGACAATATTTACAAAGTGCTCCCCTTCACAGTGTGTCAATCCAAACCATGTGGTCTCGGCTAACAAATTCCTTAGAGAACTGTTGTTGTGTTCTGTTAAATCGTGTTTTGCAAATTGTTTATTGGGTTAATATGAACAGCGAAAATTGTTACCTCTGTCCAATAGGACGTTTGCGGTCCATGTAGTGTATTTAAGGGTTAGTTGACTGGTACATGGTTATTGCATAGTAATTACAAAAACGTGTAGAAATATAATGTTTGATGTATGCATTTCATTAGGAGGCCTGTTGCGTTTTCCTGCGTTGTGATGGCAAGTCGAAAGAGTCACTCGTTGGGGTGTTGTAGAAACTTTTTCGATCGTTACGCTGCACGTACTCAGCTGTATTGCAAAATAAATAGATAAATGAAATAAAAATAAATAAATTTAGAATGCTTTGGTGAGGCGAGTGTCAACAGCCGTAATATATTTCATAAAATGCATTTTTTTTAAAAAACCATCAGCTGTTTATTAAAACCCTTATACATCTACCAGTTTCGGTCATACACCATCTTCATGGATAAACTATACAAAATAAACGTAATTGATGTGCACAAACAAAGAGAGGACATAATCAGCAAAATTACATATAAAGAGACTGAAAATGGAGAATCATGTCAATTTAACATATAGTTAAAATACTTACAAGGTGTAAGTATTTTAACTAATGTTAAATTGACATGATTCTCCATTTTCAGTATCTTTATATGTAATTTTGCTGATTATGTCCTCTCTGTGTTTGTGCACATCAATTACGTTTATTTTGTATTTTTTGTATACTTTATCCATGAAGATGGTCTATGACAGAAACTGGTAGATGTATAAGGTTTTTAATAAACAGCTGATGGTTTTTAAAAATGCATTTTATAAATAAATTTAGGTTTAAACTATTCCGAGAGAGGATGATAGCACAGACGGCCTCGTTGATGAAATTTTTGACCTCTAGAGGGTCTACTAAATTTCATTGTGTTTAAGCATTTTCTACTATTATTATTAGGTTGGAATATATATCATTGTCTGTACTTTCACATAGGACTTTCAAATATGTGAGGTTCGTTGGTTTTTTTTTTTTTTTTTTTTACCGTGATGTCTATAAATTTTTCTTTTAATGAACAGGTGTTGAGGTGTGTGGGTTAGCATTCTGGTGAATAGAGTAGGCATCTTCGTTTATGGTAGACAGCTACTTGTCATTATCGATTTACAAAAATAAATCTGAATTCGGTATAGTGTATTGAAAAAAGAAATCTTAGTTATCACAAGAAGGGAGCTTGATCTGTGGTTGGAGTAAGAATTTTTGTCTCTCTCTATGCTTTGAGCAATGGGCGGGTCGATCTTGCTCTACCTATTGCATCCTAACTATTGGTAAAGTATTACCTTTATGTCCTCTCGGTTAGGGAGGGAGATTTCGGTGGTTCCGTGGTTTCTGTATTGACATGTGTCATTTCGAAAAAAATAAATAAATAAATAAGTAAAATAAAAAATAATATTTTAGTGTAGATGGTCAGAAATTGGTAACCTGCTTATCTTAAATTATTTTATGCATCGTTTTCTTATTCTTGATTGTGAATCTCCAAGGAAATACCTTTGTACAATAGGGTTTAGTTTTACTTAAATCTAGAGGCAGAACAATTTCAAACTTCTTCTGAAGTGCTCGATTATCGGTATTTGCAAATTTGACCTGTGTCAGATAAATGTTGTAAGGACATGGAGCACTTCGAAAAGAAAATTTTCAGTGTTTAATATGGTAAGAGGATATGGTTGTTAGAGAGAGAGAGAGAGAGAGAGAGAGAGAGAGACAGAGAGAGAGAGAGAGATTCCCTTCCTATGTTTAGTTTAAGCAAGATGGGTATACACAAGAAGATGTGTACTGCTGTAGCAATTGCTTTATAAAGGAAATAAGAGGTAAAATTAAACTACCCGAAACCTCTCGTCTAGAAGAATTGTCGGAATGCGCAGAAGTAAATATTAACCCTTAAGTAGTCGCATCGGGTCAAAATGACCCGAGAGAATTTTCTTTTTTAAATTTCTTTGTCACATATCACTCTGAAACTTGTGACGCACACGTATTTTCCTTTATTGTTGAGCTGCTTCAGATAGAGTATCTGGAAACATTGTTGGTCCCATTGTTTCCCGTTAACCTGCGATTATTGTGTGTTTGACCCGACGCGACTATTGGCGTTCTGGCATTATCGCGACTGTTTGCGTTCCGCTGTGGCGCGAACCCAGTCTGATTGTTCTGCCGTGAACTACAGAGGCTGCAAGTGTTCCACCAAGGCTGTTGCTTCTTCTCTGAGTAAATAATTGAACTTATTTGCGTATTTCATTTTTATATCATACTTTTTTCTTTGGTCGCGCAAACAAACCGGTTATGGAGACTATTGTTCGGAGATTAACTAACAGCAACATATCCGGGAATGTCAGAGAGAGAATAAAGTTGTTTCTAACAGACAGAAATACTGAAGTACCAAAACATCAACAACTTCAATCGATGGAGACCGGAACTGAAACAATACTGGGCAAGCAGAAGAGGTGTTACATCTGTCCAAGTAAAACCGACCACAAATATTCAACAGTGTGTGCTAATTGCACGGAAACTGTATGAAAGTACATTCCAAAGTAATACGCACAAAATACTTAACATACTGAAGTATTTTGATGGTTCAAAAAGCTTTGTATTTATTATTGGAGAAAATTCTTTCATGTGTTAGTTAAGTTTCCATTGCTACTAACTTTGTCATTAAGTGCTGTCAAGTATATAGTGGATTAATTCATTTATGTCAAACATCATTCTTAAATTGTGACCTTTCTATTTTCTCAAATCTTGACATGTGTACTCAGCTTAATTTTTGCCCGGGTCAAATTGACTCGACGTGACTACTTGCTTTACTTCTTGTCACGTGACTACTTAAGGGTTAAAATCATAAAACTGGCGGATTACAGGTTGTGGTGGAGTTGTCTGTCAATTACCCTATGTGTTTTCTGGCCAAGTCCGAGTTCCATCAGATTGTTGACGAGGAATTTACGGTCGACAGAGCCATACGCCTTCTTAAAGTCGACGAATGCACGTGTAGTGGACATATGACCAGTATCTCTGTATTCCAGCCGTGTTTTTTTTTTTTTTTTTTTTTTTTTTTTTTAGATTAAAAATTTGTTCAGGGTAGGAACGTCCGGGTGTGAAACCTTCTCAATGATGTATTCAATTTCTTTCTGTGTTCTCTGCAATAAACCTGAAGAGAAGATCTTGTACCTAACTGGTAGTAATGAAATACCTTTTTTGTGAAGGAGGTGGATAAGTTCACACTTCCAGCCGTCGGGTAATTTTTCTGTTGTTAAAATTTCTTACATAGTTTCCGTGAGCTCCTCAAGTGATTTAGGGCCTACTATGATTTTTAGATGATGAATGCGCTTGGGGATTTCTATATTTTCAGGGTGGTATTGAGTCTTAATTGGTGGGTGTAGGTTCAATTAATTTTTGTACTTATTTTAGTCTTCGGTCTAGTGGTTGGTTTCATGTGGTCCGTTGCCATTAATTTCTTGTACAAACATATTAGTTTCAGTGAAGTTCTTACACCTAATGTTATGAATTACTTGACGATCTATTGCAGCGTGTCTTAATCTAAAGATTTCCCAGTCTTCAAAAACATGCCGGTGCGAATGAAATTATTCCATTACGTTTAACACCCAATGACTTCTTCATGTCTATGTTTGAACGTGTTTCATTATTTATTTTTTATTTTATTTATTTATTTATCATAATTATGAGGCGATCCTCGCCATTCATTACACCCATTAGATTTTCAACAACCTTTTACAGTGATAAATCTCAAACTTCAGTCTTTTTTTTCCCCATGTGCCAAGATTCACTACCGTACAAAGCTGTAGTTATTGAACGTACAGAACAATAAATTTCTTCCCTAAACAGTAGTCGGCATTTCTAGTAGATACGTTCTAGCCAGGTAGGTCTCTTCCGCGCTTGCTCTAGCCTTTTCTCATATGTCCTCCTTGCTTAGTGCGTAATGTGTTCTTTTAGTTCTAAGGCAGCAAAATTGCGTAATTTCATCTACATGAACAGCAATATTTATGTCAAATTTGTCGCCACTTTTGTTTATGGTACATGTTGTGTCTGACCATGTATATTCACCAGCAAACTAGTTTATTTTTACAGAGAATCACAATGATGGAGCTGAGGCTCCGCACAACACAATTCTGGATTCACAATTCACAGTTCACTACAGAGGTTACGCTAGAGTACAATGTACAAGTCCGTAGGTGGACTCCCGAAGAAGGTCCGTAGGTACACTCCGGTAGTCGTCACTCCGAATTCCGTCGAAGACGGCGAACAACTTTGGCGGTATTTTTTATTTATTTACTTATTTTTATGGAACAAGGTGGAATGGGGTACCATCACTATCCAGCAATCTCAAACCCCTACTGGAGCAGTGTAGGAGTAAGGAAGGCTAACTTTATTTCCTTATTTTACCATAAACTTTCGGGACTGACTTGTAAGGGCCTGCAGGGCTTAAGCACTCGACCTGTAAGGCACCCCGGATAGATGGAGTGGGGGGGCGCTCTATTTGAGAGAGCGCCGAAGGTCCAAGTATTCCTGGGCTATCTGTTTAAACTGCTCTTCCGTGAAAACGCAATAACTATTTAAATCGTTAAAACCTTGACGGCCTACTAACCGCCAAATAGGGCGCTGAATTTCTTCAGCTAATTTAACTGGGTGGCTGGGGGTGGTATTTTCAATTCTGGTAGGAACGGGTAATAGAGGTCTTCTTCGTCGCAGTCCTTGTCGCGGATTTTCGTCAATACAAGTCATGTTTCGTCGGCATCTCCAAGTAGGTCGCGTCGTCTTCCGACACGCCCTCTCCCTCCACGTGCGCGGCGGCCGCCCCCTCAGGCGCAGCCTTGTCGTCAGATCGTGTCGGAGGCGCGTCCACCTCCATCTTCCCCACGCCCGCGTTCCCCGTCATGGCGGAGTAGAGGGAACCTGTTTCAGTCGCTGAATCATTAGAACTGCAGGTCACCCCTGCATGCGGGGGCGGGATGTGACTAATCGTCGCTTTGGCGAACCTCAACTCCCGCTCGAGGTCCGCAATTCGTCGCATCGCTGCGTCGAGGACGGCGCGGTACTGCTCCCGTTCTGCCGCCATCGCCTGAAGATGAAGCAGGGCGTCATCCGCCGCTGGATGCAGAACAACGTGTGCACCCGACGTGACGGCGTCGCCACCAGCCGACCCTCGAACGTTCCCACGTGGTGAGTGGTGAGGCGCAGGGGACGGGACGGCCGCGGACGCGGCCGGCGTCGCAGTGCCCAATCTCGACTTCTCCGCACGTCCCGACTTCTGCCTTCTGCCTCGTGCGCCAATCTTCAATGTACGGACATCGGCGGAAGCTGGCGGCATGGGGGCCGCCACAGTTGACGCACCGCTTGTCGGCGTCCTGCGGGAGCGTGCAGTCGCGCGTGTCGTGTGCGCCCGCGCAGCGCAAACACGCAAACGTCGCCGTGCAGTCACCGGCCACGTGGCCGATCTTTTGGCAGCGGAAGCACTGCACAAACTTCCGTGCCCTCCGTCGGCGCTGCCTTCTACCCGCGCCTGCCAAGGCCATCACCTCGGCAGCGAGATGGACTAACGCCGCTAGAACGCCACTTCGTGGCTGTCCCCGTCGATTCCTTGTCGCAGCTTGATTTGCCATCTCCGGCGAGAGTTGCTCGCTGTTTACGCGGCTAAGTGCAGCAGCGGCGCGACGCTCCTCTCCTCACGCTGGCGAGTCAGCTACGACTGACGTTCGGCGGTAACGGTCGCTGCGCCGCATATCTTCCGTGTTGCGGCTGTGTGCTTGCGCCGTAACGGCCACTCATGATGCAGCGTAAGGATATTAGGAGGTACGGCGACCCCTGTACCTCGGTGTACCTCGGTGTAGCTATCGATAGTCGCCGTACATCTCTGGTTTACATGCAATCTTTGATTTGCCCCTGGACTTAGGCAACCGTAAACTGGTTAACTTCGGTTATGGTGTGGTTGCGGCGCTGGCAGGCGTTGCCGGTGCTGTAGGCTTCCGCCGCAACACTACATCTCGTTACCTTCGTTTTTAAATTGCAGTAGCTTATAAACAACGTTTGAATTTGCTTCACAAGTTCTTAAATTTACTTTTTGCTTCCAGATGCTTTATCTATAAGACATCTTCAGCAGCTGTCACATCAGCGTATATTTCATTATCGTTACGAACAACTTTCTCTTATGTGGGTAACTGGTTGATAGCTTGCCGTTTCTTGTGTGGTCTTTTAACTTTTGAAGCATAGCAGTGAAACTATCATTATATGTACTTAGTCCTTTTTCGATTTGCTCTGAGTACATATTCTAAACTCATTTGAATGTTCACTCCATTCAACGCGGTCTGTGCTTATTCTTTTAAAGTACTGCAGTGTAAACAACAAATTTTGGTCGACATTCTGTAAGCCTGTAAATAATTCTTATGTGTAGCTCCTTGTTCTTGTCTGTCTCAGTACTGATTAGACCTATTTTGTTAATTAATTTTTCCAATTGGCGAAAGCTATAAATGTATCTTCATATTCTTTAAGTGTTTCATCAAGTATCACTGGTATCGGCGGAGCTTCCACATTCGTGCCTTTACTTCCCCGAAATCAAAACAGGTGATATCCAACAGAAACGTAATAAAATAAATTGAGCGAGATAAGACTAACTGAGGCAATTTTACAATTAATTTCTAAGCAACAGTCGTGTTTAGATGACGAACCACTCATGCTCAGAATATGGAGCTGCATCATACACGATTTGAATGCCTTAAGCAAGAACAACTGAGTTATTCTGGTAAGGAACAATCATTTTGGGAGAGTAAGCAGATTTTTGCTTTCGGTACATTTATATTTTCCGTTACTTTTCATTGACTTCTGTACTCACCGTTTCTTAAGGTGGGATCCTGTTGGCATTTTCTTCTTCTTGGAAGTGCTTGACAATACTATTGATTTGTGCATCACTCTGACGTTGTACCGTTATTTTATCATGTTCAGAATGTTAAGATGTACTGGGTAGGCAATATTATAATGAGCTTCTAGTTATTTAACCACTTCAGAGGCACTTTAATATTATCTTCATTGTGAGATAACATCCCATTTCTGAGGGGGGGGGGGGGGGGTGGGGGAGAGGCACCACATCAATCGCAACTCGCCACTAAGTTCCTGATACCACTCTGTCGTACCTATGATATCGTACGTTATCTTGTTGAAAAATAACGCTGCGGCGGGAAACTTTATAGTCATTGAGTGGTTTCCGAGGAAGAGGACGCTTCTACCACCGCTCATGTCCTGCGACGATAGTCACGAGCACATTTTAGCCGCAGGTGTTGTTAACATTGGCACATCCATGTCTCGACAGTTACAGATTCCTATCGTAAAAAGAGTTTAAACATATTTGCACACTGCCCGGCATGAAAGTCTGATGTTAGTTTCGCGGCCAGCCTTCTCCAGTCTACCTAGCATACTAAATCCGACACCTAGCAAAAGGGGTGTTCGTCCAAATCGAATTTTGAAAGTGGGCCACGGTGGAGTAGCCGAGCGGTCTAAGGCCCAGCTGCGGAGCGCGCGTTTACTCGCCGTCGGAGGTTCGAGTCCTCCCAGGGGCATGGGTGTGAGTGTTGTCCTTAGGTTAGTTTACCTAGGTTCAAGCAGTTTGTAAGCTATGGACTAATGACGATGCAGTTTGGTCCGATAGATATACAGACATTTTGATAGTGGTATGACCATTGTTTCTCCACCTCCAAAATGTTCAAATGTTTGTTAAGCTTATGGGACTTAACTACGGGGTCATCAGTCCCTAAACTTACAAACTACCTATGAACTACTTAGGAACTAGGACGGCACAAATATCCATGCCCGAGGGGGGATTCGAACCCCCGACTGTAGTGGACGTGCTGACCGTGACTGGAGCGCCTCAGTCACCTCGTCTCCACTTACAATTTCCGAAATGTTTATTCCAAGTCTCCGGGACATCATAATCTGTCCTCAGACCAAATAGGTAAGTGGGGCAAATTTACTGCTTTCGTAAAGATAAGTATATTAGATTTTAATAAAACTTAGTTCAATACCATGATCTACTTCAACATGTGTGCTAGTGTGTTATTAATGCTTACTATTAAGCTGAACTATAAGGGGTTTTCCGACTTGTGCTGACTGCAATATAAGACAATTATTTGACAGCATTTTTTTTTTTTTTTTTTTTTTAGTTTTTTAATTTTTTTTAACCTTCTTCTGTGGTTCTGTAAATGATACATAGATTTCTAGAATTTGTTTCGTATATATAGAATAAAAACATATTTTCCGCTTGCTGTGCACATTACGTCTATGTGTTACAGCCTAATAACGGTGTTATTGTCTCTTTCCTTCATACCACTGCTGTTTTTCCGTCTTGTTGCTTTGACTTGGTTGGTTTGTGATGCAGGTTTTTATATTATATACGGCAAGTTTCGCCTGCTTTCGTGCGTTCATTTTATCTTCCATTTATTACGAGTGCCCTTCATTTATTTTAAGCAACGTACAGTTTGCACATCACCCGTTTTTAGTGGAAAACCTTTCTCTTCGTTTATCACTTCAAAAATGTTCAAACGTTTGTAATTCTATGGGCCCAAACTACTTGGTCATTAGTCCCTAGTCTTACAAACTACTTAAGTTAAACTAACCTAAGGACATCCATGCCCGAGGGAAGATTCGAACCTCCGACGCGGGAGGCAGTGCGTTTATCACTTCACCAGAGTGACATTATGTTGGTATTGTCATTTCAATTGTTTTTCATGTGGTCTGTGAGTGTTTGCCAATGTACTTTTTATCAGTGATAGGTCTATGTGTGTAGGCATGTGTAGTTCTGCACTTCAGTGAAAAGGATGCCTAAAGATGTTTTTTTCAGATATGTGGTTTGGGTGGTATGTGGTTATGTGGTAGAGATCGGGAAGGGGTGATTGTGGGGGGGAAGGAGCTTTCGTTTTTGGGGATTGTTATATGGTCATGTTTATTTCTATGTAAGGTGGTCTACACGCTTAAAAAGTGTGTGGTTTGCTAGATTTTTTGGTCGTTTTTGAGTTGTTTCACGTATGAAAACGATGTTCATCGGTAGTTAAGGCAGTATCGACAAGGAATATCTACCCAAACTGTTGAGTGATCCTCGTCGCTATTTGTTGCGTTCTCGTCCCGGTCTAGCTTTCCAGGAAAGGGTCGTTGCAGGATGTGTAGACATCTAGAAAAGCTCTAAAAAAGGCAAAGCAGTCAACAATCCGAAGATTGGTTTGAACACCACAGTACTTTACTAGGCATGGTCCTGTTTGGAGGTGGTATGCCTTGCCTTCCTCCGACCGAACTGACTTACCCAGCCAGTTATAGGGGGACCTACAGTTTAACGTGGGTTCCGAACCACGGTGCTACTCGGTATTTTTCACATGAGCAATACTGCCAGAGATGAAAGAAGTGGAAAGTGACAGATAAAAATCCTAGGACCTGGCGGGGATCAAACCCGTGACCTTTGGATTTGTAGTCTGGAACTCTACCACTGTGCAACCGAGGCGCACAGAAAAGCCCTATAGATTATTTTTACAAGTTTTATTGACTGAAGAATGCAATACTCGACTTCAATCTATTATCGCGGCATCGTCTTCTGTACGATGCTAACTGCCCTGAGACCTAGTGACTGCCTAGTTCGTAGCCAGATCTGACAGGCTCGTCCAGACGCATGTCGGCCTTGATACAGTAGATTACAGAGGGCGCGCATCTCCGTTACTCCCTCCAGGATGCGCGGCGCCGGCGTGCTATTGGCTGCCGGACGTCATCCGCTGCCTTCTCCACGATCGTTCTCTTGCATCTGGCGTGTGGCGCTGACTTTACGCCACAACACGAACACTGAATGGTACGTTGAAATTTTGACCTATATCATGCAACTTCTACACAGGATGGATGGATGGATGCTTAGGGTTTAACGTCCCGTCGACAGCTTGGCCATTAGAGACGGAGCTAACGCTCGGAGTTTTGGGTAAGGATGAGGAAGGAAATCGGCCGTGCCCTTTGAAAGGAACCATCCCGGCATATGCCTGGAGTGATTTAGGGAAATCACGGAAAACCTAAATCTGGATGGCCGGAGGTGGATTTGAACCACCATCCTCCCGAATGCGAGTCCAGTGCGTTACCACTGCGCCACCTCGCTCGGTTTCTACACAGGACATGACCACAGTAAGCACAACGAGATACTTTCTTTTCCGTTCACGACAATGCTCGCCCACACAGACGGCCAATACCGGCAAACAATTAGAGAGAAAAAATGACTTCGTGTTACTTGAACGTCAACCACACACGGCGGATCTCAATTCTCCAGACATATTCTACTTCTTTCGAATCAAACTGTCTTTGGAAGGTGAGAGATTTGACTATATTATTCAATGAAACGTGACGATGCTTTTGGCACCATCCCGAATGAAAACTTCTTGCAAAATTTGCGGTACATGTATTGAAAAGTTTAGCGGATGCGTAGTTATGGAAGGTGACAATTTCAAAGGACAGTAAAGTAACTGTGTTTCATCATCTACAGTGCGTACTGACACCTTATTTTTTGTGAACCTCTTACTATGGTGTTTTTTGGACTTCGTCAGTTGAAGTGATGTTCTTGTGACACAGTTAATTGAACAGGATGGATGCAGATGTCCAACAATATCCTGGCATCAACTCTGGTAGCTTCTGTATACTAATAGCTATATTCTCGTTCGATCTCAAAAAACAGTTTGCAATATTTTCCTTTTGTATTCGCAAGAAAACTTTGACGTTAGTCCGCTGCAGTTAAGTACTAGAGCTGTCGCTAATAACTAGAGGTGCTACAAATTTAGCTTATTCCTTCCAGTATCTATCCACTACCTAACATATCTCTGCCCACAGGTGACGCCTATCACAAATATTTTCCTCGTACATCTTAAAATTTGGCTCTTAGATATGACAAACTTTAGATAATATGGTGTCTCTT
This sequence comes from Locusta migratoria, assembly GCA_026315105.1. Lineage (NCBI taxonomy): Eukaryota > Metazoa > Arthropoda > Insecta > Orthoptera > Acrididae > Locusta > Locusta migratoria. The sequence goes on from CM048749.1 coordinate 152,676,035, forward strand.
CATTTATGTAATCTATAGAAAGAACAATGCAAACTATCCGTTAGCATCTATTGTAGCTGAGTATATATGACAGAACGACCTGAGCACTGTTGACGTAAACAGTCTTCTTCCACAATGCGTTGCTCGCTCCTTGGGTTTCCAAATCTTGACAAGTAGCAAAGTGTGATTAACAATTTGGATTGAAGTTCACGTATACTAATCTTTCCAATATTGACTGAGACAAATGGCTTTTCTCTCATACATTTTTCAAGAACAATGAGCGCAAGTTTGAGGTCAACTATAAATTCTACGCCAATTTCTACCTAATTTCAACGGCAAACAATTACTAGTATTACTAGTGATTTTGTCCTCACTTGTGGATAACGTTTAGATTAGTGCAGTGCGGATTAAAGTTCTGTAATATCTGTAAGATGACCGTAAGTTCTTACGAGATAAAGTTGAGTCTCTGTGAACGGCACGAACAAATCATGTCTGTTTCACTAGTTTGGTGCTAGTTGTACATTTCAACTGCCGGTACTCAGTGTTTTCATTGATGTTCAATTTTAAAGCAACTGACATGGACCAAATGTTTTACTACGTGATTTACGTTGCTTCAATAGTCCGACGATATCTACTTCTATGTTGTGGCTACGTAGACTTCCCGGCGTATTAATTGATCAAATTCTTCATGATTTTCCAGCCGGATCGTTCTGACATATGTACACAATTTTTATGTGGTGCAACGGCCGCCATCATCAGGTGAGGAAAACAAGCCGCTTTCGCAGTGACTGACTGACTATGTTTCTCATATAGGCAGCTTTTCTTTGGTCGAATTCAGTGATATTTACATCTTCTTTGGTGACGAAATTTCTTAAATCTGTGTTGATTATTTCGCTCAAGCAGCAGTATTACCAACAGAATCACCATTTTCACAGCGTACCGAAAGTAATTGTTGTATCTTACATCTAGTATACTTAACGAATGACCAGAATATCTTTGAATTTTAAAACGTTCATCAACATTATGCATTGATTATGCCTTTCAGCGTTCAGTCTGGAGCATAAAATCCCTCCATGATCCCCTACCCAGTGCTAACATTGATGCCTCGTCTAATGTTAAATATTTTACTTCAACATTATTCTTCACCGAATCTAAGTACTTTCTCCTTGGACTACCGCGACTGCTCTTATCCTCCGCTGCCGAGCCCGTAAATCTATTAGGGAACCTTGCTTCTCCCATTCGTTTAAATGACCCTACCATTTCAGACTGTTCGCTCTAACTTTCATCTATGGTGTTCATTCCCAGTATTTCTTTGAATTCCTCATTATCGACACCTTCTTGCCATTGTTACCATCTATTAGTACCTGCAATCATTCTTTCTACTTTCATATCTGTAAGCTCAACCTATGAATAAGGCATCCTGTATTCACCCAGCTTTCACTCCCATACAACAAGGTTGGTCGAAAGACAGAGCGGTGCACTGCTTACTCTTGGTACTGATTTCCTTCTTGGAGAAGAGAGTAGATCGTAGCTGAGCACTCACAACATTGGATTTGCTACACCTCGATTCAAGTTCTTTCACTGTGATGCCCTGCTGTGAGAAAATGCATCCTAGCTACGTGAAATTATAATCTTCGTTCCTTCTATTTGGCACTTAATCTGCTTAAATCTCTTTCACAGAGATATTACCTTTGGTTTGGAGACGCTAATCTTCATATCATAACCTTTTCACCTCTGATCGAGGTATTAAATTTTAGATTGTGACCTTTCAATCGAATTTGCTATCACAACTAAGTCATCTAAATGTACGAGACTGATTATTTTGTTTCGCCTATTTCAATCCCACCCTGCCAGTCTACTGTTCAAATTTTCAAAAATCTATGGCACTTACGTACTGCGGTTATCAGTCCATAGGTTTACAAACTAGTTAAAGTAACTTAGAACACTACGTACCCCCATGCCGGAGGGAGAAATTTAAACTCCGACGGCATGCATCTCGGCCATTCCACCGTTGCTTTGGATTTATATCCATATTTCCAGGCAGATTATCGTTTTCAAAGTTAATATAAGCATCTCGAAATCATGTCCCCGCTAAAGCGTATGTAAAATATCGCCACAAACGTTCAGTTTGCTTTGGTTGAAATTTGACGTGCTGTTTGCTGTTTTCGTTGCTCATGGATCAGTGTTCCAAACTGTTCTATGTACCACAGAAGATGAGATAAGTCTTTTGTTATTTTTTTTTTGCCATAAATCTATCAGTTCCTGTTGATTGTACTTCTTTGAATGAAGGCATAAAACTTTCTCTTGGGTTCTGAAGAGATAAAACTTTCCTTTATTTTGGGTGGATTCGGGAGTGCCGTTTATCTATCTCACAACGACTTCCCCTTGTTGAGGAACCCATCCTCGTATATAAAATAATACTTACAATCGATTCTTAAAACAAAACCTCATGTTTCCCGAAGAAAATGCCGGAACTACTTGCAGCCTCTTCTAGTGTACATTCCATTATATGACTTTAAGAAGCACTCAGTAGCTTCGAATAGGGGGCAGGAAATATGTGTTCGTATGTTATTTGTGTCAAAACTACGTCACTGTGCCCTATACTATTTACTATAGACTATACCTATTATTCTATTGTTGTTGTGGTGGTCTTCAGTCCGCAGAGTGGTTTGATGCAGCTCTCCACGCTACCCTGTCCTGTGCAAGTCTCTTCATCTGAGAATACGTTCGGCAACCTACATCTTTTTGAATCGGCTTACTGTATTCGTCCCTCGGTCTCCCCTACGGTTTTTACCCCACACGCTTCCTTCTAATGCTAAGTGGGCAATTCCTCGATGTTTCATTATGTATCTCTTCTCTTAGGATATGCCAGAAACTCATCCCCCCTCCCCCCCCCCCCGATTCAGTTAAGCACCTCCTCAGTAGTTACGTGATCTACTCATCTAATTTTCATCATTCGTCTCTAGCACCACATTTCAAAAGCTTCTATCATCTTTTTATCTGAACTCTTTATCGTCTACGTTTCACTCCCATACAATGCTACACTCCAGACAAATGCTTTCAGAAAGGACTTCCTAACATTTAAATTAATATTGGATGTTAACAAGTTTCGCTTCTTTAGAAACGCTTTTCTTCCCATAGCCATTCTGCATTTTATATCTTCTTTACTTCGGCCATCAGAAGTTATCTACTACTTTTGTTGTCTCATTACCTAATCTACTACCTTCAGCATCGCCTGATTTTCTGACATTGCATTCCATTACCTTCGTTTTACTCTTGTATTTACCTGGTATAGTGTTTTAAAATACTGATGAACAGAACACAAGATGTAGCCGTTTCCGTAATAAGATGATGTAATTTTTCATCATACTTTTACGTGTATTTCTTTCACCGGACTGACTTCACGGGCTACAGACCTACTTCATTTGCTGCTTTCAGAACATCAGCATTGCGAATCTGTGTGGAGCCTGGAGAGGTGGTTTCCCGGCGGCGCGGCGGTCTGTTGCGGTGTTTCCGCCTCCTTTCAAAGAATAGCCCGGCGCGCGGTGATGCTCCCTGCGACGAAGGTAGTCTTTTTCCCGGGGAAGCCGGGTTTCCCCAGGAGAAATTGATGATCTTTGTGGGCAAAGGTCGGTCGCGGCCCAAATGCCAGGGGCGCCGGCAGCGGCGGGGTACGGGGCTGCACTTTCTTTCGGCCCCGCAGGAATAGGCGCTGCGCCTGTGGCCGCGGCCGCGAGCTTCCTGATAAATTATGAAGCGCGTTTTTATCTGCGAGCGGCCGGCCGCCTCGGGAAATGCGCCCGACTTCCGCCCTCCCCTCACACGGGAAACTCCGGCGGCAGGCACTCTTCATCAACGAACGCGCAAGTATTCAAGTTTAGCTCCACAAACCATTCTGGGTTACTTACTGGGAGACTTACTTTATGCAAACTTCGAGAATGTCAGGAGGTAGCGAGCGACAGAGGACGAAGGTGTCCTGTCTGGTCACCGCACCCTCCCTGGTTCAGCTGCGGTTATATGCACGGAGAAGCCACAGAGACTGCTGTAGGAATCCCTGTGTAAACATATAAGTACATGAAATAAATCGCAATTTGCGATGTTATGGCTTCACTGTATTAGGTTTAGATGAAATACCAAACTGTGGCGTATGAAAATTTGTGCCCGGCGGGGATTCGAATCCGGGATCTCCTGCTTACTAGGCAGACGCGTTGACTACTCCGCCACTACTCACTGAGGACACAGTGATCAGCACGACTGCAGAGGACTCTTCCCTGCACGTCTCCCGCCACACACAAATCTCCATTCGCTACGCTGTCTCTTTCCTATACCACAGCCTATTTATTCTATAATGCTCGCAGGAGACGTGCAGGAAAGAGTCCTCTGGCGGAGTGGTCAACGCGTCTGCCATGTAAGCAGGAGATCCCGGTTTCGAATCCCGGCCGGGCACAAATTTTCATTCGCCACAGTTTGGTATTTCATTTAAACCTAATACAGTGAAACCATAACATCGCAAATTGCGATTTATTTCATTCATTTGAGCGCTGTAATTCGTCAAAAAAATATGTAATTACATTTACATTTACAAATATACTCCGCAATCCACCGTAAGGTGCGTGGCGGAGGGTAAACTATACCACTACTAGGCATTTACTTTCATATTCCACTCCCAAATAGAACGAGGAAAAAATGCATCCGTACGAGCCCTAATTTCTCTTATCTTGTCTTTGTGATCACTACGCGAAATGTAAGTAGGCGGCAGCAAGATCGTACTACACTCAGCTTCAAATTCCGGCCCTCTAAATTTCCTCAGCAGAAATTCACGAAAAGAACGTCGTCTTTCCTCCAGCGATCCCCAATTGAGTTGCCGGAGCATTTGCGTGACACTCGCGCATTGGTTGAACCTACCAATAACAAACCTAGCTGCTCGCCTCTGAACTGCTTGTATGTCTTCCTTTAAACTGCTCTGCTGTGGGTCCCAAAGACTTGAGCAATACTCAAGACGTGGTCGTACAAGCGTTTTATACGAGGTCTCCTTTACAGATGAAGTACATCTTCCCAAACTTCTCCCAATAAACCGAAGTCGGCTGTCCGCCTTACTCACAACTGTCCTTACATGTTCATTCCATTTCATATCACTCTGTAATGTAACGCCTACAAATTTGAACGACGCGACAGCATCAAGAAGCTCACTACTAATGCTGTATTCGAACATTATGAGATTGTTTTTCCTACTCATGCGCATAACATTACATTTTTCTAAATTGAGAGCTGGCTGTCATTCTTCCCACCAACTGGACATTTTGTCAAAGTCATCCTGTATGCTATTACAGTCAGTTAAAGACGGCACCCTCCCATACACCACAGCATCATCAGCAAACAGCCGCAAATTACAGCTTAATCTGTCCATCATATCATTTATATAGATAGAAAATAATAGCAGTCCTATCACACTCCCCTGGGGCACGCCTGTCGATACACTCGTCTCTGATGAACACTCGCCGTCGAGAACAACGTACTGCGTTCTATTACTTAGGAAGTCTTCCAGCCAGTCAGAAATCTGTGAACCTATTCCTTAAGCTCGTATCTTCGTTTGCAATCTGCAGTGTGGCACCGCGTCGAATTGTTTAATTAATTAATATTTTACACATTTGTCGAGTCCATGCCACGTCATAGTGCGGCATTTCTGCGTGCTCAGCGAAGCCCTGCATGATATGTGGTAGGTATACCAGTTTCTTAGGAGACTGTAGGAGACCTGCTGAGAGGAGGGTATGCAAGTGACTAGTGATTTTTAGCCTGACCTGTCTAAAGCAACAACTGTATTAACGTGAATACCCCCACAAGTTGCTTTAAGACAATCAACTATCACTATGTCTGTGTTCATCAGAACAACATGAGACGTTTACACAGAGAGCTAAATGCGCTCATGTTGTATAAAGGTAGTTGTAAAACATATTAGCTAGTTAGGGACTGGCAGTCTGAACATAGCGGCCAGCCACTACGTTTTATTTTTCAGACAGCTAGTTCTTAACAACCTAAAATGTTTTCCAACTAACTTTGTACAACATGAACGCATTTAGCTCTTTGTCTTAACTTCTCATGTTGTAGTTTTATTTCTGATGAAGACACCCATTGTAGTAGTCAAAATCAAGATAAAGTTCAATTATTTTAAAGCCACTGGTGGGGCTCGATTCTCACACACAGTCAATCAGGTGATGACTATAACATGCAACGTCGTCGACAAATTGATGATGATCTGGTGGTCGTTTCACGACGGATGCGATTTTGAATTTCAGCATTGGAGCAGTAAGTAATTTTCACAAATTTATTGGTTTCAGAACTACCAGTTTCGTAAGTTGGGGATGAAAAGTACCGGCAGAAATTATTTACATTCGTGTGGAAAAGCTAGTTGAACCGAACCACGGGGAAGACGCAGTGAAGGAGAAAGGAAGGACGACATAGGTTAATACTGACCCCACGATTCATGTTAGGAGATTGCTTTTATAGCAGTTGTGGATCGGTAGAAAGTCTATGACAATATTGAAAGAAAATATTATTTAAAATTATTACGATAGCAAAAATGAAATATAAGGAACAAAAAAGGTATATATATAACTTGTGCAATAACCAGACAGCAGTTGTAGGAGTCGAAGTATGAAACGGATCCTGTGGCTAGGAAGTAAGTAGGACAAGATTATAGCACTTACCCACATTAACTCAGTATGAACTTTGAGCAAGCTGTGGAAAAAAGCAAGAAGATATTTACAAAAAGGAATTACAGTTCAGAGGGAAGAAGTAAAATATTTTGGTTTTGCCGATGACATAGTAATTCAACAAAAGATCTGGAAGGGCAATTGAACGGTTTTTTAGGCAGGTTTAAAATGATATAGGTTGACGTTCATATTCAGAAATGAAGAGGACTGCACAGAACAGAGTACCTATAGGTTGGAATACTGGTTCAAACTACCATTTGGACTGAAACCCATAACAACAACAATCGTATTATACACATATGATGTGAAACGATTATGAGGATTATTCTTCATGTTAATTATGGTGACTGCAAAGTTTTAAGTGCATACATACATTTTTATGTATATATCTCGAGGGGGAGGTCACTAACACACCTTCTTCAGCATATCCAACGCAATAGTCACCATTAGATAGCTAGCAGTTGACGAAAATCCTGCGGAAGATGAATCTGTCTCGAACGAACAGAAATAATGGGCGATCAAGGTTTAACAGAGAAAAAGAAAAATAACGATTATACGCTAAGCTCCCGTGTTGACCTGTAACAATTGATGTGAGTGTTTTTGTATGACTCACACTGTGATAAAACGCCACGTGAATTATGAAAATTTGTTTTACTTTATCACCCAAGATTTAAATGAACGTAAATTTCGAAAACTATTGCTAATTTTATCTCAGGTCATCAAGTCATTATCAATTTTGATGTTCATCCTTCTTGAGATTTGTGAAGTTAGTATGGTTTCAAGTGAGAAACGATTATTAAAGGTCAATATAGGTTACAACAGTTTTTATAGAAGTTCTGTGGAATAGTTGATAAACATATGGCTTTGTGTGCTTGCAGAAATTTTGACTGGAGTAATCAAACTCCTTGATGTCTGCCAATTCGAAAAGGAAGTCTCATAAGGCCAAGCTAAGGTATCATGTATAATTGAAAGTATTCACCACATAAGTAGAATGACCTCTTATACTAGTGTGGTACGAGAGGAAAGGTGAGCGGCACCACACAATCTGAACATAATTTGCCATATAACGTTTTCTTATATATTTTCAAGGCCTGTAAGGGTAATTTGAGTGAGTTCATTTTCTATAATTGTTTTCGATAACAATCTCCAAGCCTTAATCTATTCCCCTTTTGTGATTGTAGAATGAGTATTTTTATTCGTAATAGGCATTGGTGTATGACGTTTCCTAAAAAATTATTATGATATTCGCGGGTTAAAATATCTATTCAGTTTTGCACATTTTCTTCCAGTTCTTAGCACATTTTCTTTTTCAAGAAAACTCTGCTTTCCTAGCTTACATTCTGAATAAATTTCTTAGTCTTCTGTGTGAACCAAAAGCCTCAACTAGTAACATGTTCAAATGTTTGTTAAGCTTAAGGGATTTAACTGCGGGGTCATCAGTCCCTAAACTTACAAACTACTTATGAAGCACCTTATATTAAAGACGACACATACATCCATGCCCAAGGGGGATTCGAACCCCAGACATTAGCGGCCGTGCAGACTGTGATCGCGCGCCACAGACCGCTCTGCCACTGTGGCTGGTTGATAACTATCGTAGTTCTAATGACCTAAACATCGTAACATTCTTCCCCGAGATGATGGTAGCAGTAAAAGTAGACGGAATATTGGGATTTAATGTCCAGTCAACATCGTGGTTATTACAGAATGGTGCCGGCCGCGGTGGCCGAAGGGACTGAGACGCTCCAGTCGCGGTCTGCACGGCCACTACGGTCGGGGGTTCGAATCCCCCCTCGGGCATGGATATTTGTGCCGTCCTAGTTCGTAAGTAGTTCATAAGTAGTCTGTAAGTTTAGGGACTGATGACCCCGTAGTTAAGTCCCATAAACTATACAAACATTTGAACATTTTTTTTTTTTTTTTTTTTTTTTTTTTTTTTTTTTTTTTTTTTTTTTTTACAGAATGGTCGTACGCTCGGATAAGGCGTTGATACATCACTGTGCTTTAAGAACGACATACAAGTATGTATGATACTATTTATTGATGCGTTTATGGAGATCTCTGGTGGGCAGGTAAAAGCGAAAATGCTACTTCTTGAGTAGAATCAAATGAGGAAATTGAAAATTACAAACAGTGATAACTTGTTCATAAAGAACTTACGTCTTTGTACCACCTCGTGTGTCATTACATTCGTTGTAGACAATTATTTATTCCCTCGATTGGTCCATCTGATGATTGTCAAATTACTAGTCATCGTCAGGTGAGTCTTGTCATACATCCGTACTATATTGAAGCTGGTCCATGGAAACCTACACTGACGCTAGTATTTCGACTTCAGGTCAGCCGTTTACACCTGAACAGAATCTTGAGATTTTGGATTAATTTCAGAAGAATGAACTATTTAACATCAACACCTGTTCCCCGTCGTTCAACTCAAATGTAACTCATAGGCCTCCACAATAAATTTATTTATATTTTCAGCATCTTTTAGGCTCTACATTCTACTACTATACTAAGCACGACTTTGCGATGGAGGTAGTGGGTAGTGGTATTGTTCGGCGATAGTAAACCTCAGAACAGCAAAGAAACTAATAATGGCAGAGTAAGTGCAGAACAGAATGGCCGAAAGAAGTCCAGAGGGGACTACGGAAATCAACAATGTAAGTCGCGAATGTCGCAGCGATAGCCGAAAGAAAATCACAGATGCGATGTTTAAGCGACGAATGTCGCAATATTAAAAAAATGCACAGATAAACGGTAGAAGGAGCTTTCTGAGTGAATGAAAAGTTTTGGGGACGCAAAGAGGAAATGAAATTTTGGGTATAAAGTTCATTCTTTTAAAGGGTCATAATCGGTTGAATAAATATATAATTGTGGCAGTATTTCAGTTACTTCTTTTTTATTCTAATAAAAACTCTGTCTAAGTTCAAGGATCTCTAAACTATTTTCCAGTTAAGCTCGCTAAACAAATCGAATATCGACGGTAAAGTTATCACGAGTTTATACACCGGTTACGCGTATGTCGGTGTAGCTACAACGCTTCTCTCGCACTGTTCCAAGATTGGGGCTTTCAACCGGTTCTAAGAAACTGTAGTTTTCCACTAAAGGGTTTGTCTGGTCTAAATTTACGCCTGAAATCTGTGAAAGAGCTTAAAGAAGCAGGTTACTGCAAATATACATATAGGGTGTGCTGTCGCATAATATTCTGCATATACCATAATGTTTCGTAAATACAACTTACCAAAGTCTTCAGGTAGTGGTAGTTGCTGTTGCCAATTCCGTCTCAATATTTCAAACGAAGGCATATATGGGATTAATGTCCTGTAGAGCACGTGATCATTCGAAAATACACACAGATCACTTTTATGGAAGAGGATCTGGCTTGCATTTTGAAACGTACCATCAAGGTAGTTGCCTCGATTAATTTAGGGAAATCACGCAAAACCTAAACGAGGATTGCCGGAGAGGGATTAGAATCGCCGTGCTCCCGAATATGATTTCAGTGTGTTAGCACTGCGCCACCTCACCCGAATGAACATATCTGTCAGCTGTATCATTGAAATATTCCGCTAAACGCGAGGAACGTGCTTGGAACAGGTAAGTCGAGAAAGCATGAAGTCACAACAGAAGTACTGTATCAGAAATGACTGTAGTATAAGAACAGGCAAGCTAAACGTTCTGGTAACATAGATACTTGTTCATTTAGTAGTTCAGGAGGCTATAAACCTATTTTCAGAGATTTGGAAAATCCAGTAACTAATGATATATTTATATGTGAAGTCATAAATATGAATTAATCCTTCAATAACTACAAATTAGCAAAGTTTCTGCTGATATTAAAAGTGAATATGGATAACCATAAACATTGGTCAAAACATTTAGGGGATCACTTGAGATATCTAGGTATTGAAGTAGTCTCCTCGGCATAATGAACTAAAACGGTTCGCTGTTATTCTGTCGGTTGCTGCAGAGGGGATTGGTGTTGACTTTTTTATTCTACCAAACGAATTACACGAGGAGTTGGGTTCAGATATTGTAGTTAGCTGGTAGAACAATGCAACAACAACGTGACTTACCCGAAACTATGGCCTGGAGAGCCATAGGATGGTTGGAAGCGGCAGAGATATAGAGGGTAGGTTCGTACAGCTATTGGAAAGTGTAATTTTCAGGACTTGGACGCGACGTCACACTACAGGAACTGATAAGGCAAGGGTAACAGTAAGAAATGACCGTTACAATCGGTTAACAGAACGTCAAGACATGAAACTGAATTCAACTCAGCTGCAACGCACCTTCCAGGCAACAGCAAGAAATCGTCTTTGGGTATGTGACCTCTACGCACGGAGGCCTATGGTGAGTATCTCAATAAAACCAAGACATCGTTAACCCGCAGAAATTGAGCGAAAAAAAATCAGGATTGGAATAGTAAAGAATGCTGCCAGATTATGTTCACAGATGAACCAAGATTTTGAACCAGTCTGTCTTCGTACTCTCATCTGGAAAGAACGTGTAACTTGGAACCGCTGCTTATGTGCGGAAATATCACCATCTCATGGTGGTGAACGAATGGCGTGGGCACGAGTCAGTATTGGCAGACGTACGTTCAGAATAGCGCTTTCACTGCTCAAAGGGGTAGGGATGACATCCTTAGACATTTTCTATACCCTATACTGGTGCCATAGGAGATTCCTTCAGTGGACGGTAACGTTCGTCCGTACAGAGCTGCAACGATGAACATACAAGAGGCTCAGGGAACTGAACGAATTCAGGGGCCAGTTTATTCACCGGACGCCAACGCGATTAGCATGTCTGGGATGCACTTGGCAGACGCATTTCAGCCAGACCAGCATCTCCCACAGCGCTTGTACTCACGGAAGAAGTGCCAAATATCCCTCAAGAGCTCATTCATAACCTCATGATGTCCTTGCTACTCACATGTGATACTCTTCTGACCGTCCGAGATTATCATACACAGTATTATAGGGCAATGGGAATGACTTTTTTCACTTCTATGATAACCCCATGGTGCCTCGCTCTAAATAAACATCATGTAAACGTCAAGAGTCGAGAGTCCGAACCGAGCGGGAGTACTCGAGCGGTCTGGAGCGCCACGTTACGGTTCGTGCGGCCTCCCGCGTCGCAGGTTAGAATCCTGCCTCGGGCATGGATGTGTGTGTTGTCCTTAGGTTAGTTTAACTTAGTCTAAGTAGTTTGTAAGTCTAAGGACTGATGACCAACGTAGTTTGGTCCCATAGAATTACAAACATCTGAACATTTGAGAGGCCGAAACATAGTATTGTAAAAAGGTAAAGCAGTCCACAATCAGAAGATTGGTTTGAACACCACAGTGCTTTACTAGGCATGGTCCATTTTGGAGATGGTATGCCGTTGCCTTCCTCCGACTTTCGAACTGACTTACCCAGCCAGTTATAGGTGGACCTACAGTTTAACGTGGGTTTCGAACAACGGTTCTACTCGGTGTTTTTCATATGATCAATACTGCCAGAGGTGAAAGAAGTGAAAAGTGACAGATACAAATCCTAGGAACTGGCAGGGATCGAACCCGCGACCTTTGGATTTGTAGTCTGGCACTCTGCCAGTGTGCAACCGAGGCGCTTTTATGTCATACACAAAATACAACTGTAAGCAGTATCTGAATAATATACGGTAGAATATATATGTTTTGCACTGTATCTCACCTGATCCCTGAATTGTTTCGAGCAGTGTATAATAAAAGCGAGTAAAAGCCCTTGGTTGGTGTAGAACAAATGCGCACTATACTCGAACTGTTACAGGAATCCGGAAAATGTCACGAGTAATCACTACGTTATTAATGTGTGGATAAGTTAAGTACTGTGTCTGAAGGAGCGTGCGTTAGAGCAGTCCGTGCAGTGGGGTGACGTCGGTTTACGCATGACTGCCTGTCCTGCCTAGTGAGCGGGAGGCCTACTTTCGAATCCCGATACGCAACAAACTTTAAACTTTTCCCAATGACGTATTTCGGTGCCTACCAGCTGCTAATACCTTTAATTCATTTGTACCCTGATGGGTTTGTTACCCATGTTTTTAGCTCACGTTGTTGAGTTTCCCTGGTTAATGAAATCTGTCGACGCAGTCTTCTTGGTGACAACACAGTACACCTCATCGCCTTTTGTACTGGTGGATACACCTATAGCCCTTTCAGACCTAAGTTTTCAGATGAGGTGACATTAATATAGAGAGGGACGTTTAAGACAAAAAAAAATACAAACTGTAATTCATTATAAAATTTCAAAAAATTTGTACCCATACAATTGTCTGTTCTGTACCTTCACTTCAAATTTTTATCATCTGCACCATCTTACAGTAACATGCCTTTGAAAGCAACTTTAAAACAACATCACGGGATCAAATGGCTGTCGGATATGATAGCTTTACATGTCCAAAAAAAAAAAAAAAAAAAAAAAATAAATAAATAAATAAATAAATAAATAAAAAAGATTAACATCTTGTCAACAAGTCTTCCTTGCCGCCATTCTAAGTGAACTGGAAGTTTGTCGACTTTACCGACTGCTGGTATCACGCAGTGTAGAAACAGGGAACTAAAACTCGTTGGGCACATTACCACAGTCAGTGCACGATTGTGTGATGCAGGCCTGACTTTTCTAGCGTCAATCGCCAAGAAATAAAGGGAGCAAAACCAGAACCGCACAATTGTGGGTCAGGGTCTGAAAGGGGTAGTGACTTCAAGTAGTAAATTACTGATGAGACAGTGGCGTCTGTATAATTTTGATCAAACTGGAGATTGTTTATTAGCGCTGTTCTTACATAAATATTGTGTTGGTCGTTACTTATCATTTACCCGCATGTAGACAGATTTGACATTTATTATAATAAGTGGTGGTTTTGTTATAAAGACTTACAAGGGGCAAATGCAAAGTATTATCATTCCAAGTTTTAACGCTAAACTCGCTGCCGTCATCCATACAAGCTTATAGCTTTGCATTTGTTATCTGAATGCCTGCATTAGAACATTTTGAATGACGTGTGCAATGTAATTTCATCGAAATTAATGCCTCCTAAATACCACAGTTTCAAAAAAAAAGAATTATTCGTTTGAATGTGAAACATGTAGGTTCAACTGAACGATTTAAGAATCGTTTTTTCTTCCCGAAATTTCCCAATTACAGCTTATTAATTAAATTGGAAATGATAACATGTTCTTCGTAATGACTACCGCTAATAACCGCGTAACTACACAATGGAAGCGGATAGATTTCTCCTCATTGAATATTCATGGACAAGTTCATTAAGTCATTTAAACGAGGGTACATTTAAATTAAATATTAGCGTCGGCTATGATTTACATGCACGCTCCGACTGCGAAACGTTTTATCGCACCCCAGAGGGCTACCGATTACAAGCCAAACTCTTTTTACGTCAGTGCAGAGAATTTTAGGCCGAACAGCTATAATATTACAAATTACAATGTGAAGTATTTATCGTTTCGAATGTCAGGTAACGAACCATGCGCAGTATTATTTTGTCAGTAATTTTTATATCAAAAGACAGCGATGAAGTTGTAATTAAGACATGATCGCAAAACACGAACAAGCTGTACGTTGGTATAACGCTCTAAACTGATTGCAAAAAGGAACTGCTTGATTCCAATAAAATGTAATAAATGATTTTGAAGAATTAATTTTTGTAGCGGGCTGTATTTTGAAAATTTCTTTTAGCCGAATAATTTCTCTAACTGCCCATTGTCAACTATAGCTAAAGCACTTAACAATACACTATGATAGAACTAATTAGCTGGAACCTGAAAGTGATGCCAATAAACAAGGTAATTGTATCGTAATACTCCAATAATAATCAATTTATTTAGTAAGGTGTGCATTAATACGATGCATCGAGTTAAAATTAGCTGCCACAGCAATTAAACATTTGAGTCGTAATCCACTCACTTCCAAAGAAAATTGAAGTTTCCTCACAGATCATTTTATTCTATCAAAGAAATCATGGAATAATTGAAAAACATAAAGCCATTTCCTGTGATCTGTTGATTCTGGTTACTTAAACTAAGAGCTTGTCGTCTTCATAGGTTTAATATGTATTTGGTTTTTGTCTATTATTACCCTCATGTTAAAATTTCGGTTGAATGCTCTTTCCATGACCACATAAGTGTTCTTCAATAGCGTCCTGCCTAATATGATATACATAAACAAAATGTATCAGTCTTGAAAATTACAACTGACAAGGATATACGTCCGAAATTTTCAGAACGAGCTATTTCACGCAAATTACAAAGCTAAGGTTACAATGACTTTCCACAACTCTGATAGTACACTATTTTGCACACTGTAAATTCGATGTGTTCAATCAAAATTGTCATTCCTTAACCGCTACGATTATGATTTTTTTAGTCTGCAGGGACGTGTCAGTAAGATGACTGCTGTGTCTTTCAGTCATTTATCCCTATAATCAGTGATTTCCCTCTTGCGTTGCCGTATAACTTTTCTGTTTCATTTCTCTCAAGCTGCCAGTTCATAAAACCCGTGTCGTGTTTGTTGATGACCGCAGTTAAGCTCAACCACAACAGATCATCTTTCATTGTTTAGGTCTGGTTTACTGATCAACTTCATGCGCCTGCACGTAATAAAACGAAAGTTTCTGGTTTGGGTGCTGCTTGTAACGTCTACAACCTGTTTTTCATTCAAGTGATTCTAGTCTCTGAAACGTAATTGTGTCATTTAGAAATTCGTGTTTGCTGATATAACCACAACAAATACTCACAGAGGAATAGGTTTGGAGTCTTATATCATTCCTCTGCTGACTTTTGTCAGTCGAAATCTAGAAAAGAAGTACTTCTCGATGGAGAAGGTATCTCGAACGGTCGAGTGCTGAGGTCTCTCAAGAGTGGTTGAGATCTTGATATTTTCACGTTGGTCTTAAGCGCCTTCTTTAAATCGTTTCATATAACATGCACACATCGTCTGTCCACTGTCGACTTGTTTAGAAATGCGATTATTCGGCATGCCTCTGCATGCTTTGGTGTCCTAACCAGCACCCCAAAACCATCGCTTCCACAATGTTTGTGTTTCGTTTGTTCAAGGATTTTGACGTTTCAATCTTGCCATGTAATACACGTAATCTTCCTTATGCACCACTAATGCTCTTCTGCATCTGTAACTGCCGACTATACCATGTCAAGGTTTCAGATCCAAACGGCAAGATGGAGACTACAGCTAAATTGAGGGACTTTTTTGGGATGTTGATACTACGGTTGTCAAATACTCAAGACTTTAATCTGGCAAGAACTGCTCCTTGAAACACTCCCGTTTAAGACTGTGATTATTAGTCAATGAGGAAACGCTTAATCTCAGATAATGGGTGGCAGGTGATAAGTTCTTCTACTGTTTGGGAGACATTTTTGCAGATATTTGGTAGCACCGTAAGGAGATTTACAAGAAATATACGTTTTGGCTATGTGAGGTATAATAAAGGCTTTACTTCATATACCTACATGTTTTTCTTAGAATAAATGGGAGACAGTAACTACCTAAGTCTTTCACTTTTAACCCTAGTACCACATTGTGGGATTGCCCGCGACTCCGTAATATTATTAGCTGCGCATGGGTTATTTAATGTTTGTACTCTGTTCTTCTACTTTCAGTGTACGAGTATCTGATAAAGCGCTAACATAATTTAAGCATATTTTGTATTTTGTTGTGTACTATTTTTATGTTTTGGTCACATACAGCCGGCCGCGGTGGCCGAGGGGACTGAGGCGCTTCAGTCACGGTCTGCACCGCCACTACGGTCGGGGGCATGGATATTTGTGCCGTCCTTAGTCTTAGCTAGTTCATAAGTAGTTTGTAAGCTTAGGGACTGATGGCCCCGTAGTTAAGTCCCATAAGTTCTACAAACATTTGAACATTTTTGGTCACATACCACTCCACATTGTGGTTTGTGCAACGTTATTGTATACAAGACACCTGTTAAAAATCTCATGAAAGAATTATGGTCGAATATTATATATTCTCTATTAATTTTATAAAATCTTTAGCCCTCAAATTGCAATATTCATGTCGCTGCCTTTCGGCTGAAGCAGTTATGAAAATGATAAACGACTATGTAGAATAACAACATATACTACACCTACCGCAGTGGTTTTGAAGAAAATAATGATTAAGATGATAATGCTGTCCAAGACTAATTTGAAGCAGAGTTCCTTGAGGAAAATGAACAAGCAATTAATAGGAAAGTTATCTAAGGTAACAATGGGTACAAGTGGTGCAAAATACCTTTCCAATCAGCTAATATGGGAACAAGGAAGCAAAATTTGGTTCAGCGCTATGAAATAGGTATCCATCCAAGACCCCATTAAATATAGTGAAAAATATGTACTCGGTGGTTAGGTAGATGTGGAATGTCTGGAAACATCCCTTAGGCTGTGGCTAAGCCCTGTCTCCACCATATCCTTTCGTCCAGGAGTGCTAGACTTGCAAGTTTCGCAGGAGAGCTTCTGTGAAGTTTGGTAAGTAGGACGCGAGGTAATGGCGGAATTGGGGTTGTGGGGCGGCACCGTGAGTCGTGTCGGGATAGCTCAGTGGTAGATCGCTTGACCGCGAAAGGCAAAGGTCCCAGGTTCGAGTCCCGGTTCCGGCGCACAATTTTAATCTGCCAGGAAGTTTCATATCTGTTCACGTATTGTTTAAAGTGAAACATTTGAAATATAATGAAAAAACCTAACTTATTCAATGTAGTGCACATGCTTTCTCCTGCATCTTAAATTTTTTAATGATTTATCAAATCTTAAAAATTTTAGTAATTCTTGATTGTGGCGGTGTCACATTGCACATACGTGAGGAGGGAAGTTGCATGTCGCTTGAAAAATAACCTGATTTTGAGAAGTGTCTACACTGTGCAATTATACTAAAATGTCATTATCCATTACAGCCTGCAGCTAATAAAATGATTAAAAAAGTTATTTATTTATTTTCTGTATTATCGAATTCAATGTTAGCTACCGTTAAATACTACACTGGCTTCCAATATTCATAGTTATCTACTTATGCTACCTCTGTCATTTTTAACACGGCTAGAAAGTACATTGCATGCAGTATAGAAGCCCACCCGTCACCCTCCAGAGCGCTAAGAAAAATTCACAGCGGTTAATTCGTCAGCGCACCTGATGATGGCAACGCGGTCGCTTGCCGAATATTGTGACCACTGGACTCTGATACCTGCCTGCTGTTCACTCAAGAACTCTTTCGTCATAAAATATGTCGGGAGATATAGTAGAATTACACTATGTCACTATTTTTCATTATTCTTATTTTGTAAAAAATGTGTAAAAGATTGTTTATTTATTTTAACTACATCCCCACGTGGAATCGAATAGAAGAAACCACGAAAGGCAGGATATCGACAAAGAAGCCGCCAGCAGCGCACTTACAGTAAGTATAAAACGTTACAGATCGGGTTCGGAAACATCTTCGCCCAGTTGGTGTCGATCCGGTCTCCTATTACAGGAGCAAGATCCAGGATGTACTAGGCTCCACAAAGGATCAGATAGAGGCACTACACTCTCCTGGAGTATACTAGGTGGAATGCTAGTGAAAGAAGTATACATAGGACATAAATGAAGGCCAGGGGCAACGTTCATTCGAGAACACGTACTTTTGATTACACAACTGAACAAATCTCCTGTAGCCCAACACAAACAAGATTGCGGTAAAAAATTAAAATGTAACGAAGCCATATTAGCCACGAAGCAGTAAAAGATAGCTAATAGCAAAATAAGAAAATCCATCGAAATTTTAAAGCACCCTATGAACAGGAACACAGAAGATGGACACAGACTTGCCCTTCAGGCTGCCAGACATCACAGTGAAAGGTCTCATTGACAAGCGAGCGTTACCAGCAAGTAACCCGTCGAGCGGCCCACGGCCAGTAGGAGAGAAATGGAAGCCCTCATCTCATTCACCGACGACCACAAATCGTAATTCCCCATGCAAGGAGCAGTAGACAACGTCTGATCCCCACTTATTTCACCTCAGTATCCTATTTAATATATCCACCCCTCTGCAAAAAACACCAACAACATCGATGGTTTCTGATATTATGACGTAATGTCACACTTAGTTGACAGTAATGACAATATTTAGTGACTCCTAATATCTAGTTCATGTCACTATTCCGAAAACAACCGTAACGTTGGCCGAAACGTTGGTTATTAAACTAAAAACCATCTTACATTACGACTCCGTACAAAACACAGAGAATGTTTATGTCAACTAATGGGCCACGAAGCGTTATTATATCTTCAGATTTCTCTATGAAATGGACATCATATACGATCGAGGATTTGTATATCAAGTCTCTTTTTTAAAAAAAGGTTCATCTTATAGAAATAGTGTATACATGCAAAAATTGTTTATAACATGGTACACGTAACATATCTTGCCCTGGCCAAATGAAACTGGGAATTAAATAATTACTTGAGATGAAGGTATATAAGGTTTACATACTACAAATTATATTATCTATAATCAGATTACCTTGAAAAGCTACAATAATAAGACAAAGGGTCGAGGAGCAGGGGATGGCCAGAGAGAGTGAGGCATAGTAAGATGGAAATGGAGGACGAGAACGGCACAACCAGCGAATGAATGGAGGAAGGGCAAAAAGGGAGGATGAGTAGAAGGAAGGAAGGAAGGAAGGAAGGAATGGAGGAATGGAGGAAGGGCAACAAGGGAGGATGAGTAGAAGGAAGAGGTACGAAGACGTGGAGGTATGCTGTGGGTCAGCCCACGGCGATGACGACAGACACACACACACACACACACACACACACACACACACACACACACACAGAGCACGCATGCACGCACAGAGCAATTAAATTCAACGGTACACGTTGTAGGCACAATATCATAGTAACCACACCTAACTCACTGTTAGGAATCGACATGCGAAGCATTCGCGGTGCTGAACAGTCGATTCGTAGCCTCTCCTCGACCTGTATGAATCAAAGGTGACTTATTTAAAGGGGTCGTGGACTGTCTGACATCATATTGTTCAGAATATTCCTTTCTATACCCAGCATTACAGTAGAAATTGTGTATATATTAGGAGGTGGTAGTCTAGATGAATTACATCTGTTGGTATGTAATTCAAACTTAAATAACAAACAAATGGGGACATTCAAAGCTGATTTACAAAAATTCCACAACGAACTTGATATCAGCACGTGAGTTCGTCTGTATCTTTTTTGATTAGAGCTGTAATATTCATAATCCAAAGGATCAACTGAGGATTTGTGTGTCCGGTGTAGACCGTCCTTAAGCCACCACCATATGCAAAAATACAAAGGAGTAAGTTCCGGAGCTTGGTGACGAAGAAACCTGCCCATATATACCGACCCATTTTCCGGCGAATTTTAGATTTAGATGATGAGGCACGTAACAAGTAAAATATGCAGGAGCCCCTTCCTACTGGAAGAACATGTTCTTTCTACGCAAAAAAATCTCTTCCAGTAATGCTGGAAGTTCTTGACATTTCATATGACAGGTTCCTGTAAGAAGATGAGCTAACACAAATGCCTATCAACTATCAAACGACACTGCGTATTTACAGGGAAGCGTTCTAGAAAATCATTCTCCGCAATGGCGTGTGGGTATTATTCGGGACATTGATATTAGTATCGAGTGTTACTGATGCCGTCACGAGTGAAACTGGCTTCATCATGGAAGGGTGAAAATGGGTTTACTGGGCAGTATTAAAGGGCCGAAGGACTGAATGCCAATCGTCTCACATCACCTCCTGCTCGAAGAGTTCGAAAACGCTGTAAATTATGTGGTTGGAACCCGTTCTACCAACTGAATAATGATCTCTACTTCATCCGCAGTTGAGTTACACGTTGAGGTGGGATATGCCTGCCGGGCGCAGTGGCCGGGCGGTCTGCGGCGCGTCAGTCACAGTCTACGGTCGGGGGTTCGAATCCCCCTCTCAGGCATGGATGTTTGTGTCATCTTTAGTATAAGGTAGTTCATAAGTTTAGGGACTGATGACCCCGTAGTTGTCACTTGAGCTTAAAAACCATTTGGATATGCCTGCTAGGTCCTTTACCAGTGTTACACGGTGTATTGAAGACGCGAGATCCGCTCGGGAATGGCGCGATAGGCGCCATGCCTTTCCTCAGGCTTGATTGTCTACCGGTGTGTATGTCTGTGTGTGTGTGTGTGTGTGTGTGTGTGTGTGTGTGTGTGTGGTGTGTGTGTGTGTAGTCCTTAGCATAAGTTAGTTTACATTTGCAAGTCTACATACCAATGTTGTATACAGTTTGGTTTATTAGATTTACGAACATTTCAGCACATGATTAAGCCCTCCTAAATGTAGTGTGTAGTTTAGAAATAGCGTGCCGTAATTTACTACAAACAGAAGCAGCGTTTTCATTACGTAATTGATACACATATTCCATATCCGCATAATTGGCATGTGTAACAACACTGCTGAAAACAACTGGGAGATCAGGTGAAACTTCATAGACAATATAGGCAAGGTAACGAAAGTATTTTGTACAGATATTGGTTACAATTGTAATTTGCGTATGATATAGTACGATATGATCGTGGAAGCGTTCTGGGCACAAACCCCAGAGATCCGCGAATCGAAATCATGCTCTTCTACCATGTGGAACGTGCTTTGTAAGGTTTGTGGTAAGGTACTAAGCCCAAAAACACAGTACCTAATCAAAATTTTATTTACACCTTTATTAAAAGAACATCAGTTGTCAAGAGTGCAAAATATTTTAAGATTGAACATATAAATTGTAGGCACTGCGTATGGGTAATTAAAATCCTTACTGGTACCTTTTTAAATGATAGAAAAACAATTCCAGGTATTCGGAAATTAAGAATGAAGTCTTGGAAATAAAACACTGAACCAGGTAACACATTTAAGTAAAATATCCCAATGACGATTAATTTTAACTCCAGAAACCTACTTTACAAACCAATCGTACGAACCACAATACACACAAAATAATCGTTAAAAACCAGTGGGCAAACCAGTTAAAGGGAATCTCTATAGCCGTACATAGTAAGTTAATGTCCCCACAATAGCAGTACAGCAGTAAAGAACGCCTGTCAGGAAAAAACCGTATTCAGATTGCAAATGAATGCGTTAAGTACGTGTACTGTAGAAGTAATAGCTGTGTACTTAGATGGATTTGTAGGGTGTGAGATTCGGCTGCTCGGAGGTGGTGGCTTGAAGTTAAACAGCGGTTCGTGTTCAACAAAGAAATTTTCTTTATTCATCATTCAAACATGTCAGGTTGGCTCTTAACTGCATCTTCTAGTGTCCGTAATGTTCCGAGCGTGGCCGTTAGTAATCCGTCGGGATTTGAAGCCTGCCAGTGGCGACTACGCTGACTCTGGTGGAACGCGCCACTGCAGCGAGCGGCAAGTCTGATGTCAGAGAACCGTAGCGTGTGTGCCGCGTCAAGCTGTGTGCAATGATGGCGACACGTCGAGCGTCGGTGAGCCTCCTGCAGACGCGAGGGCGGTAGCGTGTGACGTCGGCGGCGCGCAAGCCTCCGCATCTCGTCTAAAGCCCTTTTTAAACGATGAACGAAAGTGAACAAGATAGATAATAGTCTACTGAAGCGCTCGTAACGTACTAGCCCTGAACTACAAACTCATGCAAGATCTTGTGGCAGCGTGTTTTAGACGATAAACGTAATCGAACAGTAATACCCGACGTTGAAAGTGATGTTATAACAGGCGATTTGTTATGTAGGAAGTCATAGTTTAATACTAGAATTGAGGAAACAACGCTAAATGTTATTGGCGGCCAAAGAAAACCTTGCAGTCTATGTTTTTGGTCAACTTAGAGTGGTAAATTTCTGGGAAGTGAAACAACATTTCAAAACATTCACATCTATTTTCAAGCGGAAAAAATAAACTTATGAGCATATCAAGCCATATTTATAAGAGCGTAAATAGACCTTCTTTACTTTATCTACTATGATTTGCCCACTGACATTGTTAATAACGTCATGCACAACTGAATTTTTGTCTTTCATTTGGACTGACTTTTTCATTTAAAATGCTATTTAATGCAAATTGTATCATCAAAGTACAATCTTATTCAAATAAACAATTGGCTTCAGTCTTGTCCGTTACGATATTGCAAAACATAAACCATTTTTCGGTTTCAGATGTAGGCCTACGACCTCGCTTTTCGGTGGGCAATAATTGACATAAATATTTAAGTCTTCATGAAACATTTGCAATTTACCGCTAAACCAAAGTATAATAATAAACTAAAGATTAATAAGATAAATTTGCGTATAAACCGTGTAATTGTCGACTACAATATGAAAATCGCCTGACGAAAATAGGTTAACTTCCGATGTCAGCAGACGACCGTTCAATCAAAACAATCTTCTCGAGAATGCGTGAACATGATGTTGACGTTAGGTAACGATCCGGCGACGGACAGTGTCAATGCCGTCATTAGAAATATATTGTGGAACACATTCTGATCATAAACTTCGACAAAACACATAATATGCGTAAATACGAAGGAAGATGACGGAGTAAGTGGAGCGGTGACTGCAGCAGACAGCTGCTAGCTCGCGCATGCGCAGTGAAGCCACTATTACCGTATTTAGAACGGGCACTATTTCTTTATCGCTACAATTATCGCGCTTCGATACTAGCACGATCATACTAGTACAGCCATTCAAACGACTGACGACCGCCATTAACGCAACTTGTTATCAATCTATTACAAGTTCGTTGATCGTTTAAAACGGGCTGTCTCGCGAGGTCCTGGTCGCCTCGCGTCTTACAGCGGCGGCGTGCACAGTCGGCCAGCGGAGATGTAGGAGTCTAGGGCTCGAGGCTCGGTGTCGGACGGGTTTAGGTTGTGATGTTCCCCACATTGTTTAATTTCGGCACGTTATAATAAATTTTCATTTAATTTCGTATGGCCTTCGTATGGCATACAGTTTTATTGAAGAGCAGCCCGGTACACGGAAGCTAGCAGTGTACCGGCCACACCAGGTGGTCACATGACCGTGAGAAGATTGCTGCAGTGCTTGCAGGCAGCCCGGTGCTTTTCGGTCGTTAGTGTGGCGGGAATAGCAAACGTTTAATTTCATTTATCTATTATTCACAGTTTATTTTTTCGTAACTCCAGCAGTATGACTGATTACGACCCTGTTCGATGGTATTAACAACATTTTTCTTATCAGTTAAAAGTACAGTTTATTTGAAAGATTTTATATTTAGTTTATGATGTCTTATTGGCTGCTTTGAACCAGCCAATCGTGTGGAGGCTTTTAGAACTGAGGCGCTTGGTTTCGAGTGCTAGGCGGCGGCGGGCCTCCGGATAGGCGACACGTATGTCGAGATGCGGTTCTAAGTAAAAAAGCAGAAGTGTTATCAGCCTGGTGTTATTTTCGTTGGTGAGCCGTAAGAGCTCTCAGGAAGTGCCTTTGCGTGTGGAGGCCTCGCACCAGCATTTTGTGAGCTAAGCCAGCTGTTGCTCTGGTGATAGTGAGAGAATACGACGAGATTGTTTTTGTGATAGAGTTGCTACAAATACACAAAATTTCATATTTAAATGGTGCTCATTAGATTAACATTTAGATACTGCGAGATCATTGATGATATCGCTGCATATTGCTCCGAAGTTACATGCAACGCTGATCGTAATAAATAGAATTTATTCCAAAAGGTCGTTCTTATTTGAAGTAGGGAGAGACAGTTCCCTTGCTACCAATTTCTAGCATCACACATCGAGAGCTGCACTACGCTAGAATCTGCAACCTGAGAAGAGCAGACATCTAATGTGACTGAACATTTTATCAGGTAAGCAATCCTTATATGTTGTGAAGCATGCAACTAGGAGAGGACACTCACCACAGAATAATATGAACTTTCAATGATAGTAGCATTTACGTAGCGTAAGTATGACTACGTGTAAAGGTCGCTTGGCGAATTTTTCAAGTGCTATGCAAAACATGCATAGCTGGCATCTCTGACTAAATTAACTTTGTTACCTGGTCGTAACGTAGGACTCAAAAATCTGTTGCTAAACGTTTCCAGGTAGCTGCCAAGAGCTTTATACTTGACATCCCTTTGGTGGGGAACGTTTGCCAGGTCCCCTTGTGTGTGCTAGAAGAACAATAAGAACGGTAATTTGTAGTGTGTGTCGTATTGAAATTGTGATTAAACGACACTTATCAGCATGTGGCATTTAGCACACGGTAAAGCGCATATGAACTGTTTTGAAGCGGGGCCTTAGATTATCGGCGGAAATCGTCAACAGAGGCAGTAGCAGCACCAGTAGCGTCAGATGTTAGAGGTGACATCGGAGGCGATGTCGGATGGAGTCTTGGGGGCAGCGGTGGCCTCGCACGGCGCCCAGTAGACAGCAGGGCGGGCGAGCGGTGCAGCTCGGCATCAAATAACACAGAGAGATCACAGCGGCGGCGCACCCGGAAGTAGCGCCCACATTGCGCGGGGCGGCTCCTTGCTGGTCGACGTGCGTACACAGCACCGACGGCGTCCAGACGGCGGTAAACGTCGAGTCGACGAGAGTGAGTTTTTCTGTTTTACAGAAAAGTGTTGATTATTTTTGTGGCGTTTATTAAGTTTGTATTAAAATTCAACTGTAAAAATGGAGCGTAATAATGATGAAGTGAGCGCTTCCGTTATTAAAAATAGTGATAGGAACGATGACAATAATACATTACAGAATGTGATTGTCACTGTAAATAATAATAATAACATAGTGGTAGTGCAGGCTAAAGTTTTGCTTGCTGATCACAGTGAAGGTGAGCTGGCAGATAATAATAATTTTTTGCCATGAATTGCGTGATGTAGCTTATGGTGTGTTGAGATGAATTCAGATCAGGAAATTGATGACGATATGTGTAATGATTCTGAATAGGTAACATAAGATTCAGGTCAGTATGGGGATTCAGACAAATTTTAATATGAACGACGTAATACATTTATTGAGGAAATTGTCAAGGGATAATCATAGGAATTTAAGCGAGTTAAAAAAAGATAACGTTGAGTCAAATGATTAAATGGCAAGCGAGTTAAAGAATAATTAGTATCAAAATTGATTAGGTTAAGCAAGAATTATAAGGGGAAATTCCAAAAGTTAGGAATGACTTAACAAAAAGGCTTGATGATCAGGTCATAAATTGGGATCAGATATTAAAAAAAATTAAAAAAAGATTGATAAGTTGGAGAATATTGTTGAAAAGGTTGTAAAGAAATCTGATATTCAGAAATTTTGTAAACACAGCATTGCAGATATTTTTTAAATATTTTATACCAATGAAATATTTTTGGAATGGTCAGCAAACTCTTTCTCCTATTTACTTAATTAACAATTAATTACCGTCTGTATTTACTTAAAATTATACACAACACACCAAGAATAACCTGGGATTAAAAGTCTATATAGAGACTTGAGTCTCAGATGTAAATCACCTGCGTCACACCTACAGTTATGTAAACACAAGCCCTGCCCATTAACTACAGTGCAAGGGCGAACGTCCTACGCCGTAACAGACGCCTGATGGGCAAGGCCATTAGTCCGGGCCCATGCCCTGCATCACCTGCTGGGCGCTGGATCAGCGACCCACACCATATGTTGGTGTAATTACCTAGTTCCTGGCCACACGCCAGCCGCACAAAGCCTTTTTCCTTTCACACAGTTAAACTCTATGAGAAGATACCTTAATAATTACAATCAATTGTTACTCCACACTTCTTTAAAATACGTATTTACATACATTAAACAAATATATTTTATTCGCGTCATTATAGTTACACTGTTTACTTGTCTCGTGACGCACTGTAGCATCGACACCAGCGCCTGTTCATTACCGTCTAAAATGCTTAATGTCCACAACATTATAAACATCTTTCTACAGATTCGTGACGGGAGTTATTCATTCCATGACATTCTCGTGAGCAATGCGAATGATCTTCTATGGGCTTTCATATATCTTGTAAAATTTCTTTATCTCTTTATCTACAACCTTACGTTTTGTTACAGGAATGTGATATGGCCTTAGCTTCAATGGTCTATGATCTCTCACCTCGAACCTAAAGAACATAGTCCTTCCTTAACCCAGGTCTATTAGAAAACACTTTAACATGTTTTCTCAGCAACTTCCGAAGTACTTCACGCTCATCGTAACCAACCTTCTCTAATTTGTTTACTTTGTCATCACTTCTGTCATAAAGATTCTCCTGAGACGTAACTAAGTTCAAAAGAAGCTTACATTAACCTGGTCCAGTACTCTCGTCCACAAAGTTAGCCGATATTTCTTCCTCATACAGTTACCTTCAGCTTCCCTGTAACCATTTGTGCCATTACAATCCTCATTACATTCTGCTACTTCAAAGTCATATTCTTTACAATCATTGACATTATCTTTCAGTAACTTACCAAGAACCTCAAATTCTTTACTCCTTGGTATAGCATCAAAAAATAACTCTTCTTCCTTATCATCTGTTCTTACATTCGAAGAACCTGTCTTAAAAATCCCCTACAACACTGTTAGCAATTAACCAGTTAACTTCTGAAATCATTCCTACACATAATCCGCTAACAGTCATCGCATTAACATCAAAACTTTTGCCTTGAATATCAACTGTTAACATTGCTTGGTCCCTA
The DNA here is from genome assembly GCA_026315105.1 of Locusta migratoria. Taxonomy (NCBI): domain Eukaryota; kingdom Metazoa; phylum Arthropoda; class Insecta; order Orthoptera; family Acrididae; genus Locusta; species Locusta migratoria. Next base: position 152,703,424 of record CM048749.1, read on the forward strand.
ATCAAATTACGTTTGGCACCAATGGCCCCAATTATTCTCATCCCTTGTACTGGTAATTCTGGAATATCTTTCCCTTCTTTCAACTTTAGATACAGTTCCTCATTTATAGGACGTCACTACCTAATTCCACAACTGCAGATCACTTTTAACATTGGCTGGTTGTTTTTCATTTATTTCGTTTCCGTCCTCATATATCAATTCTTCCTTCACCTCGTCTCTGCCTTCATAACATAAATACTGTATACTTACTGGCCCTACATCATCATTGGTTCTAGATCGGACCCCATCAGAACCCTGAATTAGTTTTCCGGTCTAAACCGATCTACACCCCGTCTCTCTTCATTACCGTCCGTATTCCTTCTTTCTGTAAGGCTCATCATTTGTCATAGATTATTCATTGTTACTTCTCTCGTCCCCATGACCAATTCCATTATCATCATCCTGCGCTCTCCCCAGTCACTATCCTCTTCATTTCTTACATCCTTATGACGATTTCCATTGAAATTATGACCTCTGCGGAACCATACACCTCGACTTCTGTTATGTGATCCTCTGAAACTTCCTCTTTTCTGATCTCTTCTCCTCCCATCTCTGTTGGCTTGTCTACATCTCTCATTCTTTCTCTTGTCATCCTCATTATTCTCTCTCCATTCGTTCTGCCTCCAGCCTTCTCTGTGTTGAACAACTCCAGGAAATGCATCCACCTGTTCCAAAGCATCTAGTACGCTGTCTACGTTGTCTATTGATACATCCACTAAATTTCTCTGCACACTTTTAGGAACTTAGAAACTATGATTAATACTAAACCCCTTTCCTTTACTGGATCATCTAACTATAAATTCTTTTCCCAGTAGCTCTGAAAAAATGTTTTGTAACAACTACATCCACTACCATTGTAGTTCATTCCCATAAATATATCGCACCTTACACCATTTTGTGTATTAATTGACCAATATTGAGTGTAAAATGCATTCACAAACTCATCATACGTTTTACAGGTTGATCCTGTACGCGTTCTCCACGACAAAGAGTCAGCTTCCAACCTACTAATCATACACCCAATTTTATTTCATTCCATCCCCTGGTAAGAGCATTTTCAAATTGTCTTACAAAAGCTGCGGGATATGTATCACGTTTAGTGCTGGAATTTGCAAACCCGGAAGAAACTGTTGACTACAATCCGGTTTCTTTCTTGTGAACATCTAGCTTCTAATCTAGCCTTCTCAACATAGTTATCTATTTGCTGTTTGCTATCGGCAAGATTTATTTTCACAGTTTTTTCGATATCCGAAATTTTATGAAGCATTTCTCTGGTGTTATTGCTACACTATCTCTTGACATTATCTGTTTCAGCTGTGCTAGCTTCTACATTTTTACTAAAAGCTTTAACCTCAAGTTTCATATCTGCAATGCTGTGTTTACAAAATTGTGTAGCAATGTTTGAACAAAATGTATTTATGAAATGTATTTCACAAAAAGAAAAATAGTTATAATGAACGATGATTCCACGAATATTAGTATTGGAGCCATATTAATTACATTGCAAATTATGTCGTGGCATCTACTATGATTTTCTGTAAATAATATTTGATGTGCATTTTTATATGTAATATGATTTATAATGATTATAAGCCGAAAGTAGCGATGAGCACCTTATATTGAACCAATAATTCCAGAAAGGACTAACTGTAACAACTTGGGTGAAATCTGGAAGTGTTGGAGTTTCCTAATTTGTTTTTTAAATTTCCTAAATTTCAATGAGTCCATCTTGAAAAACATTATAGTACGGGGAAATGTGGTATTACTCCACATTGATTAATTTCGCCCCATTTTTATAAATTTTTTCAGTTCATACAGTTTTATTGAAGAGCAGCCCGGTACACGGCAGCGAGCACCGTGCCGGCAGCGACAGAGATTCATCTGACCGTTAGAAGATTGCTGCAATGCGCACAGGCAGCCCAGTGCTTTACGGTCGTCAGAAAGGCGGGAGTAGCAAACGTTTAATTTCATTTATTTATTATTTACAGTTTATTCCAAATGTTCAAATGTTTGTGAAGCTTAAGGGACTTAAATATGGGGTCATCAGTCCCTAAACTTACAAAACTACTTATGAACTACTTACGAACTAGGACGGCACAAATATCCATGCCCGAGGGGGGATTCTAACCCCCGACCGTAGTGGCCGTGCAGACCGTGACTGGAGCGCCTTAGTCCCCTCGGCCACCGCGGCCGGCTACAGTTTATTTTTCGTAACTCCAGCACTATGACAAATGTTCAAATGTTTGTTAAGCTTATGGGACTTAACTACGGGGTTATCAGTCCCTAAACTTACAAACTACTTATGAACTACTTACGAACTAGGACGGCACAAATATCCATGCCCGAGGGGGGATTCGAACCCCCGACCGTAGTGGCCGTGCAGACCGTGACTGGAGCGCCTCAGTCCCCTCGACCACCACGGCCGGCTACAGTTTATTTTTCGTAACTCCAGCACTATGACGGATAACGACCATGTTCGATGGTGTTAACTACAGTTTTTTTATGAATTAAAAGTACAGTTTATTTGAAAGATGACCACGCAGTTTGGTCCGATAGACTTACAAACATTTGAACATTTGATTTGAAAGATTTTTATGTTTAGAAAGTGGTATTTTATTGGCTGCTTTGAACCAGCCCATCTTGTGGAGGCTTCTAGAACTAAGGCGAGAAGTAACTGCTAGGATTCCGGTGGTAGTCGGTGGCGGGCCTCTGGACAGGTGCCACGTATGTGTAGGTGCGGTTCTAAGTGATATATCGGACGTGTTATCCACCTGGTGTTAGTTTCGTTGGCGAGCCTTAAGAGCTCTGAGAAAGTGCCTTTGCGTGTGGAGGCCTTGCGCCAGAATTCTGTGATTTAAGCAAGCTATTGCTGTGGTGATAGAGAATACGACGAGATTGTTTTTGTCGTAGTTTTGCTTCAAATATTCAAATTTTCTAAATTAGAACGTGCTCATTAGATTAACATTTAGATACCGCGAGATTATTGATGATATCTATGCACATGGCTTCAAAGTTACATGCCCCGCTGATCAAAATAAGTAGAAGTTATTTCCAAAAGGTCGTTCTTATTTCAAGTAGGCAGAGACAGTTTCCTTGCTACCAATTTCTAGCATCACACATCGAGAGCTGCACTACAGAATCTGCTACTTTAGTAGAGGAGACATTAAATGGGATAACATTTTATCAGGTAAGCAATCCTGATTTGTTGTGGAGCATGCAAGTAGGAGAGCACACTCACCACAGAATAATATGAACTTTCGGTGAGAGTAGCCTTTACTTAGCGTGTTTGTGTTCACGTGAGGAGCTCGCTTGACAATTTAGTCAAGTGTTATTAAAAATATGCATAGCTTGCATCCCTGACTAAATAAACTTTGTGTTACCAGGTCCTAACGTAGCACTCAAAGAACTGTTCTTAAACGTTGCCAGGTAACCGCCGAGAGTACAGTGCGCGCTACCGCTGACTACCACACTCTTCCCGATGACGACGGGGACTTGCTGCACAGGCCGGACGGCTTATTACCGCTAAGCCGATGACCATTAAAACGAGTGACACGGTCTGGGCGGCCGATTGCCGTCCAGCTGTGACTGACCGATGACTCACGTGCTGAATTCGGCACTGGAACCTTCCAGATTGGGGCAGTGCCTCACGGTTGATCCGCGTGCTGCTTCGTCATGTTACCAAACCTACTATCTCGGGTCGAGGCCTTCTTGGTTGGTGACAGCGCGTGTTTTCATCACCAGGCCGGATCTTCTGTTATGTAGGCTGCGGTTGCTTTGGGGACTGACCTCCTTCTGTCAGCTGCTCTGGTTGTGACAATGTGCCGGATACTGGAAGATCTGCAAGCCCATACTTTTACGCTGAATTATATGCACTCTAATTTACATTTTTCGTTGCAGTTCACTCCACATTTCTCTTACCACTACACATACTAAACTTTTCTTATATTTCCAAACCAAACTTTGAACAAACCAAACCGCCAGAGTAACGAGGATAAAGACAATCACATATAAGCTGAATCAATTCGGTACAAGACCATTACGCAGGACGCAGCTCGATTACACAAGAGATGGAACATTTACTGAACTGAAAGACACATTCCATGGAAGGTCGTTAGTGCAACTTACAAGTCCGTAACTTCACGCTCTGTCCAATTCTGACAATTAGTGCGTAGCTAGGTCTCGATAACTTTCTTCGGAACGGCTTGCAGCCTTCACAAACATAGGCCACTTTCAATCTCTTTAGAACAAACTCCGACGCCCATGAACCACAGTCATTGCCGAGGCGAGATGGCTCGCGTGCCTCAACGATGCAGATAGCCATACCGTAGGTACAACCACATCGGAGGGCTATCTGTGGAGAGGCCAGACAAACGTGTGGTTCCTGAAGAGGGGCAGCAGCCTTTTCAGTAGTTACAGGGGCAACAGTCTGGATGATTGACTGAGCTGACCTTGTAACATCAGCGAACATGGCTTTGCCATGCAGTTACTGCGAACGGCTGAAAGCAAGGGGAAACGACAGTAAAAATTTTCCCAAGAACATGCAGCTCTACTGTATGAAAATATAATGATGGCGTCTACATGAGTAAAATATTCCGGAGGTAAAATAGTCCCCCATTCAGGTCTTCGGACGGGGCTACTCAGGAGGATGTCATCAAGAAAAACAAAACAGACATTCTACGGGTCGGAGTGTGGAATGTTCTAACCCTTCATCGCATAGTTAAGTTAAAAAATTCGAAAATAGAGATGGATAGAATATAGATATGATAGGGATTAGTGAAGTTCGGTGGCAGGATGACAGGATTTCTGGTCTGGTGAGTACGGGGCTATAAATAAGAAATCAGTTGGTGGTAACGTAGGAGTAGGTCTTATTCAAATAAGAAAATAAGAATGCGGGTAGGTTACTATGAACAGTATAGTGAACGCATTATCATAGCAAAGATGGACAGGAAACTAACACCGACCACAGTTGTGTAAGTTTATATACCAGCTAGCACGGCCGATGATGAGAATATCAATGAGATCTGAGGAAATAAAAGAAATCATTTAGAAAGTTAAGGGAAACGAAAACGTGATTGTGATGTGGCACTGGAACTCAGCAGTAGGAAAGGGAAGAAAATTACATGAAGTAGGTGAATATGGACTGTGAAAAAGGAGTGAAAGAGGAGATCGCTTTGTAGAATTTTTCACAGAGCGCAATTCAATTATTTTACAAGTGTTGGTTTAATCATCATGATAAAAGATTGTATACGTGAAAAAGACCAGGAGACAGTGGAAAGTACCAGTAGCGGACACTGAAAGTGCTACGATCCCCCTTGAGAATGTCCTCCGCAGTCGGGACGAAACGTTGGGTTTCGACAATAAATCCACTAGACCACGATATAATAGCCCGGCAATTTTTAGTAATTTTGACCATTCCGGTCGTGGAAGTTTACATTTTACAGGTACCGTATTGACTTTATAATAGTAAGATACAGATTTAGAAACCAGGTTTCAAACTGTAAGACATATCCAGATATATGCGCTGACCAAAATTTAATGGTTGTGAACTACAGACTAATACTTAAGAGACTGCAGAAAGGTAGAAACGATAGGAGATAGAAACTGGACAAATTGACAGAACAAGAAGTGGTTGAGAGTTTCAGAGGGAGCATTACGCAAGGATTGGCTGAAACTATGCAAAGTAAAACAGTATAAGAAGAACGGGTAGCTCTGAGAGATAGGGTATCGAAGGCCGCAGAGGATCATATAGGCAGAAGGCAAGGCCTAATAGAAATCCCTCTATAACACAGAATATACTGAACTTAATTGATGAAAGGAGAAAATATAAAATCTCAGCAAGTGAAGCAGGCAAAAGGGATTACAAACATCTGAAAAATGAGATTCACTGATGTGCAGTCTCGCTAAGCAGGAGTGTTTAGAGGACAAATGCAGAACCGTAGAAGACTGTACATCTAGGGGAGAGATAGATAACGCCAACAGGAAAATAAAAGAGATATTTGGAGACAAGAATACAGACCAGAAACCAGTACTGAGCAAAGAGGGGAAAGATGAACTGCGAAAGTAATATATAGATGGCCTATACAAAGTAAATAAACTTGAAAGCAGTATTGTAGAAATGGACGACGAAGTGGAGGAAAATGAGATAGGAGATATGATTATGCGAGAAGAATTTGACAAATCACTGAAGGATTTGAGTCGAAACAAGGCCCCCTGGAGTAGATGATACTCCGTTTGAGCTGCTGATTTCGTTAGGAGAGCCAGTCATGATAAAAATTGTTTCACCTGGTATGTGAAGTGTATGAGACAGGGGAAACACCCTCTGACTTCAAGAAGAATGTTGTAATTCCCATTCCAAAGAAAGCAAGTACAGACAAATTTGAATATTACAGATCACTTTAATAAGTCATGGTTGCAAAATACTAACACGAATTATTTACAGACGAATGGAAAAGCTTGTGGAATCAGACCTCAGGGAAGAACAGTTTGGATATAGGAGAAATGTAGGAACATGGAACGCAATACATTACGACTCATCTTAGAAGATAGGCTAAGGCGAGCAAACGTACGTTTTTATAGTTGTAATTTGAAAAAAAAAAGCTTTTGACAATGTCGATTTCAATACACTCTTTCAAATTCTGAAGTCTTAGGGGTAAAATATAGGGAGCGAAGAGTTATATTCAACCTCTACAAAAACCAGACAGCAGTTATTTGAGTCGAAGGGCAAGAAAGGGACGCAGAGGTTGGGAAGGGAGTAAGACAGTGTTATAGCCTTTCCTCTATGTTGTTCAATCTGTACTTTGTGCAAGCAGTGAAGGAATACAAGGAGAAATTTCAAGATGGAGTTAAAGTTCAGGGAGAAGAAATAAAAACTTTGTAGTTGCCGATGACATAGTAATTTTGTCAGAGACTGCAATGGATCTGGAAAAGCAACTGAATGGAATGAACAATGTCTTGAAAGGAAGATATATGACGATCAATAACAAGAGTAAAATGAGGGCAATGGGATGTAATGTCAGTAAATCAGTAGATGCTGAAGGTAATGAGACAATAAAAGTAGTAGATGAAATTTCTTATTTGGGTAGGAAAATAAATTATGATGGCTGAAGTAGAGGAGACATAAAATGCAGAATATATATGGGACGACATGCGTTTCTAAAGACGCGAAACTTCTGAATGCATTTGTATTGAGTGTATCACTGTATGCAAGTGAAACGTAGACGATAAGGAGTTGAGACAAAAAGATGATCGAAGCTTTTGAATTGTGGTTCTACAGACGAATGAAGAAAATTAGATGGGTAGATCATGTAACTTATGAGGAGGTGCTTAACCGAGTTGGGGAGAAAAGGAGTTTCTTGCAGATCCTAACTAAGAGAAGATATAGCTTGGTAGGACACATTATGAGATATCAAGGAAATGTCAACTTGGCATTAGAAGGAACTGTGTGGGGTAAAAATCACAGAGGGAGACCGAGAGACGAATATAGTAAGCAGATACAGAAGGATGTAGGTTGCCAAACGTATTCCCAGATAAAGAGACTTGCACAGGACAGTGTAGAGTGAAGAGCTGCATGAAACGTCTCCGGACTGAAGGCCACAACACAACAACAAAACAAACTCATGTGCTCAGCAACATTCGTCCTAGTAACACAAACAGCTCGAAGATAAAAACATTTTACACACAATTTCTGACTATAGGCCCTTTTACGGAACGTGAAACTCATAATGATAAGCACCAAGCTGGACAACACATGATATAATACAACAATATTTCATGCTTCAGAAAGCAAGCGTGATGTAGCTGTCGAGTCTTATATACAATAACTTTTTCTCATTACAACGACCAAGACTTACTAAGGAACTTCAAATAACCAACAAGCAATTTAATAATCTTGAATTCCATCCCACAACGACTGGCCATGCTCAAGGTGTAACGGTACGCTGCAACCCGTGCCAACGTGAACTGTCAGAGCAACATACCATCAAGAAGGTACAGTCCACACACCAGGATGTAACACATCGAATCAAAGTCGAAATTCGCAGTCGTGTGCACATAGCTCCTCGAGAGATTTGCAGAAGCACCACCGCGCTTGCGCGTTCTAAACCCATATCCGCCGTCTCCAGCTGTCAATCACCAACCTCTCTGTGGGATCTTTTTGTTATTACCACCATCTTGGTGTCTCCATTCCGTAGAACTGACAGAGAGACGCCGAACTACTTTAGTTCATTAAGCCGATGACAATATTTCGGAACCTAGATACCTCAACTGATTGCCTAATTGTTTTGACCTGTGTACGTGCGGCATAGTTAGACTCTACACTATAGTATATTTGGCCAACAAATGAAAATTTTTCAATGCAAACTTAAGTACGACTTCACGACTTCAACATCAACATTCTACTGCATTTGAACAATTTTTTATTTATTTTTGTATATTAAACCACAACGTCTCAAGCTATTGACAGGATACTTTTTGTGGAGTTGCAAGAAGTTTTACTGAATATGTCAAAGCAAATTATACAGAGGTGCTCTTTATGATTTTTCTTTCACTGTTCAATCTCACCCCAAGGATTGGGGTCACTTTGAACACTTAATCATTTTCTGATTATGTGGAAGGTATACCACATTTTGTTCAATAGTACACTTATAATATGAAAAAGCATGACATTTTATGTAGATATGTAGTTTTGAGAGTAGTTAATTTTCAGTAGTGTGGTATTATTTATGAGTTTATTTTAATAATCGGAAACTTTTGTATTTAATTATTGCCCGATTTGTATAATAATGGAAACAGGTGCAAACATACCTATGACATAAGAACATTGTTTAAAACAGGGCATTGCAACAGTTTGTGAGGCTTTAGAAAAAATAAGAAATATAATAAATAAAGAAAATAAAAAACGATATCGCTGTTCATATTAATAAAGTTTTAAATACTTTGAACATATGAATTCAATGACAAATACTGTTCACCTTAGGAGATGACATAGGCATCAAATTTAAAACCAAAGTGAATCCTTTCTACCTGATCCTTTGATAGACAGAAGGGAATCTTACAGATAACGTCTTTCTCAAAACCTGACACATCAGAAATATTAGGCCATAAAAATATTAATAAAAGTAAAAAATATTTTTTCCTGCTTGGAATATCATTTCAGCGACACTGAAAAGTTCCCCCACATAATATTTTATACCATCAGCTTTTCCACTCAGTTAATGTATCAGTGTCAAATATCACGCCGCTGTTCAAAGGCTGTCCCTGATAGACATGCCTTCACATTTTATCATTTTTAGTTACCAAAGAACAAATGTGGTATGTTATGATTTCTGTAATGGTTCATTGAAATGTTAGCCTTGCCGACAAAGACTCATTTGAAATTCTGAAACATAAAATGTTTTTTTTATAACAGGAAAATGTATTTGATGTTGGCAAATAACTTACATTTCCAGAGATTTATTTTATTTTCTGCTGTTAGGATATGATGATATTACAAATCGAATGTCACATCATCTGAAAGTGTCGATTACTGGGTATTTTAAGGGCTTCTAAAGATGGTTTCCCATTTAATAAAATAGATATTGAGGAGTATAGGGGCCAGAACGCTAACCTGATTGATTTCTCCGTCGGCTTTTCTGCCCCTGGAAATCCACGAAATCCTTCAAAAACTCAAATCTGTGCTTTTCAACTTAATAAAAAAAAAAAATAAAAAAAAATAAAAGAAAAGAAACAAGGGGCGTCAAGGCCCCTACAGATAAACTGGGAAGGTATTTCACTAAAACACAACGCCACCCCTAAATATCTGGGTGTGACTCTTGACCCAACGCTTACCTACAAAGAGCACTGCATGAACACCAAATCCAAAGTAGCTGCTAGAAATAATATTGTTCTCAAACTCGCAGGCTCAAACTAGGATGCACAACCCAATACATTAAGTACCACAGCCCTGTCCCTGTGTTTCTCAGCTGCAGAATACGCTGTCCAGTATGGTACAACTCATGCCACGCTAAACATGTGGATGTGGCTCTAAACAAAACCTGCCGCATTGTCACGGGATGTCTAAGGCCAACGCCAGTTGAAAAACTATACTGACTGGCTGGTATAGTGCCACCTGGGATTAGAAGGGAAGTCACAGTCAGAATGGAACGAGCAAAGGCATCGACATTAACAACCCATCCCCTTTTTGATTATCAGCCAGTCCATAGCAGACTCAAATCAAGGAAAAGCTTTCTGCATGCAACGACGGAGCTCGACAAATCACCACAACTGACCAGGCTGGAGAAGTGGAGAGCAAAGATCGGGGACCTTGGTGGCTGGATGACCCCACAGGAAGCACTGCCACCTGGATATGAGGATGACTGGATGACGTGGAAGTCCCTAAATAGACTGCGTAACAAGATCCAAAGTCAACATGAGAAGGTGGGGCTGCTGTGGTGCATCTGTCATGTGCGAGTGTGGAAAAGAACAAACCACGGAGCATCTGCTATAGTGTGAGCTTCGTCCAGCCTGCTGTACAATGCAGGTCCTGACTGGTGCTACCCGTGATGCATGTGATGTAGCCAGATTTGGGCTAGCATAGTTTAATGTTTAATCCTTGGGAAAAGACCTTTCGAACTGTTATCACTGTTACTTGTAAATATGTGCACTATTAATGGCTAATTTGTATTTATATTCATTGATCTTTATTTTTCTTTTTGTGTTTCATGTTATGTTTGTACAAGATGCTTCTGACACGAATAAATAAATAAATTTAATAAAGTACACAAACCACTTTAAAAAGACGCCAAATTACTATTCAAAGTCACCCCGCTGTTCACAGTCACCCCACTTTATTGTAAAATTTGATAAATACGCCCAATGCGTTCCATATCAATGTCTGTAGAAGTACACGAAACGAAAATTCATTGAACTCTACTCAGTGAAAGTTTTACACCTACAAGGTGCGACAATAAAAATACTGAGACTGAATTTCTTTGCAAGATGTGGCAAGCCTTGAGGCTTATGTAGACACAATATGTTTTACCTTGGTCTATAAACTCCTTCTGGTCCAAGTGGCACGTCGATGCAACTGCTCAGTCGTGAGTTTTGCTGTAATACGTTAACAAGTAACGGAAATGGAACCGGCTAATATTGTGCAACAGTATGCCAATTCTTTTTGCGTTAAATTGGGTGAATACGCGACAACTTACGGTAAGTTTCAGAAGGCTTGTGGAGAGGAGATTATGTCAAGAACTCCAGCTTTTCTTTGGCATAAAATGTTTAGTGAAGGCAGAACGAATGTTGAAGACCACAGTGGATGACCAACAACCTCACAGACGGCTGTCAACTTAGCCAGGATCCGTGAACTCGTACGATCTCATCTCTGAAAAGAAGAACATCAATCAAGAAACGCTTCTTCTAATAATAAAAATGCTGATAATTGGATTCTGCATCACAATAGTGCGTCATCCCACACTGCTGTGACAGTACAGCATTTTTTTTTTTTTTTTTTTTTTTTTACCTCATAACAAATTTCAGTACTACCATAGCCATCTCATTCACCACGTATCGTACCGTGCGCCTTTTCTGTATTATCAAGAGTCAAAACGGAGGTGAAGGGACACAATTTTCAAATAACGTAAGATGTTCTAAAAGCTGTGACGAGGGTCTTGGAGGATATTACAGAAGATGAGTTCCAGAAATGTTACCATCAAGGGCAGAAGCGCTGGAAAAGTGTGTGCAATCAGAAGGGCACTACTTCGAAGGAGGAAATACAGGACTTGAATAAACCAGTAAGCCACGTTTTTTTATTTAATTATTTATTTATTTATTCTCCACATCAGTCTCATTACTTTAGTGTCGCACCTCATTTGTGAGGATGCTTACTGCTCCGTCACTGCTGACACTGTGATCTCTTTGTCGAAGTCGGTTTTTTATGAAGAATCTCCCATTTCTTTCCACGTCGAGTGGTGTAACAACACCCCGGTGCCCTGATACTACCGCCACTAATATGAAACGAGTCAGCGGCTTTTGAGAGGTGGTCGGCTCTGGTGCATAGCTTTTGTCGACAGCGGCTGCGGCGCTGGGAGGGCCTGCGTAATAGAAGGAGGCATCAGAATTAACAAGCAAGTGGCCGGGCAGTTTTACGCGGCGCGGCGGCCGGAGTTGAATTAGTGTGTGGGCGGCAGCTGGCCGGCACAGCGGCGGTGGCGGTGCCGGGCCGCCCTCTGGTTTACGACGGACGCGCCGAGGGCCGTAAAGAGGCGATGGCCCGGCGCTGGAGCCTGCTGAGTGCTTAACGCCGCTGCCACACCTGCCGGTGGTGCACTGCGGCGCCGACGCGTTCTCCACCAAATGCCGAGGCCAGCAATATGGGCCTGTACCGAGGCTAGCACGTGTAATACGACCAGCCAAAACAGGCCGAGTATCCCTCTGGCCGAGTGAAATGAATGGATAGGTACTTCTTATGTTGATTCACAGAAGTCAGATATCAGCCGGTGGATTCACAAATCTTTTTGACATGGTGAATAATCGACACTTCTGGGGTATATTCACGTCATCCTGGCATGATATTTTTCTTGTTAAACGCTGTTTCTGGTGCTACCCAAGAGTAGTTTTTATGGGTGCATAGAGTATGGTATTTATTAGTGGTGGCTGGCGTTGATATGCCTGGGGGTTAGAGTTCCGACGACGTTTAAAACCATGTCGGTATATTTCGTATAACACGACAACCTTGGTTTTAAACCGTTTAATACGAGGTAGTATTGGTATAATGGGTTAGATTGGTATATTCAATGTGCAAACCGAAACATTAGACATCCGAAATGTTACAATGGGTATTTTATTTCTTACATACATTTCATAGTCCACAATGTAGAAATATAGTACAATTTTATTCGATATGTGACTCGAAATTGTGTGTAAAGCACACCTGACATATTACTAAACGTAATTACACTACAAGAAAACATTGTCAAATGTCTTCTTCATGTATGCCACTGTACATGACTGCAAAATATCAATCATAACTTTGCATTACAAACAACAATGATAATAATAATAATAATAATAATAATAATAATAATAATTGTAAATTATAATTATAATAATAATTATTATTATTTAAAAAAAATCTCCGTGAAACAAAAAAACACTTCCCGGCTCTGGAACAAATACAAATAAACGTTCTGGTGGCCTCTTATCATAATATTAATCATATTTCTCCTGCCAGGGTGACATAAATGTATCGATGTCTTGTGAGTCACCCTGAGGTTCCCCTGTATATACACTTTTCGGTTGTATCTGGAGGCAGTCTGTTCCGTAGTGGTGTGTGCATTCGTCCATGAGCTGACTAGTTACGCTCAATTGCCGCTGAGGAAGGCGGTACAGTCAAACTTCTGGAAGCAAGTGAACACAAGGGTTGTTTCGTATATAAGCCTTTCCACCATTCCGTTCATTCCCGAATGGTAACGCCAGATTTTTTTTTATGGTTTGTATTAAGCAATTACACTAGCACGTCTCCTCATGTTCGGTCTGTAGAATCGGTTCGTCAGTATTTGATGTGGTTTACGAAATATATCCAGCGGTAATGTTAGGTAACTCACCCTGTATACCTCGAAAATTATTATTCTTATATGTATGGCTTGGAAGTTTATAATTATAGACTTAAGCAGCTGATAGCTGAATTTGTGACCTGAGGAAAATAGGATAGGCCAAAGCATTTGCTACACATTATGGTCATTTTCAGTAGATATGGATTTGAATATTGTTTGTTTAGACCATTGCAATTTCGCTTGTACATAGGTGAACTACCTTGGACATATCATCAGCCAGATTTGAGTCCAAAAAGACCCTCACGTCACAGACAGTTAAGCAGTTGAAATGCTATATCGGTTTTGCTAGTTACTAACAGAAATTCTTAAAATGGTTCATAGAAACTGCGAGACCAGGAAACGCTGTTACATTCAGAAAAAGGGCACACCCATGTTACCATGACAGGCTCGGAGTGTCTGACAGAACTGGTTAATATTTGTCTGGCACCAGTTGTTCGTACGTGTAAGCAGTCGTACGAAATCCGATTGTTCAGAGGAGAATCGGAAGCTTTAAAGTGTCTAAGGAGAGTGTCAAAACCCAAACAATGCTTTCAGCAAGTGGGGAGGCACTAGATATATTCGGTATTGCCTTCAGAGGGGACGTCAGTCAATGGGACACCAAACGAAACAGCATGCATGGAACTATTAGGAAGTGGATTATTGACAGTGGTCATCGGAGTCACTGAAGTTAAATCTCTAACGTTGTATTGGCTAGACAAATCTTTTGAAGACGCACCAGCACAAATTGTAACATACATTAACAATACTCGGCTATCACATTGTTGCAGACAATATATCAACGAATCTGAAAGGGGATAAGTATAGTTGAATTTATTGTTACAATATATTTTGGAGGATGATACCAGATGTAGGCGTAATGTACTAACCACTGGTATTTCAATCAGTAGCATAACCGTGTTAACTGCATTTATCATGTTAATGTAAGATCCACGAGATTCCAGTGTAATGGATTACCAACAGAGCATGAAGAAGGATAACCTGACGTGTACATAAGAAATAATATGTGGTAGAGTAGAGTAAGATAGGGGCTAAGGTTAAATTTGGGGACGAATTTATTTTTTAGGGAAGGGCGGCATTGTTCCGCAAATTGGTTTCTGGCTGAGCGAAATGAGGAAGAGAGAGAGAGAGAGAGAGAGACATGCAGAGAGTGAGTCATTGGCAAGCATTTGTGAGGTAAATATTCGCCACAGCCTAGAGCTGCAGCTCAACAGTATAAGCAAGTAGGTGGGCATTGCTGACACAATTAATTGTCGTCAGGAGCCCAGCCTCGGCTTGTATACAATTATATATTTTTGACGACGTTACCTCGTTCATTTAATGAAATAAATCGCAATTTGCCGTAACTTATGGCATTTGTACTAGGTTTAGTACAGTGATGCCATAAGTGATGGCAAATTGCCATTTATTTCATTAAATGAACGATGTAACGTCGTCAAATATATATATTTGTATACAAGACGAAGCTGGGTTACTGATGAGAATTGAGTCCCGATACCTCATGGTCTGTTCTTCCTGATGCGAGAATACAGTATTGTGGCTGCGAGCATAACAGAACAAATAGGCTATGGTAATAGGAAAGAGAGAGCGTGGCGAATGGAGATTTGTGTGTGGCGGGAGACGTGCAGGTAGGAGTCCCCTGCAGTCGGGCTGGTCAGTGTGTCCTCGGTGGCGGAGTGGTCACTGCGTCTGCCTAGTAAGCAGGAGATCCCGAGTTCGAATCCCGGCCGGGCACAAATTTTCATTCGCTGGCCTTTGGTATTCCAACTAAACCTAGTACAGTGATGCCGTAAGTGATCGCAAATTGCGATTTATATCATTTCGTGCAGTTTATCACAACTAAAAATGTTCAAATGTCTGTAATGCTTATGGGACTTAACTGCAGGGGTCATCGATCCCTGAACTTACAAACTACTTATGCACTAACTTATACTAAAGACAACACAAACATCCATGCCCGAGGGAGGATTCGAACCTTCGACGCGAGAGGCCGCGCGATTCGCAGCGTGGCGCTCCAGACCGCTCGGCTACTCCCTCGCGGCAATTTATCACATCCACGGCAGCCCCTGTTGGCAGTGTTGACACGGCTAGTGGACCTCTGCGGACCGGGTGCCGGTCACGAGAGCAGGTAGCCGTTGGGCGGCGGCGCCCACCCCTAGTCGCCGGTTATCGCGTTAGCCACCCCTGCCCGCCACGCAACCCCCACCGAGCAGCCTCCCCGTCGGCCGCCACCGCTTAGCAATACCACCACGCGAGGCCCGGGAGCACTCAGCGCTGTTGCCTTAACCAAATTTGGGCGCCGCAGTGCAGTGCAGTTTTAAAGTCCCCGCGGCCCTCCGCTGAGAGGCGCCTCCACCCCCCCCCCCCCCTGCACCAGCCGGCGCGTTCATTCCATTCCGGGACTCGCCCTTCGCGGCACTTTGTGAAGTGCCTCTAAATTCAAGTACCTCGTGTGCAGTTGACACCGCTCTTGTAACCGTAATTGGCGTTGTGGCGGTCTGAGAACTCTGTGTTTAAGGAATATATCACCTAGAGGATTTGCGTTATATAATGGACTACTACTTTCTGCTTCTTTTTGTACTGTTACATCGAGAAGGGCATTTCTTTATTACAGTTACGTACTTAATTTGTTTTCCTCTTCCTAAAGGACAAAACTG
This sequence comes from Locusta migratoria, assembly GCA_026315105.1. Lineage (NCBI taxonomy): Eukaryota > Metazoa > Arthropoda > Insecta > Orthoptera > Acrididae > Locusta > Locusta migratoria. Next base: position 152,719,703 of record CM048749.1, read on the forward strand.
CTGAGGTCATCGGTCCCTAAAGTAACACACTACGTAAAGTAGCTTTAATATGATAAGAACAACACACACACACACACACATTCGCGATGGAGGTCTTGAACCTTTGGCAGGAAAATCCGGCTAAACTGCGACATGGCTCCTCAGACCGCACGGCTAACCCAACCAGTCCTATCTCAATTCATTGGTGTTTCTAGTATTGGCGAATATGCACTACCAAGGAGGTACATATCTCTATCCTTTTACTTTTCACTCAAGATTTATTAATGAACTGTGCTTTTGGACTTCATGGAATGATTTTATGTTTATTTATTTATTTACACGAATTGGCCAACTAAGGACTGCGTTACAAATTTTATTTCATATTCAGTTTCTTCTTTCTCTTCTCTAGGGCTGCTCTTCTGTCTGCTGCCATTTTTTCCAGATAAACTGTCAGTTTCCTGTTGGGCTTCTTTCTTGGGGTTTCCAGAAAAACCGCGAATTCTGAGTTACTGCCTTTCTGTAACTGTCCCTATTCATCGCGTCCATTTATGTGAGTCAAGTTCCACGAGGTCTTGCTTTATTCCTTGCATTCTCACCAGATGACCGAAGAACATAATCCTTCTCTTTCTCATTTCCGTTGTAATTGGTTTAATGAATTTATAGAACTTCTCAGTGGACATTTTTAACCCATGTTTCGGCGATTTTTTTTTTTTTTTTTTCGTGTCCATGAAGAAGCTTCCTCAGAATTACCCTTTCCTTCCTCTCTAGCTCAGCTACTAGTCCTTTGTTCTTGAGGGAGAGTGTTTCTGCTGCATATTGTAGTTCTTGTCACTGTCTCGTAGTGTAATAACTTCGCATTTCGAAATAAGCAGTTTTTGTTGTACAGCTTGATTGTTACAATTTGCGCCATCCTGAGCTTAGCTCCTCGAAGTTTGACAGCTTCTTTTTCTATGCCAGTATCCGTTACTGTTTCTCTCAAATATTTAATGTGTTTGACCCTTTCGATGCATCCAATAACTGTGTGCAATTTGTTGACGTCCTTAAATTCGTTAGACATGAATTTAGTTTTTTCTTGTGACATCTGTAAACCAAATTCAGATGCATGCTTTGCTAAGATTTCTATTTGTTTCATTGCATCTGATATATTCGTGGACAGTAGTGCAATATCGTCTGCAAAAGCTAGTGCATGTATCGTAAGCTCTTTGACTGATCCTCCAAAAGAAATTCCCTTCACTTTTTCTTCTATGCATTCCGCCAACGTCTCCCTTATTATCTTTTCTAGAGTGATGTTGAATAAAATTTGGGAGAGCCCATCCCATTGTCTCAAACCTGTTTGGATTTTCAAAGGGTCTGAAATCTTGCCTCGAAATTTCATCTTGGACTTCGTATCTGTCAATGTTTGCTTAACAATCTCTCTAGTTTTTCTATCAATTCCGAATTCCTCCGGAGTTATAATGAGGCTTTCTCTGTCTATTGAGTCATATGCTTTTCTAAAATCAATAAAATTTAAAAAGTGTAACATGTGGTTGACCAGCACGTGTTCTAATTACGTTTCTAAAATTTATAATTTGCTCTGAACAGCTCGTCCCTTTTCTAAATCCACCATGATATTCTCCTATTCGTGGACCGAGAACTGGTTCAATTCTGTTTAATCATATCTCGGAAAGGACCTTGTATGAAACGGGTAGAAGGGAAATCCCCCTGCAATTGTTCACGTCTGATCTAAAACCCTTTTTTGTGGAGTGGATGTATCTGTGCCGTCCTCCAATCTTCTGGGATATTCTCGGTTTGCTAAATTTCTTTAATAATTGAACCAAGGTGTAGTGTTACTTTTTCCTCGCACATTTTTATGTATAGACCAGTAAAATAAAAATAAAAATTGATTAGCGTAAGATGTTAGGGACGAAATTGCTCACGTCATCGATTTGTCAACTGACACACTACTTACAATATATTAAAGTTACTTACAATACACATAGTACACAAACACATGTCTGACAGCGAACTAGAACCCTCGGAGGGAGAGGCCTCTCAATCCGTGACATGACGCCTTAGAACGCGCGGCCATTCCCGCAAGACACAGATAGGTACCACATGCGTTTCTGAGGTATCAGGTATCCAGCCTTAGTGAAACACTCTGCACAGGCTGCAATTCACGTACCACAGGGAGTAAGAGAGAATCTGTGCTGACATCTCTAGTTTACCGGTTTCGCCGCCAGATGTCAGGGGCTCTGCTTGTGACCCATCAAAGTATCACGCTATTGGAACACTAGAATGGTCGCGTAGAATCTCACATATACGTATTTCCGGAATAGGCAACCCGCGCGTCAGCGGATCTAAACATTATGTGATTAATTTTCATAAAATAAACGTTCAGTTGCTACTTTTATAATACTTAAAAGTTTTCCCCGCGTTTTGTTAACTTACTAACTGCAAAATCTGAGGTTAATTAAACCTAACTGTGCAATGTTGACCCTGTATCTGACAGACACAACTCGACCACCAATGTTCTTCCTAGTGACGCGACAAATGCAGTATTAACCCTAACATTCGTCAAAATGACGGCTGCGTTCAAATTGTCAGTGATCTGTGAAGTTTTGAGGAACAATTGATGAACAAGTGTACACGGGTAGTGATATTACAGATAAAGGGGGAAGCTGACTGTTTCCGTGTGAAAAGCAAGTTTTGCCAAGCGGTTGGGTTCTCCAGCCGGCCTGCTAACAGTTTGGACTTAGTGAATGCAATACAGGTCGTTAGGAAAACTCTAATCTGCTAGGAAACAGAAAACGGCGGTCTTAGATTAGCGAGCGCGGCTATCACAGATACCAATTGAAATGTAACATAGCCACACACATCATTCTAAAAATTCATACAAAATCAGGGAATTATCATACGGAAAATATAATTATATAAATGGATTCAGGAGATTTGGAAGAATCAAACGCCGTAATTACAATTTCAATATCTCTTACAGAAAAAAGCCGATAATTATCAGTACTATAATAATATTACAAGACTTATAATTACAATTATTGATACATAGTGTTTATCAGTAACAGTTTAAGAAGCAAAAGGGGAGCATTGCACCACGCTACCTATCTTAAAAGACGCATCGCGTTATTTCCGTATTTTTTTCAATTATCTTTGTTTTACTCTGTTCTTCTGCTTCTCGTTGAGGTGGTATATTCTTGTGTAAGAACATAGATTCCACCCCAGAAACATAAAACCAGGACCCAGCAAAGCGCATTACATTTATATGTGTATTTTATTATATTTAATATTATTCTTAGTAACGTTCGTTTTATGTTGTAGACTGCCTCTTAATTATCTCATGGCCGACTAAAAATATTGGATATGGAGCAAATAATTTATACATAAACAATTATATGTATTTTTGGGCAAGAACTGAATATATTTGCATAAAAAGGCATGATAAATTAAATATTGTGTAACTATATTTCGAAGGCGGCAGTATATTTTAACAATGAAACGCCACGCTTAACAGCTACATGAGCAAAGCCCTTCAGCCTCAACAGATTTTAGAATTGTTAAACATGTATTTGTTTGTTAAAAATAATCAACATTTGTAGGAAGGTGGTCAAAGGATTTAATTCTGTGATAGTCAAATATATAATACTTTGCAAGGAAATTGTATTTTAAAGATTAGCCGTTAGGATGCACGGAAGGATACAATATTGGAGGCAGGCCGGCCGCGGTGGCCGAACAGTCTGCGGCGCGCCAGTTACGTTCTGCACGGCCACTACGGTCGGGGTTCGTATCTCCCCTCGGGCATGGATATTTGTGCCTTCCTTAGTATTAGCTATTTCATAAGTAGTTTGTAAGTTTAGGGACTGATGACCCCATAGTTAAGTCCCATAATCTCTACAAACATTTGAACATTTTTTTGGAAGCAGGTAGAGCACGCTTTCGAACGCTTGGGAAGAGACTCGTAACTTAGACATGGGGGGTGAGAGGTTGTAACTGGGCAGCGTGAAGCCACGTTATTAATTTTGATTTGAAGAGATAGGCATGTGTGGACTTAGAAAATTTACGAGACTGTGACTGCAGAACTTAGTCTCTGGTGAAAAGTGGTAAACTATAGACGGTAATAGGGCTGTGGGACTGTAATAAATCAGCAATCGTGTACTCGTGTGATGACAAACTGTGTTTTTTAACAAATACTGTAATCGCGGATTAATGTTCGATGGACTGCATTAATTACTAGAGATAATTTGGAACTTTTACTCTCAAGCACATGTGATACTCATTGTGGCTCTCAAGCAATAGTTGGAAAAATAGTCAGTTATTTACCGATGTATGAAGCAGAACCACCTCCGCATTTTCATGTTCGCAAAGAGTAATAAACTGCATTTATATAAAAATTACTTCGTGAGTAAATCTCTTCTATACATTATCTTAGAATCCATTCTGTTGGTTATTCAGAGCTTTAATTTATGTTCATTTAAAGACATTTTTCGCGTCACCATCTGCAGATAGACTGGCTAAACTACAGGTTAATTATTGATCTTATTTAAACAGTTTGGGTAGCTGTTTAGGTCGTAGAAGCTGACATACATAACTCACCCCTATGAACAGAGACAATGAGTCATAATAGTTTACCTGCAGTTATGTACTGACCAATTTTTACTACCTTCAGTTATGTATTGACCAATTCTTATTGGTGAGTACCGATAGGAAGGTCGCAGAGTTTTCGCTTGGAATCACACTCGCCGAATTGACGGGTGTTACTAACAATAGTTCAAAAACCCTTGAAAGACGAGTGTTAGTAGCGAGCGTTAAAGAGAGACGTTTATAACGCAGGGTAAAGTCAGACGCAGCACAAAAATTTATACATCTATTAAAATGTATGTAATGAAATGAATAGCATATGGACATCGGTTGCCAGCTACTTTCTATAGTTTCAGGGTAGTCTTCCTTCAGTATCAGCTAAGGAATGATATCCATCACGGAATTTAACGTTCGTAATTTCAGTACTGATGTAATCTAAAGCGTTTGCACAGCCATATCGCCGCATTATCCGTTCACTTGCATAAGGACCCTTTCGATGGGTAACTGAGAAGAATTTGATCTGTATTAGACCATAATCTCTAATCGATGCAGCAGAGGAACACAAGTACTTATTTTAGCATTAGCTGTTATTAATTTGTTCCACAATCAAATAACTTCTAGATTTTCACACTTTTAATGTTCTCTTTAATGAAACTACTGTTTCGTTCGGTACGTGTTACTTCCGTAGATTTTTCGCTAAAGAGGGAACACAACTTATATGTCGCAGTTTCTCTTTTGTTAATGTTTTAATGGCGATTTTCTTTTACGTACAATCACAGCAGATACTTAGATAAACTGGGAAATAAAATAGGAACCGCTCCTGGTTTTAGAGATAATCTTTGTCATAGAAATTTCGACTTCTGTACCGTCGTCTGCTTTCTCCATAAGTTTTTTGCCAAAACGTGAAACACAAACAAAACCATTTTGAGTCAAGTCTTTGCGAGGAATTGCTCTCACCAATTTTCATAACTGTACTAACTTTTCTGGAGATCTAAAATAATGTTTTACTTTCTCTATCGGCAGACTTGCACGATGCAAGTAAACATGAGAATTTTTTGTTCGTCTTCTTCTTTAAATGCAGGTAACCATAACTGAGAAACACTTGATCCCAACACAGCCTTAAACTTCACAACATCGTAAATAATCTCACAATATAAGCATGAACAACATACATAAATATACGCCGTTCGCTGATGTAAACTTACGTCAGTTCAGTCCCAAGAGACCGGGCTGTTTGTACTTGGTGAGCTCGTAATACCGATGTTCAAATCAAATGTTTGTTAAGCTTAAGGGTCTTAACTGCGGGGTTATCACTCACTAAAGGTACAAACTACTTATGAACTACCTTAGACTAAAGACGACACAAACATCCATGTCCGAGGGACGAGGGGGGGGGGGGGGGGATTCGAACCCCCGACCGTGCAGACTAGCTCGCCGCAGACCGTTCGGCCACTGCAGCCGGCTCGTAACACAGCATACTGCCTGTGTTAACTCGTGCGATGTCAGCACACTTTTCCTTCTACACGCTATGCACGTACTGACACAGGCATCACGTCGATCATACAGATGTCTTGGGATGCGTTATTGTCGCGATGGAGTGGCCTGCATCACAGAATCGTTGGTAGACTGTGGTAACGTGCGCAACGTGTTTTAATTCCATGTTGCTACTCTGTGTGACACCAGCAGTCGGCAAAGTCGGCATACTTCCAGAACACTTACAATGGAGGCATGGAAGAATTGTTGACAAGGTGTTGACATCCTTGTTTTGACATGTAAGGTTATTATATCTGACAGTCAGTTGATTTTATATGATTCTCTGATGTTATTATGTCATTTCTTTCAAAGACATGTCGCTGTAAGATGGTGCAGATCATAAATATTTGTAGACACAGAAAAAAGTTTTGAAAATAAATTTATTTTCTTTTTTGTAATGAATTACTGTATGCATGTTGTATCATGCACTCATCACTATAGTGCCATCAAAGCATTGATCCATAACCAGATTATAAGAAATCTTTTACAATCGTCGTAGCCAAAGCTTCAGTTGATACATGTTTTATGTACGTAAATTAAAAAAAAAAGTCATCCTTGTTCTCTGAGTTCCAGATGGGCAATCTAAGTATCATAAACATAACGCTAGTTGCTTTCGCCACGTTATGTCTTCTATTTCGGCGACCGGCACAGTAAGAGAACATACATCTCTCATCCTCTTATATTCGTGTGTTTGAGTAACATTGCCATGAAGTTCAATAACTTCATTCGGCAGTCATGCAGTACTATAAATAGCTCAATAATTGATGTTTCATGTATTTAAGAGAATGTGAAGCTATTCTCGGAAATTCTTTCACCAAGGAAAGCGACATAAAGATTGCAGTATGCGAAACGAGCACGTTGTCGTGCCTCAATCCGCTCGGCCACTCCGCCACGGCGATAGTATTTCGGTTCAGATTTAATGCTAATCTAATACATTCATGAAACTTCCTGGCAGATTAAAATTGTGTGCCGGAACCGGGACTCGAACTGGGAACCTTTGCCTTACGCGGGCAAGCGCCCTACCGACTGAGCTACCCCGACACAACTCACGATGCCGCCTCACAACTTTACTTCCGCCAGTACCTCGCCTCCTACTTTCCAAACACTCCGCTGCAGAGTTAAAGTTTCATTCTAATAAATTCATATTTAGCAACTTTATACAACCTCTGCTTGAAAAAATATCCGTGCGTGCGGTAAGAAATATTGCACAGTTAAACTCAATTCCTGATGGGAATAATCCATTGGATTAATTACCATCATCAATCATGGTTATGCCTATATGGAGCATAAACTGTATACGAGCATTACGAATCACCTTAAGAAATAAAAAATAAATAAATGAAAACAATTAAACATACTATATGACTTGAGAAAATGTCTTTCTCGTGTTACGCTATAACTTACTTATTTTCAGTACATAAATAAATATTAAAAATTAGAAGAAACGTCATCATTAGAAGATCAAAAATTTATTGCATACATCGATATTAGGTATTATCGAGCAAGTTGGTGCAGTGGTAACGCACCGGACTCGCATTCCAGAGGCCATCTTTACCCAAAACTCCGAGTGTTGGCTCCGTCTCTAAAGACGAAGCTGTCGACGGGAAGTTAATCTCTAAGCATCCTATATCGAGATATCCACTAGGTTTTTGACACCGTTCCTTAGATGCTTCTTCTAATCCAATTGCGTACAAGTAGAAATGTGATTACATGTCAGAAAGATTACAGTTCCAGAAACAGACGGAAAGTTCATTGAGTGAAACCGATATCATACCTGGTGTACCCCAAGGAAGAATCATAGACGTTCTTGTGTTGGTGATTGTTAAAAGTGTCCAATACTCAACGAAACCAGAAAAATAAATCCATTGGTCTGAAAACGGAAGTTTTCTTATGTAAAAACCATCACTAACAACGGCGTAGTTTAGGAATCGAGCTGTTCTCTCAAACTATTTTATTTATTTCTTACTAGCTTAAACCCGCGGCTCCGCTCGCGTGTTGGTTGATTATGATAGATAATGCGCGAAACGTCAAATCGTTTTTTTTTAAATGTACTAAAAGAAATTTCTATTTTACTGATTTATTTATTTTTTCTTATATTTCCTTATTCGTATGCTTATCCTTACAGAGAAAGAGCTGAAGACATTGTAGCACGCATAGACCAAAGATATGGTCTGTGGCATCACGTTTCGCTGTATGTAACCTCCTTGCTCCAGAGTCGCAAACGTCATCGCTAGCCTTCAGTCCGATTTTGACGACTTTCAACCACCATTTCTTGCACCCCGTTATAGCTATCGGCATGGAACTGCTACGGTTTACGACTTCGGACAACAATTATACACGGACCATTCGTTTGCGTTCTGTAGTTTTCGCTGCAGAGCGAAATATTAACACACACACACACACACACACACACACACACACACACACATACACACACGTATAATTTATATATACCGATAACTTTCCATCCCAATATACTCCACCCTTTTATCTTGATCAACCCTCAAGCAACAATGCACCAATAAAACCATTTTCAAAGAGTAAATGTAATTTTCAAAGAATAATTATTGTTCCGCATTTCACGTTATAATCTTCAAATTACTAAATATCTATCATATCGCTATAAACCAGTGCATAAAACCTTCCTCAGGTATAAATTAATAACTGTACAAATATTTAAGTATCTGCGTCTTGTCGTTCGGACATGATAAGCGTACACCGAACAGACATTCACATTTATAGGTATAGATTATATCTGGCACCTGTTGTCTTAAACAGATATAGTCTAGGTAACTAGAAACTTAAGTAAAGAAAGAAACCTTAAAACACTTATGAAATAAAATAATTAAGTAAGTTAGATTTTTTTTACAAATTTCTATACCAACAGCTTCATACAGTTCTTTACCTTCATGGTCAGTATCTATTTTTTCCCCACAAATTTCGTTGTCGAGTAGCTTTCGATAGAGAATAATCTTCCTAAATAACCTCATTATTCAAAAGAAATTTTCCAACCTAAGCAAACAATGCACTAATTGAAATATTTTTTTTAGGAGCTTTAGGACTGATTAGTAACCAGCCTAGTTTTTTAAAATTCAGACGGGCGCTGGTGAATTAAACTGCAGTAGCATCTACGCAAGGAAAAGGTGCATTAACAGAATACTGAGAATTATGAAGCGATAACGTTCAATTCCGTTAACCTAGACAGTTTAGCGCATACGTTTGAAACATATTTTTGTTTGTATTAAACAGAGACTAATTCAATCTGTATACAAGAAATGTGGTGCGCCAGAAGTTAATATTTAAGATCGGGACGGCTTTATCAGCCAGTTTGTAATACTGTGGTTGGGTAGAAGGATTTTTAGAGGGCATCATGATAACTTGCGCTTCGTAGTACTCAGTCGCTAATTACCTCCTTCTCTTCAAGAGTAATTCAGAAACTGCTCTAAGTTTTATGAAGCCTTATTTACTTCTTCTACTGGGCGGTGCAAACCTTATAACAACTCTCATCGATATTACGGAAAAGTTTTATCTAATTATCTCTGCTGAGCAATCCCCTTTCTCCATAAATATGAGTCGGGTGTTGGCAGATTTGTAGAAACTCATAGATATTTTTGAACATTAAATTGCTGTATTAAACTGATTAACGAGGTCTACTGCTGTATTTTCAGACAATGCTGGTCAACGTAAACAAATCTTGTATCTGATGCCAAAATTATATAAACAACAAGAACTATTTTGTATTTCTCATTTGTTTTTAAAATGGCGTATTCCAATAACGTACCGCTGAGTAACCGTATAAATACTTACAAAGACACCCAAAAAGTTAATCGGTATTCATGTCCCTCTTTAGTGCTGATTACTTTCGTTCTGTGTAACTGGAACTGTGTGCATTAGTAATAACAGGACTTTGCTGTCTCTCTTTCACATTTCGTATATATATATGTACTATAAAATCGTTAAGTCTTTCGTTGATATTTTTGAAGTCACTAATCTTCATATCAATCGATCTTTCGTGGGTCTTCCACAGTTTTATGTGGCAACATGCAAGCATTATTTCATCAGAATTGTATCGTGCTAAAACGCGTGTCAGTTTAACAGTTTGAAGACGTTTATTTCTGTAACTAATTAATAAATTTGCCTAACGTTTACTTTGGTTACATGGCCGTATCTTGGGGTTACAAACTGATAATTTATCAAATACGAATCATAGAAAGAAAAGCAATTTGCATTGCACCAGACCCAATAGTTGGTGCTGTTACCTATTTATATTTCATGTCTTCCAGAAGAAATACTAATTTCCTGATTTATTGACTAATTAGCAGTACCCGGTCATGCAGCGCCTTAACTTGTAACAGAGAAAGCACATATTTATAATATACATAATTTATTGTTTTGTGTATTGGTTTCGGATATACACTACTGAAAACAATTCAGATGTTCAGATGTTTGTAAAGTCTATGGGACTCAACTACTGGGTCATCAGTCCCTAAACTTACAAACTACTTATGAACTACTTACGAACTAGGACGGCACAAATATCCATGCCCGAGGGGGGATTCGAACCCCCGACCGTAGTGGCCGTGCAGACTGTGACTGGAGCGCCTCAGTCTCCTCGGCCACCGCGGCCGGCACTGAAAACAATTAAAGGATAATGTAAGACATCATATATTTAACCATATCGTAACTATTTTATTCAAATATTGATTACAGTTGTAATTTGTGTTTGTGGTACAGTATGATTTTTTGCTTTCTCATCTGTTTTCTTGAGGTTTACATCTCGTTTATTCTAATATGGTGTGTAGTCACCTCGGACAGCCAGTACAGTTGCACAGCAGCGCAGCATCAAGGAATATGAGGTTATCAATCTGCTCTTGAGGGTTATTTGGCTACTCTTAGATAAGTGCAATATCCAGCTCTGCGAACGTTTGGCTTCAATGTGTCTACCAATTGCATCTCAGATGTACTCAATCGCGTTTATGTCCGGTGAACGAGATTGGCATTTCATTCCTTCAGTTCCCTCAGCTTCAAGCATGTTGTTAACCAGTGCAACTCTGTGGGGACGAGCGTTGTGGTCCACCAGAAAACCCCATCTCCTATGGCAACAACGTAGGGTGTCGAAGGATCTCATCTCTATACCTCTGAGCAGTCAAAGCGCCATTCTGAATGACAGAGAGGAGCGTATGTCCTCCAGTAATGACTCCTGCTCTCACAATTTGTCAACCACTACGATACGGCGATGTTCCACATTCTCTCCAGATGAGGGAATTACGATTGTCCTGCTGAACACCAAACCTAGACCCATCAGTGAACAGAATCCGCCGCCATTTCTTACGACTCGAATCCTGACGTTGCTACACCCAGTTTCTTCGGGATAAACGATATCCTGGTTTTTAATGGGACACACACCATAGCCCCATTCCCGAAGTCGATGTCGAAGTGTTTGTGTTGATACTGCGCGTCCTGTTTCTGCATGGAAGATGCGTTGCAGCTGAGTTGCATTCAGCCTCCTGTCTCGACGGACTTTTAAACGGAGATAACGGTCATCTGTTCCTGAGAGACCTTGGCCTTCCCTTATTTTAACGCCTCCTATGATCTGAAATCTCTTCCAGGTCCGGGGAATTTGGGACACTGCAATAGCTGAAGCCACCTCCATCTGTCCCTTCCTATTTCTGTCCATGCTATAGCTTGGAGTAAGTCACGTTGTACGTCACACTATCTGAACCCACCTAAATTTGTGAAGCCTCTCTGCAGGACGTTTGTGTTATTACCACTGTCTCGGCTTCTGTAATGTTGTTGACTTCACTCCGTAGAACCGAAAGACGTCAAACCATTTTAGGTTATTTTGCCGACGACAGTACTTCATTACCTGGTTAACTCTACTGATCCTCTAATTGTGCATACTACACACACACACACACACACACACACACACTTGTTCTGCCCGATCGTACATTTCCACTCGACGGTCCCCTTCATATGCTCTTTGACCCTCTTGCTGTGCATCTCCAACTCCTCCCTTTGCATTTCATCATCACGCTCTCCCTATACATCGCCTCCTTTACTTCCCTGTACATCTATTTCAACCTCCTCCACTCTCACTACTCTGAATATCTATAACCTTATAGTGTAACGTTAAAAATCTTACATCTATGATAGTTCTTCGTCGAATACTTTATAACTTTGACATAATTTTGCATTGTTATACGTGAGTGTTTCTGTGTATTTACTTTGTAATACACGTCAAACACGTGAATTTTTATACATTTAATAATTGGGAAACGTTGTGAAAAATCACAAAAAGTTTCATATATATTTACCAAACATCATAAATAGCTATCTAGAAACCTCACTACAATAGAATACAAGGCTGTGACAAAATTTAAAAGCAATCTGTCGACAACTTTCGGAACTTAATGGTTTTGCACATCAATTTCATAACGTCGCTAAGTGTTCAACACACATATACCAAATAGCATTCCAGTGGGTACTAAAAATTATGTGCGAAATTTAATGCAACATTGTCCCAAAAATTTCAGCGCAACTTAAGAAGTATTTTCGGATATTTGAGGTATTTTAACGAACAAAGATTTTCAATTTTACTTATATAGTAAACTTTGTTGTTTATAACCACAAATTTCCGAAATTTCTTGACCAAATTCTTTCAGAATTCCATGGAATAGGCACATGCTTTTATACACCCAACTTTTTTACATATGCCATATTTGAATATAGATCAATTTTATAACGCGAAACGTTGTTACAAAAATGATAGAATGTTACTAAAGTCTAGATTGTATAACTTAGAAAAAAAGATATCTAGAAAACCTTCCAGTATTAGACTAGAACAATTTATTATATCAAAGTAATAGATCAGATATTTTCAAAAATTAACGGATTTGCACAAACTAACATGTACGTTTTTACTAAAGATAAGTAGTTGATGCTATAAAGTATACGTGTTTTTTCGACTCAAGTACTGAAACAAAACAAAATTTTTAGTTTCGGGCGTACAGCTAATATCTAATAAAATTTGTATTCAGTAACTTCTTTACCTACCCAAGGACAATTAATATTAATAATGACGTTAGATGCTGAACGACAAATTTATAATGAAACACCAGTTCCATATTAGTTTCAGATAAGCCAGAATAAAATTATAGCGTGACACTAATACGTCATGTTCTTTATTTCCTGCATTTATTTGGAATATTAACTTTGCCCCACTTAAATAATGCCGGCCTTTCCTGGCAACATGTGGCTCTACAATTAAGCAGAATGGATGGTGGGGACGAACACGATTCGCTTTGATTCCCCTTTATTTCAATCGTTCGCAGAGGAACCACATCTACGTCATGTTGACACATTTTGATTCAGACGACCACCCCAGTAGTTAAGGCGAAGTTACGGTATTTCAGGAAACATTTTTGTCCGGCATCTTCCCAGATTTCCCGGCATTTTGGTTGCGCCTTTGTTAGATTCACCCTTTGTGGGAAATTATAGTCACGTTGAATTTTGTAATGAAATTACCACCATTTGACTGATTTGTTTGATTCATTACAATAGAATCATTATTTTGGCCGTATAGCTATTTTAAGATGCCACATGTTTAATGTTGTCTGATAAGCCTAATTTGCATATCATCGTTACGTCAGTTTCATGTTGTATAATTTTAAACTTAAGTATGACACTTCAAAAAGGCAACACGGCCAAAATCATGATCGTGTTGTAATAAATTAACCGAAACAGCCACTGGCGGTAATTTCGTTAAAAATGGAACGATAATTATCGAGGCACGCCACCTATGCAGGCGAGGGCCGTATGTCATGATGAGCAGCTTGACAGTAAATCAATGTGTCTACATAATCATGATTCTGCCGGCAGAACGTACGAAATGGCTCGATATAATCGTGAACCCATTTATTGCTTTGAAAATACAATTTCTCTGACATGGAATGTTTTCTGTTTAATCGATACTTCATTCCAAATGGTGAACAAATCGAACTAATAGCGCATTTTCATTTTTTGGTCCATTTATATTGGTACGGACAGGATTTTAGTAACACAACCTCCGAATTCCACACTCCATACTACATATTAGAATATTGTTACCTTTCATCATCGTTCCGATGATAACGAGGGAAACTCACTGTCTCACATGTTACATATTTACTGGGGAAATGGCCAGTGAACAACCGAAACCAGGCATGGTAATAGGAAGAAGGTGTACTGAACTGTGAATCAAGAAGGAGAAATACTGAGCGGTCCAAGCTATAGATGTGCAACATGGAGCGGCTCGGAGGACCTACGCCTCCTTGGTTCTGTTTTCAAGGAGTAGAACTGTGATGTTCAAAGTCCCTTCGTAATCCAATAAGTTGTTTTGTCTTTCGTTCTTGTTGCTCCATAATGAACTGTCCGCCCGACCACTGCATTTGTTTTTGCTGTAGTCTCGTAAATTATACTATACAAAGATTACAGAACAATCAATTACGTGGTAACAGTATATGAAAGTGACAAGTAAATCAGATGAATAATGATAGCAAGAGAGATGCAGTATAGACCCCTCACAGAAATAATAACAAACGGTTTGTTACCTAAGTAAAACACATAATCTCAAAAACGGAACGCCAGAGTCATAATAAGTATTACTTGGGTGGAACAATATTATTGGTGCCATCCATACACTTTACAACATAACTGAGACCACCAAAACGATCTCAGTTGATACCGGGAGGGTATAACAGGGAGAAAAGAAGTTCGAATAAGCCAATTACTGCTTACAGAAAATTTATTAAATAATTTAAACCATAATTGATATAACTTCGGCAAGCAGAAATTAATCCCTTATAGATTTGAACATCAAAAGAAGTAATAAAAGGGGTCGTAAGCTTACTAATAATTAGTTACCCAAACACATGTTTGAACTAACTTTGCCACAATGCAATACATATAAAATACACTTAATAAAACGGGATTTAACAGCTACACATTGCTTAAAAATCTCTTTACCAAATAACTAGAGTACCTCTAGCGCAAGATTGGCAAAATATTGATTTCCTTTAGAAAGACTAAATTACAACAAGGGTTTAAATAGATTTCACGCATGTCTACATGCCACGAGTTACAAGGTTACCATAACACATATTTAATAAAAATTTCTGCAGAAGCATCAGTGAAGATAACCCACACTCAACAAATCTTTAAAAGACTTCAAACGGGGCATGAGAACATATCACAGTAAGTGAAGTTTCTTCCCTTTTAAAATATCCACAGTTGAACATCGGTCGGTCGGGACCAAACTGACTGACAGCAAACTATACTGAACAATATGTCTACAAAGAAATTGCAATTTAGGCCGCAGGGCCAGGCGACACTAAAATGGCCGTTCTTCACTAACGGTGCTTATAAATACTGAATAATAAATGGCAGAGTTACATTGCTTCTAGAGCGTAGCCCTGGAACGGATACTCCGTAAGGGGACTTTGTGTACTTAAGAGCGAATAACACAAATAAGACAGAGAGCCATACATAACTAGATGGAAGTAATTAAGTAGGCGGATGGTAGCCAGATCGTACATGACAGACGTCAAACTATCAAAATGCTCGTGTTTAAGTTTGACAAAATAATTACAGTCGTTATCATAACCATCGTCTGAAACTATTGAAGATAACCCACGGATGCACCAGTAAATAATGAGGTGTCATCCAATCTAACGCACTTCCACAAACAAGGCACTGGACGCTCACTGTTGACAAAAGCACAAAACTTTCCACACAAATGAATTCCGTAGGAGGCACTTAATTTGGCAAATGTCCCATGCATGGTGCGAAGTAGTTGGGCTAGGAATCCGTTCTCATGATGTACGAACGACACGTTGCAGGCGTGGCGTGGTTGCCTCAGACGCCACAGCAGAACGACCCGACCCCGACGACGGCCCAAACACAACAACGCGCTTTGCTCGGCCGAAAGAGACGCGGAACACATGATCAGAGAATTACATGCGCGCCGCTCGGTACGCACCCCCCCCCCCCTCCTCGGAGAAGCAGAGGAAGAATTAAACTGGCGACAGTGCGCAGGCGAATAAGACGAGCCGAAACAGCTCAACCTCCTCGCCTGAGATGGAAACGATGCTCACAAATTAACCGTAAATGGATCACAACAACGAGCCGACAAGGCACAGTAACATAAACACAAAAATGAAAACAGATAATGTTCAAATGTTTGTAGAGCTTATGGGACATAACTACGGGGTCATTAGTCCCTAAACTTACAAACTGATTACGAACTAGCTAATATTAAGGACGGCACAAATATCCATGCCCGATGGGCGATTCGAACTCCCGACCTTAGTGCCCGAGCAGACGGTGACTGGCGCGCCGCAGAGCGCTCGGCCACAGCGCCCGGCAACAGATAATGGACATGTCAGTGAGTGGACGCACAGTTCATAATTTTGTAAAAAAAGGAAGTGAACATGAGGAAGATGGTAACATTGATCTCCCGCTTCCAGTCCATCACCATAACGTACAACGAAGCGACTATGGTAATTCACTCAATGCTGCGCATCCTTAGGTTGGTCCGTTCCTTATTTCGATTTTGCTTACAGTTCTATAGAGCTTAACCTACTTTCAATTTTTATTCATTGCTGATCTACGTACGTCAACAACCACAACTGTACTTCTCCAGATCACTTTGAAGATATTTTCTACTGTACATGTTATTTGTGCTTCTCGCTGTTCAGTCCTTTACGGGGTACTGATACTTTGTGGAGGGGTGGCGTCATTGTACGAGGGTTGGAACTTAAATAGTGGTAACACTGCTGTGGACACACTATGCGATGGAATCTATGTTGTCACTGATAGTACTCGTTGTTGACATACCTTCTTCAAATGTTCAAATGTCTGTAAATCTATCGGACCAAACTGCGTGGTCATCAGTCAGTAGCTTACAAACTACTTAAACCTAGGTAAACTAACCTACGGACAAACACACACACCCATGCCCCACGGAGGACTCGAACCTCCACGGCGAGCAACCGCGCGCTCCGCAGCGTGGTGCTTTAGACCGCTCGTCTACTCCACCGCGGCACATACCTTCTTACCACCGAGCAAATGAACTCGCCCGTCCCACGTCACCGGCGTCCGCACAATCGAGAGAAAGTTACTTCTGAGCGAGCGGTGTAATGTAACGCTGTCACTATGTTTTCGAAACTGAAACAACGGAGTTGGAACAAGATTGAGTGTGCTAGAGGTCGTACAGTGTCATCAAGGTCTTCAAGAGGCGTGCGAGGAATCGGCATTGCCGTACAGAGCAGTGGCATGATCGGTAAGAGCCTTCAACGAAGGTCTTCAAACATGCATCAGGCAGGTCCTCCTAGCGTCTCTGAAGAAGAAGCGCATAATGTTGCCGCGTTAATGGACAGCTTTAGTGCCCCAGTATGGTGAAAGTTATGATGATTCTCGTGTATGACAGTGATGGTGTTAACCTAACGCTTTATGTTCCTTATTAATTTTGACCACATTGTCATAGGAGACAAAAACAGCGATCTATTTGATATGAACAATATACAGAAAACAGTCTTGATCGCAGAGATTGATAGTGACCTACTGGCAGCACAACAGCCCAGGACAGCCCAGCCCAGCCGAGCACCGCACTGGCCACATGGACTGTGTATAATTCTGAAGATGACCTACATCAGGTTGAAACTAGTTAATTAAAACTATCAATCTCTGCGATCAAGACTGTTTTCTGTGTATTGCTTTATGTTCCTCCACGGCAGATCGTCAATGCACAGTATTACAGTTCGTTTACATAGTATCACATGGCCGGCCGCGGTGGCCGAGGAGACTGAGGCGCTCCAGTTACGGTCTGCACGGCCACTACGGTCGGGGGTTCGAATCCCCCCTCGGGCATGGATATTTGTGCCGTCCTTAGTTGTAAGTAGTTCATAAGTAGTTTGTAAGTTTAGGGACTGATAACTCCGTAGTTAAGTCCCATAGACTCTACAAACATTTGAACATTTGAGTATCACATGCGACCAACTTTGCGAAAGAAGCGGCATCACTTTCTCCGCAACCCATCCATCATTCTGCACGACAATGCGCGGACGCATACAGCGCAAGCTGTGTCTTCTCTATTCGGTTGATGGGACTGGGATGTTCTGTACCATCCACCCTACTCCCTTAAAAGTCGTTGTGAATTTGATTTGATTCTGAAAGAAACCACTTCATGGCATTCGCTACAGAACTGTTCCAGAGATTCGATGGGCAGTAGATCGGTTCATTCGCACCATAAACCTTGCTAACCGTATACTACACCTTCCACATGGCTGGCAACGGGGTCTACACAACGCTGGTGACTACGTTGAAGAACAGTTACAGGTGCAAACATGTAAAGCTTTTGTGTCGGTTGTGAATAAATAGCTGCCCCTATTTAATTTCCAACCCTCATATATTCTAAGACACCTAACTTCCAAGTATGCATACTAAAATAGGGCTCTCGTCAAATAATTGCCTACATCTAGTTAAATATTCCGTAAATTAGATTTAAGTGCATTCCTGAGGGTTCATAGTACTACTTCCCAGATATTTCTCTACCGTTCAATTGTCTAACAGCGCACGTGAAAAGGAAATCCTTAATCTTTTCGTATTCGATTTGGTTTCTCTTATTTTACTAAGATAATCATTTCTCCCTATGTAAGTGGGTGCTAACAAAATATGTTCACATTCTGAAGAGAAAGTTGTTGACAGAAATTTCGCAAATAAATCTTGCCGCAACGAATAAGGCCTTTCTTTTAACGATTTGCACCCCAAATCGTGCATAGTTACTGTCACACTCTCTTAGTTATATTGCAATAATACAAAACGAGCTGCCCTTCTGTAAACTTTCTCTATGTCCTTCACCAGACCCAAACTACACACAATTGTAACGTACACTGTTTCTTTTGTAAAACTGTTGCATCTTCTAACAGTCTGCCAATAAAAAGCAGCCAGTGTTTGGAATTCCATAGAAAATTTTCTATGCGGTTTTTTTTCAGTTGTTTGTAATTTTATTCGTAGGTATTTAATTCCATTTGCGGCTTGTATATTTGACTAATTTGTCGAGTAAATGAATTTTAACAGATTTCTTCTAGGGCTCATATGGATTACTTTACACATTTCATTGTTTAGGATCAATTGCCCATTTTTGCACCATGCAGATATCTTACCGAAATTTTGCAGCTGCTTTGATGTTATGGTGACATTACTAACCGATAAACCACAGCAACATCCGCGAACAGTGCAATAGAGCTACTCAGATTTTCTCCTAAAGCGTATGTAAAGATTAGCAACTGTAATGGCCCTATAACACTCCTCTGTCGCACGCCAGATTCCACTTCCGTTTTACTCGTTGAGTTCGCGTCAATTACCACGTACTGTGTCCTTTCTGACAGGAGGTTGCGAATCTCATCGCACAAATATACTCTAATCACGAAAATTTGTTAGAAGACGCTTGTGAGGTACAGTGTCAAATTTCTTCCAGATATCGAGAAGTATGGAATCGATCTGAAGTCCTTTGTCGATGGCCCCCGCCCCCTTCCTTTCTTCAGGTTGGCCACTTGTGTGCAAGCAGTTAGCTCCTCGATCTGTTAAGACAAATTGTCTCTGGTGCTTCTTCCAGTGGCAGAGGCAAAGAAATTCTAGCGGGATTTAATGCGAGGTCTTGCCACCTGGTAATGGTATAGAAGATGTTGACGGTCATTCCCCTGATTTTTTCTGTCACAGTCAGAACCAACGATCCTCCGGACATTGGGTGGGGCTAGTTCAACAACAGATACAGTTTTAGCACTAGCGTTGCCTACAAGCATTCCGAGATTATCCTAGCAGTGTCGTTGACCGCGTACTCAGCGACTGACACACAGAGCGCAAGTGCAGAATTCTACAGTATGTGTAGGCTGGCTCCCCAACTGTTACCAATCAGCTTCCTAAGTGTCCCATTGCGAGCACTGACTTTCTGTTTCGCGTTCAGAGATTGCTGCCTAAGGGCCTACGTTAGAAAATCGGTCCAGTCTGAAATGTTTCAGTTGCTCCACTTGCCATGTGATGTCCAGCTTTCGTTGCGCTTCCCTATTCCGTACATGCAATGCACAGAATTTTATCTCGCTGGAATTGGGCTTGGTTGGTATCGTAGTACTTGGAGAGTTCATCCATTGCTAGCGATAGTTATCCAAGAAGGACCCCAGAGCAGCTAATGCTCTATCTTCGGCATAGATAGCGAGCTCGTATTGGTTGCTCATTTGTGTTGATACTGTACAGCGCTGGAGACACAACGCTGATCAGCAGGTGACCATACCTTCTATATACGCCGTCTGGTCACGTCACCCTGTAAGGAAACTAGGAATCTTCTGTTCTGAAGGAAAGTGCTTATATTCTGACTACTTGTGTTCTGACGTAGCAGTATCAACATGTGATAATGAGCAGCCGCAATCATCACTTCTGCTTCCTCCTAATTTCCTTATATTTGCCTATTGCAGTGAGATCTATTTGTGCTGCAGTCCCAACAACATATCTTCACCCTTTTCTTCATTAAAATTTCTATCAATCTTTGTACAAAAACTACGTTTACATCCGGCATTAATAGCTATATAATTCATTTGTTCCATAGATGTGGCAATCAAACTCGACTGAAAACAGCGACGGCTTTAGGGTGGGGCAACCCGGGCGGTCAGTCAGGGCGCCGGGACCCAGGGGCGCCAACGCATGTCTAAGGAAAACACCGATACTGCCACATCAATATCACAGTTTACATTCTTCCGTTTTGCGAAACCAAAATATTGTTCAGTCTCATTCGAAAGCCATCGCTAGTCTCACCAATGCATGCTGAATTCAGGATAGTTGCAGAGAAAACGTTCTGAATACTATATACCTATTTCCTGCACGTGAGCTGATTCTGACCTCACAAGCGGCCAGATGGGAGTGGAGATGTCACAGCACTTGCATTATTCGTTTTAATAACTGCAACAGGGGAGCGCGCATGCAGTCGCACAATCTCTCATGAACCAGAAACCAACGGTCGCTCCGAGTAAAAGAAAATGCGCAACTGTGAAATAGGCATTATATTACTATTCCATTAATGCAAGCGTATTTACACCTAATATTTTGACTTAATGGCTAATCAGTCGCAATGCAGTGCATGAAGAATACTCCAATAAGGCATTTAAATAATACAAAGCCCCTCAATGTCTCTTTTTTTCTTTTTTTCTTTTTTTTTAATCCAAGTTCTTTTCTTCTAGTTACATCTATTGATAGATGATTTTTATATGATGAATCAACGTTTTGCAAATGTAAACATAAGTTTCATAATATATAAATAATAAAACTTTGAAAGATTGCAGTTGCAGAGCGTGATAATTAACAGCGAACTAATGCAACACCAAAATGATATTCACGGAAATAACAGCATGAAGCGAAGCTATCTTATTTGGGGTCTACGAGCGTGTTTCGACCACATCTTACGAATATCCTCGTTTTTTGAAATTATAAAAATTAATAAATAAATAAATTAAAAATTAAAAAAGAAATTAAAAAATCTGGAGCTTTTGTACAGTGCAGTAAACGCAATATTTTTAGACACTTTTCCAAAACGTTCCTGCCCTAACAATGTATCACTGCCCTGTTACGACTGCGGCAGCTGGTGGACAATGACGTCACAAACATTTACATCCACATCTACATAGATACTCTGCAAGTCAAGTGCATGGCAGTGTCTTCATCGAACTTCGTTTCTGATATTTCTCTATAGTTCCATTCTCTAATAGCTCGCGGGAAGAAAGAACACCTAACTTTTTCTGCCCTCGATCTGATTCCTCTTATTTTATTATAGAAATCTTCCCATTCCATTTTTACGTGGTGTGGTACAGCAACCTTGTTAAGTTGAATTCTTGAATAAAAGAAAATCTTGATCGCAAATATTTTTTATTTAATGACGCGTTTCGCCCGGTTAAGACATCTTCACATATCTGACAAAGAAGAAAAATAAAACAGAACTTACAATATTTACATGACAAGATTTAGTAAAATTTTAGCTACAAAATTATCTGAAATTGATAATAAGGAATTGCGATAATGTACGGTACTAATGTTTTATCTACTCTGTGGTAGAGGTTGTTTACATTAAAATGTGGTCATTAGGTATCTTACAGAGGAAGTAATATGTAAACCGTTGATATGCGGTAATATTGACCGTTGAAAACAGATTGGTACATTGTTTAACTGAATGGATATTGAATATAAATTATTTCAATATCCATTCAGTTAAACAATTCTACTTTTTTCTTTCACACGCAACTCGGACCACAGTCGACAGGGAAATTTATTTTCCAACTCCCCTCCTAGTTATAATTTAATTGGTTTCGGTTTGAAACCAAGTAATCTAAAGAGACTTATTAGACTGATTTGCTACCTTATTCATGTTAATCAATAAAAAATTCAAAAATGTTTTTCGACAACAAGTCTTGATGACATCAATTCCTAAAGTCAAGTGACATGTTACAAATTTTTTAGTGATTGACTAGGATAAGTTAGCATATAATGTCTCAACTTAGTCTGTTTACATTTCTGAAGATTGTTTAGAGCCGAAACCGGTCAAAGTTATAATAACGGTTAACAATGTGAATTTCTAACAATAGTACTTTTGTCTTTCGCTGGCAGCACTCTACCGACTGAGGTAGTAATGCATACCGCACGGCCTTTCTCCACAGCCTCACATGCACAGGCTGGGTAGTCAATAGAGAGCACGCCAGCAAAGTTAAAGATCCGGCACACAAGTTGATTTACCATGGAGTTTCTTATCAGCACTTATTCCTGTGCAGAGTGTAAGTTTCACTCCCCCTGCCAAGGGAGGATTCAGAAGGGGGAGGGGCACGGGAGCACGTGACCCCTCCCCCCCCCAGACGGCTCGAGGAGAAATGAGAGAGAGAGACAGAGAGAGAGAGAAGGGAGATATATATATATGGAAGAGAGAGAGAGAGTAAGAGATGGAGGGAAATAGTCTCAGCATTAGAACAATTAACTTTTACTTACGGGCAGCATGTAACTGAGATTTTATAAATGCAAAATCCCTCTAATTAACATAACGTAATTTAACTTTTTGTGTTATGCTTCAATATAATTGCTCTTTTTTCTCAGTAATTTACGATAAAAACAAATAGAAGTTGTGTATTGCTTCGATATTGCTTGGGAGATAAATGAGCTATTGTATATGTTATACTCATTCGTAAATAAAGGATTTAACAGTGTGAAAAACTTTGAATTTCATGGACTGCGTTCAAGTTTGCGCATGCAGGTGTTTTCGGTAAACGGCTCATCTCTCTGGATTATTTTTCTAGACACTAAGAGACAGTGCTGCCACCCATTATAAACAATTTTATTTGAAGACACACGTTTCAATTTTCTAGTTATTGGAGCAAATTAGAAATGTCAACCGCATTTTTCCACACATCAGATACAAAGGATTTCATGGTAGTAGAAATTATCCTTGAAACACAGTTAAATATTAGGTAGCTTAGGGTTTACAGACAAATAAAGTATTCAGAATGAAATTTTTACTCTGCCGCAGAGTGTGCGCTGATATGTAACTTCCTGCCAGATTAAAATCGTGTGCTGGAACCGGGATTCGAACCTGGGACCTTGACATATCGCAGGCAAGCGCTCTAACGTCTGAGCTATCTCGGCATGCTTCACAGTCCGTCCACACAACTTTACTTTTGCCAGAACCTCGCTTCCTACTTCCCAGACTTCAAAGAAGTCCTCCTGCGAACCTTGCAGGACTAACACTCCTGGAAACAAGGATGTGGTGGAAACATGGTTTAGCCACAGCCTTAGGGATGTTTCCAGAGTGAGGAGTGCTAGTCCTGAAAGGTTCACTGAAGAACTTCTGTGAAGTTTGGGAAGTAGGATGCGAGGTACTGGCAGAAGTAAAGTTGTGTGGGCGGAATATGAAGCGTGCCGGAATAGCTCAGATGGTAGGGCCGGGCGCCGCGTCTCAGCGCGCCCGGTCAGAAGGCTCAACGCTCTCTGTAATAAAAAAAGCTGAGCCAAGAACTCTTAGAACAACAACTAACGACCTCGATCAGCGTCCGCAACGAACAGAACTACCATAGAGCAAGGGGGGGGGGGGAAGATGGTAGAGCGCTTGCCAACGAAAGGCCAAGGTCCCAGATTCGAATCCCGTTTCTGGCACACAGTTTTAATCTGCCAGGAAGTTTCAAGTGTAATTTTGTTGATCGTGAAAGCTTTCTTTAAAATTTATCTTCTTTGCTTAGCGACTTTACAAAGCATGAAGAAAAAATTGATTCAATACAAGAAATCTGACTAAGTTTTGAGGGAATATCAAACTTTTCGCGATGTATTTACTGGCTGTTTGCTTCTGACCCGTAATCGGGCGATCTTTTAGGCTACGCTGTTTTTCCAATGTCTGCATTGTTTGGTAATGAACCTGCTTCTCCGGATACTCTACTTTTCGTCCATGGTAAGTTGATTCGTGCGGCGGCTGTTGATAGCAGCAGGAGGCGTGTAGCATTGGATGCCGGTGGCGAGCATCAGTGAGCAGAAGGCAGCGTCGCAGTGTTGGAAACGTTACCCGTAACAATGTATACAGTAATTTTTCGCTTCTGGGGTAGCGTAACGTTGGCAGGGCCCCAAAATAAATGTATGTCCTACAAGTAGAGCAGATGTTTTCTGCTGCTGGCATCAACAGGTAAAATCGTCATCATCCAATTATGCACTAATAGTTTCGGCGCACTATGGCGTCATTCTCAAGTTCCTATGATTACAAAAAAGTATTACAAGATTCAACCACATTGAATAGTGAAAAGTATAATAATTTGTCACAAAATTATAAAGAGTATCGGAACTCTATATTTACAAAAATGACAATCAAACCATGTGCGCCTCAAGGGAATGGCCGTGTGATCTGGGGCACAAAGTCGAGTAGTATACGGCCACTCCCATCAGAGGTTGGAGTCCTCCCTCGGTCATGGGTGTGTTTGTCGTCCTTAGAATAACTCAGTTTAAGTAATTTGTAAGACTACGGACCGATGACCTTCTCAGGTTTGGTCACATAGGATTACAAAATAAAAATAAAAAATAATAAATAAATAAAAATAAAAAATAAAATAAGAAATATATAATAAAAAGACCATATGCTCTATGTTTTTGTACAATCACAATTAAGTCATTTGGCTCATTTAACATCATAATCCTGTGGGCATCATTGTACAAAATTGTTATTTTTCACCACATTGTACAACTGTTTGAATTTTCAAGTCTTATAGTCCAATTATTCGAAAGTTTCAAATATGTAGAGAAATCTATGGCTTCCTCTGTTTAGAGATTCGCGTATACCCATCTGGCGAAGCTCAGAAATATTTACATATGAAATGAGAACCTGAATGCCCTGCGTTCAGCTGTGGGCAAGTGCCTCATCCGTTATGATGACGGAAGAATGAAACAATTGTGCCCACAGGCTCTAAAGTTTCTGGTTGTTCTTATTTTGTGGTAAATTTAGAAAATTCACACTGTTTAAAGTGATTGAATAATTGTAATATTTTTGTGATCATGGACATTTTAAAATGACTCCATAGTGCGCAGAACTAACAGTGCATTAGTAGTTAAATAGAAGTATATTAAAAAGATTTTTTCTAAGAAGCTACTGTGGCATTGAAATATATTTTGCGTGTTTCCTACAGCAGTTATATGTGACAATGACTCTCCTTCGTCAGTCTTCAGCTTTGTGACCCCACCCCCAGAAAAAAATTCTGTATCCGCCATTGCCCCCTGCCCCACCAAATGTTCAAATGTTAGTTCAGCTTAAGGGGCTTAACTGCGGGTTCATCAGTCCCTAAACTTACAAACTACTTATGAACTACCTTATACTAAAGAAGACACAAACATCCATGCCCGAGGGGGGGGGGGGGGGAGATTCAAACCCCCGACCGTAGCGGCCGTGCAGAATGTGACTGGCGCGCCGTAGACCGCTCGGCCACTGCTGTAGGCCCCAGCCCCACCCACTTGTTCAGAAAACACTGGAGCATCTTCCGAAGAGTGTGATTTATGACCTGAAAAAAGTATGTGTGAATACCGCTTTCAGGCTGGCGGGAATGAGTGTAGGTACGGTTGTGTATCCGTCAGGGACCGATTGCTTTGAACGTCGAAGGAACTCATCCTCTCGCACCGGCATACTTTTCTTAATTCGAGTGCAATTACTTAGAAGGAGCGTTTGACAAGTCCGTGAAAAGTCCGACAGATGGCACCACCGGTGCGTATCGAGGTTATGTTTAGTTAGTAGCATCTTTTGAAAGAACGCACAGCAAGTTTCAGCCATATTGGTCTATATCTTTGTGTTTGGCATTCGTGTGAATCAAGAAAATAGAGTGAATAAGAAAGAATGGACGAAAAAATTTCGTGTGGTGATTAAACATTACTTTATGAAAAGTACAACACCTCAGGAGACTAAAGAGAAGCTTGATAAACATTATGGTGACACTTTACCTTCGATTAGAACAGTTTATAAGTGTAATATTATAATGAAGGTATTTCACTTATCTGTCTATGCAACTGATTTAATAAAATATGCTATTGCCATATGCATTTCGCCTTTATTTGGAAGGCATCATCAGTGGCCTGAATATATACATGATTATTTTTTACAAAAATTTTTACAAAATTTTTTATGCATATGGCAATAGCATATTTTATTAAATCAGTTGCATAGACAGATAAGTGAAATACCTTCAATATAATGTTATAATATAGCAACTGTGGTAAAAAACAGGACAAAAGGAAATAAAAAAGTTTATAAGTGGTTTTAAAATTTTCGGAATCAGCGGGTACATAGTATTTTACTTAAACATTTGGACTTGAGAAAGCTATCCGCAAGATGGGTGCTGCGATTGCTCACGCTTGACCAAACATGGAATTGTGTAAAGTTCAAAAGATGTTCAAATGTTTGTTAAGCTTATGGGGCTTAACTGCGGAGTCATCAGTCCCTAAACGTACAAACTACTTATGAATTAACTCATACTAAAGACAACACAAACATTCATGCCCGACGGAGGATTCGAACCTCTGACACGGAGGCCGCGCGATCCGTAACGTGGCGCTCGAGACCGCTCGCTACCTGCGCGCGGCGTGCGAAGTGTTACAAGAAAAGTTGGCAGCTGGTCAGGAAGAAACCGCAGGATTTTTATCGTCATTTCGTCACAGCGGATGAAATATGGATACATTACTATACTCATGAGACCAAGAACAATTTAAAAAAGGGGTAACCTGTGCCAAATCAGGTCAAGATCGGTCCTTCGGCCGGAAAGGTTTTGGCGACGGTCTTTTGGGATTCGCAAGGGATAATCCTCATCTACTATCTGATAAGGGTAAAACTATTACAGGCACATGTTAGTCATCATTACTGGACGGTTTGAAAACCGAGCTGCAAGAAAAATGCCGGGGATTGGGTCACAGAGGAGTCCTTTTATATCACGACAATGCACCAGGACAGTTCAGCAGTTGGAGTCGCAAAATTTATGGAAATATGATTCCAATTCATCAACCCTTTTCTGCAGACTTGGCTCCCTCGGACTACTATTTGTTCCCCAATTTTAAGAAATGGCTGGCGGGATGAAGATTTCATTCAAAAGAGGAGGTGATTGAAGTAACTAATAGCTATTTTGCAGACTGGGACAATTCCTATTATTCGGAAGGGATCAACAGATTAAAACGGTGTGGGATTAAATCTAAAAGGAGATTTGTATCCCGTTTCCGTCGGTTGTCCTGGGTGTCGGTGGCTGAGTAGAGAAAGACAGACACAGGGAAATAGGATGCACGCGTGTGCAGGTATAGAGTATGAGGTGACCAGCCAGTGAGACAGCAGAAACTATAAGCTAGGTTTGAAAAAGTTATACATTTCGTAGAAATATTGTACTACTTAACTTTTACAAAGTTCACGACTGCCAACTAAGTGTACTGCTGAGACATAGGTTAACTAGGTAGAGGCCTGCCTACTGATGAGTCCTAGTGCCTGTCCTTATCCCAAGTGACCGATGCAGTTCAGTGGTGGCCACGAGCGGGATTGCAGCAGAGGGAACTCGTGGCTGACGTCGTAAGAATGCCGCGCCGTGCGTGCATGGCGGCGCGCGGCGAAAGTACGTGGGGCGCACTTCAGACTTGTGCGACACCACAGTTTTCCCCAAACACGTTACTAGTTTTCATTTTTGCACGGACTTTTCAGACGACACTCGTATGAGAGAAACCTATGGCCACGTTGTGGTGGATTTGTGTTAGATTTCCTTTTTTTCGTATTTTAATTTTACCTCCACTCAAATGTGGGTAATGGTCGTGGTTCGGAGAAAGACATGAAATGGACGATCGCCGGCGCTAAAATATGTCTTCGCAACTAGTGGACCGTAAGGAGTAGCAGTGAGGGAGCAGAGGGCTGCAACGGCGACCCTCGTGATGTCAGGGCAACACACGGTAATTGCTGGCCGAGCATCCGGCGCCGAGGAATTCAAGGCTGTGCCGCAAGAATGGAATGTATGATTCATCAGCTTCATGGTTATTCATGCAAATTACTGCCTCGGCGCTGTATAATGTTCGTACCACAGGTGTCCCGCACGCTCGGCGCACAGTTCGCATGGCGACGTACGGGAATAGCCGAGACTGCCAACTGCGAAAATGCGGCGGCACTCTCTCTGTCTCTATCTCTCTCTCCTGCGAGATCCGCCTAGCAGTGGCTCCAGACTTCCGCCGCTAACGCTGAGTACGTGTTTATTTACACGTACTGGCATCGCTTTGAATTAACCATTTTAGCAAAATTCCGATCATATTTAAATTACCGTACCGATTCTTAAAACAAATTGTAATTCGAGGTGCGGCAATAATGAGATTGATGTGAAAAAAAAAATCGAACAGACGTGTTTTACGCCTCACTTTAGATTTGTAGCTTTATAAGTTTTTGCGAACATTTTGGACCAAAATAATAATCTAAATAATAAAAAATTTATTAATAGGAGTGTCTGAAACCTTTTTAGAAAAAAAATTAGGTAGGGGCGGGTTCCGAACTACCGACCCTTACCGTCATACTCCAAAGGCTTGCCCACTACGCTACAATGATGGCCGTTGTTAATTGATGCTAGTATGGCACTTGTAGTCACTAGATTATCAATTATCGTACGAAGAAAGTTGTGTTTTTGTTCATTCTTCAGTGCGCCAATGCTTTGAAATGACAACGTGTGAGTTAAAATAAGAAAATCATCAAATACGCAACGCAAGATGGCGTATGCCAGAGAGAGTTCTGGGCGAGGAATGTCCGAACGGCTGGCTTTCGTTAATTCAATGGACGGTGTAAAATCTCCGTTATTTTTGCAAATATGTCTCAAACGAGATATAAGGGAGCTAAGTTGTAGAGAATTTTCTCCCCTACCAATTAGATTATTCAATTTTCGTGTCAGATGAATGGTTCGTTTGCAATTACATTACAAACGGCTTTTTTTAATGTTACTAGCGTATTTTTTGTCCGAAAAATTTGAAAAAGGGAGTTTCTGATCTCTGGCGTCCTACAACCATGTCTGTAAAATTTCGAGCTGATCGGTTGAACGGTTCGTCTTAAAAACAGGAAACACGTTACGGACAGACAGACAGACAGACAGACATCGCAAAATCCCCGTTACTTTGCAAATATCTTTGAAACGCTACGAGATATGAAAAAAACCATAACAGAGCAAAGTTGTAGATAATTTTCTCCTCTACAAATTAGGTTATTCAATTTTCGTATCAGATGCATAGTTAAGCCGTTATTTTCATTTAAATTTCGAGCTGTCAAAAGACGATCGCAAAGGCCCACTTTTAGTGTTACTCCCGTAACCTAAAGTTGGCAATATATTGCAAACCATTTTAGTCATGTTTAGAGAGGTCTCCTTGTAAGAGTATACCTGTCGCTGTATCTTACAGTTTGATTTAACGTAATGTATATATTGTCTTAAATTTGTTTATTTCATGTATTTTTCATTTCCTGTATGCTAGATATATTTCTTATGTAACGTCATTTTCTATATTGAATCATTTAGTGTGAACGTGTACTATATGTGTAAGTAATTGTTTGGTTATCAAGTCTATTGTCACCGAGTGTGATCGTTGTTGTAATTATGGAGATATCAATGCATGGAGATTTCAGCCAGACGAGCTGAACAAAGAGTTATCGATAAAAATAATTTGAATCAGCAGTAAGAGTACCTATTGTAATCATTATCTGTCTTGTATGGACTTCACGACGAAGACGACGAAAGCAGATGAGTACTTTTGTAACATTTTATTTTGTATGCATGTAAATGTAGTGTCAACCAAATTAGAATTTTCGTTCAATTATACATGACTTATTTTGAAACCAGTAGTTGTAGTCACCCCATTATCACCATTATTAGATTATGTTGATTATGCAAGTCTGTACATTGACTAACAAGTTCAATCATTTTTCAAAGTAATTACGATCAGTTTTAAAGAAATTGCTAGACGAGTTAAAGAATTGCTAAACGTGTTACAACCACAGAGACTAGTAATTAAAGTGCAAGAGAGTTTGCAAGTATAGTAAAGTTGGTTTCATTTATGTAGAAAGTAAGCAGGCTAACAGTAGTCAAAGTATTATAGTTGATTAGCCAGACTTGACGGAAGTAATTTTTTTTAATGAAATACGTTAAATGTCAGAGTCTGCTCAGCCAGTTACACGCGTACGCTACCCAGGCCCTGGAACCAATTAAAAAAAATATAGTTCACATAAAGTTTTATAAGAAACTTGAATGCTTTAAAGAATATTATCAAAATTATTGGGAACTTTGACTGTAGTATTCTTGAAGCTCATTGCACCACGGAGTTTCACTGTACTGAGCTATTATCATTGCAATCAGAGTCTATCTGCTATTACAATTTTGGTTATAACACGAACACGCCATCACCACTACATGAATTCTGACACATTTATTAGTGAAGTTGTGATGTTCGCGAATCGTAAGAGGTACTAGTTGGAGGCTGTAGTCAATGCTAAGTCAGATAGGGCCAAGCTTAATTAATTACCACAGTGACTGTTTCAAGTTAATTAATATCTATTTTTTATTCAAAATTTTAACTTTCACTGCGAAAGTGTTGTTGCGACCCATTAGTTGTGATTTGCTGCAACATTCAATAAAGAAATTATTATTACTAGTATATATTATTACGCATTCTTAATTTTGAGATTATTTGACGACCTCCAACAGGCAATTTTCTTGCATCCTTCGAATTAGTTCCCTTCTGAATGCACACAGTTTTTCCACCGCTTCTGCCATTGATGGTAACATGTCTGGAACTCATCAAAGACCCTCGTCGTAGCGTTTTGAAAATGGTGTCCCTTGACCACCGTTTTGACTCTTGGAAATATAAAAAAGTCGCACGGAGCGATATCTGGCGAATAAGGTGGTTGTGGTTACATTGAAACTTGTTTCAAGGTTAAAAAATTTTGTACTGACAGAGCAGTATGGGATGGCGCATTATCTTGATGCAGAATCCAATTATCAGCAACGTTGGCACGTACACAACGATCTCTTTTACGAAGTCTTTCTAAAATTTCTTTGTACTAATATTGGTTAACTGTTTGTCCAGGGGGCACCCATTCTTTATCAACAATTCCCTTGGTATCAAAGAAGCACACAAGCATGCATTTTTTTGGACAAATCTTCCTCATACCAAGATCTTTAGTTCTACATCTACATGGGATACTCTGCAAATCACATTTAAGTGCCTGGCAGAGGGTTCATCGAACCACCGTTATACTATTTTATCTCCCATTCCACTCTCGAATAGCTCGCGGGAAGATAAAACACCTGAATCACTCCGTCCGCGCTCTGATTTCTCGTATTTTGTTCTGATGATCATTTATACCTATGTAAGTGTGAGTCAACAATATATTTTCGCATTCGGAGGAGAATGTTGGCGATTGGAGTTTCGGTAAGTAGCCCACGCCGTAGCGATAAGCGCCGTTGTTGTAATGATTCCCATCCCAGATCCTGTATCATTTCCGTCACGTTGTCTCCCCTGTATCGTGACAACACAAAACGAGCTGCTCTTCTTTGTACTCTTTCGATGTACTCCGCCTAACCCACCTGCCCACACTAGGCAGCAATACTCCAAAAAAGGACGGACAAGCGTAGTGTATGCAGTCTCAGTAGTAGTTGTGTTGCATCCTTTAAGGGTTCTGCCAATAAAACGTATTCTTTGGTTCGCCTTTCCCACGAAATTATCTACGTGTTCTTTCCAGTTTAAGTCTGGAGTAATAGTAATTCCTAGGTATTTTGTCGAGTTTACGGCCTTCACTTTCGATTGATTTATATTGTAAACAAAGTTTAACGGATTTCTTTTCGTATTCATGTGGACAACTTCACACTTCTCAATATTTAGACTTAACTGCCAATTTCTACACCATAGTAATATCTTATTCAGATCGTTCTGCAGTTGGTTTTGATCTTCAGATGTCTTTACTAGACAGTAAATGACGGCGTCATCTGCAAACAACCAAGGAGAGCTACTTAGATTTTCCCCTTAATCCTTTATGTAAATAAGGAACAGCAGAGGACCAATAACACTACTCTGTGGAACGCCCGATATCACCTATGTTTTATTCGATGTCTAACGAACGATACTACGACCTGTGTACTCTCTGACAGGAAATCCTCTATCCAGTCGCAAATTATTGAACAAACCGTTTCTCGATTGATGTTCCGTTTTTCTGCAGTCAATTTCACGGATAATCTTCGGCGCGCCACTACGGCCACTACGGTCGGGGGTTCGAATCCCACTCGGGCATGTATATTTGTGCCATCCTTAGTATTAGCTAGTTCATAAGTAGTTTGTAAGTTTAGGGACTGATGACCCAGTAGTTAAGTCCCATAAGCTCTACAAACATTTGAACATTTGATAATCTTCGATCAGATCGTATGAGTTCACGTACCCTGGTCAAGTTGACATCCGTCCGTGAGGTTGATGATCGTCCACTGCGGTCTTCATCTTAAACATTCATTTTGCCTTCCCTGAACATTTTACGCCAACGGAAAACTCGAACTCTTGACATAACGCTCTCTCCAAAAGCCTTCTGATGCTTACTGTAAATTCTCGTCGCGTTTTCACCCAGTTTAACGCAAAAAGAAATGGTATACCGTTGCACAATATTATGCGCTTCCACTTCCGTGACGAGAGACATAAACACGTGTTAACCTATTACAACAGAAATCACGACTGAGCAGTTGCATCAATGTGCGCTTGAAGCAGCTTAGGGACCAAGGTCAAAGATATTGTGTCTACGCAAACCTGCAGGATTTCTACATCTTGCAAAGAAAATCGGTCTCATTACTTTATTGTTGCAACTTGTAGAATAGTTAAAACGTGTTTTAGATCATTCCAAAGACGGACACTTATGGTTTTCCTATTTAAGTAATGTTCTTGGTGGTACTCTTAATCGTTAGTTCGGTGTCGAGAATGACCTTCTTCTGATAACGATATTCAAGAGATTGGGACTTTGAGAAACAAACCTTGTCGTTTCTTAAAATACCTAACCTATTTCTATTAATAAATATAGCACTTTAGATTTAATAAATTTGAATCAGCATGTGTTTCCAAGCATCTCAGACTATTGAATTCTTTAATCGTAAAACATCCAAATTTCAAGTACCAAGCTGATTGCCAATTTTCAAACTTCAGTTAATCATTACAATATTTTGTAAATAATTATAGCCACGGTGGAGTAGCCGAGCGGTCTAAAGCGTCTCGCTGCGGAGCGCGCGGTTGCTCGCCGTGGAGGTTCGAGTCCTCCCTGGGACATTGGTGTGTGTGTGTTTGTCCTTAGGTTAGTTTACCTAGGTTTAAGTAGTTTGTAAGCTACGGACTGATGACCACGCAGTTTGGTCCGATAGAAATACAAACATTTGAGCATTTGAAATAATTATAAATATCAATTTACCTTTAAATGCCTAACAAACGATAAGGAGCAATTTAACCTAATCAGAGAATTGAAACTAACTTTGTGCACTATGACAGTAGCTCTTCCGACTTTGGAGGCGAGATGTTTTTGTAATGCCGGTCGACGTGTCACACGCTCAATCACCGCCAGGCTCGCACTGCACAGTCACACAATCTAAGTGTCCGGCGACCAAGAACACGAAATCACCAGGGTCTTCAACGAGCACAAATATAGCGCATCCAGCTCAATAACCAACAGTCATATCCGACCCAAGACAACCAGTTCTGATTCCTGAATGTAGATGTTATAGCCACGCGACCAATCGGTCACTGCTCGAGATCATCTAACCGCTGCACAACTAATGCTTCCACCTCTACGAAGAGAGATTTCACTGCAATCCTGGCCGGCGTCTGACAAACCACCTGGCCGAACCGCTCCGCTATATCAAAGACTGCAGAGCGCCAAATTGTATCAACGGAGGTCCGCTAAGTGAAAGACGTACACTAGAGCCGATGCGTGCACGCCAGGAAACTTGCTTAAGGAAACATACACTAGGCAAACCGACATGATGTTTGCAAAGGATACAGTTATTATCAAAATGACTAACAGACACTAACGCTGATTCCACGTAAGAACAAGCAGCCCCACCCATGAAAAGGAGGGAAGCTTCACAATAACCAAAAATCTGGAATAATTCCCAGTCGTAAGATCAATTTTCTCGCCGCCAAACCGAAAATGGCCTTTGTAAAGTAAACTCGAGGCGGCATGTCTCAGAGACTTTTCGCGCATGATTCTGCAGTTTATCGAGAAGTCGCAATACTAGAAAACGGTAATAGAATGATGTATATAGCCTATAGACTCATGGAATGACAAATGAGCCTCAAGATAACAAATTTAAAGTGCTGCGTGTACATAGAAAGAAAGATCATTTATTATATAAGTATGCAATAGCAGGACACACACTGGAAAGGTTACTTCCATAAAATATCTGGGAGTAGATATTACGGGCGATCTGACGCGGAACGACCATAAAATGCCAGTCGTCGGCAACACAGATGACAGGCTGAGATTCATTGAAAGAATCTTCAGGAAGTGTAGTCCGTCGACAACGAAGAAAACTGTCGTCCGGCCGTCGTATTGCTCATCAGTGTGGGATCTATAGCACTTAGAGTTAATAGAATACAAAGAAAAGATCCAACGAAGAGAAGCACACTTCGTTACGGACTCATTTAGTAAGCGGGTAAGCGTCACAGAGACGATTAGAGAACTCCAGTGGCAGACGTTGCAAGAGAGGCGTTCTGTATCGCGGTACGCCCTTCCGTCAAGTTCCAAGACCAAAAGTTTCATGAAGAGTCAGCCAGTATATTGTTCCCTCCTAAGAATGTCTCCCGAAGTGAACACATGGATAAGAGAAGAGCCCACACAGAGGCATACGCCCAATCACTTTTCCCGTGAACCACACGCGACTGTATTAGGAGGAAGTGACAACGGGACAACGGTAAGCAAAGTACCCTTCGCCTCACACCGTGAAGTGGCTTGCAGAATTGCAGAGTGCAGATATATATGTATGACTCAGATGTAAAAGATACTGTGACTGCATAAATATTGTTCCATATAAGGGAGGCCCTAATGGTCCTAATATGATCAAGCTAAATTAACATTAAAATAAATAAAATTACCGTCCAATATCGTTCATTTAACATTTCCAGCACACATTTATTACACTAGGAGAGCAGACGTAATGACCAGAATCTTTTATGTGTTCTCTATATTGGCTGAAGTTTTAGATATAGCCAGATAATGTCGTGAATGATATACAGAACAATTGCCTTTATGAAAGGTAACGGCAAGATATAAGCAGGCCTGACACTACTTTGGTAATAGAAGAAACACTGAAAAAAGGTCAGTTCATAGTATTTATCGATCTGGAGAAGTGTTCAATAATGTAACGTGGTGAAAGGTGTTCGAAATCTGTATCTATATTTTAACTTGTGTATTTTTTATATAGTGACTAAGTGCAATGTTGCACTTGTTATTTTATTCCAAATTTTTAACAAGATGACCAGCTTCTAATATGTATGTGACCAGATGGTGGTGCCGCAGTTCACCGAAACCGGTCATCAGTGAATAAATTACTAATGTGCGATCTTGGCATATCATTTCGAAAATTATAAAGCGATCATATCGCCTCCAAATCCGACTATGTCAGGTAATCTTTATATTTGAAAGGCATGTCTGTCTATGTACTGAAAGAATTTTCTTGGATGCCCGCTCCCATGGTCTAGTGGTTGTAGTGGTGGATAGCAGTTGTTCACATGCTATTGCTAACGAACTTTAGCAGGCGTTTGGATGTGGCAGTGTGGGATGTGTCAGTAGGTCAGTTTGGTGAGCAAATATTGACCAAAAATACTCTCCGAAAAAGCTGAAGATTCTCTTACAAGCTTTGCCTTACACCTCAAAATGCCTTTATACACTGCTAAAAACAGTTCTGTATCAGGTTAGATGTATTACATAATACACATGAGGTAAAGTGGTTTATTCAGATATTGGTTATAATTGCAGTTAGTGTGATACAGTACGATATTCTGATGTCTCCTCGTTACCAGAGGTTTATATGCATCTTCTAAGAGTTTTACCAATGGAACATACCGAGCGAGGTGGCGCAGTGGTAACACACTGGACTCGCATTCGGTAGGATGGTGGTTCAAATCCACCACCGGAAATCCAGATTTAGGTTTTCCGTGATTTCCCTAAATCACTCCAGGTAAATGCCGGGATGGTTCTTTCAAAGGGCACGGGCGATTTCCTTCCCTATCCTTACACAAAACTCAGAGCGTAAGCTCCGACTCTAGTGACCACGATGTCGACAGGACGTTAACTCCAAGCTACCTACTACCAACTGCCTTTGATTCGCCTCCCCTACAATATTTTCTATGTGTTCTTTACAATTTAAGTTTTTCGTAATTGTTATTCCTAAGTATTTAGTTTACGGTCTGTATATTTCACTGATTCATGGTGTAAATTTAGTTCATCGGATTTCTTTTACTGCTCATATGGATGACTTCACATTTTTCATTATTAAGGGTCAATTGCCAGTGCTACGCTGTCGCACAGAAACTTGTCTGCGTGAGTGATACTGTTCGCCTGATCATTGCAACGGGTATCGTTGCAAGATTGACGCAGAACTTTCAACATGTTTCGCAATTCTCCGAAAGGGAAGCCGCCACACTCGGAACTTGTCACTTTGACCCTGCAAACTCTCTCAGACGAATTTCGGAAACTAGAGTGCGTCTCTGTGGCTTGGCGACTCTTTGCTTCACACACAAATGTGACACAGAGCCTTTTGTATTAATGGGTACACACACATACTGCGCTCTGACAGCTATCTAACTACGATAACTTTGGGCGAACCATTACGGTACATCTGCCATCCCCCAGTTCGCACGCTAATGTCCAGGTCGGCAGGACAGACGTGTAAGCGTCCGGCAAGTCACATTTCTGAATATGATATTAGATGAGTGCGAATACTATCGTTTATATTGAATTTTACGTTAGGAAACGTATGTAATGCCATGAAAATAGGTAACAACTTAAAAATCACATTTGTCTTACTTAAGGTCTTTGACAAGGTACGAAACATGAGAGTTTATTTACAGTTATGTTGTAACCTACAGAATTCTGCTAAATAATTTCACTCTCTATTAAAAATAAAAAAGTTGCTAGGAAACACCAGAAGACCTTCTTTTCGGCAAAAAGATGTCGCATTCGTACTCAGGAAAATTAATGTATCTTCACTACAATTCCAGTCGAATCAGTGAGTGTTGAAAGTAAGAAACGTCTGTGCAATGCGATAACCACAGTATTTAAAGTACCAAATCAACTACAACAGTTGTAGCTGGAGTAAAAACGTCAGAAACATGGCAATGAAAACGACAAAATGCAACAATTGTTGCTATAGTCGAACCGCAAATACCATTGACGTGTAAAATGTGCGAATCATTAGGCTCAGCACAGAATTCATATATGTCAAAGAATGCCAGTCATAGTAAGAAAGGCCATAATAGAAATTCATTATTCTCTTATGTTTATAGCCTACTTGCATTCATCGGAATAAGGTGAGAATACACACACACATTCATAAGTATTTGTTCAAGTTGATCTTTAGACCACTGAATCGGTTAAATTGGGCTGATTTTACATAAATTTCCGTATTATGTATATTTCTTGATATTCTACTAATGCTGGTAACGCAAAAATTATACTAACAATTTCGTTAATAAAATACAAAAATAATTATGAACAAACATCACTACTTCGGCAGCTTGCTGAGTGACAGGAGCGCTAGTGTTTTCGCATCTATCAGTTGGTTACAACTTTCACACCAGTGAGTGTCGCGACTGTATATGTTATGTAGCGTGAACTAATGTGTGTAGAGCATCTGCCATCCAGTGACGAGTGCTTTACGAGGACTTTGCCTATGCCAGGATAGCTACACATACTTACATTCCCTGCAGGCTGTGAGCTCATTACTCAACTGGGGAAGTGGTGTGGCAATGAAACAGTGGTCCAGTGTAACAATACTTTTATTGTCACTTCGTGATTACAATACAGCAGGCGGCGAGTGGAGTCTGTGTGTTTGTCGTATGGCGCTGAGTAGTCGTCCAGCTGACACCACGAGTCCCGAAGTTGCTGACGCTGCCTTCTCGCTGTTGCAGCCGTCTGTCGGCCGCTTTTGCCTCAGTGTTGCGCAAGGCGAGGAGCTGCTTCCGCTCCCGGCTGGCACCACCGCCTTTTCGCTTCCCGCGCCGCCCCCTCTCCCCCGCGACACCGCTGTCATGCAAGCTCCACGATGCTGCCTGTACCGCGCCTGACAATGGCCGCACAGTGCTGGGTGCGGCCTGGGAGTTCAACCTCGGTCCTCCTTCGCCCAACGCTGCTTCTTCGCCCTCCAGTCGATCACAGCAGCGCTTTCCGTGTGGCTGCATACTTTCGTCCACACCACGCCCGTGGATGAGTAGCCCGCCTCTTGCTGCAGCCTTACCGTTGGTTCGATTCTCCGCTACGTCATTGTCGAGACCGGACCCTGCTGCCCATTGCCACATCCTGTATTGCCGCTGTTCTGCAGGCTGCATCTCCCATTGGGGATGCCGTGTTAAAAGTGATGATCGGCTGCTGGCCGCGCTTCATTGAAGCCCTTCCAGCCTGTGACTGACTCAGTTTTGTGATTGACAACAATAACAACTGCTGTAGACGAGTAGCACAGTCCGGGCGGCAGGTGACTGCCCAGCCGTGGCTGACTGCCGAACCTGTCTTTTCCGCCTGTACTTATACAACGAGGCTGAGCCGGTCAGCCGGTATTTCACAAGTGTGGCATAACTGATCTTTGCTACACATGGCCAGTTTCCGATATCCGATTACCTACGCCGCAGGCACTCTTTCCTTTAAGCATTACAGTTGTCTGGCTGTTATGCAATACGGCATCCTCGCGGACCCACTTGTGTCATCCAAAGCTCGCTGTGCCACTCCACTTTACTTGCTGAAATCATAAACGTGATTGTCCCGCTGTACATTCAGTCACACGCCTGCTTTCAACACAGCACCGCTTCCATGTTCAGCTTCTGCATCAAAGTTCACTCGCCAACTTTTTTTATATTAAATACCTACATTCTCCCTGCCATCCTTATGAATCATAGACATGGCTGAGGTGCAGTGGCTTGCGTGCCTCAACGATACAGATAGCCATACCATAGATGCAACCACAG
This sequence comes from Locusta migratoria, assembly GCA_026315105.1. NCBI lineage: Eukaryota > Metazoa > Arthropoda > Insecta > Orthoptera > Acrididae > Locusta > Locusta migratoria. The sequence goes on from CM048749.1 coordinate 152,759,549, forward strand.
CAGTGGGTATCTGTGGAGAGGCGAGACAAACGTGTGTTTCCTGGAGAGGGGCAGCAGTCTTTTCAGGAGTTACAGGGGCAACAGTCTGGAAGATTGACTGAGCTGGCCTTGTAACATCAGCTAATGTGGCTTTTCAATACAGTTACTGCGAACGGCTGAAAGCAAATCCTGAAGCCAGCAGGGGTAAAATACAGGGAATGGGGAGTTATTTACAACTTGTACCAAAACCAGACCGCAGTTATTAGACTCGAAGGGCATGAAACGGAAGAATTAGTTGGGAAGGGAGTAACACAGGGTTGTAGCCTTTCTCCGATGTTATTCAAATTGTACATCGAGCAGGCGGTGAAGAAAAAGCAAGGAAAAATTTGGAATAGGAAATAGAGTTCAGGGTGAAGAAATGAAAACATTGAGTTTTGCTAATGACACTGTAATTCTGTCAGGCGCAGCAAAGAACCTGGAAGAGCAGTTGAATGAAATGGGCAGTGTGTTGAAGAGCAACAAGAGCAAAACAAAGATAATGGAATGCAGCCTTAGAAAATAAGGCGAAGCTGAAGGAATTAGATTAGGTAAAGAAACAGGGTGGTGGATGAGTTTTGTTACTTGGGTAGTAAAATATGACGGTCGCAGTACAGGGCTTGTAAAATGCAAAATGGCAATAAGAAGAAAAGCAATTTTGAAAAAGAGAAATTTGCTAAGATCGAATAATAATTTAAGTGTAAGGAAGTCTTTTCTGAAGGCATTTGTGTGGAGTGTTGCCTTGTATGTGAGTGAAACATGGACGATAAACAGTGCGGACAGGAAGATAATAGAGGCTTTTGAAATGTGGTGCTACAGAAAAATACTAAAGATTAGGTGGGTAGACCGCGTAACGAATGAACAGGTACTGAACAGAATTGGTGAGAAAAGGGATTTTTGGCATACCCTGACTAAAAGAAGGGTATTCTTAAATATCGAGGAATCGTTAATTTCTCATTGGAGGGAAGTGTGTGGGGTAAAAACCGCAGAGGGAGACCAGAGACGCATATAGTAAGCAGATTCAAATGGATGTGGGTTGCCGTTCTTACAAGGAGTTGAAAAAGCTTGCTCAGGATAGAGTAGGGTGGAGAGCTGCATCAAACCAGTCTCCAGAGTGAAGACCATAACAACAACAACAATATTCTCCTTGCCTCCTGCAGTTAGACTGTGACTGAACAGTACAATTTTTTGTATCGATTAACAAATAATATATATCTATGAAGTTCAAAATTGTTTTATTTGTTTTAAACATCGTTATCACCCTTGACGTGACTGAACTTACCAATCTGTACGAGTATTTAAGAAAGGACGAGTGCACGTACACTCTCCTAAGCTACAGGATAAAAAGGATTAAAAAAAAAAGAACACTAGCATATTATAAGGTAACAACTGAGGATCAAATACATGCAAATGATCCTTGTATACTTTCGCCACTCTATTATGGCTTGGTGCAGCAACAGTATATCACAATTGTAAGTTAATGACATCATTGTTGCAAATTTCTACTTAATAAAGCGTTTTGCGGTTTTGGAGCATCGTCAGTTATGTGGTAAAACACTTTTTTAGGGTACAAAAAGCCTTTATTCAATCCCGCGTATCTACCAAACACCATTCATTAACAAATAATTGAAAACAGTAAAATGTGTCACTTGCCTTGAAACTGCCAAATCCGTATTAATTACATGTAACTCCTCCTATAATCATGGCGGTTACGCAAGTTACCCCTTCCGCCATTGAATTAACATAATGTGAAATGGCAAGTGAAACCAATAAGTTGAGGAACGTAACTCGGATTGACGGTTACAAAATGGGGAGGGGGTGTTAGAAACGCTGTAAAATACAAAGTGTAATCTGTTAACAAATAGTGCTAAATAGGTATTCTAGGTTGTCATAAGACTTTTCGTAATCTTAAAATGTGTTTTTCCGATGATGGTTCACAATCGTGTAACGCGTTAATAAGCAATAAACAATTAGCAACCAAGATTTGTTTTATTTGCAAATGATATTTGTTGATTGGACGAAAAATGCTGCATTTTTACGGGGGCCGTATTATTAAATACCGATTTTACTTGTTCCTATATACATTTTATTAGAGATTCCTGTTGGTTTCATTACTGGTCATGTGGACTATCATATCGAGTAAGTGTTAATACGGCATAAATGGGAAACTTTTGATAAAATGTCATTAGAGTCAAACGAGTCATCCTGAAGTGATGCGGAAAGTGAGGCTCTTGTGCTTTCGTATTAAACTGTTTTTTGCATGTTATTTGTATGTCAAGCAGAAAAGCACTTCCTTTTTTTCACATCATTAGCTGTTACTACGATTTATGTGCATCCATTATCTCTGAAAAATTGTCGTAATTGTGCAACAGAAGCGAAAGGTAATTGCATGTACTCATGTTTTTCAGTAAAAGAAACGACGGCCAGGCCTCCGGAAGAGTTTTAATTAATCTCCACTATTAGTTAAAAGCTTCATCGCCCCGTTCTGCGTGTCCGCCATTTGCACGATTTGCGAGAATGCGCGGGAACAGCGTAAGTGATTGCAGCGGTCAGCGAATTGCCACTGGCGGCTGCCTTTTGAGGTCACGCATCGCGCCACGCCGCCGTGGCTGCGGTCGTCCCGTCATGTGCACGTTATTACGTGCGCTATTCAGCTGTCACGCGGCCGTCCCGCAGAGCAATAATCTCATTCGTCCATCTGCGTCAGATTTCTGCAAATAAACCGACTAATTAAAACTTGTAAACCACTTCGGAACGGTACGTGCTGTGCTCCTCTAGCGCCCGGGCTAAAAACAATCCTTTATGTCAGATGACAACTTGATGATTTTTCTCCAATTTAATGGACTTACAGCGACACGTAATCAAGTACTGGACATTCTGTTAGTTCCCCAGTAGGCGAATGAAACAGTCGAAAGTGGAATTACGTATGTTTCATTTTTGATGCAATTCATTTTCGGAACAGCTTTATAGACAATTTATTGTGGAATATGTACGGGGGTTGGGGGAAGGGATAAAAAGAATCTTGTTCTGTTCTAAATAAAGACAAAAACCTAATTTTAGACTTTCTGCGTTTCCCAGTCATCGTGGCCTCTTTTTTTTTTTTTTTTTTTTTTTTTTTTTTTTTTTTTTTTTTTTTTTTTTTTTTTTTTTAAATCTCTGGGATCAGTTCAAGATATGTCTGACATGAAGTGGAATTTAATTTCTAGAAAAGTAGTGAAGAACATCTAGTGAAAAAACAATAGGAAAAACCCTATAGTAATCTCTAAAAGAAACTTTTATGTTAAAATCGTGTCACAGAGCACTATAAAGCTGGAATTAGATGTATAATCGAATGCAACTGGAAAAAAATATTAGTTCTCCACTCAACAGAAAGCACATAACCTTCTCCCGACCAGTGGCGGTTCGTACAAAATTTGACCAGTGTGCAACAACATTACAAAAATATACAAGAAACAAAATATACTAAAATAAAAAGCATGACTTAAAATTGTTGTGATATTAGCTGTACCTAATGAACTAAGTTCAAGTATGTTATTAATATGTTTATGATTTCCTTTATATATTTTTTTAATGCATTAAGATGTCCGGGGTCTTTCACTCCCCCTGTACTCCACGCATCACTGTTCCCAAACAACAAACATGGAAAGCGAAAAAGTGCATTGTGAATATCACATCCGCAATCCGTTTTGATACTCTTTCGTTCTAAATTTCCTCGTGTACTCACTTTTCTTGCCACCTCCTGTAGCCTTTTGACTGAGATTTAAAACTGGAGTAGGTCTACCAAACTCTTTCACTTTCAGTTTCTCTTCCAAAGGTCTATTGAAAATGGCCTCTGTAGCGGATCATCGACAGAATTCTCCATGTTGCTCGCGCAGTACGTAACGCGCACTTTCACGAAGAAATACACCGCGAAACACTTCTTTAGCGAACGCACAAAGAGTGACTGACAATGGAAATAACGGAGCTTAGCAACATCCCCACCACGTCATCTGCGTTCTACACAAGCGACCAATGAAACTGCTTGGCTGAAAAGCGCAGTTTCAATCGCATGTTGGCTAAACATTACTAATGTTGTTTGTGATTGAAGTTTTACGTCAAACACGTCAACCTTTGTATGATTGCTTTTAATTAAATACCAATTAATACTGTATTGACAGTAAGACCTTCAGGATAATTTATAACAGCGTTGCCAACTGCAAGTATTCACTGCAGGTAGTAAATATAACGTTTACAATTTTTATTTTATTTACAGAAATTAAAAATTTAGATTCAGAGGTATTTGAATACGAGCCTCACACAAGTAGGTTTGAGAGACAACGCGCAAGACGCCTGAGCCAGCGCGCTATTTGACTCTGTATGCCGCAATATTCGTCATATACTATTCTTCCGCAACCATTACACGCAGCGCGAAGAGAAATATTGGTCTGGTGCTGCAGTCTGTCTCAGCACTCATGAGCCGCCAGGCCTGACGTCACGTCTGCGCATGCGCACTAGCGAAGAGACAACTGCGCCGCCTCTTTGCGCACGTACCAGCGCGGCTGAATCCCACTTCAGCACAAGGAGCTGCTTTCCAGCTATCGCGGCGAGAGCGCTCCAAAATGCATTATCATCCTTATTACAAGCATTCTAATACGCATTGGAAGGGAATTGGCATAATTTTATTGTGATATCTGGCTCGCATTCCAAGAGAAAGGATGTAATTTTACAGCGATTTCTCGCTTGCATTCGAAGAGAACTAGCATAATTTTAGTAATATATTTACAGTGTGCTGCAGCACATTAGCACATTGTCACCAGCCGCCACTGCTCCCGACTGTCTACAGACATTTGTTATTTATCAATCTAAACAGAAATTCACAAACTCTTAGACTGTTTTTCGTCTCGAATATGTCAAAGAATTAAAGATAAAGGTGAAGCAATGAATTAAAATTTGTGATGCGGCCGGGAATCAAACCCAGACCCCCATGCATGAGGTGCTATTCCGCTGCATGGGGAGCCTTGGCAGTAGTGGCAGTATCCTAGGGAACACAGAAGCTGAATTAAAGTTTGTGACGTGGAGGGAAGTTGTACTTGGACTATTCCGAGGAGCCTTAATCGCTAGTGCTGCTGCGGTCTGCTGGTGTCGGGCGCCGTGTTCTCTGTAATAAAACAGCTGAGCCAAATCTCCAACGAACAACCAAAAACGAACTGAACCAACGCCCGCAAAGCATAGATGTATCTGAAGGGAAAAAAATGATAACACGTGTGCCTAGTAAGCATGGAGGTCTGGGTTCGATTCCCGGCCGCACCATAAATTTTAATTCCTTTCTTCACCTATATCTTGTTATTTGCTAAGTAACTATGTTTCGTTCGGCACAAAAATTACCATGTAATTTCATTTTTAGGTTGAGTTTGTTTATGTTCTAGGAGGCGATCCAATTATTATATTGTAGAAAGATATAAACAAGCCAAGATCGCTGATCATCAATTTTTATTTAAGACGACCGGTTTCGCTGAACTATGTCAGCATCATCTGGTCCAATTAAATCATTTTACAAGGCCATAATCTTGTAATGTCAATCAGTTGCTATATAACATAATTTACAGTGCATAGGTGCACTAACTGTGATAATTATGTTTTATTATAATGACATAATGCACCTATGCACTATAAATTATGTTATATAACAACTGATTGACATTAAAAGATTATGGCCTTGTAAAATGATTTTATTGGACCAGATGATGCTGACATAGTTCAGCGAAACCGGTCGTCTTAAATAAAAAGTGATGGTCAGCGATCTTAGCTTTTTTATATCTTTCATTTTTAGGTCCTGCAGCCAAATATCGTTATCGAAAGGACACAACTTTCTACAGATCACTCCTGTACATAATGTAATGTACATAATTTACTTGCACACATATAGACGCGTGTATGAACATCTACATGATAATCATTAATCCATCGTTTGGTGCTTGGCTGAGGGCACCTAGTACCACTACTATTCATTTCCTCTTCTGTTCTATTCCTAGATAAAGCAACGTAAAAATTTATGCTTAGTCTCTGTATGAGCCTTAATTTGATATTTTCACGCGAAATTTAAGTTCGTGGCAGTAGAATAGTTCTCCTTTCTACATCATATTCCGGCCCTCTAAATGTCCTCAACAGCATTTCTGAAAAAGAAAGGCTCTTTTTCATATGAATTAGAAATATTTAGTATATCGTAAAATTAGGGCCGTTAATGTCAATGAATGGTGACTGTTCTTTCGGATATGCCCGAAATTGCTTCTCATATGAGCTTCCGAAGCATCTCTGTACATTGATGGAACCTACCAGTAATCAACCTAGCAACTCGCCTCTGAATTGCTTCTAAGTCATCCTTTAAAACGATCTTGTTGACTTACGGAACACTTGTGCAATATACAAGAATGAACACTAGTATTTTATAAGACATCTATTTTAGATATTGATCACAGTGCGGACAGGAAGCCGGAAGACTGAGGCGCTCCAGTCACGGCCTGCACGGCCACTACGGTCGGGGGTTCGAATCCCACCTCGGGCATGGATATTTGTGCCGTCCTAGTTCGTAAGTAGCTCACAAGTAGTTTGTAAGTTTAGGTACTGATGACCCCGTAGTTAAGTCCATAAACTAAACACACATTTGAACATTTTGCGGACAGGAAGAGGATAGTGGCTTTTGAAATGTGGTGTGTAATGAAAGAAAATATTTGATGGGGATATTGGGTGAAAGGTGTTTATTTTATTCAATAAAAGTGTGCGTGGAGGTAAAAAAATTGTTTTACGTGTTATTAACTGTGGTGGCTGTTGTTGTAATGTTTGAGCAACATAACAAACCTGATCTTAATTTCGTGGTTGATTACGTTAAACTCTTGATTAATTTTGAAAATATTAAGAAAGACAATTAGTGTAATTAACAAATACTATGGTCCTATTTGATAAACTTTTCAAAAGATCACTCACCTTTCCTTTCCGTACAAAATCTCCTACAGAGACTGTGCACACACAGATAGCAGAAATTAACTTACTCCGTCTGTGCAATGCGTACGACTCAATTAGTACGCTAATGGTAATGATAATTTAGAAAATTATGAATAGTAGGATTTTTTTTAACATCATGTGATTGGCAAATGGGTGCAGTCCAACCATTATAGTCAGTATCCAATAAAATTAATTCACTCAAGCAAATAGGAAATTTAAGTAAATCAGTCTTAATTGATGCTACGCATACGGCAAATGTACGAGTTTGGTTCTTTATAGGATAGATGTGGCGGTGGCTATTATTGTTGAACTCAGTGCGAAACGGTTTAGAAAAATTATTCATTAATTCAACTGCCTATTATCTTCTACCATTAATTTTAGCAAAAATTGTCTCAACTGGGAGATAATCACAGTCTCTAATAATTAATGACACTCACTTGATTGGATAATTGTGTAGAAATATTATTCATGCATTATTGAGGTTTGTCATACTAATCATGCGTGGTTAATTAGTTGTTCAAATAAGATAGCAAAAGTACTGTCTAATGTTCCTGTATTTACAAAATTAAAAATGCATTCACAGTAAATTACAACCAATAGCAATTATCTTATTTTTCAGTCCAGCGACGTGGTACTCTGCAGTCATATAAATGGTACATAAATTGATACAGAAATCATTTTGATGGTGGCTCCTCCTTTGGCAGCTTGCTAGCAGTTTGCCATGATGCTTCGCGAATCGCGTAATTAATCGCGACCGTAGGCGTCCGCGATGACGCTACCGCGTTTCGGACGTCTGGGACGGTTATTGAACACGTAACGAATTTCTGTCTCAGCAGAACGAACGAATAAATGTTTCATTAAAATCAATTCTTACTTCACTTATGTTCACTGGTTTCACTTAAACTTTTATATCGTTGCACTTATAACAAATTAGAACTTTCACTTTGTTTAACTTGATTACTTATATTGTTTGAGCACTCCGCGGACCGCGTACGAACGTCTGATCTACGTCACGGGGTGGCAGATACTGCTGCTTGCCTGCTCTCCCAGGCGAGCACTAATATACAATAAAGTCTCTGATCTAAGGAGCCACGTCGATTACTATTCAGATCGATATTTGATCTCGTTTACCGAGAAGTATTTTACATTGACAAATTAAACATAACAAGTAATCACAGTCATCTAGAAAACATACAAAGTACAAATAAAATAAAATAGTATATACATGAACAATTACAATACACAAAATATCCACGGGTGTACTGCAGGTCTATAGTGTCCAACGGGCACAATATTTCGGCGATCATACATGTCGCAATCATCAGGTGAACTGACGGACTGAGCTCCTGGAAACGCGCCGGCACGGAGAACCGCACGCTACGGCTACTCGAAGGGAACTGGGTTCTAGCCCGGTAGCGGGCCATTTAAACACCCTCGGCCCGTGGAGCGACCCCTTCACGGTCCGCGCAGTGGAACCGATTGCGACGGCGTCTGAGATGACGTGGGTGTGAGGGCTCTGTCCGCCGTGGTCTTCTCGTCAAACTTCTGGCCAATCAAATCTAGTGACTCTCGAAGGGGCACCCTCGTAAACAACGAAACGACGTCAAAACTCACCATGATATCTGACTCATCCAGCCTGAATCTGTTAAGACGTTTAACAAAATCCACGGAATTACGGATGTGATGAGGGCATTTACCAACATAAAGACAATATTCCCGTCAAGTATTTGGCCAACAAATATGTAGGTGCTCTGATGTTACAGACAATGGGACGTAACGGCACCCCATCTTTGTGAACCTTAGGGAGTCCATAAAGTCTTGGCGGTACCGGACCTTGAAGTAGCAGTTTCTTTACGACACCCTCCGGTAAATCCTCATCCTTGAGAAGCGCCCTCGTCTTGTTTTCCACCTTCTTTGTGGGGTCAACGCTGATCTTCCTGTAGGAAGCGTCATTTAGCAGGCTCTGCATCTTTTCAGTGTAGTTTGTATGGGAGACAACAACCGTAGCATTGCCTTTGTCAGCCGGTAAGACAACAATTTCAGGACGCTCCCTCAGGTCACGAATAGCCGCCCTCTCTTTACTAGTGATGTTCGACTTCATGGGCTTGGATTTCGTCAACGCACGACAAGTTTCACGACGTATTTCCTCAGCTGATTCAGGCGGAAGTCGAGCTGCAACCTGTTCAACAGCACTAATAATTTCTGCGACCGGTGTGAACTTGGGTGTAGGAGCAATGTTGAGCCCTTTCTCCAAAACTGAGACCGCATCATCACTCAACTCCATGCCGCTCAGATTGATGACAGTCTTGCACGGAACCTGCAGAGATGGTTTGTCAAGGAGGCGTGAGAACTTAGTTGTTTGACGCCCCGTTGCCTTCTTATGGGCGGAGTCGGTGGCAACCGAAGTAACACCATCAATCCAATCCCAGGAAAAAGACGTGAAGTGACTAGCCAGTTGCAAATGCAGTTTGAATAGTTCCAGTGAGATGAACTCAAGGCTGGTGAAATGCACTCTCACGAAGCAAAGCGAGGCTGGCCCGTTTCTTGATTCTCTTGGCTGCTGCAGAATCGATGTGATGCGTAACCTTAGCAAAATTTGGAACAACATTCTCGGAACGACATCTCTTTAGAAAAGCAAGAGTACTTAGCAAACGACATCTACGGTCGCGCAACTTCTCAAATTTCTTCATGCTGCGATACATCTCCTCCCCGTAAAGATGTATGATGTGATTCTTCAGTTTCTCCCGGCGTATTTGATAATCGAAATATCCACGGGTGTACTGCCGGTCTATAGTTACGGGTGTACTATAGACCGGCAGTACACCCGTGGATATTTTGATTATCAAATACGCCGGGAGAAACTGAAGAATCACAATTACAATACAGGTAATAAATAAATGACAGAAAATATCCACAGTTAAGTTACCTACAAATATTGTGCATCACGATAATTAATTAACTCACATAAGAAGTTAGTTACTACATATTCACTATAAACAGGTTCAAACGAATAATATGTTCAAAATGAAGCTCATTCCTCGTTTTAATGTAAGGCTTACCTTAAGGGTTACCTTACAGGTGCTACAGAAGAAAACTGATGATTAGGTGGGTACTGAACAGAATTTGGGAGAAAAGGAATTTCTGGCATACCATGACTAAAAGAAGGGATCGATTGGTAGGACAGATTCTTAGACATAAAGGAATCCTGAATTTAGCATTTAAGGGAAATGTTTGGGTTAAAAACCGCAGAGGAAGACCAAGAGATGGACACAGTAAGCAGATTCAGACAGATGTAGGTTGCCGTTCTTATGTGGAGTTAAAGAGGCTTGCTCAGGATAGGGCACTGTGGAGAGGCGCATCAAATCAGTCTCCGGACTGAAGACCACAACAACAACAGCATACCTATCTCTACACTCTGCCTTCCTCAGGACGTCCTTACCTGCTCGTATTGTTGCAAATTATATGCAGAGACACACAACTCACCAGATGCGCACTCGATCTAACACGTCTGGGATGTGCTTGAACGTGAGGTCAGAATCATGCCTCACCAACCTTGTTGCCTTTAATGGATAAGCCTAATTCGTGACCTGTTTAAGTAGTTATGGTGGCAACTCCAATCAGCGACATGTCTCACCTTTTTACGTGAGGTTTAAATGGCGTTTACGTACAGCAAGGGACCATGGGGCTACAATAACAGTCAAATAGTCATGCTAGTTGTTCTCTAAGAAGGAATGTAATCACTTCGGACGGTTAACACAGTTGCACACCTGCGTGGCATGGACTTTATGAGGGTATCCATCACCTTTTGAGCGATATTTGACCATTTTCCAGCAGTGCACTATCCACTTCTGTAACCGTGCACGTCTGGCTGGAATACGACTGCCAGTACATCCCAGACATGCTCGATCTGGCTGAAGTCCGGTGAACAAGCTGGCCATTCGCTCGAGTCCCTGTTGTCCACCAGTGCAGATCTGTGGGGACTAGAGTTAGAAGTTAGAAGGAAAACATCTCCAATGGCACCAGCGTAGGGCGCCAAAAAAAGGTCGAAGGATACTACCTCTGAGCAGTCAAAGCGCCGCCCTGACCGACATGTACGTACGTTTGCTAACACTGACTCCTGACCACACCATTCGTTCATCACCTGATATTGTGAGGTAATAAGGAATGCACATAATAAGAAAGTTCCGAGTTCCACGTTCTTTCGAGAATGACGAAAGCACATACTCTTCACTCTTCTATGAACAGGACCGGGTGCCATTCGTTTCAACTCTAATCATTTTCCTGCGCCTAGTCTCTGCTTACTAAACGGTGTCGTGGATTTAATGGTACACACACCATTATGCCTTCGTGCGTAGAGGCCACATTTCCGATGGCGATTTTGGACTGTATATGTCGATATTGCGCGTCATGTTGCTGCGTAGAGAGTGCGTCGCAGTTTAGTTGCATTTAGCCTCCGTCTCGACATGCTGCGAACCGGAGATGTCATTTCTTGCTGATTTTACCCGTGGACGAACTAGTACTTGCGTTCTTCTAATGGTTCCTGTTGATCGAAATCGCATCCAGGTCTAGGAAATTACACTTTTGGACACCCCAATAGCTGCAACCATCTTTCTGTGTATTTCTCGCTTCCAAACTTCGTATGTCTTTCCGTGCCATAGTTTTGCGTAAGTCACGTAGTAGTTGCATTGCACTACCTGTTCACTACACTATCTGAAAGCGACTGCTTCTGTAATTCCTTTGGTAGAGTAGACACAAGTCAAAACCAACTATCCCTGCAGCAAACTTCTGTTATTACCACTAATTGGGATGCCGTAATGTCGTTCTCTCCGTAGAACCGACAGAAAATCATAGAACTGTTTTAGATCATACTGCCTAGATATCTCAACTAATCCCACAATTAAGAGGGATCTACAACTACATTCCAAAAGTAAGGTCCGGTTAAAACAAAAACATCCGAAATCAAACTTGTTTCCATCCCTTCCACCTTTCTCTATTTTTCTACTTAATCTCTATACTTATTTAGTCATTTTTTCATATCGTTCAACAAGTTTTTGAATGCCTATGTCGTAGCAATCGGCCGCCTGCGAAGATAACCAGTCTTTGAGAGCTTCTTTCACTTCATCAGCTATGTCGAAGCGTTTGCGGCCAAGAAACTTCTTTAGGTAGCGGAATAGGTGGAAATCACTGGGCGTCAAGTTCGGACTGTACGGTGGGTGGTCCGTCTGTTCCCATCCATAGTTATTGAGTAGAGTTTGCGTGTCCTTCGCAGTATGGGGTCTGGCACTGACATGAAGCAACAACACTCCAGACGACAAAAGACCACTTCTCTTCTTCTGGACTGCATGTCGAAGTTTAGTAAGGGTTGTGCAGTACGCGGCTTTATTGACCGTTGTCCATCTTTCCATAAAGTCGACTAACAATACTCCATGTCTATCCTAAAATACGGTCGCCATAACCTTACATGTGGAGATTCCTTTGCCTTGACCATTCCTGATTGACGTTTAGACTAGGGGGTTATGTGAGAAACCCATGTCTCGTCCCCTGTCACTTTCCTCATGACATCGCTCCAAACATTCAAGAGTAGAAGCCATTCTTTTCATTGAATGTGTCTCGGTAAGCAGCCTGGTAAACCAACGGGCGCACAATCTTCGAAACTTCAAATGTTCAGACACAATTCTGTCTTACTCACTTTCGGGAAATGCACTTCTAAACCTGAAATAGCGGATCGTCGATCTTCGCGAATTTTGTCGTCAACCGCATGAATCAACTGGTCTGAAATAAGGGATGGTCGGCCGGAGCTTGGTGCATCGTGCACATTTCCCCATCCTTCATTAAAGGCTCGCACATACTTTTGGACTTTACTGTCACTCATTATGTTAGGACCGTACACTTCAATAATCTTCCGATGATTTCTGCCTCTGAAATGTTTCTTTGAGACAAAAATCGTATCACTGCCCTTACTTCACAATCGGCGGGCTGAGTGATTGTCTTAACCATTGTGAACTGACAGTATCAACAGCACAGCTATACTGGCGGCGTCTAACCCAAATGGTATTCAAGGAGTCCGTGCGCATGTGTGTTTTGTCCTTGGAGGCGCTTTCAAACATTTGCAGCAAATCGGACCTTACTTATGGAATAACCCTCGTAGTTTGACCTGTGTATATCCAACGTTATCACCGAGTACATCCTATGCGTTAGTGTACTCAAGCCTAGTTAAAACTTTTTTTGCCGCCCGCAGTGGCCGAGCGGTCTGCGGCGCGCCAGTGTGCACGGCTGCTACGTTCGGGGGTTTGAATCCCGCGACAGGCATGGATGTTTGTTTCTCTTTATTATAAGATATTTCATAAGTAGTTTGTAAGTTTAGGGACTGATGACCCCGCAGTTAAGTTCATGAAGCATAACTGTGGTGTCGGACAAGTCTGAAGTGCGCGCCACGTACTTTCGCCGCGCGCCGCCATGCACGCACGGCGCGGCGTTCTTACGTCAGCCACGAGCGCGCTCTGCTGCAATCCCGCTCGTGGCCACCACTGGACTGTATCGGTCACTTGGCAATAGGACAGGCACTAGAACAGACTCCTCAGTAGGCTGGCCTCTACCTATTTAACCTATGTTTCAGCATTATACTTAGTCTGCAGTCATGAACTTTGTAAAAGTTAAGTATTACCGTGTTTCTACGAAATATCTTGTGCCAATCTAGCTTAATATGTCTAGTTTCTGTTGTCCCACTGGCTGGTCACCTCGGACTCCGTACCTGCACACGCGTCCATCCTATTTCCCTGTGTCGGGGGACTGATGACCGATAGTTAAGTCCCATTTTCCTTGTGTCGGTCTCTCTCTACTCGGCCACCGACAACTAGGACAACTGGCAGCAACGAAACACAAAAATAACAAACGTTTGAACCAAACTTTTTTCCTTATGTGTCACGTAAGAATTGTGAAACGAATACTTTAAGATGTAGACCAACTATAGTACGAGTCGTAACAGAACAGGCACTTGAACTACGTTAAAACGCACTTGGTTTCGATTTTTTTCCTTTATTCTTCTATTTGGGCTCAAAAATGTTCAAATGTTTGTATAGCTTATGGGACTTAAAAAAGGGGATCATCAGTCCCTAAACTTACAAACTACTTACGAACTAGGTAATACTAAGGACGACGCAAATTCCATGGCCAAGGGGGGATTCGAAACCCCGACCATAGTGGCCGTGCAGAACGTGACTGGAGGGCCTCAGTACCCGCGGCCACAGCGGCCGGCTATTTGGGCTCGGTAAATTTTCCTTGCTAGCAGTTTTTGCAATGTAATTTGGAACTTAATTACCTCGTTAGGTAAACACTAGAATATTCCGCACCCGCGTGTTCCTGACCGCTGACCCACCTCAATAACTTCGCCGTGAAACTCGTTACGGTTTTCCTCCCTTACACCCATACGCAACAGACTGATGTGACTCACTCGGCAGAACAAACGACGCAAATTAAAGCCGAGGATTACGGCCACCAATCAGGCGAGAGCAAACAAAAGGCACTCGCCGCGTGAGTCAGCCGCGTGGGACCCGGCGAGAATTTAGCTACAATTTCGCACCTCGGTGCGGCCACTAAATTACACACTCGCGCGCGCACACACACACACACACACACACACACACACACACACACATACAGATACACGGCGTACGCACACACGCGCTCATGTTCGGTTACGCCGGCGCGTAAACATGCGGGGTACACCCGTGCTGCCTAGGGGACGCCAGAGATCGCGAATGAGGGAGATGGCGGACGGCGAGCCAGAGAGAGTAGTGTGTGAGGACGGGGCAAAACATGGCGGCGCGCGCTGCATGTATTATTCTGGCGCGTGGCGCGCGCTGCAATAGCGGCCGGGCCAACTTGGCCGCTACGCCCGCTGGCCGCCGCAGTAAACGCCACCGCCAAACTGCGTTCCAAACAATTGCGAACCCAAGTGCCGTTCGTTTCCGCGTTGTTTGCCGGTCGGACAACGTTGAGCGCCATCGCCAAGGGACGCGTGCGCTGCGATTTATCGTCCCGGAGCGCACTTTCTTTCGCGAGTGGCAGTATCAAGTGCTGCTTGTTTCCGGTGGCGCACTTAAATCAACAGATAATACTACCAGTACTCTGGCCACAGCGTCGAATAAAGTTACCTGGTGAGAGGACACTGAGCAGTACTGGCGGGTAATTCGCAAATGCGTTCTCAATTGTGTGAATGCCAGTCGCACCTGGGTAACCTTGCACACTTGGCAGAGCCGGTCGCGGTGGCCGAGGGGACTGAGGCGCTCCAGTCACGGTCTGCGCGGCCACTACGGTCGGGGATTTGAATCCCCCCTCGGGCTTGGATATTTGTGCCATCCTAGTTCGTAAGTGGTTCATAAGTAGTTTGTAAGTTTAGGAACTGATGACCCCGTAGTTAAGTCCCTTAAGCTGTAGAAACACTTGAACACACTTGAACACTTAGACCGGCCGAGCGCATTGAGGCGCGATGCTACGATGCGCGAGACCGTTTCCCGACGGGGGTTCGAATCCCCCCTCGGATATGGATGTTTAAGCTGTCTTTAGTATAAAGTTGTTCATAAGTAGTTGTAAGTTTAGGGACTGATGAGCCCGCAGTTAAGTCCCTTAAGCTTAACAAACATTTGAATATTTTATTGCCTAGTCCTCCATTAGCCGTTATCCATTGTTGGCCTTGCTCCATTACTGCTATGTTAAGCACTACATTGGAATGCTGTCACTGCCGTTTATTTCTTGTGTGTTGTTAAGATAAGTTTCCAATTAAGAATAAGTTCATAACTAGAGAAAAAGAGAAAAAAACGACTTTCATTGACCACTAGCGTAATGTTAAAATATGTACTACTATAACAGCTTATTTATCTATTTACAGCCGTGTAGTCGTTACTGGGAGTTGCAATATTTCAGTACATGATAAGGCACCTCACTCAGTATGTTTTATCTAGAGGGTGGATACGTTGCAATGCTAACAACAGTAAAAGAACCAGATGCAGAAATTAATTCAGATTTTGCGAAACACCAAGTTCCGTACAGTCGTGGCTGACAGGCAGCGAGAATGGATGTTTATGTGATCTCTTATGTGATCTTTTGAAGCGACTTATCCAACTTTGATACGCTGTAAATTCTTTAACGCCTATCGCGTTGTCTATCTCTAACGCTCAATCAAGCAAAGTCTTGTCGCTGACACTCAATGACTGTCGTCTGGCATCGGTAAATTGCTCAAAAAGTCGGGCATTTATCTCCGTCGCAATTTCCAATCGATTCTTCTGTCCAGCGAATTCCTTTTTCCATCTATACCTATTTTGAACAGTACTGACACTAAGGCGTTTCTTACCACTTTCGTTCAACCAATACTGATAATGTAGTTCCTGGCCAGCAGGAAAAACAGCCATTTTCGTGATTTTTTGTAGGTAACTTCCAGGTCATGTCAGCAGCTAACATTCTGTATACAGACTTACTTCAATGTTAACTAACAGTGCTAAAAAATCAATACATGTTTCGGCATGACAAGTCTGACCATTCCTTCGTAAGACGTCTATTTCTTTAATATCCTTATATCTAAAGCAGAGTGTACAAATTTTATACAGATCTACATTTTGATTCCAATGTCTATGAAATTTGTACACGTAAGTTTCAGTCCATGAGGACTGTCGCCGTAAGTGTTAGGATCACGTACAAAGAGAAGCAAGATTTACAAATTGCCTATAAAACAAGAAACACACTTCTGTCACAGTTGCAAACAACAGATAAACCAGACAAATATGAAGGGGCAGATACATACCAGCTACAATGCCAAGAATGTAAATCAGTATATCTGGGAATGACAGGCATAAACTTCAAAACCAGATATAAAGAACATATAAGAAGCTGGAAGTATGAAAATAGCCACTCCACCTATGCAGAACACCTGACAGAACAAGGACATGAACCATCCACCGTGGAACAAGATATGAAAATTATCGGAACCAATAATCGAGACAGAAAAATCTTGACACTACAAGAAAACTTTCATATACAGAGAGCCATGGCAATGAACAAATGATCAACGATCAGATCAACACAAGTAACAACTCACTGATCAAGCTGGCCACAAAACCAGTGAAAAACAGTAATGAAACATGAAATGCCCTATCTCCTTATACCTCTCGCTCCCCTCGCCCGTCCCCCTACTCACATATTCACAAAAAACTAACACAAATAACAACACACACACACACACACACACACACACACACACACACACACATAAACACACAAACACACACATACACACACACACACACACACACACACACACACACACACAGTTTACACAGACACCAACACAAACAAAAAAACAGCTGATACACTAGGAGATACAAGGAACACAAACAAGAGACAGACGAAAAGCGACAATTGGCAACACTAAACATTGTAAACAAAGGTTCAAAAACGAGTACACAGTGAAGTGGTGATGCAAGAGATTTCATAAAGAACGAAAATACCGTATCCAACTGAAGACGTCACAAACATCATCATAAAGACAGACATGGAATAACACAGGAACCCGTAAGTAGGGCCAAAAACTGGTTAATTAAATTAACTTTGCAAAAGCTAGTGCTACAGAAGTTGTTTCCCACCTAATAGATCCGAACTTTAGAAATTGTAACAAGACTGTTAACTGTCATACTGTGAAAAATACATATAATATTATGACTGTACTACAATATTATACAAAAATAACATGTATTACACGCCACTGATTATGCTTCACAAATAAAGAAGCGAAACGCATATGGCACACAAAAAACGCCTTTCATTTAGTTGCTAAAGACGGTAATACACCTCCACCAATGTCTTGACTGTGTTAGCTGCATCGGCTACTCTTTCAGTTAATCCATGTCTTCACGTCCTGCACTGATTACTTCGTAAAGCACGAAGTTGAAATCGATCTTTCCTAAGGCAGATTACAACTCTAAATACAACTGTCTCTGCAAAATAAGACGTTTTTCTCTACCTTAATGTAGTTCGCACCAAAAGTAAGTAATTACAATTTTTAATCGCAATACTGTACCGAACAATTATGAAAGCAGGGAGGCTTCTCATGAGTTTCTCACTCACGTGCGTATATTATCTCTAGTGGCAGGCACAGAGCAGAAATATCTCTGGAGTGAGGATTCAGATGTGCAGAACAGATTTTTTGTCCTCAAAATTAAGGTGGAAATATCACCTAATATTGGAAATAATCTACTAATCGATGACTTCATCTTGGTTCTTTTTTGTTAGGTTAAGACGGATAACTTTGTGTAAATGGCCCTTTTAGCGACGCTTCAACTTTCTTGTTGCTTCTGTGACACATCACATCACATGTTACATGATTTTTCTGTGAAAAGGATGTGGGGCTTCTTTCAAGTCAATACGGTACAAACCAATCCTAAGAGCAAATAAATGTGCGAAAAGGGAGGATTTGTCTCAGTATCTCTTGGTAATTTCAGCTTAAAGTTGAGAAGCCAATGCTCGCTCCATAGATATTTCTACTCTTTGTATAATTTAGTGGTTATGCCCGTCGAAAGATGCACTTCTTTTCTTTCCACGACATTCCAAAGCATGTGGGATACAGCTAGGAAGAAAAAAATGTGTCGTATCTGGGATAAACTTTAGTTCCAATGGCAGCGGTTTAGTATGTTAGCGTTGGCAACGAAATATTCGCATTACTCAACGTCCACGCATTGGTACCAACGCTGGCGCCACCATTGGCCAATATTTTTGGGACAGCGCCCACCCATTGGAGCCAACATTCAGTTGAATTCGTTGACTGCCAACGTAAACATATCTGACGCACAAATCGCGGCCGATGTATTAACGGATTTGAGTGGGAATAATTTCATTTAGTCACTGAAAACCAAAAAAGGAAACATATGTAAAAGATGATGGAGTGTGTTGTATCACTTCCTACCGAACATTAATTACGAAATCAGTAAGTTTAAAAATATGTTACAAGTAATAGATACACATTATTAAAACTTAGACCTGCTACTTTAAATTATTGAACTTAAAATAAAAACGTTTCTTTAGGAGGGATGCTATACCTGCTAATGTTATTTTGGTATTGACGTTTCGACTTCTTGCTACAGGAGACAGTTTTAGAAGCCTACACATCCTTTCGAAAATAACCATGTAATTGATATCACTAGTAGTGCTTGAAGTTTACAAAGCAATATGTGAAACTTGACAGGAAATTTTACGTAATGTTAATTTTAAAAACTGCATTCAGTAATTGAGCGTGTCAAAGTCTGAAAAGCATAGAATTTCACTAATCGCGTCGAAGTTTTGACGTAGCATTTCGATTTTTGTGGCTGCTTTCACAACAGAATCACTTTCTGATACAGTTCTAATATTTGGAAAGAGATTTTGAAACTTTACAATAAACGGCGACGAACAACGAACAAAGAAAAACAGTTTACAGACGAGCAGACGGCAAAGACAGAATGAAACGTTGGCGCCAATGTGTGGACGACGTACCCATATTGGCCCAACGTCCTTTGATGTTTAGTCAAAATACCGACAAACAACGGAGCCAATGTTTGTTCCAACGCTATTTCACCAACCCATACATTGGACCAACACTGTTGGCGCCAGCGTTGGTTCCAATATACAGCTATTGAATATATATAGGCCCATATATACGATGTGTTTACATGTCACAACGAAATATAGAATATCCGTACTTAGAGAAGGAACGAAGTAAATGTTTACATCACGACATATGGATAGTGTTGCGACAATGTTTGCAGCGCTTATGTATTCTGTATTACACGGAGCGAAGTGAAATTTTCCTTCACGATGCATGAATTGTATTGTTGAAAGGTTGGCAGCACAAACGCATTGATTGTAGATAAACGTATTTGATAAAGAGCACTGCAAGTTTCTCGCAGTTGAAACTACAAGCTGAGTGAATTTATAATCATAAGATTTCCAGTACCATCCCTAGTAAGTCAGTTAACGAAAGCATGTTATCCGTTTATATACCAGTTATATATCTTTTCAGAGTATGCTAATGCAATAGCCCCATACCTGTTTTTCACACAACCATTCCTTCAGTGAAAGATCCGTACCCAAAGGCTGGAGAGTTGCACAGATCACTTCAGTACCGAGCAAAGGCAATATGAGTGATCCACAAAATTACAGTCCTATGTAAATGACGCCCATACCTACTTATCATACAACCATTCCTTCAGTGAAAGATCCGTACCCAAAGGCTGGAGAGTTGCACAGATTACTTCAGTATCGAACAAAGGCAATATGAGTGAACCACAAAATTACAGTCCTATGTAAATGAAGTCGCTTTGAAGGAGGATTTTAGAACATAGAACCTACTTACCTCAAATGTAACGAACTATCTCGAAAAGAACAACCGAATTAACCCATACTCATATTCAGAAAATAAGGTTCTGCAGAAACACAGCTTGATCTTTAGTCACATGATGTGATGAGACGTATCGTCTAGAGATGTCAAATAATTTCCGTGTTTCTAGAGATTACCGGAAAGCTTTTGACACTGCACCTCACAAGCGTCTTCTAATCGAATTGCGTGCTTATGGAACATCGCCACAGTTATACGATTGGATTCGTGATTTTCTGTCAGAAAGGTTACAGGATGTTGTAATTGACGGAAAATCATAGGGTAGAACGGAAGCAATATCTGGTATTCTTCAGGTAAGTGTTATGGAGCTCCTACTGTTCCCTATTTTTATGAACGATTTAAGAGACAATCTGAATTGCTCTCTGTTCGCAGACAATGCCCTCATTAATCGATTATTAAATTCAACAGAAGATCAAAAGCAACTGCGAAATCATTTAGATATCTGCGTGCTGCCGAAATTGGTAATTCACCCTCAGTAATAATGAGTCTGAAGTCATCCACATGAGCACTATAAGAAACTCGTTACACTTCATTTAATCGATAAATCAGTCAAATCTAGGGGCCGTAATTTGAATACCTAGGAGTAACAATTACGAACAAATTACATTGAAAAGAACAAAGAGAAAATATTGATGGGAAGGCGAACCAAAGGTTGCTTTTCTTTAGCAGAACAGATGCAACAGTTCCACTACATAAATTGCCTACACGACACTTATATGTTTTATTTTAGAATATTGCAGCGCATTGTGGAATCCATACGAGGTTGAACTCACGGTTGATTTGTAGAAAGTTCAGAGAAGGGCAGTTCGTTTTGTATTAGCGCGATATAGGTGCAGAGAGTGTCACGTGTATGATGCACGAATTGGGGTGCAAATCGTTCAAAAAAAGGCGTTATTTGTTGTGAAGAGATGTATTTGCCAAATTTCTATCACCAACTTTATCTTCCATATGCGAACAGATTTTGTTAGGATCCACGTACCTTGGGAGACATGATCATCATAATAAGAGAAATCAAATCGCAAAGGGAAAGATTTAGGTGTTCCTTTTTCCTAAGAGTTATTAGACAATGGAACTCTAGACAAACATCATAAAAGAGATTCGATGAATCCTCTTCTATGCACTTCAATGGACATGCAGCGTATTTATTGAGATAAACATGTAGGTAATCTTGAGAAGTACAGAACATCCAAATAGACGATTTTTCGTTCTGTAACTCGCATGCGATAGAGCTAAAATTAATGTAGACACTCCTGTTAATAGATAATTATTCAGTCGCTTCCTGAAGTTCCATATAGCCCATAGTCATACAGTTCTATCCATGTCATCCTCAACAGCAATAAATCTTAACTTGAATCCCAGTATCATAATGATTTTAATTTAAAAGTAATTTGAAATCATTCATAAATCCTAAATATTGTGAATATTGGCCATTAGTGGGCTTCTTCAATGTTCAAATGTGTGTGATGTCTTATGCGACCAAACTGTGTGTGGTTATCAGTCGCTAGACTTACAGACTAATTACTTGACTAACTTAAACTGACTTACACTAAAGGCAACACAAACACCCATGCCCGGGGGAGGATTCAAACCTCCGACCGTAGCGTCCGAGCCAGTTGTGACTGGCGCGCCGCAGACCGCTCGGCCACTGCGGGCGGCTGTGCTTCTTAAAATCTTATTTCTCTCACATACTTTTGTGTAGAAATATTAAATACTGAATTCTTGAATAACAGAACGTCTTGATTGCAAATATTTTTTATTACAATGACGCGTTTCGCCCGGTTAGGGCATCTTCAGATATCTGACAATGACGAAAATGTTTATGGACACCTAGTTTTATTGGCAGTTACTCGCAGCACAAATGTGAACGCTGCCTCAGGCAGTACTTGTACCTCTACCGACGCAAGTCTTATTAATATGTTGACGACCTAAGGTGCAGGGACATCACACAAGGTAAATCGTGCAATATCCATTCAGTTAAACAATGTATCAATCTGTTTTCAACGCTCAATGTTTCCGCATATTAATGGTTTACGTATTATTGTCTCTGTAAGATACCCTATGACCGCATTTTAATCTAAACACCCTCCACCACAGATTATATAAAACATTAGTACCGTACATATCACAATTTCTCAAAACAGTTTCAGATTACCTTGTAGCTAACAATTTTCGTAATAATGTCATGCAAATATTGTAAGTTCTGTATCAATATTTTCTTCTTTGTCAGATATCTGAGGATGCCAAAAAATCAAATGTTTGTATAGCTTATTGGACTTAACTGCGGGGTCATCAGTCCCTAAACTTACAAATTACTTGTGAACTAGCAAACACTAAAGACGGCACAAATATTCATGCCCGAGGGGGGATTCGAACCCCGACCGTAGTGGCGGTGCAGACCGTGTCTGGCGCGCCGCAGTTCCCTCGGCCACCGCGGCCGGCTCTGAAAATGCCCTAACCGGGCGAAACGCGTCATTGTAACAAAAATTATTAAAGAATTCAACTAAACACGGTTGCTCCACCACACTACGTAAAAATGGAATGGGAAGATGTCTACTATTAAATACTGTCCACGAATGCCTTTTGAATAAAACAACATTGGATAATGTTTATCTGTTTTCATAAATTTCATACTTGCATTAAATTAATGAAAATAAGACTGAAGAGCGGTATTATACCCTGCCAGCCACTTAATTAATTAATAATGGAGAAAAACAAAAGTATTTTATGTGCTACATTCGGTTAAAACTTGTTAATAACCTGACGAACTATGCATAAGGTAACTGGCACTACGTAAATGTTCGTTTGTAAGGTATGCTATATATATTCCTTATATTATGGTGTTCACTTAATTTGTATCTACATGGTTAAGAAATTGTCTTGCTATATACAGAGTGGCCCATTTTGATCTACTCCATCCGATATCTCTGAAGTGGCCTAGTACTGCTAAAAATGTCTCGATTGAAAGCTATAAGGTTTAAAGAAGATCATAGAATGGCTACCTCGAAATGATCTTGAACCCAGTGTTCAAGGTCAAACCAAGCTCCAGTTAATTTTTCCCAATGGTAACCCCTACTTTTCATTCCATTTTCGTATTCTATACGAAAAAATAAGCATTTTTGTAGGGACCATTGTTTTGGAAAATCCAATCGTTTGTCGACAAATGACACTTCATGGTAGTTTCCCAGGTCACCGGTATCTCGAGAACTAAGCAAGATCAGGGATCGTTTTCAATGAAAAACTTCTGTAGTGTCTGAACTCTGTCCACTGGTAAAATTTTCGTGAACTTGAAATGACCGTGATATTCTTCAGTACGAATAAACGTGAAAGTAAACACCATCGGCATTGACCTAACCCAATGTGTACCACGTGTACGGTGCCGAATCAGAAACCAGCATCAAACTTATCCCAAGACATTCAGGGGAGGGAGGTGCTTCGATGCTAGCTAATAATCTCCATTGTCAGTAATCTGAAATCATGACTGGGATTCGCAGAAATTTTACCGTAGGACACTTTGACTAACGATTCTTGACTCACGTGACTTTGATAAATCTTTCTCTTTTGCACTTATAAACCAGGTTGAGGTTGCCCAGTGGACTTTTCATATCGTTAACCATGGAAAGCGCTTATTTACATGGTTCTCACTGGAGATTTAGGATCTCCGGTGTTCGATCAATTGCCCATTTTGCCTAACGCACATTTGCACTCTCTGGCGGAAACTGATCTCAACATCATTCAAGGTCTGATTGGTGATGCTCTGGAACGCTGCCACAATCCTTTCTCTCATATCTTCTGGCGTCGTCGGGGGATTTGAGTACTCCTTCTGCTTCACAGCTGGCCACAAGAAGAAGTCGGATATTTTAAAGTCTGGTGATCTTGGTTGGATTTCACGAATTGCACTGCCGATACCAATCCATGAAGTCAGGTAAGTTGCATTAAAGTACCTTCTGACAGGTAAAGTCCGATGTGGAAGGTCGCCGTCATGTTGATACCACATACGTGCTCGTATGTGCAGAGGGATATTTTCTAGTAAATGAGGCACCAGATTCTCTTGAATATGAAGATAGCACACGTCGCTCAAAGTCCCGCCATACAGGACCTATCACGTAATCACCAACTGTGCCTGCCCAGTCATTGATTGCTCACAGTGCCTGTGTTCGGTGATCTCGTTGCCAGCGATGATTTGCTTCCGCCAAGTAGTGTGGGCTACGGAAATTGACT
The DNA here is from genome assembly GCA_026315105.1 of Locusta migratoria. Classification (NCBI taxonomy): domain Eukaryota; kingdom Metazoa; phylum Arthropoda; class Insecta; order Orthoptera; family Acrididae; genus Locusta; species Locusta migratoria. The sequence goes on from CM048749.1 coordinate 152,784,177, forward strand.
TCTCCCATGTTGGCGATGTTTGAATCGACTGTAAAGAGAGTGCGTGCAACGAAAACGGTCACGACGTATTTGCGCATCGGTCCAACGACAAAATGCCAGCCGTCTCTCTGGATCCCAAGATTCAATTTCTTGGGTAAAATGTATGCGATATGGGTGGAATTTAAAATATCTTAAAACATGAGGTACCATTGATTGAGGTACGCCATGCATCTGCTGAATCTGACGAGTTGAAAGGTGTGGATCTTCAGTGACGATAGGTCGAACTCCCGGCGCATTCGCCTCTCTCAGGCCCATCCATCTTCTTTGTCTTTTCAATGTATCTATTTCAGCTCGTCTTACTAATTGTTTCCTACGTGGTATGTCGGACTTCGAGATAACATTCGGCATAGAATCTTTGCGCGGCTGCACAATTATCACGACATTCATCAACAATTTTTATCATTCTCAGTATTTCGAATGGCATGTAATCCGTCATTTCGTACATACGTATTAGATCAGAAAAATAAATTGTACTGATCAATCTCACTATTCTTGATTTGCTTAGGGTTTTTTCCCCAACTAACCATCCGGCATGGCCTGAGTAGTTAAGTCCCATAGGTGTACAAACATTTCAACATTTTAAAGCATGTGGCAAGCGAGTTGCAGAACAACTGACTTATTGCAGTGTACGCTACCTATTTGTTTACACATGCATGCCGTAGTTTCCGTCACAACGTGAAATCATACCATACAGTATTCAAGTGTGTCTTTCAGAAGGGCGCCTTTACATATCTCGATATTGACGTAAGTAATAAGAGGACTGATGACCCGGCAGTTTAGTCCCCTTTAAACACCCAACACCAACCAACCAACGTAAGTAATAAAAAATGAAGTATCTCATGGTAATCCAACCTTTACAAATATGTACAGAAGGCAGAAACGGCAGATGTGCTTGAGAGAGTCAATTGTGAGACAAAGTGACTCAGTCGCATTTTATTTTAAGTGCCATAAACATTCTTGTTGAGAAAACTGTTACTAGTACGGATGTCAATATTTCTAAATCCCTGAACATACACTGCTTCTAAGACCAAAAGAGAAAATTTATCACAGTCACGCCAGTCAAAAATCATTCCAAACGAGCACAACGGAGAAATTTTCAAAGTCTCCGAAGGTAAAATTACTCTGAACTCCAGACATAATTTAAAATTCCCAGACAATGACGCTTATTAGCTAGCCTCGAAGCTCCAAATGTCCCTGAATGTCTTGGCATAATTATGATGCTGATCACTGATTCGAAACCCTCCAAGTGGTGCACTTTGGATTATGCTAATGCCGACGGTATTTACGTTCAGGTTAAGTCGTACTGAAGAATTTCAAGATTATTTCAAGTCACGAAAATTTCACCAGTGGACTGAGTTCAGATACAACACAAGTTTATCATTGATAATGTTTCTTGGATCTTGGATCGTTCTCGAGATACTGGTGACTGGGGAAATTATGATGAAGTGCCATTTGTCGAAAAACGTTTGGTTTTTCGAAAAATAAAAAATGTTCCCTAGAAAAATTGGGTATTTCTCCACGTAGAATAAGAATAATCGAATATAAAATAGGGGTTTCCATTTGAAAAAATAAACTTGACTTTGGTTTGACCTCGAATACAGAGCTGAAGCTCATTTCGAGGTAACCGTTCCATGTCCCCCTTCAAATCTTACAACTTTCACTAGAGACCGCTTAAAGCGCGTGGCAGAGCGGACAGTTGATGGCAAGAGAAATCCCTGCTTGTTGAAAGCATTTTTACAAGTATAGTTCACGTATTTATTCAACTTTCCCCCATTTCTGTCTCTTGTACCCTAGTGTTGTATTGCAAACGTCTTCGGCCGCTATGGTCCCCTAACCTTAGGTAAAGACATATGGGGATAGCGGTAGCCCAAAGGTTGCAATAAATGAACGTTATTTTTATTGTATAATACATTTTCAGACTTCTTGCCGCGTTAAATCTTGATAAAACTTCAAGCTTTCGGCGATTACCTCCATCGCCTTCCTCAGGAAGAACTGACTGGTTGTGTAGCTCAAATGCTCAAATGTTTGTAGAACTTATGGCACTTAACTACGGGGTGATCAGTCCCTAAGCTTACAAACTACTTATGAACTAGCTAAGACTAAGGACGACACAAATATCCATGCCCAAGGGGGGATTCGAACCCCCGACCGTAGTGGCCGTGCAGACCGTGACTGGAGCGCCTCAGTCCCCTCGGCCACCGCGGCCGGCGGTTGTGTAGCCACCAGCAAAAGAGAAGCTGAAGAATCAGAAGCCATCTACCTGCTATTAAATGACCACCTCAGCACTAAATTACCAGCCAGTTGCTCATGTCGAAGGCGATGGAGGTAATCGCCGAAAGCATGTAGTTTTATCATAATTTGACGCTGTAAGAAATACGAGAATGTTTTATGCCACAAGTTTTATAAAAGAGAGACTTCATTCTCAAAATATTTTTCTTAACCATATAAAATCTGACGAACATCAGTAATGGAGGAGAGATAACAATTCACCGTAAGGAGGCTCGCTGAGCTACTGGCAGGCATGAAAATAGATAATAACATTCACGCAAATCCAAGTCCGTATAAACAACTATTTTCTCAACAAGAATATTTAGAGCACATAAGATAAAATGCAGCTGAGTCACTTTGTATCGCAATCATCTTTCTCGAGCACGTCTGTCGTTTCTGCCTTCTTTTCATATTTGAAAACAGCGGATTACCTTGGGTATTCCTTTGTTTTCTTATTTATGTCGATATCGAGGTATGAAAAGATGCCCTCCTGAAAGACACACATTCTTTAGACATCTAATTAATTTTATAAAAGAGCTTCACGTTGTAGTGGAAACTGCGGCTAGCATGTGTAAACAACTGTTCAAATATTTGTAGAGCTTATGGGACTTAACTATGGGATCATCAGTCCCTAAACTTCCAAACTACTTATCAACTAGCGTATACCAAAGACGGAACAAACATTCATGCCCAAGAGGGGATTCGAACCCTCGACCGCAGCGGCCTTGCAGACCGTGACTGGCACACCGCAGACCGCTCGACCACCGCGGCCGGCATAATAGGTGTCCTGCAAATCGCATCTCTGATGGTTCGTCGAAAGGAAACCCTAATACGTGTATCCGAAATGGCTGATTACATACCATTCTAAATGGTGAGAATAACAAAAATTGTTGGCGAATATCGCGATAATTATGAAGCCCTTCAAAGATTGTATGCCGAACGTTATCCCGATCTCCTTCATTCCACGAACGTCTTTATGACGAGCTGAAAGAGGTACGTTGGAAAGACAGAGATGGAAGACGGACCTGAGACAGGCGATTGTTCTGGGTGTTTGTACTATCGTCGCTGTAGATCCACACCTTTCAACTCGTCGGATTCAGCGGATTCATAGGTGTGCCTTGATCGACGACATCTCGTATTTTAATACATATCAGCCAAGCAATTTTGCCTGGGGATCTTGAGAGACGCCTGGCATTTTGTCAATGTGCCAATACGCAAATACTTTGTGATCCGTTTTCTTTCGCACGCACTCTCTTTAAAGTGAACCTTCGACAACACATGAGTCAATCTCCATAACGCACATTAATGGACAGAATCAAATCATCGCTGGCAACGAGATCATCGAACATCGAGACGGTGATAAATCAATATCTGGGTGGGCATAGTTGGAGATTACATAATATGTCCTGTATTTTATGGCGAAACGAACCGCGTGCGATATCTTCATATTCTTCGGAATCTGGTGCCTCCTTTACCAGAGAATATCCCTCTGGACATACGAGCACGTAGGTGGTTCCAACATGACTGCTCTCCTTTACATCAGACCTTACCTGTCAGAAGGTAAATGCAGTTTACCCTAATCGATGGATTCGTATAGGCAGTGCAATTCGTGAATTCCTGCCAAAATCTCCAGACCTAGAACCATTGGATTTCTTCTTATGAGGAGATGTGAAGCATAACGGCGCTGGAGTGGCCGGACATGGTGGATGCGTGTGCATAGTCGTCTGAGTGGTTGTGTGAATGTTTATGGTTCCTGTCCTGACGAAGACCATGGCCGCAGAATTTTGTGTGAATGTGATTATCTATTTTCGTGCCTATCAGCTGCTCCGCGAGCCTCTTTGCGGTGGGTTGTTATCTATCCTCCACTATTGACGTTCCAGTACTTTTATTAGCTAATTTGAATGGTTTTATCCACGATAAGAACCAGTTCATACAAAAACTTCGTGTTCTTTATATGTGAGTACAACTCTTTGTTTATCAAAGCGTCCCAGCGCATAGGCAACCAAAACTGGTAAGCCTTTGTCAGACCTTTGTTTACATTTTTTTTCAGGGCATCGAAGTTGCTGGGAGCTTGCGAATTATATTTTGAGTCAAGTCCAAAACAAAGCGTGCTGTTTTATATTCACAGATCCGTCAGCCCATCAGTGCGCCACAGCGTGTGTCTGCTGTGAGTGATGTGAGAATGTATGAATGTGTAAACGGTTCCATTGATCAGGAATGTACAAAATGGCAGTAGAATATCAAAGGGCAATGCAGCCATGCAGTTGAATCTGACAGCCTTCGGCAGTCTGGCGTCACAATAAAATCATTGCTTGAGATGGGAATTACCTCCTACATACCAGTTTGTATGGATTCCGAAAACTTATTATATGGGTAAAAGGAAGTCCACGAGTACAGTTTATGTCGTTTTCCGAAAAGCGTTTCAATCAGTACTAGAACTGCGATTATGAAAAGTAAAATGATAGCGGGCATTGTGCCCTTACGAACCAGGTAATGGTTTGCAGTTACGAAATATCTCTTCTTCCCTTTCTCTTTTCCCAGACTATCCTCTCCTTTTCTCTGACTCTCTGCTCCCTCTCTCTGTCTCCCTCGTACTCTGTTTTTCCAACACCCCTCTCCTATTTATATTTGAAATATGTACGTCCTAGTGTCCTCCATCTTTCTCTTTGTCCATCTCCTCAACCTTCCGTTTTCCTATCTCTTCTTCCCTTTCTCTTCCCTCAGCCTGTCCTCTCCTTTTCTCTGACTCTCTGCTCCCTCTCTCTGTCTCCCTCGTACTCTGTTTTCCCAACACCCCTCTCCTTTTTTCTCCTTACACCTCACTCCTTTTTTTGTCCATCTCCTACATTAATTTGGCCCCTGTCACCTCTTTCTCGGTCATTTTTTGGCCTGTTTATATTTATTCCATACTTTTTTTTGGAATAGATCTCTCAAATGTATGGGTTAATCCGATTATTGGTCTCCGGGGTGTGGAAAATACACCCAGATGCAGTAACTCTGATGTTAATAGCTTCAACGAATTATACATTCATTCAATTTGTGAGCGAATAATAAAAATAACGACTAGAGCTGTTTTCTCTTAAAATATGTTTTGTAGATCGAAACAAAATTGCACATGTTGGTATAAAACATTCTTTGGTAAAATTCCGTATACTGTATTGAGAAGAGATTTGCTTATTCATTGAACTGTTCTTCTGTTTTAGTTAATATTGACTGCCAGAAAGGTACGAAACGACACATTTACACAGGATAGCACAGCATTCCTTCCTGTCAATCAGTCTTTCCAGTTATATATATATATATATATATATATATATATATATATATATATATATATATATATATATATATATATTCAAATGTTTGTTAAGTTTAATGGACTTAACTATGGGGTCATCAGTCCCTAAACTTACTTCTAAACTTACTTATAAACTACCTTATATTAAAGACGACAAAAACGTCCGTGCCTGAGGAGGGATTCGAACCCTCGACCGTAGCAGCCGTGCAGACTGTGACTGGCGTGTCGGTGGCCGGCATTCCAATTCCACATTTTTGTGAGTTTACCTAACGTTTTCAATAAGTACGAAATCGTGAACACCCCTTAAACACTAGCAAATGCACGTGATACTGTACAAAAACTGTGCAGGTTGGCGATGTTAGCAACATGATGGATGGGCGCCGGCTGTATGCGTTGATAGCTGCAAGTTGTAGACCTGGATATAACTAAGCTTCATATTCCAAAGGTATATTTAACTATTATATATTTTTGACGATGTTACAGCATTCATTTTTAATGAAATCAATCGCATTTGGCGATCACTTATGGCTTCAGTGTACTAGGTTCGAATCCCGACCGGGCACAAATTTTCATTCGCCGCACATTGGTATTACATCGAAACCTAGTACAGTGAAGCCATAAGTGAGCGCAAACTGCGATTCATTTCATTATATTTAACTACTATCTGCCAACTTCGACCTCCATAGATCTCAGTGATACGATCTCACTCGTTCGGCTATGTTGTGCCAGTATAGACAATTTACGTGTGATACATGAATATACTGGAGGAAGAGGTTACAGCAGAACTTGTACAATCGCAATTAACGCATTAGTGTATCCAATATTAGCAAGCTGACCTTGTTCTCGGCTTGCTAATTCTCAGTGCTTCTAGTACAAATTTTAGAGCACCTCCAAAAACTGTACCACAAACTGCACTACAACTGCTCGAAGACTAGTATAAATTGAGAGCAGAAGAAAAGCCTCTGCTCTTTTTGGCTGCTCAAGTACCAATGCTTTTGTCTACCCTACTCTCTTCTGGAATCTCTGTCTCCTCCCTACCAAGCCTCCAGGCTCTGCCTGTCTCTACTGAAACGCCAATCCACAGCGAGGCGCCAACATACGGCGAATCTCAGCTTGCATTCGGAAGTTGGACATTCGAACCCTCTTATTATAAAACAGCAGCCAATGACCAACTTTTCGCCCATTTCCACCAATCGGTCCTCGCCCTTATGACCAGCGTTCTCGTGGTGGCGGCAGATGGCCTTCAGGCACTGCTGAAAAAACGGCCAGTAAGTTATTTCCAGCAAACGACCTAACGCCCTCGTAATTATACGACTGTGTTGCCCGCCAACTTGACGCCAGAGATGTACAATGTCCTAGCAGGTGCTAACCTGGCGTTCGCCAATTCGGCGCCAGATGTGGTATTCCCAGGATTCTGTCTTTCATACATTTTCCCAGCTTTCTCCTCACAAAGCACCGTACACTGCTCTTGGAAGGACATCTCACTCCTCCAGACACTTTCACCGAGACGATACCAGAGTTAGTGGCGCCAGCCAGATGGCGGTGACATATGCTAAAATACTTGAAAGGCTCCCGCCTCAGCTATACCAGTTCTGGCCCTCGGCTGTATGATGTCTTCCGACAACCGCGGCACCTCAGAATAACAATGCGCTACCCTCGTGCTGTGGCCACCAATTTGCCGTTAGCTCTGAGTGCATGTCCCTCCCCCCTGCTATGGACCTCACACAACCAAGTAACAGAGTATTTCTCCGTACCCACAAGTTATTAAAGAAACATGATAACCTACGAATAATCAAATAAAATTTAGAAGGGTAAGTTGTCCTTTTACCATTGAAAACCAACGTGGCAGTACTGAAATCTTTTATTACCCCATACCTGAAGAAGATTTCCGCATAGGATGTGTCACTCCTAAAAATCTGGTGTGATACGGACCAGAAGAAATCTATTTCCTACCAGTCACTTACTGTGCCATAGCACATGAAATATTGCCTGAGTGTCACCACTCACAAGGATCTCATGTATACTTTAAATTCTTTTCTGGGAGGTTATTTTTTTTATCATTAAGATTTTGTGATATTAACTACAAAACCCCAGATTTAATATGTATACTGACAATTACCAGATAACCACTCTCTGGTGCTGCTTCAGAAATTGAGACCCTCGTTTGCATATATATGCATTGACCAAACACACAATAACTTTACATTATTTTCTAATGTCAAACATTCACACTAGTGATGACCAAACTTTGAAAAATGTACAATATGTTTTTCGGTTGCATGTGTGAACGTATGGTCTAGCATGTTTGTTATTGTTAGTACAAAGTGGTAAATAAACACATGACATGTAAAAAAAGTGTACAGGTTTAAAATTCACAGAGAATAAAAACACATACTGCGTACATATAAATACGTAAATATTTTAAAAACAATTTGTGACATGCTTGGGCCTGTGTCCATGTTTGTAGGCAGAAACATCGTAAATACAATAGACTAACCACAAAAATTTTATGAATCTAGATATTCAGTTAACATATATGGCAAGAAATATACATCGTGTGTGAATTCTTTCATGTGTAAAATTTTGTTATCTTTGTGTATGAACGTGGGTCAAGTTTTTGTGTACATTTTAGGAAATATGACAAATAAATTAAATCTGCAAACAAATGAAACTTATATCTAAGACCTTTCCTCATTTTGAGATACTTCTAGTATGTCACACACTATTCTTACGATTTAGTTGAAGCACATTTATACTGGTAGTGGGTAGCACATTGGTCACTGGTATGGGTGATCGGGGGAACGCAAGAAGATCACTTGTGGCATTTAGAGGCAATTCCAGATTACAAGTACAACTGTGGCTGTCAGTAGCACGTGCTATGAGCAGACACATGGTGTCGTGGCTTGTGCTGGGGGTGCAGGACACTCGGAGTGGACAGCATCATTAGCCAAGCAGATATCAGTGGTCGCAGCTTGTTGGTCAGTGGGGACAGCACGCTAGCACTCGCTCTGCACGTGCTGTGGCTGATGTAGTCTGGTGGGCCTTTACATTCATTCAGCAGCAAAGCTGCCCCACTTGTAAGAAGGATTACTGAGTAAGCAGTCATCAGGTAGGTGTGGCAACACGCAGTCTGGCATGCCCAATGGCTGGAATGGAAACCAAGGAGACAGAAATGGGGCCCCATCACAAAATCAGCAGTGGTATGATCCACAGAATCATTAGTGGTTTGGTCAATGAAATAACCTCCAAGAAGATAGGAGTAGAAATTGGCAGAGTAAGAAAATCAGGCAATCCACTGCAATTATGTGTAGAAATCATAGAAATCCGGCCACCAAATCCTGGGAATGAAAACAACATTACCGGCAGAAACCCAAATTGACGGTCTACACCTACAGAAACAGCGTGAAAAACACCCACAGAGAGTGCAATGCTTTTTACTGGAATACAAAGAAACCAGAGAGTTGCTAAAAGAAGAAAAGATAACGATCAAGAAACAAGAAATCAACCAGCACCGGAAAGGTCATTAGTTGCAGGTAACAGGAGCCGTTACCCCCTTTGTCTCTGGAGACAGTTACAGCAGCTGGCTCTCTCCATTCATGAGCCTCACCTGGTGGCACGTCCCATTCAAAAACGGAACTGCTCTCCATTGTATAATGTTTTGGCAGTGTTCTCATGATGTAAGCAGCTCTGCCGGCCAGACAGGTGTGTCAGTGACCCTTGCCCGCTGTTTTTGTCTTGAGCCATGAGAGTGCAGGCCCCCTTGTGGTGCTGATGTGACGCCACGCCTCCAGCTGGTGTGCGAGTGGTGTCACCCCCAGCAGCTCTGACGATTGTGTGTCTCACCCCAGGTCCACCTGAAATGTGCCGGGTCATGTTTACATCTGCACAGACTACCAAAATTGAATAAGTACTTTATACTATTATAATAATCGGAACAAGAAATTTTATAAATCTATTAATATATTTCATAGCGTATAGTGAAACAAAAAATTTACACAGCAAAAAAATTAACCAAAAATTTGATTAAATTGTATATTTATATTAATTTATTTTTTTCTTATTGTAACGCAGTATCGTACACTAGATGTGTCTGTGTATCAGTGTGTGTGTGTGTGTGTGTGCGTGTGTGTATTAGTAACTACAGGTCAGGGAACAGGTTTTTAACATGCATGGCTCCTAGCTTCTACTTGGCACAATCTAATTCACTCACCATCATAATTCCTAACAAACAAACTGCTTATCCTAAATTAGTGCTATACTCTCAGCCGCCCACTAATATTGAGATGCTCTGTGCACTAATCTGTTTTTGATTGTACTTCAGTTTGTACTGGTTACTGGTGTGCTCTGTTAGTTGCCTCAGACACAGCCCTGTTTGGTCGGAGGTACTGAAACACGACGAGATTCATCCTGAAACTTAGAATATTTATTTAATCGTACGGGCTACTTGTACTTTTATTCTCCTCTTGAAAGAAATGCAGTTAGTTCCTTAAGTTGTCGTGTGGGCATCCTGCAGGAATTCTTTTCGAACCCTTACTCATACCGGAACTCTGCTCCTCGCAACCTATGAGGGCAGATAATGAACAAACAAACTAACGATACGGACGTAGTCGTATTGAACGACTGTCATAACTAACAAGAAATCCGTCAACAAGCTCCTCGGCGTGTACAATTTCACAACACAAAAATTCCGGCAGTTTTGTTCATTGGCGACTACAAAAACAGAACAATTCGACGTCCTCTATTGGACGGTATACAAATCACAAAATCGGCGATCACGCTCATCCGCCTGGTGACAAACACATTCTCTCCTTACCCAGGGGTACTCCCGTCCGTAACAAGGACAAAACACCAACTACAACAGCAAAGGACATTGCTTGACAAGGTACTACAATGCTGCAGCAAAATGATTTGTAAGGAAACTTGTGTCTGAGATCTCTTTTAACACGGACGTTTACCACACTCAGAACCAAACATTTGAATGCTCAGAATAACACAGTATCTGACGACTATCTCAGGAGGAAAGAGACAGTGTTGCTACTATTTGAAACGATCAGATGGACAAAAATGAAATATTCGACACAGGAATATTTAAAACTTAACCATAATGTGACAGAACCTATCTTCCAAGAAGTCATTAAAGAGAAACGAAAACCTACGGATGGTCAAATAAAATTAACAAAGGTACCTTTGGAAAGCAACGTGGCAGTACTAAAATCTCTCAGACCCGTATATTGTTGGTAAAATATGTAAAGGTTACATCTGTATCTATGGTAGTATCTCGTGTAACATTCTCAGAATTTTATGAAAAGTATTTCCCATTGCATATACATACATACCACATTTTACATTACATATAACGTAAACATAATAACCTTTATACAGGCCATCGTCTATTGGAGCTCCTTTTACTTATTTGGAGAGATTTTTGGTAATAAACAGTGACTACTCTTTACGTCGTATAATGACATAGCAAACGTAATGGGAATGGCAACTAATATTGAGTTGGACCTCCTGCGGCCTGCTGCCTGCAGTGAGATGCCGCATCTGATACAGAATTGCTTGCAGAACAGTAGTCAATTCTGGCCTGTACATGGGTGCAAGATACGCCGTCGCCTATTGCTCCTTCAGAAGTTTTGTCTTTGCCTAGACGTGGATTTAGTATTAATCCTGCTGGGTTCTGCTTTAAATTCGCTGGGACTAAAAAAACCAGGTACTCCGTGGCGTTTGCCGTCTTCTCGATGGTAGAGAGGTGACTCCATAAGTATGATAGGAACCACAGGCCGTACTGCAGGGGTCTAGGCCTGCTGAGGGCTCAAGAAGTCCAGCATTATCGAATGTCCGGTCGTTGTAGGCTCTTCACCTTTAGTGATCACTTTTTTTCTGCTGCACAGGACCTTGTCCGAGTCGGGAATCCATGCAAACGCCCACTGGTATCCCCTTCTTGGCCAGTGGCGAGGCAGACACAACAGTACTTGAGTACTGGGATACACCAGTTCCCACCAGATCACAGAAGTTAAGCACCGTCGGGCGGTGCCAGTACTTGGATGGACAACAGTCCGGGTACGTCACGCGCTGTTGAGAATTATCCCTTTGCCTTGCGACAGAGGGGACAGGAGGGGTGATAGAGCGAAGTCTTTGATCACCAGTATTTGCACTAATGTCCTGGATTAAATACCAAACCTTTCCGTAGAGTCGCAAGTAGTGATAGCATGGGGCACTTTTGACGGTGATCCGTCCGTCGGATGGGGACGTTAAGCTCGTCGGTCGCCTTCGTGCTTTTCGAGTGGAGCAGGCTATGTGTCGGCACAGGATTTCACCCTGTCCCTACTCCCATAATCTCCAACAAGAACACGATAGTACACTACAGAGTCACCAATTAGAGTCACCTACACTTAAAGTAGACACTTCAGCACGTAGTACTCACACTTAGTGAAGGAAAGATGATTGCCGAAGCCGTAGATATAGAAAACTTTTCCAATTAGGAGGCTAAACCTGCCCTTCGGAGTCTCCCTGCCATTCATGCCATACTACTCTACTTTCCTTACAGTAATACTCGTACCGGCCGCGGTGGCCGAGGGGACTGAGGCGCTTCAGTCACGGTCTGCACGGCCACTACGGTCGGGGGTTCGAATCCCCCCTCGGGCATGGATATTTGTGCCGTCCTAGTTCGTAAGTAGTTCATAAGTAGTTTGTAAGTTTGGGGACTGATGACCCCATAGTTGGGTCCCATAAGCATTACAAACATTTGAACATTTGAATAATACTCGTAAGAGGATCTGGTGCATATAAGAGTGTTTGTCCAAGAGTCGAGGAAGGAATAAGCTAAAGGTTAAAACGACACCTTCAGGTAGGAAGGAGAGGAATTCTGCGGGGAAGTTAGAAAAGGTTCATGATTATCAAGGTAGGGATAGGAGCTGTCTAACAGGGAGCGAGAAGTCATCTTTAGGGCCAGGAAGATTATCCACCTACGTGGTACTGGGAGATATTCGTCACATTCTCTTGTTTGATAATGTTGGTTTTCTCCTCATGCCCATCGAAACGAGCACCTCAAATGCAAGGAGCTGCATGATGGTCAGCTGGCGGAATATTCCCATGCGTCCTCTTCTGCATATTGACATAATCGGAAGCAGGCCTTAGTAAGCAGCACAAAGCAAAAGGCAGCATAAATGTGCTCTCTCTCGACGGCGAGACCGCTACAGGTGTAGGATCCATTACATTCCAGATATGATCGATGTGGTTAATTTGTGGTCTCCGGTGTGGCCATGGGGGCCGTCTTTGGAGTTCCACTGCTTGTTCCTGGAACCCTTCATAGACGGTGTGGGGAGCGATGTGGTGGCGCTTCAACGTCATGAATACCGGGAAACTGTAAGACCAAAATTGGATATATAGATAGATGGCCCACAAGGAACTAATAAATCAAAGCACTTTCCAGAATCACACTGAGGGTTCGTTCCATTGAAGAAACATTTATCCAGACCGTAACAAAAGCTTGGACCACGCCTTCTTGGCAGGCAGTCACCATGCACAGTGGCTCAAAGCGACATGACACCTGAAATCGTGATTAGTCTGACCAACTCACGTTCCGGCAATGTTCCAGTGTTCACACCGCAGGTTGGCATCAAATACAAGCCTTAGTGCCCGTGTGCCGATCCAGCTCCTATAGGCCATGGGACAGATTGTCTGCAAGTACATCTACAGAGTTAAACAGTAAATAACACTGCCTGCCTGCCTGGCATAGAGTTAACTGGATCACTCTCATACCACTTGTCTACTGTTCCAGTATCGAGAAAAGCGCGAGAAGTAATCATACCTACTTCACTCAATCTCTGATCTCTCTCATTTATTTATATCGTCATATTTCTTGTGTATGTGCAAATCGAAAATATGTTTTCGCATTCGCAGAAGAAAGTCGGAGATCGAAATTATGTAAGTAGTTCTCGCAGCAAAGAAAAACTCCGTTGCTGCTATGACTCCCACTCCGAACCCAAAAGATATTCACCTTTCTGTACCGTGCTAATACAAAACGAGCTGCATTTCTTTGTAGCCTGTGGATGTTTCCCGTCAATACAACATTTTGTGTCTGTACAGAATGTCTCGCTGTGCTAAGTGGCAAGTTATGAAGTTCAATCCCAGCTCGACAAGTAATCTGTAGCAATCATATTGATACTGCAGCTCTTTTGATCAGGTTGCTTTATAGATATGAAACTTTTGTACTATACGGGTATGTGTTGAGAAAAAAACAATATATACCTTTAAACTACATACTGGACAAATTTCAGCTTCATAGGTGTAAAAGTTTTAGAGATTTCGTGTTTCGTCAGTGAGTGAGTGAGTGACCTTTAGCTTATATATATATCCTGAATTATGGCTCCTACAAAGGCATTATTTATCAGGTTCGTATAGAGGACTATTAGGGAACTGCCTGTTAAATGTGGTGTAAATTGGTTTGTTAGTAAAGACGTAGAAAACTACAACCTCGTGCTTTTTAGGGCGAAGTTTCATGTAATTCAATGTCTTTGACGTCGTACACCGGAACTATATGTCGTAAAACGATATTATTTCGAAGGTACATCCAGTGGTGCAAATGTAAAACATTTGCAAAATGTCACGAATAGAGTTAGTAGGAAACACGTAACAAATCAAAACGTCTTGCGGGATGTGGCGGTTTTTCGTACACGTAATTATATATTACTCCATATCTCATGAACTGTGTGTCGCACTATGATAAAATTTCGAGTGTACGTTCAGTGGTATGTGTATACTGTCTGTATCATTTCTCCCGAATACAATTAATAGTTTACGAGTAATAAATTGTTACGTCGTGCCAAATGCCGTAATTTTACTTCACGAACGCCGAAAAAGTAGTAAGCGATAAACTTTTTTCCTATAATCCTTTTGTTCGGGTTGTCAGTGATAAAAAGTTTCCTAAAGGTTTGAAATTATGTTTGAAGTTTGTTGCAAGTCGCTAAGGACTCTCCTTCTCAAATAGAGGACCTGATAAAGTCGCCGTATCACGTGCCGCAATACGAGGAAGTTTTCTTTGTTTATGACGTCATATCTCTCGAACTATCGGCCCTATCGCAAAATCCTTTCTTAGCTAACGCCATCTACCGATAAACTACATTCCTGCCAAATTTTAGCTTCATTGATGAAGTAGTTTTCGCGATTTCGTGTTTAGTCAGTGAGTGAGTTTCGGAATGAGTGTCCTTTCGCTTTTATACAGATAGAGATTACCCAAACATGTTTCGCTCGAGTTACAGCATTATCAGTGGGCCTTTCATTTTTTTATATTTAAGAACAGAAAATCTTTCATCTTTTACATGTAAAACTATTTTTAAAATCGCACTTGCCAATTATAAGGATTATACAAAATTTTTATCCGTATGTATGTGTACATACGTCGTTTTTAGATGCTGTAGTAGTTCCGTTTTCCCAATCTTCCACATTCTTTTAGGTTTTGTGATAAACCATTCTGTTTTCCTTTCTTTATCATTATTACTTTTTCTATTGTTATTAAGCCGAAAAAGTAATTTTATTATGAGAGCTGTTTTGAAGTAACTTTTTTATGATAATATGGTCTTCACTTTTCCAGACAGTAATAAACTAAAAGGAAATCATCAGAAAAAAATCTACGAAAAGAAGAGTATTTTATTCTCAGTCTTTTGGCAAAATGTCGGAGTCTCGAGAGCAGGTCATGCTAATGTCTTATGCCCTTAGGGATACGCATGGGGTTTCTTGCATTTGTTGTGGCAGAACATTTCTCATACATTCTCTAGTATGTACTCATCACTCTACTCTGTTTCTGGATTCAGCCACTCTGACTGGTTGAATTATGTATCGTCGCCTGGAGGCTGCAATACTGCACTGCACATCGGGTACCATGTTTCTTCTGACAAGAGAGGAATACAAAATTGCCGCGATTTAGTGTCGCTTGTAGTGTTTTTTGCACTACACAAGAACCACATTTTGTATGTGATTCTAAAATAGAAGCTATACATCACTTTATTGTCTCGGTCGTTTAGTGGTAGATCTCGTAGCTTTAGCAGCTTGTATAGTTAAATGTTCATAATGAAAGGAACAGGACGACTGGTTCTAAGCTATATAACCGTAAAATGTGACCATTTTGATGAACCAAGAAATTTATTGAAGAATTAATGCACACAATGAATATTCATACTGACAAACAAATGACTGGGCCTGTAGTAAGACAAAGACTGAGTATCAACTAAGACCGACTAGTAACTGATGTGTTCACGCCATTCGCATGTATAAATACATATTATAGTTTCTGGAACATTCCAGAACACGGAAATACAGTTTTATGAAATGTATAGATCTACTACAGAAGAATGTTATATGGAATGGTTGTGTATAAAATTATTACAGTTATATTACAAGCATTTTCTTGACAGAACAAAATCAATAATGTGAACATAGGTATTTTATGATGACAGCAGTACAAAGATTTGTGTATGATTTTTATATTTCCTAATTTACAATAAAAGATTAACATCATGTTAAGCAGTTTACGACATAATGCTTAATACAATTCAGTGTGTTTCTGAAAATGTTAGTGACGAACTTTGTGTTAAAATTACAAAGTTGCGTAATATTAATGTAATATTTATGTATTTTTTTATATAAGATAATTATTTTATCAAATCCCAATAAAATACCTTGCTATTGATGCAATGAAACGGTCGTGTGAGGTATTATAATGTTTTATGAATAATGTTGTGACTATGCGTAAAGAAAGGTTTAGATATGATAGGCATCGAACGATTCATTAATCCAAACAAACGGAATTTTATACGGGATATTCATAACACGCTGCTGTAAGTGAAGTTAGGAAATGAAGTTTCTGTGGTTTTTGTCTAATCAGTCTAGGGCAAATGTGCAACGTGGAAGTTAACTTATGAATTACTATCGCTCTTCAATATACGTTTACCACGGCCGCAAAAATTTGCAATATGTATCTTTTGCAGCAAGCTACTATGTTGTCATAAATTACTTTCAGAGAAGTCTTCCACTAACAAACCGGAGCTAGAACGAATGGAAATAAATGTCCTGACTTATTCTCGGTAGTCACGTCGTCGTAATCATCGCATACCAGCATCCACATCTACTTCTGTTGCTAAAATTAATACACTGAAATCTTCTCGGAAGGCACATCGACGTAAGACTAATCGTTGCAAAGTTGATTAGATTAGATTGGTACTTGTTCCATAGATCATGAATATGACACTTCTTAATTATGTGGAACGTGTCAGGACTGCTTTTGTTTTAGTACCAAAAGCAGTCCTTAAATGTCCTACAGTGAACTCTGTCGATGTATCAACAATAAATACAATGAATGATCACTTCGAAAAGGCCATAACCACCAAAGTAAGTTTTTCCGGAGAAAGAAGAAATTGTTTGTATTAGAGTTCCGAAGTGTAAAAGATATTTCTTTATATTTGAAATTATAGTGTAGGATATGGTCTTTTGACAGGTTAAAAGCTGTGAGTGTGTTGTTTAATATTGTACCTATCGTTAAATCAGACAACAAATTGTTCATTAACACAGCAATTTGGTTTAATTATGGCCCTGATATTGATGTATATACTGTTAAATAAGAAACAGTGCATTAAACTGATTATGTGCGCAACGGATCTTTTAACAACTGTGGCAAGTCACCATATGAAACAGACACTGACTATACACAAAAATTTGACTGCGAGAAAGACAATAAAAAACCACAAACCACTTTCTTAATGTTTGACTGCGAGAATTTTATGCAGATCAATACCTGATTATTGAAATTTAGTAACATAATCAATTAACTGTAGTGTTGCATGACAATCATTTACTAAAGCACAAATAACGAAATCTGCTTAACAAGATTACCAAAATCAATGCTGCACTTTAAATCCACTAATAACTAATTATCAAATGAAGGAAGTAGGTTAATCTTCTAACTACGTAAATGAAACAGGAAAGAAAGTTCAACTTTGTTACTTATTATTAATGATCACCATTACATTACCTACATAATACAACTTTTTCCTAATGACATCAAATGCAATTACCTTCATTCAAGCGGTGATAGTAATAAAAAGTACAATATATATTCCAAATACAATCAAATCAACTTGCTGGCACAGCAGCCTCTGCTCTACATCGGAGCCATACACACAACTCAACCGCTCTCTAAGCGAGCTAAACCACAAGTCCCACTCACTCTGTGCGAGCTACAATGCTATGCAATGCATAATCTTTGCCAAAGATGAAACTTCACAGAGTTAAGTACACATATCGATACACACAGTAGAAGAAATATTATACATTTTCTTGCAAGCAAGTTACTCGACACAAAACAGGAGCACAATATTAGACATTTTCTTACAAACATATTTTTATGGACACATCTCAAGATACTGGGTTTTTATTCGTACTTCCAGATTCTGAACTAAAATGTGTATGGGTGGAGATATGGCCTTTTCGAAATAACTGTTCTAGTCAGATACAGGAGACTACCTAAGTGTCGTTCTAACATTTTAGTTTGTAGATACGATGACAAAGTTACAAATGTCACGAAACGTTTATTGTGGTTACTATTTACAAACATACAATAACGTGCCACTTACTGCACTTCGTGCTACCACTAGTCAAAATATTTTAGTACTAGTTGCTAGTGAAATGTTCGAATGTGAAATTCAAGACCCATTGTTGCACATTGCTTCAAATACACCCGTTGATAATGTTAAAGCCATATGTGAAGAAAGTAAAATTCCTTTGATGATTTTCTCGTGTGCGCAAAGTATTATGTCGTACATATCACTGTGCTCTCAGACGCACAATCAAAATTTCGATCAGCATACAATGTTCCACAGGCATTTAGTTACAAAGTGGCAGCAGAATTGCATCGTTAACTAAGCATCAGTCTCCTACCAACTATGAAAGCTAGATTGTGGTTATCAGCTGTCGTTATTGATTCAGAGCCAAAAGATGATATGTATTAGAATTTACGTTGATTTCAAATCCACCGTGAACACAGATAGCATCATTGATACATTTCCGATCCCGCGCACTGAGGATTTGATTGACAATTTTGGAAAGTACTTCACGAAAGTTAATGAATGCATATTTTCAAAAACCTTTTATTAAAATACCTTACAGTACACGCTATGGGGTGGTTCGGTTTTGGGAGACGAAGGACGCCAAACAGACTTCTGAACGACGTTGAATAACATTTGTGCCAGAGAGTGACTCAAACCTAAAGGTATAGAACGTAAATCATTTGCAACCAAATGTACTTCTGGGTATTCCCCAGAGTTTTCCTTCTTACAGTGATTTGTCACTTACCTTAGTGACTTCACAGAACTACTCCAATGTCACTTATCCACTCCTCCAAGAGCAGCACAGTACTAATCTCCTTCGTAGTTTCATCCCTTTTCTGAACTACTAACGACCGGGTGCGTTGTTTCTGTCAAAAGGTCATCATATTCAAGTCAGAACCGAGATGTGTGCAGTTGACGCTGAGTCATGTCAGTATCGATAACTATTTGTAGGAAGAGACACCCAAAATTCTTTTACTCTTTTGTGATCGATCAGTGTAAAAATTTCTTCTTAAGTTGAAATTATAAATACTATTCACTACATTCATTTGGATATTATATTAACTCCTCTCTCAATAGTAATCTATCTTTCGTCATTTCCGATTATTTGATATTATAAAAATTTATAAACAGAAGATATACGAAAAGGTACAACGACAGACTTCAGACATGTTTTAGGAAGGATTACCCCACCTACGCAATCCAGGTTTGACAGTAATGGACTACAGATGTACTGTTCGATCCTACCCATTATGCCGTTTGTAAAGTTTATTTCTCTATTTATTCCGGTTTTTCCTGCTCGATGCAGTCGGTCATATACAGATTAATACTCTGGTAAATGTGTATTTCACCAATGTACAGTGGAGGTTAATGTAAGAAGTTACGTAACTAAAAGTTAATGTGAGGTGATAATTGGTACATTGTCTAGACTTCTCTGCTAATTGAAAATTTGTAAATGCTTCATCTCGTGAATTCCTCGCGAAATAACCTTGATATCCTAAATATAAAGTAGTAGACGAGTTTTGTTACTTGGGTAGAAAGATAACTTCTGATGGCCGAAGTAAAGAAGACATAAAATGCAGAATGGCTGTGGGAAGAAAAGCGTTTCTGAAGAAGCGAAACATGTTGACTTCCAACGTTAGTTTAAAAGTTAGGAAGTCCTTTGTGAAGGCATCTGTCTGGAGTGTAGCATTGTATGGAAGTGAAACGTGGATGATAAGGAGTTAGACAAAAAGATGGTAGAAGCTTTTGAAATGTGGTGCTACAAACAAATGATGCAAAATTAGATGGGTAGATCACGTAACTAATGAGGAGGTCCTCAACAGAACTGGGGAGAAAAGGAACATCTGGCGTATGCTGACTAAGAGAAGGGATAGGTTGGTGGGATACATCCTGAGACATCAAAGAATCGTCAACTTAGCACTAGAAGGAAGTGTGTGCGGTCAAAATCGTAGAGGGAAGCCGAGGGACGGATACAGTTGACAGATTCAAAGGGATGTAGGCTGCCGAAAGTATTCTCAGATGAAGAGACTTGCACAGGACAGGTTAGCGTGGAGAGCTGCATCAAACCAGTCTGCGAACTGAAGACCACAACAACAACAATCCTAAATATCGAGTTCCAACTCCTCTCCTGTTCTGTACACGCTATTAGACGACAGGGCGGTGGACTATTTCTTTAGAGACTGTGCGTATCAGTATCTCAGAGTGGATAACACAACAAGGCACTATATGGTTATTTCACTTTTGTTACAACTGTATTCACTCACTCGTCGATTATGGTTACATAGAATAGGTAACTGAACCGTGTCGGCCCGATTTCCTGGTATTGACGCCAGTTACCAATCGCTCACGTATCGATATCTCTTCTTACTTCACCGTGGGTGGCGCGGCGTCTCGTTGGAAATGTCTCCTTCAAAAGAATACTCAGGAATTACCAGGTGAGAGTGATTTTCCGTCCACCACTTAAGATTTCTAACTTGCTGGGATCAGTAAAGGATGACTTGTTACTGCGGAAGGCGGGAATTTATAAAATACCTTGCGAGTGTGGTATGGCCTATTTAGGACAGACAACACGAACCGTCGAAGAACGTTGTACAGAATATCAGTGTTGCACTCGACTTCAGCAACCCAGCAAGTCAGCGTGTCGGACGGTTATACAGTGGAGTATGATAAAACATCAATTTTGGCGACAACAACATCCTTCTGGGACTCCATTAAAAAAGAATCCGTTGAAATACGCAATGCGGAAAATGTGATGTACTGCGACAGCGGCTACCAGCTGAATAACGCATGGAATCTCGTCATCTCAGAGATTTGTTATAGACGAAGACGCCAGAAGACTCCGATAACTGCGGCCAGCAGCACTATCGAAGACAGCTGATCTTGGCAGTTCCACCAGCGAGGGCGCTGCCGCCGGACGGTGTGGTCTTTCTTGCACCGTCACCCTGCCTTCGACGCATGCGTGGTAATACAACATCACCAGCGCGCTATATAAGGCGGAGCTGAGAGCGTCTTCGTCAGTCCTTGTTGGCTCACCTGAAGATGACTGGCAGGTGTTCAGTTGAAAAATCGTGGAATGAAGTTTACGACGACCGGCTGCAAACCCGAAATCTTTTGGAACTGGAGAGATACGTTAGCCTTTTAAGTAATCAAGTCAGTTGCTGGGAGCCAGTTCAATTTTCCTAGCCTATTAACCCGGTCTCCCTCATCCTTCATTAATTAATTAAAAAAATGCGTTGTGTTGTGCATCAGGTTTAGTATTACTCGTTAAATTGTGTTTCTGTTCGGTGGGTTTAGCTTTTAACCTCCCTGTTTTCCGAGGATGTAGTTCATGTACTGGCTAAAATATTATTCCAATTTGTACAGTGGCATTGTATGAAATATTTTGTGTCTTAAGCTGTTAAGATGACCTGGCATCTTACTTCTTAAAATCAAGTCACCGTAATGCAGGTCGTTAAGCACTATTCAATTTTATTTGATGTAAGATTCGTTTCTGGTATTCTTGTTCCTTTTAATTCCAGTTTCATTATGTTTATTGTTTGTTATTTTAAAAGTTTATCGATTTAATTTAATATCATAATTGATGTAAGGCATTACTAAACCCTTCAGGTTCTCCACATTGTTTATTATTGATGGCTGTATTCTGGTTACTGGTCATGTTTATTGTTTTAAAAAGCTGGTCATCCTTATTTAATATTTGATTTCTTCTTTGGTGTAATCTGACGCTAAGCCCTTTAGGTTATCGGCTTTGTTTATTCTTAACTTGATGGCCGTATTTTGGTTACACTTAATAATTCAAAGTGAATGTTATTAAACTCATCTCGTAATTTTGAGGTTTGCTTAAATTACTTAAAGTTTCTAATTTGCTCAATTTAAAATTGCTGTCTGGAAAAATATATTCCTCGATCTATTTCTTCTTCCAAGTATTGATCAGGTGAAATTCAAATGTTCAAATGTTTGTAGAGCTTATGGGACTTAACTATGGGGTCATCAGTCTCAAAACTTACAAATTACTTATGAACTAATACTAAGGACGGCACAAATATCCATGCCCGAGGGGGAATTCGAACCTCCGACCGTATTGGCCGTGCAGACCGCGACCGGAGCGCCTCAGTCCCCTCGGCCACCGCGGTCGGCATTGCTCAGGTCAAACTGCTCATATTTAAGGACTGAAGTCACTATTAGTGAAACTTAAGCTTAAGGTAAGAGGCTTGATTCCATGGTGGAATTGTGCTCCACGACTGTATTTGACTCGTGGAAATCTTTCCAGCAATCAGTCGTAAAATATATTTATTTATTCGCAAATCTATATTTCGACCACTGTGTGGTCATTATCAATGCTTAAAACAATTAAAATACTTAAAACATCTCGACACATTGGTCGAAATCTAGATTTGCGAATGATTAAATATATTTTACGACTGATCATCATCATTATCATCATCATCATCATTAGAGACTAATTATATTTTTCAGCGTACAGTCTGGAGCATAGTACCTCTAATAAAATTCCTCCATGATCCCCTATTCAATGCTAACATTGATGCCTCGTCTGATGTTATGCCTTTTACTTCAAAATCATTCTGCACCAAATCTAAGTACTTTCTTCTTGCTATACCTCGACTCCTCTTACCCTCCACTGCCGAGCTCATGGGTCTCTTAGGTAACCTTCCTTCTCCCATGCGTGTAACATCACCCCACCATCTCAGTCTGTTCGCTCTAACTGCTTCATCTATGGTGTTCATTTCCAGTTTTACTTTGATTTCCCCATTCTAAAAAAAATTTCCTTAAGATATGAGGTTACAGTAATGGAATGAAGCCAGAATTTTCGAGATAATTTCAGTCAATCTTCCTCAATACATTTCTTTTTTCTCTCCACCCACCTCCCCCTGTCTTCTGCCAAGTTTCAGATGAATTTATTGCTTACCTGCGAGGTGTACGAGAAGTTTGGTGGCTCTGATACCAGAGAACTCTACACAGCAGTAATGTATTTTATCGTGGGTAACAGTTTCGCTGGAAACGCCAGAGCAGCCGTTTCCGCCGAAATGCCGTGGTAACAGTGCCACGAGAATGCACACCTCTTCGCTTCAGAATCTCGTACAGAAAGCGCCACCAGGAATGACAAAAGGGAGCGCGGTGGACGGCGGTGCGGCGCCCCCGCAGGTGTGGGCGGCGCCGGGGCGGTAGCGGACCCGGCGTGGGCGCGCGCGCCGCTGTTGTTCCGTTATTTGCAGTCGCGTGTCCGGCGGGCCGGCGGCCATTGTGCGGGCACAAAGCGCCGCCGCTTGTCGAACGGCGCGGCCACTCCAGCCGGGGAACCCCCACTCCAGCCGGGAAACCCCCACTCCACCCGGGGAACCCCCGGAAGGCTGGAGAGAGTGTTGTGAAGCGCTGGAGGGGGCAGGTGGAGCTGTAGGGCAGGCCGGCAGACACTACACTGCCCCTGCTGCCACCCTCACACAA
Source organism: Locusta migratoria (assembly GCA_026315105.1). Classification (NCBI taxonomy): domain Eukaryota; kingdom Metazoa; phylum Arthropoda; class Insecta; order Orthoptera; family Acrididae; genus Locusta; species Locusta migratoria. Next base: position 152,807,841 of record CM048749.1, read on the forward strand.
AGGCCATCACGTGCAGACACCTCTCATCCATTGCGCCAAGTGATATGCCGTTGACCGGACAAAAATCTCTTCCTGTCATCGGGACAACCAGCAACTGTTAAGAGCAGAAATCATAGGAGCTCATCCGGGTTAACTATCTGTTACAAAATTTATATTTCTTCTATCTTAACCTTTAACTAATGTGGTGGAAAACATGGGACACTAACACTGTGGTGCGGTCAATCTGACCTTTCACTTTTTAGGTGTGTGTAATGTCAACAAATGCTGGACCTAAAGACACCACTGTTCATTGCTTTCGTGGACTTGGAAAAAGCCTTTGATGATGTGAATTGGAATCTTCTGATGGAAATTGTGACTAATGTTGGTCTACATTTCAGAGACAGACGGATAGTATATTACAAAAATCAAAGAGGAATTATAAATATACATGGCAAAATACAAGAGGTTCATATAAAGAAAGGAGTACGACAAGGATGCAATTTATCACCAGTACTATTCAACTTGTATATTGAGGAGGGAAATAAGGAATGTAAAAGAGTCTATGAAGGAATTAAGATCAATGGAGTACCAATTAAAATTATAATGTTTGCTGATGACATAGCCATCATTGAGGAGAGTGAAGAAAATCTGCAAAAGGCGTTATCAAGAATGAATGAGATTCTGCCAGCTAAATATAACATAAAAATCAACACAAAAAAGACAGAGAACATTGTATGCAGCCGCAAGCAAATTACAACTGATATTGAGATTAATGACGTACCATTGAAATAAGTTAATGTATTCACACACTTAGGAAGTAAAATAACACCAGATGGCAAAAGTTCAGCAGACATAAAAAGTAGAATTGCGCAACTACACTAGTCTTCAACAATAAACGGATGCTTCTTACATCAAGAAATATAAAGGAAGAGACCAAAAAAGCTTTTATAAAATGCTATGTGTGGAGTGTGGCATTGTATGGCTCGGAAACTTGGGACACTCGGCGTTTGCGACAAGAGAAGACTATAAGCATTTGAATTGTGGTGTTGGAGGAGGATGCAGAAAATCCCTTGGACGGCCAAGATGACAAACGAAGAAGTTCTTAGAAGAATCGGCGAAAAAAGAGCACTTGTGAAAACGATAATGAATAGAAGAGACACGCTAATAGGCCATCTGTGTAGGCACAATGAGTTTATAATTAATATTATGGAAGGAATGGTAGAAGGAAAAAGAGGCAGAGGAAGACCCAGATTGCAGTACATGAAACAGATTCAAAGAGATGTAGGAGTGGAATCATATCAGGAAATAAAGAGGCTACCCGAGAAAAGAGAAGTGTGGAGGAGAAGAATTGCTCCCAAACAATCTTCGGATTGAGAACGAGAAAGAATGTCAACAATTTGAACAACTTTGAAATTCTCTGTTTTCCATAGGAAAGAGTCTTTAATACCAAGTAAATAAACACGAAAATAGAACTCAATAACATTAAATAATTATTGTTAAACTGGCACACAAATATGTTTACTGCACATTTCGTACACTCATACATTTATATGTTTTCCATTAGCTAATAATGACAATAAACCTTTGATAGATTTTGTATATTTTCTTGAAGAACTAATGAAACAAAAATGTAACGTTTTTAACTCGAAGACATACCACTTGTAAAATCAGAACCGTCCAAATCACAAGTTTTCACAACCATCCTTGCAGACCTGATAATATGTCGTTAATCGTAACTCCTGTGGAAGTCGTGGGTTCTGAGCTCACTTTTGCATATGTTTCAGCACAAGACTATGGGCCATATCTTTCAGAAGGATACCTCTGTCGACAGGACCTTCATCATATCCAGTCTTCTGAAGAACTTATGCATTTCTCACATTTTCTTCAAAGTTTCGGTCTGAAGTGTTCACACATTTTTGCTACTTGCAGCAGATCCTTTAACTGTAAAATTACTTGGTTCCACCATGTTTCAAAAGCTTTGAAATGGAAAATATCGAGAATATGTGGGGAAAGTAATAGCAGAAAAAATTACACAAAGAATGTAGTGAGCTCAAAATGACCGCCAGTTATTTTCGAAAGGACGCCACTTAAAGAAGCTCTGGCATAACATCATATGCTTTGCCGGTCGACTCACAACTAAACTCGAAGAGAAAATTGATAAAGTGATCCCGTTTTAATAACTCAGAATTCTGTTGCATGTTGGTATCCATTGTGTATGTCTATATTTTGATAGAATTTACAAAGATCGTTGTGTTGCCTGCAAAGCAGTACCATCTGTTACATCAGCATACCATGAACCCTTTGACGTGTTTACTCGTTATGCTGCCTGCAACTCCCTGGTTGCTAATGACGAGTTTAGTCGCGACCGCCAGTTTTCCTCTCTGCGCTATTGACGAGTTAAGTCGCAGGGGTTTTCCGGCCCCTTAGTGCTGATGATATGAATAGCCGTGCCGCTACCTGAGTGCTGTTTACGACTAAAGTCGCACAGCGACTTTCCCGACCCATGTCTCCTTACCCTTTCATAGCTGTGGCACTTGATTGTCGTCCGATTCTTCACCTGTTGTGAAACTAGGCTTTACACCATAGGACATAGTTTATAAGAATTTATATCAGTGTACTTCGCGTCCTGTATTTCACGATGAAAATGGCAAGACGTTGTGGGTGTACTGATGAAGAAATCATAGAGGTTCTTACGAGAAGTGACAGGGAAGATCAACTATTATAGCTCTCTTCCACAGAACCTGAGAACTGTAGTAAGAAACCGTCCACGTCAACAGGGGTGTCAATAAAGTCTCTTGTTTCAGCAATAGATGTTAGTTCTACTGAATATGAAGAATCAGGAAGTGATCGTAATATGCCTACGCTGAAATCACGTCTCAGCGATAAATTCGACCGAAAAAAATCATGCTGTAAGTCACGTGTGTGATGATGCACTTTTGGGACATGTGCATCAAATAAGGAATGAGCCAAGTATTCTTTACCGAAGAACTGATGAAATGTATAGCTAACGAAACGAATCGGTTTTATTTATTCACCAAGGAGAATACTCCAGAATCAGTGCAGTCTCGACTATCAAATTGTGAAGATACTGGGTATGAAGATATGTATTGTTTCGTAGGCCTAGCTGTTTGTCTTCTGATGTGTACAAGTAAAAATTGAAAATTAACGGACCAGAGAGGTTCTTCTAAATACTTCAGTTTTTGTGAACTCATGTCAAGGGGCCGATTTTTGTTACTGCTGAGAATGTTACATTTCAGTGACAACTCAGCCAATAATGGAGGAGACAGATTGTTCAAAAGTAGGAATATTATCAATGAAGTGTATTTAACCCACATCAGAAAATCTTTGTTGATGAAAGTTTTTTGTTATTCAAAGGACGCTTATCTTTCAAACAATTCGTTCCTTCCAAACGGAGTAGATACGGAATAAAGACATTTGTGTTACGTGTTTGTAAGACTGGATTATCAGTCGTGGGACGAGCGCATGTGGTACTGTCCATAAGAACAGATGCAATATGCCTAAACGTCGCAAGAAACTTAAGCGAGGAGATTTAAATTTTATGTGAACTTAAACAATGCTTCCTTTAAAGTGATGCGACAAAAGGGTAGTTTGAATGTTGACAGATGTAACACCACAGAAATGGTTGAAACAGGAAAGACTGACAGGCATGCTGGAGAGAAATTTAAGGGAACAAAAAGCGTTGTAGATTATTACTTGAATAAGGGAGAAGTTAACCGTTCTGATACGATGATCAGCTCCATTGGATGTAAACGGAAAACAATGAAGTGGTATTAGTTTAAATGTTCAAATGTTTGTAGAGTTCATGGTACTTAACTACAGTGTCCGCAGTCCCTAAACTTACAAACTAGCTTATACTAAATACAGCACAACATCCATGCCCGCAGCGGCTGTGCAGACCGTGACTGCACACCGCAAACCGCTCGGCCACTACGGTCGGCCGTGGTATCAGTTCTTTTTCCATGTTCTCGATCTCTGTTTTTTTAATTTCTCATGTCCTAGACATGTCACTAACAAGTCGTAATATGTCGATAGCAGAATTTCATCTGTCGCTGATCAGGGAACTCACACAAACGTATGCATCAGACCGATGAAAAGCTGACTGGGGAAATTGTGATGATAATCCTCTAAAGTTTGTTGGAAGGTATTTTCCAAACAAGTGATCAATCCAAGAAAAGTACGCTAACACGTCGATGTACTGTATGCTGGAAACAGAAAGTACGCCGAGAAAGCAAGTTCGAATATAAAACTTGCAAGGTACCATTGTGCTAATATAGAAAACTACTAAACAAAAACGAATTACTAATCGCAACAAAGTACGAATATACCAGTGCTATCAGTAAAAGAAACTATATTCGAAAGTGCCGTTCCAAAGCGCGGATTGAAATTAAGGATCGAAAATATATTCAGGTGTGAACATTAGTAATGTTTAACGATCGTCAAAATAATACTGTGATATAGTCGCTTGAATGGCTTATTGCTTAAATTTGCGCTAAATTTACTCGGTATGGGAACGAGGTACATAAATCAATCTTTACTTTTGAGAACCTCATGTTGTTAGGTTACTACAGACCAAGTTTGACTTTCGTTATACTTTCAGTCCCTGAGATATAAAATGCCGAAGATGGAACTTTTTTTGGGGGGGGGGGGAGGGGGGAAGGGACAGATATCTGATGAAGAATTTCTTTAATATTTTCGGCTGAATATGACTCGTAAATTTTTTTTCTTTGTTATTCTCAAGATAACGAATATAGTTGTACAATTTTTAACAATATATCAACCGATATATAACTGTCCAAATTCCTCAGAAGTTAACACGAATCTGCGCAATGTCATGCATGAAGTCAAACAAGTGAGTATATCATATCCAGTATAACATCCACGATTGTTAAACGTGACCAATGTTCATAGTGGATATATAAGAGTATTCATATGAAATTACTTCAAAATCCGTTTTAGTCGATCGTGAAAATATTCCGACATTTATTTATTTGACGTGGAATTAACCCATAAGCAGTTTCCACGCCCGTACTGTCTGTTCAGTAATGAATCTGCAGTAATTATTGTGCCACGGAGGACGTTTGCAGATAGTGTACATTGTGTGTCGGTCATCACACTCAGAAGGTGACGCAGCCGCGACCGCCCTGGTTACAGAAGTATTCAGAATCGCGCAAGGTCGGCCGAGCGACGGGCTGCGAGGGTTGTAGCACGCCGTCGGAAAGCACAGCAGGGCAGGTGCGGGGACCAGGCGACGTAAGGGCGCGCCCCACCTGACCGGCCGGCAGCAGCTGAAGGTTTAAAGAAGATGCACACTGCTATGTTAAGTATAATTTAAAAAACCGAATAAAAGGAAAAATCGAGGCAAACCCAGACGAAGACCATTCGTATTCAGAGCTGGAACAGGACAATGTATGTCGATTTGGAGAAAGCTGAGGGGAAAGCTGAACTGTGGAAGGAATATATAGAGGGCCTATACAAAATAAACGTGAACGGAGTATTCTAGAAATGGAAGGCGAAGTGGAGGAAGATGATGTAGGTTATCTGATACTGCGAGAAGAATTTGGCAGAGGGCTGAAGCATTTCAGTAGAAACAAGGTCCTTCGAGTAGATGATATTCCGTCTGAACTGCTGATATCGTTAGGAGAGCCAGTCATGAAAAAATTGTTCCACCTAGTATGCATGATCTATGAGACATGGGAAATACCCTCCGACTTCAAGAAGAATATCGTAATTCCAATTCCAAAGAAAGCAAGTGCAGACAAGTGTGAAAATTACAGAACTACCAGTTTAACAAGTCATGGTTGCAAAATACTAACACGAATTATTTACAGACGAATGGAAAAGCTTGTGGAATCCAACCTCAGGGAAGATCAGTTCGGATTTAGGAGAAATGTAGGAACACGGGAGGCAATACTCGCATTACGAATTATCTTAGAAGAAGGGCAAACCTACATTTTTGGCGTTTGTAGTTTTGGAGAAAGCTTCTGACAATGTCGACTGGAATACACTCTTCCAAAAACTGAAGGTAGCAGGGGTAAAATATAGGGAGCGAAGAGTTTTATTCAACCTATACAAAAACCAGACAGTGGTTATTAGATTCTAAGGGTTGGGAAGGGAATAAGACAGGGTTGTAGCCTTTCCACAATGTTGTTCAATCTGTACTTTGAGCAGGCAGTGAAGGAATGGAACGAGAAATATGGGGAGGGAATTAAAGTTCAGGGAGAAGAAATAAAAACATTGCGGTTTGCCAATGACAAAGTAATTTTGTCAGAGACTGCAAAGAATCTGGAAGAGCAATTGAATGGAATGGACTGTTCTTGAAAGGAAGATATAAGATGAACATTAACAAGAGTAAAATGAGGGTAATGCAATCTAATGTCAAATAATCATGTGATGTTGAAGGAATTAGATTAAATAATGAGACAATAAAAGTAGTGGATGAGTTTTGTTATTTGAAAGCAAGATAACTTCTGATGGCCGACGTAAAGGAGATATAAAATGCAGAATGCCTATGGGAAGGAAAGCGTTTTTAAAGAAGCGAAAGTTGTTAACATCCAGTATTAGTTTAAATGTTAGGAAGTCCTTTCTCAAAACATTTGTCTGGAGTATGGCAGTGAAACGGGGACGATAAGGAGATCAGACAAAAAGATCATTTAAGATTTCGAGATGTGGTGCTATAGACGAATGATGAAAATTAGATGGTTAGATCACGTAACAAATGAGAAGATGCTTAACTGAATAGGGGAGAAAAGAAGTTTGTGGCATATCGTGACTAAGAGAAGGGATAGATTGTTGGGACACATTCTGAGACATCAAGGAATCGTCAACTTAAAAGGAAGGGTGTGAGATAAAAATCTTAGAGGGAGCCCGAGGGACGAATAAAGTAAGCAGATTCAAAAGGATCTAGGTTGCTGAACGTATTCTCAGATGAAGAGATGTGCCCAGGACAGGGGAGCGTGGAGAGTTGCATCAAACCAGTCTGCGGACTGAAGACCACAACAACAACACCTGACCTTTATAGTTTTACAAAAAGCTTTTGACATGGTTCATTGTAAATTGTTATTCCAAACAGTGAGGGAAATATATATTGCCTGGAGAGATAGAAGATTAATCTGGAACCTATATAACAGGCTCAAAACAGACATAGCAATAAATACTGCAAAAAAGAAACTTATAATAAGGAGGGGAGTAAGACAAGTATACCCATTATCCCCATATTGTTTAACATGTTCGTTGAATCAGCTTTTGAAAAATTCAAAACACAAATTACAAATGGGATTAAAATTAATGGGAAAACAATTGCACTGTATCCGTTTTGCGGATGGTATAGTAGTATTTGCTGATTCAGGAAACGAAATGTTCTTATTGTTAATACTTCACAGAATATTTAGGTAATTTAATATAACAATGAGCAAGATGCAAACAGAACGTATTGTAGTAGGAAAGACAAAAGAAAATGCTTAAGCTGATATTAAATCAGAAGTTGAGATTCTAGAACAGGTTGGGCGCTTCTGTTATTTGGGGAGTTCAGTCACTGAAGATAATAAATGTTTTACAGATATGAAGAAAATAATTGACTCGACAAAGCAAAGCTTTCCAAAATAAAAGGAATGTATTAACAAACAACCAAACCAATTTGGAAATTAGGAAAAGTTTGTCAGAATATTTGTTGCGGTTTCTTAGCACATGTATGTGAAGCATGGATTCTAGAAAAGACAGAGAAAAAGTGGAGGCAACTGAAGTGTGAATTTGGAGAAGAATGACAAAGAAAATCTGGGTGGAGAGAAAAAGTAATGATCGGGTGCTAACAGAAGGGAATGAAAGTAGAATACTCCTGAATACACAAAATGGGTTTCAGTCTCAAAGGGGACAGGTAAGACACAGGAAGAAAGCAGATCTAAAAACCACTGGTATAACAATTGTAAATTTACGTAGCTGTATTGGGAAAGTTCCAGAGCTCCAAGCGCTGATAGAAAGTACTGAGGCACATATCGTTATAGGTTCTGAAAGCTGGCTGACGCCTGAGATAAGTTCGGCCGAAATTTTTTCAAAGGGCCAAATGGTCTTCAGAAAGGATAGAATAAATAAAAAAGGGGGTGGTGTGTTTATTTCTGTTACTAACGGTCTATCCTGCAGCGAAATTGAGACAGATACATTCTGTGAGTTGGTATGGGTAGAGGTTATACCTGACAACCGGAATATATTAATAATTGGATCTTTTTATCGGCCCCCTGACTCAGACGATGCGGTTGCCGAAATGTTCAAAGAAAGCTCGACTCACATTTCAAATAGGTATCCGAAGCATACTGTTATAATCGGTGGCGACTTTAATTTACCCTCGATATGTTGGCATAATTACGTATTCAAAACCGGCGACAAATATAAAACATCGTCCGAACTAGTTCTGAATGCTTTTTCTGAAAACTACTTCGAACAGTTAGCTCATGAACCCACTAGAATTGTAAGTGGTTGCGAAAATACCCTTGATCTCCTAGCAACAAATAATCCTGAGCTAGTAAAGAGCATCAAAACAGATACAGGGATTAGCGAACATAGAGTTGTAGTAGCGAGTCTGAATTTCGAAATGCCCAAATGCACCAAAATAAACGAAAAATATATCTATTCAATAAAGCAGATAAAAATTCTCTTCACGCTTTTCTGAGTGATAGTCTCCAGTCTTTCAAAACTAAAAACGCGAGTGTAGATCAGTTGTGGCTTACTTTCAAAGACATAATATCAGTAGCAATCGAGAGATTTATACCAAATAAATTAATAAAAGAGGGGGCTGACCCCCGTGGTACACAAAACAGGTCGGATCACTGTTGCAGAAACAAAGAAAAACGCATGCAAAATTTAAAAAGACACAGAATCCACAAGACTGGCAATCTTTTACTGAAACTCGCAACCTAGCGCGGACTTCAATGCGAGAAGCCTATAGTAGTTACCACAACGAAATCCTGTCCCATAATCTTGCAGAAAATCCAAAGAAATTCTGGTCATATGTGAAGTACACTAGCAGCAAAACACAAACAATACCTTCGCTACGCGATAGCAATGGTAATACTACCGATGACAGTACTGCTAAGGCAGAATTACTAAACACAGCTTTCCGAAATTTGTTCACCAAAGAAGAAGATGTGAACACTCCAGTATTCAATCCAAGAACAGCTGCCAGCATGCGAAACTTAGAAGTAGATGTTCCTGGAGTAGTAAAACAACTTAAGTCACTAAACAAAAATATATCTTCCGGGCTAGATTGTATACCAACTAGATTCCTCTCAGAGTATGCTGATGCAATAGCTCCGTACTTAGCTATCATTTACAACCGATCACTCAGCATAATATCCGTACCCAAAGACTGGAAAGTTGCCTAAGTTACTCCAATATTCAAGAAAGGCAATAGGAGTGATCCCCAAAATTACAGGCTTATCTCATTGACGTCGATTTGCAGTAGGATTTTAGAACATATACTATGTTCGAATATTATGAACTACCTCGAAGAGAACGACTTATTAACCAGTAGTCATCACGGATTCAGAAAGTATCACTCTTGCGAAACACAGCTTGCCCTTTATTCACATGAAGTGTTAAGTGCCATCGACAAGGGATCTCAAATCGATTCCATATTTCTGGATTTCAGGAAGGCTTTTGACACTGTACCCCACAAGCGGCTTCTTATGAAATTGAATTATGGAATATCTTCCCAATTGTGCGGTTGGATTCACGAGTTCCTCTCAGAAAGAACACAGTTCGTTGTAATTGATGGTAAGTCATCGAGTAAAATAGAAGTGATATCTGGCGTTCCACAGGGAAGCGTTATAGGTCCCCTACTCTTCCTCGTGTTCATAAACGATTTAGGAGACAATCTAAATAGCTCCCTTAGATTGTTCGCGGATGATGCTGTCGTTTATCGGTTAGTGAAGTCAACAGAGGATCAAAAGCAACTGCAAAGCGATTTAGATAAAATTTCTGCATGGTGCGAAAATTGGCAATTGACGCTAAATAAAGAGAAGTGTGAAGTAATACACATGACCACTAAAAGAAATCCGCTGAACTTCAATTACGCGATAAATCAGTCAATCCCTAAGGTCGTAGATTCTATCAAATACCTAGGAGTTACAATTACGAACAACTTTGACTGGAGAGAACACATAGAAAATATTGTGGGGAAGGCGAACCATAGGTTATGTTTCATCGGCAGAACGCTTCGAAGATGCACCAGCTCCACCAAAGAGACTGGCTACATCACACTTGTGCGTCCTCTCCTGGAGTACTGTTGCCCCTTGTGGGACCCTCACCACCACGTGGGATTGACGGAAGACATTGAGAAGGTTCAGAGAAGGGCAGCTCGTTTTGTTTTATTACGTTAAGGGGGGGGGGCGTCACGGAAATGTTGCACGAATTGGGGTGGAAATCATTAAAAAAAAGACGTTATTCATTGCGGCGTGATCTGTTTGCGAAATTTCAATCACCGACTTTTAGTTCTGAATGTGAAAATATTTTGCTAGCACCCACCTACTTAGGGACACATGACCATCCCAACAAAATAAGAGAAATCAGATCGAAAACGGAACGATTTTGGTGTTCTTTCTTCCCGCGCGCTATTAGAGAATGGAACAGTAGAGAAAAGTTATGAAAGTGGTTAATAAACCCTCTGCCAGGCACTTGAATGTGATTTGCAGAGTATCTATGTAGATGTAGATGTAGATACAGGAAGAAGAAAAACAAACAAAATGGCCTATGTTCAGACTCCACTCATACTGAAGTAGCATTTCTGGCCTACAGCAAAAATATGTAAATATATAAGGCGAAATCTAGTTAAAAATCAATTATTACTCTACAGTTAAGTCGAAACAAGTGACAGAAGAGGAAAAATCAAGTGTTAACAAGTGTATACTTTTTACTGGTTACGCACCTTTCGAAACAGAAAAGTACAATTTCAAAGTCACGGCAAACGATCAAAAGATAAACACAAAGTAGTTTGCTGGTGCAGATTTGTGGATTAAAAAATGATCCATCGTTGCCAACAGAGAGGACAAATCAACTTGATATAAATACGAAAAAATACACAACACGTTCAGTTCACCATGGAAATAGATACAACAAAGCAAGTCCAAACTAAAACGAAATATGAGTAAGCAAACATTTGATACCTTCACTAAATACTCGGCAACAACTGTAATTATACATGCCGCATCTTGTAGAGCTGAAACTTTTCCTAACTTTTTCTCCAGTGATTGTGACAAAGAGAGTGTGCTTTAATTATATAGTTATCATATTTCTGATTATGTATTTGAACAGTACGGAACATTACGACTCGACTGATGTTTCAAAAGGTATGCCCCATTATAAATTTTAAAGTCGATAAAAGTACTGCTGTCAGAGAATGTGCCTAATCAGAGGACCGTCGTGACGAAAAGCCACCATGGCCATTCCAAACATTATTTTGATAGTTGCACATAGCCAATTCACGAATGAGGGAACTACATAACACCATTAATTTTACCGTTTACCACCTCTGCAGGACAGTAACCTAAGACACATTAAACCCACCACACAATGTCAGAGGTTCATCTATAGGGGTTGGCCACAAGTTCCTTAGTTTGCCAACGGACTTATACTGTAGTTTGACGTACAAAAGAATCCTTCTCTTCCCTGAGTCGTATACTAATCTTGAAAGGCGCCAGTTAACGAACTACCCCTGTGAGATATTTTCTGCCGTTACAGTATATCATGGTGTTGAATTACTGCAGCACCCAGCCATGAACCTTACCATCTTGACATGTTCGTGATCACACTCGCTGTAGCACTAGTGATGTCCCTGTCTGAGCTCAGGTGTTCATTCTCTTGGCTAAAAGATAATTTCTATTCTCTCATTAAGGGCTGGAAGAGTGAATAGAGCTATCGTGTATTTCAATGTGTGTTTTCATTTTTATCTTGTCCTGCAGCAGGACGTTGTCATGACATGTTGTGTTTGACAGCATTATCAAATGTAACAACCTACCTCACCTTTGAATGCATTAATTTCAAAATATAATGGCGATTTATTTTCTCAGACTTTTGGGACGTAGTCTTCCTCTGATTCTATCATTTGTATCTTTTAAATATCAAACATAATCCCCTTGCTAGAAGAGAGGAGGCTTGATGCTGTCAGCAGTCAGAACAGCAGAAGATTTATTTGTACTGGCGCCAATTACCTCGCTTCAACTCATAAATAATTTTCATTTGTCATTTGTCTCATGACCGGCGCTAATTGCCGTGACTGGCGATTATATCTGGCGGGGCGTGCACGAGGCAAAGAGAGTTCGGTGCCTTCGAAGTAAACGGCGAGTGGCCGCGGTGGAGTAGACGAGCGGTCTAAAGCGTCTCGCTGCGGAGCGCGCGGTTGCTCGCCGTGGAGGTTCGAGTCCTCCCTGGGGCATGGGTGTGTGTGTTTTCCTTAGGTTAATTTACCTAGGTTGAAGTATTTAGTAAACTACGGACTGATGTCCACGCAGTTTGGTTCGATAGATTTACAAACATTTTTTTTTTTTTTTTTTTTTTTTTTTTTTTTTTTTTTTTTTTTTTTTTTTTTTTTTAACGGCGAGTGTTTCTGCAGCCGCAGTGCGGCTTTGACGTCCAGCGGAGTCACCACCGGCAAGGGCACGCAGTTCCGACCGGCCGTACTGACAGCTGGCTCGACGCTGGCCGATGCGAATTATCGTGGGGAGTCAGCTATGAAAACAACTTAGATGGCGGCTAGTCACGGTGTGTCCGCTCTGGAATTTCTCCGAGCGTGCTCTGTTTCTTCATCTCGTCCCATTAAGTACATCGTGGTGACATCTGACTAGCGTATTTATCACAGGAAGACCAATTTTTATACGTTTGAGTCATCGCTTTGGAGTGGGCCGAGTCACGCTATTGGTGCCTTCAAGATGAGTATGCTGTCATCCTTTTGCAGCGTGTATTTCTAGTCATCCTAGTGTGCAGTGCAGATACTGCTTTCTGTGGCTCCGGTTGATGATACAATTCTGCTGTTTGTGTTTCGTGCCCCGTTTTGAGTTTCTGCCTATTGTGCCATCTCGCCCCTAGTTATTTTATCTTTCTATGTGGGTGTACGTCGCTTTGACTAGGCCTCGTAACCGAACCCCAGCAGTTGCCTTAGTCTCATGTCCAAGTGTCTCTTCGTTATCAATGATCAAATTAGCATTTTCGTTCCTGACGTATCAGTACTGATTGTCATCTTGAATTATTGATGTATTTAAAGTCATTAATTTTTTTAATTGGTAAGTGTATCTGGGGTTTTTATTTGTGTTGTGCTCGTTTGTTAAGCCGTTGCATGGACTGGGGAACAAGCGTTCTATTTTATAAGACCTATTCCTTCCACACGGTTATATTGTCGCCCCGTGGATGTATTTGTGCAGTTTACGTTTTTGATTACCAATTACCTTCTCTTTCCACCCCTTTCCGTTCGTAGCTGTGGTTGCTAGCCGCTGTTAAGTTTACCGACCTTATGCGCCAATCCTGCTTCATGTCATTTAATCAAATGTTCTGATGATCTGCTGTATTTTATTAATTATCAAACTTTGTTGTTGTTAATCCGCTTTCTTTCTCAATTACTGGTTTTCATTTTTATTTCTAGACAGGTTATTTTGTCTAAATTACTTACTTCTGTTATCCTAATGTGTTCAAAACTCACATAATTGATTGGGTGATTGCGGCTGCTAGTTTCAGTGTTAGGCTAAACTATTTGCTTATGAGCTTGCCCTTGCTGGAATTATGTTGTAATTATAGCTGTTAGTTGTCTGTATCAGATCAATCTTTAACTGTCATGTAGTTGTGAATAACCTTGCGCTTGGTGAAATTTTATTGTAACTGTAAAATCAATCACCGACTTGTCATTGTCTGAAATACTACCTAAGTAATTGTAATCGTGCACCTTGTGAATTTTTTATCTGTGACATATTCAGAAAAAGGATAATTTCTGATAATGGAGATAAGCAAACAAATTTATTAAATCGTGTACTATCAATTATGAGATTGCTTTTAAAACCCTTAACTAATAATACCCAGGTGAAATAAAATTAAATAATAGGGTATATAATCCTAGGGGTCAAATTTCCGTAATTGTTTATTCGTGGACTAGTGAAGTACGACGTAAAATAATAATTGATTATTATTCAGCTCCAGTAATTTTGTGGTCATTGTTAATAAACTTTTGTAGGTCACTCACTACTGTTTATATGTTCTTTTATTTTATTTTTACTTTAAGGGGATGTTGTATAAAACTACCACAGTGGTCAAGTTATTGTCACCTGAAACTTTTCTTTACTGTCAGTTTCAATAACTGTTTTTATTCATATGTCATAGTTCTTTTTTTTAATAAGGTTCTTATAATCACAAGTAATAATTACCTCTTACACCAGCCCTTCCATTTCCCTAATTACACCTGTCAACTGGTAATAGCGTAGTTAGGTTCTGCTATCCAGCCTCTGTGATTATTATTACTTGTGATTCTCTGGTTAATTAAGGTAGTATTTTCCTCTTAGAACTCTTACTGCTGTTTGCTTGTTGTTTCAGATATTTCCCTGTAGTCCGAATGGCAGCCACATCTTCTGCAGGGATTTATCATTCATTAATATTACTTTACCATTACATTCTCTAATAGAGCGTGACAAAATAAAACACCTAAATCTTTCAGCTTTCGATCTCCGTTCTTTTATGATGACAATGTTTCCCTATGCAGGTGGGTCCAAGCAATATATACCTTCGCATTGTAAGGAGAAAAAAATTTCCCAAATAACTATCGCCGAACAATTAACGTCATATTTAATGATGTCTACCGAAAATCATGCTTCTTTTCGGTGACACTCTCACCAGCATCATTCTAATACTGTCCTCAAAGCATTTGTCATGAGTGTAGCACTGTATGAGAGTGAAACGTTTGACGATAAGGAGTTCAGATAAAAAGATGATAGAAGCTTTTAAAATGTGGTGCTACAGACGAATGATGAAAATTAGATGAGTAGATCACGTAACTAATGAGGAGATGCTTAACCTAATCGGGGAGAAAAGGAGTTTCTGGCATATCCTGACTAAGAGAAGGGATAGATTGGTTGGACATATTCTGAGACATCAAGGAATTGTCAACATTGCCTTAGAAGGAAGTGTGTGGAGTAAAAATCGTAGAGGGAGACCGAGGGACGAATATAGTAAGCAGATTCAAAAGGATGTAGGTTGCCGATCGTATTCTCAGATAAAGAGGCTTGCACAGGACAGGGTAGCGTGGAGAACTGCATCAAACCAGTCTACTGACTGAAGACCACAACAATAACAACAACATGTAGTTTGTGTATGTTACGTCAGCTGCTCTGACTGTTTTGAGCAGTGTAGAATTGACGCGGTTGTCTGGGTGTGCAGGACGTCGAGGCGGTGGCGGCGGAGTAGCGCGCGCGCAGGTGCGCAGCGCGGATTGAAACGTGGCGCTCGAGCCAGCCGGCGGGTCTGGGCGCGTCGCGACGGGTCGCCGGCGATGATGGATGCGGGCGGCCGCTGGCGCCGATATATCACCGCCTCTAAGAGCCGCGCGCCTCGTAAATCTGGGGCGGCGCGTCGCCGCCAGGTGTGGCGACACAGGCGCTGAGTGCGCCCGAGACCCTCCCAGCCAGCAGCCGCCGGCCGCGGTTCCTGCCCCGCCGTCTAGACCCAGCAGGCGTCGCGTCTGTGGGTAGCAGTGGTGCAGATGGTGACGTTTTTGATGGAATCCTACAGTGTAAAAAGCGAACTAGCATACGCAACACGTTACCTTGGGGTACACATAATTGAGAGACTGAGCGTCTATATATATAACAGCAAAATGACTACACAAAATTGTGAGACTAAATTTATAACAGTTCAGACTACCTCCTACTAGTCATACTACTGTGTGCTCTTTTAATCAGCACTCATTTTCATATGTAACTTGTGCGCATACAAACTTGGCCAAAAACAAAGCTCCTATCCAATTTGTACACTGAGCAAGCAGTACAGGGAAACAAAAGGGATTTTGGAGGGAGAGGAAAAAATTCCTAACAGGAAAAATATATGTAAAAAAATAGATGAAGTCTACTTACCAGGCGAAGGAGCACAGGCAGTGATAGTAACAAATAAGCACACACACACACAAACACACAAACGCTCGCTTTTGCAGCCTAGCTGCTTCATCAGGCAGAAGGGAAGGAGAGGGAAAAGGAAATGATGAGGGTTTTAAGGGAGTGGGTAAGGAGTCATTCCAATCCCGGGACAGGAAAGACTTATCTTGGGGGAAAACCAGAGGGTAAACAAATACACACACCCCCACCCATTTTACAATAACGTCTTTGCTTTCTACAGTATGTCTTCCTAGGTGTACTTGCGTAAATGTGTGTGTGTGTGTGTGTGTGTGGGTGGGTGTGTGTATTTCTTTACCCTCCTTTTTCCCCCAAGGTAAGTCTTTCCTGTCCCGGGTTTGGAATGACTGCTTACCCACTCCCTTAAAACCCTCATAATTTCCTTTTCCCTCTCCTTCCCTTCTGCCTGACGAAGCAGCTAGGCTGCAAAAGCTAGCGTTTGTTTGTGTGTTTATTTGTTACTATCACTGCCTGTGCTCCTTCGCCTGGTGACATCATATATATATATATATTCATTCTGCCAGAATCAGCAGAGGGTTTGGATGAGCATCGGATTGGGATGAACAGTGTGCTAAAAGGAGCGTTTGACATGAACAATAACGAAAGCAAACAAGTAATGAAATGAAGCCAAATAAAATCTGGTGATGCTCAAGTAATTACATTAAGCAATTAAATAATAAAGGGGGTAGGTACGATCACTACTTGGGAAGTAAAATAACATATTATGGTCCCAGTACAGAGGATAATAAATACAGAATGGCAATGGGAAGAACAGCGTTATTAAGAAGCAGGGAAATCTGTTAACCTCGAATATTAATTTAAGTGTGAGGAAGCTTCTTCCGAAGGCATGTGTTTGGATTGTTGCTTGATGCAGGACTGAAACATGGGCGATAAATGGTTCAAACAGAAAGCGGATAGCCGCTTTCAATTGTGGAGCTACAGATGCTACACAAACTGGTGAGGCTAAATTCAAAACATTTCAGACTACTAGTCATACAGTAATACTAGTGTGCGCTCTTCAAATCAGTACTCGGTTGCACCGCCAGCTCGTGTGCACACAGACTTAACTTTGTCAAAACAATTAATCTATCCAATATGTACATTGAGCAAGCAGTGCAGGAAAGCAACGAGAAATTGGGAGAAGGAATGAAAGTTAAGCTTGAAAAAGAGAAAAAAAGTGTATTTTGTTGATTTATAATTCTGTCAGAAACAACAGAGGACTTCGAGGGACAGTTGACTGGAATGGACAGTGTCCTAAATGGGACGTTTAACTTGAACAATAGCAAAAGAAGCAATGGAATGAAGCCTAAGGACATCCGGCGCTGCTAAAGATATTCAAAATTAAGGATTCAAACAATTAAGATGGTATATGAGTAATGTTATTTGGAAAGTAAAATAACATATGATGGTTGCGGTTCAGAGTATATTAAATGCAGAATTGCAATGGGAAGAAAAGAAATTACAAAAATAAGGAAAGTTGTTAATCTCGAATATTAATTTAAGTGTAAGGAAGTTGTTTTCTTAAGTCAATTATTGCCTTAGAGGAAGTGAAAGATAGACGACAAATAGTTCAGACAGAAAAAATGTGGTGTTACAGAAGAATGCAGAAGATTAGATGGGTAGATTGCAAGACTAATAAGGAGGTACTGCACAGAATTGGGGAAAAGAGAAATTTCTTGAATACCTTGACTAAAAGATGCGATTGGTTGGAGGGACACATTCTTAGACGTTGAACGAATCGTAAATTTAGCATTGGAGGTATGTATGTGCTGTAAAGTCTGCAGGTTAAGGCCGAGAGACGAATTCAGTAAGCACATTAAAATGGATCTGTGTTGCCATTCTTGAGATGAATAGGATTTCTGACGACTGAGTAGCGTGGAGAGCTGTATCAAACCAGTCTGCTGAGAGAAGATCGCAGCAGCTCTTTCCGTCAAGGACAGAGGAGTGTTCTACTGAGGGTATCAGGGGCCTTCAGTACCATCTCAGTGGATGTGGTTCTCGGAATAAGCCTCAATCAGTTATAGAAGTTACAAGCATAATCAGTTATATAAGTATTGGTTAAAGATGAGGACATTTAATAACGTCATTACAACTGCTCTACCGTTACAGACAACATGACAACATAAAAGGTGGCTTTTGGACATATGGCAGCGGAGTGGCATCAAAATGGTGAGGAAGTTAGATAGTGACATAAGGGAGCAGTTGAAAATGAAACAATGAAACCTGGTTGTGGTTTGGTGCATTTCTTACCCAGACACAGACTTTACCCCACACACTTAAGCTGCACGTTTGACATCAACATCCACAGAGTGTTCCCCAGAACATACTGTCTTCTTTTGCAGGCAACATGCGAACCGCAGGCTTACACAATTACACAGATATGAGGCCAAGGAAAATAGAGATAGTTAAATGCACTAAGAGACAGTATCACCAAAACGAAATATGAGGAGTGGGTCTACTTGTGAACATAACAGACATGCCAATATGCAATGAAACTACTACATTCAAAAGGATGACTGTTAAAGTCACAATGTTCACAGAAGCAGGATCAATAAAGAGGGTGATCAGGAAGATTGAGACTTAGCTATAAATTAGTCAGAACTAGTATTGCCGGAATAATATACTAAAGTACACCAATTATGTCAAATATTAGCGACAGATAGCGAATAATAGTCAATACTGTATGATGTCATGTGCTGGCAATGCAACTAAGCCAGAACCTTGTCTGACACAAGCTACGTACTTGATGTATAGGAATTACAAAATGATTTCTGTAATTTCATATTCATAAATATATTACATCAACTGCATATGTGCAAAGATGAAAATCTGTACCCAGCTGGGATTCGAACCTGGGTACAAATTTTCAGCTTTGCCCGTATGCAGTTGATGTCATATATCCTTTTTGAATATTAAAGAAGAATAACTACTGGATCAGAAGTAACGTCAGTTCTTTCAGAACAGATGCCACATGTATATTTCTGGACTTATTACTAACCATAAATTACTTTAATGATACTGGCGATCACCCGCTCGAAAAAACTATTCTGAGGTATCACTGCACATTACAGTCAGTGGTGGTACTAACCATTCTTACTTCTGTCCTATCACTGTTTATACCCGTTTAAATATAAGAAAATTGTATTTATCTCAACTTCCACTTATTACTAGTTTTAAAAGTTTTGTTATATGTAAAGTTTGTAGATAACTGAAAAAAAAGGAAAAACATGTCAAATGAAAATTTATACATGTATAACCAGTTTTACAAACAGCATAACAGCCCAATAATTTGCAATACATGAAATAAATGTAGTAAATATTGTGGTGGTGGCGTTGTGATTCTCTCCAATTCGTTACTTACGTGCAGACAATAATCAGTACCAAAATTAAATGTTAACTTAGAAGTAGTGAGTTATAATCTATTGGTCCACTTTACATTATATAAATACTCGTTTTAAACAGACCATTACCACAGTACAACAAATTCACTCGTGACTCTCACTTGTGTTAATTTTACTACCGACTGATAATTTAAATGACGCTAGTGCCCCTAGCGGAGGACGAGGGGTAATAATGCTTGGATTAATTTACAGTTATTTCCTTTGTAATTAACGAAATAATGACAATTAGATTCAGTACCAAATAATGAGAATGAATTTATTACTTTTGAAAAGAAGACTGAAACAAACAAGAAGAGAGTTATTAACATGTTTAAATTTATGTGTTCTTCACTTGACAAATGTTCATCAAATTTTGAAGATTATCAAATGAAAAACATCAGAAAATTTTTCTTAGAATAGTTATATAGCATAGTCACAGGAAGAGGTGTATATTCCCATGATTAAATGGATTGTTGGAAAAATTGTGAAGAAATGGAAATTTCTCCAAAGGAATACTTTTACAATAAACCGAATGACTGTGAAATAAGTGATGAAGATTATAAACATCCAAAATCAATTGAAAAAAAATAATAATAAGACGTAAATTTTTTGGTGAATACTGTAACCTGCATTTTAAAGCTGATGAATTATTATTGGCTGATGCGTTGGAAAAGTTTAGAAAATCTTTTTTAAAGCATAAGGTGTAGATCCATCTTGGTATTTTATAGCTCCAGGACTAGCATGAGGTGCAATGCATAAAATAAGAAAAGTTAAATTACAATTTTATACAATTACAATATGATTTTCATGATTGAAAAAGGAATAAGAGGAGAAATATACAAATGTGTAAATGATGTATAAAAGCAAATGATAAATTATAAAATATGTAAAAACTATTTCAAATCATTTAGAATATTTAGATGAAAACAATTTATATGGTTGAGCAATGAGTAAATACTTGCCACATTCAGGATTTGAATGGAATGATCCAAATAATTTTGATCCTATAAAAATAAATGAAAGTTCAAATGCTGCTAAAATTGGATATATTTTCGGAGTATATCTAACATATCCAAAAGAATTAAATGATGTACATAAAGATTTAGCATTAGCTCCTGAAAATAACATTAAAATTACTCCAGGAACTGAAGAAAGTAAGTTGTTGGCAACTCTGAATGATAAGTATAATTATGTAGTTTGCTACAGAAATCTCAAACAATCTCTAGGAATAACAGTAACAAATATACATGGAGTTTAAAAATTTAATGAATTATAATGGTTGAAAAAGTAAATAGACACAGAAATGAGAACAAAAGTTGAAAATTATTTTATAAAAGATTTCTATAAGCTGATAGATAATTCAGGATTGTTTAAGGCATTGGAAAATATAAGAATTGAGTGTGTGTAACATTAGTTTCATACGGGGAAAAGTGTAATAAATGTATAGATAAGCCAATTTTTAAATAGATACAATATTTGATGAGAATTGTGTTGCCATTCACATGAATAAGACAAAAACCATACTTAGTAAACCTATCTATGTTGGAATGAGTATAAGCGGCTATGCTGGCAGCCAGCAGTTTGTGTTTGTGTGGCCTGCTGTGTCCACCGCCACAACCTGCCATCAGAGTGGTATCTTTCTAAAGGTGGTTTACAATAGAATAAAACTGGTAACGAAATAATATAAACAATTTTGCGATAATGAATGTGCTTAATTTTAAAATTAGAGGGCTTAGGGCCCACACATACACATAGTGGCAATCACTTTTCTCCTCAAATATGACTGGAACAGGTGGAAGTGAGAATGGTACGGAACGAGTGCTGGACTGCTGTGCAAATCGCTCTCGATTTTTTATATTATTTTAGGGTTAATATAAGTATTTTAACTGTTATTTAGTGATAATATTCAATCTAAAGGTGTTCTGGTAAAGGATCGTCAGTTATTTTAACGTTTGTTGTGCCATATTTGCCTTAAGTGGTGTTATTTGTGTTCGCGTGTGCGCCGGCATCGACGTCTTACTGCTTTGTTTACATCTGGTGGCGAGTGGTTCCAGCCGCAGCGGTCTCCGAAAGCTAAGTTCTAATAAGTGTTTGTGTTATTGTAGTTAAATTATTAAAGTTAGTAGATTTGAGGAGGTGTTATCACGATAGTTGTTTATGAAATTTAGTACTTTTTAACAGGTGACTTGCTGTTTTTAACGTAGTTGAGGTTGGGAAAATTTAAGTTACGATATTTGATAACTCTTATTAGTGACGCTTGAATTTGAACTTGTTTATACAAGCAACAGTGCAAAGTTTCTGTGGTAGTGTTATTTGCTCTTTTCTGATACTATTAGTTGTTGTTGTTACTTGATTTGTAGAGACTGTGGTTTGTTGGTTGTTGTAGTTAAGAGGTACTTACTCGTTCTTTTGTAGAAACGTAACTTCATGACGTAGACGTCTAGTTTTTCTTAACAAATAATTGTGAAATTTTACCATGAATGAAAAGTGTGGGCACTGTCGTAGGGTCGTGCGTAGTGGACTGCAGTGTGGGATTTGTAGTAAGTATTTTCATGGGGGGGGGGGGGGAGTGCAGTGGGGAACCCAGTGGGCATTGTGGTGAGGTTCTCTCCTGGAACTGTAGGATTTGCAGCAGAAATAAGATGATAGAGGAGCAGGAGCGTTTGATCTGCGCCCTTCAGGTGCAGTTGAAAAACGCTGAAGAGGAACTAGGTAGGTTGAGGAAGGGAAGGGGGGCTGGGGAATGGGAACTGGCAGTTGGCAAGAAGGTAGCTAGGAGAAGGTATTCAGATAGCTTTACATTGCAAGTTGCAAATAGGTTTGACCAACTGTCAGAGTTGAGTGGAGATGAACCTCCTGTAGCTGTAGGTGTAGAAAGTACGCAGCATACCTCAGATGTTAGGAAGCCGAAATTTGTAGAGAGGGCTCTTAGGAAGAAGAAGGTTCTGCTGCTAGGCAGGTTTCATGGCAAAGGTGCAGGAAGTACTTGGGAGTGAGTACCAGTTCACCAGCATAGTGAAGCCTAGTGCAGGGTTAGCTCAGGTCACTTGTAACATAGGGGACTTACGTAGGAATTTCTCAAAAGAGGATCGGGTAGTTATAGTGGGTGGGGCCGGGAATATCAAAAAAATGTTTGTATAGTCTATGGGACTTAACTACGGGGTCATCAGTCCCTAAACTTACAAACTACTTATGAACTACTTACGAACTAGGACGGCACAAATATCCATGCCCGAGGGGGGATTAGAACCCCCGACCGTAGGGGCCGTGCAGACCGTGACTGCAGCGCCTTAGTCCCCTCGGCCACCGCGGCCGGCGGGGCCGGGAATAGTCTTGATAGGGACGGGGAATATGATATAGGTGGTGATCTGGAAAGGATAGCAACTCAAACTGGTGGCACGAATGTGCATTTCGTGCAGCTGTTTCAGCGTCATAATAGGCCTTTTCTTAATACGGCTGTCAGCCGTGTTAACATGGTCCTTGAGAAGGCGCTGATGACGGAGGGCATGGATCACATTGCAGTGGTGTCAGTTGAGACCATCCGAAGGTCGGATTTTATTAGGCACGGTCTGCACCTCAATAGGTATGGGAAGGGGAAGTTTGCAAAGCTCACTGGTGACAGTGTGGTAGGGGGTGGGGGTGTCACTCATGGAAAAATTCCTGTAGTAGTTGGTGTTAGGGCTGCACCTTTTTTTAGAATGAAGACAGCTGATAAGTACTCCTGCTTAAAGCAAGTCCCTCTAAGAAACGAACCACCTTTGACAAACTCTAAGAATATAAGTAATAAGGGAATTTCTGTTTTTCATCAGAATATATAGGGTATCAGAGATAAAGTTAATGAACTGCTTATTGATACTGATTCTGACATTATTGGTATTTCAGAGCACTTTTTAAGTGGTGTGACAATTAAGAGATTTCCTTTGCCAGGATACAGGATAGCTGCCTTCTACTCTAGGAGTTCCTTGCAGTGTGGGGGAGTGGACATGTATGTAAAAAACGATTTTTCATCGGATTCAATAGATTTTTCTAAACACTGCACAGAACAGATATTAGAATGTTGTGCAGGATTTGTTAATGTTAATGGAACTAAACTAGTAATAGTTGTTATTTATAGATCCCCTGACTCAGATTTTAAAATGTTTCTGCCCAAGCTGGAATTGGTTCTGGGTTCACTGTATAGGAAATATGGAAATTTAATTGTGTGTGGAGATTTCAACATTAATTGTGTAGGTGATAGCTCAAGGAAAAGTGAGCTCTTAGATCTATTTAATTCCTATAACATGATGCAAACAGTCTTTTTTCCAACGAGAGTGCAAGGAAATAGCAGTTCTACCATTGACAATATTTTTGTTCATTTTTCATTGTTAGTGGGGCACTCTGTCAGCAGAATAGTAAATGGCCTATCGGACCACGATGCCGAACTTTTAATTCTAAAAAGTATTTGTTCTCAAACAAATGATTACCATAAATATCAACTACTCAGAAAATTTAATCCAGTTGCAATTGAGACCTTTTCATGCTTAATTAAGGAACAAGAATGGCAGGATGTTTATAGTTTTGATAATGCAGATGATAAATATAATGCTTTTCTGAACACATTTCTTATGCCGTTTGAAAGTTACTTTCCGCTAGAACGCTCAAAACAGGGTACTTCCAGTAACAGACAGCCAGGGTGGCTGACAAAGGGGATAAGAGTACCATGTAGAACTAAGCGGGAGTTATATCAAAATGTTAGAAGCAGTCAGAATGAAGATGCAGTAGCTCATTACAAACAGTACTGTAAGGTTCTGGAAAATATCATTATGAATGCAAAAAGAATAGCAAACTCTCGGGATAAAATTAAAACTATCTGGTCAGTCGCGAGGGAAGTGTCTGGTCAGCAGCAGCAGGTAGAAGATATAACGTCAGTGCGTAGTAGTAATGTTTCTGTTACTGACATGTTAGATATATGTGCAATACTCAATAATCACTTTCTGAATATAGTAGGGGAACTAAACAAATCTCTAGTTTCTA
The DNA here is from genome assembly GCA_026315105.1 of Locusta migratoria. Lineage (NCBI taxonomy): Eukaryota > Metazoa > Arthropoda > Insecta > Orthoptera > Acrididae > Locusta > Locusta migratoria. Next base: position 152,832,358 of record CM048749.1, read on the forward strand.
CAGGTAATCATATAACGTTTTTAGAAAATGCCTTTCCGAGGCTGTTACCTGAAATGGTTCTTCATAGGTGAGATTGAGTCAATAATTAAATCACTAAAGACTACAGACTCTTGTGGATATGAAGGGGTACTTAACAGAATTCTAAAGTACTGTTCTCCATATGTTAGCCCAGTACTAAGCCATATTTGTAATTTTTCCTTTCAGAATGGTCAGTTTCCTAACAGATTAAAGTACTCAGTAGTGAAACCACTTTATAAAAAAGGAGAAAGGGATAATGTAGACAACTATAGACTTATTTCTATGCCATCGGTTTTTTCTAAAGTTACTGAAAAGGCTGTATATTCAAGATTAATTGATCATTTCAGTTCATATAAATTATTGTCAAACGAACAGTTTGGTTTTAGAAGTGGTTTAACGACTGAAAATGCTATATTTTCGTTTCTCTGTGAGGCACTTGATGGGTTAAATAAGAGGCTACGGACATTAGGCGTCTTCTTTGATTTAACAAAAGCGTTTGATTGTGTTGATTACAAAATATTGTTGCAAAGTTGGAACATTATGGAATACGGGGAGTAGCCCACAACTGGTTCACCTCTTACTTTAATAACAGACAACAGAAGGTAATAATCCGCAGTATAGAAAAAGGCTATGACGTGCAATCCCAATGGGGCAGAATTAAGTATGGGGTGCCCCAGGGGTCTGTTTTGGGACCGTTGCTGTTTCTTATTTATATAAATGATATGCCTTCGAGTATAACAGGTGTCTGTAAAATATTTTTGTTTGCTGATGATACCAGCTTGGTAGTGAAGGATGTTGCTCGTAATATTGACACAGTATCAAATAATGCACTTCAAGAGATAAGTTTATGGCTTGTAGAAAACAAGTTGATGTTAAATCACAGTAACACTCAGTTTTTACAATTTCTATCACGTAATTTGACGAAGGTTGACATTCTGATTACGCAAAATGGGCATGTGATAAGTGAGACTGAACAGTTCAAATTTCTAGGTGTTCATATAGACAGTAAGCTGTCGTGGAGAGCCCATGTTCAGGATCTTGTTCCAAAACTAAATTCTGCTATATTTACCATAAGAACAATGTCTGAGATAAGTGATTTTTCAACATGAATAGTAGTCTATTACGCTTACTTTCACTCACTTATGACGTACGGCATTGTTTTTTGGGGTAACTCGTCTGATGCAAAAAGGATATTTCTGGCTCAAAAACGGGTGGTTCGAGCAATATCTGGTGTAAGTTCGCAACGTCATGTCGACCCCTTTTCAGTAGTTTGGGAATTTTGATTCTGGCGTCACAATACGTTCTTTCTTTAATATCGTTTTTTGTTAATAATATCATCTTATTCCCAAGAGTTAGTAGTTTTCACTTGGTGAATACTAGACAGAAGTCGAATCTACATTTGCATCACACCACCTTAACACTTGTGCAGAAAGGAGTACAGTATTATGCGGCATCCATTTTTAATAAGCTGCTACAAGAACTAAAGAATCTTAGCACTAATCCACACGCTTTCAAATCTAATTTGAAGAGTTACCTCATGGCTCACTCATTTTATTCTGCCAAGGAACTCCTAGAAAAGTTAAACAATTAAGCTAATTCATTTTTTCTTTATTTATTCTTTTAACTTTGTCTTAAGATTATCGTGTGCAACGGACTACTTAAAAGTTTCTATTACCATTCTTGTGTAACAATTAATATATTGACTTGTTCCTTGGCCATGGAGTCTCACTCCTCAATTGGGTCCTATGGAACAGAAAAAAACAGTAAATAAATAATAAACGTAAAATTTTCCCCTCCACTCACCCTGAGGTTGTTAGGGGAGTATGTATGTAGATGTGGATTAATTATATTTAAAAGCTTAGGTTTCGTTACTGTGCACAAACACAACTGATGGAATTTCAATGACAGGCAGTAATAGTAGAAATAAATTACTGAAGGACACTTTGTCTCCAAAACCTATTATTACAAGCGGACTCAATGTGTTGGTTAAATTGAAGACGAACCGTTTGGTGCGGTACGATGACAGCCGCTAGCCGGCGACTGCACACGACCGCTCTCCACGTGTCAGTGTGGGCCACGTGAGCTGTACCTGGTGGCACTTCACGGCGAGCGCGTGACGGCTGTGACGCGTCCCAGTAGCGGCTGTAGCGGCCGCGGCACTCGAGACAAATGAGGCGACAAATTGCACGCGGCCCATTACCCTGCCCTGCAGGCCGCGGCGCCTCACTGTCGCAGTGGGGGCCGCTGTCCAGGCCGCACTGCCGCCTCCCGTGCATCTCCGATGACACTAGCTTACAGCCAAGTGTTAGCTGCGTCGTTGTAGCGCTACAATGTTTCGAAAAGATCTTGCACGTAGTCGCGGTTGACGGCGGGGGAGAGGTGGTGATCTTGAGACACGGTTCCACTTTGAGCAGGAAAGTGTAACGCAGTAACTTGGAGAGGCATGAAAGACTCGTGGCGAGACCGCAGAATCTGTCTACACCGGCCCTCAGAAAAAAAAAAAAAAAAAAAAAAAAAAAAAAAAAAAAAAAAAAAAAAAAAACTACACAAAAAAATACTATATTTCTGATCAGATATTCTAAGTCCACATCTCATTCTCAATGAACAGGTGGAGCTAGCAAATAAATCGTTTCTGGACATTTTTTTCATAAATGGGCCTGCAGTAGTGAGTATATCATAATATGACATTTTAATAAATATAATCACCTTTACTGCTGCTTATTAGCTTTATTTAATTGTCCACTACAGCTGTTTCGCCGTTTTCGGCATTGTCAAGTGGTCTGTAATAGTTAAATAAATTTTGTGAAAATATTTTTTTTGATCAATTAGGGAGCATATTATACAGTTTTAAATTTATTACTTATTGTCTATTTGTTGCCAATATACACACAGCATGTGTACCTCTATATGATTTTAGTAGGTACTTTCTTAGAAAGTCGTTTTTTTAATAATTTTTAAAATAATGACTTTCTTGTTTGACAGCTATGTTGATGCTATGTGTTCACAAAGATGTTCTATGCTCCCTATTTGATCGAAAAAGTATTTTAACGAAATTTACTTAACTATTACAGACCACTTGACAATGCCAAATACGGCGAAATAGCTGTAGAGGACAATTAAATAAGGCTAATAAGCAGCAGTAAAGGTGATTATATTTATTAAAAGTTTCTGAACATTTTCAACGAATTATTCACACACCAAAACTGTAAGTTATTACCGCCTCACAACTAAACACAGAAACAGCCTTTATTAGAAATACATTAAAAAAAATTGCACCGAAATTAATACAAATCTTTTGAAACGAAAATATGGTAAAGACCACTTTTCACTCTAGTCGAATTTATTGCCATTGTATTTCATAATGACCAGTTTACATAATCTAATTTGCTAGCAACTATTCTACATGTGATAAATGACAGTGTGGCTTCACAATAGTATAACAAATCTCGCTTTTGGGATTAGTAACAACTGATATAGCTCTGTGTGTGGCACCTCGGTACTTCTGTGTGCGCAATATCTCTGTATATCTTGAGCTAAGTTCTTTGACCATAACATGTAAACATTGCTATGTTTGGAGTGACAGTTATAAAGTGTACTGTGGCGATGTTTGGAGTGACAGTTATAAAGTGTACTGCGTACTGTGCAAAACCAGAAACATGGGAGTGCAAATTAGCATCATGTTACAATGTTCTCAACTAATATCCATGAGAAATGTACGAATACGAACTGTATACTTTACTTATATGTGAATACACTTATAGCCTTATCACAAATCACTCCACCACATACCATACTTGTTTTATGTATATGTATATCTATAGGATACCTGTGTATGTATAACTGTGTGTTAAGCAAAAAGTAATTTAGTTTTTTTTTTTTCTTTTTAACAGTTAACACTGAATGTAAACACCTGAAGATGGGCACAAGTCCGAAACCGGTAGTGTTTCAATAAACCGCCAATAATTGTGACTAGTACAGACGACTAAAAATGAGATTGACAGGAAGTGCAAAATGGATAAGCAGGAGTGGCTAGAAGCCAAATGCAAATCTGTAGAAGAATGTATAGCAAGGGGAAAAGTAGATACCGGCTACAGGAAAATAAAAGCGACATTTGGGGACAAGAAAAGCAACTCTACGATATCAAGAACTCAGATGGGAAACCAGTTCTCAGCAAAGAAGGGAAAGCTGAAAGGTGGAAAGAGTACATAGAGCAGCTCTACAAAGGAAATGAACTTAGAAACGATGTTGTAGGAAGGGAAGAGGAAGTAGATCAAGATGAAATAGGAGATAGTATACTAAGAGATGAATTTGACAGAGCCTTGAAAGACCTAGGTAGGAACAAGGCCCCAGGAATAGATGACATACCCTCAGAGCTACTAAAATCTCTGGGAGAGCCAGCCATGACAAGATTATTTGAACTGGTGTGTAGGATGTATGAGACAGGCAAAATACCCTCAGACTTTAAGAAAAATGTAATAATCCCCATTCCAAAGAAATCAGGCGCAGACAGGTGTGAAAATTACAGAACCATCAGTTTGATAAGTCATGGTTGCAAAATTTTAACACGAATTATCTACAGGAGAATGGAAAAGCTGGTAGAAGCTGACCTCGGGGAAGATCAGTTTGAATTCAGGAGGAAAGTAGGAACCCGGGAGGCAATACTCACTTTACGTCTTATCTTAGAAGATAGATTAAGGAAAGGCAAACCTACATTTTTAGCTTTTGTAGATTTGGAGAAAGCGTTTGACAATGTTGACTGGAATACACTCTTTCAAATTCTGAAGTCAGCAGGGGTAAAATACAGGGAAAGGAGAGTTATTTACAACTTGTACAAAAGCCAGACCGCAGTTATTAGACTCGAAGGGCATGAAAGGGAAGCATCAGTTGGGAAGGGAGTAAGACAAGGTTGTAGCCTTTCTCCGATGTTATTCAATTTGTACATCGAGCAGGCGGTGAAGGAAAGCAAGGAAAAATTTGGAATAGGGATTAAAGTTCAGGGGGAAGAAATAAAAACATTGCGTTTTGCTGATGACATTGTAATTCTGTCAGAGACAGCAAAGGACCTGGAAGAGCAGTTGAATGGAATGGACAGCGTGTTGAAGAGTGCATATAAAATGAACATTAACAAGAGCAAAACAAAAATAATGGAATGCGGTCTTAGAAAATCAGGCGATGCTGAAGGAATTAGATTAGGTAACGAAACAATGAAGGTGGTAGATGATATTTGTTACTTGGGTAGTAAAATAACATGCGATGGTCGCAGTACAGAGGATATAAAATACAGAATGGCAATGGGCAGAAAAGCATTTTTGAAAAAGAGAAATTTGCTAACATCGAATATTAACTTAAGGGTAAGGAAGTCTTTTCTGAAGGCATCTGTGTGGAGTGTTGCCTTGTATGGGAGTGAAACATGGACGATAAGCAGTGCGGACAGGAAGAGAATAGAGGCTTTTGAAATATGGTACTACAGAAGAATGCTGAAGATTAGGTGGGTAGATCGCATAACTAATGAAGAGGTACTGAACAGAATTGGTGAGAAAAGGAATTTTTGGCATACCCTGACTAAAAGAAGGGATCGCTTGGTAGGACACATTCTTAGACATCGGGGAATCGTAAATTTAGCATTGGAGGGAAGTGTGTGGGGTAAAAATCGCAGAGGGAGACCAAGAGATGCGTATAGTAAGCAGATTCAAGTGGATGTGGGTTGCCGTTCTTATAAGGAGATGAAAAGGCTTGCTCAGGATAGAGTAGGGTGGAGAGCTGCATCAAACCAGTCTCCGGACTGAAGACCATAACAACAATTGTGACTGGTGGCGGATTTTATTTCCACAATCTATAAGGAACAGTCACGGAGTTCAACATCCATTACGGATAAAATTCACATTCTAAGTCCAAATTAAATTCAGAGCAAACTGATAACAAACTCACAGTGATCAATTTTCATTGTTTTATTATGACTAGTACATTAATTTTAACAGGTCCACTGCATCTATTTACTGGCTACGTACAGGGGCATCAGTTGGAAGAGGCAAGATAATTTTTGCATTCTCTATTTAATACGTATAGGAAACGCCCAACGTGAGGAATCTAGGGACTGATCACCTAGCTGTTTGGTCCCTTCCTCCCATGGCGGAATCTAATTCAGTTTCCTGGCCGTTATTTAAACAAACGTTGGAAGTACGCTGTGGCCGAGGGAGACGGTTGCCACGGTTTGAAAATCCGCAGCAGTTCATGACACCCAAGCTGAAGGCCGGACGTTATCCACTGCCAGCAGCCACGGACACCTTACCGGCTACCAATCTCTCCCTCAGTTTGGTTGGCTAAGGAACCTATTTGCATAATGCGGAAGTGCAAACGAGTACGTAACAGTGTCTATACGTAACCTAGAGAGTAGCTCTCCAGCCCCAAATTTATTCTAATTTCTAGTGGTGTTAACTTGGAGAGGAAAGCGTGCGTCAGTTTTCTTCGTTAAGTAGCATTTGTTTCTCTTTGTCTTAGGCCAGCCGCGATAGACTCGTGATGTATCGGGCTTCAATGTATTCCACTATTGATACATTGTCATAGTGCAATCAATGCATTTTCATCACCAGACTCTGGTGCTGCAAAAAGATATGTAGCGTCATATATACCTTGGTCCGACCCCTGTTTCTGTGATCCTTCTCGTAACCCATGTCTGGTTCACTTCCATCTGTGAGATTTCTCTGGGACTGATCTTTATTTTGTTAATGCGTAAATTAGTGTTTTTGCGACTTTATAGCAAGTCCATTTCTCTCCTAGCGACTATATGGTGACATCAGAATGGGTTTTATTGTGGAAACTGTTACATGCTACTAAATGGGACCCAGGGGAGGTCGACGTCTGTTCCTAGAGGTACATCTTGGAATCAGAGGCAAAGTTACGATAACAGAGGAGATCAAGGAAACAGTTCTAGGCAAGTCGCATTCCACAGTACAAGAGAGCGTCCGTTCTCCGGTGTGTCGTTGAAGTCTCATAACAACATGCCCCATGTGACCACGTGTTTGGCTCTTGGTTGATGGATGGATTCTTCAGCAGAACCAAACCACCAACAAGGCCGAATGAAGAGGCACGTGTCCGGAAGAAGCGTGCGGAAACTTCCAACAGCAGGCATGATGCCCGGACCGTGAGCGGCCATGCCAGCCAGGCTGAACAACAATACAAATGGAAAAAATATACTCATCATTCTTATGCACCCGAGGGGCAGACTTTACCCTCATATTATATTTTTGAACTGTTTCCCCTGAGTTTCATCGTCTGTAACTTCCCTTACACTCCCTTTTTTTAAATTAATCATCTACTATACAACGAAATACATGGTGAAAAAATCGCTCCGGAAGAAGGTCCGAAGGTGGGTGATCTGTTAGGGAACAATGTTAGTCGGTGCCTCTCGAAAATTAATTATTCCATCATTAATAATTCAGCCTCGTAAGCGGAGAGTACTGCTACAATTACTTTCATCAAAATTCACAGGGCTACAGAACCTCGAGGGCCAGATTTTACGAACGGTATGCCAGTGTAGCGCCACTAAAGAATTTAGCAAAAACTTAAAATAAATTATCTTAATATTCACCATGAGGTAGAAGCAAGCAAACGAGGCACTGAGTCGATACCAGTGGTTAATGTCATAGGATCGTTCTAATTACCTACAGCAACAACTTTGTGTAACGTTTAGGTAACTAGCATGGTGCAAACGAAGTGGTAACGAAGGAGTAGCGACAGCAACTTACTGTGTATACTGGCAGAGGTCAATACAGCAGTCGTATGACGCTGTTGCCTAGAGACAAAACGTTTTTGGAGAAGCCTAGACCAGCGCTCATTTTACAGCTATGAATATGTTTATACTAAAGTGAGCCCTGAGATGACAAATGGCTTAGAAAAGCGATTTGAACGATTATAAACTGATGAGAAAAATTCCTACACCTGCCTGGAACGACGGCGTCCATTTTGATCCAATGACGGAATATACCACAGGGTTACAGTAAATTTACTGATAAGGGTTTAAAAGTAACCTTGCAGCAGATTGCGTAGCTTTCAGAGCTTTCATAGGAAATGATTGCAGTCATGAACAGATCCGCACAAAGGCAGGGAGGGGGGGGGGGAGCCAAAACGACAAATAACTCATCTCGTATTGCATATACGAGCATGCTACCATGCTTACATATACCTAGGATGAACAGCGCCAGAGTGAAAAAGAGCATTTTCGATGTATTAGTAAGCTCAATATAAAAAGCTGGTTTTATGAGATAGAAGAAGCCTGAAATATGCTAGAATCAATATGGAGATGATAAATGAAAGGGAAAAATTCAGCAACAAAATAATAAACTTTAAATTTGCGGTAAAAGAAAGGAAGAAAATTGGGAAAACATGGAGAAAGCAAAGGAAACAGGAGCTCAGACTAAAAATGAAGAGGTTTCGAAAAAAGAAAAGAATAAAAAGGGATAAGAAATAGTAATGTAAATTCAAATTTACATTTACATGTGCAATATTAATAATAGTAATATTTGTGCAGAGTGTCACTATATTGAATGACCAAACTTTGACTGTCTATTTGAGGCTCAAATATAAGCAAAATATTCCTTCCGATTTTTTCCACCAGTATCATTTCCTACAGAGATAATAGAGAAAATGAAGTTTGAATTGTAACCTCAAGTACAGTTCGTTTAAATTAATGTTTCTTTCTACAGACATAAATTTAAGTAATTATCTACATAGTTCTTTTTAACATAACCGAACAAAGTAACATCATTAAACAGTATCAGGACAAACCAGCTGCACACTTCTTGTATTTAAAACGTCAACATAGGTTTGCATTTATTGAGATGCATCCAAAGCCATTATAGTTTGGTTTTTCATGCTGCTGATTACATAAGATTATGGGCTATTCGTTAAGAAATTAAAAAGGTTTCTTAAAATTATTTTGGTTAGGATTTCGACTTTCTAATAGTAATAACTGTCATAAGCCACTGCCATAGGATATATTTGAATTTGGGTTTCGTAGTTAATAAAAAATTTCATAAGAGATTATGTATATTGTAAAGTTATGGTGAATATCCGTAGATCTTTAAAATAGTGGCTGCAAGGTGATCGTAATAAAATACTTTTTATGATATACACCGGATTATCCTAAAATACGATACCATATGAAAGCAGTGAATGAAACTAGGCATATTAAGCTATTTTACTGAGATGTTTGTCATCAAAGTTTGCTGTAACCCAAATGTTGCTGAACTCAAACGATGGATCAGCAATCATAATCAAGTAATAATAATTCTTACATGTGGGAATTAACTTATATATGCACTTCACTGCTACAGACAGGCGCACTGAAATGACACTCATACTCACATAAATTTCAGCCACAGCCTTCATCAGAAGTAGAGCACACAGCTATTCATACAGGCACAACACACACACCGTGTCCAGCTATCTCGCCCAACTTAACATTCCTGACTAATGAAGGCTGTGGCAAAAAATTGTGTATTATTGTTTTTTATATATTTTTATATTTAGACTGGTTCAAATGTTTCCAAAGCTACGGAACCAAACTCCTGTGGTCATCAGTCCCTCAGCTTACAAACTGTTTAAACTGACTTATGCTAAGGAAAACAAACCTTTGGTCGGGGGAGGGCTGGGACCTCTGGAGGGAGCAATAGTTTGGAGAAAGGTACCTTAGAGCACACGGCCCCTCCTGCGTGGACTTGACAGTGAGTTGCAAATTATCCACACCATAAGTATTGCTGGTGTTGAGCGGTAGGTTACCAGCTTGATGTCAGGATGAAGTGTGAAACGTAGTAAAGCACCAGAGGAGATTAGTATAACAATATTATAGTTAATAAGTTTATTCAACTAAATACAAGCTTTTCTGGTGTAGGCAGCAGCTCGGCGTGAGCTACATCAGCACGTGAAGTCTCCTTTGGCCGCATCAACTCGCCATCTCACCGCGTGTTCAATGGACCCGCCGTTGTATCGGTCGGACGGAGGTGCCCGCACCGTGACGTCTGCGTTTTGTAGCAAGGGCTGCCAGGGAAAGTCCTTGCTCCCTTCTCCGGTCTATACCACTACTTGTAGGTCTATACTTGAAAGCAGTGGAGTCGGATGCCGTGATGACAGATGACCTCCTGATACCGCTGGCAGGGTTAGCACCAGAGTCTAGCTTGTCGGAAGGATCCTTTAGAACTTTTAGGAAATCAAGTAATAAATATTGATCTGGCCTCAGGCAGCAACCATATTCAGCCTTTTGAAGACGGTAGACGGCGGTTCACCATCTCCTTGGATGATGGTCAGTTTGAAGCATAGTAGTTGTCTCCAGACTACATCTACTATCAGTGACTAGTGGCTATTAGTCTGTACTGCAGTATCTGAGACATAAGCTGAATACATAAATCAGATCATTGGATCGACGACTAATCTACTGAGCATCTTCGATTCCAAAGTCTAAGTGGCTACACTTCTAAAAGAGGGAGTACATATACAGAAATCGGCTGAAGCTATGAAGAATGGGACGGTTTATAATGACCGAATGAGTCCTATTTGTTAGTGCAGTGTTCACTCAACAAACACTTTAACCGCTGACGTATCCTCATTCACTCTTGTGAGAGAGTTACACGTAGTTATGAAATGATTACAAGCTGAGCTCCTTGTCATGCTTACAAATGATTACTGGCTTACTAGTTTTATAAGAAGGATAAGCTATAAAATTTTTTTGTCACTTTACAATGGAAGAAAAGCCGCTAGATAGGTCAAGAAAGACGGGGTACTCAAGAGCAGTGTGTTATACCCCATTCTGTATAACATTCATAGAAACTGTCAGAGCATGAAAGTGTAGCCCAGTTTACTCAAGCAGATGACACGACAATTACGTCCATGAGAGCAATCTCTCAGGAGGTGTTTAGGGCCCTAACTTCTCTTTCAATTATGTAAGGACAGGAAAGGGGCATCCTTAGAGTAAAAGTACTGAATCAAATTTCAGTTAAATCTTTTATTACAGATCAATTTACGTTATCAAACGTTTTATTTGTTAGTACTGAGTTTACACTCAAAATTTAACATCAACCAATATCTTTTTAAACCAAAATTTAAAAAACATAGCATTTTTTTCATTCAGCTAAAATTTTGAAAAAAATTGCAATAATTTTTAAACCATTTGAAAAAAAGGTTCCTATGAACCTTTTAATAAAACTGAAAACATTAAAGTAGTATACATCAAATTCCTACTACATTGAATAATTAAAATATATTAACTTATCTAGAAAAGTAACAACCACAATATTGCGGCACCTCGCCTGACACACCACGTCACAGCCCCTTACGATGTTGGCGTAGGGCCCGGTGGTCTTCGGGTAAAGCGCACGATTAGAAACCGAAGGGTGACGGGTTCGAAACCCAGTCATGCCTCGGAATTTTTTTCCCTCTGCGATTTAACCCATCCTTTACCTCTCAACAAAGTGAGACATCGCCAGGAACAACACGTGGTTCGGATTCCACGTTAAGCTGTAGGCGAAACATGTCCACATAACGTGTTCCATTTAATTGACTCCCCATGAACAAATGTTGATGAGCTTCAGACATTTTTCTTTTTTGAGTGTAGCAAGACACTCCACTCGCAATATGCGAGATACCAGGCATTATATATTGATTTAGTTTTATCTGTATGTAAAATTCTTTCTATGTTGTACAAGAGGCTCCAAATATGTATTAGTGTGCATTGGCCCTGGCTTCCACAGAATGAATGATACTTTGTATGTAAGAAAGTAGGAAGTGCTAGGCGCACCTCGTCTGTTTTGTGTCGTCGTTTCTTTCAATTGCTGGGTGATTAATGTCTCTGGGTGAGAAGTAGGATTGCCAACTGCTGAGTAGAACCCAGTCTCAGCAATGTAGCTTGCTCTTAACCTCCTTGGCTGGGGGTTGGTCAAGTTACCTGCTTGACGAATGGTGACACTCTCTGGGCTCCCCTCCGCAATCGCTGCTTGGTAACGGCTAGACAGTGGTGAAGAGAGCTATTCATTCGTTTCTTGGTTCCTGGCAGGGTACGTACCTCTGGTTTTGGTTCTGCTGTGGCCTCGTGGCTCGATTTAGTTCAGGCTCCATAGTCGTACTTATCCCTTTTCTCAAGTTTAATTCTGGGAGTAGCAGCTTCACTATATGTAGTAGTGAAGTTCTGCTGTGGCCCCGTGGCTCGACTTAGTTCAGGGTCCATAGTCGTACCTTTTCCTTTTCGCAAGTTTAATTCTGGGAGTAGCAGCTACACTATGTTATAGTAGTGAGATTTTACTTAATTTCGTACAGGATTGCTAATTTTATGTCGATTTTTGCTGGAATCTAATTCCAAGGCTGATGGTGCTTCGTTAGTATAGTTCTTGCACTTCATAACTTTTAAATCATTTCTTCGCCTGTTTAAATATGTTCAGTGTCTTTCGCGTTCTTATCGTAGTTGAATTGTAATATTTTCGGGGACTCGCGGTGCCTATACCGTTCGTACTTTGTCGACAGAACACGTGGACGACATCAGACTAAGCCAGCTTTTTCATCATTCAGTGCACATGAGTGGTTAATAATTGCATGGCTAATTTGCTAAAGTGTTTCCTAGTGAGTGTAGCGTGATTATTTTCCCCGAAATGTCCATTCCAACTGGTAATCTGTGTACTTGTGGGCCCACATGTGCGCCGATTAGAGTGTTCCCTGCCGTTGTTGTTACCATTAAATAGGTCTTTTTCCTCTGTGAAGAAAGAAGCGTTGCATGACGTATATCGTGTTTTTAATTTTCATGAAAGAGAATTATTTCATTTCTCTGAATCTTTGTGACCGAACTCTGCATTGTGCTGTAGCAATCTGTAACCTTGCTCTGATCAGAAGGAATGGTTGCACGATATATTTCGCGATCTTCTCTTCGAAATTGAATTTGTTAACTTTTGCATATTTTGGGTTCCAACTTAGTAGAGTGCTGTTATGGAAGGGAAGTAGTACTGTTTCATTGTGCACGAGTGTACCTTTGATCTGCACTCTCTACTTTGCTTTGCTGTCGTCTTGGTGTATTGGTGTTGGGTGCTTGGTAAGTACCTGCATGGCTTGGCGTATGAATCTGTGTGGGAATGTGCTGCAATTCCTCCGGTCTCCCCTATAAAACGTGATCGTAATTAACCTGTACTCAACTTTGCAGGTGGGCAACTTAAGGGCCATGTAATTGTGGATATTTTGAATACTTTGTAAGGTGTATTTTTTTTAAAAAAAAATTCTTCCCCCGTTGTTGTTTTTGTTTTGAATAATAAATTAACTTCTTAAAGTATAAGCCTCCTGTGCTAATTTAAATTATCTCCTCATCATCTATTTTGGATTAATGTGGGGTAATTTGTTCATGTATCTTATGATTCTGCTCCCTTCTGGAGCATTATTTGCGTTTCCGTTGCCAACATTTATGATTTCTGATTTAGATCCGTGACTGCGGATCATTCTTTAATTGTGTGCAGTTTCCTCTGAAGATTACAGTAAAGGTGGAACTGTTTGTTAACTTATAGAATCAGAGTTTTGCTTAAGGGAACTGTATACTTCCGCCGCTGTGTGAATATCGCCGTACTTAGATTTCGTGAGCAAGCAGTCAATTGTTAACTTCTTAACTTCACGAACGCGGCCAGATAACAGCAAAAAAAAAAAAAAAAAAAAAAAAAAAAAAAAAAAAAAAAAAAAAAAAAAAAACAGCGGGTGAGTTTCACTTGGAGTACCGCTGCCAGGATTCGCCCTTCTGGCGTGTTCTGATATTTTTTAAAATTATTTTATTAATTCAAATATCCACCCATCCCCTGTAATTGTGAGAGTACAGTAGTGCAGCAAGCGCTTAAATTTGTGTCTTTCCCTTTCAGCAGATTATTTTTGTCTATTTTGGGGGAGTTTTTTTTATTAACGGCAATTTTCGTGCCTTTAACAACGTGTAAATTGCGTGTGAAATTTTATTGAAGCACCTGTGTTCTGCCACATGGGATGCTAGGCTGTTGCTTTGTGTTTCCGTCGTTGTATTCACTGTAAGATTGAAATGGATAGTTTCACAGCTTCGGCGATTGAAACGCGTAGGCGCGCAGCAATGAAAGAGCAACGGAGTAAAAGAGTCAGGTCGCGTGTAGCTGAAAGTAACGCGGTGTTAGATTCTTGGGTAGCCCTATCGGTTGAAAACTTAGACATTTCGAACCAGGGGATAACCGCCCCCGTGGACGAACACCCCATTAACACGGGAAACCTAGAGTTTACACTCGCCGGAAGCAGTGGCGTGCCTAATATGGTAGCGCTTGGAAGCGAGTCGCGTCCTCTTGGGGACAAAGCAGTGGCCGGCCCAGTAGCTAAGCCGGATGCTCCACCCGCCCCTGCATCAGTGGCAGCCCCCATGAACAACGATCTAGCAATTTTACTCGCCCACCTCGTTGAAATTCGAAGCAAGGTAGGTGGAATTAAAACACAAGTAGCCAGTGTTAAAACATAAGTGCAATTGAAGATCGGTAGGCAAGAGGATGGTATGTTCACCCTTCAAAAAGAGGTAGCCGGTGTAAAAACAAAAGTGCAAGAGAATCTCAGTAGGCAAGAGGGGGTGTGATCACCCTTCAAAAAGAGATTCTCGGTTCTCGGTCACCTGGACGAGATGGCGAAGGTAGTATCCGAAAGGATTGAACAGAACGCCGACGTCATGAGAGTAAACAAGGAAGAGATTGGCAAGGTAAACGCGAGGGTCGACGCGGTAGAGGTGCGAGCCGACAGTATTGTAACGAGCGTTAATGAGGTGAAAGAGTGCGTCGGCAATGCAGAAACACGTGTCGGCGACGTGAGTAACCGAGTTGATACAATTGATGCGCGCGTCGATGTAGTGGCCGGCCGAGTTGATGAAGCGATCTCTTCTGTTGGTGCCGTAGGCGGACGTGTAGGTACGGTGGAGTCTGAAATTGTTCAATTGAAGAACCAGCTCGGGGACATCACCGGCCGAATGAATGAAATGCGCGTCGCCGGCGGAGAGCGCGCGCCTAGTAGCCACGCAATTACCGTGCGTGAGCGGACGGATAAGCAGCCGTCTGACGCGGCTCCGGCTTTTGAAGATGATGAAGTTGCGCATCAACGACGTCCGGTGAGCTGTCCGAACAGGGCGAACCGCAGTAGCCGAGAACCAGCTCCTGCCTTTGACTGCAACCAGTTTCTCACCGTGCGAAAGTTCGAAACCTTTCGTAATGCTCCCACCGGTATCCACCCCCACGCTTGGCTGGCTCAATTTGAGGAAACGATGGGGTAATAGTAATGGTAGAAACGGGCATCAAAACCGTGTACACTGGACAAGGCCGCCGACACCTCTGCAAGGCGTCGAGGTGCGATCGCCTGACCCCCGAGGTTCTTCTAGCGGAGGAATCGATTGTGACTGCGACTACGGAACGCGTAAACCATTTAAAATTTGACGACCTACGAGAGGTTCTTCTGGAGGAAGAGACGCACACGACAGGGGCGACAGTACAACCCGTGCTGGAAATTGAAGTTTAGGGCGTGAAATTACGGTGTATCTTAGACACGGAAAGTGTTATATCGGTAATGACCGAGGATGCTTTTAACCGATGCCTGGCAGAAGGTTCTTGGCCAGTACTACGCACCAAAGGTTAAAGGAGCTTTGGTTGAAAGGAGCGTGGAGGTTACGAAGAAGGCCGAAATTCAGTTTAACTGCCAAGGCTATAATTTCGTCGCCAGTTTTATAGTTGTGCCGTCGCTCGCTGAGGACGTGTTGCTCGGCGTTGAATTTTTAGTAGCGCACCAGGTCACACTGAACTTTGGAGAAGGTGAAGTGCGCCTGTTACTTGATGGGTCAAATATAAAGTTAAAATTTGACGAATGCACTACGACGTTGATTTACGATGGTCCGTCTTGTCACTTTCTATCTCACTTCCTAACCGATTATCGGACGATATGTGGTGCCGACCCGGTAACCTCTGATTGCGGTCAACCGACGCTATTGTTGCTTAATTCGGATGAACAAAAGGTCAGTTCGATAGAAGACGCTCCATCTCTGGCTAAGGCTGAAATGTCCCGCATTTTGCATAAAAATGCTTCAATTTTTTCTGATGCCCTCGGTATCATTAAGAACTTTCGTTATCAATTCAAAGTGCGGGAACGTACCAAGTTTTTTGTCAAGAAAGATGAGGTAGCAGAGGAAATTGAACAAATGAAAAGAATTGTGCATGAAAATGCTGTTGAGCTAGAGACAATTCGGACCAAGAAGTCCCATGGTGTGCACCACGTTTCTAGCTTAAGACTCTACAGAGAATAAGTGTATTAGTGTGTATATTTTATTGTATTTATAGGTTCAATATTTTTTTTTTTGGTCTTGTGTATTTATGTGTACCGCGTCAACCAAGGTACCACGAAAATTGTGTCGTAAGGGTTTGTGTGTATTTCGTAGGTGAACGCACATTACGTATATTCGTCATCGCCCTACTGGCGTAACACCTGGCGTGATGGTATGGGGTGCAATTGGTTACACGTCTCAGTCACCTCTTTGCGTCGATAGCATTTTGAACAGTGACAGTTACATTTCAGATGTGTTACGACCCGTGGCTTAACCATTCATTCGAGCCCTGCGAAACCATATATTTCAGTAGGATGGTGCACAACCACGTGTTGCAGCTCCTGTAAGAGCCTTTCTGGATACGGGAAGAGTTCGACAGCTGTCCTAGCCAGCACTTTCTCCAGATCTATCACCAACTGAAAACGTCTAGCCAATGGTGGCCGAGCAACTGGCTCCTCACAATACGCCAGTAACTACTCTAGTTGAACTGTGGTATCGTGTTGAAGCTACATGGGTATTTTACCTGTACACGGCATCCAAGCTCTGTTTGACTGAATGTCCAGGCGTATCAAGACAGTTATTACGGCCTAGGTGGTTGTTACGGGTACTGTTTTCTCAGTATCAATGCACCGAAATTGCGTGAAAATGTAATCATATCTCTTTTCTACCATAATATATTTGTCCAATGAATAACCGTTTATCATCTGCATTTTTTCTTGGTGTAGCAATTTTAATGGCCAGTAGTGTAGTGTAGTTACATTAAACTATATGGTCTGAATTCACACTTACTATGTTTTATAGCTTACTCGAAAATAAAAGAAACATTTGGAGATAAGGAAAACAGCTCTATGAATATCAAGGGCACTGATGGAAAACCAGTTCTCAGCAAAGAAGGGAAAGCTGAAAGGTGGAAAGAGTATATAGAGGGGCTCTACAAAGGAAATGAACTTCGAGACAATATTGTAGGAAGGGAAGAGGATGTAGATGAAGATGAAATAGGAGATACTGTACTGAGAGAAGAATTTGACAGAGCCCTGAAAGACCAAAGTCGAAACAAGGCCCCTGGAGTAGATGATATTCCCTCAGAGCTACTGAAGTCTCTGGGAGAACCAGCCATGACAAACCTGTTTCACCTGGTGTGTAAGATGTATGAGACAGGTGAAATACCCTCAGAAAAATGTTATAATCCCCATCCCTAAGAAAGCAGGTGCAGACAGGTGTGAAAACTACAGACCATCGGTTTAATAAGTCATGGTTGCAAAATATTAACGCGAATTATATACAGAAGGATGGAGAAGCCGGTAGGAGCCGACCTCGGGGAAGATCAGTTTGGGTTCAGGAGAAATGTAGGAACACGGGAGGCAATACTCACTTTACGGCTTATCCTAGAAGATAGATTAAGAAAAGGCTAACATACAGTTCTAGCTTTTGTAGATTTGGAGAAGGCTTTTGACAATGTTGACTGGAATAAACTCTTTCAAGTTCTGAAGCAAGCAGGAGTAAAATATAGGGACCGTAAGGTTATTTACAACTTGTACATAAACCAGACAGCGGTTATCAGAGTTGAAGGGCATGAAAGGGATGCAGTGGTTGTGAAGGGAGTAAGACAGGGTTGTAGTCTTTTTTCCATTGTTGTTCAATTTGTACATTGACCAAGCTATAAAGGAAAGCAATGAGAAATTTGGTGAAGGAATTAAAGTTCAGTGGGAAGAATTAAAAACATTGCGTTTTGCCGACGACATAGTAATTCTGTCAGATACAGCAAAGGACCTGGTAGAGCAATTGAACGGAATGGGCAGTGTGCTGAAACGTGCATATAAGATGAACATTAACAAGAGCAAAACTAGGGTAATGGAGTGCAGTGTACGAAAATCAGGTGATGCTGAAGGAATTAGATTGGGAAACGAAGCAATAAAGGAGGAAGATGAGTTTTGTTACTTGGGCAGTAAAATAACAAATGATGGTCGCAGTA
Organism: Locusta migratoria; assembly: GCA_026315105.1. Taxonomy (NCBI): domain Eukaryota; kingdom Metazoa; phylum Arthropoda; class Insecta; order Orthoptera; family Acrididae; genus Locusta; species Locusta migratoria. Next base: position 152,850,663 of record CM048749.1, read on the forward strand.
CAGAGGATATAAAATGCAGATTGGCAATGGGTAGAAAAGCGTTCTTCAAAAAGAGAAATTTTATTACATCGAATATTGATTTAAACCTAAGGAAGTCCTTTCTGAAGGCATTTGTATGGAGTGTTGCCTTGTGTAGAGTGAGACATGGACGATAAACAGTGCGGACAGGATGAGGATTGAGGATTTTGAAATATGGTGCTACAGAAGAAGCTGAAGATTAGGTGGGTGGATCGCGTAACTAATGAGGAGGTACTGAACAGAATTGGGAAGAAAAGGAATTTCTGGCATACCTTGACTAAAAGAAGGGATAGATTGGTAGGACACATTCTTCGATATCAAGGAATTGTGAATTTAGCGTTGGTGGGAAGTGTATGGGGAAAAAATCGCAGGGGAAGACCAAGAGATGGATACAGTAAGCAGATTCAGAGAGATGTAGGTTGTCGCTCTTATGTGGAGATGAAGAGGCTTGCTCAGGATAGGGTACTGTGGAGAGCTGCATGAAACCAGTCTCCGGACTGAAGACCACAACAACAACACATGTTTAATAGATCGTTTTTCCGCGGCGATGTTGTAATATTCGAAAACAGTATATGTTCGAAAATCTCTCTGAAAATCGACTTCAGTGATACGGATCTGTAATACAGTGAGTTAGTTGTACGACTTTTCTTGAGATCCCCAGCCACCTGTGTGGTTTTCCACGCGTTAGGGTCAGACATTTCGGGGAACGGTTTTTGTAGTTGCTAGGTATGGAGGTGATTCATCGGCATTGTCAGAAATGTATATTAGGGAGATGATGAAATATTGAGAGAAAAATCTGCACATATTTTTCCTGTGAATTCACGCGGGAAATACAGAGAGATAACAAAATTTAAAACAAAGAGAGATACAAAATATTCGTCCCGCAACGTTAAATTCGTTGTGTGCAGGGAACGTAACGAAAAGACCTACTGCTATTTCCCCATTTTGCTCTTACAAATGAAACATTGTTGTTGGGTAATGTTGTTGTCGCAATTTCAGACTTGTATTTAGCGAGTAATAAAACAGTACGCCGCTTCACGGAGAGTATTACCGCTATCTGAAATGAGTCAGGGAACATTGAGTCAAGCGAATATGACCCGGAGGAACGTACAACTGCTGTTCGTTAAATTTTATTTACCTCAACTATCCCACAACTTTAATGATTACAGTCAATGTTTTCTCTCAAAAATTCTAAAGGAAAACCAAATCTTTCTCATCTCATAATGTCACATAGAATTTCCAAGCGTGTATTTAAATATGCGTTTCTCATTTATTCACTCTGGACTCACATTCAAGACGACGGCAAATAACACCCGCCTCCAGCGATTCATATATATTTCTTCCATGATTTACCTCAACTGTTTCATGCGAACGCCGAGGTAGTACCTTCCAAAGGGCAAGGACGCTTTCCTATGCCGTCTTCAACGAAATCAATGCAAGATTGAGCTTTATTTATAACGGCCTTAAACAAGGTTTTAAAATAATATGAAAACCTGACATATATTTATTGATTAGCAAAGATCAGAGCCACAACTGGCTCTTGCAACAGATGAAGCTTTTCGAGGAACAGATTCGTAAATTGTTCTCAAAGTATTCTTCTACCGAAGCATCTCCAGTTACTTCAACGATGCTCGGACTATAAAGCTCGTCCTCACTCTTTGTTCTAATACACCCAACCATTTTAGTAGACGCATTTGTTCTAATTAATGAATTTCAACATATTCCATTAATAGTGCATCATTTCTTAGAAAAAAAGAAAGAAACAAGGTAATTTGTTGCAATGTACACACGTCCCTTCGGTTTCATAAAGGAACGACAGTTGCCACTAAAATCTAGGACTCCATTTATATATGTAACTACCAGTATCAATACGTCGTTTAGAGTATTCATTATCACAGTATCCTCCCAGTTGATGCGCATATGCTTCATAACACCATTGTTCAGTTCGTTGTTATGTATTTCACGATATGTTCACGAAATAGAAAAACGCACATTTTAGAGGGAGAACTCTTGCATCTGCACAATTCTAAACATTCAGAACATAGCTCTATTTATTTAATAAGCGTGCCCGAATCCCTTTTAGTAGCCAAGGCGGAAAAATAATAGTGGAGGGTCCTGAAGTACCGACCATATGCAACACAAACTAATGCGCTGACATCTACACCACGGCGAACACCTACGTAAAAGTTTCATAGTTCTCTTACTACTGATGGCAGTTGTTAACTGCTAAAATGACATTTTTAGACACTAGATAATAATTTATTGTACTATGAACGATGTGATTCTGTTAATTGTTCAGTGCGCTACTCCTTTGAAATGACAAAAAGTCAGTTATTACAGGAAAATCTTAAAATACAAAAAGCAAGATGGTGTACGGCAGATAGAGTTCTAGATGAGGAGTGTCAAGTGACATTTTCTAAAGCTTGGTTTACGTGAAATCTAGTGACTGTCCATTCGCAGTTATTTCTGCAAATATCTCGGATAGAATGCGAAATATGAAAAAAAAAAAAAAGAACCATGGCACAACAAAATTGTAGCTACTTTTCTCCTCGACAAATTCGTGTCACATGAAACAGCAGTTGGTACTTACGGCCAGAAAACAACCTTAGCAATCCCTCCAGCAGCGGAAACATGTGCTGTATCTTTATTATTTCTGAAGATGACCTATACTTGGTTGAAACCAGTAAAATAAAGCATTTTTACCTCTGCGATCAAGACTGTTTTTACAATACAAAGAAAATGAATTCGACTTAATAAAAAAAGTAATTTGGAGGAAAAGTATAGCAGCTGTAAGTTTGTGGGACAATAGTACACGGGGCAACGACGAGCAGAAAATACCGTTAGTCTTTTGTTGCTTTTTTTGGGTGGCTTCAGAAATATGAAGGTCAATCGTTTTTAATTGGATACTGTAGTATGGTATTAATTTTGCAATAGAGGCTATAGAGACGAATCTAATGATGCATAACGATTAGGACTTTAGATGTCAACCAAGATCATGAAACTGCCATGGTGATTACGATGCAGCGCTGCAATCTTCTCATCGTGGATTGAGTGGTATTCCGTATAACTCCGACACTTGCTGATGCACATGCCTCGACCATTCACTCTCATATATCAAGGAAGTAGTGTATATTCGCCGAATACATCTTACCCATCTAACGGGCCGTTGCCATGTATACACCATTTTATGGTTGTGCAATATAACACTAATAAGGCAGGTAAGACTACTATCGTCGAAGCAAGCGAATATGAATGATGATTGTATTCATTCGAAGAACAAGACCATATGCTTCTCATTTACGGGGAATGCCTATGAAAGTCACTGGGACCTATAGACGTATACCTACTCACTTTACACGTCGTACATTTAAGTATGTATATGATAAATTGAGAACAACTGGATCTTAAACGTATCGGAAACATATACGGCCAGACCCGCTGCTTGCCCCGATGGCGCACGCGTGCGAACCAGATTTTTCCGCTCGCCCCCCCCCCCCCCCGCCCCGCCGCCACACACATACACACAAAATCTTTGCTTTCTTTCACACTCGTATAACGACAAGTAATCAGAATTTTTGTGAAATATAATTTCTTTAATAATTTTCTTTTTCAAATTTATCAATTGTTTTAAAAATTTTATCAATTGTTTTAAAAACTGATTGTAAGACTTTGTATAGTAGAAGAAACACTTTCTTGAAGATTGACCAATAAATTCTGGAGCCGCTTCAGCTGTTTTTATTGAGACCTTTTTTTATACAGGTCCACTACCGGTTTCGCGTCATTAGAGACGCATCTTCAGGTGTTACTGTGGTAAACAACAAAACAGTAATGAAAATTACAGGACCAATAACTTGATAAACGCGATACATGAATTGAACAAGGTATTACTTACAATATTTCTCTCGTCATAATTCGTTACTGAGTCCCAACATTCTAGTTGCTTTCATCCATCAATTGGTTAAACCTATTATATAGCAAGAAGAGAGGACATCTATAAATTTAATACCAGCAGATCGGGATAAAAAACTAAGTTACCATAGAGTCCCATACTTAGGTAATTTATCGGACCGGATAGGTATGGAAGAATATACCAGCCTTCTTCATTCCAAAAAATGTCGGAGCCAGATATAGACACAAATAAATGTCAAAGTTTAATCCGTACAAGGGAACAGGTATCTATTCAATCACCTGTAATGACTGTCCACAAAAGTATATTGGGCAGACAGGACGAGGCTTCGATGCCCGTTTTAAAGAACATACAAAATTGACTAACTCAAAGTCCGCCATCACCGTTTATTTAAGGGAAACCAAACACACAATATCCAGTAAAGAAAAAACCTAAGAATTCTATACAAAGAGAGTAAAGGTAATATCCTAAATCTTCTGGAAGAAGTGCAGATCATAAGACCTTTAAATAGCTGCTCAAACACTGAATAAACAAACAGAGTTAAAACACCGTTCTATTCTGATTAATTTTGAATATCTGAATCTAAATTGACTGTCCCTCTCAGCTCCATTCCAGAATGAACACCATCTTGCATTTTATATTTACAAATTTTACCGAATGACACATTCAGTGATAGGAATGTAGTTTAAATTGATTTGGACGCAGCTGGTTTCAACGAATCCAATGCACGATAGAAAAATCTATTGTTTCATTTAAAAAATTATATCTTTGTGGTGTAACACTTTGGAAAATGATACAATAAACTATGTTCATAGATCCGCAGAAAGTGTAACATTTGTGTTGACCTAAAGTGCTAAAATTTCCGGTCACCTATTATTTTATAAGTTACAGAGGCAAACACACTTAGTGAAACACCCTGTATATATATATATATATATATATATATATATATATATATATATATATATATATATATATATATATCGAGTGGGCAACCTGACTTCACAACTGGGAATCTCTCGTAAACCACAACAAATATTTTAAAACTAATTCCCCAGACCGAAAGTGAGGAGAGTAGCTGGTGTAATTAGTTAATTCAAACCATTAAAATGCACGGAAGTATGTTTTTAACACAAACATATGTTTTAGAAGGAAACTTGTTATTTTTAGCACAACTGAAAATAGGAACACTTACTTAAATAATGCCGTTTGTTCATTTTGAAATTTTAATTACATGCAGAGTTACTGTAACATAAAGTTGGCGCTTGAGTAACTCCTCAGCATTTCAGTCGTGTGTCTTGGACAGCACCGAATTAATTAGGGAAACAAAAACAGCAGGGATGTAAACGTATGTACAGAGGACACTTGAACAGCATATTACGTCCATATGCTTGTATTTTTATTAGTCGTTTCCCCTGAAGAATACTGTACTGCACTGAATTTTTTCAAGAAAATATACATTAACTTGAGAAATTTAGTCAAACTGAAATTTCAGTTCAATAAATGTTCAAAGTGATGCCCATCATTTACTACACATGTCTGCAGCCTACAGCGTAATGCATGTCTTACACGACGCAGTTCGTCTGCTGTAATGTTGCCACAGGCTGCCTCAATACGACGTTAATACCTTCTGGGGTTGTAAGCACCTCATTGTACACGTTCTCCTTTATCGTACCCCACAGAAAGAAGTCTAAAGGTGTAAGACCAGGAGAACGGGCTAGCCAATTTATGCATCCGCCACGTCCTATGAAACGCCCGTCGAACAAATGTTCCCACATTTGTAAAGCTTATGGAACTTAACTGCGGGGTCAACAGCCCCTAAACTTACAAACTACTTATGAACTAAATTACACTAAAGACAACACAAACATCCATGCCCGAGGGAGGATTCGAACCTCCGACACGGGACGCCGCGCTCCAGACCGAGCCGGTTCCTCTCGCGCAGCCCCGTCGAACATCCTGTAAAGAGTCAGCCTAGTGCTCATTGCAGAATGTGCAGGAGCACCATCATGTTGATACCACATACTGCTACGCGAATCAGCGGGAAATTTTCTAGCAAAGTCAGCTGCTCTTTTTGTAGAAATTCTATGTATTTTGCAGCTGTCTGGGTGCCTTCAATGAAATGAGGACCAATGAGGTGATCACCAAGTACTCAGCACCATATATTTACTGTCCACAGTCGCTGTTGCTCTACCGGTCGAAGTCAGCGAGGATTGTTCACGAACCAGTAATACAAGTTTCGTAAATTCACTGTCCCGCGGTTTGTAAAACCTGCTTCGTCTGTGAACAAGTAGAGCTGCAACACATTCTCTCTTAATGCCCATTGACAGAAATTCATTCGATTTATAATGTCTTCTCCCTGTAATGACTGATGCAGCGACACATGACACGGGTGAAATTTATGATGATCAAGTATGCGCATGACAATACTTTGGCTCATTGCATTGCCTCTAGAAATGTCATATGAACTCGTGTGTGGGTTCACGGCAACAGCAGCTAATACACCAACTGCACATGCTTCTCTGTCTAGGGTATGTTACTCACACGTTTGCGTGCTCGGACCATACCTGTTGCACAAAATTGTCTGTAGATGTTTTCAAATGTGCGGCGCGTCGGATGGTTTTGTCTGCACGTAAGGTGTATGCCTCAACTGCATTTTTTCTACACTCGAAATGAGAATCATTTCTGCGTTTTAAGAATTAGAATAAATCATTTTAACAGTTCTTACGACATTGAACAAACTGCTGTTCTTCCGACGTGCTTAAAATAATTTACCTTCCCACTTCGCTACTGTGCCTACGTCTGTTCTTACTTGTACTGTACAGTACAGTATACTACCAGAGACATCTAGTAACGCAGCGTTCAACACTTATTCTAAGAACAACGTCTAATTCATAATAACTGTAACAGAAAGCGCTGCATGCAGACGTCTAAACTTTGAAGGGTTGTAGCTCTCAAACTAACAGTGATAGGAATGTAGTTTAAATTGATATGGACGCACCTGGTTTCAACGAATCCAATGCACGATAGAAAAACCTATTGCTCCATTTAAAAAATTATATCTTTGTGCTGTAACTCTTTGGAAAATGATACAATAAACCATGTTCATAGCACCGCAGAAAGTGTAACATTTCTTGTGTTGACCTACCGCATTAAAATTTCCCGTCAGCTATTATTTTATAAGTTACACAGGCAAACACACTTAGTGAAACACCCTGTATATGTTATGTAGACATGTGTCCGGAAACGTTTAATTTCCATGTTAGAGCTCATTTTAGTTTTTTCCTTTAGATGTAAATTGAAATAATTCGTGCAGACAATTGTCAAAATACTAAATTGTTTCGTTAGTATGTTCTGTAATTCCTCGATTCACCGCCAGTTGGCCTAACTGAAGGAAGGTAATGTTGACTTCAGTGCATGTGTTGACATGTGACTCATTACTCTACAGTACTAGCATCAAGCACATCAGTAAGTAGCACCAACTGGTTAGTGTTCATCACGAACGTGGTTTTGCAGTCAGGGCAATGTTTACAAATGCGGATTTTGGAGATGCCCAATTGATGTATGGATTAGCACGGGGCAATAGCCGTGGGGCAGTACGTTTGTTTCCCGCAGGTTTCCAGAACGAAGGTGTCCCGACAGAAAGACCTTCCAAGCAATTAATCGGCGTCTTAGGGAGCACGGAACATTCCAGCCCATGACTCGCGACTGGGAAAAGCCTAGAACGACGAGCACACCTGCAATTGATGAGGCAATTCTTCGTGAAGTTGACGATAACCCAAATGTCAGCCATTCTCCAGGGCTGCATCAGCGCATGAGGGATTCTATGCGACGGAGGGTGGATGCATGTATCCTCGCTAACGGAGGACAGTTTGAACATTTCCTGCAACAAAGTGTTTGAAGTCACGCTGGTACTTTCTGTTGTTGTGTGTTTCCATTCCATGATTAATGTGATTTGAAGAGAAGTAATAAAATGAGTGAAACACCCTGTATTCTTTCTTTGTGTGTGAGGAATGTTTCCTGAAAGTTTGGCCGTACCTTTTTTGTAACACCCTGTACATACGTCTGTGTGTAATGGCAGAGATGTTTTATTAATGTACCGGGACAGGTTTCGTTACTCCCAGCTGTGGTACTCGCTGCAGAGACTCACGGCAGCGCGTCGGCGAGCCCCCGGGAGGCCACATTGACCTCTCCCTATGGCGCACAGCGTAAGCCCCGCCGATCCGCGCTCTCTCCATTACGCTCGGCGAAGCGCAGCGCCGGGGGCGGAATGCGGCCCCTCCGCCCCTCCGCCCCCGGGGGCGGCGCCCCGCCCCCCGCCCCCGGCCGGCCCGGCGCTGTGACGGCCGCCGCCGCCTCCCGCCTCCCGCGCGCCGGACAGGCCATTTGTCGCGGCGACAGCGCGCCGGCTGACAAATCGCGGGCCGGCGCCGCCATACATCTGGGCGCGCGTCCGTCCGCGGCCGACACGCCGCCTCGCTGTCCCGGTGGCTGCCGGACGCCGGACGACGGCGTCGGACGCTCTTCATCCAGCGCGGCGACCGCGCCGACACCTGTCGCCCGCCCCGCGCTAACTACACTCACTTAGCAGATGTCGAGGGCACAGGTGGCGCAGGTGTGCTGTTTGCGGTACAGTCCTGTATAGAGAACGCGGCGCCAATTAAGCTGCGGCCGCAATTGTTGGACTTGCTCCCACTGGCGTCACGTCCTTACAAGCGGAGGGCGGAATTTGAATCTGAGTGTAGTACGATCTTGCTGCCGCCTACTTACATTTCACGTAGGGATCACAAAGACAAGATAAGAGAAATTAGTGGCCGTACGGAGGCATATAGGCATTCTTTTTTTCCTCCTTCTATTTGGGAGTGGAATAGGAAAGGAAATGCCTAGTAGTGGTACAGTGTAATCTCTGCCACGCACATTACGGTGGATTGCGGAGTAAGTATGTGGAGCGTCAGTTTTCAGGAGTCTTTGGAACCAAAATATGCAAGTAATATCGACTCGGGCCAGTAATAATAAACTCCAATTCAATGAACAGAAATCAAAAGCTATACTTATCACCAGGAAAAGGAAATTTCCCTCATCGACAAACGCAATATACCTTAATAACAAAGTGCTTCAACAAGTAGACCATGTAAAATATCTGGGCGTTATAATCGACAGTAAGTTTACATGGCATGACATGTTGCGAGCCATGGATGAAGGGCAACAGGCGGATTGTGTTTTTCTCGACTTCAAAAAGGCGTTCGACGCGGTGACACACTGCAGGCTGTTAACGAAGATAGAATAGAATAGAAGATGGAATAGGTTCACAGATTCGTGACTGACTGGACGACTTCATAAGTAATAGAACCCAGTACGATGTTCTCGATGGCGAGTGTTCATCAGAGACGAGTGTATCGTCAGGCTGCCCCAGGGGAGTGTCATAGGACCGCTATTATTTTCTGTCTACATAAATGATCTGATGGACAGAGTTAGTTGTAATAGCATACAGGATGACAGACAAAATTTCTAGTCGGTGCTAAGAATGGCAGCTAGCTCTCAATGTTGAAAAATGTAAGGTGATGAGCATGATTAGGAAAAACAATCCCATAATGTTCGAATACAGCATTAGTAGTGAGCTTCGTGATGCTGTCGCGTCGTTCAAATATCTAGAAGTAACATTGCAGAGCGATATGAAAAAGAACTAACATGTAAGGACAGTTGTGAGTAAGGCGGACAGCCGACTTTGGTTTATTGGGAGAATTTTGGGAAGATGTACTTCATTTGTAAGGGAGACCTCATATAAAACGCTTGTACCACCACGTCTTGAGTTTTGCTCAAGTGTTTGGGACTCGCAGCAGATCAGTTTAGCCGGCCGCGGTGGCCGAGGGGACTGAGGCGCTCCAGTCACGGTCTGCACGGTCACTACGGTCGGGGGTTCGAATCCCCCCTCGGGCATGGATATTTGTGCCGTGCTTAGTATAAGGTAGTTGATAAGTAGTTTGTAAGTTTAGGGACTGATGACCCCGTAGTTAAGTCCCATAAGCTTAACAAACATTTGAACATTTGAACATCAGTTTAAAGGAAGACATGGAAGCAGTTCAGAAGCGAACAGCTAGGTTTGTTACTGGTAGGTTCGACCAATACGCGGGTGTCACGGAAATGCTCCGGCAACTCAATTGGGAATCGCTGCAGGAAATAAGACGTTCATTTCATGAATTTCTGTTGATGAAGTCTAGAGGACCAGAATTTGAGCATGAGTGTAGTACGATCTTGCTGGCGCTTACTTACATTTCGCGTAGGGATCACAAAGACAAGATAAGAGAAATTAGTGCTCGTACGTAGGCATATAGGCATTCTTTATTTCCTCGTTCTATTTGGGAGTGGAATAGGAAAGGAAGTGCCTAGTATTGGTACAGTGTACCCTCCGCCACGCACCTTACGGTGGATTGCGGAGTATGTATGTAGATGTAGATTGTGACGATACTGCTGGCCCTCTCATCTCAATGTTATCGTACGATACCATCTGTCTGGTCCTCTCATCTCAATGTCATCCTACGATACCGTCTGCGTCCGGAATCGTGTGGTTCAATAGTGATAAAAGTTGCGTGTGAAGTTAGTTGAAAACGTAATAACCAGCCTAGGAATCAGTGTAGGACAGTGTCTCGGTGATACTGTGATTAAAACAAGTAATAGATTTCATTAATTAAGAGATTTGTATAAGACGTTTCCAGACAGTTCTATAAACAATACTTTTGTCATTGTACATTATTTTCATAAATAGCCAAACGAAGGGTACAAACTTATGAAAAACATAAAGAAATGAAAATAAATAGCATTGTATATATGTTAGGCTCATAAACAAGTTGTGTTGATCAGCTAATTGTTTTAATTAATGTAAAATCGAAATTTGAATATTGTTATTCTTTGTATATATTGACTGACGTGAGATTTTGAGTATATTTTGTGAATGACCAAGATATTTCATAGTCAGATTTATGTTAGGAACATGTATGATGTACTCATTAACAAATTAATTGACATTTAACATCGCACTTTGTTGTCAAACAGCAAGATCGGAAATTTCGGCTTAAAAATACATGCGCCATCTAAAATTATTGTATGCATAGTTTTCTTTTTATATTGTGATTATTCTTGTGTACATGAAATGTTTTATTTGTATATTCGGTAATTGTAAATCAGTATATTCAATTGTTATGAACAATGGATAATATGTCATTATTGTCGAGGTTATATATTTGCCTCACCGCCTTGCGTGGGGTAGTTTGAGTTTTGGCTTTTACAAAGTGCACTGGAATCTATGTCAGGCTGCATTTTAAAGTGGAAGTACTACCAGCGTAGTTCTGATGTATTGTTCCTGTTTGGAAATGAAATGTAATGTTTTGGTAAAGAAGACGTCGGTTCAGATTAAAGAAGAAGTGAAAAGTTGTACCTACGAGTATTTATTTCTACCACGACGCCCCAGGAGAATAATGTTGCAACAAGCAGAGCCCCCATACATCGCAATGTTAAAAAGCTGAGTACCGGTAGAATAAACTGTAATTACTCAAAAATATAGTAAAATGTTATAAGATGTAGAAGTAAAGTTGTGAGGCAGAATCGTGAGTCGTGTCGGGATAGCTCAGTCTGTAGAACGCTTGCTCGCGAAAGGCAAAGGTTCGAGGTTCGAGTCCCGGTTCCAGCACATAATTTTAATTGCCAAGAAGTTTCATACCAGCGCACAGTCCGCTCCAGAGTGAAAGTTTCATTCTCACTTTTTAGTTTATTTATTTATTTATTTTTTTCACGATCAGCTTTTATCTGGGGATTCACTAAAAAGGGGAGGCCGCCACTTGTGAAATTCTGATTCGGTTCATACTGCGCATAATGAAAGCTCATTGCCAGAGGTGTAATGTGGCAAAGCAACAAGATGCACTTCACAGCCGTTGCCGAGAAATTCGACAGTTAAAGAAAGCCGTTGCGGTGAAATACTCTCTACGATCTCTACGATTAGTAACATCGTTCAGAGGCGTGGCGTAGCGGTAAGCGCTCAGGTTAGTAATCCGTAGGGTGCCGGATCGAATCGCGCGGCATTCAAATTTATTTTATTCTTTATTTTTTTTTATAATTCAAATGTATACACACACACTCTCTCTCTCTCCCACACACACACTATATATATATATATATATATATATATATATATATATATATATAAAGAGAGAGAGAGAGAGAGAGAGAGAGAGAGAGAGAGAGAGAGAGAGAGAATTAATAACATTTGATGTACGAAGTCGCCAGTTTTTCCCCGACAAACGACTTTCAAACAACTTATTATATGCAACTGGCGACTTCATTATGTTTTCCGCAAACAAAGTTGTATTTCACAAATGTTATTAATTGTCTTCATAATGTTTACCACGTATGGTTAGCGTAAGAAGTATAAACGATATTCCGAAACGAATACGTATAGTGTAAGACAAACCTGAAAACCTGACGAACGATAGAACAATTTTTCAGACTGGCAATCAGGCGCGTTCCAGCGCTTAAAAGCAATTTTTTTTTTTTTTTTTTTTTTTTTTTTTTTTTTTTTTTTTTTTTTTTTTTTGTCGAGCGAGAAAAGAAAAGACGGAGAATATGTGTTCACGGCGGCCTTATAATGCAGCGGCTTGCTGCCGAGTGACGTAATACAGCGCTAATCAATGACAGCAGTGAAGTAGCCCAAACTGGCATACCTTTCTAGTCTACGTACCTTGGGCGTGGCTTGTCTCCCCTACTGGCCTGTCTCCCCGAGGCGGGGCTTGCTTCCTCTGCTCCCCGCTCCCCCCTCACAACTCTGCCATCTAACAGTTTACACACTGTATGGCCCCTAGTGTTGTCAGTCGAGATTCCTCTGGAGTCTCCCGACATTTCCTACAATGTCCAGGTACTAAATGTAAAATTAACATGTCTGTATGTAATACTTCTCCTGACAACGACACCAAAATCCCGACGTATTAAAATTTTTTCGAGACGGAAACCGAAGAATCCCGTAGCTCAGTGGTCTTCAGCAAGAACCCCAACGGCCGTGTTCCACGAGACGACAATGGCACCTGTTCCTCAGTGACCTCGTCTGGTGTTACGAGGCGTCAGGCCTGCATAATTGACGCCGCCGCGCCGGTCGTCGCTGCGGGCGGCAGCCACGCCAAGTTGCACAATTATAAAGTTGGCCGCCCTGGCTGTGCTCATTGTCTACTTGCAGCGCGCCCGCTGTTCGCCGGCGCAGACGTCGCCGAATAAATCACCTCACCTCCCGCGCACTGCACTGTCGGTAATTGCTGCACGTCTTCCGCGAACTGTCTGCCCGAGTGGCAGGGAGCGGGTGTGCGTCTGCGTTTGTGTGGCTGTGGTCGCGTCTGCCCACGCGGGCGCTTCTGCTGCCTCAGATTGTGCCAACCGCAGCGCTGGGGCGAAATTCGTAGTGCCCGCCTGACTCGCTCGAGGGATTGAGCAGCATTGACTTTGACGTTAAAACAGGAAGCATTCAGACGAATACGAGAGATATACAGTGGCGAGCTTCACCGAGAATTACTGAGAGGAAACACTAAGTCGTTGAATGCTGGACAGCAATCCGTACGCGAATATTGCACGCACCAAGTTTCGTTGGTAGTATTCGTATTCAACAACGGCGTTTGCTATGAGATAGGCACTATTACTTCCGGAACCTGCGTAAATATAGGAATGACTGTGGATAAATGATGAATAAATGTAAATACGAGGTACGTCCAGAAAGTAAGTTCTGTTTGGCTATATAAACTACGGTCGGGGTTTCGAATCCCCCCTCGGGCATGGATATTTGTGCCGTCTTTAGTCTTAGCTAGTTCATAAGTAGTTTGTAAGCTTAGGGACTGATGACCCCGTAGTTAAGTCCCATAAGTTGTACAAACATTTGAACATTTGGTTATATAAAACAAACGTGTACAGTTACAGAAAAAAAATTATACGAAAATCTACAATTGTTAAACTACTTTTCTACATAGCTGCCGAAATTTTGTAGGCACTTGTCACATCGTGGTACAAGTTTCTGTATGCCTTCTTCATAGAATTTCGCTGCCTATGTATTCAGCTATGTGGTGCCGTCCGCGGTGGCCGAGGGGACTGAGGCGCTTCAGTCACGGTCTGCACGGCCACTACGGTCGGTGGTTCGAATCCCCCTCTCGGGCATAGATATTTGTGCCGTCCTAGTTCGTAAGTAGTTCATAAGTAGTTTGTAAGTTTAGGGACTTATGACCCCGTAGTTAAGTCCCATAAGCTTTACAAACATTTGATTTGAGCTATGTGGTAACATGTTCTTTCAGCTCGTCATCGTTGAAGTGTTGACAGGACAAAGTTTAGGTGTAAGAAGAGGATTTCCAGCAAAAGGCGGTGTTTGTTTCCACGATAGCGCCCGACCTCATGTGGCGAATGTGACCAAACAACTCTTACGGGAATTTCACTGGGACGTGTTTGATCATCGTCCGTACAGCCCGGGCCTCGCTCCTAGCCACTTTCACCTCTTCTTAGTTCTAAAAAATCTGTCCTAGGTGGTCAAACCTTTCAACGATAATGACGAGCTGAAAGAACATGCTACCACATGGCCGAATACACAGGTGGCAACCTATGAGGAAGGCATACAGAAACTTGTGCCACGCTATGACAAGTGCCTACAAAATTTCGCCAGCTATGTAGAAAAGTAGTTTAACAGTTGCAGATTTTCGTACAATAAATATTTTTTTCTGTATCTGTTTATGTTTGTTTTATATAACCAAACGGAACTTACTTTCTGGACGTACCTCGTATTTAGATTTAGATCAGGGAACAAGTAGCCCATCCAAGTGATAAACATTTTGATTCGCCTGGAATATATTTTATTGTGGAGCAGTGTCTCTCAACCTCTGGTTTGAGACCCACAGGGGGGATCGCAAAGTCTTGCGCGGGGGGTGGGGTGGAATTACTTGCACCATAAAATAATTAGCAGTCCTTAAATAGAAAGAACGTATGCCAAAGTGAAATTTATTGAAATTAATGTTACGGAGTTCTTTGGGTAACATTAATTATGAATTAATTGTAGAACTGAAACAATGACGACAAGTGAGAATGTGCGCCCGACCGGGAAGCGAACCCAGGGCTCTTTTTTTATCGTTTATTACTTTTATTGGTCAGTATTTACAGGTTTTACTGTTAATATATTAGCTCTGTTACAGTAATAGCAAACAGTAAGTTAAGGTTTTTTTCGTTCACATTTCACAACAAGAAGAAAAAAATTATACACAAAAAATAAAAGAAAATAAAAACACTGAGCTGCTCCTTCGTATTTATCCTCTTGCTTTACATTTTTCCTTTTCAGGGTGTTTTCGTATTTCAGGTGTCTCTCCATATATCACATATGTCACAGGTGTTTTTCCCATTTTCTCTACATCCATGTATTTAATATTTGACACACCACTTGACTATGGCTGTCTTGTTAAAAATTGTATAAAGTGCATTTTGAAATTTCTTCTTGTGATCTTCATAATTACACAACTTGACGTACTCAATTTCCATGTGTGTCATAAACTCTATAATACTGTCACCGCCGAGTTTATTTATGACATAGCTGTTGTATTGTCCTATTAGCTACATAATTGCATTAGTTTTCCATTGTTGGTGTCTGGTCTGTACAATACTGTTGGTTCAACGCAGTCATCTGAAGTTGTGCTAAGAAGCGCGCTAGCGGTCGCCTTAACCATTTGGCCACCCGTGCTCACTTCCTGGTCGTCTCAAATTCCCACAACTCGCACGCTATGGCTACAGCACCCATATCGTTCTTGCCCTCTTACACTCGACATTACGGATTCCCGTGCGAGGCCGAACGTATGACCGCATCTGTGGTGGATTGAAGCTGACGCCGTCGTCGTGTCTAAATACTTATTATTTTGGTGTGGTGTCCGTTCTTTCGGACAGACACCACACCATCCCCCCTGGACAATTCCTCGCCTGGAGCTTCGGTTGGATTTGTCCCGGGATTTGAAAGCCTCCATTCCTCCGTAGCCGGTTATAAGCGCTGCTTGACAGAAATCACGGTGCAAGCATCATCTACACAGACGGTCTTTGGTTGATGGCCATTGCTGGATATGCCTTTGTCTCTGGTGACCACATCGAAATGCGATCATTGCCTTGTGGAAGCAGCATCTTCACCGCGGAATTGGTCGGTATTTTGAGAGCTCTTGAACACCTCAGACCTCGCCCCAGGGGGTTGTTTGTCGTCTGCAGCGACTCCCTGAGTGACTTATAGGCCCTCGACCAGTTACTCCCCAAACTCACTGTGGTGCGAGCAATTTAAGATGCTGTCTTCGCCCTTGGCGAGTCAGACCTCCAAACCCAGTTGACCCGCAAGGTACTTTGGGTTTGGAATTCTGAATGGGCAGATTCGACTGAGCCGAATAAGCTCCGTGTTGTCAAGCCATCTACCACTTCATGGAAGACCTCCCTGAGGGGTTCTCGCAGGGAGTCGGTTGTTCATTGCCGGCTACGTGTAGGCCATACTTGGCTTACGCATGGTCACCTTCTGCATCGCAAGGACCCTCCTCAGAGTCAAAGTGGTGCGCCTTCGACAGTCGCCCACATCTTACTTGAATGTCGCAATTTAGCACCAAAGAGACGTTATTTTAATATCCCTGACGCTTTGCAGCTTGCTTTATCTGACAATGCCTCCGTGGTTGCCTCTGTTTTAAATTTTATACGTGAGTGTGGATTTTACAAATCCATTTAAAGTTTCTGTGTGTGTCTGTCATTGCTCTGTCCTCCACCCGCCTAAGTCTTTTAGGTAGGTGGTTTTAAAGTGTCCCAGAGTGGCTGGATGTGCTCCTTATATTTCTGTGATCACCCAGCAAAATCTTGAAATCTTGTACTGTTTCCTCTCTTTTATCGCTTCTTCGTTTTTACTTGTATCCTTTCTTTATATTTGCCTGTCCCTTCCAAAAACCAACAACAACAAGACACCACACCAAAATAATAAGTATTTAGACGCGACGATGGGGTCGGCTTCAATCACTTCACCGCTGCTCCCGCCCCTCCTTCCCGGCGAGCGCGTGCAATGGTCCACAGTTCCTGCGGAGAATGAAGGTGGGACATGAACAGTTTTTTTTGACGTGTGACCGCCAGGCTTCAGTTTTAACTGTTTTAACATTTTAACCGGTTTTATCAATTTTAGTGTGTCGCTTCGATTCTCCCTTTTCTGCAGGGTTTTAACTGGTTTTCTCAATTTGAAAGTGTGTGCCATATGTGTGTGCCTTGGTATGATCTCTTGATCTTGAAGTGTTTTAACTGTTACTTTTAGTAGTACATGCGGTCGGTCACAGTTTCTTTTACTAATTAGTGGCGGTCCGTTTTGTGACTAATCATTACCTATTACCTATTCTGCGTCCCAACTATACCTAACTATGGCATATTAACCCGATATTGACTTTGTTCCGGAGTAGACTGGATTGTTTTTCCACTTACGCTCGGATATGGACTGGACCGCGCACATTTGTGCCTGTTTTCTGCAATTTTCTTCTTCTTCTTTTTTGTGGGTTCCTAGCCCATGAACCATTGGCAACGTATGGATCGCTAAGTACGTGATCCTGACAGTTGGGATACCAGTTACTTTGGAATAAGTTTGGGCATCTCGGACTTATTCCGAGTCGTGGCCGCCTTTGTGCACAGACGGCAAAGACTACCAAATCCACAGGGTAGTCCCTCAACCGTTAGAGGTAAAACTCACTGGGGCCCTGGGCAAGTAAGGCTAGCAACCAGCTACCCAGGTACTTCAATATCATGCTGGCAAGAATCAGAGCAAAATGCCTCGTATCTTTGGAGGTGGTGGAGTCCCACCAGCCGGCCGCGGTGGCCGAGGAGACTGAGACGCTCCAGTCACGGTCTGCACGGCCACCACGGTCGGAGGTTCGAATCCCCCCTCAGGCATGGATATTTGTGCCGTCCTAGTTCGTAAGTAGTTCATAAGTAGTTTGTAAGTTTAGGGACTGATGACCCCGTAGTCAAGTCCCATAGACTATACGAACATTTGAACATTTGAGTCCCACCTCTAATTGACCGTCCGACCGGGGACTCCTCCGATACGACTTGGCAAACCAGCTGGAATGACATGGGGAGCTATTGATATCGATGGGGATTACATTGGGAAGAAGGTAGGGCTGGCGGAGGCTTCAAGTAAAATGGGGTTAGATGTCTTAGCTGTTATTGATGTTAGAGTAAGGGGAGAGAAAGAGGACAAGGTCTACCTGTCAGGAGTCAAAGTAGGAAGAGCACAGTGGGGTGTAGGGTTTTACATCAGGAAAGCAATCGAAGACAGCATAATTGCAATAAGGTATGAAAATGAACGACTGTTGTGGATAGATTTGGTCATCTCCAGCAAGAAAATAAGGATTGCGGCAGTGTATTCACCCTGTGAAGAGACAGACGAAGATGAGGTGGACAGAGTTTACAACACAGTGATGTAGTTGTTAGTTAAGGATAAGGATAGTGTTTTACTCATGGGTGATTTCAATGCCAGAATATGAAATAGAACTGAAGGTTATGAAAATGTTATGGGTACGTTTGGAGAGGATATGGAGGCCAACCGCTATACTTAACAAGGAAAGGGAGATCTGTCATTGACTATATAATAACAGACCAGGAATTCAGGAAGACAGTCAAGTACACACGTCTTTTCAGGGGGTTCTTTGATGATACTGATCATTATTTAATCTGCAGTGAAATTGGTTTTGTGAGGCCAAAAGAGTAGAAAGTCAGGTCTATGTGTAGAAGGATAAGAGTGAAGAAGCTTCAAGACAAGGAAATTAGGCACAAATACATAACAATGATCTCGGAAAGGTACCAGTTAGTTGAATGTAATGTCTTACAGTCACTGGAAGAGGAATGGTCAAGGTACAAAGACACACTACTGGAAGCAGCTAGAGAATGTCTTGGAATAGTTTTGTGTAAAGGCAAGAAGAAGCAAACAGGTTGGTGGAATGACACAGTCAAGGCAGCCTGTAAAAACAAAAGGAAGGCATTTCATAAATGGCTCCATACTAGGAACCAGGCAGACACAGAAAGATATGTTGAAGAACGAAATAAAGCCAAAGGGATAACTGCAGATCCAAGAAAAAATCATGGTAAGACATTGGCAATAAGCTAGAAACTCTGGGTCAAGCCGCAGGCAAACCATTTTGGAGTGTAATCAATAATCTTCGAAAGGGAGTGAAGAAGGAATTAACAAGGGTTTTTGACACGTCAGGAAAGCTGCTTGTCAATCCTGTGGATGCCTTTGGCAGATTGAGGGAATATTTTGAAGAATTGCTCAATGTGGGTGAAACGTTCAATGATCTGTCACATTTTCAGGTAGAATGGGATAGGAACGACGTTGGGAACAGGATCTCATTTGAGGAAGTGGAGAAAATGGTCAGATTACAGTGCAATAAAGCGACTGGGGTGGACGAAGTTAAGCCGGAAATCGTCAAATATCAGGTGTCAAATGATTACACAGGATAATTGAGAAGGCGTGGAAATCGGGACAGGTTCCGTCTAACTTGACGAAAGCGGTAATCACGCCAATTATCAAACATGGAAACAGAAAATATTGTAAGAATTATCGAGGTATATCTTTAATAATATTTTGTAGACAAAATATTCTTAGGTATTGATGAAAGGAGAGTGAGAGTATTAGTTGAGGACAAGTTAGACCTTTTAGAGGCTGTAAGGACCAGATCTTTAGCTTACGGCAGATAATGGAAAAGTGCTATGAGTGGAAGAGGGAATTGTACCTACGTTTCATGGATGTAGAAAAGGCTTATGACCGTGTTCCTAGGAGGAAGCTATTGTCAGTTATACAAGATTATGGTATGGGAGGCAAACTTCTGCAAGCAATTAAAGGCCTTTACGTAGTCTGTCAGGGAGCAGAGTAGATGGCAAGTTAAGCTCATGGTTCAGGGTAGTTTCAGGTACAAGAGAAGGCTGTAACCTGTCGTTCAGGGTAGTTTCAGGTACAAGAGAAGGCTGTAACCTGTCACCAATGTTGTTCATACTATTCATGGATCATATGCTGAAAAAAGTAGACTGGCAGGAGGGGTTAAAATAGGTGGAAACAAAATAAAGAGTCTCGCACATGCGGATGACTTAGTTGTAGTGACCGATTCAATTGAAATGTTGCAAACTAATATTTCAGAGCTCGATCAGAGGTGTAAGGATTATGGCATGAAGATCAGCATCTCCAAAACGAAAGTAATGTTTGTAGAAAAGAGATTTAAACAGATTGAGTGCCAAATAGGATAGCAACATAGTGAAAGAACTGGAATGGAGGTGCAGGCAAGGTACTGCAGTGAGTGCTCAGCTAAGATCTACTCTCTTCTGCAAGAAGGAAGCCGGCCGCGGTGGCCGAGCGGTCTGCACGCCTACTACGGTCGGGGTTCGAATTCCCCCTCGGGCATGGATATTTGTGCCGTCCTTATTATTAGCTAGTTCATAAGTAGTTTGTAAGTTTAGGGACTGATGACCCCGTAGCTAAGTCCCAAAAACTCTACAAACATTTGAGCATTTGAGCAAGAAGGAAGTAAGTACCAAGACTAAGCTAGCAGTGCACCGCTCTATCTTTCGACCAACTTTGTTGTAAGGGAGTGAAAGTTGGGTGGATACTGGTTACCTTATTCACAAGGTAGAGATTACAGATATAAAAGTAGCAAGAATGATTGCAGATACTAAGAGATGGGAACAATGGCAGGAGCGTGTCCATAAAAGAGAAAATCAAAGAAAATCTGGGAATGAATACCATAAATGAAGCAGTTAGAGCGAACTGACTTGGATGGTTGGGTCATGTTACATGCATGGGAGAAGCAAGGTTACGTAAGAGACTCAATGAGCTCGGCAGGGAGGGTAATAAGAGTCGATGTGGACCAAGAAGAAAGTGAAGAATGATTTTGAAGTAAAAGGCATATCATCAGACTAGGCATCAATGTTATTATTGAATAGTGGTTTATGGAGGGATTTTATTAGAGGTACTATGCTCCAGACTGAACGCTGAAAGGCATAATCAGTCTCTAATGATGATGATTCTTTCTTAATATAGTGCATTCTTTCACTGTGTGGCCTATTAGATTGGTTTTTCCGTTCTTTAATGTGTTTTCTTTGGTTTATTTTATTCGATAGACTTTTGGTTAGTCCCTATGTTACTCTCCCGGTGGTGACCTTAACGGCCAACGCTTCACCATCAGAAAGTGGTCTTTATATTGTAGGAAATTCTCTTTCCTCTCTCTGTTTCTAATTTATTTTATTCGTCGGCTTTAACCGTATTCCATCGAGGACCGCTTCTTTAGTTTCGTACTTTGAATTACAACGAAGAGTTCATTTGTTTTCGTTTAGTTTGTGCTCGTCATCGCCAGCAGCCTGTCAATATCCCATCAGGAATGACATATTTTACGCAACGTGAGAGATTTTACCGGCTATCTTAAGTTTAGCTAGGAAGTTTGCCAATAGAAGGCAACCGCTGGCCCAAAGCGGGAGACCCTGGTTCGTTTCCCGGTCCGTCTCACATTTTGACTTGTCACCACCGTTTCATTTTAATGCCGTAAAGCAGCCTCTGTCAATCCTTTCCTTCCTAATCCTTCTTCCTTCCTCTCCTTTACCATTCATTTGCAAATGCAATATGGCTGCGAAGCAGGTGTGGTGTCTGTTCTTTCGGACATGTCCGAAACAACAGACACCACACCAAACTAATGTACTGTGTTAATGATAACTGAAAAGCCTGAAAACTGTTTTCAGCAACCAATAGATAGTTAGAAAGACATGATACAATAACTAATTCTGAAAAATTCGTAAATAAAGATCTACTTCTCTACAAATTGTTCACACCGTGGGACATATTTTAATGAGCATTATCCGCTTCTGTCTATTGCGAGAAGTGCGAAACACAAGTTCAGCAAAATATTTTTACTGTCTAAAAACGTGTAAAAGTGGGATAATGTGTTCCATAAAAAATTACAAACAAAAAACCTTCTTGCAAGAATTTAAAAGAAAGCTGTATAAAAATAAAGTACATTACATTTGTTTCCTTTGAGATAACAAAATGTTATAATTCTTGAAGGGGCGGTTCGCCAAAATATTTTTATCTGGAAAGAAGCCGCCAAATTATCTTTACTTGGATGTGGGTCGCATATTGGAGAAGGTTGTGTTTTGACTACTAATCTACACAGCCGGGCGTCCCCTGGGCATTTAGGCATCACCTAGATGGCTCATTCATATCAGAAGCAAAAATGAAAGCAAATAAACGGTCCTTATTAGGACCAACTTTAATTGTTATTTCTTTAAATATGGAAAGCCTATCAACAGCCAAAGAACATCTGTTATCCAATCTAAGCCACTACAAAAAAATGTGTACACAAGAGAGGCACAGAGATGAACGACAGAGACGACCAAAGGTACCAGGCATGAAATTAACTGCAGAAACACAGCTCCCTCAGAACGGTAGCGCCATGTTTGTGAGACCAGGGCTTCAAGTAATCAGTGCTCACTGCACTGTATAAAGTAATATTGAAGTTATTTCAGTGGAGTTAAGTAACTCCGTGGTTATGTCTGTATATAAGCCCCTGCTGGTGCATTTTCTTTTACACCACCCACGAAATTCCACAACAACAAGAAGTCAACAGTAATATCTGACTTTAACAGCCATAGTCACAGTCCAATAGATTTCGGGAATGCAGCCGCGTAAAATTCACTTCTTCTGCTGACATTTCGGCCGCGTACCTTCCGGCCATCTTCAGAGTGAGTCGAAGACTGTCGACGAGGTGCCGGGCGCGGCCTTATAAGCCTGATCGCGGTGCGCGTCACAGATGCTGGTATACTGCATATCGAAGTACTCACACACGTGCGCCCCCCGTGGCGGAAGCGCTCCGGTGTTCACTTATCGATATATGCTCGGCGGCGGCAACACCTTCACGTCTTCTCTGTGATTTCAATACTCCAAGTGCAGGGTTCCAAGCTTTATCTAAATTAAAACCTTTATCTCTGTTTAATAAGTTGTTTGCCAGTCTAATTTCAACAGCTTCCTTAAATATAGCATCCCAAAACGAAGATATGGGTGTCAAAATCTTCACATCGCTATAGTTCATTGAATGACCAGTTTCTATGCAATGTTCGACCACAGCTGACTTGTCTGGCTGCAATAGGCGGGTTTATCTTCTGTGTTCAACGCATCTCTCGTGGACAGAGCGTATTGTCTGGCCTATATATGAATTATCACAATTTCCGCAAGGGTACACACCTGCCAGTAGCTGCCATCATCCCTCACAAACCGCAGGGGTCCTTAAGACATTGGTGCACAGAGCACATTGTATATCGGACGATGACAACTTGCAGGAAGAGCTCACACACCTGAAGAGCATTTTCAAAGCAAATGGATATTCGCAGCAACAGATTTGCAGAGCATTCGATGTGAGTCCAAGAATGCAAGCACGAGACGTGGAAGAAGGAGACGAAAATAATAGTTATAGATCATGAGCCTTCTTACCTTACGTGGGCGCTCTTTCGTCAAAGATAGGCCGCATTCTCGACAAACATCGTGTTAAGGTTATATTCCGGCCACCAGTGAAGATTGCAGCCTTACTCGGGTCAGTGAAGGATGATTTGTTGCTTCGCAAGTCAGGTGTGTACCAGATCCCTTGCGGAAATTGTGATAATTCATATATAGGCCAGACAATATGCACTGTCCACGAGAGATGCGTTGAACACAGAAGATATACCCGCCTATTGCAGCCAGACAAGTCAGCTTTGGCTGAACATTGCATAGAAACTGGTCATTCAATGAACTATAGCGATGTGAAGATTTTGACACCCATATCTTCGTTTTGGGATGCTATATTTAAGGAAGCTGTTGAAATTAGACTGGCCAACAACTTATTAAACAGAGATAAAGGTTTTAATTTAGACAAAGCTTGGAACCCTGCACTTGGAGTATTGAAATCACAGAGAAGACGTGAAGGTGTTGCCGCTGCCGAGCATATATCGATAAGTGAACACCGGAGCGCTTCCGCCACGGGGGGCGCACGTGTGTGAGTACTTCGATATGCAGTATACCAGCATCTGTGACGCGCACCGCGATCAGGCTTATAAGGCCGCGCCCGGCACCTCGTCGACAGTCTTCGACTCACTCTGAAGATGGCCGGAACGTACGCGGCCGAAATATCAGCAGAAGAAGTGAATTTTACGCGGCTGCATTCCCGAAATCCATTGGACTGTACATTACGCCGTGAATAGTTGAAAATGCACAGCCATAGTCACATTTGGGGAAATTTTGAAAATAATGAAAATGCATAGGCAGTTCTGTCCTTGGCTGAATCCTTCAATTTGTCCCTTATACATGACAGCAAGGACGTCACTCCTTCAACAGCGGCAGATGGCAGCGTGGACTTTACTCAGACCTCCTGTACGTGGGCGAAAACATCGCACAGCTCTGCTCCAAATCAATATGCTCGCCCATACCAAAGACACAATTCAGGCCACTGCTGTGTCAAGGTATCCAGCAATAAGCCCTCAGGAGGTGAGTTTCATACGGACATACAACTTCAAGAAAGCTGACTGGACGAAATTCTACAACACGTACAAGGAGATCAGGAATGTGCAACCTGTACCTGAAAAGAATGAGAGCTTTGCTCAAACTGATGTTGCTCCCGGGCATCAATTCCGAGAGGGTGTAGGCCAACGTATCTGCAGGGTGTGACGCCTGAAACAGCTGCTCTCCTAGATGAATACTACCGGATATGTGAAGCAAAATCCTTATAGCGAGGAAACCTATCTGCACAGAATATTATTTCCTTAATTTCCGAGACGCAAAGGCGCCTATGCGCGCGAAGCGCTCACCTGCCTCGATTGCTGTAGCAAGTTATCAGAGGTTTTTTTCCGATCGAGTTGATATACGAGGTGCGTCCAGAAAGTACGTTCCGTTTGGTTATATACAACGAACGGGTACATATACACAAAAAACATTGATTCTACAAACATCTACAACTGTTAAACTACTTTTATACATAGCTTCCGAAATTTTGTAGGCAATTGTCATAGCATGGCACAAGGTTTTGTGTGCCTTTTTCATAGAATGTTGCCGCCTGTGTATTCAATCATATGGCAACATCGTTGAAGTGTTGTCCACCAAGGACAGATTTTAGGTTAAGAAGAGGATTACTGTCAAAAGTTTTTTTTTTTCACGATAATGCCTGAATTCCCACACCGAATGTTACCAAACAATTCTTACGGAAATTTCAATGGGACCTGTTTAATCATCCTCCATACAGCTCGGACCTATCTCCTAGCGACTTTCATCTCTTCTTACACCTAAAATCTGTCCTTGGTGGTCAACATTTCAACGATGATAAAGAGCTGTTACAACATGGTTGAATACACAGGCGGAAACCTTCTGTGAAGGATGCTTGGAAAAACTTGTGGCACGGTATGACAAGTGCCTACAAAATTTCGGCAGTTATGTGGAAAAGTAGTTTCAGAATTGTAGAATTTTGTGCAATAAAAATTTCTTCTGTATCTGTGTACAATTTCATTTTATTACCAAAGGGAACTTACTTTCTGGACGCGCCTCGTATATGCGTACTTGGTGAAACGTAGGTTTTAGTGTTGTTTGGAGTGTGTGCGAGTAAATGAGGACAGAGTTGAGCTTTGTATTCGTATTTTGTTGTATGTTTATAGTATTATTAACAGTTTTATATTTTTATACGTAGAAGAAAACTTAAAATAGCTGCCGCAAACAATGAAGAATGGCATGGCGGTCTTGGAGAGACCGTAACGGCCGTCAACATATAGCTCCATTGAACAATATTCGTGATGCCCAACGCCGCCGGAGACTACAACGGCAAGGTCAGATTGAAGCAGGCGAAGCGCAACGTATTCTAGAAGAGTTTAATAACGGTGGCGAGGAAGAGGATAACTTGCCTGAATGGGACTTCGATTTGAGTTATTTGGATAATGCTCAAAATTTGTTAGTCAGTGCCGGTGAACGCGCAACTGTGGCAGCTCAGAACATCATTCGCGAAATGTTCTGAATGAGATTATTGCTGACGGTGGTAATGCTGAAGTAAAAAATATAATTAGTGCGTCAGTGTTTTGGTAGTAATAACGGTCCTACTGACGAATCTTTGAGTCCTTCACTGAGGAAGATTTTGGACCTTGTTAATTGGTTGTCAAATATAAAAATTATAGTAAAGATGGCAGAAGAAGGGAATGAAAAAGAGACCCACCACCGAATGATGGGTGCTGCCGGTGCGAGCGGCGCGAATACGTTGAGTGGCGCAGGTAGCGGAGCTGGCTATCCCGGCCTGATGTGTGCAAAAGCATGGAGAAAATAGTGGACGGTGTTTTACAACTTACGAATACTCATATTTTTGCTACGTGTGAATATCAGTGTAAATGGGTTGATGATTTGTAAACGTTTAGTGACTTCCGCAGCACAGTGGTATCTGGACAGTATCCTTTTTTCTTGTCTCGCATTCAATTTCAGTCGTTACCGCGATGTGCTTATATAGTGGTTACTGAAATATGTGTAATACCTGTGAGATTAGAGGCATCGTTATCTACAGGATCTACATTAGCTAGTAATGGAAGTATTACTCATGTACCGTTCCGAATTCATAACTTAGGTGCAAGTCAAACACATGCACATGAAACTGTAAACGTCACATCAACTGAACAAGATATGGAAATCCAGAGTATTGCACCTTGTAATCCTTATTCAGTTGATTTAGAAGAATTATTGAGGGTGATGCTCCAATGTCACAATATTACTTTGGTCTAACTGTATTAAAATATTGGCCATATCACGATTCATGGGTCATACCTATAAGTGGTCAAGGTTGAACTACTAGAGATAGGGGAAGTCCTCATTTAAACAAGATTTACAGTCAAGTTGTTGCTCAAAATATCGTTGATGTTCGGAGGCCATTTCATTATAGATATAAACTAGGTAATGGCGTTTTGAAAACAGCTGTAGAATATTCACACCCTCCAATGACTGTACGAGCACAGGGTTCTCGTACAAATTTTCCTATATTGACTGAACAAGACGTTGTAGAAGGTGGTGCTGTAAATCCATTAGAAAATACTACTGTACCATTTAATCCTACGTATTAAACGGCACACAGTGATTATTTGCAAGTAATTGAAAAAAGTGTCGTTTCAAACATGGACGATACGAATATGCCTACGGAAGCTGTAAACTTTCGTTTGGGCATTAATCGAGTACCAAATAATGTACGAAAGACTGATAATTCATATTTTAATGATAAATGATTTGTTTACTTTTTACTAGAATAAAAATTGGATTTAATTTTGAAACATGGAATACTAAAATTCGAACAGCTTCTGGCTGATTCCATAGTCACGGGTGTGACAAATAGACACGTTGAGGTCAGCAGTAAAATAATTTAAAAATATCCCACATCAAAAATTCCTCTTTCAGTATATATCATTTAAAAGGAAATTGATTATATTATTCAATCTGAATATAATTTTTTTTGGTAAAAGATTAAAACCTACATTATTAACCAGAATCCATGCGTCACGGGTGTGACAAAATTTAGAAGTACAACCTCACACTTTGACCTTTACAAGGAAAAATCTGTGAATTATATGATTGTATGTAAACCAATTAATAACTGTCTAATGCTGAAAACTCACTTTATTAGCCATGTAATTATCAGAAAGAACATTAAATTATTTTCATAATACCAGCATAATTTTTGCTGTCACGGGTGTGACATAATTTTGTCACGGGTGTGACATATACAAATATCTCTCAACATTTCAGAGAATTAAAGGTAATAATTGATTAAAACCAAGTTTTTGGCAGTACAAAAAAAGCACAATGCTTAATTAAAGTGGTGTTTGTGTTAAATTAACAAAAACTCAAATCTTTAATATAAATTTTATAAACAACTCATTTTTCAATGAAATAACCTAAACTTCAGCATATTGCACAATATGGAGAATTTAAAGTAATGTAAGTTGAAACAAATACAGGATTGAATATTTAGCAATATAAAGAAATATACACTGACATGCACATTTAAATATCTTTCTCACAAAAATAATAATAAACTTTATTTTCTTTCATTTGAATTGCAGGAGGATTCAGGACTTTAACAACATTCTTTTGTAAAGAAACAACTGAAATGTCCTTTGTCATTAGTACAAAAGTTTCTTTCCTTTCTCGCATGGCTTTAAAAACATGACCTTCATTTCATCGGCCACACAGTTTGACTGACAAATAACAACAAAATTCTGTCCATTTCCCCTCTCACTTTGAAGCTTTATGTTAAGAACGTTTTGCTTTAATTTCCGTAGGATATAAGGTTGAATTTATTTTATTTCCTGATGTTGTTTGTATGTCTTCAGCATTAGACTCTTCAGAATCTGAGTAAAAATCAGAAAATTTCAGTTGTTTTCTGGATTTAGGGATCTTCCGAAAGACTTGATATCGTGTCATTTCACTGCCAGATGTTTCTGCTGCTAAAATGTGATGACTGTCATAGTTTTTAAAGTAATGGTTAGAATGTACTTTAGGAATTGGAATGACATTCTCCCAAAACCTTGACTTTCTTTCCTTTGTCTTTTCCACATCACTGCTTGAAACAAAGAGAACATGAACTTACTTCAATTTATCAGAAGCGTAATCACAAAATTCCTTTCCATTATTCACCACCACTTGACGACTTTTGATTCCTCTCCATACAGTTCTCTTCACAGTCGTCCCTGTACCATCAACAGCACCTTACAGTGTGAAGCAGCAAAGAAGTTCCACTCAAATTCAATTCCCAAATATGACTTGGTATGGTAGAGATATGACAACGTAAATTTATTTTTAAACTGTGCAGTGCCGTTGTCAGAAAACATGTGAATTTTTTTCTAAATTTGCATTCTGCTGTTTCAAAATTGTTCTAATTTTTTCAAGAAAGCACCAAACTGCAAATTTGTCATGTCAAAGGTAATCGCTTGCAATTAAATAAGAAGCAACCTTTAAAGTATGCCATACACAGCATTTTACTCCTCATCTTTCTCATTATTTCCGTTGAAGAACTCATTATCTGGGAATGCAAGATAAGTTGGACATTTATTTTTAATGTCAGTAGATATGTATTTACTTTGTATCTCACCAGTTTAATATGTCACATGAACAGGAAGTGATTGTTAAAAGTATTAAACACTGGCATTTCATTCAGCTGGCATGCTTTCAAAAATGTCTGCATTTTGTCACACCCATGACAAATGTTATGTCACACACGTGACAAATGTTATGTCACACCCGTGACGCCATTCCTGGATAAAACACATTTATTCCCAGAAATTAATAGGTTTGGGAGTTAATATATTGCCTTAACCTTACTTTCCCAGAATATAAATAATTATGAATTACTCGTTCAGGCAAGAAGCAAACTATATCTTCTTTTTTTGTCACGGGTGTGACAGTGATCCCTGTCAATTTCAAAAAGAGAAATAAAATCAAAAGAAAGCTTACCTGAAAAAATTAGTCAGTGTAGGATATCAAGGAAGCCTATTGTTACATAACAAGTTACTCATTGTTGCAGCAACTGACTTACAGACAGCAAATCAGTACAGCCAATATAACTAAGTTTTATGGTCTTCATAGTGTTTGCTCAACTACAATCTTTGGGATGGCAATTCATAGTTAACTAGCTTGAATACAATAAAAATGAGTATCAAATCATTAAATTTCATATTTTGTTAGTGCATTCACATGCCTAAACCTTTACTTTTGTGATTTTAAAAAAATCACAATTTGGCTCATTTCATGTGGAATGAGCCTTCTCACGAAAAATTGTTTTTTTTTTTTTTCTTTTTCTTTTTTTTTTTTTTTTTCAATCAGTCTCTTTGTGCTTTGCGCTTCTGCGGGTGAAAATATGTATCGCGGAGTAGCAAAGAAAGCTAAAATTGAATCTAATAGTAAAATTGTTGAAAATCCGAATGCTTCAGAGGCATTTAACGTGTCTGCAGAAGAAGGGAGTAAAACAAACAACTTAGAAGGATTCTACATCAAAAACCGCAACGACACCAAATTCAGGAGCACGACCATTATATATATATATATATATATATATATATATATATATATATATATATATATATATATATATATATATATATTAAAAGCTGTACGCTTGTTTTGGAATGTTGAACCTTTCGTTAAATCAGACAATAAATTGTTCATTAACTTAGCTATTTGGTTTAATTATGGCCCTGATATTAATGTATAAGAAACAGTGCATTAAATTGATTATGTGCGCAACGGATATTTTTAACAAAACAACTGTGTCATGTAACCTTTTGAAACAGACACTGACTATACTCAAGAATTTTGACTGCGAGAAAGATATAAGAAAAACCACAAATCACTTTCTTAATGCTTGACTGTGAGAACCTATATAGGTCAGCCTCCAATTATTGAAATCCAGATCAACTATTATCTTACTATGGCACCAATAATGAAATATGTTCAATAATATTGTTCAAATCAACACTCCACTAAATCAAGTAATTATCAAATGAAGGAAGTGGGTTAATTTTCTAACTACGTAAATGAAATATGAAACAGGGTTAACTTGCTTATTATTGATAAACAGCATTACATTACTTACATGATACAACTTCTGACTTGCTGGCAAAGCAGCCTCTGCTCTACATCGGAGCCATACACACAACCCAACCGCTCTCTAAGCGAGCTGAACCACTAGTCTACTCTCTCTCAGTGCGAGCTACAATGCTGTGCAATACATGATCTTTGCCAGAGATGAAACTTTACACATATCGATACATACAGTAGAAGCGATATTATACATTTTCTTGCAAGCAAGTTACTCGATACAAAACAGGAGGCACAATATTAGACATTTTCTTATTTTCTTATATTTTATGGACACGTTTCATCACCCCCCTCCTACCTATTAAAATTTTGTAGGGTGGGTGATGCCAATGGCATTGCCTAGCCAGCAAAATTACTGAATTTCAAGTCCACAAATCCATTAATGACATCCAAAATATAACAAGATCAAAACAACAGATGGAGTACATAGAAAATTAAAAAAAAAAACAATGTGACAGTCATAAATACATGCCATTTTACAGAACAGTACCATCAAAAGTCACGCATGGAGTGGTACAGGGTGTGACAGGCATAAGCAAATGTTAAAATTTACAGAACATCAGCAGTAAGTGGAATATATGACAATTATACATAATGGTAAACATAAGTATATATAGAATTTCAGGAAACATAGTTTGACAAATGATATAGTGGAGAAAATGAGATAGCTAGAAGTAATACACAAATGGAAAAACAAATGTCAAAATTTACAGAACATCAGCAATAAGTGGAATATATGACAATTATACATAATGGTAAACATAAGTATATATAGAATTTCAGAAAACATAGTTTGACAAATGATATAGTGGAGAAAATGAGATAGCTAGAAGTAATACACAAATGGAAAAACAAAATATACAATAATAAACGTGAACATATACAAAGTTTTACAAAAGATAGTTTAACTAATGTCATTATTCTTTAAAGAAAATGTGGTAATTACAAGTAATACAGACAGTAGTGTAAGTTCCATGGGTTTAAATTTTGTACAAGAGATCAGTATTTTTGGGAACATAAAATGAACATTTATATCTTGTGCACAATGTAGTCTATGTAAATTTTTAGTGCACTTAGTATAAGATAGAGTGTCAGTTTTGTATTCTGTGATGCATTTAAAATGCTATACTTTCATGGATGCTAGAACATACATGTAAAATTTTTGGCTACATAGGCTTCTGATCATGTACAAAATAATATTACTGCTTCAGCACAATAGAGTTTCAATATAACGTTTGTCAATCGAATAGGCACAATGACATTTCTGACTAAGTATATGTATCTATCAAGAGCACAATTTTATTTTGGTCACTGACTGTAAAAGAACCATGAAATATACCTAAACACTGGTAATGAACCTGTGGACAACGTTTGCAATGGGAGGCACTGAATAGTATATGCACACGAATAGCACATTAGCTCCTAACATTCATTTTAGGTCTGCACACGAACACAAAACACTGTAAGATTACACCACACTGTAGGCGGGCTGACTGGTTGCATTGAAGTGGAAGTCATGGGGAAAAGGTTCTGATGTATTC
This sequence comes from Locusta migratoria, assembly GCA_026315105.1. NCBI lineage: Eukaryota > Metazoa > Arthropoda > Insecta > Orthoptera > Acrididae > Locusta > Locusta migratoria. Next base: position 152,882,791 of record CM048749.1, read on the forward strand.
CTCCATGCAATTCGACAACCAAGTGTGCTTCAACCAACAGAGCTATTAGCCGACTGCATCCGCAGCAAACTGGTGATGGGTGGCCAAGGCTGCAATGGACAGTACTGTATGGCCAAACATCATCCACAAACATCTTCATTAAAAGGCCCAAAATCAGTGGTGTATAGTAACTCGTCCATTGTTCTGTGTGCATTCTGGAATCTCGTGTGCGAAATCGCCACTTCCCATGCGTGTCCAAAGTACATGAAATAAAGCATTTTACACACAAATTAGTAACATAGTCATGATATTTCAGTTTAGACTGAAAGAAAAGTCATTGATTAGAACATATCTACAGAAATATTTTCCCACAAATTCAAGTGGTACAGATGGGGTCATGGTATTAAACCATATTTTTACATTACAAGTAGTGTCCTGAAGACGGATACATTTGAATACTAATGAGTAAGTTAATTCTTATATTAGAGTATCTACAACATTAGTGTCATTTCATATAAGCACAAGGCTTTACATACTATGTACATATTGCTTTACAAACACATAATCGTATGAAATACATTGAGGGTGCTTGTCATCAATTTGGCATGATATAACTTAAATTGACATTCCAATTACCATTTGTTCATATCTCTTTAAATTAATATATATCACTATGGTGGTGATTACATTACCACAAAGTATAACACTTAAATTACATAAGTTGCCATGGCCAGGCTTTTGTCTCAACTGAGCTACATATTTCATTGCCTTAAGGTATAACACATCAGGGTAGTTTCGTGAGAATATCAAAAGAGGTTCAAGTCATCAGGTCATGTCTGTGTCTGTCTGAGTCAACAGTAGGGTCAAACAAAACAATTAGTGCAAATTTTGGCACAGTAATAGATGTACATCACAGTAAATCATCCAATAACATAAACACAGACGTAATATTCGTTAGGCATAGCTGCAGATTTTCATCAACAAGATCATCAATAAAATTTAGCAGATAGCAGTAAGCAAAAGCAAAGTATTTCTGTGCATTATCTTTCTAGACTTAACTAGGCGCAATTTATGGCATAGCTGCAAGTTTGCAAGATAGATGGCTGTGTGCAACGTATAAGCATAACCATACATTGTCATTGAGCTTCATTATAAAATTAATTAGCATAGTGGTAGGGCTTAGGTATATAATTAGTGAGCATAGCGGTAAGCTTTGATTGCAAGAGCAATACGCATAGCTGCAAGCATAATTAGAAATATTCATTACACATAATTACAAATAATTACAGAGCATCAGAAGGATATGAATCTCACCAATCACACATGCCATTGAAGGCACAATGCATCAACATACAAAGTGGTGCACATAAGCACAAAGAGAAAACACAAAAGGGCAGTGCGAGTAAGCACATAAGAAAAGAACAAAACATAGCATCATTAGCAACATAGCGATTCTCCTCATAATTACTTCATAATCATTGTATAATCTCGTCATCATTAGCAACATAGCGATTCTCCTCATAATTGCTTCATAATCATTGTATAATCTCGTCATCATTAGCAACATAGCGATTCTCCTCATAATTGCTTCATAATCATTAGCAACATAGCGATTCTCCTCATAATTACTTCACAATCATTGTATAATCTCGTCATCATTAGCAACATAGCGATTCCCCTCATAATTGCTTAATCTCGTCCACGTAATTACATTTATCAAACATCTTTAACTGTTACCAATACCTTCCTTACCATCATTTATCCATAAACAATAATGCATCTTAAAGACCACCATGACATATTGTGTATTGCCTTACTCATCATCCTCCATAATGTTCTTGGCTTACCAATTGCTCATGTCAACTCAAAATCTTCTTCGCTCGCTCAGAACTTCGTAAGTTATGCAATTAGTAATACAGAAGAATATTTTCTGAAACATAGGAACTTGATTAGATTACACAATCAAAAATTTCCATTAATTTTATTTGTCTTGCACAGCCACAGAGTTCGTTATATGCAAATTGCAAGATAATCAAAGTTTCGTATGACAATATCCCAGCGTAGCACAGAGTATAAGTATTCAGAGTTAGAGAAAAGTAACAGTGAGAAAAAGAGGTGGATAGAGCGCACTAAGGAAAAGCGGAAGAATAGTGACACTCAGCTCGAGAACGGGGCACCAATCGCCACTTGGTGTGTCCAAAACAGATTAATGGACTCTCTACCCCAGATTTTATGCCTTGAAAATCTTTTTTGATGAATTAGAGCATGGATTAGCAGGTCTGATTTCAATGTTTTGCTCTTGCCTTTCCGGGGTGCGCGATCTGCTTAGACCCCGAATCGTGTTTTCGTATCGCGGAAGGCGATCACGAGAATTATCGCGTGTGCCCTCCCGACTACGCTTCTCAGCGTTATTATTGTTATTTTCAGTCTCGCGATCACTATCAGTATTGCGTCTATCACGCCAATTAGTATCATTCGAAGTATTGCTGTTATGATAGTAATTATTGTAGCGTCCTCCGCGACCAAAACCACCACCTCGGTTGCGGCCACGAAAACTTCCACGGTTAATTTCACGATCATGAAAATCACCGTTCTCATTGTCGCGTCTTTGTTTGTAAGTTTCATTAGTGAAAGAATTACCTTTTGTTTGATCCTCGTGCTCTGAATAACGTTTTGAACGCGGCGGGCTTTGTTGCGACCGGCGATCATCTAATTTTCTGTTTGTTTCATTAAACGGGGTAGGATGCGTTACATCAGAACTTTTGTCACTGTTATCACTGATTTGGGTAATTTTAACGGTAATATCCTCAAACTGTTTATTAATTTTATTGATCTGTTCCGTCGTGCCTGACTGGAAGTTTTGCAACTTTTCATCAAATAGATTACTCTGTTGCTTCAATTGAGCGAGTTCGGTGGTTTCTATATTTTCGACTCGTGACGCAAGGTTTTCCACTACCGGGTTAATCTCGTCGCGAATATCCTGTCTTATTTGCTGAGATTCACATTTGAAAGTATTGAGCAGTTGTTCCCTGAACCGATTGTTGTCCTCATTTATTTTATTAATACTACTTTGAATACTCGCAAACCTCGAATCGCACGTTTGTTCAAATTTCTCAAGTTTTTCATCTAATTTCTGAAATTGTTCCTCATTTATTTTATTGATACTACTTTGAATACTCGCAAACCTCGAATCGCACGTTTGTTCAAATTTCTCAAGTTTTTCATCTAATTTCTGAAATTGTTCCTCAAGTTTTTCATTTAATTTCTGAAATTCCTGATATTGTAATTGACTATTCTCATTTAATTTAGAGAGCTGTGACAATAAAATTTGCATGAAATCATTTGATAATACGTTTTCCATAGCTTTCATCACAACAAACATCAGACAATATAAAAGAGAGACTTGTTCAGTAGTAATGCAATTATTTGTATATTCAATTCATCTACTATAAACAATACTACACAATCTCAAGAATGGTAAGTAACAGACTACAGAAACAATTACTATGCTACTGTTGCTACAACAGAGGATGGTGCTACAAAAATTAAATTAAGAGCCAAAAGGTAAGTTGGTTGGTGGAAAAGACAAACTAACTGAAATAAGACTTCGTATCTAACTACGTCACGATCCTGTTTGTGAACTATCCTGGCAGAAAGGGCGCCAGATAAAAGCTGTACGCTTGTTTTGGAATGTTGAACCTTTCGTTAAATCAGACAATAAATTGTTCATTAACTTAGCTATTTGGTTTAATTATGGCCCTGATATTAATGTATAAGAAACAGTGCATTAAATTGATTATGTGCGCAACGGATATTTTTAACAAAACAACTGTGTCATGTAACCTTTTGAAACAGACACTGACTATACTCAAGAATTTTGACTGCGAGAAAGATATAAGAAAAACCACAAATCACTTTCTTAATGCTTGACTGTGAGAACCTATATAGGTCAGCCTCCAATTATTGAAATCCAGATCAACTATTATCTTACTATGGCACCAATAATGAAATATGTTCAATAATATTGTTCAAATCAACACTCCACTAAATCAAGTAATTATCAAATGAAGGAAGTGGGTTAATTTTCTAACTACGTAAATGAAATATGAAACAGGGTTAACTTGCTTATTATTGATAAACAGCATTACATTACTTACATGATACAACTTCTGTCTTGCTGGCAAAGCAGCCTCTGCTCTACATCGGAGCCATACACACAACCCAACCGCTCTCTAAGCGAGCTGAACCACTAGTCTACTCTCTCTCAGTGCGAGCTACAATGCTGTGCAATACATGATCTTTGCCAGAGATGAAACTTTACACATATCGATACATACAGTAGAAGCGATATTATACATTTTCTTGCAAGCAAGTTACTCGATACAAAACAGGAGGCACAATATTAGACATTTTCTTATTTTCTTATATTTTATGGACACGTTTCAATATATATATGAAACACTGATGTTTTGAAATTTTTATTATTGTATTTTATTTTGTAATTAAATTAAGATCAATCATTGGGTGTAATTCTTTTTAAAACCTTTTTTCCCATTTTTTCCATTTGTATTTTATAATTCTCTAGTCCCATACAGGACCAATGAACATTTCAGTATTTGCCCACAGTAGAACAGGAGTTTTAGATAGTACAATATCAGGTTTATGTTTTCCTTGAATGTTGGAGTTGTTTCCAGAAAATACACATTTGAAAGTCTCATTAGAACCAATATCAAAATTAGGATCATCCATCACACTTAAACGTCTTAATGCACATTCTTGAAGTCCAAAATTAACAAATTTATTATTTTTATTACACCAACCGCAATTAATGAGTGCACTAGAACATACTCTGTCAAATGTTGATTTAAAGCTGTTTGGTAGTCCATATAAGAAAAACAATTTTTTTTACCATTAGATCTATTCAAGAAATGAAATAAACTGGTTATGAATTCAGCAATTCTTTCATAATCATCATTAAATTGATATTCTAACCATTCGTACATTAACGAATACGATTCATTTCTACTATAATAAAAATCATTAAAGTTTGTGCTTTGCGCTTCATTGTATACATGTTGTGCATTTGTTAATAAATTATAAATATCTTGTATAGACATTTTCATTATTAAAATTTGTACATATTCAAAAACATTTGTTAATACATGATCAAAGTACATAAAGTAGTTTCCTTTAACCAAGCATTAGTAAACTGAATCTTATTTACAGGACAACATATATTATTACAAACTAGCTTGACCAATTCTTGAAAGGTTCTTCTACAATTTAGATATTCTCCTTTTGTGTCTGAAGTAGATGGTTCAGTGTATTTTGCTATGTCTGCACTATTGTTTTTACAGCTTGACCCAACAAGTCTGTCGGATCTTCCGGATTGCACATTGGCATTCTGAAGTCTCGTATCCGGGATTTCCACTGTGTCTGTTTCGAGGTTTTCATTCGATCTGTGTTGTGTAATTGCAATGTGAAGTGTTACACTTTCATGTCTGCCTCTTTCCATATATATTGTGTGTTGTGCCTAGAATTTGTGACTGAGATAATGGAAGAGATTGTGTTTCTTGGCAGCGTCTCCTGTTTTGTCAACAGTGACGTATTGTGTTTTTCCCATTTTATTCATGAACTCTCTTCCGTAGAGGCACCGGCAGTTTCCGTAAGCTCTTTTGCAAGAGTGTAGAATGTGGATATGTGGTCTGGTTCCTTCCTCGAAACAGACATACCAGATTCTGTGCCTCCTAGGTGTGCTTTCGAAAAGTCATTTCGCTAATCGAATAAAAACTTTTCTATATCTTTCGAATGTTTTGGTCATATACATAGTGTGTAAGATCTTGTTCTGATTCTGAAGTACAGAGGTAGCCAATTGTATGTCTGAATTGGTCACTAACACTTGATAGATACCCCGTAACATTGATTTCAAGTTTTATGGCACTCTACTAATAAAATTAATAAAAGTGTCTGACCATATTTTTCATTTTAGTCCTATACAATGTTCCATCATAATAGCCACAACAAACAATTTGAACTCTTCAGTCTATTTTTCACATGCATCTTGAGAACGTACCTTTTTTTGTATCGGTTGAGCAGACGATAGTTTCTCCACATTAATTTCATCGGAAATTTTAGCGATTTCCTCTGCTGGCCTTTTGTTAATTTTTTAGGTGCATTTGGTGGTGCGACGTCTTGGGAGCCACACATTTCTGTCTCCTCGTCGATGATGAACAGTAGAGGTTCATCGTTTGTTGCAGCTGAAGTAGATGCCATCTACAAGATAAACAAAACATTACATTGTGGAGTTGCTCTTGTAATATCATTAGTAAATAATGTTTCAATTCTCTACGAGAACATAGATTTCAGGCATATGTTACACCACATGAGAGCTTCATTTTCATATAGTGTACGAAAGAAATTGACTTTAGATTTCCATTTATACTCGTGAAAGATACGTAACACTTACGACGTAAGGTGACAGCATATACAGCAGATCTCTTTGTGAGGACTTTCTTCAACAAGTGGGACATGTCTCAGAAAGTGTGACCGTTCCCGTATTTTATCTGTCCCAGAAGGGGCGAAGATGTTGATAACTCGTGTTCCCAGCAGATCGAAGGCAAGTCCTCGCGCCGACGGTAAGGGACCTCTATACCATCTCGAACGAGAGCAGCCGTTCCGCTGCTCTCGCATCAGGAGGGGTAACATAAGCAGTGTAACCATAAAAGTCTGGTAGAGCGCCCACTAACTTCTTGCAATAAAGCAACATACACGTCAGCCGCCCTCAGCATGTGATGTAGTAGTTGAATTTTGAAAATATATTGAAAAACAATGGAGCGCAACTTATGTCTAAAAGGTAGAATTGCCAAGAAAATATGGCAGACGTCTTCCACAGGGATGTCATCTTCACAGGATCCGTGTAGTACTTGGGGGATACTGTAATATTCACGACTCAATAAAAAAGGTCTCTTTAGGGCTTGTGAGCACTTAAATAGACCGAGGGTGGCGTAGATATACTGCTTGCCTATTTCACACGGCTCGAAAAGAATAGTAAGTTTTAATACCGGTGTAGTTGATACTGTTTTGACCGTTACTGCTGTGTTTTCTTTTGGAGCGGCTCCTGTTTCCCTGCCCGGTGCCCAATCACGTAGGTTATGTTTCCGACGTTCCAGGCGCTGTTGCAGGACGACAGAGCTCTTCACAATGCATTTTCACTATTGGTGTCTAAAGTCTTATTTATAGATGTACGCTAATTCTGATTATTATCGGTGTATGTGAGTCCTAAGGGTTAATAACTGCATTGTTGATGACCAAGGATTGGTCGGAAACGACATGCAATAAAGATTTCTACTCCTGCGAACAATGATAAGATTCCTCTTGTAATTGAAAGTATATATATATATATATATATATATATATATATATATATATATATATATATATATATAGTGGTTTACTGTTATGCAGAGATTTCATGTTAAGTATAATATTTATTAAAGTGAACTTCATGTCTGCACAACCCGCAGCTTAAAGATCAACCCACCTGAAGCCCAAGGTACAACATATCAATGCAATAACATGTCATGATCGTCCGTGTTTTAATTTTATATGCAGTCAAATTGGATACCATTGGGAAGTACTGAAAAATCTATATGGTGGAAATACAAATCCATCAACTTTCTTCTGGGTATAAGTAAGACCTGTATCTAAAAAAAGTTCAAAAACTAGGTATTGTACGCATACAATATTAGTGAACAAAGAACATAGTACACAGGTGATTGGGCGTCAGAAGTGTCCTCGTTGACGCTTGTGTTTTTTAGTTTATAGGTCTTACTAATAAGAGTAAAGCAACAGGAAACCCAGGAGTTTGGACTCCATGAACTCACAGATAACAAAACCTAAGGCACACCTGGTGGCTAGGACGTTACATCGGACCATTTGGCCGAGCACAATGCAATAGAAACTTCAAATTACCCACTAAATGTTAGAATATGTGACCACCTTCCCAAAGACACCGTTATCTGACGAAATATGGCCACGATGCGTGTAACACTAATGCTGCAGCCGCTGCTAAAGTTCTGGAACAGTATCCATGGAAGGCTAGGTCAACGTTGGTCTGGCAGCAACAAGCGCCCTGCTGCACGCCACTCAACGAGAGAAGCAGGGGCACAACGCAAATGTCTGGCGTCTGTCACAACCAGTCCCGTTGCTGCAAGTATTGGTACATCGATGCCATGGCACCACCCACCTTACGTCTCCAAGGTTTCTAGTGATCTTACCAATCTCGTATTTGGTCCCTGACACCGGAAAACATTATTCTGGGTTCGCCCCAACATTCATCTCCGCACTCCTGTAACTTATGGAGTGACGGAAGACTTAAATGAACCTCCTTGCTTAACACACTTCCATGCTTTGATTCTTGGGAAATCCACATCCTTGGGTCCTTCCTGGATGTCGCAACCTCACCGCTTGTGATCGCTCGCCATTGAGGGAGTTCACAAAATTCCTCTTACTCTGAGCCTAATACAGGATGATGATCCAACTATTGGCGCAGAGTCAGAGAGGAAGAGACGTCAGCGAAGCGAGATGCACCTGGAGCTGGAAAGAGGGACAATCAACTACGACTATGGACAATGAATGACAACGTGGCGGTAGTAAAGTGTTAAACAAGTGCGGGTTGTAGTTTCCACCTAGTTATCCCGAAGAGTATTTCCTTCCCATCGATGACCCAAAGGTTTTATTGCAGTGTGTGGCGAATATTTAATCTTAAATTGTTACAAGAAAGTGAACACTCACCATAGTGAATCGAAATTAATTTGTTTTAAAGACACTCCCAGGAGTGAAAAGCTCATTAAAAATCCTGTTGTTTATGCTTCAAGAAAACTGTAAATTTTATAAATCTGTAAATTTGTTTATGCATCTATTATTACCCAATATGAATGACCAGCATTTTACGCACTACCTTCTTTACTATTTTTAAATTTTGTTTAAAATATTAGCTTATGTTATTTAAATGATTCTTAATTTATCATTTTTTCTTTGACATAGGATACCCATAGTTGCCCACAATGCCCACAATAGATATACTTTTTAAAAATTTTCCTTGTGTTTTCCTAATTGTAATCTGAAATCAATCCAGTATAACAGGATTGGTTCCAGACTATTTATTGCCCTCAAGTGGAGGGTGGTGAAACATGTCCACTGAATGTGTGGTCATGTTCCATTTGAATTAATCATTAATCTTAAGTGTTTCTCCGACAAATTATTTTATTCCTTAATTAATGATCAGTGCCCCATGTTTATATATGTTTCCACCCATCTGATTGAACTTGTGTGTTCGAATGAATGTGGAAAGTTGCTTTTAATATTAACTGACTGCCGCGCAATGACTTATAGTCGCCGCCTTGCGCTTTAGGCATCGTTTAGTTAACAGTGCATGGCTTCCTATGTCGTCTGCACTGCCGTTTTCTAGGTGGCCAGAGACAAGCTTACCTGTCAAGATGGCGAGGTGTCCTGTTCTTAGGATAGTACCAACATAATCATGGATGAAAGAGGTGACAAAAGAGATCTCTCTGGAGATCTAGTAGAGGGTATTGTCTTCTTCAAGTAGCGAGGGTTGGTAGACAGTAGGCTCTGAACGCACTCTGCATCGTTTTGAGCGCGCCCTACATCCGGTGCATGGAGGGGAAGGCTTTGCATGTGGCCTGAGGCTCCACTCTTGCCGCGTCCGTCAAAGTGAGTATATCGTCGAATCTTGCTGAGAGGATTGCGTGCTTTTAGAACTTTAGTTTCTTTGTGATCAGGCAGTCTTGGTTTATCTGCGATAATTTTCTTGATTAATTCTTTCACTGTGAAAGGTGAAGTGTTTCGTAATTTACAGAACTCGAGTAAATCAGATCAAATTTAGTATTTGCATTTTCCTTCTAGTTATGATTTTGTGTCCGGTTTTCTCAAGTTATAATGCACTCTGCGTAAACTCAGTATCTTTGAATTCAACGTTAATTTTTCCTGACGTTTTCGTGTGGTGTGTTTCCGTGAGCATGCTAAATTCTTTCTCAGAATTTCTGGTTTGATTCCATCTTTCCTGTCTTGGTAGGACCAACTGCAGACATGCTTCCGTAACGGTCATTATTTCGGCCTTCAGCCATGCCGACAATAGCGTTCTTCTACATGAATTCTCGTGTGTGCTTTACTTGCATATTCTAAATTAATTTCTTCTTGTAAATTCTATGTAATTCATCCTGGTCGCACACCGTGTAGTATTTAAGGAAAGTATGCCACTGCCTCCCCACAAATGAGTTCGTTTGGTGCATAGTTTGATTTTAATTGTGCTTGAAGACACCCGTCATCTTGTCAAAATGCTGTTGACGCTTCGTTTCGCCACTGTTATCATAATATGTAGCAAGCATTAAGTACATGTCTGAGAGTGATTGAAAGTGCTCTCCTTTATGCACTGAGTATTTGCAAATTTCCTCCCACGTTACCTCCATATTCATAAAGGGCAGAAACAATTTTATTACGGACAGTAACTTTACGATTTTATTCACTTTTGTACAAGGTGTTTGATTTATTGTGCTTAATTTGGTCTCCCCACATTTATTTGCTTGTTCATTTTATTGAATAGATAGTGATTTAAAGTATCAAACGTCTGCTTTGTAAATTCATGCTCCCTGTCTCATGTTTAATTATCTATTCGTTTTGTAACATTAATTTTGTGTTTGTTAAAATGTTGGCTGCCCCTTTCAGAAGTGGGCAGTTAGATAAATATCCATTGTGCAAGTACTGTGCACACTCGCAATGTAATTTAGAGCAACAATGAGCGTTTTAACTTGCATTTGCAGACCTGCACTGCGCAAGATATTTCATAGAAAATTTAACAAGCTACTTTCAATGCAAAAAAAAAAAACGTCACTTGAGTGCAAGGAGAATCTTCTTTAATTCGCTGAAGACCAAGATCGGACATTCCAAGAGATCCTAAAATGGAACGAGTTGAGCTGTGCACGTCGGTAGAGTAGAGTGACGAAGACGGGCTATAGGTGTGTGTGACTGTAGTACCACAGCAGTTGATGCTTATGGATCACAAACCTAATCTGTGATGTCGTAACACTACAATCTGTTATTACTCTTACAATACGAAGCTCTGGGTCAAATTCTATGTTACTTGTAAGTCCAGAACAGCAGCTGGTGGTGGGAGAAATTTCATGTGACCACTGCAACCTGCGTTCTTCGACAACCGACACAGCACTTCCAAATTCTATGAAAATTAATTACGTAGGCTTCCGCGGCCAGAGGCAGATAACATAAAAGTTTTCTGGGTATGGTACCGCGTCATGATGTAAGGCTATTACTTAAATAACCAACGTTTCGGCCAACGTTACAGTGGCCTTCATCTGGGTACCCAGATGAAGGCCACTGTAACGTTGGCCGAAACGTTGGTTACCCAGATCTGGGTACCCAGATGAAGGCCACTGTAACGTTGGCCGAAACGTTGGTTATTTAAGTAATAGCCTTACATCATGACGCGGTACCATACCCAGAAAACTTTTATGTCATCTATGAAAATTATTCGATAGGACAATCCCTCCACTCTGAAGACCACAATTTGACCCTTCCCAAATCTTTCACTTGGCTTTAGGGTTTACGAGTGTGTGTGCGTGTCATGACATTTGTTTACTTCACACGTTGATAACAGACTAAGCCTTGTTGTTGTAAACATAACCTTTTAATTTTTTCAATACAGATGGCTCTGTGGGATCTATGTCACTATGTATCTTTTGCAGGCGACGTTGAAACCATTATTAGTATATTAACCACCCCGCTGTTACCATTGGATAAACACGGACAGTGTTTTGTAGGTGTACCCATTTTTTTAACGGCAGTGCAAATATTTTCTTGATAGCCTAGTGCGTCGCTAAGTACTCGCTTTCACATCTTGCCAGACTTTCTATTGACGATAGTTTTTTTTAAACAGTCTGGATCGCAGAAGGTAAAAATATTGTTATTTGACTGGTTTCGACCTCTTATAGGTCATGCTCAGAAGTCATTTACCAACGTGCAGACAGAGAGCAGCCACGCACTCCTGTAGAGCTCAGCTCCGTCCACATGGGCTGTATCATTAGCTCAGAGGATGACCTATAAGAGGTCGAAACCGGTCACTTAATAAATATATTTTTCCGTCTGCAGCCCAGACTGTTCTTACATAATAAATATTGTCAAGGAATATGGCTCTTTACTACTGTAACAATGTGTCCAAATTAATCTCTACTGATGATTACAGAGCTCTGTGAAAGACCTCCTATACTCGCAGCGCTGAGGCAGCCTGCAGCACTCATTCGCGGTCGCCAACCAAGGTCCCTGATAAACTGCCAGTTTGGGATGGTCCGTCCAATCAATGTGACTCGAAAGCCTTCGCCAGTGCTGGGTCACAAACACCAGAGTGTGTCAGGAGAACGGCGCTCCATATGTTAGCCCACTGCTAAGCCATATTTGTAATTTTTCCTTTCAGAATGGTCAGTTTCCTGACAGATTAAAGTACTCAGTAGTGAAACCACTTTATAAAAAACGAGAAAGGGATAATGTAGAAAGCTATAGACCTATTTGTATGCCATCGGTTTTTCCCAAGTTATTGAAAAGGCTGTATATTCAAGATTAATTGATCATTTCAGTTCACATAATCTGTTGTCAAACGAACAGTTTGGTTTTAGAACTGGTTTAACGACTGAAAATGCTGTTTTTTCGTTTCTCTGTGAGGCACTTGATGGGTTAAATTAGAGGCTACTGACTTTAGGCGTATTCTTTGATTTAACAAGAGCGTTTGATTTTGTTGATCACAAAATATTGTTGTAGAAGTTGGAACATTATGGAATGCGGGGATTAGCTCACAACTGGTTCACCTCTTACTTTAATAGTAGACAACAGAAGGCAATATTCCGCAGTTTCTAAAATGGCTATGACGTACAATCCCAATGGGGCACAATTAAGTGTGGGGTGCCCCGGGGGTCTGTTTTGGGACCACTGCTGTTTCTTATTTATATAAATGATATGCCTTCGAGTATAACAGGTGACGGTAATATTTTTGTTTGCTGATGATACCAGCTTGATAATGAAGGATGTTGCTCGTAATATTGACACAGTATCAAATAATGCAGTTCATGGCTTGTATAAAACAAGTTGATATTAAATCAAAGTAAAACTTAGTTTTTACAATTTCTAACATATAATTCGGCGAAATCTGACATTTTGATTACACATAATTGGCATATGATGAGTGAGACTGAACAGTTCAAATTTCTAGGTGTTCATATAGACAGTAAGCTGTCATGGAAAGTCCATGTTCAGGATCTTGTTCCAAAACTAAATTCTGCTATATTTACCATTAGAACAATATCTGAAATATGTGATTTTTCAACACGTAAGGTATATTACGCTTACTTACACTCACTTATGACGTACGGCATTGTTGTTTTGGGTAACTAGCCTGATGCAAAAAGGATATTTCTGGCTAAAAAACGGGCGGTTAAAGCAATATCTAGTATAAGTTCACGAACGTCATGTCGACCTCTTTTCAGTAGTCTGGGAGTTTTGACACTTGCGTCACAATAAGGTTTTTCTTGAATGTTGTTTGTTGTTAATAATATCAGCTTATTACCACGAGTTGGTAGCTTTCACTCGGTGAATACTAGACAGAAATTGAATCTACATTTGCATCACACCACCTTGACCCTTGTGCAGAAAGGTGTACAGTATTCTGCGGCATCTATTTTCAATAACCTGCCACAAGAGCTAAAGAATCTTAGCACTAATCCACACGCTTTCAAATCTAAATTGAAGATCAGTATACAGAAAGCAGTCTTGATCGCAGAAATTAACAGTTTTACTTAATCGGTTTCAACCTGATGTAGGTCATCTTCAGAATTATAAACAGCCCGTGTGGCCAGTGCTGTGCTCGGCTGGGCTGGGCTGTCCTGGGCTGTTCTGCTGCCAGTAGGTCACAGTGACCTACTGGCAGCAGAACAGCCCAGGCAGCCCAGTCCAGCCGATCACAGCACTGTCCACATGGGCTGTTTATAATTCTGAAGATGACCTACATGCAAATGTTGATTCAATTTCTGTCTAGTATTCACCGAGAGAAAGCTACCAAATCGTGGGTCACAGTGACCTACTGGCAGCAGAACAGCCCAGGACAGCCCAGCCCAGCCGAGCACAGCACTGGCCACATGGGCTGTTTATAATTCTGAAGATGACCTACATGCAAATGTAGATTCAATTTCTGTCTAATATTCACCGAGTGAAAGCTATCAACTCCGTGGTCATAATGACCTACTGGCAGCAGAACAGCCCAGGACAGCCCAGCCCAGCCGAGCACAGCACTGGCCACATGGGCTGTTTCTAATTCTGAAGATGACCTACATCAGGTTGAAACCGGTTAAGTAAAACTTAATTTCTGCGATCAAGTATACTGTATACTGTATACTGATCATATCAAATATATCTCTGTTTTTCTTCTCCTATGACTATGTTGTCAAAATTAATGACTAAATTGAAGAGTTGCCTCATGTCTCACATCTTTTATTCTGTCCAGGAACTCCTAGAAAAGTTAAACAATTAAGATGATTTTTTTTTCTTGATTCTTTTCACTTTATCTTAAGATTGTAGTGAGCAAAGGACTACTTAAAAATTTCTATTACCATTCTTGAGTAACAAGTAATGTATTGACTTGTTCCATGACCATGGAGTCTCACTTCTCAAAAACCAATAAATAAATAAACATCTTCTTCAACCGAGGAGACACCAGCTGCACCATGTCGTGGCTCACATTACAGCTCTCTTGAAATCCAGATCTCTGGGAAGGTAGCAGTACGCTTTCTACGCTGTGAGTCAGCACAACGGACCTTCCTGGGAATCAGCAGCAATAGCAACGTCGCATCAGCAACCGGTCGGTGGCATCCTGTCCAGAAGATTCAACAGCTACGCTTTGTACTCGCGCAAATAAAGAAGCCCTGTCTTGCACCAACGCCCTGCCCAGTTCTTGGAACTCATACCTCGTGGCAGTAAAAGTCTGCCAGCTGGCATTCCCGACATCTGTATCAATTACACATTTGACATGCCTCTCATTTACGACGAGAAAACAAATGGAACAAGGACGGAATATTAGGAAACTCCACATAATTGAAATACCTTTTATTTGCGACGCGAAAAGAAACGGAACAAGGACAGAATTCTGGGAAACTCCAGCTATCTCAGGAACAAAAATTACTCTTAAACGTTCGCTTATAACGTTACTGCCGAATTGAAGTATTTCACTGTTTTGTAAATTCATTTTTTAAGTTAACAAACCTTATGAAAACAGTATCAAAGGCTTCCCGGAAATCAAGGATTGTAAAAACTATCTGATCTCAGTTTCCCAGAGTGTATTTGATGTCACCAGTCTAAAAAAATTACCCTCAAAGGGCGTTTTCGGAAGCCTTATTCATATTCAAAGCTGATACTACTATTGTTAATGGTGCTGGAAATATGTTGATTAGCCTATTTCACTTTCGGCTCTCTTTTTTGTTGTTGGCTGAATTAACATTTGCTGTCGCAAATTACATTATTCACGTGTAAATCAACCTTATACTTCAGACAACAGGAAAAAAATGAGTCTATACATACATACATTATTGAAATTCGCATCGGGTTAAGGGTACAAAGCTAATTTCTTCCTATATCAATAAGGAAACGTTCCATACAATGTACTGATGGAGAATGTGTCCCATTGGACTGCCTGATTGTAGTAGTGGTTCTATCGCGTTGTTTAGTATTTCTAAAATAAACCTGAACTACTATATACTGCACCTTATATGCATGGTGAGCCATAAATATGCTAAATCATCACTTCTTGTATTGTAAAACCAATAATAAATTTACGCTAGGGTCTTGTAACTTGAAAAGTCAATACATAAAATTTTAATTCAATTAGAAAATATCTGGGCTAGTGAAAGGAGAGAAAGTAGAGGAATGGTGCTTCATCTTATGACGAAGGCCATTAAATCAATATGTAAAACGACACCTCATTTTCCCTTAATCCCTCCCTATCTCTCTTTCTTTCTCCCTCTCTGTCTCCCCCCCTCCTCTCTCTCATATAAAATTTATATATATATATATATATATATATATATATATATATATATATATATATATATATATATATATATAGCGCCTAAACAGCACGGACATTCCCGCAGGGCAACAGGTAGAACCATTGTTACAAAGGGGGGGGGGGGAGATGTTCAAATGAAAAAGGTACGAAACCATGCTGTGGATATAATTGAAGTCCTTACACGAAGACCAGAGGTCTGAGTACAACTATCACAATGTTTAAAGAGATGGAGGGTTCCCTGTTACCAGAATTCCTGTGGTTATGACAAGAGCCAGTCCTCTACAATGTACTTAAGTGCGTCGTTCGAGTTGTAGCTCTTCATTTGAGACGTTCTTTGAGCGGACCAAAGAGCGACATGTCCGCGCTGAAGGGCGTATGCTCAAGCTGCTCCCACTTCGGCCAGTACACTTTGCGTGACCATGGAGACGTGTGGACGCGCGTTATCGTGGAGCAGAATCACTCCTTCCGTGAGCAGCCCAGGTCGTTTACTCTCTATGGATTTGAATAGGCTACGAAGTGTCTGAAAGTATACGTCACTGTTAACGGTTTGGCCGTACTCGAGGAATTGAGTATCGGACGTTGGTCGTTGAAACAGACGGTGAGCATAACCTGGCCTGCTCAGGGCGCAGCTATTTCTTAGGGGAGGTGACGACGCGTGCTTCGCGTACTAGATGTCGCACTACGTTATCCCAATGCGGGATATTGAAATATCAAAAGGTGTGGTTGTTAAGATGTTCCGTACCTTTTCATTTGACCACCCTTCGAAGACTAGTATGTTATTCCTTAATAAGAAAAAGAATTAGTAATTATCTGTGTAAAGCAGTTTTTTCGATCTAGGAGAGAATGGGGGAATGACAGTAGGTTAAGTAATATTGTTTATATTACTGGTTAAGGAAACCTTATGCAGAAAATCACATTCTTAAACGCAAGCTATGTATTCACACTTCTGTAACTGAAATTATGAAATAATACTGATAATATCTTAACATAGAAGAATCAGACCACCTACATGTACCGGCATTTCTCGAGACATGCGGGTAGTGCCAGTAGACTTAGCTCTACATATTTCACTTGAGTAATACCCATTTTGATAAAGGGAACACAATTATGATATTGTTGAAGGTGACAAGGTACTTGTTGGCCCACTTTAGGTTACGGTAGTAACACTAAAAGTGGGCCTTTGTGATCGTCTTTTGACTGTTAGAAATTTAAATGAAAATAACGGCTTAATCATTCATCTGTACGAAAATTGAATAACCGTATTTGAAGAGGATGAAATTCTCTACAACTATGCTCTCTCACGTTTTTTTTTCATATTTTGTATCGTTTCAGAGATATTTGCAAACATAACGGCGATTTTGGGATGTCTGTGTGTCTGTCTGTCCGTGTTCCCACTTTTTAAGTCGAACCGTACAACCAATCAGCACCAAATTTTACAGACATAATTGTTGACCGCCAGAGACCAGAACCATCCTTCAAATTTTTCGGACAAAAATACGTTAGTAACACCAAATAAAGCCGTTTGTAATGAAATTTTAATTGCAAACGAACTGTTTATCTGACAAATATTGAATAACCGAATTTGTAGAGGAGAAAATTCTTTACAACTTTGCTCTTTTTTGTTTTTTAATATCTCGTATCTTTTGACAGATATTTGCAAAAATAACGGAGATTTAACACCATCCATTGAATTAACGAAAACCAGCCGTTCGGAGATGTCACGTGATATTCTCGCCCAGAACACTCTCTCAACGCCATCTAGCGTTGCGTATTTGATGATTTTCTTATTGTAACTTAAACGATGTAATTTCAAAGCAATGTCGCACTGATGAATTAACAAAAATACGCCGTTCTCCATACGATAAATGATAATCTAGAGTCTAAAAAAACATATTAGCATGAGTTAAAAACTGGAAGGAAAGAAGATCACTGTTTAATGTCCCGTCGACAGCGTGGTCATTAGAAGCGGAGCTAACGCTCGGATTGTTTGGGTCAGGATGCGGGAGGGAAATCGTCCTTGTCCTTTGAAATGAACCTTCTTGGCACTTGCCTGGAGTGATTTAAGTAAATCACGGAAAACCTAAATTTGGATGGCCGGGGGTGGATTTGAACCACCTTCCTCCCGAATCTAGTATTCGTGGAAGTGATGTAATACAGAAATTCACAGCTGTGTGCTTATTTCTGTTAGAAATAAACAAAGATGGTGGCTGTGATTTGTTACATATTAGTGAGGTTAAGACAATGCAACGGATCTGTGTCCACTGGAGACAGTGCAACAGGTCAATCTAACGTCTATGTACTAAACGTAATGTCATTCCATCTAATGACGGGGGTTTAAACCCTCGAAACGCGTTGTGGGTACAATAAGTGACTGGTAACAGTAATACCTTGTGTTTTTGGTGCAATACTGTTCACGAAATTAAAAATAAATTAATAAAATCTGCTATATAAGTGGTAAATGTAATCTGTCGTATCATTTAGTCTTTGCGATTGTATATCTGGATTGAAATTATGTTTATTTTAAGCGTCAGCCTTTTATCGCGAAAACTTTCCTCTTTTTTTATCTAAAAGTAAACTAGGTAATCTATGAAAACATAGCTAAATAGTTCTGGATGCCATTAAATGCTTCAAAGATACATTTGTAAACTTTCCATGTTGTCTCTCCCTACTCGATACAGAACTATCTCGTGTTAATCTTTCCGCCTATAATGTAATAACAGAAAACGGAAATATGGTATAAAATACAATAATGTTCCACTATAAACAGTGATACACACACACACACACACACACACACACACACACACACACACGAGTTATCTAGCAGTCAGAGAGAGATTAAATCAACTGAAGGTTTCCAGAGTATGCGCTGATGTAAAACTTCCTAGCAGATTAAAACTGTGTGCTGGCACGTGGGACTTCTGCGTCTATCGCGGCACGCTCCACGGCCTATCCTCAAAGCTATACTTCCGCCATTATCTCGGCTTTGGTAAGCTGAAATACACCTCACTCATAAACAAATACCCGGGGGGAACTATTTCACAATGAGAGGAAGTACTATAGTAAAACAATTATCCCTGAGTCGTAGCTTCGTGATATGGTGGTGTATTCGCTATAAGCGAACTGTGAGCGTCTTTAAGGTGGCAGTTGTCCAACAGCATCTTACTCAAAAACTAAGATGCATACAAAAGATAAAAACAGATTTAAATGTGACGGCGAATGACAGTTAAACAGGGGCTCAAGCCAAATTTATTGGATTCAACAAGTGGCACGTTATACAAAGGGACGCAAAATTTATAATAATCCTATAATTCTACTTACTGTCAGAACAACCTTTAGCAAAAGGATAATAAATTACCATGGAAAGCATATACTGATGACACACACAAAAAAAAAAAAAAAAGAAAAGAAAGATACTTCTGTGATGCAATTGGCAAAGCTTCAGTAACGATAAGGGTTCTGTAGTGACTACTCTCACTCTGAACTAGAGGACGTTTAAAGTGGGTAGTGACAATCACTGCTGGACGGTGAATAGTTGTGTTAAATCGGCCTGTTGTGATGAAGGGGAAACAACTAAAAAAATGTTTACAATGCCGGTGCACAAATGTACATTAACATACTTCTTTCTGAGTGCTGCAGTCGGCCGTTACGGTCGACTGCCGTCGATTGCTGGAATGGACGCGAAATAAATTGCGTACACTGCTATCGGTGTTTAACTCGTACGAGTTCCTGATGTTACTTGCCAAGAGATCAACCTGTGTCTCTGTCCTTCTAGAGAGACTGACATACAGGTTAGTGAATAGGAAAGCTGCGTACCGCTTGTGAATTGGAGCCTCAACTGTTGGTGCAGATGATTCTCCAACTATTCCTCCACACAATATACAAATACTCGAAAGCAGAATTATGTCTCCGTTCAAGTGAACGAGACACAAAAGCTTACTAAACTGGCTGAACACACACTCAGCGAAAACTACTGAAAAATCCAACTAGCCACCATACGGTAAGAAGTATTTAGTATCGAAACAGTCACACAAAATGGAACACTGCTCAATAAAAATCTCCATTCACCTAAGCGACTGCTCAAGGAGAGATCCGTCAGACGACTCCCTTCCCCAGCGGATCTCTAGTGCTAGCTATCTCGAAAACTAAGAAAAATGCTCTCCAAAACTCTCTGCGCACAAATCAGTGACAGTCATTTCAAAAGGGAGCCGCCGCGGTGGAGTAGCCGAGAGGTCTAAAGCATCTCGCTTAGGAGCGCGCGGTTGCTCGCCGTGGAGGTTCGAGTCCTCCCTGGGGCATGGGTGTGTGTGTGTGTGTGTGTGGTGTCCTTAGGTTAGTTTACCTAGGTTTAAGTAGTTTGTAAGCTACGGACTGATGGCCACGCAGTTTGGTCCGATAGAATTACAAACATTTGAACATTTGATCAAAAGGGAGCCTATGTGTGTCCGAGAAAGCTGTCTCCACGTCGTACGCGGAGTGGTACAAGGAAACGGCACTATTCGGCCTACGACCGCTTGCAAAGAGATATCCTCTGCGTTCGCGTAAGCAACCCACCTCGCTAGCGCCGGCATACCACGGCCATTGCGTGATTACTGGCCGGTCTCCCGGTGAGTTCCACGAGGCGCGGCTGTGGCCGAGGGCAGCACGCAGGCTCCCCGTGGTCACCCTCGCTCTACACAACCAAGTCGAGCGAATGTTCCATTAACTGATTCTGCGCCAATGTTGCCGTCCAGCAATGACCATTTGCATATAGTTACATAGGGGGTGATTCACTAAGTGTGTTTGCCTCTGTAACTTATAAAATAATAGGTGACGGGAAATTTTAATGCGGTAGGTCAACACAAGAAATGTTACACTTGATGCGGAGCTATGTACATAGTTTATTGTATAATTTTCCAAAGAGTTACAGCACAATCATATAATTTTTTAAATGGAACAATAGTTTTTCTATCGTGTTTTGGATTCGTTTAAACCAGCTGCGTCCAAATAATTTATAACTACATTCCCATCACTGTTAGTTTGAGAGCTACAACCTTTCAAAGTTCCGGGGGTGGAGGCTGCGATAGCGTAGCTGACTGGCCGAGTGGCTAACCCATGGGGCACGGCCCAGTCTCATGACCACCAGCCAGTCAGTTACGCTGTCGTAGCCTCCGCCCCCTAAACTTTGAAGGGTCGTAGCTCCCAAACTAACTCTTTGGAAAATTACACAATAAACTATGTACATAGCTCCGCAGAAAGTGTAACATTTCTTGTGTTTACCTACCGCATTAAAATTTCCCGTCACCTATTATTTTATAAGTTACAGAGACAAACACACTTAGTGAAACACCCTGTATATGTTGCGCAGTTTGGAAGTGGTGAGTGCTCAAGCGAAGTAGGCAGTCATCATGCAAAGCGATATCATTCGTTATGTGTGGGGTGTTGAATAAGGACAGTGCGCAAAACAAAAAGAAAAAGACGTGTGAAATTTGTAAGGTTAGAGGCGAGGTACTGGCGACAATCAAACTACGAGACCGTCGTGAGGCCTGACAGGCTAGCTGAGTCGGTAGAGCGGCCGCGGCGGATTAGCCGCGCGTACTGGAGCGCCGTGTTGCGGTGCGCGTAGCCGTCTGCCGACGGGGGCTCGATTCACCCCTTGGCGCTCTGCGGCGCGTCAGTCACGGTCTGCACGGCCACTACGGTCGCGGGTTCGAATGCCCTCTCGGGCATGGATATTTATGCAGTCCTTAGTATTAGCTAGGTCATAAGTAGTTTGTAAGTTTAGGGACTGATGACCCCGTAGTTAAGTCCTATATATATATATATATATATATATATATATATATATATATATATATATATATATATATATATATTTTGCAATGTTCGCAAGAGAACTTCTGTGATTTGGAAAGTAGGAGCTGTGAGGACGGATCGTGAACCCAGCCGGCATAGCTCAGTCGGTAAATTGCATGCCCGCGAAAGGTTTGATTCCCGACTCCACTGCACAGTTTTAATCTGACTGGAAGTATCGTATCAGCGCACTCCCCGATATGAAGTGAAAATATCATTCTGGAAACCTCCCCTACATTGTGGCTAATCCATGTCTCCAGCATATCCTTTCTTTCAGGAGAATTTCTGTGAAGTTCTGCTGAGAGTATGCGACGAAATGTGAGAATGCGCCGTAAAGCATGCTGGGATACTTGAGTTTGTAGACCGCCTCTTTGCGAAATTCATAGCGCCAAGTTCGAATCGCGGTTCTGGCACACGGTTGTTATCATCCCGTAATTTTCAATGGAAGGTTAGTTATATGAGACTTGTTGCAAATGGCAGGGACGCGGTGTTGCTAAATCGGGATATTGCGATCCTGTGACACATTGGAATTTTAATTCGACCAAATATTTAAACTTTTTCAGACTATCCATAAACTCTCTCCACATTTTATGGTTTGTGACTACTGCTGTATATAGTATTAGACTGATGAAAATTCCAACAGATGTGTTTATATATTTTCTCTTAATAAAGCGATCGGATTCGGAGCTTCACTTGCACTATACTCAGACCCCCGTTATGTAACTTTCGCAAGTTATAGTACATTAATTTTATGTATAAAGAACAGTCTAGAATGCAAAAATATTTTCTGACTAGTTTCAGTCTTCTTTTACACCATCTTCTGGAAATTTTGCTCCATTGATGTTGTGGAGCTGGCAAGAAACTTGGGAGCCTTCTAGTGCTCAATGGAGAAAAATTTCCTGAAGATGGTCTAAAAGAAAACCGAAACTAGTCGGAAAAAATAAAATTTTTGCATTCTAGACTATTCTTTATATATAATTTAAATAAGAGTGCTGTTGCCCAAAAAGCGAAATAATGTTTCCAAAAATGTATAGTACATTAAAAAGAGTCTGTCGTAATTTCCGGTTGATACCTGTCATGCATGGACACAAGTTCACGGATACCGGATTTTGTGTCCCAGCTTCGTCGCCGCTTTTGTGTCTCGTTTCCGTCGTAGGTGTCGGTGGCCGAGTAGGAAGACCGACACAGGAATAAACGTAGCACGCTTGTGCAGGTACGGAGGGGAGCAGCCAGTGGGACAGCAGAAACTAGAAACACTAGGGTAAATTAGAACGAGACATATATTGCTCAGAATGTATACAATCCTTAAATTTTACATAGATCAGTACTGCAAAATGCTGATACATAGTTGAGCTAGAGGCCTGCCTAGTGCCTGTCCGATAGCCAAGTCTTCACTGGTGCCTATCTGAATCCGAAGGTCTTAACTGATTCCTATCTCAGTCCCAAGTGAACGATGTCTTTCAGTGGTGACCACGAGCGGAGTTGCAGCAGAGGGCGCTCGTGGCTGTCGTCGTAAGAACGCCGCGCCGTGCGTGCATGGCGGCGCGCCGCGAAAGTAGGTGGCGCGCACTTTGGACTTGTGCGACACCACACCGGAGATAACAGCCACCGCTTTAGAATGAAGTACATTTCAACTGGTACATAATGGGGGCCTGAGGATGGTGCCAGTAAAGCACCGAAATCGCTCGCTTTATTAATTAAAAACATAAGTATAGCTGCTGGAATTTTCTTCAATCTACGAGGGTAAGTCAATTATTATCCGCAAAGTAGTTTTAAATTTTTATTGTAATAAAATACGAAACTTACAAGAACATCATTTTTCGACATAGTCTCCTTGCTTTTCAGTGCACTTCGTCCATCGCTCTACAAGCTTCCTTATGGCCTCATAAAAGGTTTTCGGTTGAGCTGCGAGCCAGGAATGCACCGCTTCCTTCACTGCTTCGTCCGAGTCAAATCGACGCCCCCTTAATGCGTGACCAAACAACTGATAGTCACAAGGGGCAAGATCGGGACTATATGGAGCATGATCCAGTACTTAGAATTTGAGTTTCTGGAGCGTTTCAGCAGTGTGGACAGCAGTATGTGGACGGGCATTGTCGTGCAACAAAGCAACACCTTCTGACAGCAATCCTCGACTTTTGCTTCGAATTGCAGGCTTTAGCGTCAGTAAGCAGGTAACTGTAACGTACACTGTTTATTGTTTTTGCCTCTTTCACCATAACGTTCCTGGTCAGGACCTCGTGCATCCCAAAAAACCGTAAGCATCAGTTTTCCTGCGGACGATTGGATCTTGAACTTTTTCTTGCACGGAGAATTTGGATGTTTCCATTCCATACTCTGCCGTTTACTCTCCGGCTCGTAATAATGTATCCATGTTTCGTCACCAGTAATGATTTTGTCTAAGAAGTTATCCCCTTCGTTACCATAGCGTTCCAAAAGTTTTTTGCAGATGTCGAGGTGCGGTTGCTTATGCAAATGTGTGAGTTGTTTTGGGACCCATCTTGCATAATCTTTACGAAACCCTAGTCTGTTGTGAATAATTTCGTAGGCAGAACCATGACTAATTTGAAGACGATGAGCCACTTAATAAATAGTTAATCGTCTGTCTAAGAGAAACATTTCACGTGATCGCTCAATGGTTTCTTCATTTCTGGCGGTAAACGGTCGTCCGGCTCCTTCATCGTGCTTAATACTCGTGCGACCATTTCGGAATTTTTCAATCCACTCGTACACACTTCGTTGTGGCAAAACACTGATCTGGTACTGTACTGAAAGTCTTCTATAAATTTCGGCCCCTGATACACTTTCCGCCCACAAAAAAACGTATCACTGAACGTTGTTCTTCTTTGGTACAAATAGACAGCGGAGCAGCCATGATCAACAGCACGGCAGCGACAACTAAACTAACGTAGCAGCTTGAAAATTGCAAAGATATAGCAACAAATAAAAAAGCATGCGTCACAAACGTAAAACGACAGTACTACCAACATAAACAAAAATATAACTAAATTGCGGATAATTATTAACTTTTCCTTGGCGAGATTTTTTTATTATTATTTTAATTACCTATTAGTTTAATCTTTTTTCGTCCCGCGATCCACCTGAATAGACGACAGGATCCACTAGTACCAGAGATTCCACTGTGTAGTAGTTCACTGGCATAAATTTCTGTGCGAGAAAACACGTGTCACTTCAGGTTGGCTGTACCAGCGGGTAGTAAAGAGGCGCAGTGCGGTAAAGAAGCGTCGCCCCTGCGTTCCTGCAACAATGGCGGTGCATTAGGGCGGCGCGGCGGACAGGATAAAACTAATAAAGCAGCGTGCCCACACGACACTGGAATGTTTTCCCTGGGTCGCAGCGCCGCCCACCCGCAATATCCCGGCCCGGCGCCGGCATGCCTCCTCTTTAAATCGACCCCACGGGAGAGCCGCCCCGGTACGGCCGATAGTGCCGCCACTGCTATTTTCGCAAACGCCAGTGGTTGTACATCGAAACAACAACGCAATGCTGTACAGTATTACGAACCAGCAGGAGAGAACACATAGAAAATATTGTGCGGAAGGCGAAACAAAGGTTTCGTTTCATTGGCAGAACGCTTCAAAGATGCACCAGTTCCACCAAAGAGACTGCCTACATCACACTTGTGCGTCCTCTCCTTGAGTACTGTTGCCCCTTGTGGGACCTTCAACAGGTGGGACTGACGAAAGACATTGAGAAGGTTCAGAGAAGGGCAGCTCGTTTTGTTTTATCACGTTACTGAGGGGGGGGGGGGGTGGGAGCGTCAAGGAAATGTTGCACGAATTGGGGTGGAAATCATTAAAAGAAAGACGTTATTCATTGCGGCGTTATCTGTTTGCGAAGTTTCAATCGCCCACTTTTACTTCTGAATGTGAAAATATTTTCTAGCACCCACCTACTTAGGGAGACATGACCATACCAATAAAATAAGAGAAATCAGATTGAAAACGGAACGATTTAGGTGTTCTTTCTTCCCGCGCGATACTAGAGAATGGAACGGTAGAGAAAAGTTATCAAAGTGGTTAATGGACCCTCTGCCAGTCACTTAAATCTGATTTGCAGAGTATCTACGTAGATATAGAATAAACTACGAAAAACTTACGGGTATGCTGCTGGGTACCAAAATCAACGACGGCCGATAATCCGGCAGGAGACCACCTTGCGCAAACCGAGATCAAGGCGGGTGTCTACCGTATCCCATGTAGCTGTGGAATGTCATATGTTGGTCAAACTATTAGGACTGTTGAGGACCGTTGTGTTGAGCATAAAAGTCACACACGTCTACTACAGCCAAACCTAATCTGCTGTTGCCTAACACTGTCTTGACACAGGTCACCCTATGCAATACAACAAAACGGAAAGTCCGGCATACACTGCCAACTATAGGGACTGTGTTATCAAGGAAGTGATACAAATAAAACTAGGTGACAACCTTATGAATAGGGACAGAGGCTTTTGCTTAAATTCCGGCTGGGATCCTGCTCTCTCGCTTCACGAAAAACAGATTGACAGAACTAATGTGACCTTATCTGTCGAGAATTGATGTTTATTACAGATTTTCTGACCGGTTTCATCTTTGGTCGTGTCGGCGCTGTGTGCTTGCTTGCTCGGTGTATGTTATCTTCCCTGCTTACTCATTGAAAACCGAGGTTTTAAAGGTCGTCGCACGTTGCTTCCTTACTGCTGTTTCGCCTTGAAATTGGCAGGGTGGTCTCCTGCCGTAATATCGGCCGTCGTCGATTTTGGTACCTGGCAGCATACCCGTAAGTTTTTCGAAGTTGTTATTCGCCAGGAGGAATTAAGGTATCACAGGAATAAACTAGTTGACGGAAATGGTAAACCTGGAAAGTCGACCTCCCTTTTGATCCTATGACGGCAGATGCGACCTGGGGGATAGTAGACATAACAAAAATGATTTTAACGTCGTCTGTCAACCGACAGCATACTGGAATAGCTCACACAGCGCCCTCTCTGTGTAAGGTTCGATAGGTAATGCTTACAGCCATAAGACCTACAAAGAGACCGAATGGGTACCGGATTTCTTTCACTAAGAGTGTTTGCCTCTGTAACTTATAAAATAATAGGTGACGGGAAATTTTAATGCGGTAGGTCAACACAAGAAATGTTACACTTTCTACGGAGCTATGAACATTGTTTATTGTATGATTTTCCAAAGAGTTACACCACAAAGATATATATTTTTTTAAATGTAACAATAGTTTTTTTTTCTATAGTGTATTGGATTAGTTTAAACCAGCTGCGTCCAAATCAATTTAAACTACATTCCTATCACTGTTAGTTTGGGAGCTACAACCCTTCAAATTTCCGGGGGCGGAGGCTGCGATATCGTAGCTCACTGGCCGAGTGGCTATCCCCACTTCTCATGACCACCAACCAGTCAGCAACGCTGCCGTAGCCTCCGCCCCCTAAACTTTGAAGGGTTGTAGCTCCCAAACTAACAGTGATAGGAATGTAGTTTAAATTGATTTGGACGCAGCTGGTTTCAACGAATTCAATGCACGATAGAAAAAAAAACTATTATTCCATTTAAAAAATTATATCTTTGTGCTGTAACTCTTTGGAAAATGATGCAATAAACTATGTTCTTACCTCCGCAGAAGTTGTAACATTTCTTGTGTTGACCTATCGCATTAAAATTTCCCGTCACCTATTTTATAAGTTACAGAGGCAAACACACTTAGTTAAACACCCTGTATATGGTACATAAAGTTTAGATGTGAAATAACATTCAGACAAAGCCATTCTTTGCAACTCTCAAAAAATCTCGAGAAACTCGAGTTTGTAACTTTGCAAGTACATGTAGGTATAGTTGGAATATCTGACGGTGTAGTTCAGTTTTTTTTTTTTTTTTTTTTTTTTTTTTTTTTTTTTTTTTTTTTTAGGGGCGCACAACTGCTGATTTCATAGTTCATTAGCGCCCGAAACAAAACTGGGATTTACCCAAGAAAAATGAGACTGTAGAAAAACAGCTAAAACATAGAATAAAAACAACAAAGGGAAGAGCTAAATGTCCTTTGACAAATTGGTCAAGGTGATAAAATTCAATACTCGACCAAAATCCCGCTCGTCATCAGCTAAAATTTCTTCCAGTGTGTCCGGCAGATGTAGCGCAAGCCGAACAGGAGTAAAATTGGAACACGACAATAAAACATGGCGCACCGACAGCTGGTGGCCACAGGAACAATGGTGCGGGGTCACCAGTGAGCAAATGGCGGTGGCTGAACCGGCAATGTCCGATCCGCAACCGGGCCAAGACGATCTCTTCTCGTCGCGAGCGGCAGGAGGAGGTCATCCAAGCCACCGGGAGCGATTTAATAGTCCGAAGCTTATTATTTGTAAGCGAAGACCACACATTATGCCACGACGATATAAGGCGCCGCGAAAGAGCCCCTTGAATATCATGCGATGGGACACAGTACGTAGCTGTTCGACGAAAGAGAGTTGCAGCCTTGGCAGCGTCATCAGCAGCCTTGTGCAGTTCAGGTGGTTGCCCGGCGCCGTGGCTCAGCTCGCCCGAACATAGGACAGTACGCCTTCTGTAATAGAAAAACTGAGCCAAGAATACATCGAACAACGACTTTACAACTGTAGGGTTGGTACCTCTCCGTGACAGATTTTGTTTCTTTTCGTTTCTTTCGAATACTTACACAATTGTAATATGTAGTGCTAGTTTTTACGAGAAATTCATTTTTTCTTA
This sequence comes from Locusta migratoria, assembly GCA_026315105.1. NCBI lineage: Eukaryota > Metazoa > Arthropoda > Insecta > Orthoptera > Acrididae > Locusta > Locusta migratoria. The sequence continues at coordinate 152,911,473 of CM048749.1, forward strand.
ATTCGTAATTTCCTATACTCTATAGAAGGTTGTTAATAATAATGGTTTCAATAAAAAAACTTGTTGAATTTTTTTCAGTATTGCCTTCACTATTAGTTGATGACTTGTCTGATTGTTCAGTTTGTGAATAGCTACGGCTTTCCAAGCAGCGATCCTACTCGACCATAGTTTCAGATGACAAGGTGTTCAACTAATCTACATACACATAAAAAGATTGATACAGCATATGGAATTAAAGATCCCAATGTTGTTTTGTAACTGAATTATTCGGAAACAACGAAAAGAAATCTGTCACAGCGGGATTCGAACCACTCACTGTATACCGGTAGTTGCAGGGTCACAACGCTACCATCTTTCTCTCATTTTTTCCCCTCTATGCGTAGTTCAGTTTACTGAGGTCGATGATCGTGTTAGTTCGTTGTTATTCGTTATTATTCAGCTCGGGTATTGCAGTGGGCGTTCAATACTTCGAAGTAGATTTTTCTCGATAATCTTTTAGAGTTGCGTCTAATGGCCCAATCGAAAAAGGAATTTAACCGGGGGTGTATAATCATTAAGACCATTCACTGAAGGTGATTACTGGTATGAATTACACACAGGGGACTGTGTTCGATGTAAGGGAAGCGCGGGAACACAAGTACACTACGTCCCACTCAGAGAAAAAAATGGAACTCCGAATTCTGACTTCATTAAAACACCTTGTAATAAAACACACTCACTTTAAAGATAAATACTATACAGTTCAGTCACACGTAAGCATGATTCGTGCGTCATAGCTGATGGCTTGTACCTCACACAAAAGAAAAGAATACGGTCGGGGGTTCGAATCCCCCCTCGGGCATGGATATTTGTGTCGTCCTAGTTCGTAAGTAGTTCATAAGTAGTTTGTAAGTTTAGGGACTGATAAACCCGCAGTTAAGTCCCTTAAGCTTAACAAACATTTGAACATGTTTTGAAAGAAAAGAAACTACAAGTCAAAAATGTTCAAATATTTGTTAAGCTTATGGGACTTAACTACGGGGTAATCAGTCCCTAAACTTACAAACTACTTATGAACTACTTACGAACTAGGACGGCACAAATATCCATGCCCGAAGGGGGATTAGAACCCCCGACCGTAGTGGCCGTACAGACCGTGACTAGAGCGCCTCAGTCCCCTCGGCCACCGCGGCCGGCAAACTAGAAGTCCCTCGACTGAATTTCTACCTTAAAAATCACCCGAAATTTCTTCCCACAAGCTATCTTGTGGCGAAAGGTACACAGTTACATTAAGCTTCGTCGCATTACTAATGAAAAACCACATTATACACCGCTTTTTCTATACTCAGGTCGGACCTCAACATACTCACGTCCTCCCGGTTCCAGCTCCAGGCTAACTGTGCCCTAACATAGTCATCCTCTCTCCTAACCGTTTTCACTTTCAACTTTGTTTTCGCGAGCTCTCTCATCGGATGAAACAGTCACGAGCCCCAGTGCCAACCTTACTCCCCAGAAGAATTCGCAAGCGACCTGCCAGCTCTCTCTTTTTCGGCAACAAACTCTTTGCTATTCTGTCTGTAGCCTACGTTGGCTATCCTACACAGCACCAACAGCTACTGCAAGTCTACTACTAAATCTGGTCTAGAACTCCTCTGACACATTCACACAAAAGGCAGGGGGGAATATGGGAACTGTGCAGACTTCCACCTTGATTTTTATTTTTTCATTTATCTTTTTGTAGTCACTGGCTTGTCTCTTACTCTAAGCAGTTAGCAAATACAGACGAAATATATCGTGACACCAAATAAGCAGTAGAAGGTCTGTCCCTACCTGTTATTACTTATGATTTGAATAAAAAATGTTGAGAAAAGCAATGAAGCGAACTAACAGTACCACTTTATCGGAAAGAGGATCATAGGGGAAATGAACTGAGATAATGTGGAATATATAACTACTCAAGTAATGCCGGGATTTGAATTAGTTCTGTAGTAAAGGCTCTTTTTTATCCTATTCCTCATTCCTAGAAAAAGTTCTTTGACGAAACATGTATTAACAAAAACCACTTATTTACAAAGTACCACATAATCCAATCTATCGAAACTTAACTTAGATACTTTTATTTTTTACTTTTTAGTGTAGGAAATATTAAGTACTAGCTTAAACCCGCGGCTACGCTCGCGTGTTGGTAGCTCAAATCACACATATAAATGCACTCGTTTCGAAGAATCCAATAACGAAATTCAACGATAATGATTGTAATAATATCACAGATCGATCACTTGATATAATGCGCGAAACGTCAAAGCGATTGATTTCAAAGAGGTATATTAAAAGAAATTTCATTTTTACTCCTTTATTTATTTATTCATATATTCCCTTATTCGTATGCTTATCCTTACAGAGAAAGAGCTGAAGACATTGTAGCACGCATAGACCAAAGATATGGTCTGTGGCATCACGTTTCGCTGTATGTAACCTCCTTGCTACAGAGTCGCAAACGTAATCGCTGGCCTTCAGTCCGAATTTTGTTATAATTTGACGACTTTCAACCACCATATCTTTCACCCCCTTATAGATATCGGCAGGAAACTGCTATAGTGTACAACGGGAGATTTCGGACAACAATTACACACGGACCATTCGATTGCGTTCTGTAGTTTTCGCTGCAGAGAGAAATATTAACACACACACACACACGTAGAATTTTATATACACCGATAACTTTCCAACCCAATATACTTCACCCTTTTCTCATTATCAGCCCTCAAGCAACAATGCAACCAATAAAACCATTGTCAAAGCGTAAATATAATTTTCAAAGAGTAATTATTGTTCCGCATTTCACGTTATATTCTTCAGATTACTAAATATCTATCAGATCGCTATTAAACCGTGCCTAAAAGCTTCCTCGGGTGTAAATTAGCAACTGTACAAATATTTAAGTATCTGCGTCTTGTCGTTCGGACGTGATAAGCGTTCACAGTACAAACAATCACATTAATATAAATAGATAAATAGCTATCCGATCGTCATAAAACCGAGCCTAAAGCCTTCCCCCGGTAGACGTTAGTAACTGTACGAATTTTTAGCTCTTTATGTCTTGTGCTTCAGACTTGATAAACATACACCGAACAGACATTCACATTTATAGATATAGATATTAACCGATGAGAAACTAGCCAAACCATAAGCCGAACAATCAGAGGTGATTATAGAGTACATTGGGTGGGGGGAGGCTTATATAAAAATAAGTTAAGTAATTTTAAATAGACGCCCCACGATATTTTGTATCAGTTTTGCTACTGATATTCAGAGGACAATTTACGCTGAAGCGGAGACAGCGTAAACGGCAGAAAGCGGGTCTGAATTTCGCAGATGGTATTTACGGCCGCTAAAAACAGATTCCAATTTGTCAGTAGTGTGGTTGGGGGTTGGGATGTGGGGAGGGGGGTGGCAACCCTCGCGCATCTCCTTTCGGGTTGGCTGGCGCAGCATTCATCTCCACGGAGAGCGCAGCGGCTGCAGGTATTTAATCTCGCTGAGAGACGGACATCACACGTTCCGTTCCGCCGGCAACAAAGGCCGGATCCCTTTCAAGGCGCCGCTCCTCGCCGGCGCCCAGACGGCCGACTCGGCCCTATTTGCGTAATGGGTGCAAAGTGCGAGCGAGTCTACACACGGCGCGGCGCGGCCGGAACACCACCGTCAGTGGGCGCTGTTCCCTCCCCTCCCTCCACTACCCCTCCTCAGCTCCCCTGTGCCTCGCTCTCGCTCTTTCTTCCTACTCTTCCCGGTTCTGAAGAGGAACACAAACAAAGGAAAAATTCTGCCCGATTCCGCAGAACGCAGAATGGGCACTTTTTCGTCGGGGTTGGTTGGGTTACCCCTACCTGAATTGGATGATTTTTTTTTTCTCTCTCTCTTTTTCCTGTATTTGTGGTCGCGTTCTCTCGACGCGATTGTTGTTCGCTACGTCCACTGGAGGAGCTGAGCTTCTGGGTAACAGCTGTGGTAATTCTGTCTGCTGAGATTGAGCTAAAATGACTTTTTTTCACCAAAAAAATACCAGCTGCCTTGTGTGGAAAAGATATCTTTCCTGCGAAACTCGAAGAGCTTAAACGCGGAGAACTCGATGTGCCGACTCACTGGGGTGTCGACAGAATGTGAAATAAATGTAAAATTCGTACTCAAATAATGCAAACAGACATGCAGAAAAATAGTCGGTACATACGTTAATGTTACAGTCTGTGTGATGTGACCTGACCCAACCCCATCGTGTCCTACGGCCTTCCTTGTACCTTTCTGTACATACCCGGTGCACTGGTGAAAGTGTACGTCCCACATTGAGAAGTAATTTTCCAGGTTGATCCATCACATTCTGTCATGCCAATAGTGTGAGCTCTTTCAAACTCACTGAATCGACGGTACGGTAAGAGCATACGTCTAAATGATCAAATGTTCAAATGTTTGTTAAGCTTATGGGACTTAACTACGGGGTTATCAGTCCCTAAACTTACAAACTACTTATCAACTACTTTATACTAAAGACGGCACAAATATCCATGGCCGAGGGGGATTCGAATCCCCGACCGTAGTGGCCGTGCAGACCGTGACTGGAGCGCCTCAGTCTCCTTGGCCACCGCGGCCTTCAGCATACGTCTGCGAGAGATCCTGCACCCCTATCTATGTCACACTGATCCATACCTTGGGTTTATAGCGACAACAAAAGCAGCGGACGTATTTTACCGATGGCTAGTGTAGTACCGATATCGTTGCTGATATCGAACCTACGATGGACATAATGTAAATGCTAATTACTTCTACAAGACATACAGATGTATATGTTAAGATTACCTGACATAGTCGGGTTTGGAGGCGATCTGGTCGTTTTATAGTTTTCAAAATAAAAAGCCAAGATCGCACATTAATGATTTACTAAATGACGACCGGTTTCGGTGCACTATGTCACCATCATATGGTCTCATATATGTTACAAGCTGGTCATCTTGTTAAAAAAATGGGGATAAAATAACAAGTGCAACATACACAAGTTAAAACATGACAGCTTAAAAATATTTTGTAAGCTGTCATGTTTTTAACTTGTGTATTTTTATATAGTGACTAAGTGCAAGTTTTTAGAAGTGCATTGTGCTTGGTTTACAATATTCTAAGCAACTACTAACGTCTGTGTTTTCATTTCAAAGTGCTTAGTGCAGTGGGAATGAAAACATAAAAATTAGCATTTGTTCATAATATTTGTGTTACTGTAAACTCTGTCGCACAGAGGTACGGAGTGGATGGTGATATCCTCCGCCAGATGGCGTCATCAGATGCGGTTTGGAGGAGGACGTGATCAGCTCCCAATACTCATGGTGCTTGTGTCGTTTGACAGCACCGCAGTCTCTACTTCTCCATCCAGTAGCTCCACAATTGGCCTTACAAGGTTGGAGTGCAGACCGCTTGCTGACAGTGCTCTTCAGATCCGGACGGTGCCCCATTCAATTGCTAGGCAAACACGATATTGTTTAACTTCAGTGATCTAGCGGGATACACTGCAGCATGGCCCTTGGCTTGCTACAATTGAAGGTCTTATATTAAAATCAGTGAAAGGGAGTCCGTTGAAACTGTATGCATTAGGAGAATGCCACCAGAAAGAACAGGTTTTTAAAGCTGGAGTGTAGACTCGTGCCACTGAAGCAGCAACCTTTCACAGGTGTAATCCATATTGTGTACTACCCTGTATTAAACTGGCAAAATGCAGAGTTTACTCTCAGCTCCACGACATGTATGTGAAATGCAACTGCTTCCCATATAAATGTAAAATTTAAGGTCTCTGAGAGGTAGCGGTCTACTGATTACCTGCCTCGCTCATCTGCGTCGACTGAACCCTATAGATTTCAAATGTTTGTATAGTCTATGGGACTTAACTACAGGGTCATCAGTCCCTAAACTTTCAAACTACTTATGAACTACTTACGAACTAGGACGGCACAAATATCCATGCCCGAGGGGGGATCCGAACCCCCGACCGTAGTGGCCGTGCAAACCACGACTGGAGCGCCTTAGTCCCCTCGGCCACCGCAGCCGGCGAACCCTATAGAGCTACAAGTATCTCCCCACAGATATGAAAAGTCGAGCAACGGAAATACGAATACGAGCTAACATCTCTTCAGTGAATTACAAATCGTATAAATTAGAGGTACTGAAAAGTTAAACTGAACGTAAAACATTTTGTTCACTTAAAGCTGCAGAATGCATGAAGAAGTAGTTATGTATCATGCAACATAGAGAACACAACGGAAACAATACGAGAAACGTGACTGGTAATGTTGAATATTTGTCTACATGATGTAAGTGGTTTAAGGGCTGATATTGAAAGATATACGTTAAGATAAAAAGAATTAATTCGAAAACCGATAAGTATGAGTGTGTGTGTGTGTGTGTGTGTGTGTGTTTGTAAGTGGCCGTATTTGTGTGTAGATGCAACATTGCATTTAGATTGGTACAGTGCTACGGATATAAAAACTAATCTGAATGTTTGTGATTAAAGAAAAATAGATATTGTGATTTACCAGCCTGATAGCGACTGATTGTACTTAATTCTGCAGAACATCACTCTGGATAGAATAGCAAGTCCGGTTGTAGCACAAAGATGAGTTTCTTAATAATACCATCTCATAATTAACCAATTAAACAGTCTTTAGACCACTGTTTAAAGCAAAGTATCCTGGTATTTTCCACACACTGTTGCAGTAGTTATCATTAATAATTGTAAATATCGTTCTTGCACTATTTTAGAAAACTTTTACATGGTCCTGTAAGCTTGGAGCACATGAATTCCATCATGGAATGATACTTTAACTGCCACATAAACAAAAGGATTAGGCTGGATCAGAGAGCCAGCCAGTCATGGGGCCTATTGGAGTACGTCGGTGAAGCAAACAGTTCAGGGGAGCGGCCCTGCTGCAACAGGTTCCCAGAAGTGGAGAGGTGGCGTTGCGCCAGAATCCACTTTGGCCCTCCCATACCTAGGAAGTAATGCGGAATTCGCGCCGAGCGACGACAAGTACGCCTCTTGGGAAAGGCTCACTCGCATTGGTGATACATTTGTGAATAAATGTTCACTTAAGACCCTTCTGCTGTTATTATGATAAGTTACTATTCAGCGTTCAGATTATGCAACAGTTGCAGCAAGGGAATTAGTCTGCCCGCACAGCATCCAGGCTGCCGGCGTGCCTGATGGCGCAGCGGGCTAGTCCTTTGGTGGAGGGGCTCCATTCGCTGTTCCCCGTCGGGAGTTCGAAACACCCCTCGGGCAAGGATGTTTGAGCTGTCTTTAGTATAAGGTAGTTTTTAAGTTTAGGGACTGATAACACCGCAGTTAAGTACCATAAGCTGTACAAACATTTGAACATTTTGGTTCCATTCGGCGCCTTTGTTTGACTTACAAGGAAAGTACATGGGCTCGAACAAACATATCTGTATGAATATTTGGTTACAGTAACTATACGTACACCTCAGTGTGCTGGTGGGTGTCGTTTTTATGCAAAACTTTGTAATCATGCTCTAGATAGCACTGTAGATGTAATTGTAGACGCCATACGTTGCGCAGATATCTGTACTATAACTTATGTAATAATCGTCGTACATGTTCTCTAGCATATTGTCATCAAAAGCCGTGATGATAGTTGCAACTTTAACCTTCTTCTCGGAAGACTGTTGGTAATCACTGCCACTGAAAATTCAAATGTTTGTTAAGCTTATGGGACTTAACTACGGGGTCATCAGTCCCTAAACTTACAAACTACTTATGAACTACTTACGAACTAGGACGGCACAAATATCCATGCCCGAGGGGGGATTCGAACCCCCGACCGTAGTGGCCGGGCTGACCGTGACTGGAGCGCCTCAGTCACCTCGGCCACCGCGGCCGGCCTCACTGCCACTGATTCCACCGCCTCTTTCCGAACTAACCGTAGCACTACCGCTAGCAATGAGTTCTTAGTCATTATCATCCCTATTATCATCATTATGTGTTACTGTTACAACAGTATCTAACTTATGCTCATATTTCTGTATCATAATAGATACGAGAAAGCATGCGAATGATATATCTTCTACACTAATACTATCTTCACGAAGAATGGTTCTTCGTAACTTCATCTCAACCAATCGCAATTCTTCAGCAGGATTGATTATCAATCGCCGCTCCATCTGACGCTTCACCACACAAATGCCACAAAACGCAACTTCAGAGGCACACTGCACCGTCCCTACTGGCGAACCGACAGGTCAAAGTGTAATGTGGCAAGGCACACGCAGAGGCCTCTAACGGACGACTGCAGCGTTTTGCAGATGCGGGAGTGTCACTAGTTTGATGTATATGTGTGTGTTCGAGTTCAAGTACTTTCCTTGTAAGTATATTTCTGGAGTGTACATACCGTAAATAATTACCCAACAGTATGAAGCGTGCATTTGCGAAAAAATTGAAGGGCATAAATAATACTAAAATATAGTCGTGGTTGCAACTTTTTTATTTATTTTTCCAATTATATTGTTTAGTAATAAAAGGCAGTCGTGGTTTTAATGATTTGACGCTGCCAGACTGTGGCTAACAAGCGTTTTAGATCAACTCATCTAATGTGATACTTTAAGTCTTTCTAAGGATGCCCCACAAGGGTGAAACGCGTTAAAAATCAATAAAAATGTGGCAACCACGACTGTCTCTTATTACTACATAATCTAATAGGTAACTGTGCTAGCCGGGTCCAGTGGAGTGAAGTATTATTATTATTATTTTGTTGTGTAAGCCTGACTGCTTTCCTATACAAGAATCATTTTAGGGAGCGTAGAGCTGGTGGGAGGGGAATTTAATAATTAATTTATATGCCAAACTCGTAGTGTCGAAAACAGTGGTTGGGAAAAGTGTAGAAGTCCGCAGTTCGAACCCCAGGAGTAGAATTCCTATCACCATAGGGGAGACGAGGAAGGAGGGGCGAGGAATGAATAGCGGAGATTGGGGAGGAGCAGGAGGAGGGAATTATTAACTGGGATAGGAAAGTAGTAAATTATGATTATTGCTTCCTGATCATACGCACTGTCATATAAAACTTTTTAAAAGATTTGTCCACAATTTGACTGTTTTAAGTGATCTGGGATTCTGGTCGTAAGGTTATCATTGACATAATGTGCTGTATAGAGCAAATGTTGAGTGCGACGGGGCGAACTACTGTAATTATTAACGTAATAGATTTTCTGTGAAGCTACCTTATTTTACACTCGAGCGGGCAAGTGGGGTATAGAATACCCCATTTTTTCTAGGTATGGTAGCTACTGTCTGATTTGTGTACTGTATATTGAATGGAGCAAACGCCGTTCTGTGTCGTGTGAAATGTTAATAAGCTTTTTTTTTTATTGTGAAGAATTCGCTGCAGGGGCATATCGTATCCCACGTCCCCAGTCACGTAAGTATTTTGATTTATTACTGTTTGTCGCAAGAGTTATTCGACAAATTTAGCGATCGAATTAGAATTTTATGAGCGAAATGTTTTGCCTACTTAGGACCATGACTCCTGAAGATGTGATGAAAATTTTGGATGAAAACTGTCGAAGATAGTTGTAGAGGATAATCTGCTTACATTGATTCCGAACAAGACTGTGTTAGTGACGAAAGCGATTTAGAAACACATCTAGAAACGTGTAATTATTTTGTCGTTAGGGATGGTGTTTTTGTATGTAGGAAAAGTGACTTTTCGAAAAAAAGAAAAAAAGCAAGGTTGAAAATAAAAACATTGTGATTGTAAGGCCTGGTTTGAAACCTGCTGCCAGTGATGTCCGTAATGAAATTCCTGCTTTCGATAAAATACTAGTTAATTACATGATGGATAACTTTGATGTACACACTTACAGGTACATTGAAACACAACGTGACATTGTACAATATTCGCGTGACAGGGATGCCAAGAGAACTGTAACAGTGGCCTCACTTGGTTGTTTGTATCTCATACGACGAAACGTAGCCATGCGAATGTAATCCAACTATTAAGCAGATGGCACGGGAAAATAAGTTTTGAGAGCATAATTGATTTACCTGCGTTTCCTGTCTTTTCTTCAAGCACTACACTTTGATAACAAATAATCGAGAGTAGAGAGAAGAAAGACTAATAAATTTGCTTCTGTGCGCCAATTTATACCAAACTTTGCCATCAACTATAGAGATATGTGGAGTCTAGATAGTTTCATGACAACTGATGAAAAATAGAGCCCTTCCGCGGAAGCTGTAGCTTCATACAATACATACCAAACTAGCGCGCAAAGTACGGGACAAAAGCGATGCACAGACATATTACACAAGCAATTTAAAAATTTACTGAGGCAAGCAGGAGGATGGGCCTTACCTGGTGTCTAATAAACCAAGTGTCATTGTGAAACGCCTGATATTAAAATTGGTCAAAGGGAATCCGTTGAAACTTTATGCATTAGGAGTACGTCGCCAAACAGAAACGTTTTTTAAAGAACTGTAATGTAGACTTGTGCAACTGAAGCAGCGATCCTTTACATGTGTAAACCATGTCTCGTACTACCCTGTGTTAAACTGCGAAAATATCCGGACATAGGGTCCGCAGTCCGTCGCATGTTTCTATGTTTCTTGTAAATCCGAGCTGATCTTTCCCCGACATCTGATTGGACTAGTTTTTAAATTTGTCTGTAAATAACTCGTGTTAATATTTAGTTAGTTATTAATTAAACTTACAGTGTTAAATTTTCGTATCTTCCGTACCTGATTTCTTAGGAACTGGAATTGTTATAGCCCTTCTTGAGGTCTGAAATTATTTCTTCTGTTTCATACTAGTCACACAACAGCTGCAATAGTTTATTTTACCGCAAGTTCTCCCAAATGTTACGCCTTTGGTCTTTCAGCGATCTGTCGAATTCTTCTCGCAGTCACCTTTCAGTTCCCCGTCTATTTCTTTGTCCCCACATACTACTTCACAAGCGCCGTTGTTCTTGAGTAACACTTGAATGGGTAACAATTCGGTTTTGCCAAGTGCTGTTGGCATGTGGGGTGCACTCAGCCCCTGTACCTGTGAGGCAATACGAAGGTGCTACTTGATGAAGAAGTAGCGGCTCCGGTCTGGAAAACCGACGAGACGGCCGGGATTGCGGGGCGCCGACCACTTCCCGCTCCATAGCGTAACCGGTGACGCCTGCGGGCAAGGGTGACACGGTGGCCGGCCGGTACCCCTTGGGCCCTCGCGGCCTGTATGAGGCGGAGCTTAGTTTAGCTTATATACAGTACTACCTTCATTTCCTGTTTATAGCGCCTTTTCATATTTCTTCAGACTTTCATATTTCCCTCCTTCGCCCAGTAACAATTTACCTTCTGAGCTCTTGATTCTCAAAGACACTCACTTTTTTCTCTCCAAAAGTATTCTTCTTCGGCTTCATCAGTTGCTGCAATTTCATAGTTTCTTCTAGCAGTAATTAAATTCAGTGTATCTTGTGATATTGCATTATTTGTCTTTTTACGTGTTTGACCATCTGCTGCCTTCACTTTACCTTTCCAAAACCAGAGATAACCATTCTTATTTTAAAATTAGACTCATGTTTCATTAGGACATCACCGAAGTACCAGCTACAAATCACATTGGAGAAGAATTAAATATTACACAATATATGTTCACAACTTAAATACAATAATGCACACTGCATCCTTTATATTTGATTCAAGTTAATTAAATTCACATTCTAGAGAAGCAGATCAAGCTTGACATCCAATTACTTTCATTAGTGTGTCAGATACTGACTGAGACCGACAATATTTTCTGTAGTTTCAAATAGGGATGTTTTTGTTTTACATTGTTTTATTTTAAATAGCGTCCTCCCAACTCGTCGAGATTTCTCAGATTCTTTAAGACATGTGGTAAACCACCAACGTCACTCCTGCATTAAATCCTAAAATTATTGTGAAACATAGTGTTATCGTTAAGTAGCAAATCAGGTAGCAAGTGACATTGTCAATTGTCGACAGGAATGTTTTTCGTAATATTAGAAATTTTAATGCCTTTTCGTGCCAGTATTGACGGATGATACTTTGCAATGTTACTTTTACATAATATGAGGATGCCGTGAAGGACGAAAAGCGTCATTTGTAAGAACAAAGTTGCTGTCTTATTTCAAGAAACTCACATTCAGTTGCTGCGCCAGCCGATAACTCCAATACAATTACTTTTCTATAATCGTTTAATTGTCCAGCGCAGTTTTTCATATTATCGACACATATTCAACTGTTAGCAATTCTTAGTTCACCCGTCAGGTCTATGGTACAGGCACTCCGTTGCTTTTATGAATTATTTTGGTACTTTTTTTATTTTAATGTTATTATTACTATTATATTTTCAGTAATACATAGAACATTTACCATTCAATATGGAAGCTGGTTGCTGTGAAGACATTTAATAGAATACAGCAACAGTAAAAGAAATCAGTTATCGTACTAGGTGACTCCTTGGTAGAAATTGTAATATATTTAGCCAGTAGGGCCCCATTTGTTTAAATAACTGAAGTATTCAATACCATAGTTGGTCGTAGTATTGTAACCTAATATTCCATATTTATATTACATAAGCATCTTATGTCACTTCTGTCAAGTCTCATTATTATTTGCATTACTAGGGTTTTCTACCAAACTAAATTATTTAATTATTGAAGCTTAATGTTTAACAATAATGGAAACATATATTAACACTGCACTAATTGTTGTTTACTTACGATCTTTTGTATTATTTAATTTTGATATGGAAATATTTTTATTACATCTGTCATAATTTTGTGTATCTTTACATAAAGCAAAATATGCGTACGTTTCATGAACAAATTGTTAAATATTGTACTTCCGTGTTCTAGAATGTTCTAGAATATATACACTACGTATTAATACGCGCGAATTGGCGCGAACAGTAGTAGCATGGAGTAGTATGAAGTTAGTAATGGAGTAGTAACATCTTAGTCTTGTGTTAGTATGGAAGTGTGTTGTGAACCAGTCTTACTCTTACATTATTTTGGGTTTCATCAACGATGGATAAATAAATTTGTATAAAAATAAAACGTGTCACATTGTTGGTTCATTCCGTGACTTTGAAGAACCCGACGTCCTATTATTCTATAATGTATTAATGGCAGGCTAGCAACGAGATCTATGAACATTCTACCACTGAACATATATAACAGTTGATGTATTAAAATGTGGAGTTAATGTATGTCAAGTAAAAAAAAAAATCAAATGCACCACAAGATCAACATCTACATCTTCATGGGATACTTTGCAAATGACATTTAAGTGCCTGGCAGAGGGTTCATCGGGCCGGCTCCGGTGGCCGAGGCGACTGAGACGCTCCAGTCAAGGTCTGCACGGCCACTACGGTCGGGGGTTCGAATCCGCGTCGGTCAGGGATATTTGTACCGTCCTTAGTCTTAGCTAGTTCATAAGTAGTTTGTAAGCTTCCGGACTGATGACACCGTAGTTAAGTCCCATAAGTTCTACAAACATTTGAACATTGAGGGTTCATCGAACCACCGTTATACTATTCATCTCCCATTCTATTCTCGAGTAGCGCGCGGGAAGAAAGAACACATGAATCTCTCCGTTCGAGCTCTGATTTCTCGTATTTTATTCTGATGATTATTTTTACCTACGTAAGTTGGCGTCAACAATATATTTTCGCTTTCGGAGGAGATTGTTGGCGATTGGAGTTTCATAAGTAGCCCACGCCGCAGCGATAAGCGCCGTTGTTGTAACGATTCCCATCCCAGACCCTGTGTCATTTCCATAATGCTGTCTCCTCTGTATCGTGACAATGCGAAACGAGCGGCCCTACATTGAACTCTTTCAATGTCCTCCGTCAAACCCACCTGATTAGGATCTCACACTGGGCAGCAATAATCCAAAAACGGACAGAAAGCATAGTGTATGCAGTCTCTTTAGTAGTTCTGTTGCATCTTTTAAGGGTTCTGCCAATAAAACGCACTCTCCGGTTCGCTTTTTCCACGACATTATCTACGCGTTCTTTCCAGTTTAAGTATGAAGTAATAGTAATTCCTAGATATTTTGTGCAGTTTACGGCCTTCACGTTTGATTGATTTATCTTGGAAACAAATTTTGACTGATTTCTTTCGGTACTCATGTGGACGACTTCACACTTCTCACCATACTGATATCTTATTCAGACCGTTCTGCAGTTGGTTTTGATCTGCATATGATTTTACAAGACGGTAAATGACGGTGTCATCTGGAAACAACCTAAGAGAGCTACTTAGATTTTCCCCTAAATCGTTTATGTAAATAATGAACAGCAGAGGACCAATAATACTGCCCTGTGGAACGCCCGATATCACCTCTGTTTTAGTCGATGCCTTACCATCGATTACTACGACCTGTGTCCTCTCTGACAGGAAATCTCCTATCCTGTCGCAAATTTGGGGCGATATGCCATAACCACGCAATTTGGTTAAAAGCCGTTTTTGAGGTACGTTGTGAAAAGCCTTCTGGAAATAAAGCAAAACGGAATCGATTTGTGAAATGAGGGTATTTCCACCCCTGGTTATTCTCCAACAAAGACATCGGCATTTTTGCCTTTTAAAATCTTTAGTCATCATCCTCAATATAATGAGTTACACAGTGAGTTGAAACGTGGATGAAGACATCCCCGGCAGGCATTTACAGAATGATGAAAAAGGTGATGCCAAAGTCGAAAATTTTCTCAATTGCGAATGTATAGGTTTCACCTCCAAGATTTAGGCTAAATTGTCCATTCTTGGGAAAAGTGTGTGTACAGCACTACAAAAATGTAGTAGTAGAGATACTAAGATTGCCCCACATTCTTCGTTCTCAACGACTTAATTGTTACTGGGAGATTTCCACAGAAAAGTCTCTGAAGAGCGCAGCTTTTCTTATCTCAATCTGGCTACATGGCGTGAAGTATTAACTTCTGGAATCGGCGCGCTCTCTCCCTCCCTCTCTGGAAAAGAGCGCGGCTGCAGGGCACTCCATTGTGTCCCTGCGGTTTCCACTAGACTGGACGGGCCCGTCGGCGGACAAACACAGCCGCGAACCGCCCACCCGGCTGGCTCAGCCTCAGTTTTCATTAACACCGTGTTTACCCTCCGCTCCGTCGGACGGCTGGTCAGAGATGAAAAACTCTCCTGTCTGTGTACGTGTCTGATGACGTCGCAACTCCGCCGGATCGCCTGCGGAATGGAAATCTAGGAAAGCAGAGCAAACTGGCGAATTCGAGTCCGAATGTAGTGCTTTGCTGAATCCGTGACTACCACCTGCAAAAATTGTGACTGTGTCACTGTGTGACACGTTACATTGGCTTAACTGATCTGAGTCTGGTGTTTGTAATACCCTCCTTAATTATCTGGACAGAGGTGTGAGCAACATAATTCTACAGGGTGATTCCCAAGCTGCAGTACCACTTATCGTTTCAAACAACCTGTCGTAAATTCATTTCTGTGAAAATCGTTTCATAATCTCTGATCTATTTCCAGACATATTTTCGGTAAAAACCAAAGTGTGATTCCTATTTATAATAACTAGCTGCAGTACCCAACTTCACTTCGGTAAATGATATAAGGTTTTGTGATAGTTGGAATAAAAGGATAAACATTATAATATTAGAGGTAAAATATTAATAATGTATTTTAACTGTTTATTGAAATAGTTCTCAATAAACGAATTTACATTTTATTATGAGGCGCATATAATACAAATTTTTCCGATTTCCTTCTCCAGAGCAAGCGACATGCAGTGGACCGTGAAAGAAGCGAGATTCTTTAAGATTGTTGCCAAAATATTTTAAAGTTAGTCCTTGAGCTTTATTAAAACTATAAGATAATTTTATTGGAAATTTCAGTCTTTTAAATTGGATTGTCCAGTAGAGATCAGTGGTGTCTTAGGGACGACTACTGTGTGTCTTTCCTGTCCAGTCATAGCCTCTGCTTCGACGATGTAATGTAACAGCTGTTTGACGACCGTTCTTGACCCATTATATAGTTTTTGGGGATTTAACATTTCGGAGTTTTCAGTTTCTAGCCGAATGTAATGTGACGGCATTCGTGATACTTTTAGAGAGTTAAGAATTTCTCTAGGGACATTTATACTTTCTTCAAACTCTACCATCTTATATATGTATATATTCTATCTTCTCTGGGAATTTTCTTTTGAATGTTAAAGTTGGTATTATCATCAACATTATTTTTAGTTAGAAACTCGCCCTTTAAAATAGTCACTCTGAAATGTTATAGTTATGAAAAACTATCCATAAATTTGGTTGATGAGCCAGTTTTCAGTAATGGTTATGTTGCAGAAATGACTGTTGAAATCGATGAGGCCAGTCGACTGGTCAGTAGGATATTTACCTTCGGCTAGCTGTAAAGGTATATGCTACTCATTCTTTCGATAGTTCAACTTACATATTATTTGTTAGTTGATTTGTTTTTAAACAGGTTTAGAGATATAATATGTGTTGTAGTTGGAATTAAAGGATACACTTTATTGACCATTATTTAACTGTTTAATGCAATACTTGTGTAATAACAACATTTCTCATTTTTTAAATCCGGAATTCTGTCGAGTCATAAGCTCGTAAAATATGTCAGATAAATCTCAGCTCTCATATTATTTGTTAGTTGAAGTATTTGTATGTGTGGTGAAAGATATATGCCTAGCCAAAAATATATGCGTGGCCAAAGATATATGCCTGGCCAAAGATATATGTGTGGTCAGAGATATTGTTTTTAACCATGTGTTGCTCTCGCCTGCTTGTTTTGACAGTAAAATTATATTTACGAAGGGAAGCCCTGTACGCCCTTAAGGTAAAAACGAGAGTAATGTTGATCGAAATGTGATAAAGGGCTATAAAGTCCCTTCAGCGTACCTTAATTTACTTTTGAGTTTTTGCTGCACGCATATTGTACACATTTGTAATATATAATGATGATTACATACATTGTCATATTATTTCTGTATTATAAATAACGACGGTATTATTTTTGTATTGTCTACGTTTTACTGACTTGTATATATAATATATAGTGTCACTGTCGTAGGTATATTTGACGAAATTTTCATTAACTTTCGCTTATTCATATATTTCCGTGTTGCTATGCTTCTATGCAGCGTGTCGTATCTGGACTTATGGTGCCTAAACCAATAATTTTCTTTAATACTGCGAAAGTTGCGCCATAGATTTTTATATTTGCAGAGTAAAAGCCTATAAACAAAGATGAAAATATCCTTAGGAATCTGACAGTCATCCCGTAACTCTCTAACTCTTAGCCATAATAAATTTATCTAGATAACATCTTTACATTTTAAATTGGAATATTTATTAAAATTTCAGTTTCTATAATTGAAAGTTTTACCTTGATTGTAGTTTTGGTAAGTACGATTTATTTCATACAATTTACAACAAATTTCTGAAGAGGCGTTTTATATTAATATAACTACAGACCTTCAATAGAGAGAATTGTCTTTAGTTATGTAGGCTAGGTGTATTTCTTCATTGATTCTAGTCCATGAACTAGTTAAATTTTCCTAAGTACGTGTTGCTTAAAATCGCTTTATTCGTTAACTATTTTGTTTGGATACTTTTTTGTGAAAATATCTTCCAAGATCATCCAAAATATTCATTTCTTTATTTACTACAAAACAGCTGTTTCAGTAGTTTGCAATTGTTAAGTGTCTGCAATTACCTAAGAATAACATAAATTACTTTTTGTGTATTATAAATGAAGAGTTACATACTTAAAAATTTTCTACTTACTGCTATGATGCTCTAGCGTCATATAAAACATCTGGCATAACTGTTATTATATAATCATTCTTTATAGCAGTATGTTACTTGCATTTAGCTGCTGTACTTCTTGCAGCTTTAGATGTTAATTAGTTTTTTTAATGTAAATACTTTTTCAAATGTAACAGTTTGGCAAAGATGTTTAGAGATATTTACTTCACTGGGGGCCCAACAATCAAGAAGTTACAGACGTCAATGTCATTTCTAATTGTTAATTCATGAGATGTCATTGATGCATGATCAGCGTTTGTTCATAGTGTTTTATTTCATTTTTTATTTTATTAATTTATTTATTTTACATATAGATTGAAACTTAACTGGTCTTTTTCGCTGATTAATATGTCTCCACGGAATCCTGCTACTAAATAACGTCCTAACTCAACCTCTTAGAAGATATTGCAGTTATGAAAAATGATTTTGTAAATTTGGTTCTGAGTTTTGCGTATTTCTAGTGGTCGGGAAGTGTAGTTTAGTTCTAGAGTTTACGTCGGTCGGATTATACTGGGTGATCAAAAAGACAATATAAATTTGAAAACCTAATAAATCACTGAATAATGTAGATAGAGAGGTAAAAATTGACACACATGCTCGGAATGAAATAGGGTTTTATTAGAACCCAAAAACAAGTTCAAAAAATTTCCGACAGATGGCACTTCATCTGTTCAGAAAAGCAATAATTAACATAACAAATTAAGACAAAGGAAAATGTGATGTTCTTTACAGGAAATGCTCAATATATACACCATCATTCATTAAAAATAGCTGTAGTCGAGGAATAATGTTGTGAGCAGCACTGTAAAGCATGTCCGGAGTTACGGTGAGGCACTATCTGTTCCGATGGGAAGATTCACTTGAATGCCAGTCTTGTTTAAACAATTGTATTACAGCCCCGGTGCATATACTGTAACCTAAACATTCAACGCCAGATTAATCAAGGGTAAAACGTATGACCTAGGAGGATTTTAATACAAATAAACAATTCCTGAGACGGATTTACGTCTCATATCTGTCAAAGGCATTATTGATAAATAAATCTGAAGCATTGAATCAAAATTTGTGGTGCGGCCGGGAATCGAACGTGGTCCTCCATACTTACTAGACAGACGTCTTAACCATTAGACTACCACACCACTAACGATTAAGGCGCCTTGGAATAGTCTATGTACGATTTCCCTCCACATCAGAAACTTTAATTCAGGTTCTGTGTTCCAAAGATAATTGCCACTACTGCCAATTATTGCCACTAGCAAGCATGGAGGTCCGGGTTCTATTCCCGGCCGCACCACAAATTTTAATTCAATGCATCAGATTTATCAATAGGAGGATTTTAGTAGTGAGAGCTTGTCATCTGCAGCGACTCATTCATGTTTTTACTCCATCATTTTTTTTCTTATAAAACCTCATGTCATTCGAAGCATATGTGTCAATTTTTACCTCTCTATCTACATTATTCCATGATTTATTAAGTTTTCAAATTTATTCGGGCTTTTTGATCACCCGGTATTTCACTCCAGGCCCAACAATCACGAAGTGAAGAAAATATCAAAAAGTGTTACGGTGATAATCAGTTTAAAAAACGACATCATTCATTAAATTACGCAGTCACACAACGCGGAGGTCGGCGAGAGTCAGCGGCGGCCCTTTGCCCGTTCGGCCTGGAATGCGGCAGCGTGAGCAGAACGCATTCCAGCCGATGGCCTGGAATTCTGGAGCCCCGACATGGCGCGCCTCACCTCTGCCCGTAATCAACCCTCTCCACTCTGCACACACGTGGTTCGGATTTCTCACGCCACCGTGTGCACCGGTCCGCTTACCTAATATCAGTTAGCTTGCGTGGTATCCCGAATAAATTACGTTTAATGTTGGTTGACCAGTACTGCTTATTACGTACGTGCAAAACTGAACTTTTAAAAACCGAACAATGTGGCGACTTCGACTTCGACCAACATTAATATGCGGAAATAGGGGAAACACAAACACTAAAATTTATGGCCGGGCTGTTATGCCGTGACTGGATTTATTTTTAAAACCCAACGTTCCGGCCCCAACTGCGGAGGACATTCTCAAGTGGGATCGTGGCACTTCTGGATGCCCGATTCACACCCTAGCTCGCTACTGACTGAAGCCAAATTCCGTTTACGAGGGCTTGTGCGCAGTTATGTGACTTCAGATGTTTTTGACATGCGCGCGCAATTCGTCGTTGCCGTTTGCCTCAGTCCGTTAATGTCGTCCCATGGTGGAAGACTGGTACATTTCTTCTTCAAAATCGGAATCCAGATATCATTTAATTTCACGCCCTCCTCCATCCTATTGAAATTATTGGGGTGTTTTACAATTTTTATAGCCTCTCTGTACAGTCTTTCGTGGTATCCATTTGTGGTTATCAAATTGAATAAGGTGGTCCCCTGGTTGAAAAACATGTTCAGCAACAGCTGATCTGTCAATCACTCCCCTTCTACAGTTCCCCTTGTGCTCATCTAGTCAAAAAAGTTTAAATGAAAATAAGGGCTTAACCGTTCACCTTAAACTAAACTGGGTAACGAATTTCGAGACGAGAAAATTCTGAACAACCTTGCTCTCTAATGTTATTCCCATAACTTGCACTGTTGTAGAGACATTTGCCAAAATAACGGTGATTTGGCCTTCTTACTTTATTTTACGTAAACCAGGCGCTCTGAGTTGTCACGTGACATTTCTCGCCTAGAACTCTCTCTGGCAAACGCCAACTTGCTTCCTGTATTTTATTACTTTTCTTATTATAACTCACGCGTTGTCATTTCCAAGCAATGGCGCATTAACAAAAGTACGTCGTTCTTACTACGATGAATGCTCTATTAGCAGTTAACACCTGCCATCAATAGAATGAGAAATAAGGAACAGTTTCGCAACTGTTAGTCGTAGTGAAGTGGGCAACGCATTAGAATGGGATGCACATGGTCGGTAGTTCGAAACCAGCTAGTACAATACTTTTTTTCTTTCGTCTTGGCTCCTAAGAGGGTTTCGGGCACTATTATTAATTATTGTGAAGTAGAAGATTGGAATGGGTAGGGCATGTGGTACGTATGAGTGAGGAGCGATGGTCTAGGGTAGCCATCGAGATTATACCAACTGGCTAAAGACCACTGAGACGACCAAGGAAGAAGTGGATGGACGGGATAAGAGAAGACCTACAAAATCTCCATGCTTGGAGAAAATGGGAACAGAATCGTAATGAATGGAGGGCCTTGATTATAACATTGTGCGATTCGCTGAGCCTGATCGCATGAAGTGAGTAGTATTATTAATTAAATAGAGCTATGTTCCGCAACATTTAGAGTCGCTTTAGAGATGTTCAAATGTTCAAATGTTTGTTAAACTTATGGGACTTAACTACGGGGTCATCAGTCCCTAAGCTTACAAACTACTTATCAACTACTTACGAACTAGGACGGCACAAATATCCATGCCCGAGGGGGGATTCGAACCCCCGACCGTAGTGGGCGTGCTGACCGTGACTGGAGCGCGTCAGTCACCTCGGCCACCGCGGCCGGCTTTAGAGATGCTTTTAATGTTAATTCTATTACCTATTCTGTAGTTCATGTATGAATTTCCTTGTGTTATTTGATTCTGCGCTAAATGGAGAGCAAATATTCCATTTCAAACCGTGGCTACTTTTTTGTTTTACACCTAAAATAACAAACGGAACAAGTGTGATAATACGAAATTCGATATCAGTACTTAATCTATATACAAAGTTACTACTACCATTACGTCATCTACAACAGGTACTGCAACAGTACATGTGATAAAGACGTCTATGTTTGCAATTCGTTGGTGTGTATTTCAGGGCATATTCACAAGATCGAACAAATGCAATATTCTGAGAAAGCGCTGCTACCTTTGTACAACTGGGAATCATCCAGAGTACAGTAGTGTTTAATTAACAAGAGTGTGCGAAATCCTTTTAGGAACAAATAAAAAGATAAAAAGTTAAAAAAGGCCTATGGTGGTTCGTTGCCTCCGTTTTTTCTCTCTTTTCATTGGTTATTCGGTTTGATTGCTCCTTGACTGGCGTCGGTTTGTTTTGTTTTATTTTGTTCGTTTCGTCGTTGACTCAGTTTTTTCGTTACAGTAGGCGTCGAGACCGACCGAGTACGTTGAGCTACCACGCTGGCAACCCGCTGACCCAGCGTGCTGAGCCACCACGCCCGGTAATTTTCGAACCGCTGTTCGTACATCACAAAGTAATTCACGGCCCATTCCGCTAAGGCGAATAGCTGTGAGAATAATCGGTAATTCTCGTACTATCGATGGCTGGTATTATCTGCTAACATGGCGTTTTTAGACATTTTATTATAATTCATTGTACTAAGAATGACGCTCTTTTTGATAACTTTCAGTGTGTCATTGCTTTGAAATGACAACGCTTGAATTGTAAAAAGAAAATAATCACATACAGAAAGTAAGAACGTGTTTTTCAAAAGAGTTTTAGACTACATTACGGGCGAGGGATATCGCGTGACTAATTTCCGAACGCCAAATGCACGATATGATCGTTCCAGGCAATAATCATTCGTAACAAGTAAAGCCAAAAAAATTAAACTTATAACAAACTACCAAGTCAAGACATGATAATATTTGAATGGAAAATTATTATAACACTGTCAGAGAGATATTACAGTAATGGTTTAAAGAGGTAGATCAGAAAAGATTGAGTCTGTCAACGCTAAACTCAAATATCAAATAGTTTTTCCAGTTTGTTAAATTACTTCCAGAGAGAATATTACATGTCGGGTGAATAGATATTATCACAATAGAAGATTCGCAATCGTATCGTCCGTAGTTTTCTATTATTTATATTCCTATTACTTTTCTCCGAAATGTTTGCCCAAAATCGTAAAACTACAGGCATATCTAAAGTGGGTCGTAAGTCACGGCACTGCGATTTTATGTCTTATATTAAAATATTTACATCCGACATTAATTTATCCAACTCGGCCAACCTATAACAAATTTACGATCTATACTGACTTTTGTATGAAGGGCAACACAGTAACACGACATAATTTATTAGCAACAGATACAGCGTTGAATACTCAAAGCAATTACGGACGCCTGAGGCCAGTGGGCATCGAAACAAATGTTTTAGGAGGATTTATAATTTGTGCCCAGCCTGGATATGAACCCGGGTGCTCTTGCCTACTTGTCAGTAGCGCTTGGCGAATGCTCCACCTTGTATCTTCTTTCGTTTTTGCGCCACAATAACCGCGGCTGCACCGGCCACCACTGCTCGCCTTCCACCAAACGCAAAGTGGAATTTGACCGATTTCTTGGTGTCGTCTTAAATGTAGGAGGCGAGGTACTGGCGGAAGTAAAGATGTAAGGCGGCATCGTTAGTCGTGTCGGGATAGCACAGTCGGTAGTGCGCTTTCCCGCGGGAGGCAAAGGTCCTAGGTTCGAGTCCCGGCTCCGGCACACAATTTTAATTTGCCAGGAAGTTTCATTTTCAACTATGTTCACACAGACTGCCTCAAACAGATTGTTCACACAGAGTGCTCGCCACTGCTGGCAACGTAACACTTGATTAAGAGATGATACTCTTTGGTTTATGGTTCAGTCTTTGGTGCAAATTACGAACTTACCCTTATTAACACACTGAACGCAGAATATTACATAATAAATGAAATCGACGTCAGAATATTACATAGATTAAGAAATAGAAGTCGCAAAACTTCTTTACAGGTAAATTTCTAATGCTATGGGCCCAAGGCAGAAGATACAGAATATTTGTACTCCTTTCCTTTGGAAACACAAGGCAGGATGCTTCAGCTGCCCCTAACAATGAAATTGTAGGCAAGTTGCGCTAATGGAATTTGCTTGTATTAAACATAAAGTACATCATCTGGCAATCCGTTGTGTAATTCATTATTTACTTCACTGTATTAATTTCGTTCTTTGTTATACCTCTCTATACAGTTATATATTATTCAGACGCAGGGAAATGTTTTAAAGAACATGTTTTGCGAACGAAAGTGTAATAAGAATAATCATCACTCATAATCTGCCAGGAAGTTTCATATCAGCGCACACTCCGCTGCAGAGTGAAAGTTTCATTCTGGAAACATCCCTTAGGCTGTGGCTAAGCCATGTCTCCACCATATCCTTTCTTCCAGGAGTGCTAGTCTTGCGTGTTTGCAAGAGAGCTTCTGTGAAGTTTGGAAAGTAGGAGGCGAGGTACTGGCGGAAGTAAAGTTGTGAGGCGGCATCGTGAGTCGTGTCGGGGTAGCTCAGTCGGTAGAGCGCTTGCCCGCGAAAGGCAAAGGTTCGAGTCCCAGGTTCGAATCCCGGTTCCGGAACACAATTTTAATCTGCCAGGAAGTTTCATCACTCATTCAGTTTTCATCGCCTATTAGTGTTAAGCATTTGTCCACCGTTGAGACAAGAATGCCATTCTTAGAGCCACATACACTTTCAACCTCACAAAAGTGGACACAAAAGAGGATATTAAGAACGTCAGACACTACATGTGTTTGTGATACTAAGGGACCATACTGCAAAGTGATAGGTTCCTACTACAACGTAAACGTAACAAATTACAATTCTTGTAATTTCTGTTTGAAAGTTTCAAGAATGCCAAAATCTAGAAAAAATATTTCCTTTCTTTCGTCCTATTTGTGATGTGTACTAGCCATTACCTTATGCATACATCTTGTTTCGAATGCCCTCCAAGACATGACAACAGGCGATTTGTTTTGTAAAACACCGTTACAAACATATTGTAACGCTTCATAGTAAAAAAACATAATGTGAAAGGTCATGGAATATCTTTTAAATAAAAGCAGCATTGACGCAGGGAGACAGATCTTCGCATATAAAACTGCATCCTCGACAAAGTAATTTAAGTGTTGAGAATATCGAGTACGAGAACTATCAGGCTGGGAAACCAAAAACATAACTTATGTGTGGACTGTTTGGAATTCGTGTACAGACACATCTTAGAATAAAAAAATCCAAAGTGAACACCAATTGACCAAGAAACGAAAAGTCAGTTTACGAATCTATTTATTGAAGACAGATTTCTTAACAAACTTCTAACCTTACCCAGAGATATTTCTCTTAAAGCAAACGAAATCATGATGGACAATTGATCCCATTATTTAGGTGAGTCCTAACAATAAGCAATAACGAGAAAAGGAGTCTGGAAATAAGATAAAACAAGAAATATGATAGAATATGGCATTCCAGAAAACCAAGAACATACAAAATGAAGGCATTATCGTCAGCCACAAAAAATTAACTTTGCGGTCCAATGATGAGTTCAGAGGGTCTGTATGGAGCCGAGACACTAATACTGGTGAAAACGGTACGTGAATAAAATCTTGAATGAGGACATGAGACCTATAGAAACACACCCGATCCAGTTACAACAGACACCGAATAGAGCAGAGCAAAACCCAAAGAACTGCTGCTTCTTCTAAGTGTTTTAAGGCACCTTTCTGCGGAGCTCGCGGTTGCTCTCCATCGGCGGTTCGAGTAATACCTCGGGCATAGGTGTGTGTGTGTGTGTGTGTGTGTGTGTGTGTGTGTGTGTGTGTGTGTTTGTGTGTGTGTGTGTGTGTGTGTTTGTGTGTGTGTGTGTGTTGTGCGTACGTTATTTAAGTACTTTTTATCTCTAGGGACTGATAACCACAGTAGTTACGTCCCAGAGATATACAAATTTTCAGGATATTACAATGAAAAACTGCCTTTAGTTCGCCATCCCCACGATATGTTATATGTGTTCTTTCCTATTAAAGTTGTTCGTAATTTAGTCTAATTCACGGCCTGTGGGCTTGTCTGGTTTATCGTTTCTTTTAGTATTCATATGGACGACTTCACACTTTATATTATTTAGGGTCATCTGCCAATTTTCGCACCATGCAGGTATCCTATGTAAATCCTTTTCCTGTTGTATTTGATATTCAGGTGTCCTTACTAACTGATAAAGGAGAGCATCATCTGCTAATAATCTAAGTGAACTGCTCCGATCGGTCCCCAAATCATTTATAAAGGAACAGTAGGCCCCTTGTAACATTTCCCTAGGGAAGATTTACTCGATGACTTTCGGTCAAGTACTACGTATTGTGTTCTTTCTAGCCGCGGTGGAGAGGCCGAACACTCAATGGCGCGTTGCAGCGGTGCACGCAATTGCTTGCCGTCGGAGGTTCAAGTCTCCCTCTGGCATGGCTGTGTGTGTTTTTTCCTTAGTGTAGTTTAAGTAATTTTTAAGCCTAGGGACATAACCGTAGCAGTTAAGTTCGTTTGACTGGCAAACATTTGAACATTTTATGGCCTTTCTAACAGAAAGAGCGAAGCCTACGACATGAAAGTGTAAAAGAAGACGCTGAAGGAACGTGCTATGTAAATGCCATACTAATAAACACACGAAAATATTAAAAATGCAGGCAAGTTGACCGTAGAACGGTTGGACTGTTTCCATGAGACCCACTAATTTCTGTTTTACTGGATTTAAATGGTTATAAGTGCTGATTCGAGCACCCTTCTAGCTTCCTGGAACTTCCGAAAAAAGCGTTCACTTTGTGAATCAGGTTTTTCATTGTTTATGTCATGGTTTGTCAGGCCTTCAAAATGTGCGCAGGTGTCTCATGCCCATCCCGACCGTTTACGTTACTAACAGTCCGAGCCGATTTTTATTTGGTGTTTCATTCAGTTTTTAGTTACTTGTGAACAATTTTTGAAGTCCTAACCCCAGATTATCATTGCTAATTTTTTACAACATAAAATTGCAAGAGAATGTCTTTCATACCGTGAAATTGAGAGTGAAAATCTGACGTGAACCTAGATCTTGGAATAATCATTGAAGATGACAGCAATAATGAAATAAGTGTGAATGAAGGGATTGCTGTTCAACCTCCTGCCAGCACCGAAGCACCAACAGTTGCTGATTTATGTATATATCCTCTGACTCAAGTAAGTCACTTTACCCTGTTATAAAGTTAGTAATGGAGCAAATAAATGGCGGAAGTCTTGTTTCCTACGAAGCATTCGAACAAGAAATCACAACAAAGTTTCTTCATTTGCCTGGAAGTATTCGAGCTGCGATGGATGTACACTCGCCGTTAGAATCGTGGTAGTTATTTTTTAGCAATGCATTGACTAATATAATTTTGGGTGACCTGAAGGGATATTTTCAACTGCTTTACTTAGCGGTAACATTACATGGCAGTAAAAACAATATTGAAGACTTTTGGATTACACGTGGGACCGGAACAGAACACTTTCGTGCATGTATGTTAAAAGGTTCAGAATTTTGGCTGTTGGTTCAGGTTTGAAAAGTTCCATACGAGGGAAGAAAGAAACCTACAAGGTAATCTTGCTGCCATAAGAACCATATTTGATATGTTTGTCTCCAACTGAAATGCATGTTTTGCTCCGTCAGAAAATGTTGCTTTGGGCGTAAATCTTGTTCCATAAAGGGCCAGATGCAGGTTTAGGATGTATATCCCGAATAATCCTGCCAAGTATGGGATCAAGGTTTCCATCATGGCTTGTTCTAAAACTTACTATGTTAAATATATGGAAGCTTGTGCAGGTACACAACCAGAAGGACCGTACAAAGCCAGGAATAAGGTAGACGATGTTGTTCTGCGTCTCGTAGACCCAGTAAAAGGGTATGGAAGAAATATGAGAATTGTTGATTTACGTTCTATCCAGTCGTCAAAAAAACTAAAGGAAAAGAATATTACTGTTCTCGCTACTTTAAAAGTGGCTGAAATTTCGATTGCGTTTTCACCGATAAGAATATAAAGGTACGTACTCAAGTATGTTCGGATTTGAAGATGATGTCACATTACTTTCATATGTACCAAAACAGAAGAAAGCAGTACAGTAGTCTTTTTTTTTTTTTTTTTTTTTTTTTTTGTAGTGCACCATGATTAAGAAATTAACTGTTACGGCGTCGGAAAAAAAGAAAATAAAAAGACAGCATAATAAAGTACTAAATATATATATAAAAGAAGGGCGGTGTAGACGTCATTGATGCTACGTGAGATGAATATACTGTTGCTAAGGGGAAACGATGGTGGCATCGGTGTCTGGTTTTTCTGTTGATGAACGTGTCTTTCTTTCAATTGCTGAACAATGCAGATCTCAATGGGTACGTTGTGTTCAAAGCAAACAAAAATATTTCACTTAGAACACCTCAGGACCATAGGAATGTCTCACATGATACCATACTTAAAAATGAGCGGTCTGCGCCAAACCTCCAGCGCGAAATTTGCAAGGCTTACCGCTAACCTCTCTCAAACACAAGAAAGAACATCGGTAGACAGATCCACAACCAAGAAATATGGAAAATTCTAAATGTTCAGATGTTTGTCAAGCTTATGTGACGTAACTGCGGGGTCTTGTCCCTAAACATACAAACTACTTATGAACTAATTTATACTAAAGACAACACAAACATCCATGCCCGAGGGAGGATTCGAACCTCCGATGCTGGAGGCCGTGCGATCTGCAATATGGCGCTCCAGACCGCTCGGCTATTCACGCGAGGCAGACGGGGGAGATACTACATGTGCAAGGACAGCAAAATTAAGTACTACTCAATATGGAACTTTTAATCTGCAGCGGAGTGTGCGCTGATATGAAACTTTGTCAGATTAAAATTGTGTGCCGGAACCGGGACTCGAACCAGGTACCTTTGCCTTTCGCGGGCAAGCGCTCTACCAATGAGCTACCCCGACACGACTCACGGTCCGCCCTCACAACGTTACTTCTTCTAGTACCACGACTCCTACTTTCTAAACTTCACAGAAGGCGAAAGGCAAATGTCCTACGTTCGAGTCCCGTTTCGGGCACACAATTTTTACTTCCTGGAAGTTTGCAAGGTCTGGTTATGCTTGGCAGTTCTACTAAATGAATTTCTGTTAAAATGTTGATCAGTTGAGGAGATAATGGAAAAGTAAGGTATATAGCTGGTTAGCTACACTATGTATTACAGGGTTAATTAGGACCTAAACAAAATATTAAAGTCTTCATTTGATATAAATACTCTGTTTGGCACATGTTTACGTTTTAATTGTAGGGTCCCACAGACCCAACCCGACAGTTCCAGAAACCATTTTTCGACCGACCGTTCTGGGTTAAACAAACTAGAGTTAAATTATACGATTAGAATGTAGTCTTTCGGGTTAATACGTTCTCAAAGATGATATTAGGTTAAAAATCTGTAGTGGGTAATAAACGGAGAAGATAATCTGACACGTGAATATGAGCCGACACCACGCTCGTGACAGGCGGTAACAGGTACAACACAACCGCTGCCCGACAAGAGCAACCGCTGGCAGCGCGCCTGACCGGCCGCAACACGCAACGCGCCTGTTATCCGCACTCCTGCCTGGATAAACAGTGGGCAGAGGTTCGGCCACGCGCCGGTGGCGACATCGTCAGCAGCGACCGTGCGACCACGTAGCAACGCCAGGGCTGCCGAAGGCGGGATTAGCGCTATCGCGTCACCGTTCCGCCGCACACCACCCGATAACGGACCACTTGTAAACAAGCCCATGCTTCTAACTTTCTATCTGTCACTGTTTACCACGCTTGTCCAAGGCGCTTGACACAGCGAGTATACAACTGACATACTCCACATCTGAATTTCCCAAGTTTTAATTTGCTTACGTCTGCAACCCACTTGAACAGGTTTGTAGTTGTTTACTATATGACTTACAAGGAAAGTACTTGTGCTCGAACATTGAAGTATTTTATCCATTTCAGCAACGGTTCAGATTATAAATTAATGAAATGCAGCAACCAGTTGCTCGTGTTTATTTATTTTTAAATTTAACGACCGGTTTCAGGCGCTTGAGTACTTGCTTAATGCAACAGTACAAAAATAGACCGGAAGAAGGACACTCAAGCGCCCTAAACCGGTCGTTAAATTTAAAAATAAATAACCACAAGCAACTGGTTGCTGCATTTCATTAATTTATACATATACATATAAATCGTATGAGAGATAATGTAAAGATCCCTTATTGCACTGGTGCTACTCCCGCATCTGCAAAACTCTGCAGTCGTCCGTTAGAGCCCTCTGCGTGTGCCATGCCGCATTGCACTTTGACCTGTCGGTTCGCCATTAGGGACGGTGCAGTGTACCTCCGAAGTTGCGTTTTGTGATGTTATTTGTGTGGTGAAGCGTTAGATGAGGCGGTAATTGCTAATCAATTCTGCTAATTATTGCGATTAGTTATGAAGTTACGAAGAACCCTTCTTCGTGAAGATGGTATTAGTGTATAAATGTTCAAATGTTTGTATAGTCCATGGGACTTAACTACGGGGTCATCAGTCCCTAAACTTACAAACTACTTATGAACTACTTACGAACTAGGACGGCACAAATATCCAGGCCCGAGTGGGGATTCGAACCCCCGACCGTAGTGGCCGTGCAGACCGTGACTGGAGCGCCTTAGTCCCCTCCGTCACCGCGGCCGGCTATTAGTGTAGAAGATGAATCATTTGCATGCTTTCTCGTATCTGATATGGTACAGAAATATGACCATAGGTTAGATACTATTGTTACAATCTCATAATAATGATAATAGGGATGATAATGATGAACAACTCATTGCAAGCGGTAGTGCTACGGTAAGTGCGGGAAGAGGCGATGGAAGCAGTGGCAGTGAATACCAACAGTCTTTCGGGAAGAAGGTTAAAGTTGCAACTATCATCACGGCTTTTGATGACAATTCGCTAGAGAACATGTACGATGATTATTACATAAGTTATAGTTAAGATATCTGCATTGCGTATGGCCTCTACAATTACATATACAGTGCTATCTAGAGCACGGTTACAGAGCTTTGCAGACAAACGACACCCACCAGCGCACTGAGGTGTAGATAGAGATCCTGTAACCAAACGTTCATACAGATATGTTTGGTCGAGCCCATGTACTTTCCTTGTTAGTTAGTTTCATGGGGTGCCGGATACAGCTTCTCTCATCACACCATTACAAGACCCTCCTAAATCCTGCGGGAAACTTCACAGCTGGTATTCTTGCAGAAGGTCAGGATTACAACAGTAGTTATGACCTGTCTGCTGTGAATAATTTTAGCTTATTAATCTATGTCAGAATTTCCAAAATTTTAATAATTGATTTTAAATAGTTTTAACT
Organism: Locusta migratoria; assembly: GCA_026315105.1. Taxonomy (NCBI): domain Eukaryota; kingdom Metazoa; phylum Arthropoda; class Insecta; order Orthoptera; family Acrididae; genus Locusta; species Locusta migratoria. The sequence continues at coordinate 152,942,460 of CM048749.1, forward strand.
GCGTATTCCTACTCTTTCTCATCCTTCAACCTACCGACATTGAGGCCTTCTTTATCTACATTTACATCTACATAGATACTCTGCAAATCACATTTAAGTGCCAGGCAGAGAGTTCATTAACCAATTTCATAACCATTCTCCACCGTTCCATTCTATAATAGCGCACGGGAAGAAAGAACATCTATATCGCTCCGTTTTCGATCTGATTTGTCTTATTTTATTGGGAAGGTCATGTCTCCCTATATAGGTCAGTGCTAGCAAAATATTTTCACATTCAGAAGTAAAAGTCGGTGATAGAGATTTCGCCGATAGATCTCACCGCAATGAATAACGTCGTTCTTTTAAAATAGTGATTTTCGTGACGCTCCCCCCCCCCCCCTGTGCCGTGATAAAACAAAACAACCTGCCCTTTTCTGCACCTTGTTCGTAATTGTAACTCCTAGGTAATTGGTAGAATTTACGATCGTAAGGTTTGAATGATTTATCGTGTAATTGAAGTTCAGCGGATTTATTTTAGACACGTTTATTACTTCACACGTTTCATTATTTAGTGGTAATTACCAATTTTCGCACCATGTATAAATTTTGTCTAAATCGCTTTGCAGTTGCTTCTGATCCTCTGTTGATTTCACTAACCGATAAACAACAGCATCATCCGCGAACGGCCTAAGGGAGCTATTCAGTCTCCTAAATCGTTTATAAACACAAGGAAGAGTAGGGGACCTATAACGCTTCCCTGAGGAGCGCCACATATCACTTCTGTTTTACTCGATGAATTACCGTCAATTACTACGAACTGTGGCCTTTCTGACAGGAAATCGTCAATACAGTCGCACAATTGGGGCGATATTCCATAAGCACGCATTTCATTAGAAGCCGCTTGTGATGTACAGTGTCAAAAGCCTTTCGGATATCCAAATATGTGGAATCCATTTGAGATGCCTTGTCGATGGAATTTATCACTTCATGTGAATAAAGGGCAAGCTGTGATTCGCAAGAGCGATATTTTCTGAATTCGGTTGTCTATTGGATAGAGGTAGTTCAAAATCTTAGAACAAAGTATATGTTCAAAAATCCTACTGTGAATCGACGTCAATGAGATGGGGCTGTAATTTTTGATATCACTTGAATTGCCTTTCTTGAATATTGGAGTGACCTCGACAAATATCCAATCTTTGCGTATGATCTTTCACTGATTGATCGGTTTTATTTGGAAGCTAAGTATGGAGCTATTGTATCAGCATACTTTGAGAGAAATCTATTTGATATACAATCTGCCCAGGAAGATTTGTTTTTGTTTACTGAGTTGTTTTACTACTCCAGGAACATCTACTTCTAAATTTCTCATTCTGGCAGCTGTTCTTGTTTCGAATTCTGGAGTGTTCACTTCGTCTTCTTTGGTGAAAGAATTTAGGAAAGCCGTGTTTAGTAATTCTCCTTTAGCAGTACTGGCATCGGTTATATTACCATTACTCTCGCGTAGTGAAGGCATTGTTTGTGTTTTGCCGCTTGTGTACTTCACTTATGACAAGAATTTCTTTGGATTTTCTGCCAGATTACGAGACAGGATTTCGTTGTGGAAACTATTATAAACTTTTCGCATTGAAGTCAGAACTATATTGCGAGTTTGTGGAAAAGATAGTCAATCAGGGAGAATCTGTGTCTGTTTAAATTATGCATGCGTTTTTTTTATTCTGCAACAGTGGTCTGACCTTTTTTGTGTACCACGGGGGTCAGCCCCCACCTTTATTAATTTATTTGGTATAAATCTGTCGATTGCTACTGATATTGTCTTTGAAAGTAAGCCATCACTGATCTAAATTCGCATTTTTAGTTTTGGAAGACTGGAGACTATCATTCACGAAAGCGTGAAGCGAATTTTTATCTGCTCCTTCGCATAGATATATTTTTGGTACATTTGGAAATTTCGATATTCAACCTCACTACTACAGCTCTGTGTTCGCTAATCTACATAGATACTACATCTACATAGATACTCTGCAAATCACATTCAAGTGCCTGGCAGAGAGTTCATTAGCCACTTTCATAACTTTTCTCTACCGCTGCATTCGCTAATAACGCGTGGGAAGAAAGAACACCTGAATCGTACCGTTTTCGATCTGATTTCTCTTATTTTATTGGGATGGTCATGTCTTCCTGAGTAGGTGGGTGCTAGCAAAATATTTTCACGTTCAGAACTAAATGTTGGTTATCAATAAAATTCTTCTGGGTATGAAACCGCGTCGTCATTTTATAAATTCCACCGACGTTTCGGCCGCTGTTGCAGGCGGCCTTCATCAGGGTCTGTGTCTGACTGCTGCATATACGATATCTTGGAATTTATATAGCTGCGGATGAGGGAAAGGAAGGGGGACGTTGGTTTGCCTTTATTGGTGGTTATATTATTTCACGCCATTGGTGGAAATCGGCAATGATGATTGGTGTTTTAGAGGCCAGTTTTCCATGTGATTGGGGGTTACATTCTTCCCCCTTATTGGTCAAAATGGACGTTTCCGATTGGCTTTTGTATTAGAAGTTGCTATTGGCAGAATGGACCTGAGAGAACGGACGGCGGTTGTGCCGTGCCGCTGTTGACTTGTCGCCTGGCGCAGACGGCGGCGGGCCGGTGCTCTGCGTGTTCGCGGCCGCTGTGGTCTCCGGGGCAGTCTGCGCGAGTCCTTCCGCGCGCGGTGCCGTCACGTAGCGTTGCGACTGCTGGCAGCCAAGACGCCGGCAGCCTGTAGCCATCCTCCCTGTTCATATTGGCGGGACGCTTCGCTATTTCTATAGCCTCTCTAATTTTCCTCCTCGCTGAGAATGGTTGTTTCGCCAGCACGCGGGCCTCGCTGAAAGATAACTGTTTTCCGCACCTAAACAAAACATTAGCAGGGAGGAACGTCAGGCCATAGTGGAGTTGAAGAAGAATCCTGACTTAGTAGTAATACAGGCAGACAAAGGCAACGCCACTGTCGTCATGGACACACCAGATTATAATAAACGAATGGAAAACCTTCTCGGCGATCCCATCTACAAGAAACTTAAGGGTGATCCGACGGCTAAGATAACCAGATCGACGCAGGCGCTGCTGAAGCAAACCAGAATGACTTTTGACACAGCCGGAAGACTCTTCCCACAAGTTCCGCAGGCACCGAGGATATATGGTGTGCTGAAGGTCCATAAAAAGGATTTTCCTTTGCGTCCCATAGTGGCCAGCATTAATTCACCCACGTACAAGCTGGCCAAAGAGCTGGTACCAAAGCTCCGACATCTAGTGAGCCACACAGAGACATATGTGAAGGATTCTACCCATTTCGTGGCACTTTTAAAAGAGAAGAGTGTATCAGCTACGGACCTGATGGTTAGTTTTGATGTGACTTCGTTATTCACTAACGTACCAGTGTCAGACACAATGAACATATTAGAAGAACGCTTAGCACCTGACACCTGTGACCTAGTTCGCCACTGCCTGACGACCTCTTACTTCAAGTGGAAAGAAGAATTTTACGAACAAACAGACGGTGTAGCTACGGGCTCCCCACTTTCTCCGATTGCAGCTGACATCTTCATGCAAGCATTTGAAGAAACGGCTCTCCAGTCAGCGCCACTACACCCAGCATGCTGGCTGCGTTACGTTGATGACGCTTTCGTCATCTGGCCACATGGGGAAGAGGAGCTAAAGAACTTTCATCAACATCTCAATCAGCAGCACAGCAAAATAAATTTCACGATAGAAGTAGAAAAGAATGGGGTGCTGCCTTTCCTCGACGTCGAAGTCTACCGAAAATCTGATGGTAAACTCGGCCACAGGGTGTACAGAAAGGCTACCAGCACGGGAAGGTACCTCCACGCCTCCTCCCACCACCACCCCATGCAGAAGAAATCCGCCCTACAAACACTAACAAGGAGGGCCCACAGGATCAGCGATGACGATCACCTACAGGCGGAACTACGACATCTCAGATCCACCTTTGCGGCTAATGGCTACGGACTGGGCGAGATACATAAAACAATGTCCAGGAGGAATGAAAGGAATAGAGGGGAGCAAGAGGAAGCACAAAGCATCGCCCTATTACCTTACGTGCAGGGCGTCACTGAGCGTGTGGGTAAGGTTCTACGTCGGGCAGGCATCAAGCCAGTCTTCCGCAGCACCAATAAGACCAAGGATGTCCTAGGTTCAACTAAGGACGCAGTTGACAAACTGAGCAATGCCGGCGTGTATGAAATTAGCTGCGAGTGTGGGCTGGTTTATATAGGAGAGACCGGGCGAGCAATCTCCACGAGGCTTTCAGAACATGAAAGATACATACGTCTTGGACAGCACACGAAGTCAGCGGTTTCTGAGCATCACAATCAGTGCGGAAAACAGTTATCTTTCAGCGAGGCCCGCGTGCTGGCGAAACAACCATTCTCAGCGAGGAGGAAAATTAGAGAGGCTATAGAAATAGCGAAGCGTCCCGCCAATATGAACAGGGAGGATGGCTACAGGCTGCCGGCGTCTTGGCTGCCAGCAGTCGCAACGCTACGTGACGGCACCGCGCGCGGAAGGACTCGCGCAGACTGTCCCGGAGACCACAGCGGCCGCGAACACGCAGAGCACCGGCCCGCCGCCGTCTGCGCCAGGCGACAAGTCAACAGCGGCACGGCACAACCGCCGTCCGTTCTCTCAGGTCCATTCCGCCAACAGCAACTTCTAATACAAAAGCCAATCGGAAACGTCCATTTTGACCAATAAGGGGGAAGAATGTAACCCCCAATCACATGGAAAACTAGCCTCTAAAACACCAATCATCATTGCCGATTTCCACCAATGGCGTGAAATAATATAACCACCAATAAAGGCAAACCAACGTCCCCCTTCCTTTCCCTCATCCGCAGCTATATAAATTCCAAGATATCGTATATGCAGCAGTCAGACACAGACCCTGATGAAGGCCGCCTGCAACAGCGGCCGAAACGTCGGTGGAATTTATAAAATGACGACCCAGAAGAATTTTATTGATAGTGACAACAGCCGCGGAAGCCTACGTTTGCATTTAAATGTTGGATATTGAAACTTCGCAAACAGATCAAGCCGCAATGAATAACGTCTTTCTTTTAATGATTTACACCCCAATTCGTGCAACATTTCCGTGGCGCTCCCCCCCCCCATCCCCCCGGAACGTGATAAAACAAAACGAGGTGCCCTTCTCTGAACCTTCTCAATGTCTTCCGTCAGTCCCACCTGGTGAGGGTCCCACAAGGGGCAACAGTACTCCAGGAGAGGACGTGTGATGTAGGCAGTCTCTTTGGTGGAGCTGGTGCATCTTCGAAGCGTTCTGCCGATGAAACGTAACCTTTGGTTCGCCTTCCCCACAAAATTTTTTGTGTGTCCTCTCCAGTCGTAATTGTAACTCTTAGGTATTTGGTAGAATCAACGACCTTAAGGTTTGACTGATTTATCGCGTAATTAAAGTTCAGCGGATTGCTTTTAGTGGTCATGTGTATTACTTCATACTTTATTTAGTGTCAATTGCCAATTTTCCAACCATGCAGAAATTTTGTCTAAATCGTTTTGCAGTTGCTTTTGATCCTCTGTTGACTTCACTAACCGATAAACGACAGCATCATCCGCGAACAGTCTAAGGGAGCTATTCAGATTGTCTCCTAAATCGTTTATAAACACGAGGAAGAGTAGGAGACCTATAACGTTTCCCTGTGGAACGCCAGATACAACTTCTGTTTTACTCGATGACTTACCGTCAATTACAACGAACTGTGTTCTTTCTGATAGGAAATCGTGAATCCAACCGCACAATTGGTGAGATATTCCATAAGCACACAATTTAATAAGAAGCCGCTTGTGGGGTACAGTGTCAAAAGCCTTCCTGAAATCCAGAAATATGGAATCGATTTGAGATCCCCTGTCGATGGCACTTAACACTTCTTGTGAATAAAGGGCAAGCTGTGTTTCGCAAGTGTGATACTTTCTGAATCCGTGTTGACTACTGGTTAATAGGTCGTTTTGATGCTCTTTACTAGCTCAGGATTATTTGTTGCTAGGAGATCAAGGGTAATTTGGCAACGATTTACTATTCTAGTAGGTTTATGAACTAACTGTTCAAATTAATTTTCAGAAAAAGCATTCATAACTAGTTGGGACGATGTTTTACATTTGCCTCCGATTTTAAATACATTTATATGCCAACAGATCGAGGGTAAATTCAAGTCGCCACCGATTATAACAGTATGCGTCGGGTACCTGTTTGAAATGTGAGTCAAGCTTCAAGCTATACACAGTGATGAGCTCTTTACATTTCAACGTGTGTTTATTATTGGATGCCGATACAGTGTGTTGAGACCACTCGTGGTTCTCGATCTTAAGCACTATATAAGTAACCTTTTTCTAATGAAGACCATTCTTCAGAAAGATTAGCGTGATTCTGATTGTACTGTAATAAATGAGTTTTTGGAACCGTTTTAACACAGCATGTTCTCTTAAATCCCTTGATATAGACGGGGTATCAAAACTAATATCGCAATTTTAATTATTGGCGCAGTTTTACGGTGCCCGTACCATTACAAATTATACACGAACTGGACGAGCAACTGAAACAGTTTGTGCTGCAAGTGTTCAACTTGAGCACTTTTCGCCACACTCCTCTATATTAACTGCTTTTTGCGCCATATCCACGCGGAAGATGTATAGGCCTTTATTTTACGCTGAAGCAACTTTAACTTGATGTGCTAAAAAATAACTCTCAATTACATGAAGCTGAATTGCAGAACTTTATTTGGCAGCAAGATGGTCGCCACCTCATTGGCATGCTTTGGTACGCGATTGGTTACCTAGCAACGTTGCTCCCGACCGCTTGATTGGCCACAAGGGGCCAGGTGGCAGAGCTTGCTTCGCATGGCCTCCGCGTTCACCAGGTCTGACGATTTGGAATATTTATCTTTGGTAAAGGCTAGGTTTCATTGCGACAACACTGAGAAGATGCAATAAAAAAGTGCTCAAATGTTTATAATCTATCGGGGCAAACTGGGTGATCATCAGTCCGTAACTTAAACTAAGGTAAACTAACCTAAGGACAACACACACACAAACACACCCATATCCCAGGGAGGACTTGAACCTCCGACGGTGAGCAACCGTGCGCACAGCAGCGCGGAAGCTGCCATAGTTCTACCAAAGAAACATCCTACACTTCACTTGTGGTCCTACTATGGAGTATTCCTGCGCATTGTGGGTTGCTAACCAAGTGGGACTGACTGACGATTTAGAGAAATTTCAGAGAAGAGCAGGTCATTTTTTTATTATCGCGATATAGGGGAGAGAGTGTCAGGGAAAGATGCAGGAGTTGGGATGTTGCATGTTGCGGCAAGAATGATTTGCGAAATTTCTTTCGCCAATTCTCTCTTGCAAATTCGAAAATATTTTGTTATCAACTACCTACATACGGTGACATGATCAGCATAATAAAATGAGAGGATTCAGATCGAAAACGGAAAGATTTTGGTGCTCCTTTCCCCGCGAGTTATTAAAGAATGTAACTGCATTGAAATATCCTAAAAGCAGTTCGCTGAACCCTCTGCCATGCAATTCAATGTTACTTGGAGAGTATTTATGTAGATGGTGGTTTGTAAAGGATCGCTAACAGGTGACGTAAACGACCCACGACATGGGGTTGAAACAGAAACTGCATCAATTTTTCCACAGACACAGACAAAGATTTTGGACGAACTCGGTCTCAACTCGATGTTTGCCATGAAAAGAACGATGATCACATCGTATGACAAATTTTTTGAGTTCAATGTATAATTTGCAATGGTAAGATCACCTTAGTAAATTCTACAAAGCTTTAAAACCCCGATATTCATTTTGGTACGCCCTCTATATGTAACTTCAACCATCCCCTAGCCCCTAGATTGACCAATCTACCCTCCCTAAACGTTGCAAGTTAATAAATAACCCAAAGTTGAATTAAAAGGAGTTTACAGTACATAATAAAAAGAAGTGTAATATTTTAAACGTGAAAACTTGTATGTGACTGTTGCAGTATTCGAGTGGCTGACCAAGCTTGTCCTTTACCTAGCAACATGAGCGGCCTACATGAAGAAAACTTCCAGTCGCGTGACGAAATAGCGCTCGGTCAGCAAGTCGCATGGTATATACCCGAACCTAAAGGTTGACACCTGACGAAACAGCACGCCGATGTAAGTTTAAAATGTTCGAATGTAAATCTATGGGACCGAACTGCGTGTTCATCAGTCCGTAGCTTCAAAATACTTAACTAACTTAAGAACAACACACACACCTATGCCCCAGGAAGGACTCGAACTTCCGACGGCGAGCAAATGCGCGATCCGCAGCGAGACGCCTTAGGCCGCTCGGCTACTCCGCCGCGGCGCCGATAATTGCTGGCGGCACTACTGCCGACACCACGCCCCGTGCTGTGGACTTCCCCCATGACACCAATTCTCTACGATAATACTATTTGAAAGACAACTGTACAGCTGGAGGTTAATGGCTACAGATTCTACGCCCTTCATAACTCACGCCAAAGCAATAAAGCGAAGCAAATGACACACACACACACACACACACTATGCCCCAGGGAGGACTCCAATATCCGACAGCCAGCAGCAACCGCGCGCTAAACGGCAAGGCGCCTTAGAGCACTCGGTCACTCCAATACGACAATCTGATGAATCATCGATCACACTGCTTCCTACGAACTGGGTTTATGTATCAAAAACTCTAAAATACGTTCACGGTACGACATGTTTGTTTCCTAGACTCAACCATGGGGGAGTTCCATCACGACTTGGATATCTATATATTGCCACTCAACTGACCAGTTTGTGTCATACGTTACCCGCCACAATCCTAATCGGATGGAGTGTGGACGTGGCAGACACCGCAACCTGGTAGGAAATCCATTAAAGGAAGTTGTCACTAATTTGACTTTAAATGTTCCTGGAGACGTGCTAAATGGGTTTCAAATGTTCAAATGTTTGTAAAGCTTATGGAAACTAACTGCGGGGTCATCAGTCCCTAAACTACCCTTTGAACTACCATATACTAAAGACTGCAGTAACATCCATGCCCCATGGGTATTAGAGTCCCAGGCAAGGAATCACTTCGCGCATCTTAACATAGCGCCTCGATGCGCTTGGCCGCTCCGCTGCGACGAAATAGGTTTTATTTTCTTTAATACAGAGTATAAAATTTCCGAGAGTGTACATTCCGTGCAGAATTAGGATGTATATTACTTTTAAAACCTATGTAGGTACAGTTTGCAACTGTTTCATTACTATGCAGCTTGACAAAGAAAACGTCATACTCGCAAGAAGGACTTGTCCAATATTCCGTTTTGGTGTAGAATTCCCACCGAGGGTGCATCGTGATGAAAATTGTACACCAAGAAGTAATGCAGATGATAAACGGGTATTCATTGGACAAATATATTACACTAGAACTGAAATGTGATTACATTTTCACGCAATTTGGGTGATCCTGAGAAATCAGTACCCAGAACAACCACCTCTGTCCGTAATAACGGCCTTGAAACGCCTGGCCATTCAGTCAAACAGAGCTTGGATGGTGTGTACAGGTACAGATGCCCATGCAGCTTCAACACGATACCACAGTTCATCAAGAGTAGTGACTGGCGTTATGTGACGAGCCAGTTGCTCGGCCACCATTGACCAGACGTTTTCAATTGGTGAGATATCTGGACAATGTGCTGGCCAGGGCAGAATTCGAACATTTTCCTTATCCAGAAAGGCACATACAGGACCAGCAATATGCAGTCGTGCATTAACCTGCTGCGATCGAATGAGGGGTCGTAACACATCTGAAATGTAACAGCCGTCGATGCGAACAAGAGGTGACCGAGGCGTGTAACCAATGGCACCCCATACCATCACGCCGGGTGATACGCCAGTATGACGATGACGAATACACGCTTCCTATGTGCGTTCACCGCGATGTCGCCAAACACAGATGTGACTATGATGATGCTGTAAACGGAACCTGGATTAATCCGAAAAATGAAGCTTTGCCATTCGTGCACCCAAGTTCTTCGTTCCGTAGACCATCGCAAGCGCTCCTGTCTGTGATGCAGCATCAAGGATAACTGCAGCCATGGTCTCCGAGCTGATTGTCCATGCTGCTGCAAAAGTCGTCGAAATGTTCCTGTAGATGGTTGGTGCCTTGTAAACGTCCACATCTGTTGACTCAGGGATCGAGACGTGGCTGTACAATCCGTTACAGCCATGCGGATAAGATGCCTGTCATCGCCACTGCTAGTGATACGAGGCTGTTGTGATACAGCACGACGTTTCGTATAGCCCTCCTGAACCCACCGATTCCATATTCTGCTAACAGTCATTGGGTCGCTACCACCAACGCGAGCAGCAGCGTCACGATACGACAAACGACAATCGCGACAGGCTACAATCTGACATTTATCATCCTTACATGATGTATCACAAGAATATTTCACCGAACAACGCCGGTCAGCTTCAATTTGTGTATGAGAAATCAATTGGAAACTTTCCTCAAGTCAGCACGTTGTAGGTGTCGCCACCGGCGCCAACCTTGGGTGAATGCTCTGAAAAGCTAATCATTTGCATATCACAGCATCTTCTTCCTATTGGTTAAATTTCGCGTCTGTAGCACGTCATCTTCATGGTGCAGTAATTTTAAATGCCAGGAATGTACTGAAACTAACTTAAACCTCCATAAGGACAACTCACACACCTATTCCCGAGGGAGGATTAAAAACTCCAATGGGGAACTACCCGGCTCTTCGCAAAAAGACGCCTTAGAGAGCTCGGCCATTCCACGTCGGTGCGACTGTAACACTTTGAATTGCAGGTGCTTAAAATCAATGTTTCGTTATAACGAATCTTTAGTCATGATGCTGTGATTACAGTGGAAAATCAGCTATTGGATTTTGTTAATGATGTGGATTGGAGAGAGTGGATTTGAGAGACGGCAGACAAACCTCGACGAACGGCAAGGATTTTCCTCGGCCTTGTCGTTTGATGACAGGGCGGCGAAATGCAAATCGCACGCTCCCCTCTAATTTCGCGTTAGGGGTTGAAACAACAGCAGTAGGAACCTTACCTCCTCAACTGCTTCCGGCAGACAAAATTTTTTAGAGGCGGGGCATACTAGTCGTAAGTGAATCGTTGCTCACCAGCAATCGCTTTTTTGTTCTGATTTTATACAACTAAGACTACTTTGAGATTACAACGAATAGGAATGTCCTGTATCTGTTCTATCGGATTACTGTCGTACCTTATACGCCATTAGCTCAAATCTTAAATGTGTTACGCAGTAAAAGTATATAGAAATCTATACATGTGATGTTATTACATTTTGTATTGGTTCCTGTTTTAAGCTGTTGCGTGTAAACTATGTTTAGTATCACATAAACTGTTTAAGTCGCGAGTTATTGACTTCTTTCATTTTTCAGACTCCTCAGTCACCATACCCTTGATATTTAGTATACTGCAGAAAGACCACAGAATAGATCGTATCTTATATGAATGACTTCATAGATACAATCAGAAGTTCAATGAGGTCTTTCGATGATGACGGTATATTTTATCGAGAAGTCGCAACACGTGGAAATGGTAGCAAAATGCAGAATGCTCACTAGCGTATTGACGCATGCTGTAGGGAATGGCAGCTGAACCTCAATATAAACAAGTGTAAAGCGCTGCGTTTACATACAAAGAAAGTTCCTTTATTACATAACTAAGCAACAGCCGGATATACACTGGAAGTCGTTACTTCTATAAAAATGGAACGACTGTATATAAAAGCAATGATGGGTAAGGAAGATGCCAGACTAAGATTTATTGGTAGGATCCTCAGAAAGTGTAGTTCGTCAATAAATGATCAGAAAGTGTAGCCCGTCAATAAATGAAATATGCTACAAAATTCTCGTTCGGCCAGTGCTTGAGTAGCGTTCATCAGGGTGGCATACGGTATGGTTAACAGAAAACTTATAGAAGATCTAACGAAGAGCATATAATAGAACGCTTTATTGACTCGTTCGATACCAGTCACTTAATATCCAAAATATTTTATTTCATCTTAAGCAAAGCTTTTAAATAGTGTTTTATCTGCCTAGGAGAATAACTAAGGATTGATTCAGGTTTCAATGTTGATTTAAGTCGAAACAGTCACATATTTGCAGAATTAAAGTTTTAAATAAAATTTTATGTTCACTACTTTAATCAAGATTGAGACTATTAAGAATTGTGAAATCATTCATTCCATACTATCAAAATCACTGCACTGTTTGTATTCGACAATAAACATTAACGTCTTTGTGTTCTGTTACCATGAAAACGTGTATTTGTCGTATTACATGGAAAATTAGAGAATTTTGTATGTATTAGTATTAGTTTTTCCAGAGAAATTATTTGAGAATTTTTCCATTGTATAAATCTAAGTTACGTAGAACGGCTTAGGTTCTTCAGATTTTGGCGTGGTGGAGAGAGGACGTATTGACAGTGTCAGTCTGCTTTGTGTATAAACAGTCCAAAGCATTTACTTGGAGAGATATGTCAGTGTGAAAAGGGCATGTGATAAGATAGCGGCGCAGAGATATGTATCCATTACTTGTGTTTACTGTAGTGTTTTCAAGTTTTATTAAATCCAGTGCTATTTTCAAAAGTTCGTCGTCTGTTTCATTTATGAACTAACAGTACTTCCAATATTCCTGTATTGACTAGAAATAGTTCCATATCTCGCAACTACAAATAGCGAGATATTGTAACAGGTCGACTCTGCCAATCAACATTAAACAGTTTGGCAGCTTACAGCTGACACCATCTGGACATCATTCTACGAGTTCATCCGGCGGAATTCTGCGGGCATAAATGCAGAATTATATCCTGGAATCGGCGAAGTTGTGACCCTGTTACAAGCATCACAGGATGGTACGGGCTCGTAAGCGTGAGAGAGTGACAGACGCGTGGCAGACGCTGCAAGAGAGAGGTTCTGAATCGAGATACGTTTCATGAAGTGACAACTAATATATCGCACCTTCCTGCTTATATCTCGCAAAGATTCCACAATGATAACGTGAGATGGCAAGCAGAGTATGAATGTTACTATCCGCTTCTTCCTATTCGTTACTATATGCTTGAGATTCAGCTACTCCGACATACGAACAGTTACCGATTTTAGTGTTAAAAATCAGTACGTGAACAATTTTTTCATTTGTTCATGGTTTTGGGATAAAATTCTGGGGTAGCTTCTTATTTCATCTACAAGGCTGAACTACGATTCTCAGTCAGGTGGCTGGCGTGATAAAATAAAGCGATGTGTCATTCTTTGTACAATTTGGATATCATCAGTATATTTTTTCCCGTAAGGACACTGTACCGAGTAGCAAGATATGAGAGCAGTACGGAATGTATAGTAGTTACAATTATGTATTACCATGACATGCATTAATATTGATGCTACTTCTTTTATGTATGTATAAAATGTTTCTTAAATATTTTAACCCTAAAGAAAAAGTTCGAAGAACGTTTATATTTGATAAATCACAAAAATTTATTAAAAATTGCTAATTGTAAAAGGAATAGTCATCCGCATTGGAGTAGTCACTGTGCACTTGAGACCTCCGGCGCCTTTTTAGTGAGGGTTTTTATTTTTTATTTATTTATTTATTTATTTATTTATTTTTTTAAATTTTCGAAGCATTTTGGACATAGAGGTTCCTTGCTTTCAGCGCAAATGTACCTTCTCTCTTTTTTTCTGTTAAATTGGTGCAATACTGTTCGAGAACGCTCGCCATGGTGACCCGCTGCTGCCTGCCTTTGAGAGATAAATGGACGCCCCTCCGTTGAGCCTGAGACGCGTACAATGCAGCATCTGTCGGTATTGTCCCCTGTAGTGCAAGCGCTTAAGACTTAAAGAGCGATCTAGGATACTCAGAAATGCTTCCACTAATAGTCTTCCATTACAGCAGGGTAATTATATATAATTATATAATGCACGTTCTTAACGCTAAGGCATTTCAATTGACTTTGATGTAAACTGTAACTATCTGCTGTTCATAGCTGCCCATTTCATTTACTCTCACATGAACTACTTCTTATACATTTCTGCTAATAGCCCCCCACGTGCTGTATGAGAGCGTACAAATGCAGTACATGAAACGATTACATTTACAGGTCAACGGTTCAACCGATAATAAAGTACCCGTAGTTTATTCGTGCTAACAGCCATTTTAGCACGTGATGTAACCTTCACTGAATGCAAGGGATGCACTGTTTCTGCCACCTATTCGAACATAACTGTGGCGACTACTGTTTTGGAATACTTTATCCCACACCTATTCCATCTGTTCCCCTAGTTCTGCAGGAATGCAGGTGGGTTGGCGAATTTCAGTGTGTGAATAAACATTATCCTGTTGAAAACACACCTTTCTCTGGCACGAAAGAACCGCTCATTGAAGGTTCCACATATACCGAGAGCGTCTGGGTTTCCTCCAGAAAACACCGAAGGCCAACGAGAGATGTACCTTATCGCAACCAAAGCCATAAGCTATGGTGTGGCTAATGTATCTTGAACGATAGCAGTGTATGAGGCAGCTTGCTCCTGATGTACGTAGTACGCGCGAACATGCGGCACTTGCTTGCGGGCACAATCTGGTGTCATCGACGAAGACCAGCGCGCTATTTCATCCTACAAGTGATTCTCTGACAGCACTAGTCGAAACGTGTCCACCACCCTAAATGAATTGTGCTACGTAACCTAAGCAGACCGATAAGAGAACATGTTAAAAAATCGAATGTTTATAAATCTAAGGCACCGATTATCCGTGGCCATCGGTCCATAGACATACAAAATACTTAAACAAACGTACATTGATGACTACACATATACTCACACTCCCAAGCCTGAGGGAGGACTCGAAACTTTGACGGCAAGCGGTTGCGCAGATCGTTGCATAGGGTCTTGGACTACGAGGCCATTCTAGCGTGGAGGAACAAGTTAAAGAAACAGTTTTATTATCGTCTTATAGATGATAATTGTTGATATTCATAATTAGATTTTAAAACAATGTTTTATGGTATATAATGTGTGTTTTCTTGATTTATCTCGGAAATAAGTGTTTGTCAATATTCGATTAGATATTTATATTTTCTCTGGTTTTGATAATTGTCTTTAAATACCTGTGAAGATTAAAATATGGTAATACTGTTTTTGACCATGTAGATGCAAGGGGGAACTGCAGCCCTTTTCCCCAGGACATGCAACTCTACCGTATGAATATATGATGATGGCATCCTCTCGGGTAAAATATTCCGGAGTTAAAATAGTCCTCTATTCGGATCTCCGGTCGGGGACTAGTCAGGAGAAAGTGATCATCAGGAAAGACAATACTGGCATTCTACGGATCGGAGCGTAGAATGTTAGATCACTTAATCGGGTAGGGAAGTTTGAAAATTTAAAAATTGAAATGGATAGGCTGAAGTTAGATATAGTGGGGATTAGTGAAATTCCGTGGAAACAACAGGATTTCTGGTCAGGCGAGTACAGGATTATAAATACAAAATCAGTTGGAGGTATTACAGGAGTAGGGCTGATAATGAATAAGAAAATAGGAATGCGGGTGAACTACTATGAGCAACACAGTGATCGCATAATCATAGTCAAGACAGATACAAACCAACACCGACGACAGTATGACAAGTTTATATGCCCACTAGCTCTGCCAATGATGAAGAGCTCGAAGAAATGTATGAGGAGGTAAAGGAAATTATTCAGACAATTAATGGAGAGGAAAACTTAAATGTGATAGGAGACTGGAATTCTGTAGTAGGAAAAGAAAGGGAAGGAAAAATAGTAGGTGAATATGGACTGGGCAAAAGGAATGAAAGAGGAGATCGCCTGGTAGAATTTTACACAGAACATAATTTAAGCATAACAAACAATTGGTTTAATAATTATGAAAGAAGGTTGTATACATGGAAGAGAACAGGAGACACTGGAAGTTACTAGAAAGATTTTATAATGTTGAGACATAGATTCCGGAACCAGGTTTTAAACTGCAAGACATACCCAGTGGCAGATATAGACTCTGACCATAACGTATTGGTCATGAATTGTAGACTGAAACTGAAAATAACTGGAAAAATATAGCAAATTAGGAGATAGGACCTGGATAAATTGACGGAACCCGAAGTTCTTGAGGATTTCAGAGGGAGCTTTAGGCAACTATTGACAGAAAACGGAGGGGGGGGGGGGGTGTGAATAAATCAGTAAAAGAAGAATGGGTAGCATTGAGAAATGAAATATTGAAGGCAGCAGAAGACATCATAGCTAGAAAGGCAAGACCTACAAGAAATCCTTGGATAACACCGGAAATACTAAATTTAAGTAATGAAAGGAGAAAATATAAAAATGCAGTAAATGAAACAGTCAAAATGAAGTACAAATGGCTAAGAAATGAGATTGATTGGAAGTGTAAAATAAATAAGCAGGAGTGGCTAGTAGACAAATGCAAGTCTGTAGAAGTATGTATAAATAGGGGGAAAATAGATTCCGGCTACAGGAAAATAAAAGAAACATTTGAAGACAAGAAAAGCAGCGGTATGAATATAAAGAACTCAGATGGAAAACAAGTTCTCAGAAAAGAAGGGAAAGCTGAAAGGCGGAAAGAATATATAGAGGGGCTCTACAAAGCAAATGAGAGAAAATGTTTTATGGAGGGATGAGGAAATAGATGAAGATGAAATGAGAGATACTATACTGAGAATAGAATTTGACAGAGCACTGAGAGACATAAGTCGAAACAAGGCCCCTGGAGTAGAGAACATTTCTTGAGAACTACTGAAGTCTCTGGGAGAGCCAGCCATGATAAAACAGGTAACGTATCAATAAAGGTGGTAAACGAGTTTTCTTACTTGGGAAGTAAAATAACATATGGTGGTCGCAGTACAGAGGATATAAAATCCAGAAAAGCAATGGGAAGAAAAGCGTTTTTTGAAAAAGAGACATTTGTCAGCATGGAATATTAATTTAAACATTAGAAGTCCTTTCGGAAGACATTTGTGTGGAGTGTTGCCTTTAATGGGATTGAAACATGGACGATAAACACTGCGGGCAGGTAGAGAGTAGAGGATTTTGAAATGTGGTGTTACAGAAGAATGCTGGAGATTAGGTGGGTGGATCGCGTAACTAATGAGGAGGTACGGAATAGAATTGGGCAGAAAAGCAATTTCTGGCGTACCTTGACTAAACGAAGGGCTCGATTGGTAGGACACATTCATAGACTTCAAGGAATTGTGAATTTTGCATTGGAGGGAAGTGTTTGGGGTACTCAGAGGGAGACCAAGAGATGAATACAGTAAACAGATTCAAACGGATGTAGGTTGCCGTTCTTACGAGGAGATGAAGACGCTTGCGCAGGACAGAGTAGGGTGGAGAGCTGCATCAAACCAATCTCCGGACTGAAGACCAAAACAAATATATATATATATATATATATTATCAAAAATTTGCTCTGGCATATCCTGCAGTGCTCGCATAGCCATCTGCGAAAGCGGAAGTTGGGGACATCGCTTTAAATGCTGTTCGTATACGAAACAATTAGTAGCCATATTATAAGGTGTAGTAGGTGACTTGCGACACGAAGTGCGTAATCACTTTTTGTAATGACGTACTGCAGCGTACATACACAGCAAGCTGTGGCATGCAAGGTAGTAACGAATCAGATGATACTGGCCATTTCACACAATAACGTCAGTCAGTAAAGTTGGCTGAAATAAAAAACCACACCATTGCCTTACGAATCCTCCCAACGTGTACCGACGACTACAGATTCAGGACTAAGGAGAACTCTGCTATCTAAACACACACAGCGTTACCAACAAACGAAAAGAATTTCTGGATGTTGTCCGCTGCCATCATGTTGAAAGGGGTCAGTTGGAGCCGCTTTCAACTATTGCCTATTTCATTACTGAAATTCAGTTATTGTGCTGGCAGTTTTGTATGCCACTGTGTTTCAGTTCATGTTTTGTCTCTTGCCTCTGCCTTCGGCGGAGGAAAGTAAAAGGTTGGTTTTATGAATTTTTAGCCTACCTGAGTGATACAGTTCACTCCCTATCTTATCCTAAGAGGAGAGTCAAGAGTTGTGATTCCCTTGATTCAAATTGCCTGCAGTAGACGTCAGAGAGGTTCCGTCCAGTGCATGTTCCCCTACCAACTTCACAGTATAGTCGTCGGGCAGGTCAGAGACAAGCGTTGGCGGTCGCTCTCGCAAAATTATTCTACCCCAGGGGTTGGCAACGCCCCTCCAGGTTCCCTGGCCGGCCGCTTGGCTGTTGCTGTTTTAAGCCGGCGCTCTGCCGTCGGTGGTCTGGTGAGTAGACACGCCGCGCGTTGCTCTCCAGCCTTATATTACACAAAGCGACATATTTGTTGAGATTTTAAAGTTAGGTATGTTAATGTATGCATGGATGGACCTTAGGCCAATGTCTAAAACTCGTGGGGAATGCTACTCAAATCATGGTATTACTTCCCAGCTGAGGTTTGTTTCTGACCTGCTCAATGTTAATTCATATTCTGTATCTTGATTTAGGTCCCCATGCGTGTTAATGATTTGTGTTGGTAGTACCTTCTGATTCTCCTCCAACCCACCTAAAGAAGCGGATTGTGTCACCGAGCTAGGAAGGTTGCATAATTCAATGTATGATTAATGTGAATTTTATTTGAAAGAGGGGAAGCTAACAGTTTAATCTCATATTAAATTTTCCTGTTAAAACTAAATTTATATCTATGATTTTCCCTAAACTGCACTGCCAAATCCCCCTCCTAGTCATCAAATAAGTTGCCCATTGTGTGCACATACACCTGCTGTGACGATGTGTTTATGATCTTTTAATGCCCATAACATCATCTCTTTTCCCTCTGCATGCCCGATGGATCCATTTCCTAAAGTCGTTATCCGTTGCGCCAATTGTATTATTTCTCCTTTTACTGTTTGACTCTCGTGATCGCGTACTCAGTACTTGTTCACTATCGGTGTAGGACACCTCCACCCAGCATGGGATGCAGTGAGTTAGAGATGTTACAAGGGAAAGTGATTAAAGACGAATAGGAACATCTACTATCATTTTAGTTAGTCCATTCCAACCTGAAATAAGATGCAACGAGTTGGCGAGATGCTTTCAGTGTGTATGAATAAAAGCATTTTTATTGTATAACAACAAGCTACAAATATTTACGAATGAGGATAAAATAGTTGAAGAATATTTTACAACTTTAAATCACTGGAAACCTGCAAAACCAAGTTCTGTAACAACAATAAAATCTATACCAAATTGAGTTATGAAATAACATCTAATTAAAAAGCTATATAAACCTATAAACGTATGGGACAGAGGGATGTACATCAGATTTTACATTTATTATATTATTACTGTACTTTCCTCTATTTCATATGCAATTAGCCGAGGACAGAGATAGTTTAAATTACAAATACACAGAGCCAAATTGTTAAGCAGGATTAATGTGAGTAAATTTGAATACTAATTGCGTTAGCATTACAGAAAGAGACATTTAGTCCGTTTGAAATGTAATTAAAATTGACAGTAAATATTTATTGCATGTGTTAGTGATATCTACACTAGAGCGAAATGATATTTTTATGAAGAGAAACAGTAAATATGAAAGATGTTTAATACTACATTTTGATACGAGAGTTATCCCCATCCAAAAACTTTCGTGCCGTTAATAAGCGACCTCTTCCTCATATTCCATGGCTTCCCATCCCACAAATCAAAACCGTCAAGTACTTTGGCATCACCCTTGACTGCTCCCTCTCCTGGAAGCCGCTCCTCCATCTGTGAAAAAGCCCTCTTCCGCCTCAACCATCTTAAGCTCCTGTCCGGCTGGATGTTGGGCCTTAAACTCTTCACCGTCCTCTTCACTTACCGGTCCATCATGTATCCGATCCTTTGCTGCTTCCTTTCCGCCTGGGTCTCCGTCCCCCCCCCCCTCTCCCCGCCTTGCCCATAACAAATCCCTCCAGATCATAGAACGTCCCACGCGGATCTTTTACGTCTTGATTTCCCTTCCACACCTTCTGAAGTTCCTGGAACACCTCTGCCTCCGATGTGTGTACCGTAAAATAGAATCCCGCAAACTGGTCGTCTCCCACCTCCTGCTGCATCCTGGACCTCTGCCACACAGTTACCGTATTATCAATCCCTCCCTTCACCCTCACACTCTCCATGTCCTCTCCGAGGGTAACTTCCATCATCTCCCTCACCCGGATGACGCCCTCCATCCCGACATCTACCTTTCAACCTTAGTTCATCCCTGTATTTATGCGTCTCCCTTCTATTCCTGTCCCCTCCCAGGCTTGGCTTTCCTCTCCCAGCTCCTTTATACGGTGAGTTCTTTCGTCTCCCTCCCTCCTTCCTCTACCCCTCCCCACCTGTCCTTTTCCCTCCGCTCTTCCCCTTACTCACTTTCACCAACTGTGGGACACCAGTGTTGACGTATTTTAACAATGCGCCGTTTAGTGTTGTCCCAGTGTTTATGCTATATGTTCAGATGGTGTTTTAATACTTCAGCAGCCGCTGATAAGGCCGAATATTCGAGTTTCCATGTGTTGTCCATGTGATTCGTCAACGTCCTGTTTGTATTATCAAGTGTTACTTTACACACCATGGCTTTAATTTTTCTACGTATGTGTGTTTTTACCACCGTGGCGCTTTTAATTTCGGACTATGTGTTTTTCAATTCTCCTTGTCTCTTGTCTCACACTTTAGTCACCTTCATTTTGTTAATTATAGCTTTATTGTCTCCTTTACGACTGTATGTGTTTATGTTTTACCAATTTTTACTTCTCTCGATGAAGCTGCTGCCAGCCTGCTCCACACAGGGCGTGAAATAAATAAAAATACTATGTATGTTCACTAACGTTTTACGCAGTAAATTAGTAAGTTATTAATGAAAATCCAAACCCGTTGTTTATTGGTATGTGAAAAGAGCGAAAGAGAACTTTGAATAATTCGTTCGTATTTCTAAGCCCATTGCAGGTATCAGACACATGGCGGATAGGGACATTACAGAACATATCAGGTACATAGTTTACGGTATAAGAAAGCAGTAATACCTCTTATTGCTACATACTGGTTGAGCATACCGCTGCTCTGTCCAGGAAGAAGGTCTTTTGAAATTGTTCACATGTATTAAATGACCGCAGAGATAGGAGCTGAACTGGAAAATTAACCGATGGCCGTTAAACGTTATCCATCATACATGCAAATATATATTCCGCCCAACAGCTTCAGTACTCGTTGATGCATTACAGCTGCCAAATGTCAATATTTGCGTCAGCTCCGGGTGATATGGACTGTGAGTAGAATGCACTTTCCACAATGATCAGCTGCATTTTCAAACCTGTATATTTGACGCTCGGAATTTAAGGTGTTACAGGAACTGATGACTGCGGCGGGCGGAGATGAAGAACCACCTTTACATAATTAACTTAAAACACTAGAAAAAAATACAGTAGGTAGTCTGCCTTATCCTCGAATTGCATCACGTAATTTCCGACTTTATACATCATATAGTCTGACTGCAACTTTAATTCTAGAGCTGTTGTTATGCCCATGAAGAATTGTGAATAAATTTGTTATTGGGTGCTTGAACCTTCACACGCACTTATTAGCTTTTAAAAGTGTATTGCCACGATTAATATTCTCAAACCTTTTGTCCCTCGCAGTACAGCCACATCCACGTAGGCTTAACGTAGCACATCACGTCTGTTCCCGTCGAATGAGTATTCATGTATGTGTGAATAATTACGTCTTTATATACTCAATCACTTTTATTATTATTTCAATTATTATAAAGCAATGGAGCAATAAATTTATGCTATAACATTAACTTAAATCGACAGTAGGAAATATTTGTGTTTGACACGAAATTTAAAGTAATAAACTAACTGTAAACCCGGCGTTGCCTTTCCCTCCTCCCTCTGTATCCATCTCTTTCTCTCTCCCATTCACTCTCTCGGCAAAGTTTTTTGCAAGGTACCCTCTGTCATGCACCATTCAAACATTTATGTACCCTGTGAACTTACTTTTGGTTTAAAGGTCATGTGACCCAAAATGTATCAAGATCGGAGCCAAACTAAGCATTTTGTCAAACTCTGTAAGTTACGTACTCTCCACCATGCACCGAAAGAAATTTTCTTCAGACAGTGACATTCCTCTTGTTTTTAAGGTCAAGGGCAAAATTTCATCAATATCTGAAGAAAACTATAGATTTATATTCAGTAGACACACAGGGCCACATTGAAAATTTTTCAGTTTTATTTCATACAACCCCTGTTCTGACTTTTTTTTAAAAAACGTGAAATCGGACAAGCCGTTCTGAAGTTATGACGCGACCAAAGTATTTAGGGCTCCATTTTTATGTTACAAACTACCATCCCCGATGCACCGCAAGAAACTTTGGGTAGACGGTGACATTTCTCTTGTTATGAAGGTCCAGCATGCAATATTGCGTGAAGATCGAAATGAAACTGTAGGTTTCGTCAGTCTCTAGGAAGAGTATCCTCCACCATGCACCTTAATTCAATCCTATCGCAAAATACTTTCTTGACTGCCGTCTTGTGCCTATAAACTACACACCAACAAAATTTCAGCTTTTTAGGTGCAGTAGTTTTTAGAGATTTCGTGTTTTAGTGAGTGAGCACGTGACTGACCTTCCACTTTTGTATATATAGATATCTCCAGAATTATGTGTCCTACAAAAACATTATTTACCAGTTTCGTACTGTGGATTTTACCTAAAAGTCTGCTAAATGTGTTGTAAATGAAAGCGTAGTAAATTACAACCTCATGTTCATAAGGGCGTATTTGATACATTTTATTGTCTTTGATGTCGTCGTACCGGAACTACACTTCGTAATACGGTATTATTTCGAAGGTACATCCAGTGCTTTATACGTAAAACGTCTGCAAAATACGTCGGGAATAGGTTTAGTAGGAAAGACGTACAAAACGTCATGCGCGTTGAGGCGGTTTTTCATGAACCTAACTGTTTGTGACTACATATCTAACGAACCGTATCGTACTGCGATAAAATTTTGAAAGTACGTTCAGTGGTGTGTGTATATATATATATATATATATATATATATATATATATATATATATATATATATATATAATGTCTGTAACATTTCGCGCGAATACAAGTAATAAATTGTAACGTCATGCAAAATACCGTAATTTTACTGCACGAAAGCCGAAAAAGTAGTAAGCGACAAACTTCTATCGCGTGTGGCAAGACGGGGAAGTTTTCATCGTTTATGACGTCATATATCTTGAACTAGCGGCCCTATACCAATATTTCTTAGCTGACATCTTCCACTTAAGAAATGCACTCCTGGAAAATTTCAGCATCATAGGTGAGGTAGTTTTCGAGATTTCCTGTTTAGTCAGTGAGTGAGTGAATAAGTGTGTGAGTGAAAGAGTATCCTTTCGCTTTTATATAGATAGAGATTACTCTAGTCATAAATTTAATCTAATACTTAACCTTACTGCATAGAGGTGGCTGATTTCGTTGCGGAATCCCAGAAAATACAAGCATGATATCTTCATTGATGGACGTCAGTTTGTCTGTCGCTCGCTCTCTCTCTCTCTCTCTCTCTCTCTCTCTCTCTCCTCTCCTCTCCCCCTTCCCCCCTCTCTCTCCTCTCCCCATTCCTCCCTCTCTCTCCTCTCCCCCTAACCCCTCTCTCTCCTCTCCCCCTTCCCCCTCTCTCTCCTCTCCCCCACCCCCTCTCTCTCCTCTCCCCCTTCCCCACTCTCTCTCCTCTCCCCCTTCCCCCTCTCTCTCCTCTCCCCCTTCCCCTCTCTCTCTCCTCTCCCCCTTCCCCCCTCTCTCTCCTCTTCCCCTTCCCCCTCTCTCTCCTCTCCCCCTCTCTCTCCTCTTCCCCTTCCCCCCTCTCTCTCCTCTCCCCCTTCCCCCCTCTCTCTCCTCTTGTAATGCCGCTTTCGTATGAAAATGGGTGTTGCGTACTAAAGTTAAGGTTGGGGACCGCAAATGAAATTTTACCAGGTAGCGAAATGTTTTTAAATGAGATTACTAAGCAATTTTGACAAGAAAGGGACAATTTAAACAAAATTATTGGATTCCGCCATTAAATGGTATCGGTCGTAATTTCGGTGGCAAATACAACACCAGAAAGCAACATTACAGAAGAAGTCGGCGGAATCTAAATTTTACCTTATTGAGAGCTGGTACAAACATTTCGGTCATGTTCTGTAGTAATTCTAGCTAAGATGACTGGAATATTACTTCGATAAATTGATGCTGGGATTGTGCGTTTCGGTTACTATTGTTCTATGACCGTGTGGAAAATTAATCATGATAGTCGCCAAAAATTGCAAAATTATCGGACTTCATGAAAATTACGAAGATTTTTCTGCAGGCATTAAAATGTAATAAACCATTCGTAGACACGAAATAAATAAATGTTACACAGAGAATGTTCTAGTACAATCGCGAAACAAATCGCAACAATACCCGAGCATCACTTTATGAAGCACTGGATCTGCTGAAAATAAATAACTTTAAAATTAGTGAGAATGGGGAAGGGATTGTAAGTAAGTAAGATGTTTCAAATTAACTGTGGGGGTTTATTCAAATTAATAAAACAACTAAGCTCACACTTATATGACACGTCCTAGCACCTGAATGAGAAGAAAGTAAGTGACGAACAGTTCAGCTCTCTCCCTTCAGCTTGTTGCAAAAAAATTGAAGGTGACAAATGTCATATGTTTATCGATACGCTGTCAGAGAGAGAGCAGAAGTCAGCGACAAGCATCGCACAAGTTACAAAAAAAATCATTAATGTATTACTACATTTGCCCGCTCTGGCTTTGAGTGGGCAAATGAAAATTTCCTACTCAAAGTCAAAAGAAAAAAAAATCTATAATTTTCGT
The DNA here is from genome assembly GCA_026315105.1 of Locusta migratoria. NCBI lineage: Eukaryota > Metazoa > Arthropoda > Insecta > Orthoptera > Acrididae > Locusta > Locusta migratoria. The sequence goes on from CM048749.1 coordinate 152,967,453, forward strand.
ATTGTTATACCTTACACAAGAAGAAATTTATGTCATTACATTTTATCTTAATATTGTGTGAGCTTATATTTGATTTCTGTTTATAGCATATAAACAATTTTGAAATTTAATGTTTTTTAACAACACAGTCTGAGGTATATACATTTTGAATTAGTCTCGTTATTACATCACAAATTAATTTCTTTTTCTTTTTAGCTTTGCATTTTTTTTTTTTTTTTTAATTATAATTCAATCGACGCAAAGTGTCGGTGAGTGGGCGAGTAGCGCGGCGGTGCAGCGAGGTGGTAGGAGGCGGTTCCGCAGCGCGACTCGATTGTTGATGCCTGGGCGGTGGCGCGACGCAAGGCGGCACGCCGGTGGTTTTGGTGGGGAGATGACGCTGCTGGCCCCCAGCGCCGGCGGTGTAGCCGGTGTGGCGTCAGGATTGCGCACCAGCTCGCTTTGGCTAGGCCGGCACATCTCAGTTTGGATTACATGAAATAAAGATCACATAAAAGGCATTACAATTTGACACTTAATCAGATGTTACAGTCCTTCCTTCTGAAGGAGAGACACAGTTAGTTATACTTTTGTTCTCGCGAGTGTCTCTGTCATTGTTTGTTTAGCAAGAATTTTACATTACTATTGGTTTGTAAGTGTGAGCTTATTTCTGTGAAATCAAATATCTGAGTAATCTGACATGAACATGTGTCGCGTCTTTTACATAAACTAATTTTGGCAATTTAAATTAACTATTTACAAAGCATATTTTGCGAACGTTTTCTTACTATACACTATATGCATTGAAAATGATTTAACTTTCATTAGATGAAGCATTATTATTTGACTAGTAAAAAAATTGCTTTCAAATCTAACCTTTTACTTTATACACATATTTAGATATTACATATACATATATACAGGGATCATTCAAGGACATTACTTTATTAGTTCAGGGATTGTGCGTTTGCAAGTGCTACAGCACAGTCTTTTGATGTGACAAGGCTGAAGATTCAGTCTCTTTAACATCACTTTTAAACATTTTATTTTTTCAGTTCGTGGAGTCGTTGACTTTGTCAGTTTGAAATTTCCACGCGTCGGGTCGACCGCCGGCTGCGTGACGCAACGGTAAGTTTTCAATAATGGGCATGTAGTAAACGCGCGCCAGTCTCGCCACTGCTTGCGTGTCCGTGGCGGTGGCAACACGTGAATTTGCATAAGTTTTCATTACACTTGGTTTTTTTATTCGTTGAGTCGTGTGTGATTTCTGCACTTCATCCTTTGGACAGGGCTACTACTAAAATCGACGCAGCGCGGTGAGTACACTTCACGTATACCATAGTGATTATTTCCGTCCGTATGCCGCACGACCTTCATTGCACCGTCCGGCTATCTCAGCAGTGCAATTATAGTCTATTCGCTGAGACAACACTTACTTGTAGTAAGTTCGTAGCGTATTTTGGTTGGGCACTGCACTGCACAAGTTCAAAGTTAGCAGTTCGTAACAGTGTGTAGCACTTATGGTTTTATATTAACATGCGTCGCTCTCTTTAAAGTGTCCAGCACGGAGAAGTTTACAGCGACGAAAACTTTATAACGTATTTATATGCTGACCGTTCAAAATTTATGTTAGTTTGCCTGCTACGTATCGTAGTCCACGCTTATACTCGTCACTGATATTTCACTTCACTCAAACATGTGGCTTGCGAATATACATAGTTTATTTAATCACAAAATCACTACTTGTTAGGAAAGTCGCGGGTTTGCGTCCTTTCAATAGTTATCAGTCACTGTTTTTGTTCTCTCTATAGTTCACTGTCTTATTAGTTTCACACACAAACTTCAGTCTTTTTACAATTCGTAATGATTTTACTATACATAAACTATGTACAAGGCTATATACAAAGTCAGATCATTGAGAATGGCTATTTCATTTGTAAAACTTTATGTAACAGTTTCTTTCGAGTGTCATTCAGATCACATTATTCTTTTGCTTTAAACGATTATTTGTCAACATTGGGTGTTACATATTTATTTTTAAGGCGTGGCCTATGTTCATGTCAGTTATTGGGTGGAAAGTTATTTATTCTCAGCAATATTATATCTTTTAAATAAGTTACTGTATTTGACATGAGTAAGTAAACATTCAATGACTTTTAGAAACATCTTGGGTAGTTTTTCGATACAATACTAAATTTCGGTTTACAGCTTTTACTACGCCTCGTCAAAATTAACATGTCGTGTTATACCGTTCATAAAATTGGACTAAACGACTTGAGTGATAAAATCATGAATACCAATCCGAGACAAATAAAATGTCAATAAATACAGTTTTTGCAGACACAGGCAAGGTCAGACCCGCTAGTCAACCTGGTGCAAAACAGCCTGTTAGTTTTTTTAATGCAGTTTGACTGAAAGAGAAAATAGTCAGAGAATAGTCGCAAGAAAAAATAGTGCATTACACAAATTCAGCATATTGACGCATTACTACAAAAATTACTGCACACTTCTACTACAAAAAAATATTGCATTTGATAAAATTAACAGCGGGTCTATTCTAGATTAGCATTCTTTGCCCCTCTCTCTCCTTCGTCGTCTCCCCCTCACGTGTGTTCTGTCCGCATTTGACTATGAAAATATGTGCGTGGTTCAGTCGCAAATATTGGTGTCTGACTAAATGTTCCTGTGCCTACAAATTTAGGGGGTGGTATGTTAATTTATCTAGCTCCTTATACTTATCAGGTGTGAAATGTTCGTTACAGTGTCATATCTAGTCTAATATAAATTGTGATAAATGTTCGTATGAATCCTCTACAGCGACTCCTAGATCTTCGTAGCGTCGGCGGCGACACAATTCTCTGCTCGTTCACAGCTGAAAATGAATTCTTATTCTACAGCTTATGCTACAGACTATTTAAACCAGACGTTGATGTTTTTAGATTGGTGCATAATTATGTTGTATGAGCTGCAGCGCTACGAGATTTGTTTACATTCAGTGTAAAGTTTTGGTGACTAAATCTAAAAGTGGCACATGGGCGGAAAGATATTCCACACCAACAGGTGTGCGTGTTTACTGGCAATAATGTAAAATATTACGTTAACCTTTAAGCGGTTGCCAGTGCCCTACAGTATAGATAGAATAATTCAATAAGCTTCGTTGTTTTGTATAAATTACATTCGTCTTAACAATTTAAGGAATCGTTAGATTTGTGATGTCGGTCAGCTGATCAGAGTTAACTGTAATGTTTTTATTTTTGTTACTGCTCACGCGTCGTAATGTCAACATTCGTGTGTGTGTGTGTGTGTGTGTGTGTGTACGTGTGTTTTTGTGGGTACGTGTGTGTGTGTGTGTGTACTAAGAGCCACAAACAACTAAAATATAACTATTTCCTCATCACCTCCTTCTCTTATATATATATATATATATATATATATATATATATATTTTTTTTTTTTTTTTTTACTGTACTCTCATCGTAGACGAAGGTGTGCTAGTGCGCTCCACCCCGCAATAATATCATTTCCTTCATTCATCTCCTTCACATATAAAAAAATTACAAATATTCTTATACCCTATAATACTAAATACTATACTAATTAATGCTCCTTTTGTAAATGTGTGTGTAATCATAAGTGTTTAGGTGAGATTCTCTTATATAATCCTTACATTTCACGCGTGACAACAGTTTCTGTGAGCCAACATCAATTGCATTGTACTTACCTTTGTAGAAAAAGATTTTTTTCTCATTGTCTTAGTATTTGTAGTGAAAGTAGGACTAGATACTAGCTGATCAGCATGGATTTATGCATAAAATTTCTTTAAATGTTTGTGTGGGTATAAACCTCGTATTTTTGGACGGAGTGTGGTTTGTAGGTGACTACAATAACTTTGTGTTGCTGTGTTGGTTCATGAAATAGCTCTTTCCTAATGTCTGTACCATCATTGTACCTTAGCATTTTGACAGAAAGAATTGTGCCCACGCTGTCGCTGTCGCTCAATGTTGGTGGGCTTAACACGAGCCTCTCTGGTTTGACGTCTGCATACTGCTAGCCTGTCGTTGTGGTTGGTTTATTGCCTCAGTCACGTCAGTTATTGCCACTGCCGACTGGCTTGTCGTCAAGTTTGTCTGGTCCGAACAGTCTGTGGTCGTAGTTGCAATCGGTACGGTGTTTGTAGTTTGCTGCGGTGGTTGAGGCGAACGAAATTTTTGAAATTGCTGATTACTGCTGGGATTATCTAGGAAGAAATTTCTATTCTCATTTATATTTCTATACTGATTATGGTTATGCCACTGAGGTTGCTGGTTGACATTAAAATTGCTCGGATAGGCAACAGCAGTATTACGGTAGCTATTGTTGTTGTTGTTGTTGTTGAAATAGCCAGGATTAAACCGATTACCACGGTGGCGTAGGTAATATTGCCCGCCGTTGGGAACATTACGTACGACGTTACTGTCGTTCGCATGCGTTGTCATTAGCTGGGGACGTGACTGTCCGTTGTTTTTAATAAATGGCTGTTGCAGTAATATCGGCTGGGATTGTAGCATGTTTTGGTTCCCGTAACCGTACCCGTTATTGTAATGACGTGCTCGATCATCTTCAAAAATCAAATCAAGCGTGTCTAACATTGAGAGGAAGCTTTGCAGATCGTACGTTTGCACATTAGCCAGTTGTAGCCTTAGTCTTGTGGGCAATTTGTTAATAAGTACACGAAGTACTTCCCGGTGCGGAAGAGGGTCGTCAAAGAATTTTGCTTTATTGAGATACTTCTCGAAGTATCTCCGCAGGCTTCCGTTTCGTCCATCGAAAGGCTGCGGATTGTACACTTCATTCCTGAATCGTTCTTGTACTACGGGCGACCAAAAAGTGGACAAAAATGCCCGTTCAAATTCACCATAGGTGTCATATAATTGCAAGGCTTCGTTTGCCCATATTCCGGCTTCGCCTTGTATATAGCCCACAACAAATCTGATTTTCTCCGACCAGGTCTCGGGTAGTAATCCTCTAAAAGATTGAAGAAAGATCACGGGATGTACTGTGCGTTTCTCATTAATAAATATTTGAAATTGATGATGTTTAATCATACTGTCATCTAGTTCTTGTGTTACATGAACATTTGGATTGTACTTTAGGCTTCATTTCTCTACCAAGTCTGTCAAGGTCACAGGAAGTCGTCAGTCGATAGTCAGTGTGTGTTCGATCAGATATTAATTTATTAATTGAGCTCTTATTGTCAGGAAAACGAGGGGTATTCATTGCATTATTTTCTGGGTTCAGATTCTGCGGTGCATTTATTACAGGCGTGAAACCCTGAGAATACTTTGTTTGTGAAGATAACATGGATTTTACCGCCGTCAAATCTTCCTGTAAAGATTTGACGGTGATTCCATGATCTTCATATACTTTTTCAGTGACATTCTATATCACAGAGGCCAATTCAGACTATTTTGTCATTTAATTGAGCCTCCGTATTATGCAAAAATTGCTGCACTCTTTCTTGGTTATCTTTCACAATATTCTCGGCTTGACTGGTAATTCTTTCAACAGTGGTTTCTAATTTTTCCTGTTTGATTTTTAATTCCGAGAGATTTTGCGCAATATTATCAATGGCAGAAGGCAATGTTTTTACTGTTTCCTGACAATCAGTAACATTGTCGACAACAGAAGAAATTTTTGCGTCTACCGTATCCATAATTTCGTCGACAACTTTCTTTTGTGCAGTGGAAAATTTACTATTTATGATTTCTTCGACTTTGAGCATCTGTGCACTTAATTGTTCACTTACCTCATTGGAAATTCGTGTATACAAATGCTTTTGAGCAGACTCAAGTTTTTCAATTTCTGCTTGTGTTTTTGTTTCCTGTTCTTCTAAGCGATCTAATTGTTGTTTGATCTGTGTAGTTAAGCCTGAAATCTGATTATTAATCGCAAGCTGCTGTTGCGACATGTTAGCTTGCAAGTTATCAATCTCATTTGTGATCTGATTAGTCAAAACCGTAATTTGTGTGTTAGTCGCAGCTTGTTGTTGCGACATATGGGCTTGCAAGTTATCAATTTCATTTGTGATCTGATTAGTTAAAACCGTAATTTGTGTGTTAGTCGCAGCTTGTAAATTGCTAATCTGAGTAGTCAAAAGTTCCTCAAAACGCTTTAGCCAGTCGTTCTGTGTATCCGCAACATGGTGTTCAGTTTGTGGGGATAAGTTACTTTCGCGAGTTTGTGTAGCCAGATTTTGTTCCACTAATGGTGGAATTTGCTCGATAGAGCTGGCAGCCATGTTGTCTTCTACGTTCTGAACAGATTGTTCGGGAACGTTTAGATTTTGTTCAGATGCCGTGTTGCTAAACTGACTGCGGGTTTTTAACCATAATATTTGTTGTATTTTGGCAAAAATTGATAACAGAGGGGGGTCCTATAAATATCACACGGAAAATTACTGAAATTACCTATAGAATCGTTCACACGTACGCGAGAGAAACTTCGAGAGAGAAAAGCAAAGATAGGCTTAATTACACGCAGCATTAACTATTTGATTGATACTTTCCCTGATATTTATTTGAAATAAAAATGTAACTGCGAGAGAAATTTTGGAAACGCGATACCTAATGGAAAATACTGAATTTGCTACAGTGCACTAGCGACAGATAGAAGAATCTAGTAAGCACCAAGCAAGCTGAATAATGAGTCTGATCTTACCTTTACTGTGACTGCAATTGTTGGCCGGATTGGAAGTCTAACTGCTATCGGCTGATTAAACTTTACTTCAGTTGCCAAAATCATTAATTTTCATCTCCCGTACAGTTCATTGTTGGCACATGAAACAAAACACAATATCAGGATTAGTGACATGAAAAGGCGCAATCTTCACAAAAATCTTAACTAAATATTTCAAATAAATTTCCTATCTGATATATATATATATATATATATATATATATATATATATATATATATATATATATATATATATATATATAATTTGTACATGTCCTGTCACAAGGGGCGCCAATTCTTCTTGTAATGCCGCTTTCGTATGAAAATGGGTGTTGCGTACTAAAGTTAACGTTGGGGACCGCAAATGAAATTTTACCAGGTAGCGAAATATTTTTAAATGAGATTACTACGCAATTTTGACAAGAAAGGGACAATTTAAACAAAATTATTGGATTCCGCCATTAAATAGTAGCGGTCGTGATTTCGGTGGCAAGTACAACACCAGAAAGCTACATTACAGAAGAAGTCGGCGGAATCTAAATTTTACCTTATTGAGAGCTGGTACAAACATTTCGGTCATGTTCTGTAGTAATTCTAGCTGAGATGACTGGAATATTACTTCGATAAATTGATGCTGGGATTGTGCGTTTCGGTTACTATTGTTCTATGACCGTGTGGAAAATTAATCATGATAGTCGCCAAAAATTGCAAAATTATCGGACTTCATGAACATTACGAAGATTTTTCTGCAGGCATTAAAATGTAATAAACCATTCGTAGACACGAAATAAATAAATGTTACACAGAGAATGTTCTAGTACAATCGCGAAACAAATCGCAACAATACCCGAGCATCACTTTATGAAGCACTGGATCTGCTGAAAATAAATAACTTTAAAATTAGTGAGAATGGGGAAGGGATTGTAAGTAAGTAAGATGTTTCAAATTAACTGTGGGGGTTTATTGAAATTAATAAAACAACTAAGCTCACACTTACATGACACGTCGTAGCACCTGAATGAGAAGAAAGTAAGTGACGAACATTTCCGCTCTCTCCCTTCAGCTAGTTGCAAAAAAATTGAAGGTGACAAATGTTATATGTTTATCGATACGCTGTCAGAGAGAGAGCAGAAGTCAGTGACAAGCATCGCACAAGTTATAAAAAAAAATCATTAATGTATTACTACACTCTCCCCTTCCCCCTCTCTCTCCTCTCCCCCTTCCCCCCTCTCTCTCCTCTCCTCTCCCCCTACCCCCCTCTCTCTCCTCTCCTCTCCTCTCCCCCTACCCCCCTCTCTCTCCTCTCCCCCTTCCCCCTCTCTCTCCTCTTCCCCTTCCCCCTCTCTCCCCTCTCCCCCTTCCCCACCCCTCTCTCTCTCTCGCTCTCTCTCACACACACACATACAATACCTTGTTAACGTCAATAAGGAGTCTCAGTTGCGAATCACACACGCTCCATTTTTTACTATACTCACAATTTCCGCTTGTTAATAAAATCGTTGAGTGTGATCCACAGTGGATGGAATATTTTTGTTTCTACGTAGATTTCCCCTGTTTTATTCAGGGAAGTGTACCAAAATACCTGAAATGTATCGCAACATAGATCCCTCTAACAGTTGACAAATACATCTGCATTCTCATGCTAATCGTTATAAGAAAATGAGAGCATCTCATCTCTCCTGTCAAACACTTCATCTCTGTATACCCGTCCTATCTCTGTATGTAACAGAAGTGATCCCATATCTTTATGCAAAACGTTGAAATACAGTGTACATGGAGACTACGGAACGTGATGAATTTCACGACTTCCTCGCAATATTCAAAGGAGATAGCAAAGACTAACAATGTGGAATCGCGTTGAATGATTCATTGCCGATTAGTAAGAATTTAAATCGCTTATTAACCATAAATCTTTCCATTATTAATGTCACTGAAGTGTCTACATTTACAAAAACACTAACGCAATACTACCATACTAATTACAGAATAAATATGTACACACTAGATGCTCATTCGTGCAGTTCCTTGAAATATGTCTAATTTAAAATTATAGTCCCATCAAGGTACCTAATGTAGGAAGGAAGTTGTGCGTGAGTGCTAATATTGATGTAGTCGACAACTGAAGCCAAAGTTCACGACAGCTCATCACCAATGGAATGGGCATGTATTGTTGAACACAACACAAAAATCGGGAGAGAAACAATCATCACTATACTACCTCTGAAATATTTTCTAATTTTTCTTTACAGCTCCATACTTTCAATACTGGTGCTCAGATCTTGTCGTACAGTCAAGTTACCCATGTTCTTCTGACCATCGTCCGTAGACTACGTTGATACAGCTGTCAAAGCGAAGCTCTTAGCATAGCTACTGCACGTCCACTTCAAGCAGCTTCCTGTGGACGTCTCTAGGTCTCCATATGCGAATCTTAGCCCTATGAATGTCTCACAATGTTACCTAGCAACTGATTCAATATTTTACTGAAGTAATAGAATGTTCAATTACTTCTTAAGGTTATGGGACTTAACTGTGGGGACATCAGTTCCTAAACTTACAAACTACTTATTAACTACCTTATACTGAAGACAGCACAAACATCCATGCCCGAGGAAGGATTCGCCCCAGACGGGGAAAAGCCTTGCGCTTCTGAGCATAGCGCCTCAATGCCCTCGGCCATTCCACCGAGGCTAGTCGACTTCATTTTTGCTTCTTTTCTGCCCAATTCTGTTCTTCACTACCTCCTCAGTAATTACGTGACACCGGCCGCGGTGGCCAAGCGGTCTGCGGTGCGCCAGTCACGCTCTGCACGGCCACTAAGGTTGGGGGTTCGAATCCCCCATTGGGCAGGGATATTTGAGACGTCCTTAGTAATACCTAGTTCATAAGTAGTTTGTAAGTTTAGGGACTGATGACCCAGTAGTTAAGTCCCATAAGTTCTATAAACATTTGAAAATTTGAATTACGTGACTTACCTTTCTCATCTTGAATGTAAACTAATTAAAACTAAAAATCTATGAATGAAATAAATTAAATAATTAATTCAGAAACAGTGTAATAATAGTGGTCTAGCAATCACAATGATCGAACTACCGTGTATCAGAAATGTGTGAAATCTGAAGTGCGATTTCGCGGTGTAGGAACCATATTGTTGAAATGAAATTGACTGAGGTGGCAGAAGTTACGGTACATTGACAAACACAGTACAGATGATGTCAGTATCGTCTGTATCGTTGAAAAATTCGAAAATTGTGAAATTTATCTTTCGACTTTTTTATTAATTTTTCAAGGAAGACAATGGAACTTCTATCTTTCGAAAGGAACCTAGCCATTCATGTGAACAAATGATGATAATAATAATAACAATAATAAATTACGTTTGACTCATTGGCTTGGAGGAAGTCTTTCAATTGGACGCCACTTCGGCGACTAGCGTGTCCGTAGCTTACCCCAGTTATCCAACCGGGCACAGGGGACCTACGGCTCAGCATGGAATCCGAACCAGGTGTTGTTTCTGGCCAATCCTCACATTGTTGAGACGTAAAGGATGAGTTAAAACGCAAACTAAAAAAAGTTGAGGTGCAACCGGATATCGGAGCCGCGATCCTTCGTTTTCTAGTCGAGCGCTTCACCGCAAGACCACCGGACATGCCTCATGTGAACAAAACGAAGATTGTATGTCTACCCATACGATATGAGTGGTTAAATGAAGAAATAGTTTCCATACGTACTGCGAGTATTGGACGACGTTTCGTCGCTAGAGGTACGGGTGCGAGAGCCATCTATCGCAAGCAGGCGGAACTATTACATATAAATACATGAACACATAAACTGAAGCTCGTTACATTTCCTTATCACGCATTAAAATCTGCCTCTGTGGCTCAACGTATGGTCAAAAAAATCAAAATCAAATGTTTGAATAGTCTATGGGACTTAACTACGGGTTATCAGTCCCTAAGCTTACAAACTACTTATGAACTACTTACGAACTAGGACGGCACAAATATCCATGCCCGAGGGGGGATTCGAACCCCCGACTGTAGTGGCCGTGCTGACCGTGACTGGAGCGCCTCAGTCTCCTCGGCCACCGCGGCCGGCAACGTATTGTCACAACCCGCCAGATAAGATGGCGTGGGTTCGAGTCCCGGCAGGGGACTATGTATTGTAAGAATCTCTTTCTCATTACTATAATCAATGACTCAAGTCATCGAAGTGACGTCAGTACAAAGAAAAAAAAAGGCTTGCAATACGGCAGCCGAATCCAGATATGGATATACCGACCGCTAAAAAGCAAACGATCTTTTCATTTAATCATGCATTAAAATCGCCTATTGGTATAATACTTTAACATCGAAAATGCAGTGCCATCAACTTTGAGGGCCGATCAGGAACTATGTTAAAAATACCTTATGAAAGTAACTACATCTTTTGAAATTACATTTTAGGTACATTCATACTTAACTACATAGTTGTCACACACACATCTTGGACCAACAATGCTACAGCTACTAGATCGACGAATTTGTCAGTAGTGAAAACCGAAACATTGTACATCTACATAGATACTCTGCAAATCATATTTTATTGCCTGTCAGAAGGCTCATCAACCACTTTCATAACCTTTCTTTACCGTTCCATTCTTTGATAGCACTCGGGAAGAAAGAACACATAAAACGTTAAGTTTCCTATCTGATTTATCTTATTTTATTAGCATGGTCATGTCTCCCTTTCTAGGTGGTGCTAGAAAAATATTTTCGTATTCAGAAGTAAAAGTCAATGAATGAAATTTCGCAAATAGATCTCGCCGCAACGAATGACGTTGTTCTTTTAATGATTTTTACCTCAAATTGTGCAATATTTCAGTGACGCTTCCTTCCACTCCCCCCCCCCCCCCAAAAAAAAAAAAAAAAAAAAAAAAAAAAACGTGATAAAATAAAACGAGTTGCCCTTCTCTGATCTTTCTAAATGTTTTCCGTCAGTCGCACCTGGTGAGAGTCCCACACTGGGAAACAGTACTGCAGGAGAGGACGCACAAGTGTGATGTAGGTAGTCTCTTTGGTGGACCTGTTGCAACTTCGAAGCATTCGCCTTTCCCACAAAATTTTCTCCGTGTTCTCTTCAGTCTAAGCTGTTCGTAATTTTAACTCCTAGGTATTTGGTAGAATTTATGACCTTAAGGTTTGACTGATTTATCGTGTAACTAAAGTTCAGCAGATTTCTTTTAGTGGCCATGTGTCGATTTTGATCCTCTGTTGACTTCACTAACCGATGAACGACAGCATCATCCGCGAACAGTATAAGGGTGCCATTCAGACTGTCTCTTTAATCGTTTATAACCACGCTTCCCTGGGGCTCGCCAGATATCACTTCTGTTTTACTCGATTATTACGAACTGTGTCCTTTCCGATAGGTAATCGCGAACCCAATAGCACAATTGCGGCGATATTCCATACACACGCAATTTCATTGTGGTGACGAAGTCTATAAGTAACGTTGTTCTTTTCTTTTTTTTGTGGAATAACATATTCAAATATTTGCATATCTACGTCAATCACCGTCTAAATAGAGGTCTCGATTCATGGTCACACCAGAATCTCTCGCAAGCTACTAAAGACGTACAATGACATTGGTGAAATGTATCTATGTTGAATAGTTATAGGAAATAGAGTAGGCATCTTTCTTAATAAGCTATGAAACAGCAGTGCATTGACATAGTTGTCAGTTGTACACGTGTTTCATATGAAAAGGGTTCCGACGATTGTCGCCTACGACCAGAGTCAAGCGACTTTGAACATAGGATGCTAAAAGGAGTTAAGACGCCTGGAATATTCAATCTCGTAAATCGTTAGGCAACTAAATATTCAGAGGCCCATAGTGTGAAGAATGTGTCGAGAATATCAAATTTCAGCCATCACTACTAAACACGTACAACGTGAAATATTTCTCCATAATTGATTGGTTAAAATAATAATAATAAAAACTAATTCTTTATTATTAAAATGATAAAATCAAAGTAATGGTTCGATGTAATAATGTAAATTTAGTAAAGGTAGCGCCTGAGAAAATAATGTTCCGCGAAAAGAAAGCTTACACCGAAAGCAAATAAAGTTTGAAGTCGATCGTAATTTTTGAAATGAAAATTAGGGCGCTAAAATTACGGGGAGAGAAATATATCTCAAGTTAGTGGCTGGGATGCAAATCACTGTTACAAAAAAAATTGTGCCTGCAAATGTTTTCTGCAACATAATGGAGCTGGTAAATGGCACAAAAATATTTAATTTTAGCAACCTGCCGAAAATCGTATCTGATTATGTAGAAGAGCAGCTCGCCACGTACACATTGCACAGATACTATCTGTTAGAACGCACTCGTAAAACACCAATTTATTACAAGTCCACGGCTAGCTCAAAAATTTAAAAATAGTTAAATTTCGATAAAATGGCGTATATCACAGGAACGTTTAGCGTGGAACAAAAGATTCTAATCTTATTATGGAGTATTGTTCATCGTTCCAATTTGAATTTCGCACACTGCAAGATAATGGCGACCCTTGATAAAGAAAAGTTCAACAACTATTAATGTATTGTACAGTAAGGAATAATATGGTGGCTTTTAAATAAAAAATATTGAGAAATGCAAATTTTCATTAAACGAAATGAGTTGGTATATATTCTGAAATTACTGAATATACACTTATAATAATTTCTTACATCCATTCTGTACTCGAAAAGAAATTACAATTCAGACATATTAAACAAAGAGCAATGTGCTTTTGCGTCCGAAACCTATGAATGCTAGACCAAGAAGAGGGAAGAGTGGAGACTGCTGCTTCTTCTTATTAAGTAAAACATATGATAAGCGTAAATGCACAGATAATAATGTGCTTGTTAACGTTATACTTCATTTGCATAATATGTGTCTTATCGATATGTAATAATTTGCATGAAATAAACACAGAATAATCGTAACAAATACAAGAAATTTCGAAATAAATAAATAAATATTGAAATAAATTTCAGGCGGCCCATGAAACGTTATAAACGTAGTGACCGACCACCTGCATATAATGACCAAGAGCACCAGCGTTGTGTAGAGTTATCACTGTAAACAGATAAGCTACACTGAGTAAACACACAATTATCAATGGGTGACGTATAACGAAAGTATCTCTACGGGCGGCTTGTGACCACGTCGGGTAGATTTTAAAACAGTCTCTGTCAGGAGCAAAGAAGGGAGGTTAGGATTTAACATCCCGTCGACAACGTGGTCATTAAAGACTTTCGGGTAAGTATTAGGAGGAAAATCGGCCTTGCCCTTTCAAAGGAATCGTCCCGGCGTCTTCCTGGTCTGAAATCGAAATTCTTGATGGCCGGAGGTGTATTTAACCACCGTCCTGTCGAATGCGAGTCCAGTGGATTATCACTGCACCATCTTCCTCGGTTCCCTCGGTCAGATGAGTCGCGATTCAAGTTGTGGAGAATGGGGAGTAGGTCCACGAAGCCATCGATTCCAAGTTGTCAACAAGGCACTGTACAGGATGGGGTGGTTTCATGATGAATTGGTCCGTTTATACGTGGATCCAACTGCATCCTACGGTGTACGGGAACCACTTTTTACTGGAAATGGTTAGGCTTGGCTATTTGGACAATTACAGCCATTCATGCATTCGTAATCACAGACAACGTGATTTTTACTGGTCATAATGCACCCTACCACAGGATCACAGCTATTGGTTTCCAGAACATGTTAGACAACTACTGTTAGTCTTTTAACTACACATATCCCATGACATGATTCCTACCGAATAGTTACTATAAATCATAGACAAGTGAATTTGTTGAGCTTAAAAGGTAAAGCAGTCAACAGTCCGAAGACTGAGTTGAACACCACAGTGCTTTACTAGGCATGGTCCTATTTGGAGGTGGTATACCGTTGCCTTCCTCCGACCTCCGAACTGACTTACCCAGCCAATTATAGGGGGACCTACAGTTTAACGTGGTTTCAGAAGCACGGTGCTACTCGGTATTTTTCACATGAGCAATACTGCCAGAGGTGAAAGAAGTGGAAAGTGACAGGTAAAAATCCTAGAACCTGGCGGGGATCGAACCCGCGACATTTCAATTTTTAGTCTGGCACTCGACCACTGTGCAACCGAGGCGCACTTGTCGAGCTTATGGAAGATTATATAAGTAAAATGCCCAAGTAATCCTGAAGAGGAAGGCAACGACTAGTTCCCTGCATTCCAGGATCAGTTATTGCACTTTACCGGCCTAAAGGAGATTAGACGCGATAATTGGGGACATCCCATGACTTTTGTCAACTCGGCGAATTGTATGTGTGTCAAAATGTGGGTCCTTTGCCGGCGAATGTCGAGACCAGTGAAGAACAAGTAGCGGCTACAGACGTATGAATATTAAATAATCTCTCTTTCATACTTTTTAACGCGATACTACCACCTTTTGTCCATCTCTCTATCCGCTGTCATCGAAATGTGTATGTTACAGTGTCCGTTCTTTGAGATACCTCTTACTCCTCTCCTTCCCCTGTAAAATGTGTGACTCATGATTACCTCGAAGTGACGCTTCCGAAATTGAATCTTCATTACAGTCTCCACCACTATTCTATAATCTCCTTCACCCACTATATTTCAAATGATCCTTAGCCATTATTCCGTACGACTCCATTGTACATTCACTCTGTCCCTTCCCTCCCCCTATCTCTCTCTTCATCCCCTCCTCCTGTCTGTCCGTTTGCTTCTCTTTCAAACGCTTGTAGCTCTTTACACCTGTTACCCCACGTCATACAATCGCCTCCACACTTCTATGTATGTATGTACTATTGGCAGAACCATTGAAAGATGCAACAGAACTACTAAAGAAACTGCATACACTACGCTTGTCCGTCCATTTTTTGGAGTATTGCTGCCCAGTGTGGGATCCTTATCAGGTGGGTTTGACGGAGGACATCCAAAGAGTCAAAAGAAGGGCATTTCGTATTGTCGCGATACAGGGGAGACAACGTTACGGAAATGATTCAAAATCTGGGATGGTAATCATTACAACAATGTCGTTTATCGCTGCGGCGTGGGCTACTTACGAAAATCCAATCACCAACATTCTCCCCCGAATGCGAAAATATATTGTTGACTCCTACTTACATTGGAAGAAATGATCATCAGAATAAAATACGAGAAATCAGAGCTGGAACGGAGAGATTCAGGTGTTCTTTCTTGCCGCGCGCTATTCGAGAATGGAATGGGAAATAAATAGTGGTGATTCGATGAACCCTCTGCCAGGTACTTAAATGTGATTTCCAGAGTATCTGGGGACTATAAGATGATAATTCAAAGGTATCAAATGTTCAAACGTTTGTTAAGCTTATGGTACTTAACGACGGGGTCATCAGTCACTAAACTTACAAACTACTTACGAGCTACCTTATACTAAGGACGGCACAAATATCCATGCCCGAGGGGGGATTCGAACCCCCGATCGTAGTGGCCGTGCAGACCGTGACTGGAGCGCCTCAGTCCCCGCGACCACCGCGGCCGGCTTAAAGGTGTCAAAGTATATTGGAAGGTAGCTAATGTCTTTCACCAAACAGTGATTTTTAGGCAATAAGAACCTATTTCATAATGATATACATGCACGTGCGAATTTTCACAGTCCCTGGTCAAAGGTAAATTGGAGGATATTCTCTACAAGTCACCGTATGACGGCACAGGAAAGGTTCCTATAGCAATATAAACAATCTCCAAGAAAATTCAAGTGCACGGCAGAGAATTCATACAACCATTTTTATGACATTTATCTACAATTCTATTTTCTAATTGTGCGAGGGTAAAAGGAATATCTAAATCTTTCCGTCTCCGATCTATTTCCTGTTATTTTGGTGATCATGTCTCCCTTCAAAGATGTTTGGTAACGAAATACTTTCACTTTCGGAAGAGAGTTTCGCACTTCACGCCTCAATGAACAAATTCTTTTAATGATTTGCACTCCGTGCACCAACTCGGTGACACGTTTTCGCCGCGCCGGGTTAGTCACGCGTACTGGCGCCGTGCTGTGATGCGCGCGGCCATTCGCCGTCGGGGGTTCAAGTACCCCCTCAGGCATGGGTGTGTGTCATCCTTAGGTTCGTTTACCTTAGTTTAAGTGGTTTGTAACCTGCGGACTAAGAACCATGAAGTTGAGTCCGACAGATTTACAAACATTATTTGATACTTCTTCCCCTATATAGAAACAATACAAAAGTAGCTGCCCTTTTCTTACTCTATATCCTCTGTCAGACCCTTTTGGTGAGTAATTTCAAGATATCCACAATCATTTTTAATGATTCCACAATGGGCAGCATTACTCCAAAACAGAAAACACGATAATAATGTAGGCAGTTTCTTTAGTACAACTAGCACATTCTAAGTGTTCTGCCGATGAAACGTAATTTGGTTCCCCTTTCCTAAGAAAATTTTCTATACGTTATTTCCAATTTCAGTTGTTCGTAATTACTATTCCTACGTATTTAGTTGAATTTATGCATATTTGACAGATTTATCGTGTAAATGACGTTCAACTGATTTCTTTTACTGCTCATATGGATGACTTCTCATTTATCATTATTTAGCATCACATGCCAACTTCTGCACCAAGCAGATATCTAAATCATTTAGCACCCGCTTTTCATCTTGTCGTGACTTTACTAACTGATAAATTACCTCATCATCCGCGAACAGTCTATGAGAGCCGCTCACATTGTCACATAAATCGTTTATAAAGGCAACCACTTCCCTGGGGAACGTCGGATACCACTTCTGTTTTACTATATGACTTTCTGTCAGTTACAACGAAGAGTATCCTTTCTACACGGAAATCACAGAGGCAGTCGTACAACTTTGGTGATATTCCATAAGAATGTTTTTTTTTATTAAAAGATCTCTTGTGAGATACTGTGTCAAAAGCCTTCCGGAAAACTAAGATCCCTTGTCCGTAGCACTCAGCACATAATGTAACAAGAACGACAATTTCTGATTATGTGTTGACTATTGATTTTTCCAGGGAATCCAAAACAGTCATTACTATTGGTCAATAGATCATTCTCTTCGAGGTAGTTCATAACGTCTGATGGAACCATATTTTTGTAAAATTTACCTGCAAACCGACGGCGATGGCATGGGACTAATGTAGCAAACATTTCCCGACGCCTTTCATGAATATTGGTTTGCTCTGTGCGACTTTCCAGTCTTTGGATATGGATATTTCGATGAGCGAGCGGTTGTATATGATAGGTGGTATGGAGCTATTGCCTCATCTTACTCTGAAAGGGACCTAATTGTTGTATAATCGGTACCGGAAGACTTATCTCTGTGTCAATGTATACACTTCCATACCAAATTTCATCGACTTCGTTTCTGCGCATTCACCGTGAACGAGTAACGAAAGTACTATCTCAAACACATTCGAAGTATCACATACCTAAAACATAAGACGTAAGACCAGCGTTTGTCTACTGATTCCTGCGTGTCGATCTCGAATACGAATGAATTATTTAGTGATGACAAAGCGCTTCAAAATACTCTATTTTTTCCAGTCTACCGTAGCTATCCTAGTTCAGTTTTATAAGACCTCTGATGTATCGATTTTTTCTTCCATTATTATGAAATGATTGTTACACTAAACTCAGTCGTCGTAAGCAATAACATAAATTTATTTATTATATTCCACATATTTAGTGGTTAAGCCACGTCACAAAAATTAAATTTTAATTTACAAAAGGTAACTAGTTTCAATGAACTCTGTCATCATTATCAAACGTAAGCAGGAATTGCATTGAACACAAACTGAGAAAATAATTAAATTACGGAAAGGTGTAGGCTTCTCAAACAGTCACTGAATCTATGCCACACTAGTTAGGTGTGTTGACAGCTCGCAACTGGTACTTGACAACTTGGATATAGAACGCCATTTTTGCATAGAGAACAGAAATGAGCTAACACGGTGCTCTTAGTGACCAAATTAGTTAAGTAAATAAAACCTTAAAGGTTCCTCAAATCGACGATCGAAAGAGCTTTCCTGTCCTCCTGTTTTCAAAGTTGTGGTATTCGATTCGAGTCACCCTGTATAAGAAAAGGAAAAACAAGTCCAATTTTACTTATGTTCATGTAAGCTTACCCATAACCCAAAATTTGGTTATGCCAAAAGCCACACATAAAAGCTCCTAAAGTTTCCAAGGAAACTTCCCCAAATCTCCTATTGATTCAAATTTCCCCGTACTGACTGAGTTTAAAGAAAAACACCATATATCAGATAACCCGTTTCTAGGCCGAGTATGAAAATGAAACGTTGAATATGGCTACATCAATGTAGCTGTGAAAACACTGCAGTTTTGTGCTATTGGTTTTCCTGATTCGCGTACAAACAACGTGCAGACAGACGCAGAAACAAAGAAAAATCTTGCAAATATTTTTGTGGCTTCAGTTGCTGTTATAAACATTCGTGACACATAAATTTCTCATTTGTTCAGTCGCCGAACAGCTATATTTTTTATTTATTTTTTTCATTAACTAAACGAAACAAAAAGTCACGGGTTTATCTTCAGTGCTGAAAAAATGTATGTTCTGAAAAGATTCAAACATGGTGAAATTTCCAGTAGAAGTGACTAAACAGCAAAATATGTTTTGATAGTATAGTGCAAAATTTTTAAAACTGTGTTTCGCGGAAAATATTTCCATAAAACTTAATAAGTAAAATTCTAATAATTTGGCATTTTATTCCAGCACCTTCCAACATTTATAAAAATGTAATTAAAATTTCCTATTTATCTTTTAAAATTGAATAAATTACGCAATAAAGTAAATTCTCTTAAATTTAAAAAGCACCCCCACCCCCATTCTGAGTATTGTTCCAGCCTTTATAATAACCTGGTATAGTGACCAATAGCCAAATCAGTAATCACAGTTCAGAATTGAAGCAGTATCACCAAGAATATATTTTAATCAACTAAATGTCGTTTTAAATATTAACGTCAAGTTTTAGTATTTGCTGGTTAGTTTAGTGACCTATTCCGTTTTTTATATCTTTGATTTTATTCAATAGAGTAGATACGCATTTTCACAGGCCTCTTAGTATTATCGTTGCTTACGGATTATCTTTGGTGTATGAGATCAACTCTCATGTAGTCCGTAACTGTAGCAGCAGTGTTTTCTGTTAGACGACGTATTTTCGTTAACAATGAACCTATGCTGCCTGTTTTTGTTGATGACGTTGCCTAATGGCAGGTAAATATTTTAAGGAATGTTATAATTTCAATGGCACAGTGATCCGGAAGTCGTTGAATTCGTAGCGTCGTATTTTACTACGTGTTTGTTTGCTTTTTAATACTGGAAAAATATGATGACGTAGTCCCGAAACAAGTCCTAATGACGAAACCTTTTATGAAGTTTACAAGTGTATGATTCTTGATCGAAGAGTACGACGGCCTCAGAACACATCAGAAGCAACAGAAAACTGATTGTGGCACTCTATAGATGAAACTCTTATGCGAGTGTAAATAGAATAATCCTGCGGATATCTACGAAATCTGTATCCGATATAATCCCTCAGTGTAGAATTCTACACTCCAAATTAACATACAAGAAAGCGAAACACACTAAATAAGTTGGAATTGTGAATAAATTTGCATTAATTTGACTGAATACTTCATCGAATATCTGAATCAATCAGTTCCGATGTATCACAGCAATACTAATATTTCACGCACTATTGAATACCCTGGCACCGAATTACTCTGCATGGAATTTCGCAAATTATTTAAGCAAATAAGAGGCAAACACCGGACCGAACAGACGAGTGCGATTCGGTGTGCGACCACCACTTAATTCAGAACTAACGGAATTGTCATCAGCGGTGGTATGCAATTACTTTTTGTCCCTTTTTCGAGAGAGGGATGGGGCTCGAATTTTTTTCGCTCACCTCCCTCCTGGAACGCCAGAGCGCGTAAGCTGCAGCGACGTGCGAGCCGGGAACTCGCCGGCCGCAAATTAGACTTTCGGATGAGCGGTGGTGACATCTGGCGGCGGGGCCGGCAGTGAGTGTCAATCCGACGTGACAGCCCGCTCATTTCAATAGCTACATATTCAGCGCGCCCGCGCCCCACTTACAAAAGATACCGCCGCAGCCGCCTCCCCCCGCGCGCTCTCATAAACACACACCCAAACACACGGGTTGCTGGGTCAGGCGGCGTGCAGGTTGGAAACAGCTGTCGACCATTACCCGGGCCATCAGGCCCCGCCTTGACGACAGCAGCTGTTTAGGCTCTAGCAGGGACACTTAACAACAGGTGCTCCGAATCATCCTCTACCTCGGTGGTGCTTCATCACACGCGGAAATTTTACTGTGACGTAGAGTTGTGGCGATTCGTGAGTGAATCGTTCATGTGAATGAGTCCAAATAAAGAATCTTGAGAATCGATTCGTGGTGCTCACGAATCGTCAATCCAAAAAAAAAAAAAAAAAAAAAGAGAGAGAGAGAGAGAGAGTTCAAATGTTCTTAAATCTATCGGACCAAACAGCGTAGTCATCAGTCCGTAGCTTACAAACTACTTAAACCTAGGTAAACTAACCTAAGGACAAACACACACACACACACACACACACACACACACACCCATGCCCCAGGGAGGACCAGAAACCCCCGCGGCGAGCAATCGAGCGCTCCGCAGCGAGACGCTTTACACCGCTCGGCTACTCCACCGCGGCTATCAAAAAAGTACATTAATCCTTGTTCCATAGGTCATATACAGGGTGTTACAAAAAGGTAGTCGGCCGCGGTGGCCGAGGGGACTGAAGCGCTTCAGTCACGGTCTGCACGGCCACTACGGTCGGGGGTTTGAATCCCCCCTCGGGCATGGATATTTGTGCCGTCCTTAGTCTTAGCTAGTTCATAAGTAGTTTGTAAGCTTAGGGACTGATGACCCCGTAGTTAAGTCCCGTAAGTTCTACAAACATTTGAACATTTTTTGAACAAAAAGGTACGGCTAAACTTCGAGGAACATTCCTCATACACAAAGAAAGAAAATATGTTATGAGGACATGTGTCCGGAAACGCTTAATTTCCATGTTAGAGCTCATTTTAGTATTTCTCTTTAAATGCAAGTTGAAATAATTCGTGCAAAATACAAAAATACCGTTGTTTCGTTAGTATGCACTGTCCTTTCTCGATTCACAGCATTTGTAAACATTGAACTGACTGCAAAACCACGTTCGCGATGAACACTTATCAGTTGATGCTACGTACTGATGTGCTTGATGCTAGCACTGTAGAGCAATGCGTCACGTGTCAACACAAGCACTGAATTCAACATTACCTTTCTTCGAATTGGGCCAACTGGCAGTGAATCGAGGAAGTATACTAACGAAACAATTGGGTATTTTGACAATTGTCTGCACGACTTATTTCAATTTACATTTAAAGATAAATACTAAAATGAGCTCTAACATGGAAATTAAGCGTTTCCGGATACATGTCCGCATAACATATTTTCTATCTTTGTGTATGAGGAATGTTCCTGGAAGTTTAGCCGTACCTTTTTGTAATACCCTGTATACGACATTTCGCAATGGTGTGGAACGTGTAAGTTTAGCAAACGGTGTCCATATTCATTTATTTATGCATTTATTTTACCTGGAAAGAAAAAATGTTTGTAAAGCTTATGGGACTTAACTGCGGGTTCATCAGTCCCTAAACTTACAAACTACTTATGAACTTGCTAATCCTAAGGATGGCACAAATATCCATGCCCGAGAGGGGATTCGAATCCCCGACAGTAGTGGCCGTGCAGACCGTGACTGGATCGCCTCAGTCCCCTCGGCCACCGCGGCCGGCTTACCTGGAAAGAGTACGACCTTTAGGCCCTCTCTTACATCTAATCAGGCTTACTCAAGTGAACAATTTTAGTACATTAGAGACAGACAATGTACAATACAAGTATTAAGTAGAAAATAGTACCGATTTTACAATAATATTATTGTAACAATAATAACTAGAAAATTCACAAGAATCAAAAATTATAATAATAACAATAATAATAATAATAATGACTTTGCAAAGGATAGTAATCATATTCCATATTGTAAAGAGAGAGAGAGATACAGAAGAGGTAGATTGGTTAGAGGCAGAGAAATGGAATGGTAAGGTCAAAACTATATTGGAGAGAAGAGAAATAGAACTGAGAGGGAGGTAACAATGGAGGCTTAGATTAGTTTTCGTTCTGTAGATCCATGTTGAGGAGATCCTCGTGGATGTGGAAAATGTCAAGAAAAACAATTTACAAAAATTCAGATTTGTTGAGTCTTTTCAGTAGTTCTGTGATGTGCTCCTCGCAACTAAATTTATTATCAAGCTGTAATCCTAAGAATTTAATACTGTCAACCTGTTCTATCTGCTCTTCTTTATACTTAATGCATATGCTGGCGGGAAATCTCTTACATGATCTGAACTGCATGTAGTGAGTCTTTTCAGAGTTTAATCACCATGAGTTGGCTTTAAACCAATTATTAATGTTCATGAAAATATCATTAGCAGACCTTTCTATAACTAAGCTTGACGTACTACAGTACTTGTATCATCTGCAAACAAAACGAACTCTACTTCTGGTAGTGTAACTGATGAGAGGTCAATAATGTGCACACGAAAGAGCTATGGCACTAAGATGGATCCTTGTGGGACACCACATGTAATTTCTTCCCAATCCGATGATGACTGTTGGCTAGATTCACAAGTCACTTGTTTCCTGTTAGTGAGGTACGACTTGAACCATTTTGCAGCATTTCCCGTGATCCCATAGATTTCTAATTTACTTAAAAAGATGTTATGGTTCACACAGTCAAATGCCTTTGACAAATCACAGAAAGTATCTGCTGCTTGCAATTTATTATTGAATGAATTAGCTTTGTCGTCATCAAAGTGTGAATTTTGAGTTTCCTCTTGAATGTCGAGTGGTTTAGAGTAAGACGTAGTGTGTTTCTTATATGGCTGAGATGGAGAACGACACCAGAAAAAGATTTAGAGTTTTCTGAAGGTACAGCCAAGATGCCACACATATCCGATCTGGTATCGCGGTTGTGGAATGATGATAGCTATTTAATGAGAGTGGATAAGTATTGGTGGCTATGGTGGCTAAGAAATCGATGAAGTAAGCACATCGTTTCGAAATCACGCCACAGTCACTGATTTTAAGAATTTTGTTATCATATATAGGGTGAGACATAAATGAGGAAAAATATTTCGTACAAATTGTCACACACTGAGCTACAAACATAAATACGTTTTCCGCATTTTCTTATGTCAATAAATGACAATTCAATTGAATGGTATAAATCTCGAAATATGAAGTGAACTTTCGTATCCTACTGTACGCCATCTTTGACCAAGGGGAGAGACTGGTTACGGGGCCACTGGCCACAAGTTCCTTTTCATATGCCAACTAGCCACAATGCATAATACCGACCAGCAAAAACGGTACGAGGTAGATGTGAGTGCTGTCATTGCATCCGTGTTTGGCGACATCGCGGTGAACGCACATTTGAAGCGTGTATTCGTCACCGCCATACTGGCGTATCACCCGGTGTGATGGTATGGGGTGCCTTCTTCACATCGAAGCCGCTTTGAAGAGTGGCTGTTACATTTCAGGAGGATAATGCAGGTCCTGTGTGAACCTTTCTGTATATCGAATATTTTCGACTGCTGCCCTGGCCAGCACATTCTCCAGATCTCTCATCAATTGAAAATGTTTGGTCATGGGTGGCCGAGCAACTGTCTCGTCACAATACGCCAGTCACTACTCTTACGAACTGTGGTATCGTGTTGAAGCTACATGGGAATCTCTAACTGTACACGCCATCCAAGCTCTGTTTGACTCAATAGCCATGGGTATATAGGCCGTTATTGCGGCCAGTGGTGGTTTTCCGTGGAACTGATTTCTCGGGATCTATGCACCCAAATTGCGTGAACATGTAATCACGTGCCAGCTCTAGTACATTTGTCCAATGAATACCAGTTTATCTGCATTTCTTCTTGGTGTAGCACTTTTAATGGCCAGTAGCGTATATATAATCATCGAATATGTAAAAGGAGTTGCCATTCAGAATTCCCAAAAATTTGTTTTTTAATGCCAGTTGGCTACCTGTTAGACTTCTGTTGCTACTTGGTAAGTAACCGAAGACTTTTGTGGAAGGCATAATTCATCCCTTTCTGTGCCACAGTTACATTTTACCTTGAATAGTGAATATCTACCTTTCTACTAGCATTGTAGCTATGCACACAGCTATTACTTTTGAACTGAGATGGATAGTTAATCAAATATATCAACAGTGAATAAATCCTATACATTAAAATAATCAACAGAAACTTAAGTTAGTCCGTAGACCAAACTACCCTGCCGATTTCCTTCATTTTTGTTTTAAACGAAAGGTATTCATCCACAGATTTGTCATCAAGTATCAGAATTTACATAACTCTCGCCTTCCTTTTTCTGTACTCCAACGCGATTTCCTTCTGTACATTTCTGATATGTCGTTGCTGTAAGCTAAAGTCAGTCGGTCAGGCCATTCTATCCGACCAATTTCCTTTATTTTTGCTTAAAACGAAAAGTATTTATTCACAAATTTGTCATCGAGTATCAGAATTAACTCAAATCTCTCCAGCCTTTATTTTCATTCAAACGCGTTATCCTTCTGACTTTCATTAAATATTGCCGCGAGAGACCACCAACACGAACTGCCGGCGTGGCGCAGGGGATAGCGTCACAAACTGCGGAGCAGAAGGTCGCCGGTTCAATCCCGCCCACCGGCAAAAAATTTATTTCTTTGTAATTTACAATTCCAGAAGGTTCTACATCTTTCTTATGTTCACTTGTAAATTCTACTTGTTTCTTATGTTAACTGTTCTTCTAATTTCTGGTAAATTCTGTCTGTGTATAAATAGCAGAGCACTCTGCCTGAGAGGCAGTCAGTGCTGCGTGTATGTTGAGTTCGTAATAAACGTGCTTTCAGTATAAGTGCTGTGTTTAGTTGCCTTCGAAGTGAAGCCTGCTTCCATTGCAACGCGACATTGTTTGGTGGAGGCGCCGGGTACACTGCATCACCGTGGCTCCGATTAGGCAACGTAAAAGCCGTCGCTTACACGGACTGGAACCGGAATACAAGGGATACACCGAGTACATCCTTCCAAAAGTCCGTATTATCAGAAGAACGATGGAGACGAAACCAGCAATAAGCCAGCTGCACATCAGACACCCGTCGGTGTTCTCTGGAGATGCTGGACAGGACCCCAACAAATGACTAAAAGGGTTCGACCGAGTCGCCAAGTACATCAGGTGGGATCATACGATGTGCTTGGCCAACGTTTATTTCTACCTGGATGGAACAGCCCAGCAATGGTTCGAAAACAACGAAGACAAGTTGAATGACTGGCAGACGTTCCAGGAGGAACTTGAGAAGACGTTTGGAGACCTCCAGCGACAAATGCGCTCGGCGGAAGAACAACTGAAGAACCGGGCCCAACGACATGGTGAGCCGACACAATCGTACATACAGAATGTTTTGGCCCTGTGTAACGTAGTCAACCCGAACATGACTGAAGCGGACAAAATCACGCACCTGATGAAGGGAATTGCAAAAGTATGTACCAAGCTCCTCTGATAAAAGACGTCGCTACGACAGAAGAGTTCATCAAGTGGTGCCAGCGTATTGAAGAGATGCAACAAAGGAGGGTTGGACGCAAGAAGTATGACAGACTCCCAAATGTAGTCCCTATGGCCGTTGTGGAAGACCAGCAGGACTTGGCTTCTCTCATACGACAAATCGTGAGAGAAGAATTACAACAGTGCATGGCAGCCGGGACTATTAGGCCGAGCGAGCATCAGATTATGGCCATGGATGTGAGCCCTGTAAGTCGCGAGGTAGTCGACGCCGCTGAGGACGAGGTATTTCAAACATTAGCTCCTGTCTGCCCCGTCAATCGCACCCGACGTGAAGAATGGCGTCGCCCTGCTATGACTTACGCTGCAGCCGCCAAACGGCAGCCTATGAACCGACCGACGCGACCACATCAATCTTCCCCGGTAACTATGACGCCACGCAGAAGAACAGACGTCTGGAGGACAGAAGACAACACACCACTGTGTTACCACTGTGGACGCCCTGGACATGTCGTACGCTACTGCAGAGAGAGGAGGCGAGTATTCGATGATTATTTTGCCGCAAGACGTCAGCCGTCGGAGCAGTTCTATCCAAGGCAGTCACCTGCTGATGAGTTCAGTCGACCTATGGGAAGAAGCCCATCGCCGTAGCCTAGACGAGGTCGCTCCCCGACGCGCCACAGCCGTTCACCGTCGCCGTACAGAGGTACCAGCCGCTCCCCTAGCCGCCGCGCCCAAGAAAACTAAGCGAGGCGACCATCTACGGAGGTGAGGCCGCCACAGATGAAAATCCTCCATGGACGACAGTCGCCAAGATGTCGGGAAATCTCGTCGACGTAGAATCTACGGCCAACCTGTCCGGGCACTTGTTGATTCAGGAGCCTCTTTTTCTGTATTATCGGATAATTACCGCCGCACACTAAAGAAGACAATGATCTATGATACGGGAGCAACTGTGCTGAAGGTCGCGAATGGACAGTACGTCCATCCAGCAGGAACTTGTGTCGCAAGAATAACCATCAACAACAGGACGCAGCCGTTTGAATTTCTCGTGTTAACAGAATGTAGTCACAATGTCATCCTCGGATGGGACTTCCTTCAGGCATCCCAAGCTATCATTGACTGTGGAAGATCTGAGCTGCAAATTGAAGAAGTTGTTCCACCGGATACACGTAATACAGAATTTTCTGGGAAGCTATTCGTCGTTGACAATGTGACGATACCGCCGTTGACAATGAGAAGAGTTGCAGTCACAAACACAGATGACTGGTTAAACTGTGAAGTTCTTGTTGATAGTAAACAGTTTATCAGGCTCACAAAAGAAATTTACATACCAGCGGCTATCATAAGCATTACCGGTGGTCAAGGAGAGATTTGGATCACAAATTGTCACGATCAGTCACAACTTATTACCAATCCAGGACGGTGAGCTCAACGTCATCAATGAAGACCCATGCCCTGTGTGAGTACAGACAACACACTGGAGGAAACAAACGTGGAACTGCCAATAGGGCCTGGACTAACCAAGGAACAACGCCAGCAAGTGTTAGGTATACTACGACAATTTTCGGGTGCATTCACACCTCAGCGGGGGAAAATTCAGACGAAACAGCCCACGATAAAGCACCATATCAATACTGGGGATTATCCGCCAATTAGCCAGCGTTCGTATAGAGTGTCGCCAGCTGAAAGACGGATAATTCGGGAGGAAGTGGAGAAGATGTTGCGAGATGACATTATTCAACCTTCGGAGAGTCCTTGGTCGTCTCCGGTGGATCTCTTAAAGAAGAAGGATGGCACGTGGCGATTCTGTGTCGAATCTGACAGGGAGAAGACGGCTTTTATTACACCTGACGGCCTCTATGAATTTAAAGTAATGGCATTTGGATTATGTAATGCTCCAGCCACATTCGAACGCATGATGGACAACTTGCTTCGACACCTTAAGTGGACGACGTGTCAGTGCTATTTAGATGACATTGTCGTTTTCTCGAAAACGTTTGAAGAACATCTGAGTCGCCTGTCAACTGTGTTGAAGTGTGTTCAGGCTGCAGGTCTCCGCCTGAATCCAAAGAAGTGCCTCTTCGTCGCCAAAGAGATAAAAATCCTGGGGCACCTAGTCAACGGAGATGGTGTTCGTCCTGATCCAGATAAAGTAAGGGCAGTCACAGAATTTCCAACTCCTCAGCACATTCGTGATGTGAGAAGTTTTCTCGGGCTGTGCTCATACTACCGACGTTTCATAAAAGGATTTTGTAACAAGGCACGTCCATTACAAGAACTTCTGCAGGGAGACGCCAAATTTTACTGGGATGAGACAAAAGAAAGAGCTTTCCGGGCACTTAAGGAGGCTCTAACTTCCGCACCAGTGCTAGACTTGTACGACGAGAATGCAGAAACGGAACTTTACACAGATGCTATGGGATTGGTGCAGTGCTTGTACAAGTTCAGGAAGGTGCCGAAAAAGTGATAGCCTATGCGTCAAGAGTACTCTCAAAGTTCGAGATAAACTACTCTACAACTGAAAAAGAATGTCTCGCGGTTATCTGGGCTATCAACAAGTTCCGGCCGTATTTATTCGGCAAACCATTCACCGTCGTGACAGATCACCATTCTTTGTGTTGGCTGACTAGCTTGAAGGATCCATCAGGTCGACTAGCAAGATGGGCACTAACACTCCAAGAGTACGATGTCACAGTGGTATTCAAGAACGGGCGCAAACACAAGGATGCCGACTGCCTTTCGAGGAATCTATTAGTGGAACACAACAGCATTAATGAAATTTCGGCTCTCACTGAATTAGATGACGTTACAGCTAAACAGAGAGAAGATCCAACACTATTAAAAATGATAGAGGCCTTGGAGAAAGGAGAAACGACCAATGGAGAGTTACAACATATAAACGGAACATTGTACAAGAGCAACTACAATCCACTGGGCCCCAAATGGCTACTTGTTGTTGCAGCTCATCTCCAGCCAGCTATTCTCAAGTATTTCCATGATGCTCCAATATCCGGTCATCTGGGATTCGTGAAGACCCTAGACAGAATCAGACGAAGGTATTACTGGAAAGGTCTCTACCGATCTGTCAAGCACTATCTGAGTCACTGTAAAGAGTGCCAGCGACGGAAGCATGTGCCGCAATTACCTCCAGGACATCTCGTACCGATTCCGCCGGCAGCAGCTCCATTCCACCGAGTTCGGATCGATCTTTTAGGGAGGTTCCTGAAGTCGACAACCGGTAACCGTTGGATAATAGTCTGCAAACCTGTGCCGACTGCAGAAGCTCCAGAGATCGCAAATTCCTTGTAGAAGACATTATTTTGAAGCATGGAGCACCACGTGTCATGATATCTGATCGTGGAAAAGTATTCCAGTCAAAACTAGTATCAGAGGTAATGTCACGGTGCAACATTGTCCACAGAATGACAACTGCATACCATCCTCAGACAAATGGTCTTACGGAACATTTTAACAAAACGTTAGCCGACATGCTGTCGATGTACGTCGATGTTGAGCAGAAGGATTGGGAAACAATTCTGCCAGTCGTGACATTTGCTTACAATACCGCAAGACAAGACAACACAGGCTTCACTCCGTTTTTCCTGCTCCATGGCCGTGAAGCTGAGACGACAATGGATATGCTGTTCCCGTTCCAACCTGACGACACACGGGATGACTATGTTAAACAGCTCATCACCAGGGTCGAAGAAGCAAGACAGCTGGACACTGGACGCCCAGGAGAAGGACCGTCAGCGGTATAACGACAAGCACCGACCTGTTGTGTACAGCCCAGGAGATCTAGTATGGATTTTTACCCCTGTACGGAAGGTTGGACTGTCAGCAAAGTTATTGAAGCGATACTTTGGTCCGTATCGTGTCATACGCCGCCTGTCAGACGTCACATACGAAGTTGAGGATTATGAGCCGTCGTCGAAACGTCAAAAACGAAGAGACATTGTTCACGTCCTGCGCATGGAGCCTTACTACGATCCTGAAGAGCAGGTAGACAATGGCTTCTTGTTCAAGGACTTTAAGGACAGTAATGTTCCTGATGAAGCCACGACAGGAACGTCTGTCGTCGATAATCGCGGAGAAGGGAAGGATTCTCTTGAACTGTCATACAGAGGACCCATGACACGGTCAAGATCCAGGACATTGCAGCTGGCTCCACAGGGATCATAACAGCGGGTCGCTGTTTCTCCAGGAGAGGGAGCAATGCCGCGAGAGACCACGAACACCAACTGCCGGCGTGGCGCAGGGGATAGCGTTACGGACTGCGGAGCAGAAGGTCGCCGGTTAAATCCCGCCCACCGGCAAAACATTTATTTCTTTGTAATTTACAATTCCAGAAGGTTCTACATCTTTCTTATGTTCACTTGTAAATTCTACTTGTTTCTTATGTTAACTGTTCTTCTAATTTCTGGTAAATTCTGTCTGTGTATAAATAGCAGAGCACTCTGCCTGAGAGGCAGTCAGTGCTGCGTGTATGTTGAGCTTGTAATAAACGTGCTTTCAGTATAAGTGCTGTGTTTAGTTGCCTTCGAAGTCAAGCCTGCTTCCATTGCAACGCGACAATATCGTAATAGGTTTCTTTTACAGTATCTTCTATTCTAATTAACGTACGCAGTTCTTTTTGACTTAACAACACTCAGCGGATGTCTCATTTGCGCTTTTCAACACTAACATTGATTCTGAAGAAAGCTAAGCGTCAACATTCAACTTCAATTTTCTCCAAACTTCTTATCATTCAACCAATGGTGCTAAGTATTCGCCCGTGTCCTCTAGTATATAGTGAAGCTACAGCGAATATAACTAGATCCTTAAGTAAATGTCTGCAGGATGATCTTGGGTGGGCTCCAGCAATGATTCTGATTTCAAGCTTTTGTGCAAGGAATACTTTTTACTCATTGTTGAATTGTCCAAGAATATGATCCGATATGAAAGCAATGAGTAAAAATAGGCCTAGTAAGCAAATTTACGTCTGTCTCGTGACGATTCAAAGTTTTAACGATTCATGCTTATGTACCTGTTATTTGTTCAAGTTGCACCGGATGACCCCCCCCCCCCCACACATACACACAAGCGCGCGTTTTTTTTATACAGTTGACGTGTGATAAACAAGCAAATCTTGTACATATATACTTCGCTTACCTGGGAAACAGCTCTAGCGTTTTGCATTGAATTTTTTATTTAGACAAATTTTTGTCTTTTGAATTCATATGTTGTTGTTGTTGGGGTCTTCAGTCCGGTGGCTGGTTTGATGCAGCTCTCTACAATACCCTATCCTGAGCAAGCCTCTTCAACTCCACAGAAGAACGGCAACATACATCTGTCTGAATCTGCTTACTGTATCCATCTCTTTGTCTTCCTCTGCGGTTTTTACCCCACACACTTCCCACCAATGCTAAATACGTAGTGCTATTTACCGTAAAAACGTTAATTAAAAAATTTGTATAAAAAAGTGGTTTCTCACTGCTATGTGTCGATATCCGGTAAATGTTTTTGCTACTATGGTTTATATGCCTTTCTGTGTGTAGGTGTCATTCCTGAAATAAGTACATTTTACTCAAGAAAACATTTTTATATTAAAAAGGGAGTTTCGTGTATCTCACAAACTGCTCTAATGATTTGGATAAAATTTAGTATTTAGATATGGCTGCTGATTTTAATAGTTTATCTTATATACTTTATTCCTGAAAATATGCGATTTTACAATTTAAAAAAAAATTCGAATTGACAGACCTATGTTTCGTAATTCCAGAAACTTCAACGCAATCAAATCAAATATGTTGACAACATAAACAACTTGCGACACTAGAGGTTTTTATATGCGCCTGAAAAACTTTAAAGTCTATCTTCTCAATAATTTTTGAGAGTGCATCGAACAGCTATGGTCGATTGCTATTAGAGATCTGAACTTCACGTGCCATGTGAAATTACTATGTGGGTAGACTTCAGGGCCCTCTCCAGGGCCAGGCATTCAAGGCTCTTTCCGGGGCGAAAAATTTGAGGGGCAGCATTTTGAGTCATTTCAGTTTGTTTTCAAAACTTGGGAGTTCTGTCTGCTGCGAGGAGTCTTCCAGACAAAATCCCTCCGGCGGTGTGGCGAAATCTTCGTTCTAAATTTTGTAAATCTATCGGACTCGACAGCGTGGTCATTAGTCCGTACCTTATAGTTTACTAAGGCAAACTAACCTAAAGAAAACACAAACTGCCAAGCCCGAGGGGGATTTGAGCCCCCGACAGCGAACGGTGGCGCGCACCGCAGCACGACGCCCCAGTGCGCACGGCTAATCCGCCGCGGCAATTCTTTCGTCTGGGATCTGATAGGATGAGTTGAATAAATTGTTGTAGATGTAGAACTGCCTATCGCAATAGATATCAAAAGCACGGCATGCAGTAAAAGGAAAAAAGTTAAATTTTCCGTACGAAAACAGATGAACCGATGGAATACGCATGAGTTAACTACAAGATAGGTTTTTTTCTTCACGTTTGATCAGGCTTTAACTGCGGTAGAATTTAGATTTGAGCAACTTAATCAACAAAATAACTATTTTATCTTTCTATATGACATACGGTATACGAGTTAAAATATGCCTACCAACAAATTTATAACATCCTGCAAATTTATGTAAAGTATTTTAACTAGTAGCAAATTTGTGGTTATGGTTAAAATGAAAACCCTAAGTGGTGTGCTGAAATTGACAGCAACCCTAATTCCACTACGGTCGGGGGTTCGAATTCCCCCTCGTGCATGGATATTTGTGCCGTCCTTAGAATTAGCTAGTTCATAAGTAGTTTGTAAGTTTAGAGGCTGATGACCTCGTAGTTAAGTCCCATAAGGTATACAAACATTTGAACAACCCTAATTTTGCTCCAAACTTCAGGAATTCGCTAAGAATATTGCTCATCATCCCCGTAAGCTTTGCAAGAGGGGAAAGGAGTTTTCCAAGTTTAAACTAGTAAAGAATTTATTGCACTCGATAACTACGCAAAACCGATTGAATGGTTTGGTCATGTTGGTGATTGAGCTTAAAATAGCTGATGGAGTAAATTTATGAAGGGTAATTAAACAGTCCATATAAATAAAAATAAGGAAAAAGAGTTTCGTGACTTCACAGCTAGGATCCCTCTGTAAGGTGTAAATTTTGTTGTGTATTATAGAGTTGAAAATCTAGAAAACAGAAAACTTAAAAATTATTCCCAGTTACCTAATCTCTTATACCATAGTTATTTTGCCCTTTTATGTAATGGAAACCGCATTACTACGTTTTCGACCTAGAACAGCATACTGTACGACGGCGGCAACGCAAGGCGCCGGGTAACGGCGAGATATATGAACTGCAAAGGACACCACGGAGACGGGCAAACAGCGTGAAACTTGTGTTTAATGACGCGTCAGTCTAGATAAGAAGCAAATATTAATCACGTAGCAGATATTACGACAAGCGACAATACACTTCCTTAAACAAGTGGCTCGCCTAGGCACAAGGTATATAACGCTTGGGAACCTACGCCAAAGCCACGACAATGCAGGTAATTAAACAACTAATTAAGAATAAAAAGTAACTGATATATATTTAGGTGTAACATTGATTGAAAAGAATACATAAAAAATCCCATGACCAACGGGCTTCCGAAAACCAGCCGAAAGACAATAAACAATCCGCTTAGTTGCACATAAGATAAAACGTAAAATACTCAGCCAGCTATGATAGAACACATAAAACCAGTAAACCTTCATCGCTCAAAGGCGAATTTGGGAAATCACAAAATTATTGCAATGAGAAGCCAGCACCTGTGGAACTGGCACTGGGCGCTTAGATTCATACGATAGCAAAACAGAGACGAATAGCTGAGTTGCCGTCAGCAGAGGCGATGTGGGGTGGCGACAAGGGACTACAAGAGGCCTGCGGAAAGCAATAACAACTCTTTCACAAACAAGGACAGAATTTAAAAAATAATACATTGCCAACCATCAGTTGTTTATCATATTCACAACTTTGCCGGTTTCGGTTACGAACCACCATCAGAAAAGTAAATTAAACTAACTGCTTACGTTGGTACATTGTCACCTTATTCATTTTAATCAATATAAGATACGTAAAATGTCACTTGACATTAGGTCTTGATGATAAATATTTACTATTAATACCAAACGTCAAGTGACACTTTAAGTATATTTATCATCAAGACCTAATGTCAAGTGACATTATCTCTTATTGATTGACATGGATAAGGTGACAGACAATGTACCTACGTAATCAGTTTGCTAAATTTACTTTTCTGATGAAGATTCATAACCGAAACCGGTGAAGTTATAAATATAAGAAACAGCTGATGGTTGGGAATATGCATTTTTTAAAGTATATTGCGGCTTTTACCATATATCTCAGTAAAAATTGAAGGCGATTGAAGGAATACAGCAGAAAATCGTCGTTCTCCGGGAATCCTCAATGACCAAATACAAGGCGCGTCTAGAAAGTAAGTTCCGTTTGGTAATAAAATGAAATTGTACACAGATACAGAATAAATTTTGATTGCACAAAATTCTACAACTCTTAAACTACTTTTCCCACATAACTGCCGAAATTTTGTAGGCACTTGTCATAGCGTGCCACAAGTTTTTGCATGCATCCTTTACAGAAGGTTGCCACCTGTGTATTCAACCATGTGGTAACAGCTCTTTATCATCTTTGAAGTGTAGACCACCAAGGACAGATTTTAGGTGTAAGAAGAGATGAAAGTCGCTAGGAGAGAGGTCCGAGCTGCATGGAGGATGATCAAATAGGTCCCATTGAAATTCCCATAAGAATTGTTTGTTCACATTCCGTGTCTGAGGTCAGGCATTATCATGAAAAAAAAATCTTTTGACAGTAATCCTCTTCTTACACGTAAAATCTGTCCTTGGTGGACAGTACTTCAACATTGATGACGAGCTGAAAGAACATGTTGCCACATGGTTGAATACACAGGCGGCAACATTCTATGAAAAAGGCACACAAAACCTTGTGCTATGCTATGACATTTGCCTACATAATTTCGGAAGCTATGTAGAAAAGTAGTTTAACAGTTGAAGATTTTTGTACAATCAATATTTTTTTCTGTATCTGTACCCATTCGTTTTATATAACCAAACGGAACATACTTTCTGGACGCGCCTCGTATTTCCTTACGGTGAAAGTAGGAAATCCGACAGCGTCGCCACGTCCGCACTCTGTCGACAAAAGCCCCGTTAACAGCTTCCCAACAACACGGCCGCAATTCGTCCCCTGTCCAAGCAACTCCCGCGCACGCAACAACAGCTAACCCAGAATTAGCCAGCTATGCAGGCACTTACACGGTAACGGGCCCCAACAGCCGCACTCAAACTGCCTGTGTCTGTCCCCCAGAGTCAACAGCTCGCCGCACGCTTACGACCCGGAAATTTCAGCCAGAGATTCATCACACCACCAGAGTGCAGCGTCACCAAACGAAGAAACAGGCAACGTTTCGTATGCCAAATATATTCACCGGTGGCACGCGGTTCAATAATGTTTTACAACCTCACGTATCATGCGTTATCCAGACCGTAAGCCGGATCTATGGTATGAATGAGATAGGTATGATGTAAACCATTTGTACACTAACAGGAAGAGTGCAGAAAGCTGACGTAAGTAATTGACATAATATGCAAAAAAAAAAAAAA
Source organism: Locusta migratoria (assembly GCA_026315105.1). Classification (NCBI taxonomy): domain Eukaryota; kingdom Metazoa; phylum Arthropoda; class Insecta; order Orthoptera; family Acrididae; genus Locusta; species Locusta migratoria. Next base: position 153,003,523 of record CM048749.1, read on the forward strand.
AAAAAAAAAAAAAAAAAAAAAAAAAAAAAAAAAAAAAAAAAAACCTGATTCCTCAAAGTGGAGAACAATAAAAAATGGGGTGCCACAAGGTTCGGTCTTGGGCCCTTTGCTGCTCTTAATATATATTAATTACTTGCCATTCTATATTCATAAAGATGCAGAGCTGGTTCTTTTTGCTGATGATACTAGTTGTCACACCTGACAGACAAGAACTAACTGAAGAAATTGTAGACGACGTCTTTCAGAAAATCATTAAGTGGTTCTCAGAAAGAGGACTATCATTAAATTTTGATAAAACACAGTACATACAGTTCCGTACAGTAAATGGAATGACACCATTAATAAATATAGACTTTGTTCAGAATCTGTAGTAAAGGTAGAACATTCAAAAATTTTAGGTGTATGCATTGGGGTTGAAATGGAAAAAAAAAAACCACATTGAATATCTAGTGAAACATTTAAGTTCAGCGATTTATGCTATTAGGGTAATCGCAAATTTTGGTGATATACATCTCAGTAAATTAGCTTACTGTGCCTATTTTCATTCTCTGATTTCGTATGGCATCATTTTTTTGGGTAATTCATCACTGAGTAAAAATTCATTGCACAAAAGTGTGTAATCTTCCCGCAGACAGTTATTTAAAGACCTAGGGATCTTCACAGTAGCTTCACAGTATATAAATTCACTTGTGAAATTTGTTATTAACAATCCCACCGAATTCAAAAGCAATAGCAGTGTCAATGACTACAACGCTAGGAGAAAGAATGATCTTCACTACTCAAGGTTACATCTAGCTTTGGCACAGAAAGTGAATTAGGCTGCCACAAAACTCAAAAGCCTGACAGATAGCCAACTAGCATTTAAAAATTAATTATAAGAATTTCTGAATGGCAACTCCTTCTACACTATAGATGAATTTTTAGATATAAATTAGTAAATCTGAAATATTAAAAAACTACAAAAATAATTCAAAGCAAAAAACAAAAAAATTGTGCCATGTAATACTTAGTATAAAGTAATAATTTGTAAAGGCACATTTCATTAACCTGTCATGTTCCAAATCATTACGAAGTGTCATATTCATGACTATGGAACATGTATTAATCTAATCTAATTTATGACACTGCCCTCCCTCCCCTACTCCGGCAGCTAGTCAAGGGCACGGAACTTTGTCTTGGAAGAAAGGAATGGTGCTTAGAGATCAACGTAAGGTCAACAGCATGATCACTGGAGCTCACGAGTGATTTTTGGGTAAATCTGACGAAGGAAATCGGCCGTGTTCTTTCTAAGGAAATATTACGGTAACTGAATAAACTAATTTAGGAACATCAAGGGATACCTAAATCTGGTTCGTCGTAGGTGAATTTGAACCTCCGTCCTCCGGAATGCGATTTCATTACGTCACCATTGAACCACCTCCCTCGATCTTGTTTTGAAGACCATTTGTTACCCTCCTGCGCGTGCAGCGCGGGTTAGACACCCTGGTTTGTTAGCCGCCTCTCGTCCCCCAGATTGGGCTCTCGTCACCTATCGGACTCCACCGCTGCATTTTCTATCCTTTTCTCCTAGTACCCCACATATCGAAAGAGTCGGGTCAGTGATTATAGAACTACATTTCTGGGAAACCCCATCCGCTTTTTCACGGGAACAGCTTCGGCAGTGTGTTGAAGCAGCACGGATTGTTGTACCTTGAAACTATACATTACCGAGGCTTGTAGCAGCGGTTGTTGTCTGCACTGCCGCCAACACATCATACTTATTTCATAAAATTCATCGCTTCATAGGTGGCTCTAACATTAATTATGTTATCTTTGGACATTATATCTCTGATATTAAGGCCGGCCGCGGTGGCCGAGGGGACTGAGGCTCTCCAGTCAGGGTCTGCACGGCCACTACTGTCGGGGGTCCGAATCCCCCAATCGGGCATGGATATTTGTGCCGTCCTTAGTATTAGCTAGTTTGTTAGTAGTTTGTAAGTTTGGGGACTGATGATCCCGTAGTTAAGTTCCATAAGCTATACAAATATTTGAATTTGATCAGGTACTAGGTGTTAGAGTAGCTGCGATGTCTCTGGTACGCTGATGCATTTGAGTGACGAGCAGTGTCTCCATCTACATTGATACTGCGCAAAGTAGAGGGTATTTCCATGCCATTGACAGTTCCTCCTATTCCAGTCGCATTTGGTCCGCGGGAAAAAATATTTGCCGGAATGTCTTTGTGTGAGTCCTAATCTGCCTCTGATCTCATCCTTGTGGTTGCTTCGTGAGATATATATATATAGGACGAAGCAATATACTGGTTGATTCTTAACATTCGGACGCCCAGACTTTCCCTGCCCTCTCGAATACCCAGAGGTGTCATTTTGACCCCTACAATTTAACAACAATGTTGTGAAATATTTATTAGAGATTTTTATGTATTAATTATATTGTAATGTTCACAAGATATGTACACCTCTTCAGAAACAGAATTTTGAATGGTAAGGACAGAATACAAATCATAATATTAATTGACATATAAATAAATTTCACTGCAACTGGTAAGAACCGAAACGAGTATGCACATTACCGATTTTTCTTTTCTCTAAATGCATCAAAATTGTACTTTTCACGTTTACAGCAACTTTACTTAAATGACACATTTATATTCAGTTTTGTTTTTATATTTCCACGAACCATCTATTTACAAACAGTGCACCTGAAATAGTTTTATTACATTTGCAGAATTTCACATTTACAGCGTTTCTGTGGCGTTTTATCTTCATTTTCATTGATTCCATAATTTTATGTCGTCCCATGAGGAAAGCGATTCTTTACATGCTAAATAAAATGACTTATTCGGATCTTCTTCCCCGTAGCGGCTCTGAATATTATACATGCATTCATTCCTGCTAGGTCAGGGATATTATAGAAGGAATGTAGTTAGCCATCTTCTTGAGGCAGTCTTGACTGAATACTGCCTGGTAATTTTGTCTACCATGTCATCCCCAGTTTTGTGGCTAGTTTGAATGAAATGAAGTGAAGTAATTGTCTGTAGTAACATTTTCGCATTTGGTCAGCAATGGTTCCATAAGACTCATCACTACCTAATCTGAAATTCTTGCTTCTTGGGATCGTGCATGTCCTTATCAAGATAAGGGAAACCAATATGTATATATATCCTTTGAACGTCTACATCCAACCAGTACTTTTTCCCATACTCTTCAGGTTTTGAAGACATAAATTTTGTGAACAGGGCTTAGTTTTACATCAGGAGAGCTGTTCATCTATTGTTCTGTCAGTTACAGTTTTGTAATACGTTGTACAGTTATCCATGAATTGGTTCAAAAAAGCAGAAGGCAATGCAGATTTATCATTTTCTAATCGTACATCATCCGTGAATTTCTGCGGTACAAACACTTCTTTTGAATAGTCAGAAAAAAGTTCGCCGCCATCGGAATCGTCATCCATAATTCTTTGTAACTCTGCAGTAATCTCTTCATCAAATAACTACTGTTGCCAATTGATTTCCTTCTTCGCCTCATAATTGTATTTGATGAGTAATTCTTACGAGGGAATGACGATCGATCTCGAACTGATTCCATTTTTATCATTTTATGCCTCAATAATATGAATGATAGTAAATTATTGAACCACAACATAAAGTCGCCGACACTTCAGAATGAACGAAATAATTGCATGGCGTTACAATAAACAAAATTATAGTTTCATCTAAAGTGGTCAATATGACCCCTCTGGACGTTAAAGGTAAAACTGGAAGAATGTGATTATCAGTTGGGTGAAATGAGCTGTTTTCCAGTATAATGAAAATACCTGACAAATGAATAAATGCCATGAAAAGAAAAGTTACCATAATACTTCTTCTAAACACAGCTATCACTTAAAAATCGAAAAGGGTCATTTTGACTCCCGTGGGCGTTCTAGTATTAATGAAACGTTTGCTCTTGGAACTTTAACAAAAGCTGTCTGCCACGGAAGTCTCTTAATTACCTAAGAGACGCTTACTAAATAAGCCCGTAACGAAACGTGCTGCTCTCCGTTGGATCTGATCCAGGTATTTTGTTAACCCTACCTGGTACGCATCCCACACTGATGAGCGATACTCCAGCGACGGTCGAACGACGGTTTTGCAACGCACTTGCTTTGTTGAGGGACTGCACTTGCTGAACAATTTTCCAATGAATCTCACAGTGGCATCCTAAATACCCAAGAATGATTTTGAACGGTCGTTCCATTTCAGATCGCCCGTTTTGTCTACTCCCAATAATGTTATGGAAGTAACTGCTTCCACTGTGTGTCTAACTATTCCGTAGTTATATAAAAAACAAATTTTCTTTCTATGTAACGACAGCACTTTACACTTGTTTGTATTGAGGCTCAATTGCCATCCCCTACACCCGTGTTTTTCAATATTTTCGAATGTTTGACCCCTCACTCACCAATCGTAACAAAACTATGCTATTTCAGAGGAAACAAATTAAATTATCTTTCTTTTGGTTCAGCTTTCTTTTAAATTGACGAAAATATGTTTGTGTGTATTTCGAAATGGAACACATATTTTACATGACGACCATTTCGCTTATCAGGAAAGACTAAGAAACAAATTATGCTCGTTAAGAAAGGTCCAACTATACAGGAAATTTGTTAAGTACTAGATATTCATCCGAATTTTTCAGAATTACTTATTGTATCAAGTTCTTTCGCCTATCGGTTGATCCCTGATGACGGTTTTCAGTCTTTGCGGTTATTCATCATTAATACAGTGTGTTATTAAGCTATCTATGATCGTTTCAGTATGAATTTTACATAAGGAACTCCGTAATATAAACATTAAGTATATTTCACTTAGGCTACTTTTTGTGTTACTGTTATTATTTAGCGAATGGCAATACAGATGAACTGCAACTAGAATCATGAGTTTGTATGATTTTACAAAATTTACAACCACAACCAAAAATTTACAATAACTACATAATTTTACAAACTACAAAAGATGTAAACAACTAAATCTACAAATTAATATCCAGGTTTTCTATCAATTCAGGGGCTGCCTATGTCACTTCAAAGAAATCTATATTTCCTTGATAATCTCTTCTGCAGCAGCTTGTAACAATGTGGTTGAGTGTCTGGTGCTCATTTCCACAGTCACAGTGGGAGGATGAAGCCTTTCCCCAACGGTGGAGGGTTTCAGCACAGACGCCATGGCCTGTGTGGACCCTATTAAGTGTTTTCCGGGCACGACGTGGTAATTCCATTCCAGCTGGTCTTGCGTCAGGTCTTTGGAGTGTCTGATATTTCTCACAGGGAACACTGTTCGAGGTGTCTGTCCACTTTCTTTTAATGTTCAGTTGCCTGCACTGATTCTGCCAGTAAGATGGATGGTTGCAACTGCATCACAACGGTTCTTTGTATTACTGATCCCCTGTGACGGAGACCCAGCGAGCTAGACTTTGCGACTGCCTAGGGCTCGCGACCTACAGGTTGAAAAACACCGCCCTACACCATGCTTCAACACGCTGATCAATTTTCCACTGTGGCGATTTCTCCATAAACAATAGCATCTTTGAAGCCTTATTGATCTTCCGGACAGTGGATGTCACCAACAGCTGCCACTGACCGTAGCGTGTGTCGTTCACTGGTTCCAAACCGACCACTTGCAGCGTACGTGGGGCGGCTCTCCGTCGTTAAGGAGATAGGACGGCCAAGATGCAAGCCCCTGCCGCCGGGTAACTGGAGCCCCGAGGTAACGAGGATGGATGAGGCGCCCCGCGAGCGGACCGCGCATCGGTAACAACTCCTGTGAGCCGCGCAGGCCTAATTACCCGCTTACCCTGTAACCTGCAACCTGCCGGAGCCACGGCCGCACACCACTAATTATACACCGGACTCCCGTATTCACAACGACGCAGCGGGTGCAGTTGTAGCGCCCATCTCATACGAGATTACTGAGGGCTTCCAAGAAGTTGCATGGTTATTCCAATAACATATTCTACAACAACTACTACAAATCTTAAGATTACCTGACATCGTCTGGTCTGGAGGCGATCAATTCGTTTTATAGTTTCCAAATGATAAGCCAAGATCGCAAACTACCAATTTATTAAGTGACGACCGGTTTCGGTGCACTATGTCACCATCATCTGGTCATATGTATATTATAATCTGGTCATCTTGTTAAAAAATTGGATATAAAATAAGAAGTGAAGCATTGCACTTAGTCACTATATAAAAAAAACTTAAGTTACAAACATGACAGTATTATTTTTTATATAGTGACTAAGTGAAATGCTGCACTTCTTATTTTATATCCAATTTTTAACAAGATGACCAGATATTATATATATATATATATATATATATATATATATATATATATATATATATATATATAACCAGATGATGATATGATGGTGACATAGTGCACCGAAACCGGTCGTCACTTAATAAATTGGTAGTTTGCGATCTTGGCTTATCATTTGGAAACTATACTACAAATCCGTTCTCTATGTAGATACGTGAGCTACATGCTCGGGATTACATTCGAAAGGTGTATCCAGACTAATTCCTCCTATTGCTTTTCCACATTGAGCTAATATAAATCCAGCATTCAGTTCTTCAGGTTAATATAGGTATTCAATAAGATACGGGGCTGGAACTCAAATGGTGGCAACTATTTATTCTCAACCTATACAAAAGCGTTACATTTTTCACCTGTTACTGACCTTGAACGTAGTCACCAGAGTTTCGTAGAACCTGTTGCCAGAGATGTGGAACGTGTAGTATGCAGTCAACAGAGTTTGTTCTGTTGATAGTGCGAAAGGAGCGTTATACTGCCTGTCGAATCTCTGGAACATTTCTGAAGCGAGTGCCGTGAAGTGGATCCTTCTTCTTCGGAGTCACAAAAAGTCCGGGGAGTATGGTGCAGCCATGGCGGATTAGCCGTGCTCATTGGTGCATGGGTGTTTATGTTGTCCGTAGGTTAGTTTACCTTATTTTAAGTACAGGGTGTCTCACGAAAGACGCCTGCCAGGCGTCCGCGGATCGCGCGGTATGGATCGCGGCCGCCGCCACCGTACCCGCGGGCGATGGCAGCCCCAAATCTCGAACTCTGTTGTGCCGCGGGCGTATACACTGAGTTAAAGTCTAAAAAATATTGCCATATGTGTAACCTAAGCTTACCTTTATTTACAGTAGATGTTTAAAATGATGTTCCTATGTGGAAAGAACGGCCTGACATTTCTTGAACACATTTGCGAACACTAGACGAATTTCGGCTGCCGAAATCTGGGAAATGACTAGTGGAATCTTTTTCCACGAAACAATAAATTCTGACAGGCATGTGAAAAAGATCCTGCATCTATTTTTGCAAGAACTTTCACCCAAGGCAAAACTGTACGGTTACTTCATGCAGGACAATGCAGGACCACACATTGCCAATGCTTCTATGGCAGCAATACGACGTGTTTTTGATGATAGGAGGATAGTTGACTGGCCGCCTCGTTCTCCAGATCGAAATCTCTGTAACTTTTATCTTTGAGGAATGTTAAAAGACAAGGTGTATGCAAGACATCCATACACTCAAAGAGTTGGAAGACAGGATTGTACTAGTCGTTTCCCAGATTTCGGCAGCCGAAATTCGTTGAGTGTTCGCAAATGTGTTCAAGAGATATCAGGCCGCTCTTTCCATAGAGGTACATAATTTTGAACATCTTAGGTTACTCAGATGGCAATATTTTTTAGACTTACTGTATGCTCCCACGGTACAATTGAGTCCGAGAATTGGGCACTGCCGTGGCCGGCGGATGCGGTAGCGGCGGCCGGGAGCCATACCGCGCGATCCGCGGAAGCCTGGCAGGCGTCTTTCGTGAGACAGCCTGTAGTTTGTAAGCTATGGACTAATAATCCAGCAGTTGAGTCCGATAGATTTACAAACATTTGAATATTTTTGAGTATGGTGGATGGTACAGTACTTCCCAGGCCCATCGACCGAACACAGCAGCCACAACTTGCGCTGTATGCACCCGAGCACTATCGTGCAAAAGCTTGTTGCAGGTGATGCTCCAAAACCGAACAGTAATACTGTGCACTGACGCTCTGCTGTGGAGGAACGTAATGCGTTAGGATAACACCATCAAAGTTTTACACGATAATCACCATAACTTTTACCATACTGGGGATCTCCCTGCACGCCTCTTGAAGACAATGACATCGTCGTTCTGTACGACCTCTGGCACATTCAATCTTGATCCAACTCCGTTGTTCCTGTTTCTAAAATATAGAGACACCGGTAAGTTAGACCGCTTCCTCAAAAGTAACTGTGTTTCCCTCGATTGTGCGCACCCCGGTGCTGTGGGACGGTCCAGTCCATTTGTTCGAAGGTAAGGTAGGTATGTCAACAACTTGTGCTATCAGCGACAATTGTAGATTCCATTGCATTGTGACTCCACAGCAGTGTTGCCACTATTTACGTTCCAACCGTCGGATTTAGAAATCAAGTAATAAAGGCAGTTAAAATCGTATTTGGATCAAGTCCAATTCATCAGCCGGTAAAAACAGATGCATTAACAGTATCATTTTCTCAATAAATACAATTCCTCCAGTGAAGACGTCAAATGTAAAAAAAAAAAAAAAAAAAAAAAAAAAAAAATCTACGGCAAACGTAATGTAATTTTGTTGAGATCATAACGTACAAAGAAAAATCACAACAACAAAAAATCTACGGAAAACGCAATTCAATTTCGTTGAGATCATAATGTACAAAGAAAAGTCACTAAATCTATACATATAACTCTGTATACGGGTATTACTTGACCGTATGTGCAAATACAACAATAAATAATTTACTTTTCACCGGACACCTTTCGTTATATTGAATATAAAACATTTTGATATGAAATGACAGAAATGGAAATATATGAGTTTCCATCATAAGTTCCAACATATTACACAGTAAACGCAATATATTTTTCCTGCACCATTACGTCCAGTTTTATTTTTTACTTCAGCACTATACACCAGTTTGCTTCTTTTTTTTTATCAACAACTCTCAGATCAGACAAACAAAAATGTCTCAGATCAGCAGGAACAAAAAACTGCCATGTACTATGCAACACGACGGAGCTTCATGTTGTGAAGTGAAAAGCTGAAAAAAATTCCGTATCTGGCTCTTAAGACTATTGAAAGCATTTAATATACAATAAAACGATACGCTTCTGATGAAAATCGTGTCTTATTATAGTTGCAAATTATACCCGTTGTAACTGTAAAGCAACTATATAATTTCTCTCGCACTAAATAAGAACCAGCTTCAAAATGTCCCTGTCGGTCCCTGTGTTTAAGGTAGATGTATAGGATTGTGAGTTGATTTGATTCCCCATGTCCAGCCGGAGAGGAGTTTAAGCAGGTTTAGTCGACATGGCTATCTTTCGGACTGTGCGTAGGTGGGGAGTTCAGGAGGGTGATCGATATAGGGTGAGGTCGAGGTATTTGCGGGTGGAGGTGTGACGAATAGGACGGTAATGGAGGGTGAGGTAAAAATCATGGAGCGGAAGGAGATGGTGGTTCGGCCTATGATGATTGCCTGGGATTTATCTGGATTCACGGTAAAGATTGCGGCTTACTTTTTTCAGTGTTGTCTACACGGATGTAAAGTTTAACATTGATGTGTAACACGAAAATATACAGGTCAATTGTAGTTAACGTATCTTGTTTTAAGTACGACATTAATGTGTACATTGGCTAATTTACGCGTGTTTCTGACTGGCTCCTAGATTTCAGAAAGCAACTAAATAAAAATAATTTATCACATATCCGAGATCTAGCAATCGAATAGCTAAGTCGTTAGAGCACTTGGCCACGAAAGGCAAAGGTTCCAGCTTCGAGACCCGGTTCCGACACACAATTTTAATCTTCCAGGAAGTTTCATATCAGCGCACAATCCGCTGCATAGTGAAACTTTCAACATCGATACTTTTTCCTGGACCGGGATTCGAACCCGGATTTCTCGCTTTGAGTCAGCGGCGGCCTTAACCATTTTATTTATTTTATTATTAATTTTATTTTGGTCAGGGGGTTTGACCTTTTCATTGAAAAGCCGCTTTATTGTTCTGTTACTATGAAATAGCAGCTGTGGTGAAACAACAAACATTCTCCGTATACTGTAAGGTGGAAATTTGTTGGTGTAATTGGAAGTTTACATCGTCCTTATGAAACTGTGACATTATGTTCATACTTTCAGAACAAGCACAATGTTCTATGACATAAATAAGCATTTACAAGTAATCGAATGATAGGTTGAACATCATAATAGTCATAGTTATAAATTATGTTCATCGAAACTTTCGAGATGGAGTTTTTCTATCTGCATTCGATATCAATCATTGTTAATCACTGTATGAAGCCTTCATAATGAGACGTGTTTCCAACCGCAACAAAATTGAAATACTGATGAAATTTTCCGCTTGGTTCATTGAATGAACATCGTTAAGCCAGTTTCAGTTCCATGGGACGCGTGTACCCCACATACGGTTTCTTTAGATGTACGTCTTCCCCGAATATAAAACTTGTACTACTGCTTGCACCAGTTTATAAAGTGTCCAACATTTACTGCAAGCAGTGCATTAGACTTCATGATTACTTCCGTTTTAGTTTTAGTCGCATGACTGTCGTCTCAGTATGACTATAAACTTCTTTTTATTTTTCCATTTTGTAGGTGTTATTGTGCAACACTACTTTTTAACTGTGTACCAAAGATTTGACGACTAGCACAGTATTCTGATCATCTGAAAATGGCTCAAATGTACTCTAGGTTGTTCATCTAATACAAATAAAATACGTTTCTCTGCGATCTTCATTGTGATATTTTAAGCCTTTATATAAAATACGAATAATCGCTGTCTCCTCAGTTGTCAATGTCAACAATCACAAATTAATTTATGTCGTTTGTGGTTTCGGTGTGCACTAATGGTTTTAATCAGTCCTATTAACGAATAACCACACGTAGATAATGGCCGAATCTTAAGCAGTACACGAGTGGCTGCAAGGCTCATGATCGTGGGTTTCTAAATAAATGGGTACACTGTAACTATTGACTCCCTGGGTATGATGTACACCTGGGTGACGCGCTTTTTCTCCAAAAAGAAGTTTTGGGTGAGTTGACGTCCGTTTTTTTTTGTTGGTTCTGTGTCCCGTTGTGATGCAAAATGATCAGCATTAACCTTTGAACGATTACCGTTGTCTTCGTGAGATGTGGTACCGCCTGTTGTTTAGGTGGAATCAAATTTGTTAACCAAATACTACTATGTCCTTTCTGCTTGTGAAATACCATTGCCTCCGTTATACAGTTCTGCCTTGTATTCTGTTATAACGACGAGTACAGTAGACACACTGATTTAATATAGTATGTCCCTACTCTTGGACAAGGTAGTGGGCGAGTTATTTATTTAAAAGCGCAACGGGAACTATTTATCTGAATATATATAGAGGCGACTATTTTCAGTGGGACTACGTATCGTATGCAACAGACTCCTTTAGTAATTGCACATAATGTTTAGTGGCATAATATTCTTATTCAGTAAGGTATTGGGTATTATACTGGGAATCATTTATGGGCTTAAATGAGAGCAAGTACTCTGGATATAATTACAAATACTTACTTGGGACACAGCCCTGCAATGGTGATTACTCAATATTAAGAACAAAATCGGGTCAATGCCTAGGAATTACTTAACATTTCCGTAAATAACAGGCACCTGAAATTAACATTATTATTTGAAAGTATATTGGGACATCGTAATGAAGTGTTCCTTAAGCAGATAAATTTCTGGCATAATTTCTTAATTCACTACCAAAGTAAGTACAGTTGTACGGACTGAGTAGTGCCAATACTATTGTCACTACTGCATCACGAACTGAATATTTCCAATAAGTGGGGAAGTTGAATTAGAATAAATTGTAATTGTACTTAAGGCTATACATGCTATTATGATTGCACTCTGTCATTGCATTGATTTCTAACCTTTACTGTACCCAGAGGATAGACGCTATTGATTAATTCATTACTGCATCTGCAAGGCTTTCATAGCAGCTCACCTTAATGTATGCCTTGGTACTTAGCAACTTCTGGCACAAGCAGTCTTAACTAAGTTTACAACTAGAACATTTGGAGCATTTTGTTGGGCATCAAGTATCTTGCCATGTTGCCTGCCCATAGCAACCCTTTTTCTTGTCTTCATATATTTTTGCTAATTGTCACACGCATTTCCTAGTTGTACTTAAATTTAGGATGAGTGTTTCAGCAATGGTTATACTAACAGATCTGGATGTAAACAGATCGACTGCAAAGTCCAACGAAAATTTTCTTAAAAATATGAGTCTCACGCAGTTATAACTACACACATGTATTTCCTATTCATTGCTGTAAGGATGAAAACATAACATTAGACACTAGCTGTAGGCCCAAAATGTTGGCTCCTTTGATGCCATGAAGCTACAAGTCTTTCACAAAGAAAAGAATTGTAATAATTCTTAGCTAATTCTTAGCTTGAATGGTAAAACCCTACGTGAAGTTATTTCAAAAAGATTAAACTCGCGATACGGTATCTTCCAGTGAAAGTTGCCTTTGTTCAGATGGAAGAATTAACTTCGAAAATGTGCAAGTCCTACTGCAATGATTGTATTGAAACCTTGATTACAAATGTCTTATTTCAGCCTACTGTAATTTCATAATAAACTGCATCATTTTAAACGAACATAAAAATACATACCTTATTTGCAAAAAAATTGCAATTCTATTTTGACCTTGTATCTTGAATAAATAAAGCAACTGTTCAGCTTCTACTCTAACCTCCATCTTACATAATAATTTGCCATCGTATCATTTCTAAAAATATTATTCTTTAATTTACATGAATAATATCATAAAAACAACTGATGTTTATTCTTATTTTAAAATACATAACAAGTATTTTATATGACAAATTTGAATACATCAAATCTAAATTTCATATAAAATCGGTATGTAATTCCAAATTGTGTAAAACTATAAAAACATTTCATATGTTAATTATAAATTGCAAATAATTTTGTGTATATACTTAATTGGCTGTATATGTATCTTATTGACAGATTACCAGACGATGGGCTACACCCGAAACATGTTGTGAGTTGAAAATAAATAATCTACTGACAACATATTTTGATTATTGAAACAATCTTTAGATATTTTAGAATCATTATAAAAATTTTATAATGAGATTGCATACCTCTATGAAGATTTTGTCTATAATAAGCTTTATTAAACCTATCTGGGTAAAAATGGAAGTTACTTTACTAAGCAAGAAGATGCGTAATGTCCTGTCAATTGAAAATCAAGTTCAACTGATCCTGTTTGTTTCATCATGTGATTCCTACATATGCAATAGTACCTATACATAATTCTTCTTTTAGTGCACAGATGGTAAAAATGTAAAGTGAAATTTTTAGATAAAAAGTGAAGTGAAACAAGCATAAAAGTGTAAATCTTTTGCTATTGAGCCGGAAAAAAAGTGGTTTTTATGTGATCAGCTTCTCCTCCAGAAAAGTTCAGTGGCTTATACAACAATTTGTAATGTATGAATGAAAAATAATTCAAGCAAGACATGAGCGTAATATTGAACAACTTCCATGGAGGCAAACCAAAGAACAAGTATACAATCAGCACCAATTAAGTGACATTAACTTTGTCCCATGAGTGGTTAACCTTTGTTGTACAACTCTATCAAATGCTGAGCGTAAACTTTTACAAAAAGGCATCAGATTCAACCTACCAACCCAAGTTACACCATCATTTGTAAAAAAAAATAATAATAAAATACAATAAAATAAATAAAAAATTTAAAAAATAATTGTTGAAGAAGTAAAAAGTAATTGTAAAATGTTGAAATTATCTAAAATTATTCAGGTAAAACTTGTAGTCATCACTTGTGATGCCTTATCATTAGGCAAAAGACTTAACCATTCACATAAATTAATTAAGCAAACCGAAAGTTTAAATAATAGGCTTAAATAAAATAAGGCAATTGTCACAAAGCCAGACAAGGGTAATTCTTCAGTACTTTTAAATGATGAAGATTATGTTAGTAAAATTTTGGATTTCTTTGATGAAAATAATATTTTGAAAATTGTGAAAAAATCCTTTACCCAAATTTGTAAGTGATATCAGGAGGTTAATTAACCATTCAGCTTTATTGTTCAGTTCTAAAAGAAAGAAAAATAATGTACTTATGATGAACACAAAATTGCCTTTTTTATGACTACAGTAAAGTTGCATAAAAAAGCAATATGACCTATAGTTAGCTCTTGTCAAAGCACCAATTATTATATTAACAGTTTCTGCCAAAGTAAAATCAAGGAGCTATATGTCTTTGAGAAACATTACTCTCTAAAAAATAGTTATGAATTCATTCAGTGCATTAAAGACTTCAGAATCCTCCATAACTGTTTTAATGTCCCTAGATGTCACCAATTTGTTTACTAATATACCTACAGCTGAAACTTTAGAACGAATTCAACATAATCTTATTGCACACAAAAAAGTGGAACCAGTATTTGTACAAAAAACTTGTCAATCTTATAGAACATTCCCTTTCATTTAATAACTTTGTTTTTAATGGGCATACATATCATCAGAATGATGGTCTAGCAATGGGTTCAAGTCTTTCTGGTATTCTTGCTGAAATTTTTATTAATAGTCAGGAACAATACTTTTGCAATGCAAAATGATCTTATTAATAAAATTATACATTACAAGCATTACGTCAATGATATTTTCATCATCTTTAATGGAGTTAATGAGGAGGCTGACCAACTACTACAAAGGTTTAACAGTTTGCACCATAAGACGAAATTAACCTTTGAATTTGAAGCTGAATGCTCTCTTAATTTTTTGGACTTACAAATAATAGGAAAAGACCAAAAATTAAAAAGTATAATCTTCCATGAAAAAACTACTACAGATATCATTATTGCTGCAAATTATAATTATCCCCAATCCCAAAAGGAGCATTTTTTCGCTCTATGTTTCACAGGATAAAAAAATTTGCTCTTGATCAGGAGGCTACTAATAGGGAAATCCGTACCTTAATACAGATAGGAATAGACAATGGTTTCAAAGAATGTGATATTAAGAAAATGGGTAGAAAGATACTTTCACAATGTAATGCAAACAGCACAATAAAAACTGAAAAATATGATGTTACATACGCTGCTATGACTTATGCAGGCCAGTTATCATTAAACATTAGTAATTAATTAAGAAAACATAATGTCATAATAGGTTTCAACACATGTAATGATTTGGGAAAATTCCTCTGCCATAGTGTTGAAAAACCTGTTAGCAAATTTTGTTATGGTGGAGTATAGAAGATAAAATGTGGGACATATGACAATTGTTGTATTAGGCAAACAGGAAGGGAATTTAAAATATGATACAGAGAACATACCTACCCCAGTCGTGGCAGTGCACTAAGTATCCATCTGCATCAAAATCATCATCAAGTTCTTAATATCGAAAACAATTAGCATTTTTTCATTATGACAATAAAAGCACAAGTTTAGACATTTTGGATAATTTAGAAATTTTTGTGCATATATAAACCTTGAAAGATCAACTGCTTAACGAACAAATTAGCAGCACAAGACTTTTTTTTCCAAATTTTTGAAGCAATTTTTTCAGTAATTAATTTGAGGATATCACTTTATTTGCAAATATGGTACTTATTTTATTTTTTATATTTGTTTAATAAAATGCACTTTATTTTGACATTGTATCTTGAATAAAAAAGGCAACTTTTTAGCCTCTACTCTAACTTCAATGTTATTTACATAATAATTTGCCATCATATATATATATATATATATATATATTCTTATTTGTCAATACATAACAAGTACTTCATATGACTAATTTGAATACATCAAATCTAAATTTTGTATAAAATCGGTATGTAATTCCAAATTATGTAAATCTATAAAAAATGTCATAAGTTAATTATCAATTGCAAATAATTTTGTGTATATACTTAATTGGTTGTATGTGTATCTTATTGACAGATCACCAGACGATGAGCTGTGCCCAAAATATGTTGTGAATTGAAAGTAAATAATCGACTGATAACATATTTTAATTATTCAAACAATCTCTAAAATTTTAATAATGATTCTAAAATTGATAAAGAGAAATGGGGCCAAGAAAAAATAAATAACTCAGTTTTTTCCACCTCTTTTCCAATGTAATTTGGTACTGCGTAAGTTAATGATGTACTGATAACTCTTCATTCTAATTTAAGTAAATTGCAAAAACCGAAAGCAAAGACTATGAGATGTTACTAGCAGTAACCTCTGACCTCATCGTTTTTTTCTTCTTGTCTGGTCTCATTAATTTCTACTTCAGTTTAGCATCATAGACACGGTTTCTTTAAAATTTTATTGGATTTGTTTTGAACGCAAAGACACAATAAATAACTGTTATTAGGGTCACAGGACAATGAGAGGTGTGAAGATAGGGTTTTCGTCATCACTTTCAGTGCCAGAAACACGTGAGCTGTGCGATCTGTTACTGCAGAAATGACGGACGGTTGATGTAACAAGTTTTAGTGAGCTAACAATGTTCACTTATGTTTGTAGTTAGGCATCAGTTATTCGCTGTTAGATGACATAAATATGCAAAACACACACACACAATATATGATGTCTTTTAAGATCAACTATGAGAAAAAAGTGGCACTGATTTCGGGGCACTTCCTTTAAAGCGCAAAATTGTTAGTTGTTCGCAGTGTGTAAAAGTAACCAGTACCCTTTCTTTCTTGAAAATCGTGATAGATAAATTTCTTGAAGAAAACCAAGAGTACGAAATTGTGTCATTCTGATTACCTGTACCTGCAAGAACGTCTAGTAGTGTTACATCATTTGTATGTACGAATAAATTACGAACAGACGAATATAAACTTATCGTCGCCGAGGAAGTGCTCTTTGCATTCAATATCGAAACACACAATTATTTTTTTCCCGTTCAGTGGACTGCACGGGGATTCGATAAACGACCTGACAACCAATAGAACATTTCCTGTTCATATATGGTTTATTTGCTTTCGTTAAAGGCATTTGTTGTTCTGTACATAACATAGACCAGATCTCTAAGCTCGTTGGTCACTTGTCTTCATACAGTGTAAAATAATATGTACACTGGTAGCCATGAGGTGTTCAAATTAGCTATCACGGACTGTAATGCAGCCGTCCTGGCACCGCACCGTCAACTGTCTCACTCGTTGCCATTTTGCCGGCGTCTGCCGTATCATCTGACACCACTGCTCTGTACGCTGACGCACAGTTCCACTTTATGAGTAGGTGTGACGCATACAATACCCTTCAATTGAGCACACGAGCGCATGGCCAATCCCCCTCGACGACGACCTATCTATTTGTCTGAGAATCGCAGCTATGAAATTGCTGTTGCAGTATGAGCAAAATGAGGCGGCGCTCCAAGTATTATAATGTTTGTCATCCTAAGGGATCAAACTGCTGACGTCATCAGTACCAAGACATACGAATTACTTAAACTGATATTGGAGTAAAGAAATACTGCAACCAGCCACAATATTTTACTGTAATCATTAATTTCACCGTTATTAATTTCGAACCTAAGCCCAACATCATACGGTAGTGTTGATTTCAGATCTACATTGATGTCTTCAGAGAGAGATCTTCTTCATACATCAAAGGGGAGAGATACGTGTTTCCTATGTCTTCATGTTGATCAGGTAAACACGTATCTCATTTACCAACATCTTGTGGCTGATTTCAGTATTTATTAATTATAGTATTATTACACTCCTGGCCATTAAAATTGCTACACCACGAAGATGACGTGCTACAGTCGCGAAATTCAACCGACCGGAAGAATGTGCTGTGATATGCAAATGATTAGCTTCTCAGAGCATTCACACAAGGTTGGCGCCGGTAGCGACACCTACAATGTGCTGATATGAGGAAAGTTTCCAATCGATTTCTCATACAGAAACAGCAGTTGATCGGCGTTGCTGGTGAAACGTGGTTGTGATGCCTCGTATAAGGAGGAGAAATGCGTACCATCACGTCTTACATAAAAGACGGATTGTAGTCTATCGCGACTTCGGTTTATCGTATCGCGACTTTGCTGATGGCGTTGGTCGCGATCCAAAGTCTGTCAGCAGAAAATATAATCGATGAGTTCAGGAGGGCAATATGGAACGCCGTGCTGGATCCCAACTGCCTCATATCACTAGCAGTCGAGATGATAGGCATCTAATACGCAAGGCTTTAACGGATCGTGCAGCCGCGACTTGATCCCTGGTCAACGGGTGGGGACGTTTGCAAGACAACAATCACCAGCACTAACAGTTTGACGGCGTTTGCAGCAGCATGGACAATCAGCTCGGAAACCATGCTTGCGGTTAGCCTTGACGCAGCATCACAGACAGGAACGCTTGCGATGGTGTACACAACGACGAACCTGGGTGCACGAATGACAAAACGTCGTGTTTTCGGATGAATCCAGTTTTTGTTTACAGCATCATGATGATCGCTTCCGTGTTTGGCTACAACGCGGTGAACGCAAATTGAAAGCGAGTATTCGTCATCGCCATACTGGCATATCACCCGGCGTGATGGTATGGGGTGCCATTGGTTACACGTCTCAATCACCTTTTGTTTGCATCGACGGCACTTTGAACAGTGGCCGTTACATTTCGGATGTGTTACGACCCGTGGCTCTACCCTTCATTTGATTCCTGCGAAACCTTACATTTTAGTAGGATAACGCACGAACGCAATTTGTACGGTCCTTTCTGGATACAGAAAATGTTGAACTGTTGCCTTGGCCAGCACATTCTTCAGATCTCTCACCAACTGAAAACGTCTGGTCAATGGTGGTCGAGCACAATGGTGCTCGTCACAATACGCCATTCACTACTCCATATGAACTGTGGTATCGTGTTGAAGCTGCATGGGCATCTGTACCTGTACACGCCATCCAAGCTTTTTTGACTGAATTCCAAGGCGTATCAAGGCCGTTACTATGACCAGAAGTAGTTGTTCTGGGTACTGGTTTCTCAGAATCTATTCACCGAAATTGCGTGAAAATGTAATCATATGTCAGTTCTTGTAGAATATATTTGTCCAATTTATACCCGTGTATCATTTGCATTTCTTCTTGGTGTAGCAATTTTAATGGCCAGTAGTGTATTAATAGAACTGCGGAGTTGTTAAATCAGAGATAGATAAAGTAATGTACTTAAATTATGCTAATGACAATACACACACCAATGCCTGACGGAGGAATCGAACCACCAGCGGGAGCGGCCGCACGGCCATTTCCGCGCGGCGGCGTTGTTCCTTCATGTATGACCCACTTGCGCTGCATTATATCACGTGAAACGTTTTTCAACAAATCATATGAGTATTTTGTTAAAAAGAAACAGTATGACGCTTCTTGCTGACGTCCGGATTGCTCAACTTCACGGATATTTTCATAAACGAAAACATAAACGTTATGGAGTCCATTTCTTGTAAACTTACCTTGATCGGCAGATAGAATAGCAGAAGGGAAATGTTGCTCCTAAGCATACGTCTACCATGTACAAAAAGATGTTGGTGAAAAGTCAGCTACACTAAGACATTTGACCGTTTGAAGGCGACATGGAAAACACAACTGTTCTCGTAGAATCTTCCACACTGTCATATATCTCACATTCTTTATTGCCACAACTTCCAAGATGCTGCTCCTGCTATTTTCCTCCACGTGTTGACAGGTCGTCCCTCTGTGTCAGGTGTTCTTGTGATCGTAGCTCACACATTATCAGCAACACATATTTTATTGTTTAAGGAAATATACCTCCATGGGTATCTTCATCTGATGAAGTACATTACTATTATTACTATTATCGGCCTTCGCGTAACTGGTAATGCAGATTACCAGATAAAAGCTTCAATGGATACATTTCGTACGTTTTCTTTATTTCACCATTTCAGTCTATTCATTATTGCTTATATTAATTTCATCCAGCCTTGCCAAATTATTTGCTCAGATTGTATCCGATTTTTCTGTGATCAAAATTTTACAATAATCCTTAATCTTTTAATCGCGGAGTTTAACATTAATTCCTACGTGCAACATCACAAGAGTAATGTAGAAGAGTGTCACCCAAAAGTTTATCCAGTTTAACACATTAATCTTTCCTGTTACAAGTATTTAGACATAATAATGTGGTATCTTTCCTATGATGCCCATCTCGTTAAACTTTATTTCATGGCCACCTCCTTGATAAACGCTACGACCAATTTATTTCTTTGTCCTAGTTTTCCTCCTATATTAGATGACACGGGTGATAACACTACATTTCCTTTTACCGATGTAAACCTTTACACAACTGCAAGAAATTTTATAAACGCCTGGTGTAGACAGAGGATTTCGTGTATTATTTGGCGACTTTACACATTATTTTATTTTCTTAGTGGGTTTAAAAAACAGTTTTCAAGTCATATTTTTAACACTTTGCCAATATGAAATTACCAATGGAAGAAAAAATCGTGCATAGACCAGGTGCTAATAAAATTGGTTCCAGTTGTAGACAGGTTAACATCGGTAAAACAAAATGAAATGTCATCACCCGTGTGAGCTAATGTAGATGGAACTGCAGGCTAGGAGATAGAGATAAATTGACCGTAGCGGAATATGTTTATCAAGGAGGTGACCATGAAATAATGTTCAACGAGAGACCCGTCTGAGCGAACATAAAAGGAACTGTCTTATAAGACATACTGATATGTTGATCAAGGCGTTGAACATGACATCGCAAAGACACCAAACTATAATGCGACTCTGTAAAAAAGACCATAGAGGTTTCCAAACATCTAAATAATTTTGACAGGAAAGAGGGAGACGTTAAAGTGGATAAAATATTGATGTCAACATTGCAGGGACAGTTCGAGAATCGATTATATTTAATCGGGAATGTTGGCAACATCTGAGATCATTGAGCAGCCGATGTCATGTGACTGACAGTGGCGCCCACCGGATGGCCTATAGATAAGCCGCCCACTCCAGCTCTACTTGCAGTTTGCCGCTGCACCTTCTAGGATGGTTTCCGCATTGACATGGTAATGTGGTAAACACCGGGTTTCTGTATAATCAAGTCATCCTTCACGCTTACTAGCAGAGCCTTAATTTTGGTGAGTGGATAGAACACGCTCTTGATATTATATCTGAGGAGAACTCTGCTGATTTTAGCGAAAATTGGCCCGGCGTATGGTAAATATTGAAACATGGCCACTGATTGTGCGACGACTGTAATCCATTGCGTGGCAGTCAGTATTAAGAGCACACATTCACATTCACATGAACACACAAGTTCAATCACACGGGTGGAAACATATATAAGTGAGGGGGGGGAGGCAAACCTATATAAATATGGGGCATTGATAATTAATAAAAAGAACAAAATAATTTACACACAAGTAGATAGCATTAATGTTGCAGAAACACTTTAGTTTAACGAATCAATCAAAATGAAACACGACCACACGATCCGCTAAAATCATCAGAATTCTTCTCAGATATAATATCAAGAGCGTGTTCCATCCACTCACCAAATTTAAGGCTCTGCTAGAAAGCGTGAAGGATGACTTGAGTATACAGAAATCAGGTGTTTACCATATTCCATGTCAATGTGGTTCAAATGTTCAAATGTTTGTTAAGCTTATGGGACTTAACTACGGGGTTATCAGTCCCTAAACTTACAAACCACTTATGAACTACTTACGAACTAGGACGGCACAAATATCCATGCCCGAGGGGGGATTCGAACCCCCGACCGTAATGGCCATGCTGACCGTGACTGGAGCGCCTCAGTCACCTCGACCACCGCGGCCGGCGTCAATGTGGTATGGCATACATCGGCCAGACGAGTAGGTCCGTTGACAGTAGGTGCAAAGAGCACCAAAAGCATACAAGACTTAGTCAGGTAACCAAGTCAACTGTTTGGAATTAGGTCATTCTATAAAATATGATAATGCCGATATACTGGGATAGCGGCATCAATGAATCTGTAGAAATTAAGATTACAGAGAATCTTATCAACCGTGACACTGGAAACCAGCTGAGTTCGACCTGGAACCCGGCGCTGGATCTTCTGAAGACACATCGAAAGCAACATCCAGACCGAACGAGACACAAGCACAAACGATGACCTGTACATGATGGCGCTCCACCGGGCCCAGAGCGACAATCTGAATACCAGCGACAAATGTTCAAATGTTTGTTAAGCGTATGGAACTGAACTACGGGGTCATCAGTCCCTAAACTTACAAACTACTTATGAACTAACTTATACTAAAGACGGCACAAATATCCACGCCCGAGGGGCGATTCGAATCCCCGACCGTAGTGGCCGTGCAGACCATGACTGAAGCGCCTCAGTCTCCCCGGCCACCGCGGCCGGCAGTGCTGTATCGAACGCTCGAAGATTTCCCACCCTGTATATGCAGAATATTTAGTTTTCGTCCAGTATCCATGGTTTTTCATCCCAATCTTTCGCAAATGACCAGATTCTTGCATGTTTAAAATCAGGTGAGCTTAACGTAGATGGCAGGTTTATGTAGAGCTTGCAGAAACACCGGCCGACACGATTAGCGCGGCGAACACAAGCCGAGCCCGGCTGGACGGAGGGCCGGACCAACGACGCCCTCGGCGCCAATAAGAGATTCAGGGCCTGCGGCCGCAGCTTACGATGCGGCGGGGCAAGAAGTGACTAATGTTGCACGTCGGGGGCTATATCATTATTTATTGCTTAGTATCTCCTAGATATTCATGAGGCCGAGCCGGCCGAGCCGCCAGCGGCCGCTGCAGCGCCCGAGTAAGAATGAGGAATCGCGGAGCGGTGGAGTGGGAAAAGTCGAGGGCGGTTGGGGGGAGCCGTATCTGTGCGTGGCATACCGAAGGCAGTGGCGTGACACAGCCGTGAGCGGACGAGGAGAGACGTAGAGAGCGAGAGGGAGAGAGAGAGAGAGAGAGAGAGAGAGAGAGAGAGAGAGACCTGTGCCGGACAGAGTGGATCGAGGGCAGCGGCGGCGATAAAGGCGGCCGTCTAGGGCGAGGCTAAGAGACCGAGGAGCGCGGGTAAATAATGCAGAGGTGGGGGCCGGGATTATGAGGAACTATGGGCCGTAATACATGGCGTTTTGCGGCGCGCCGGATGCGGCAGGGACATCAGATAACTAATAGCCGCGGCAAACAAGTGCCGGCGAGCGCACTACGTCTCGCGGCCGGAGGTAGTAGCCCTTTGTTTGCCGAGGGGCGGCCGGGGTGTTTGTTCGCGAAATTGATGCGGAAATAAGGGCTGCGGGGCTCGGTAGCGGGGAGCAGGGGGCGGGAGGGGGTGTTGTGAGCCCGTGCAGGCGTGCGTGTATAGGCGCGCAGACACCTCTGCGGCGCGGCAGGTAGAATCGATGGAGTTCGTG
The DNA here is from genome assembly GCA_026315105.1 of Locusta migratoria. NCBI lineage: Eukaryota > Metazoa > Arthropoda > Insecta > Orthoptera > Acrididae > Locusta > Locusta migratoria. The sequence goes on from CM048749.1 coordinate 153,027,052, forward strand.
AACTACGAGTTAGCAAAAAGGTATCGATATTCTATCTCGCTGAGCGATTATTCAGACTGTTAGGTTTGGGTTCCAAACTTTTGACTGTAATCATTCTGAAAACAGTATCTGGATATTTTACTTTCACCGAAATTGCGAAACACAAGTGCTGAATTTTATATGAGTTGCACATGTTGTAGGGCACGATCGTTATTTGTAGTAAGTTCCCACGTCACACATCATCAGCATCAACCATTTTTCATAATAGGTAGAGGTTGTTCCATCTTTGTTAGAGATTCATTACTTCTATATCATAATTCATTCCTCAATTTGTGCACCGTCTATTTTTAATATTAAATTTATATATTGAACATTGAATCGAATGTTCAAATATTTGTAGAGCTTATGGGACTTAACTACGGGGTCATCAGTCCCTAAACTTACAAACTACTTATGAACTAGCTACAACTAACGACAGCAAAAATATTCATGCCCGAGGGAGGATTAGAACCCCCGACCGTAGTGACCGTGCAGACCGTGACTGAAGCGCCGCAGTCCCCTCGGCCACCGCGGCCGGCGAATATTGAATCCTCCGTTTTTGTTTTTTGTTTTTATTATTTATTTGCATTAGGAATCCCATTTATCCCGAGTGGGTTAAAAGCAAGTGTTTTTGTACTGATAATTGCGTAATGGAAATGAGTGATTCATATTTATTTTCGTAATGATACAGTAAGTCTGATGAACCACAAGCAAATTAGCGATAGGGCCGTTCATTCAATCCTATCACTCCTTGGAGTTTGATACTGGTGTGACCTGCCATTAAAATAAAAATAATATAATGTAGGGTTTGAAAATCTTCAGTATTTTGTCCACATCTCATTGGCATCAACCGGATAGAAACTACAAGTCTGCGGAAAAAGGCTTCATGCATGGAAATTCTCTCCCATGAAGAATCAACCAAATTCCCAAGGCATTCACAGTTGTTAGAAGAAGATCTGACCATTTATCCTGTAGGGTCTTCTTCAGTTATGGGTTTGAGATCAGATGTCTTTGAAGGCCATGGTAGACATTGAATAATTTTCTCTCTCTTTTGGAAACTGCTCTTAATCCTAAGACTAGTATGCGGTAGATGATTATCATGATGGTAAATAAGACGCACTTTGGGCACCAAACTCGAGTTCCAAGAATGATTTTTTTTTCCAAGGAAATCTTCATAGCATGTTAAATTTTACGTATCGGATTCTTTCTAAGGATCCTGCACCTCTGTAAGATATCATCCCCTACATTTCAAACGAATGCGCCCACTTCTAGTCTATGTAGCCATGAAGTGGTCGTTATATTGTTGCCTATCAACCTGGGAAACAAGAATAGGACTTTTGCTTGTGGACTTAATTGTCAACTCATCGGTGAAAATGACTATCCTCCTATCGACATTTTCCCAGAAGTACCCAAATGCCATTTCGTCCCCAGCTTGATTATCGGATAATGGTTCTTTAATGAGAGCACGACCGGACATTTAATCGTTTGAGAGCAGGTTTCGACGAGCCCGGGAAATAAGTTATCCCTAGTTCCCGAACGTTTGAGGAAAGTGCAGTCAATACTGTTGTGACAGATTCATAATCTTCTCTTGTAGTAGAGACTCGAAGTCTTCCATGTATTGGACGTATGGTTCTCACCATTCTTCCTCAATGGTCAGATCTATCTCCTTGCCATGGAAGCATCGACACCATGACGACGTCCTGCTTCAGATGCATTAACACCGCTTTCAAAGAGTGCAGTTATGCGCTCGCGAACGTTCACATCAGCCGTTTTGAAGTAGACCAATGACGAATGACGTATGCTAATCAGCTGACATTTTTCTCTTCGTTGAAAACGGTAGATGTCATGTGGCAGTTAAAGTATTTGAAAAAAAAAAAAAAAAAAAAAAAAAAAAAAAAAAAAAAAAAAAAAAAAAAAAAGCTCAGTTTCCAATTTTATTACTATGAATACGTGCCTGTCTAATTAAGGATTATGTTATTATAAAATAGAATCTTCTAAAAACCTATAAAAGCATACAACTGCACAATTTTAGGGAAATAAAATGTATATTATCACCTGCAAGAGTCTAAAAAAGAAGAGTCTAACTCATGCCCATTGCTTTCATAACGGTCAGTCTCTCCACTAATCCAATGAAACATATAAGTGGTTAGTTGTAGTAAATGCACCCATGTGCAATTCTGATACTAGCTCAAATGTTGTTTTCCAAACTAAAATCCCCACAGGGTCTCACGGTTCATTCGTGAGTGTGTGTGTGGCGAGCACGTGGTCCCGAGCTAATGCAGTCCTCCTTCCTTCTTTACTTCCTGCAATTTAAAATTATGTGCCCGAACTAGGGACCTTTACTTATGGCGGATAAGCGCTCTAACATTGAGCTATCCCGACACGACTCACGGTCCGCCCTCACAACTTTTCTTCTGCCAGTACCTCGCCTTCTACTTCCCATGTGAAATTTCCTTCATATCAGCACACACTCCGCTGCATAGTGGAAGTTTCCTTCCGGAAACATAGGCTGTGGCTAAGCCGTGTCTCCACCATATCCTTTCTTCCACGAGTGCTAGTCTTGAAAGGTTCGCAGGGGAACTTCTGTGAAGTTTGGAAAGTAGGAGCGGAGGTACTGGCAGATGTAAAGTTGTAAGGGCAGACCGTGAGTGTGTTGGGATAGTTCAGTTGTAGAGCGCTTGCCCGTGAAAGGCAAAGGTCCGAGATTTGAGTCTACGTTCCGGCATACAATTTTAACCTTCTAGGAAGTTTCATATCAGCACACACTCCGTTGTAGTGTGAAAGTTTCGTTCTGGAAACATCCCTAAGCCATGTCTCCAACGTATCATTTCTTCCAGGAGTGCTAGTCTTGCAAAGTTAGCAGAAGAACGTCTAGAAAGTAGGAGGCGAGGTACTGGAAGAAGTAAAGGTCTCACGTTCGAATCCCGGTTCCAGGACACAATTTTAAGGTGTCATTGATGTTGTTACTGCTGCTATATATTGATGAGTTTATTGATTGTCATGATTTGATTTTGTCTTGCCTCTGTGGTGTCGCACAAGTCTAAAGTGCGCGCCACCGACTTTCGCCGCGCGCCGCCATGCACGCACGGCGCGGCGTTCTTACGACGTAAGCCACGAGCGCCCTCTGCTGCAACTCCGCTCGTGGCCACCACTGAACGACATCATTCACTTGGGACTGAGATAGGAACCAACTAACACTTCGGAATCAGATAGGCACCAGTGAAGACTTGGCTATCGGACAGGCACTAGGCAGGCCTCTAGCTCAACTATGTATCAGCATTCTGCAGTACTGAGCTATGTAAAAGTTAAGTATTACTAAATCTCTACGAAATATATATCTCCTAATTTACTCTAGTGTTTCTAGTTTCTGCTGTCCCACTGGCTGGTCACCTTCTACCTGCACAAGCGTGCATCCTTTATTCCTGTGTCGGTCTCTTTTTACTCGGCCACCGACACCTACCTACATCTACATCTACATGGGATACTCTGCAAATCACATTTAAGTGCCTGGCAGAGGGTTCATCGAACCACAATTATATTATTTATCTCCCATTCCATTCTCGAATAGCGCGCGGGAAGAAAGAACACCTGAATCTCTCTGTTCGAGCTCTGATTTCTCTTATTTTATTCTGATGATCATTTCTACCTATGTAAGTGGGAGTCAACAATATATTTTCGCATTCGGAGGAGAATGTTGGCGATTGGAGTTTCGCAAGTAACCCACGCCTCAGCGATAAGCGCCGTTGTTCTAATGATTCCCATCCCAGATCCTGTATCATTTCCGTAACGCTGTCTCCCCTGTATCGTGACAATACAAAACGAGCTGCCCTTCTTTGGACTCTCTCGATGTCCTCCGTCATGCCCACCTGATAAGGATCCCACACTGGGCTGCAATACTCCAAAAATGGACGGACAAGCGTAGTGTATGCAGTTTCTTTAGTAGTTCTACGACGGAAACGAGACACACAAGCGGCGACGAGGCTGGGACACAAAAGCCTCAATGCCATTAATGTTGTTACTGCTTGCATATTGCTATTTTGTGACATTTATTTTGTAATAATGTGCTTTGTTAATTATTTTTATGGAAGCTTTATTTTACACGCAATCACAAACATTGTACTTTCATGATGATCATTCATCTTTTATGTTGACAAGGCTTATATATTTGTGAAAACTCACTGACACAGAACAAAGACGTATGATGAATCATGACTGACTGTATCCTAATTCTATTTTGCTGCAGCTAATCCTATTAACATTTTGCCAGTCGATTTCTTCTTTTTTACCTACTCTGGTGATTGGCAGTTGTGTAACTGTAGCTAGTGTTTTGTGGTATTAATACATCAAAATGTCTGTTGTGTAACGTACTTGCTGCAGCAAGCCATTTGGATGCTCATATATAATGATATTATAAATGATTAGTTCTTTTTCTTCATAAATCACTGTTCACATATTGTCATATGATGTAATGATGATTTCCAAAATGTTCAAATGTTTGTAGAGTTTATGGGACTTAACTACGGGGTCATCAGTCCCTAAACTTACAAACTACTTATGAACTACTTACGAACTAGGACGGCACAAATATCCATGCCCGAGGGGGGATTCGAACCCCCGACCGTAGTGGCCGTGAAGACCGAGACTGGAGTGCCTCAGTCTCCTCGGCCACCGCGGCCAGCGATGATTTCCAAATACCATCTAATTTGCTTTGACCTCCGTGGTCTGTTATTGTAACACATAGCCCTTAGTATTATAAATTTGTTTCATCTGTTGTATACATAATATGCATTCTCTTTTGTAATATCTTTGACTCATATATTGCTTATATTTTTTGATAAGAGAGGCATAATTTGATTCACACTATTTGGCAGCCACACACGAAAACTGGTTAAAGTATAGCTCATGCCACATTATAGTATGTCTGATGCTATTTTTTCTGCTGCGTCTGCTCCTTGTCCACACTCACATATATGAACAGTTGTGAGTAAATATGGAGCTGTCTGTGGACAACGTTGATTTTACTTCCGTTGAACTCAGCCAAGAGCACAACTCATGAATGTATTGCTCAATGCCTGCTCACAAACATGGACTAATGAGAGTTAGCCTGGAGGAAGTGGAGTTGTCTCGGGAGTTTTCAGGCAATGTTCGCTCCTGCCTGCTCACACAGATAGACAGCTCTGAGTCTACGTGGAGGTAGTGGAGCTGTCTGGGGTGCTGTTGTTGGTCATACTACTGTTGGATACATAAGTAGTAAAGCTGTATTATGAATCTGCTTGCCACCTAACCCTCATGCTGACACAACCATGTGACCTGCAATTCAAGATGGTGTTAGCATAATGATGTGTCTTCGATGTACTATTGAACGTCTACAATCTCTTGACTTCGTTATACAGTCTTAGTGATTGTGGGGAGTGAACCATGTGATTCTTTTTATGAGATAGTTAGTCTGTCTCATCTTGTGTGTGATTCCATAACAAAACTGGATCTGCCTTGGTGCAGTTATTATATTTTCATGTAACTTACTTCCTCACTTATGTATATTGCACAAAATGAAACTTCCTTAATGTTTTCATGTAACTGCCTTTCTCACTTATGTGATTGCACAATATGGAACTGCCTTGATGCACGTATCATGTTTGCATGTAACTGACTTCCTCACTCATGTATAATGAGCAAAATGATACTGACTTAATGCACTTATATTTTCATGTACAATGTTATCTGTCTTGGTGCATTTATTTTGATGTTGTTCAAACAGCGACTAATTACACATATAATGTATGAGTTTTCCTCCTTTTTCATTTATGCTATCATGATGAGACATTCATTTTTCCAAGGTGTAGTTTATTGTGTATATTACTGTGATTCTGTCTACTATATAATATAATATGTTACGTACTTCCATGTTTAATGTATGCTTGCCTTTCTGAGGTTGTTCTTTTTTGTTATTTATGGTATCCTGATGGTACAAAAATTTATATATTCAGGGTGTAATTTTATATATATATATATATATATATATATATATATATATATATATATATATATATATATTACTGTGGTTCTGTTTACTATATAGTACGATATGCTATGTACTTATACCTTAAATTTCTGCTTTTTTTATGCTTTCCTTTTCTCTTCATTTATGTTATCCTGATGGTACAAAAATTTTTGTATTCAAGCTGCAACCTTTTATATATACTACTGTGATTCCTCCTCCTATATATGCCATGTATTTGTATTTTTGGCGTGGCAATCGTGGAAAGTGCTCTATATATCAAATTAATTATACCAACTGCTTATTGTTAACTTTCGTTATATCATTCACATTCAGTTGTAAAAGTCGTAAACAACTAGTTTATCAGCTAGCTACCAGCATTTTTGTCTACCATGTGACGCACCTTTTCATACAAATATTAATTACCCCACTTGCTGCCGACACAATAATTAGTTTGTTAATAAAATTAGATCAGAAGGTGTTGTTACACATATTAATTATTGCTTAAGTTGCAACTGAATTCGTACTCAGTTTTGGCATTTACTGAACTAAACTTTGATGTTTACTTTAAATAATTCGCCAAATACACAATTATCGACCTACACGTTTCTGCACTAAGAAACATTGTACAAGTTCCTTTTTGTTGCTATCAGATATTGTTGTAGATTGTCATTCTATGCATGAGCACATTTATACTCATTATTACTTGGTTTGAATCTTACTTACCAAATTAACTATTTTGACAACACAACATTTTGTTTGTTAATGAGGTAAATCATATCCCTGGCACGTCAGTAAAAATTAACGATCGCTTTTAAGTTCGCAATAGAAGTCACACTCAATCTGTGTTACATTAGTAACCTAAACTTTGATCTGTAAGTAATTAACAGATACATAATTGTCAACTGTAGCGTTCTCATTGTACCACAGCCTTGTGTGTTATTCTGCTGCTATCACTCGCTGTTAGAAATTGTCAGTTACTTCACCCATGGTCACATTCATTTTGGACATCAAATTTGTGTAAAACATTGGTCAGTGTTTAATTTAATTAGGAAACTATTTGTCTGTCTGATTAACGAATTGGACCTTGACCTACAGTTGGACTTGCCATTCATTGTTTAACCAGACACATGTTCTGGATATGTAAGCGCACTAACAGGATCATTCACATTGCTATCGTATGTACGTTTATTAATTGTTATATTTAGCAATACTTTAAATACAGACGTTCAAAGAAAATTTTATATTCACAGTGCTGTACCAGTCTAGACAGGCACTGTGGCGTCTGGACCCAGACAGAAACAAACTCACACATACTCTAGTTTCCGATCATATATTTATTTTATTTTATTTATTTTAAATAAAGATATATGTTTCAAAATTCCATAGTTGTTTGATAATATAAAGTCCATGAAATAATACCAATAGTCTCCAAGTCGAGAAAAATAACCAGTACCAATCAGTGATCGGTTGACCCGAACCAGAGAACCAAGTCATCTCAGTTACATGTGAAACAGCCCTTGAAATTATGCAGCCACCATCAGCTGCTACAGTTATTGCGGGCAACTTGGGTCCATGGGTTCTTGGAATCTGTGTCACACTCGAAATCTCTGTCTTTCATACTTAAATGGAACTCATCTGAACAAGCCATAGTTTTTCAGTCTTTTAGGATCCAAAAGAAACGGTCAGGTGGTATTTCTTGTCTGTTTGCCTCGTCAACTCTACTAAAAATCCACTAGTTTTGGCCATGAAGTGAGTTAATGACTGACATTTCGTAATCTCACCACACTCTTGACACTGCGGTTATAGGAATGTTCTCCAAAATTTTCTCTAACTTAATGAGCCTTGTATCTAGATACAACTACCATTCTATATTCAGAGGTCGTTAGTTACGGTAATGCGACCATAAAAAGGTTGGGAATTTGTCACACGAATCACCTGAGTACAAGTACCAACTATGCCCTTACACACCTTATGTACGTGACAGTATCGCAATCTGGAACAGAGTATACCTTAGAGGTTGACCGTGAAATCCAGTTTATTAAAAACTAACGTCCATTAAGATCATCTCTATATGCCCAGAGGCACCAATACACTTTTGTGTCACTGTATGATTGAAGGAAATAGACTATGAATCGTACCCTTATGGATACCCAAAGATACCTGAACCACCCCTTATAGATGCGCCTGAACTGTGCAGCCCTGTTCCGTGATCCATGCAGTTCTCTAGATAATAAAATACCGGGTGATCAAAATATCAGTATAAATTTGAAAACTTAATAAATCACGGAATAATGTAGATAGGTAAAAATTGACACACATGCTTCAAATGACATGGAATTTTATTATAACCACAAAAAAAGCAAGTTGAACAAATATCTGACAGATGGAGCTGGACAGCAAAACGTCAGTGACTGAACGTGAAAATCTTGTATAAAGGAGCTGTAATGAGAGAGAGACTCAGACGCACCAGCAGTCGCAGCATGTTGACGTTACGTGAAAAGGCGCTTTTAGTGGAGCTGCATTATCAGAATGGGGATGTGCTAGTTCAGCGTTACTATCCTATCGCCATAGGAAGTGGATTCGAACGGGTAAAGGTCCGTTGACAAATGCAGCTGTGCCGAGAATGTTTTCGAAGTTCGAAGCCACGGGTTGTTTGGAAGATAGACTCCGTAGACCTCACTAACTTTCATTTTATTTCTTGTAGTTTTACAGACTGGCAACTAAAAGTAACCTTCATCTTTCGCAATACAGTATTCCGTAAGTTTTACATTTCTTTTAAATCAAAACTGATCTAAGCCGAGGTCATCTTCTGTCAGATTGTTCCATTCTTCAGCAAATAATTCATGTTAAAATGTTGCAGACAAGTCTGATTTAAAAATGGTTCTGTAATTTTCACACCTCTCTGCGCCTGCTTTCTTTGGAATAGGAATTATTACTGTCATGGTTCTTATATTAAGCTCTACAACGCGAATTATTCTTTTATTCCATTTCTTCTTGCCGTGTGTACCTTTTGTTTTTGCTTCCCTTTCTTTTTCAGCTACCGAGTTCCAGTCCCCGATTAAATTAAGTTTTCCTCTCTCTTAAATGTTTGTGTCATTTCATTTACTTCATCATACATTCTTTGTATCTCCTAGTCATCTACAGAGTTGGCATATAAATTTTTACTACTGTGCTCGGTGTTGACTTCGTATCTATCTTGACTACGATAATGCAATGACTGTGTTGCTCTTAGTAGTTTCCCAGCATTCCTATTTTCTTTTTCAGTATCAGGCCTACTCATGTAATACAGCCAATATTTTGTATTTATAACCCTGTACTCAACTGCACAGATATTCTCTACCCCCTCCCCCCTATGAACCATAGACGTTTCCTCGGTGGGGTGGCTTGCTTGCCTCAACAATAGAAATAGCCCCAGCAGAGGGTATCAATGGAGAGGGCAAAAGAGGGGCAGCAGTTTTTTGAGCAACATTTTGAGTGACTGAGCTACCCTTGTAAAATCAGGTAATGTGGCTTGGCCATACAATTTCCGCGAACGGCTGAAACAACAGGGAAAACTCAGTCGTTAGTTTTCTCGGGGACGTGCAGCTCTATAGTGAGAATATATGATGATGGTGTCTTCTTCAGTAAAATATTCCGGAGGTAAAATGTTCCCCGTTCGGATCTCTGTGCGCCGATTACTCAGGAGTCTGTCTTCATCAGGAAAGACAACAATGTCTTTCTACGGATAGGAGAGTCGAATGTTAGAGCCCTTAATTTTGTAGGGATGTTAGAAAATTTAAAAAGTGATTTGTTGAAATACATTGGGAATGTGTGAAGGTCTTGCCATATAGGGACCTGAATTCAGCCTCCCTTCAGTAAATACCTAAACATTACAGATTTTCGATAACAATGGGTCTTGAAAATAGCAACTCACAGAGACTTCTCACGTGGTGCTGCACGCAACCATCTTAAGTAGTTTTGCTGTCCTAATCTCAAAATTCATCTTGTGTTTTAACTGCCTCGCTTTGTAATCTAATCCATACAGCATCACTACATTTCATTCCACTACATTTTATTACCGTTGTTTTGTCACTAGTTTATGGTTATCTGAGCCTAATTTCACGACTCTGACGGGCTATTTCTCTTCCAGGTACTTTTTGCCACCTAGAGAATTACAACGTTATCGTCAAACAGCAGAAATCTTTGTTTTTTCTGCCTTAAATTTATCTTAGTTTCCATAATTTTCCTTGCTTGCCTTCACATCTTGCTGATTGCAATATAGACCGACTAACTTTGTGGGGAATGGCTGCTAACCTGTTCAACTCCCCCCTCAATTTTTACTGCCTTTCGACTCTTATAACTTCTGTCTGGTTTGTGTACAAGTTATACGTAACCTTTATTTCCCTGTGTTTTTCCCCTTCTACCATGAAAATTTAGACTATTGCCGTCAAATCAGTCAAAATGTTTCTACAAAACTACACTCAATCACTATTGCCATAAGTTTGTCTTTCTTGAACCTACGTTCATAGACATACATCTACATACATACTCTGCAAATCACACTGAAGTGCATGGCAGAGGTATCATCGAACCACTTTTATCATATTTCTCTACTCGTCCATTCTCTAATAGCACGCGGGAAAGATAACACGTAAGTCTTTCAGTTTTGGATTTTGTAGCGATACATTAATATTTTTTTATTGAAAATTATATCTGCGACACTTGTCGCTAGCATCCGTTCCCTTTGCCAATAAATCTCTGATTATCCTTGTTTGAAGTCATCCATTCAACTATTTCAAACTATCTGGAGAGAAAACGGAATCGCTTGTCGTCTTTCGTTTTTCTACCTTTATACTGAGCGGACGTATTTTACTCGACCTCCCAAGATTTGTAAGTGTGAGCCTTGGTTAGCATCCCTTAACGTAATAAGTTTTAAATTTCATTTGGAATTCCTATTTTATTTAAATAATGACTATTTCTCCCCATCTTTCATTTAATTTATGACTTGATTTTCAGCAATATTAGTGAATTGATGCTTGGTCATTGTTGCCTATTGTCTCATAATGACAAAAGAACATTATTACGATGATCATGATTCACAATAGATGGAATATTTACTGAGAGTCATTTCGTTTCCCTTCTTACCTCTCTAATTTTTGGGGCTGTAATTTGATTAACTTCATTAATATTTTCAGAGTTTTTTATAAGCTATTTTTTGAAGGTAGATTAGTTCCTACATCACTTATGTGATAAAAAAGAAAAAAAAGAGAAACAGAAGGCTGCGATTAACGATAATCGATAGAAGATAATAAATACACGGCTAATAGCTGGCTCTCCCAAGGATATCATTAGTTCAGAGGGAACACGTTTTGTTATGACAGATCTGCTGGTGCGCAGTCACATTCACCTCGCAAAAGCGTATCTCCTTCTGACCTTTACGAACTTCTACTTGCTTTACTACAATACTGTCTCAACTTGACATCCTTTGAGTAGCCCCTCTGTATTTCGACATATCAGCTTTCCGATCTACGCTTAACCCCCGCACCGCACACTGGGGTCCTAGGGTACGTTGGCTAAAAGTTTTTGAAACTTGGTGTATATTAGGTTGGTAACACTGCCTACACGTATGTGATGTTAACTCAAACATCCGCATTGTTGTTGCACTACTGTCAAGCTATAAAGATTACTGAACGCACATGGGGTCTTGATTACCCCAGTGTGCATTCCGTGTAGCTCATTTATAGTTCACTATATTCGAGAAAAAAAAAAAGTGTTGCCAGGATTGTAAAAGGGCGATCTGTGTTGTCATAGACCCATAATTTGTACCCCGTGTGCTTACTGACAATGTCAGTGGTGACATATATTAGTTAGTTTTTGACTTCATTCTAATATACATTATTTTCTTTCTTATATATTTTTGCACAAATATGCTGCAATAGTAATTTTGTAAACATCCTATGCCAAAATATACTGTAAATATCAAATAAGCCATTATATTATATTACAATATATTACTTTGTACATTGAAGTTCAGACTCAGGCTGAATTTATGCATTATGTTGAAGGGTAACATGTATCAAATTTGTAAATACCATATGTTACTCATTGTAATAACTAAATAAAGTCATTAAGATATTCTGTTGCATTATATACTTTCAAATATAAGAAGGCTAAACATATAGAAATACAAAACATTTTTATTAATAATACTATGCACATTTTATTAATATCATCAGTGACTCATAGTTTTAATAATAAAAAAATCACTACAGGCAACTAAATAGTTATTTACAATGTTCCAGATACATAAGACATTCCAATGTATATACTAATGAACTTGGAACACGCGAGAAATGATAAAATTTTTCTGGGGTCCAGTAGACCCCTGTGTGCAGTGGAAGGTAATTGAAAGCCAGTGTGCGGTGCGAGGGTTAATACTCCTCTTAACCTAAGCTGTTAATTTTATTGGTGCGGCTTTCCTTGTCTACAAACATTGCTTTTATTTCCCCTGCAGGAGGTCCCCCCCCCCTCTCTCTCGCTCCCTCCTAGTTATACATGCTTGTATAGAAAATCAATTCCCCTGAAGCCACTTCTGTTTAGCCAATTTGTGCTACCTATCAACCACATTTTTTACCCAAGGTACTCCCTTCTGCCTGCTTCATGTGCTGCATTTCTATACTCTCAGGTTTGCTATACACTAAGAGGGTAAAAAATTTGGTAAAACAGTTTCCAAAGAGAGAAAACTAGATAACAAGCAGATTTGTTTTAAACCACTTGTGCAAATACCACATTTTGCTCTATTGTACTCTCCCAACCCCCACCCCCCCACCACAACCACATTACCATTAATTCAAATCATCATACTGGTGCAAGGGCCATTACGGTAACATTTCACGTGCACGCTTTTTATTGCAGCTGACTGCAGCAAAGTATTCAGCATTTGTAGCTCCGATAAAAATTGTTTCGTGTTTCTGCTCACGCGTCCCTGTTCAAACTTCTCCCCGCGCAACATCGATTAATGCCAGCATTCAGTTTAACGAGCGGACCAGAATTGCAGCTCGCTATATCTACAACGGCAGCCATATTTCAGTGACCAAAATAACTCGAATCGATATATTTACTGCAGCTGCGTGCTGAAATTTTGTTTATCGATGTAACACACGCCTCAGTTATGCAATATGCACCTGGCACTAGAATAACTATCTTTTCCTCAGAATCGTACGTGTATGGCCTACTCCTGATATCATAGAGTACTTAAGTAATTTCATTCAGTTGAGGAAAAAGTTTTACCTTATTAATAAAACTGAATCAGTGAATTTGATGGTAAGAGCAAAACTCAAGAACGGCTGTAACTATTCGGCTAATACAATTTAATTTATTTCATTTTTGTAATATTCGTTGAGTCCAAGGCAGCTTTTCCCGAAAAAACACGAAAACTATAAAAGCATTCTTTCTTTTATCTACTCAGACTTCTGTTTGTGTCTATGTCACTGATCTCCTAGAACTACTGGACAGATTTTAACGAAATATAGTGTGTGCGTTTGAGTGGGCCCTTCATGATTTAGAGTCACATTTTAGTCCTGCAGGTCACACTGAGAAACAGTGAATTGGAATACAGACTTCGACAGAAGCTACAGTTTTATTCCAATCGTGGGGAAATTTACCCTTTACCTTCAAAATATCTCAAAGGTCGCTATTCCCAAGACAGTTTGGTATGGTGCATGGCGAAGTGTACTTTACTTACGGTTCGCACTGTCACAAAATCTAGTTTTCTACCGATATTGATGAGTTTCTACACGTGATCGCAAAAAGAAGTGAAAATTCACTGTCTAAATAAAATTTCGTATGGAGCCTTGAGGAGAGTACTGCATTTACAGATGTCTTCAATTGAAATGTTTGGGTAAATCAATGGGACTAATATGCTTGGTTATTAGTCCTTAACTTACGAACTACTTGTATTAAGTTAAAATAACCTAAGGACAACACATACACCCATGCCCGAGGGAGGTCTCGAACCTCCAACGGCGAACGGTAGCGCGGCTCACAGCACGGCGCCTCAGTGCACATGGCTATTCCGCCGCGGCTACAGATGTCTGCATCAGTCTACAGGTTTATTAAAATTTTGAAGTGATTGTGAATATTTGCATTTGAAAACGAGTGGAAAGTCATTGTTTACATAACATTTGATATCGTGTGTTTTGGAAGCTACTTTACCTATTGACTTTGCCACATACCCGCAGTTTCATTTCGATTTAGAAGAAATTTCACGATGTAGACCATTGTCTACATAATGTTTGGTATCGTGCATGCTAGAGGCTACCTTACAAAATACTTTAAAACCGTTTCACCGATTACCTCAGCTTGCGATGGTGTATTATCTTTGAGAGGTTTCTTATAATCCTCAAGCCACAATATGGCGATTAGCAAAGAGTACCTCGCAAGAAACTTTTAGCTAACCACGAAAGTTGATATACACGGATAGGTACTTAACATAAAATCGACTCCTTGTACCACAACCGGGCCGGGAGAGGGGAGGTGACTTTGAAATCTTAAATAGGAACCCCTACAGTAATTACAGATTTATATACTCCAACGAAAAAATTGTAGGCTAAGACTTGTATGAAACCTTTCTTTTGTTTCGTGATAGGTGGCATTGTGGTTTTTAATAATTAGAATGGGTTGAAAACTGTTGAAGAACGTTAATATCTCAGAGGAAAACATATCAAATTAGAAAAATCGAAATACAGATGTTGATACTTTTGGTAATGCTATCATGTGACTCAGTCCACAATCAAATGATCAGTGCTCTCAATCAGCAGTCAAACTGTTCATTGTTCTTCGATAATACCTACCATACACATCTCTCCACAATTCTTCCACGATGATAACGATAGTAAAGAGAGTAGATATCATTTCCTCATACTCTGAAGCTCTTAGGAATGCTGAACAAGCTCGTTAAATAAATGCTAATCTATTCCCTGTTAGGATTGTTCCTTGACCATCTCGTTGCTGAAACAGGAAGTTTTAAATCTGTAGAAAGCGTCAGATGTCTATTTGTTGGAGATATTACCATCTTTCAACAATTTCAAATTCATTTTTATTTATGCCGATGAAAGGGAGAAAAAGAGTTTGCCGTCCGCGGTGGTCGAGGAGACTGAGGCGCTCCAGTCACGGTCTGCACGACCACTACGGTCGGGGGTTCGAATCCCCCCTCGGGCATGGATATTTGTGCCGTCCTAGTTCGTAAGTAGTTCATAAGTAGTTTGTAAGTTTAGGGACTGTTGACCCCATAGTTAAGCCCCATAGACTATACAAACATTTGAACATTTTGAAAAAGAGTTTCATACAGAGAGTCCAAATCTATATTAAAGTAGGGGTTCCAATTAAAGATTGTAAAGCACCCCTTCCGCCCCTGGGGGTGGTATGGAACGGGGGTTGATATTTATGATATTGGATGGTCCTCTTCGAGGTGAACAATTTTCACTACAACTTTTAAAATCGATATTTACTTTTCCAAATATTTCAAGAAAGTTTTAAATGCGTTACCTGGTATGAGTTTTCCTAGCTAAAAGGGTGAGTGTGTGGTGGGGGGGGGGGGGCTGGGTAGAGGATATGAACCGAGTAGGAGGACGGAGGTGAAAAGTGAAAGAAATTGGTCAACAGAGGGGGATGACCAGAGAGGCGGGAGAGGAATATATGAATGGGTACGGAGGCCGGGAGGGGAAACTTGACTACGCTAGTACAGAACAAGTAAACGCCTGGGCAGCGCCTGGTGTTATGCTACCGATGAATAACCTTAAAACCACTTAAAAGTTGACGGAAGCTAGAGGCGGAAAAATGTCTACTCTCTTTAATTTGTGCGGAAAGAGGATTTGTTCTTGATGCTCTGCTGATAACGAGGTCATTAACAAAGAGCATACATCTGACTTGGAGAAGATCCCTCAAAATTCTGTTGTTTCAACAGTTTTTCTTCCAGCCTTCACGTGAAATGATCGAAAATTTCTGTTGATCCGACGCCAGTTCGTATTTTAGTTCGATTACAGTCATTTCCATTTGCCATTTATGATGTACTGCATCTCGA
The DNA here is from genome assembly GCA_026315105.1 of Locusta migratoria. NCBI lineage: Eukaryota > Metazoa > Arthropoda > Insecta > Orthoptera > Acrididae > Locusta > Locusta migratoria. The sequence goes on from CM048749.1 coordinate 153,043,131, forward strand.
ATATATTACCACAAATCAAAATTCCCATTTAAATCGAAGTAAAGAATGATTTCATTTGATATTGTGTTGAACTCCAAAAAATATTCCCGGTATGGAAAATACTATTTCGTCTTATAGAAATGGAGTGTTTGACCTTCATTTATGAAGCTACGGTGTTGACTGTTTATGTTTATTCGTAAGGGCATCGGTATCTGTGTCTATGAATACCGTATCAACTTTTGTAACATACTGAACACACAGTCTGCGTAGAAATAATTTTTTTTTTCTGAAGATGATGACATAGCTCATCGAAACCGGTAAAAACCAGCAAATTAAATAAATTAGCGATTTTGGCTTAAGTATGGTTTATACAAATAAATAAAAGTCCTCTTGTTTTCAAATGAGTTTTAAGGGAGAAATGATATTTTGAACCTATGAACGAAACGCAACATTTAAAATTTCGCAGTGAATAGATTTATTCCCGGTTTCATCATGTCACTTGTACACAATTAGAAACACTGAGATGAAATGAACAGTACCACAAGTCTGAGACGAAGTAATGAAAATTGTCACTGGTCGTCATTATGAGGTGAAAATTAAAATTAAAACAGAGTCATTATATCACCTCATTCTTAACATACACCAAGTTAAAAGGGTTTATTATTTATTTATTTGTTTATTTTTTCTTTATTTTTTTCTTTGGAGGTTGGACGGTCATCAGTGTCATGACTGGTCTTAAAACTAACCCACCGCGAATTACTCTCCTGCGCCATACCCTCCATTTCAGAACAGCACTTGCACATATTCCGTCAATTACTTGCTGGATGTAATCCCAAGTTAAGTCTTCAAAAATAATATTTGTATAACTAATGGGACTTAACTACGGGGTCATCAGTCCCTAAACTTACAAACTACTTACGAACTAGCTAACACTAAGGACGGCACAAATATCCATGCCCGAGGGGGCATTCGAACCCCCGACCATAGTGGCTGTGCAGACCGTGAGTGGAGTGCCTCAGTCCCCTCGGCCACCGCGGCCGGCCAGTTCAGTCTTCCCCTACAGTTCAGTTTTTATTGCCTACAGGTCCCTCTGGTACGTTATTTTATAGGTCTCCGAATACATCTCCTTCATTCATCTACATATACAGGGATACTATGCAAATCACATTTAAGAGTCTGGCAGATGGACCATCAAACCAACTTTATACTATTTATTTCCTATTCAATTCTGGAATAGCGAGCGGGAAAAAATAACTGAATCTCTCCGTTAGAGCTCTGATTTCTCGTATTTTATTCTGATAATGATTTCTACCTATTCAGGTGGGAGTCAACAATATATTTTCGCATTCGGAGGAGAATGTTGTTGATTGGAGATTCGTATGTAGACCACGCCGCAGCGATAAGCGCCATTGTTGTAATGATTCCCATCCCAGATCCTGTATAATTTCCGTGACGCTGTCGCCCCTGTATCGTGACAATACAAATCGAGATGCCATTCTTTGGACTCTTTCGAAGTCCTCCGTCAAACTCACCGCATAAGGATCCCACACTTGGCAGCAGTACTGCAAATGAGTACGGACAAGCGTAGTGTATGTAGTCTCTTTAGTAGTTCTGTTTCATCTTTCAAGCATCGTGCCAATAAAACGCAGTCTCTGGTTCGCCTTTCCTACGACATTATCTATGAGTTCTTTCCAGTTTAAGTTTGATGTATTTAGTTGAGTTTACGGCCTTCGAATTTGATTGATTTCTCTTGTAAATATATAAATTTGATTGATTTCTCTTGTAAATATATATATTTACGTACTCATGTGGACGGCTTCATACTTCTTATGATTTAGAGTCAATTGCCGATTTTTACACCATACTGATATCTTATTTAAATCGTTCTGCAGTTGGTATCATCTTCAGATGACTTTACTAAACGATAAATGACGGCGTCATCTGCAAACAACCTAAGAGAGCCGGTCATATTTTCTCCCAAATCGTTTATATGGATAGAGAACAGCAGAGAACCAATAACACTGCTCTGTGGAACGCCGGATAACACCTGTGGTTTAGTCCATTCAATACCGTCCGTTACTACAAACTGTGTCCTCTCTGCAAGGAAATTCCCTATCCAGTCCCAAATCTGGGGCAATATTCTACAACCACCAATTTCAATAAACTTCGTTTGTGAGGCTTCTGTCCCTTCATCTTCCCAGTGTTTTTCGCATGGTTCTTTCTTCACCAGTTCTACGAGGAGCCAGGCTATTCCTTATTTTAGTCTATATGTAATTTTCAGAAATATTCTACAGTACCAAACCTCAAACACTTCGATTTTTTCTGATCCGATTCACGCCGTCGTAGTCGTTCTCTTTCCGCAGTAATTTTTTTCTCACATTAAGACCATTGATTGAATACAGACTCGTCTTGCCATGAATTTACTCTTATCATGTACAAGTCTACGCTTTATTTTTTCCTTCCTTCGACTGACGTATGTTATTTTTAAGGTGGCGATGGAATGGTCAAGCGCTCTAAGGCGCCCGTCGTAGGTTCGAGTTCTCCCTCGGCCATGGGTGTCTGTGTTGTCGTTAAGTCAGTTTGAATAGTTGTATTATCAACATTTGAACATGTACTTCCTGTACATCATCAATTTTGATATTCTACTACATCTCATCATTTCTACTCTCTCATTCTCTCTCTCTTTTTTTACGATTTACTCTAAGTTTACACTATATACTCAGTTTCTGTAATTCTTCTTCAATTTCGCTGAGGATAGAAGTGTCATAAGCGGATCTCACTATGATATTTATTTACCTTCAAATTTTTTCCATTACTGAATCTTTTCTTGTTTACATATGTGGTGTCACTTTTAGCGGACATATCGGGAATAAGAGACACTACTTTTGATCGTGAAGCTTTTATTAATCAGCACCCGCATAAATTACCAGTGGACATTGAATTAAATCGCTGGTGAAACTTAAAACATCATTCCCCCCAGTGATGAACAATGTCAGCGACGGCTGGAAAAAAAGTGAGTGTCCTAGGCAAATTACTGTAACGATGCACAATTAACTAAGAAAAATAAATTGCCCACACGTTTCTATTCCTACACGCAATCACTACATGCACAATATATACGTGTTTTCTCTTAAGACTTTTCACATCAAATCTTACCGTAAAACAACAATTTTTTTTTATCTTTTCCATGCTTCACATGTAACCTCACAAATTACAAAACTTCACCACTTCTGCTCTTGTATTAAATATGGACTATCAACTTCAACCCATGAACACTTCTGCCGGAACTGGTTTTTGCCATGAAAGTTGCAAGATACGTGTATTGTACATATACATCGAAGGGTAGAGATGAACATACAGAGGGGATGAAGGAGGTTGGCGGAAAGTTGCGAAGGCAATGACAGGCAGGGGGTAAACAGGTGGAGAGATTAGGAGAGGATGAGGAGAAGAGGGAGGAGGTGTAGAAGTTGGAGGAAGAGGTAGGTACTAGGTGGACAGAGCGAGAGAGAGAGTGGGTGGATCGAGTGAGGGAGAGGACGAAGGAGGAAATGGAAAGGGTGGATAAGGGGCGAGATACAGACTTAATGCATAGTGGAATACGCAAATTTCCGAACATCCTAGGGTGTCCAGCTTGCTAATACAGAGAGGTGCCTAAGAGGACACTGAGAAACGGACAAAATAGGGCTAGAAATGGGGGAACGGGTCGTGGACAATTAAGGACAAGCTGTGTAGGAAGTATATCCAGTTCCCATACTTATTTAACAACTAATTGAAAACCCGGCGTTGCTCGGGGTATTTATTTATTTATTCAACCGTTGAGTTAGTACTCCTATTCCTTTTCTCTCTGCCCATCTCCTTCTTTCTACTAGCATGTTATATTTATCGAAGAATATACAAAAATTAAGGCTGTCCTGTTAATATATAAAATTTTAAGTATAGTATCGAAACAAAGAAAGATAGTATTCAAAATACAAATGATATGTAACATTCATAGATTCATTTAATTCACAACTGTAAACATTATTTCTTGTTACTTGTTACTTGATCTAATATGAGTAATTCCTTTGGTGAGGCCACCCCTGAGCAAGTGACATGTAGTTGGCCGTGTGAGAAACATCGGCATATCAAATCCACTCCCAGTATTGAATAGATTGCCCTGTCGTTTATTAATCGTAATATAAAATACCAGTCTCACTGGAAACTGTATTCTCTTGAAGTTAAATCCAGAACTGTCGTAAATAATGGGTATTCGCTGGATGTACTCTGTTTGATTCTCTTCCTTTCCTAATAACTCTATAGCAGTCTATTGCTATCGCCTGCATGCGTGTGCACATTAGAGCTCAAAGTTGTCAACACCACTGTCCAGACGCGCCCCCCCCCCCTCTCCCCTTGGCCAATGAATCACTCCCTCTGCAAACTGCGACCCCACACACCCATTATTTCCTGGTTTGTCATTTAATCTTTTATTTCACGATTTATAAATTGTTTTAGAACCCCCCCCCTCAGGCTGACATAAGGACTAATTTTTCACCCCCCCCTCCCCAGAAATTTCAATGACGCAGTTTGCGTCTTCGATCCCCCCCCCCACACACACACCCTTGTGGGTACCCCTGCTAGTGGCAGCTTTCCAGGAATTTCCTTAAGATGAATGTGTTGCATAATGTGGCAGGTTTTTAGCCATTTCAGTATTTACAATATCATATTTATTGAATTATATGTTCTATTGTTTTGCATTTATATATTCATTTGTATAAGTGCTGTATGTCGGTAAAATACTTAGCAAACAGAGTTAATTGAAAGGAAGTAATACCTGATGCGTGATGGGGCGGTTTTCCATGAACGTTACTGTTCATATCCTCATTTCTCATGATCTACGTGTCGTACTGAGATAAAATTTCGAAGGTACATTCACCTATATAGTGCACTACACTACAATTTGTACACTACACTACAATTTGTAGTGTAGTGCATAATTCGTACATAATTTAGCCCTTTATTCACATAAAGTGATGAGTCGTATCAACAAGGGATCTCAAATTGATTCCATGTTTCTCGATTTCCTTAGGCTTATACCTCACAAGCATCTTATGATCAAATTGCGTGCTTATGAAATATCGACACAGTCGTGCGATTGGATTCGCAGTGTCAGAAAGGACACAATACGTTGTAATTAACGGAAAGTCCTCGCGCAATCCAGAAGTGACATCTGTAGTTTGCCAGCGAAGTGTTATAAACGATTTAGGAGACACTATGAACAGCTCTGTTAAACTGTTCGCAGATTATCTGTCGTTTAACGGTCAGTAAAGTCAGCAGAAGATTAAAAGCAGCTGGGAAGTGATTTAGATAAGATATCTGCATGGTGTAAAAATTGGCAATTGACCCTAAACGATGAAAAGTGTGAAGTTATCGAGCACTGAAAGAAGTCCTTTAAAATTCATTCAAACGATAAATCAGTCACATCTAGAAGTCGGGAATTCACATAAATCAAATCAAATGTTTGTATAGCTTATGGGACTGAACTACGGGGTCATCAGTCCCTAAACTTACAAACTACTTATGAACTAACTAAGACTAAGGACGGCACAAATATCCATGCCCGAGGGGGGATCGGAACCCCCGACCGTAGTGGCCGTGCAGACCGTGACTGGAGCGCCTCAGTCCCCGCGGCCACCGCGGCCGGCTTCATGTAAATGCCTAAGAATTACAATTACGAATAACGTATTGGAAAGATCGCATAGAAAATATTGTAGGGAAGGCGAACCAAAGGCTACGTTTGCTTGGCAGAACACTTACAGGATCCCACAAGCCTACTAAAGAGAAGAGCATCTCATTTTGTATTATCGCGATGCAGGGGAGACAGTGTCGCAGAAATAATGCACGAGTGGTGGCGGAAATCGTTGAAAGAAAGACGTTATTCGTTGCGACGAGATTTATTTGCGAAATTTCTGTCACCTACTTTCTCTTCCGTCAGTGAACATATTTTGTTAGCGACCACTTACATAGGGAGACAGATCTTCGTAATGAAATACCAGAAATCAGATTGACAAAAGAGAGACAGGTGTTTCCTCCCGCGCTTTAATAGAAAACGGAACGAGAGAGAAATATCATAAACGCAGTCTATGAACCATCCGCCATGCACTAGATGTAATTAACGGATTATGTATGTAGACGTAAAAGTAATTTACACTAAATTTTTGTGCTTTCACTTGTATTTGGCACTGAATTTGACTTCGTCCTCCAACTTTGATCCTTCAGAAGTATTCAGAAACGATTTAAAATTCAAAGAAAGTGTTATGAATTGCATAATATTTACAAGGATAACCATAATACATCAATGCGATACTCCTGTTTGTAACATAAATTAGATAGTAGGTAAAACATTTTAACAGTGAGCATTCCTTAAATGAATTGACAATACAAATGATTACTTTTTTTAGTTCGTTTTAAACGGTACGTACTAAAATCGTCATATGACATGTCGTTGAATACTTGACGACGTTCAAATATTTTACGAAGACATGGGTAGTCTCTATCTATATAAATTCTTACAGTCACTAACTCACTGACTAAACACGAAATCACTAAACCTACTTCACGTATGAAGCTGAAATTTGTCAGGAATGTAGTTTATAGGTAGTAGACGTCAGCTAAGAAACGATTTTGTGATAGGACCCATATTTCAGCGGATATGAGGACATACACAATGAAAACTTCCCCGTCTTGCAGCAAGCTATAGCAGCCCCTGACCGTGTAGAGTGCCCGTATAACAGGCAGTGATGGCGGGTTGCTGAGCTCCCTTTTCGTAGGCGCTCACACGTAATAACATAAACATAAACAGCGGCCAACGGCAGAAGAAACGGCACTGTACGGCGGCACTACATTACGATCATCCACGTGAAGCAGAGTACCTGTTGTAGCCCTCCGCCGATGCCGGCTTCATAAGCGCACCGACGGAGTGTGGAGGGCAGTGCATACTCTGCCGCCGACCGCTCCTACGCCGGATCCAGCTGCCGCAGCACTGAGCGTAGTTTTCTCTGTAGTGTAGTTGTTTTGCCGTGGCCTAGCGCCATGTGTAATAGTTTATTGTCCGTGTGTATGTTTTCACTACTACACTTGTTGTTTGTTGTCCCTACGTGACTGACCATCTGTTTTCTTGACGTTGTTATTGTACGCCCAGAAGGTTATTTAGTTTAATAAACCTGCAATTGTTAAAAGTTGTTGTTTATCCTGCAAATCACAGGACTTGACAGAATTGGTGTCTTAGTAATGATGCCATCCTTACAGGAATTTCTTCACTCCTTGATGGACACAGGCGGCACTCACAGTGTTGGCGCACCACCCGCACTCCCCAACGTTGCAAGACGTTACTCACAGAGTAGATTCCATTGCCGCAAAACTGAACAATTTGCATATGTCACCGCCGACGTTTCCCGCTTTCGATAGAGCTTTGAAACCATGGTCGAATTATGTAGAGCGTCTGGAACAACACTTCCTGGCCCACGGAGTCCTGGAGGAAAACCGGCGTCGGGCTTTCTTCTTAGCAACAGTCGGTCCCCAGGTGTATCGCTTCAGCAATTGAACCCAGAGCAGTCGCCTCAAGATCTCTCGTATGCCGACATTAAACACTTCCTGTCTGAGTACTTTGAGGCACAAATACACGTCACCTCTGCTCACCAGGGTTGTTTTTTTTTTTTTTTTTTTTTTTTTTTTTTTTTTTTTTTTTTTTTTTTTTTCCTGTCGGAGGTCCCCAGACATATCGGGAATGGCTTACGTCTCTGCAAGGTCTATCTCGCGATTGTAAATTCAGGTGCACCAACGTCGCCTGCAAGCAATCCTATGCTCCTTGATTGATTCGCGATATGGCGGTGTTTCACGCTCCTGACGAGGGTCTTCGAACTGAGATATTATTATTTATGCTGTTCTGGTCAGTAAATTAATCATCCTCCTAAAGCGAATAATTCGTTGCCAACGATGTCAAACTAAACCACTGCCACTGCAAGTAATTACCACTAAATTATTGTGTATAGAGCAGAAAACTCTGTGGCGTGAGCATTGCGTTCCGTGCATCTTCTCAACATTATTCATAGTTTCTTCGGGTTTGCTGCCGGATTTTGAAGTCGAACTGACCCAATATTTCGGCGGAACACCTGTCCGCCATCCTCAGGGGAACTGCTGCTGCTGGACTCGCCGACAACTGATGCCGAGGGCATGGAACGCCGTCCTATATAGGCCTGCGAGTGATGAAGGCGCATGCGCGGCCTGCCACAGGTACTGCACATAGACAGGTCTTGCGGCGCCGCCGGTGGCGGAAAGGCGGTGCTCGCGATATATCGCAGTCATGGGTTGTCTTCCAGCAATCTGGTGGGTTGCATAAAAGATCGATGTTTTTTCTTTTGTGTCCCAACTTCGTCGCCGCTTTTGTGTCCCAGCCTCGTCGTAGGTGTCGGTGGCCGAGTGGAATGAGACCGACACGCTGGTGCAGGTACAGAGGGGAGCAGCCAGAAACTATAAACACTCGAGTAAATTAGAAAGAGATATATTGCACAGAATGTAACAATACTTAACTTTTACATAGTACTGCAGAATGTTGATACATAGTTGTTAGAGGCCTGCCTAGTGCCTGTACAATAGCAAAGGCTTCACTGGTGCCTATCTGATTACGATGGTCCTAACTCGTTGCTATCTCAGTCCGAAGTCCAAGTCTTTCCGTGGTGGCCACGAGCGGGGTTCCAGCAGAGGGCGCTCGTGGCTGTCGTCGGAAGAACGCCGCGCCGTGCATGCATGGCGGCGCGCGGCGAAAGTAGGTGGCGCGCACTTTGTGCTTGTGCGACACCACATTTTCATGTGTGATAAAACCGGGTTCCACGCCCTGCTAAGCGGAAAACCCTTGTCTCTATTAATTAAATTTTCGGACAGCCTGATTTCAATACACTCTTTATACACATTATCCCAAAAACCGGACGTGCTGGCCACAATACGAGTCTCATCGAACAACATCCTATGTTGCTCGTTAAGACAATGTTTCGCAACTGCTGACTTTTCGGGCTGTAGAAGCCTGATGTGACGGCGATGTTCCACACATCTGTCATGAACAGTGCGGATCGACCTGCCAATGTACGCCTTCCCACATTCGCATGGAATCCTGTACACACCCTGTTTTTTGAGGCCCAAGTCGTCTTTAACGGACCCTAAAAGTGTCCTGATCTTGGGTGGTGGACGGAACACACTCTGAATGTTAAATTTCTTTAGGAATCTGATAATTTTGTGAGATATGCCCCGTGCATACGGAATAAAAGCAACAGATCTTTCTTCCTCTTCATGTGCTTCCCGGGATGGTCCAAACTGCATAGCTCGAAGAATCTGCCTCTCGGAGTACCCATTTTCCTTAAACACAGATGTCAAGTGTGAAAGTTCCTGTGGTAGGCTTTCTGCATCGGAAACTGCATAAGCTCTGCGTACCAGAGTCTTAAGGACGCCACTGCGTTGGTGTGGTGGGTGGCAGCTTCTTGCATTGAGGTACAGATCTGTATGTGTGGGCTTCCGATGAACACTATGTCCCAGGGTACCATCCTGTTTCTTGTACACCATGACATCCAGGAACGGAAGCTTCCCATCGCTTTCAACCTCCATGGTGAATTTGATATTGGGATGGAGACAGTTGAAGTGGTCAAGAAATCGATTCAGAGAATCTCGTCCATGGGGCCACACAAAGAAAGTGTCATCAACATATCTCCAGAAACACTTTGGTTGCAGAGCCGAAGTCCTCAGTGCCATATCCTCAAAATCCTCCATAAACAAATTGGCAACTACGGGTGATAAAGGACTCCCCATAGCCACTCCGTCAGTCTGTTCAAAAAAGTGGTCATTAAATAAAAAATACGTGGATGTCAGCACATGACGACAAAGCTTGACCAAGTCATCATCCAGTTTTTCGCTAATCAGACACAGGGAATCTTCCAGTGGGACACGAGTGAACAGTGAAACCACATCGAAACTGACCAATAAGTCCGAAGACTCCAGCCTCAAAGATTGCAGTCGTCGAATAAAATCCACAGAATTGGAGATATGATTTCACACTTGCCAACCAAGGAGCTAAGGATGGAAGTCAGATATTTTGCCAGATTATAGGTAGGTGCCCCGATGTTGCTAATAATTGGGCGTAAAGGAATGCCATCCTTATGTACCTTAGGCAATCCATATAGCCTTGGAGGAACAGCAGCTCCAGGATGAAGTTTCTTGCACAGGTCTTTTGACAACTTGCTCGATTTCAGAAGAGAAAGAGTCTTTCGTTTAATTCTTTCTGTGGGATCGCAGCTCAACCTTCTGTATGCCGGGTCATTCAGTAAAAAATTCATTTTAAGGACATAATCATCCCGTGTCAAGACAACCGTGGCATTACCCTTGTCAGCTGGTAAAACAATAATATCATCATCATTCCTAAGGGAACGAATGGCGGCTCTCTCCGCAGAAGAGACGTTGTCCCGCGGTGGACGGGCACGCCGCAATGTGTGGCAGACTTCTTGCCTAATTTCTTCTGCACGTTCTTCTGGGAGGCTGTATACTGATTGTTCCACAGAGCAGATGAAGTCGGTAATAGGGAGTCTCCTAGGAGCAGGCGCAAAGTTAAGACATTTCTCTAGTACCGCCAAGGTGGGCCCATCCAACTCCTTATTTGAAACACTAATTACGGTACGTCGACGTATATGATCATCTGACGTCTCAGGATGAGAAAGCAGGCGTTCAAATTTGGACGACTGTCTGTTAACGGCGCTCCTATGTGCCCAATCTGATAGCGCCCAAGTGGAACCATCAACCCAATCCCAAACATCTGCTGACAAAAGGGCGGAAAGATCCATATGCAGATAAAACAAATCTTTGGAGAAAAAATCCAGCTCTCTACGTGTAAAACGGATGCGTTCCTTAATCAGTGCTAGACTAGCACGCACCTTGATCTTATTGGCCCTCCTACTATTAATAAAATGATTAATTCTAGCGAAATTAGGTATAATACCTTCGTCATTGCAACGCAGCAGGAAGGCGAGTGTACTCAGCAGCTTTGCTTTCTGCATACAAAGTTTATCAAACTTCTGTACACGTTTCACCATCTCCTCCCCGTAGAGGTACTTGATGTATTTTCGTAGGCTTTCCCGGCGTAATAGTTCTTCATAGTTTCTTCGGGTTTGCTGCCGGATTTTTTCGGCGGAACACCTGTCCGCCATCCTGCTGCGTTGCAATGACGAAGGTATTATACCTAATTTCGCTAGAATTAATCATTTTATTAATAGTAGGAGGGCCAATAAGATCAAGGTGCGTGCTAGTCTAGCACTGATTAAGGAACGCATCCGTTTTACACGTAGAGAGCTGGATTTTGTCTCCAAAGATTTGTTTTATCTGCATATGGATCTTTCCGCCCTTTTGTCAGCAGATGTTTGGGATTGGGTTGATGGTTCCACTTGGGCGCTATCAGATTGGGCACATAGGAGCGCCGTTAACAGACAGTCGTCCAAATTTGAACGCCTGCTTTCTCATCCTGAGACGTCAGATGATCATATACGTCGACGTACCGTAATTAATGTTTCAAATAAGGAGTTGGATGGGCCCACCTTGGCGGTACTAGAGAAAGGTCTTAACTTTGCGCCTGCTCCTAGGAGACTCCCTATTACCGACTTCATCTGCTCTGTGGAACAATCAGTATACAGCCTCCCAGAAGAACGTGCAGAAGAAATTAAGCAAGAAGTCTGCCACACATTGCGGCGTGCCCGTCCACCGCGGGACAACGTCTCTTCTGCGGAGAGAGCCGTCATTCGTTCCCTTAGGAATGATGATGATATTATTGTTTTACCAGCTGACAAGGGTAATGCCACGGTTGTCTTGACACGGGATGATTATGTCCTTAAAATGAATTTTTTACTGAATGACCCGGCATACAGAAGGTTGAGCTGCGATCCCACAGAAAGAATTAAACGAAAGACTCTTTCTCTTCTGAAATCGAGCAAGTTGTCAAAAGACCTGTGCAAGAAACTTCATCCTGGAGCTGCTGTTCCTCCAAGGCTATATGGATTGCCTAAGGTACATAAGGATGGCATTCCTTTACGCCCAATTATTAGCAACATCGGGGCACCTACCTATAATCTGGCAAAATATCTGACTTCCATCCTTAGCCCCTTGGTTGGCAAGTGTGAACATCATATCTCCAATTCTGTGGATTTTATTCGACGACTGCAATCTTTGAGGCTGGAGTCTTCGGACTTATTGGTCAGTTTCGATGTGGTTTCACTGTTCACTCGTGTCCCACTGGAAGATTCCCTGTGTCTGATTAGCGAAAAACTGGATGATGACTTGGTCAAGCTTTGTCGTCATGTGCTGACATCCACGTATTTTTTATTTAATGACCACTTTTTTGAACAGACTGACGGAGTGGCTATGGGGAGTCCTTTATCACCCGTAGTTGCCAATTTGTTTATGGAGGATTTTGAGGATATGGCACTGAGGACTTCGGCTCTGCAACCAAAGTGTTTCTGGAGATATGTTGATGACACTTTCTTTGTGTGGCCCCATGGACGAGATTCTCTGAATCGATTTCTTGACCACTTCAACTGTCTCCATCCCAATATCAAATTCACCATGGAGGTTGAAAGCGATGGGAAGCTTCTGTTCCTGGATGTCATGGTGTACAAGAAACAGGATGGTACCCTGGGACATAGTGTTCATCGGAAGCCCACACATACAGATCTGTACCTCAATGCAAGAAGCTGCCACCCACCACACCAACGCAATGGCGTCCTTAAGACTCTGGTACGCAGAGCTTATGCAGTTTCCGATGCAGAAAGCCTACCACAGGAACTTTCACACTTGACATCTGTGTTTAAGGAAAATGGGTACTCCGAGAGGCAGATTCTTCGAGCTATGCAGTTTGGACCATCCCGGGAAGCACATGAAGAGGAAGAAAGATCTGTTGCTTTTATTCCGTATGCACGGGGCATATCTCACAAAATTAGCAGATTCCTAAAGAAATTTAACATCCAGAGTGTGTTCCGTCCACCACCCAAGATCAGGACACTTTTAGGATCCGTTAAAGACGACTTGGGCCTTAAAAAACAGGGTGTGTACAGGATTCCATGCGAATGTGGGAAGGCGTACATTGGCAGGTCGATCCGCACTGTTCATGACAGATGTGTGGAACATCGCCGTCACATCAGGCTTCTACAGCCCGAAAAGTCAGCAGTTGCGAAACATTGTCTTAACGAGCAACATAGGATGTTGTTCGATGAGACTCGTATTGTGGCCAGCACGTCCGGTTTTTGGGACAATGTGTATAAAGAGTGTATTGAAATCAGGCTGTCCGAAAATTTAATTAATAGAGACTAGGGTTTTCCGCTTAGCAGGGCGTGGAACCCGGTTTTATCACACATGAAAAAACATCGATCTTTTATGCAACCCACCAGATTGCTGGAAGACAACCCATGACTGCGATATATCACGAGCACCGCCTTTCCGCCACCGGCAGCGCCGCAAGACCTGTCTACGTGCAGTACCTGTGGCAGGCCGCGCATGCGCCTTCATCACTCGCAGGCCTATATAGGACGGCGTTCCATGCCCTCGGCATCAGTTGTCGGCGAGTCCAGCAGCAGCAGTTCCCCTGAGGATGGCGGACAGGTGTTCCGCCGAAATATTGGGTCAGTTCGACTTCAAAATCCGGCAGCAAACCCGAAGAAACTATGAAGAACTATTACGCCGGGAAAGCCTACGAAACTACTTCTCAACATTATGCTGGAATTACCACATGATATTGAGACAAATCCACTCTTTCCACATATTTGTTTGCTATAACGACTGGGTTGTACCGCATTATCTGCAAAGAAGCACCATCCCCTTTTCACAGGGCAACCACATAACATAAAATAATATATGTAAAAATGTGTCACAGAAGCAACAAGAACAAAGAGAGACAAAGTTAAAGTTATATTTCTCATCTCAACGATAGAAGTTTACGTCAAACAGACAATTACACACCGCAGTCCTAACTTTATTAACACAACCTAACACTGAATTTCCGGAGTACGGACATTAATTAATTTCACTTTTTGTATGAGAAGATTTATGAAAATTCATCGTTTTCGACATTTTCGTCTACTTTAATTTGACATCATGGCTATGAGAACTGAGTTTATTGACAGAGGGACCCAACAAGGATTCTCTTTTTTGTGACCTAGTTCCGGAACCCTAAGAAACCATGATATACACAGGTCTCTTCTTAACAACCGTTGCGAAGCACGGGAATATAAAATAGTCGGTGTATATGGTATGACTGTTTATGTCATCTGAAATATTAAGCACATCTGTAATTTGGAGAGTATTTTCAACTTACCCTACTCGAAGGCCCCTCCTGTGTGTTCCATTTGACAATGAAATGACTGTAAGTCCAAGGGTGAGGCAAATTTAAATTATTGTATGGAATGAACTTTACGTGATGCTGTTGGGCGGTTTCTCATTTCGTCTGGAGACGGTGTGAAATGTCGGGAGAATCCAGACGACTGCCGACCACCGACAACGTTACCCGCTCAAAGGGCGACGGTGGGCGTATCTCACGTCACGCATGCTGCTAGAAGTGAATTAGTTCCGTCTGTGTACGTATGATTCAGACAGAAAAAAACGGTGTATATAATTGGGGAAGTCCTTTCTTGCTTCATTTGAGGAGACAAGTTGAAACTGGACTGCAGTATCGCAAAATCAATCCTGGCCAAAAAAGTGTAAGAAAACAAGCCGGCAGTCACTGTTTGACGAAACCTATTAGTGGATCGTCAAGTAAATAGGGAACTCCACTTAAGTAAATGACGATTCCTAGCAATGGACCGTCTAAAATAAGAAATTAGTAAATCTCTAGGCAACCTAAAAGCTATTAGTTTTCTCTTTCTCAGAAGGGAGCGAGAAACAGGTTAAAGATCTACCTTCAACTCAATATTAAATATAAAACATATGGCGTGGGGAGAATCTATTAGGACAAGGGATTCACGTTTAACAAAGGGATTTATTGTCCAAAAAGATTATCATAAAGGAGGGGGATCAGACCAATTCCAATACAATAAAAACACATCTTACAAAAGATTCAAAAATGTATGCTTAGATTACATGGCCCTAATACTGACCACCTGCAAAAGTGATTTTTGCCTAATCAAAGTCATTATTTT
The DNA here is from genome assembly GCA_026315105.1 of Locusta migratoria. NCBI lineage: Eukaryota > Metazoa > Arthropoda > Insecta > Orthoptera > Acrididae > Locusta > Locusta migratoria. Next base: position 153,058,298 of record CM048749.1, read on the forward strand.
TCAGACTGGTAAGGTAGGAATTGGTACACATTCTCACTCAGATTCATGCACAAAGCCATGCAGGTGTTTACCAAGCACTGAAACTGTTCGGAATAGCAAATCGAAAGTTTCTCACTGGGGCACCATTAAAACAAATACTTCGTTCTGTAGCGCATGGGCTTGGGGCTTTAGCCCAAGTAGGTGCGATCTATCTAATAAGGAAGATTACAGAAAGATACAGCATGCTACGGGGCCCGATCACAAAATTTGAACACAGTGAAAAAATTCAATTTCGGAAAAAATAAATTCGCGAAAGAGGTCGTGTAACCATTAGTTCTACTCAGGGAACTGAGATTTATGTAATAAGCAAAGTTCCAGAAGTATACGAGATGCTACGGAGTCGGATCACAAAATTTCAACCAAGGGGAAAAAAAATAAAAATTCCGGAAAGATAAACACACGTGACAGGGGGGGGGGGAGCATATATTTATTGAGAATGATTACACAATAGAACACGCTATTTGGAATACACGTGGGCCAGTGGGTACTGAGGTTACATTTAGAAGTACCAAAATTCGGGGAAAATTACTGTGTTACACATACTAGAATCCACGGCACGTAGAGCAAGTTTATCATTAACAAATCGAGAGCATAGATGGATGGAGGGCAAGTTTATCATTAACAAATCGAGAGCATAGATGGATGGAGCAAGCTCCATGTTTTATATGGACGAAGTGTGCACACCGGAAATACAGAGATGTTTCCGAAAATCATCAAATTTAGCTACCACATGAACATGAAAAACATTGAATCACATTTAAGCGCAGGAAGGAAGGACTCTACAATTTGGTAGTGCAAGGAACAGCTAATGAACACCATTATGAACGCGAATTCAAACGTCGGGAAAAATCAAATAGGGAGCTAACAAACTAAAATTTAAGGAGAATCACAGCGCTGCGCATTATGGGGATATTACCATAAAAGCTAGAGACGCGAAGGAGTAGCTTCAACTTACAAGCGAATCTGAACAAAGCGTAGCCTCAGACCAGAACAACACCAAAGTAGCCTCAACTTGCCACACCACAGGTAGCTACGGGAACCGACTGCCCAGTGGCCTAGTGGCCGTTTCCGTCCCACTACCGAGAGAATGGAGACCTCTCCAAAGGGTTTAGTCTATTGCCAAGTAGGCATCTTAATAATTCTGGACCCAGGGAATGAATTAGGAAGCTCTCTGGGCAATTTTGCTAAAGATTTGCTTCTGGCTGACAGTTGGTGACACTTGACCAGCCTAGAGGCAAGATGTTTGTATGCGGTTTGAAGCAGCAGAAGACTAGAGCAGACTTTGCGCTGCAAAAGCTTATTTGAAACGCCCTGCACACTAGTTCCATTCATACGCGCAAGCAGGGATCAGCGGGTACATATCACGGCATACACAATTACACATCGAGGCCTCATACACAACAGACGTTGAAAATTAATACAATAATATTATTTAATAGTTTGAAAAAGAAAAAAACTTACACCACTCGGGTATCTCTCCTTGTGCGAAAAGTATGTCTTGCTACACTCGAAAAATATCTGAATCCCTAAAACATTTATTTAGAGGGATAAAATAAATGGAATACGTGATATGGACATGTTTCAAAGTAACTTCAGTGACACAGACATACATTGCCTTTTTGCGTCAATAAAAGATTATTACACCAAAGAATAATTATTTTGAGCGTCATTACAGTCGCCTTCATACTGTAGGTTATGAACAATCTGATTACAGATTACGAAAACTGTAAGCTAAAGTTATGGGATTGCGGTTTTTTTCCCTTTTAATATTCATTTAGAAATGTATGGCAGTAAGTCCTTCTTCACACGGAGATAATCAAATCGCGTCTCCAACTACCTGGCAACCAAGAGACTGAGAGTCTGGACGACTCGAGTAGCGTATCACGTACACACAGGCTCGACTTCACTTTCCGTATTCCCAAATCGCTTGTGGTGTGAAATAAAATAAAATCAGTTTCATTAGATGAGGCTGACGGAAGCGAGCTTTCTTGTATATCCTGCCGCCTGTACTACAACGTCTAGTGACTCCAGCAGTTACGATGGTGCTGTAATAGTTTTGTTGTTCTCCTACAACCAGTACTTGCAGATAGGTCTGAAAATTTTGCTTTGTGGGGTTTTAATAGGCAGCACAATATTTGTAATATTAGATAAAGCTTGGAACACATAGAATAAATGTCTGAGTTACGAATATTTCATAAAAATCAATAACCATTTTATCGCACTAGAAATGATATTAACTGTTGTGTAATTTTTCTAAGAAAAAACTACTTCACGCTATTAGCTATTTCAAACACGCCTGTTATATATATTGCTGTTCGTTAGTCTCGCTAAGACTCGAGAACGGTTGAACCTATTTGGCTAATTTTAGTCTTGAAATATTCGCGTAAGTCCAGGAAAGGTTTAAACGGTGATATAATATGGAAACGTTGTCCGGAAAGAGGAAAATCGGGAAAAACTGAAACAGCTTTATGCAGTGAGCTATAAATACTGCTCGTCCAATTGCGTAAAAATGTTGAACATTTCATGTTGAAAGCAAGAGGAAGGTTCGCATCAAATAAAAATTTTGAAACGTCGCCCGGAAAGTAGGAAAATTTATGGAAAAACGAAAGATATTTTTTTCTATAAATAAAAATCAATTGCCACATGGTTGTAAGAGCATCACTTCAGTACGGCTTGACAGAACAAGGTTTGTATGAAATACATTTTTTGGAAAATCTACCGCAAAACTGGAAAATTTGCGAAAAAATGAAAGTGCGTTTTTCAATGTGCTTTTGATTCAATTCAGTATTATAACTGACTATTCGCATGCTGGATATATAACGTCATAAGCAATATTAGTTGCAAGAAACGTTCGCATAATGCGACGAGACTTTATAAATACACTCTATGAGAATGTCAGTACTTACCCACTTGCAACAAACTTTAAACATAATTTCGAACTTTTATAAAACTTTTCTCGCTGACAACCACATCAAAATATTGAAAGGGAAAAAGTTTCTCGCTTACTACTTTTCCGCTGTAATTTCTACACTACTAATTGTAGTCGCAGGAAATTTTACAGATAGTATACACACATACAGGTGAATACACTTCAGAAATTATATCACAGTACGACACGTAGTTCACGAAGTATAATGACAATAACGTTCATGGAAAACCGCCCCTCATGCATCAGGTTCCACCTTTACAATTAAATCTGTTCGCAATGGATTTTACCGACATACAGGACTTATACAAATGAATATATAACTGCAAAATTATACATTTGTACAACATATAATTCAATAAATATGAGATCATACATAATGCGATTGGTAAAAACCTGTCACATCATGCAACACGTATTCCAGTCAGCTTAAGGAAATTCCTGGATAGCTGACAGTAGCAGTGGTGCCTACGGGATTGGGAGGGGGGGGGGAGGGTTGTCAATTACGCAAATTGCATCATTCAAATTTCTCGGGGGGGGGGGGGTGTGTGAAAAATTAGTACCTTTTGTCAGACTGGGGGCGGGCTTTCTGAAACAGCAGGCGGTAGAAGTCGACTTTTATAGAGTTATAAGGAAAGGATGAGAATGAAACAGAGTACAACCAAACAATACCCATTATCTACGACAGATCTGGCTTTTTACTTCAAGAGACTGCAGTTTCCAGTGAAAATTGCATTTTCTATTACGATTAATAAACTTCAGTGCAATCTATTCAATACTGTGGAGTGGCATTTGACATGCCCATGTTTCTCAAGCGGTCAAATTTATGTCACTTGCTCAGGGTGGCCTCATTGAAGCAATTAGTCATATTATATCATGGACAAGAAACAACAAATATATTTGTAGTAAAGTTGTGAATTAAATGAATGTATGAATGTCACATATCATTTGTATTTTTATTACCTGGTTTGGATACTGTATTTAAAATGTTGTATGTTATTCAAGACAGCCTTATTTCTTATATATTCTCCGATAAATATAACACGTTATTAGAAAGAGGGAGATGGACAGAGAGAGAAGGGATAGAAGGAGAACAACTCAGGGCTTGAATAAATAAATAAATAAATTCCCGGACAACGCCGGGTTTTCAGCTAGTTACGTTTATAATTGTATAAGTTTTTTGTAGCTATTCAAAATTGAGCAAACAACTACAATTAATATCCCATCCTGAACTGAGTTACTGAACCCTTATATTGCAGTGTTGTAGCGCAGCCGATACCACATACACGGCAACGTTGATCTCACAGCTGCAGCGTCTGTGATGGCAGACTGGAGCAGGAAGGCTGTTGATCCCGTCAGTGAAATCAGATAACTTCATCCTATGTTGGAGGCGTCCCAAGAGATCTGTACATGCCGGAATCTCTTGTAAGAGTCTTCTAAGTGAACCGTACTCGGCGATATCTCTCACAGGAGACTTCTAAGTTAATCGTCCTCTTCAGTATCTCCCACACGCCCTTTTCCACGCCAGCAAGCGACACACGCCAGTTATTGGTGGCCACGCCGTTCATACCGAGGAAGTCAGTCTCACCAAACCTTTAATGGTCTGTCCAATGACAAACTTCGGGCAGATGACGAATCACTCGACTTGACAACAGCAAAACTCACAAGCTGAGTCAGATAGCCAATCCACGTAGGAAACTGCACGTGCAGCATCCTGCCATTTATTATTTTGAAAACCAAGCTACTCTCTGCAGACAGTATGGGATTCAGAACAGCGAGGATTCCTCCCTTCCCAGCAAACGCGTGGCCAACCGTCGCCACTGTTTTCAATATCTGCAAATAACTTGCAGACTGGTCCGACGGGAGGCAACAGCTTTGTCGGTGGAGCATTGTGACTGGCCGCTCGTACCTGGACAGGTAGTGAAATGTCTGCCGAAAAAGCGCCTCACGCACTCCGCATCAATGACACCACTGGATGGCCTGAGGGCTTCGCTTTGGTACTGCTTAAAAAAATGTTCAAATGTTTGTAGAGCTTATGGGACTTAACTACGGCGTCATCAGTCCCTAAACTTACAAACTATTTATGAACTAGATAAGACTAAAGACGGAACAAATATCCATGCCCGAGGGAGGATTCAGACCCTCGACCGTAGTGGCCGTGCAGAACGTGACTGGCGCGCCGCAGACTGCTCGGCCACAGCGGCCGGCAAACTGCTTTGAGACCTTTCAGTGAAAAAATTAATGAGCAGCCAGTATAACACTAAATTCCTACGCTCCCCCTCCATGTGAAAACAATGTCGACTGAAATTGCACCATGCTACGGCTCTAATAAACCATTATATCAATGAACAAGGCTCACGCATCTCTCCCAATCCGTTACTGAATGTAGAAATCAGAAAATTATAATAATAAAATTATTACATGCAATAAACACCTATCATAAGTCATTAAAAGAAATAAGACTAGGAGAGACGACAAGATTGAGAAATAACTTGTCAAAAAAAACCATCACCTTTCTGCTGAATCTATACTAACCAATACCCGTTGTGGAACGAAAATAGTAATTAAGCAATGGAACAAGAAGACAAGGTTGCACAAAATAGAATACCAAGAAAACCTATGGTAAATCATGAAAATGTCATGAAGGTTGGGAAATAAACTTCAGAAGTATTGACAACAACTAAGAGACTCTTCAACAAAAACGAAATCGATGAGTAGAAGCGAATTTTAGAACACATCGCACTCGAGAATTAAGCTATGTCAACATCCGTGCCGCGTGTGTACGCTGGTTCTAGCCAGATCACCGAAGTTAAGTGCCGTCGGGCGTGATCAGTGATTGGATGGGTAACAGTCCACATACGTTACGCGCTGTTGGCAATTTTCCGTTTGCCTTACGGCAAAGAGGACAGGAGGAGTGGTGGTGCAAAGTCCTTCATCCACGCTCTGCACCAATGTCCTGGATTAAATTCGAAACTTCCTCGCAGTGTCTCACAGAGTGAGTGCATGTTGATTAGTGATCCGTCCTTTGGATGGGTACGTTAAGCTTGGCGGGTCCCTTGGTGCTTTTAGAGACCGGATTTCACCCTCTCCCAGCTTCCATCATCTCCATCACGAACACGACACTACACTACACACACACACACCCATAAGGGTCACCTTAGAAACTTCAACAATAGAAACTTCAACATGCAATTGTCACACTACGCGTAGGTAAGGTGCTTTTGGGCGCGAATGATAGGAAATACCTTTCCAATTAGGCGGTTGAACCTTACTTTCGTGATCTCCCAGCCATTGATGTCATACAACTCTTATCGCAGTTATCCAAGTATAAACCGTCTATGAAAAACTACATTTGAATTACAAATCATGTGGTGCGGTTTTTAGAAATTACGATACTACAGAAAGCTGAAAATGCTAATGAAAATGAAAAAAAAATGTTCCTCCTCAATTAGTCCCACTTCCAAATTAGATGAAATCATGGAAACTTTAAAAGTCATGAATGTGTAGTATTTGAGATGTTTGTTTATTTTTGTGATGGTTATTATTCAGGGCGGTTAACGGATATTACTGAAGGTCCTATTGGACTTTATCTTTAGTTTTAGGTGTCATATTGAGTGTAGTCCCTATATTTCAGTTTCTTCGAAGAGGATGTGTGTTTCTTAATTTTTTTTTTTAATTTAATTGGAGACTTTTTTATATACCGAATGTTATGGAACCTGAAGAAGTACGTGTACTCCCTTGTATTCTCTATTGTGTATTGGATTTGTCGCTAGAGCTGAGTGCTTTTCTATTTACAGATTATGAATTTTGAAGATTTTTAATCGCTCATGGTGTTTTATTCCTTTCTGAAGGAGCCTGTTCACTTTGTGCTCTGTTGACGATTTTGCACTTCGGTTAAATTTTGCAGCATCAAATAAGCTTTTGTTCTACTACGTTCTGTTGTTTGTTTGCTACTCTGATGTAATTTATGTGTTATTGTTTATTATTTCAAAGATAGATCGGATTATTTCCTTGTCTTTCAACAGGCCGTAGTTTTTGTTTAGCGTGTTGTGAACGTTCATGTGCTCCATACGACTCTTTTATAGTATACCTGCATATATGCTCGCTTGTGCACTCAAAATTCAATCACTTACCTTTAGAAAAGAAGATGGTCGTTTAATATGTTGGTTTGTTATAAGGAAAAACAATAGTTTTATGCTCGGTCGCAATGATACCTTTATTTGACTTGTAAGACACGTAAACACTAGATGTATTTTATGGAAATTTGGAAATATTCGTAAACTACCAGCTGAGAGTCATGTAAATAAAGTATTAGTTCCTTGTAAAATTGAATAAAAAATACTATTTACAATAGTGTAAAAGGTGATTGTGACATTCAATTTTTGCATAGTGAAAACAGTCAACTCAATAATGTACTAAAACACTCCTTAGGCACCAACCTCAACATTAACTCAGTCCAGTAGATCAAAGTTGCAACCAAAATTTAACTATTACTGCTGAAATTTATGGAAGTACGAAATCATCAACAAGCTACAAAGTGTAAAAACTTCTTAAAAATGGGAAAGAAAAAGTTATACAACTATTGATACAAAAATCATTTGCAATAAATTGAATTATACTCAACCCATAGTTATAAATCTAATTACCATAATGATTGAAAGGGAGTACAAAAAGCACAGTAAGGAAATAGAAATTCTTAAAGAGACAATTGCTAAGAAAATTAAATAAGACAACACACTTTCATTCGGCAGAACGTGAAAAGAAGAACTTCATACACATCCGACCAAAGGAATTAAACGGAATACGACATCCAAAAACGTGAAACGAAGTTTCTTTTCTTAATAATGCCACATGTAGACGTCTACTACGAAATATTTAATATGAATATTTTCGTCTTGCAAGTCGTACTTTCGACTGGTGACTACAGCCAGAGCACGGTATTGTTCACTGACGACTCGGCGCTATACGCCCCGTGCATTCATAGCGACATGAAGGGAATTCGTCATTTATCAGTGTCAGGAGGTAAGTGGCTTTTTGGGGAGGAAATTGCCGGCTGGGTGTCGCGCGGGCGGCGGTGACGAAGCTGGTGATCAATGCGCGCAGTAATCTGCCCCCTGGCCCTGGCTCAGCCCGGAAATGTGTTCCCCAATACCGGGCGGCCACAGGGGCCCGTGCCCGCGCCGAACAGAGGCGCCGTCACAGGGGGTCTGCTGCTGAGTGAGCAACACAGGGTCGAGTGGCACGACATTCCACACTTCACTGTCTGGATGGAGTCACTGTGAAAGCAGTAAATAAATAAATGAATAAAATTCTTTTATGTCAGTCACCTATGTTTCTTAGATGACCTGTATCACGACAGCTGTCCATCTTCAGATCTGTTGACAGCTATTAAAATACAGCTTATTGTAAATAAGCTTAAATTATACTATATAAATGTATTTAAAATGTACGAAAATGTATCTATTTGTTACACTTACAGAGTTACTAGTCACTGCCCTCAGTGGGCTCACGATTCTTTCGTGAGTACGTGTGTGTCGAGTACGGGGCCCTCGAAGTACTGTAGTCTTTCTTCCTTCTTTCCTCCCTGGAGTGCATTTCTTTTTTCTTTTTCTTTATTGTAGTTTAATGGGGCAGGCTGGCAGCAGCCTCATACGCTGCTCTTCAGCCCAGGGTACATATGTAATTGAGAACAGAATTAGTAGGTTAAAACAGGAGATAGAAATGTTGATTTTTAATGATAAAAAGGAGAGGAAAATGTTGAATTTAGCCATAAAAAGGAGACATGCGATCTAAATACAATGTAATTTAGGCTTTAAATCACATATAGTCAGTATTAGAAACTGCCACGGTGGCTAAAAAACACAGACTTTTCACAGTGAATGGCGACGATAACAGATATAATTAAAGAAACATGGTATCACAGTGTTCTGCCTTAACGGTGGTTGCTGATGTTTTAAACAGACACGTACACTCGAAGCACTAAAACATTGCACACGTAACATCACTCAAACACAATTAAAACACTGAGCAGGCCCTGCAGTGGAGACGGAGGGGGAAGGAAAGTACGTTGGAGAGGAAAGGAGGGGAAGGGGCGGAGTGGGGAAGGGATGATATGGGATCGAAAGACTCCAAGGGAGAGGGTGGGGATGGGGATCCAAGCGGAAGAAGGGAAAAGGACGGGTGGTGGGGGACGCGGCACTAATCTACAAGGAAGGATAAAGTTAATAGGAAGGGTATATGTCAGGACGGAGGGCGTCAACTGGGAGAGGAAGCTCATGGAAGTTACTCTCGGATAAGATATGGAGAGTATGGAGGTGGAGAGAGGGAGGAACATGTTGGTCAAGGCGTGGCCCGGGAGTCAGGAGGATAGGAGAGACTAGTGGGTGACGGGTTTCTATTTTTCGGGAGGTGTATAGGATCCGGAGATGTTCAAGGAATTTTAGAAGGTGGGGGAAAGGGATAAGATCATATAGGATCCGCGTGGGGGGAAGGTAGGCGGATACGGTAAGCGAGGCGAAGGTCGTGGCGTTCTAGGATCTGGAGGGATTTATAGTAGGAGGGCGGGGCGGATGTCCAGACGGAATGAAAACTACACAAAACGGGACGCATTAGGGAACGGTAGGTGTAGAGGATGGTGGAGGGGTTCAATACCCATGTCCGGCCGGAAAAGAGCTTGAGAACGTTAGGCTGGAGAGGGCCTTTTGTCGGACAGTTTTAATGTGAGGGTTGCAGGGAAGGGAACGATCAAGGATGAGGCTTAGGTATCTAAGTGTGGTGGTTTACGGGATGGGGTGGACATGGAAAGTAAGGTAGATGTCGTGGTGGCGGAAGGAGCGGGTGGTACGACCTATGATGATTGCCTGGAGGAGCCACTGTTTACACCAGGAGGAATGCATTTCTTTCCCTTTCCCTTCTTTCGTATCCTCACTCCTTCCCCTCCCCACCGGGGAACCGATAACCTCAGCAGTTTGATCTCCCTATCCCAGCCAACCAACAAACTAATATTACATTATGAACTGTGTCTACTCTTTGGCTCCTTTTCCACTATCAGGTCAGTAACACCACAGTGTAACATGTAGAGTTCCGACACTCACTGCTGGGAAAGTTGTTATCAACTGACAGTTGCAACGACACAAGCGCTGCTAACGATGTTCAAGCTGCCGAAAGAGTCATGTTTGTTTGTAATTATATTATATGTAATTAACGAAATAATATAGTTTTTTGCAATAGAAGCATTAGAAAAACATCAAGAGACATACATAGTACCAAAGTATTGGAAAAACAGTCGAATTTAACTGATCCAATGGTATAAAAACTACTTCGTCAAGAACAAATACGTACGAATATTTGCAATTTTACAGCTTATTCATGTGAAATTAAGTAGAATATAAACACAAGAGAACAACAAATTTCTATTATCTCGACATTTTAACACCTCCCTCGTCTTTCTTATATGTGACTATTCTTTTGAGTGTAATTACTTTAGCTTATAAAGCCCATATTTTGATCATTCTTGCCGTTTGTGGTTCATCTGTAGCAAAAATTGTGGAATGGGTTTGCTCTTTCTTGGATAACAGTTTGATTGCTTTTGTCGTTTTATTGACACATCTGTGAAGTTTTCTTCCTTCAGCTACAGCTGTGGAGGTTGATTTGGTACGTTAAATACTGTATTTACTGCATTCTCTATACGTTCCTTATGTTCCAGCATCATAAATTGTACTGGAATAATAATGAAATCTTAAAGTACCTGCGTAGAAAAGCGATGTCTCTTTGCTAAATGGCACTCATTTCTTTTTTATTTTTAATAGAAAATGAAATTATTCATTTAAAGCTTTGATGTTACAAGATAATTGTAAATCGTCAGTCCAATAATATACCGTTTCGTACCTTGTCAGGGATCTTAGAAAACTAAGAAAGACAAATGTGTAGATATTTTTAAAATATTACTTATTTCTAAGACACTATATACGTTCCCTAATGTAAAAAGTCTGTTGAAATCAATATGAACGATACTATTCGCACTCATCCAATATCGTATTCAGAAATGTAGGCTGCCCGCCGCTGGAGCGCTGCTGTCGCACCCATAACAAAATTATGTGAGAGTATCGCAGCTCTATGTGTTAGACTGTGGTAACATATTTCTTCACACAAAGAGTGAACAATATGAGTCAGAAAAGTTACAGCTCCTCTTGTAGTAGCAGTAGCAGTTCACAGCGGTTGTTGTTTGCGGAGAGTCAAAGTAAAAACAAGTCTTAAATATGAAAGATGTCCTACCAGTACTGTTAACGAGCAGTCATTTGGAGGAAGGTACTTTTGAAATTATAATTTATGAAGTTACTTGTTAGGAAGCTGCAGATATGGTATTAAGAAGAGGTAAATGTAATATTCATTTTTTCTTTAACTGTAGAAACAATGTTCACATCTTTGGTTTTGTGTGTAAGAGAGGATCTAAATAATTCTCATAATACGTTGACAAATCGTACGCGGTATTTCTTAGTAATTATTAGTACTTTAGTCCGCTTTTCACCGAATTTTTCGTAAAATTTATTTATGTTGCATTGATCGATATGTATTTAACTGTTTCACATTGGACGTGGCAATCATGATTTTGGAGACAAATTAATGGTTTCAGTTAAAATTTCCGGACTGGTAGGCCGTGGTCAATGGATAAAACTCTCCCCTAACGTTTCGTTCAAACGTTCGTAGAGCTTATGGGACATAACTACGGGGTCATCAGTCCCTAAACTTACAAACTACTTATCAACTAGCTAATGCTAAGGACGGCACAAATATTCATGCCCGAGGGGGGGATTCGAACTCCCGACCGTAGTGGCCGTGCAGACCGTGTCTGGCGCGCCGCAGACCGCTTGGCCACCGCGGCCGGCTAACGTTTCGTCTTCAGCTGCGGAAGATATCTTCGAAGGCTAAGTGGCAACTGCGACGGGGCCTCGAGGGAGCACCGCATATATAGGCAGTGTAGGGGGCGCCACAGTATTTCACGTGACGTCGGCTGAGCAACTATCTCTGGTAATGCCAACCTTATTACTAAAATTTAACACCTTCCTCCTTTCTATTCAAATTTTTACAAACTTTGAAAATTTAAATAGATTCTCTGCATGTGCAAGCGTAATAGTGATACGTTTTTGATAAAACACTGGTTCTGTTAAATTTAATTTCATGGTCACCCTATATGTAAAGATGCTCCGACATTTGGAGACCAAAGAATCCTTTTTGCCGGCCGCGGTGGCCGAGGGGACTGAGGCGCTTCAGTCACGGTCTGCACGGCCACTACAGTCGGGGGTTCGAATCCCCCCTGAGGCATGGATATTTGTGCCGTCCTAGTTCGTAAGTAGTTCATAAGTAGTTTGTAAGTTTAGGGACTGATGACCCCATAGTTAACTCCCATAAGTTTAGGGACTGATGACCCCATAGTTAACTCCCATAAGCTTTACAAACATTTGAACAAAGAATTCAAAACCTTTGTATGTATATCAAGATCTCAGATGGAAAACCAGTTCTGAGCAAAGAAGGGACAACTGAAATATGTATAGAATATACAGAGGGGCTTCCAGACAATATTGTAGGATGTGAAGAAGAAGCAAATGACGAAGACATAGGTGAAACAATGCTGAGAGGTACTGAAATACCTGATTCGAAACAAGGTCAGTGGAGGAGAGGACATTCCCTTCAGAGCTGCTGCAATCTCCGAGAGAGCCAGTCACGACATTTCCCCTGGTTTTTACGATGTATGAGACACACTTCTCAAGATGGCGTTTCATCCGGTTCCAAACATTCTCAATAGCGGAGGAATATGTAGATTGTTGTGGCCAGGGTAGTTGATGTACACCTTGATGAGCACGTTGGATGTTAACGGATACATGTGGACGTGTATTGTCCTATCGGAAAAGCATATCACCTTGTTGCTTCATGAACGGCCTTAAGACGGCTTGAATTATGGTTTAAATGTACCATGCACTGTTCCGTGTTCGTTATACAATCCCCAGTGGACTACGGTCGGTGTAGGGAGTGACTAACTAATTAATCACGATAACGCTTACTGCTAAGGCGTCTTACACTCCTGCCCCAAAGCCACCTCCTGTGGTGTCACGATACGTGCTTATGGAAGGACGATGGAGACGTGTCGTCTTCAGTGATGAGAGTCACTTCTGCCTTCGTGCCACTGTTGGTCGTAGGCGTGTGAGCCGTCGTACAGGGAGCACCGAAATGTTGATTGTATAAGACAAACGCACATAGGGCTGACACCTGGCATCATGGTGTGGGGAGCCGTACCCTCCACTGACCGTTCTCCACTTGTGACCGTAGAGGGAATATTGTACAGTTAACCGTACATTGAAACCATCTTTCAACCGGTTTTGCTACCGTTCATGCACCGCTTCCAACTGGACAATCCATGTCAACATGTATCACGTAACATCCAATGTGCTCTGCAAGGTGTACATCAACTACCCTGGGCTGCACGATACACAGATCTGTGCCTCGTTGAGCCTGTTTGGAACCGGATAAAACGCCATCTTGCTAGGTCTGCACAACCGCCACGAAATTGGACCCACCTGAGGCACTATGACAGCCTATGAAAGGCTATTCTGCAAGCCTGCATCCGATACTTCTTCGATCGTCTCGATGGGAAAATTGGAGCTTGCATCGGTGCAAAAGGTGATAATACAACGTACTAACGTCGATAAAGCGCACGCTCTGGTGACTGTACTCGTGCTGATGGCTCTGTCTGTATGATCGTGTGTTGTATACGTACTCCAGAATGTTTCAACCAAATTTGCTGGCTTGAATTCCTAGCGTTGCTTTTTCATGTTCCAGGAGTGTATATTCTCTCTCTCTCTCTCTTCACTCACTAGTAAATGTGACTTGAAGTCGTAGAGTAACCAAGCGACCGTTAATAATCAGTAGTACTGCGTAGAGCAATGTTTTCCATGTTGTGGGTTGGGACACTCTTGAGGGGAGAGGGGTAGGGTCGGTCGCAGAGACTTAGTCGGGGGATCGCCGTCACAAGAGGCAGTAGTTGTACCTTAAAACAACCGGACTAGTGCATGACTGTATACTACAGGTCCCATAAAACAGAAATATAGGACCCAACTGAACTTTATTTTATGTTAAACATCTACATCTACATGGGATACTCTGCAAATCGCATTTCAGTGCCTGGCAAACGGTTCATAGAACCACCATTGTAGTATTTATCTCCCATTCCATTCTCGAATAGCGCTCGGGAAGAAAGAACACCTGATCTCTCCGTTCGAGCTTTGATTTATCATACTATATTATATTCTCATGGTCATTTCTACCTATGTAAGTGGGAGTCAACAATATATATTCGCATTCGGAGGAGAAAGTTGGCGATTGGAATTTCGTAAGTGGCCCACGCCGCAGCGATGAGCGCCGTTGTTGTAATGATTCCCATCCCAGATCCTGTATCATTTCTGTAACGCTGTCTACCCTGTATCGTGACAATACGAAACGAGCTGGCCTTCTCTGGACTCTTTCGATGTCCTCCGTCAAACCCACCTAATAAGGACCCCAAACTGGGCAGCAATACTCCAAAAATGGACGGACAAGCGTAGTGTATGCAGTTTCTTTTGTAGTTCTGTTGCATGTTTTAAGAGTTCTGTCAATAAAACGCAGTCTCTGGTTCGCCCTTCCCACGACATTATCTACGTGTTCTTTCCAATTTAAGTATGAAGTAATAGTAATTCCTAGGTATTTTGTGGAGTTTACAGCCTTCACTTTTGGTTGATTTATCTTGTAAACAAAGTTTAACGGATTTATTTTCGTACTCATGTGGACGACTTCACAGTATGTAACACAATGTTAACATTTATTCTGAATTGAATATAACATAAATGGTTTTATTGTCAATATAACGTGTTAACTATGAATAAGCTAAGAGCCTGAAAAGTTTTCAGGAACCAATCGATAGGTAAATGAGCAAGATGTAATAATGAAATCTAAGAAATTCGGAAAAGTTACTACTTACTCACAAAGTGTCTATACAGTGGGACTTTCTGACGCCTGAAATGCGAAACACTTGTGCAAAATTTATATTTCTCTCGATAATCAAGTAAAAATAGGTCTAATGCCTTCTGTTCCGAAAAATAAACAAAAACAACGTCTCAGAATTTACAAGAAAGATTTCTCAACTGAAAGAAAATTAAATTCATTGCCTTTGATACTCCAAAATAATATTTTTAGGATACGTAATAATGATGGGGGTAGGGTTCTTCAGCATATTTATTCTTGGAAGAGGTTCTCCGGAATATTTTTATTTGGAAGAGAATCGCACATTTGAAAAGATTGAAAAACACTGGCATAGAGGATGAATCGGTAGCAATGGTAAAGGTCTAACGTTAGGCACAGAATGCCTTTATTCATATGACGTATTTCCTCATTAGATACCTGTGCGTAAGCAGTTGCTGCATGCTAATATGGCTTTTACAAAGTGCCAATATTAGGACGTTCGTCTGCAAACATTACACCTTGTAACGCCATACCTACGTGTAGAAAGAGCTCACTAGCAGATATCTCAGGATGGATGAATTAGGAAACACGTAATTCGTTGTCTGATACATGGTGTCCAGAAAAGGATTCCCTGATTTCAAAATTAAATATGTCGAAAACAATGATCGATAGATGAATGCAGTAAACAATATGTTTATTGTGAAAGCTGTAAGAAGTTTATACAGCCGTTTGAAATAATAGTTACAAAAGCTGCTAACATATGGCACTGTAATCGCCTTACGTAATGCTTAATGATCCGAGAGCGATCAGTTCCACTACTGAAACGTGAAAGGAGGTCCGCGTACCGAAGGAAGAGATTACAACCATGTACTCCATTGAAAAACGCGTTTCTTCTGGTGCTAGAGTACCAGAGGTTAGAAGAGAGTCCTACGCTAACAAGGCGAAGTTTTAAAGCCCGATTTAATGTTTCAAGAGGACAATATGCGAAAGCCATTCGTACGCTCTTCGCAAAATTTCAACGAACAGGCATCTTAACTGTTGATCTAGAGGGGCATGTTGGCCGCAAGCAAACCGCAGTTACGCCTGAAAATTTCGCCACAGTTTCTGGAATTATTCAACAAAATCCAATGTCATCCGTCCGTAGAATTGCATCTGAGACTGGTTTGAAGCGTTCCAGCACGCAGAAAATACTGAGAAAGAGCCTACAACGCACCAGTCCATACCCGTACGAGCTGTACAACAAAGGGTTGCCTTTGCTAATCAGATGATCACAATAATTGATAGTGAAGGATTTGATGTTGGCTGCATCTGGTTTACAGATAAAGCACACTTCCACCGGAATGGATACGTGAATAAGCAGAACTGGCGATTTTGTGGTTCCGAAAAGCCATATTGGTGTGAAACGAAACCTCTGTATTCTCCTAAGTTACTGTGTGGGCTGCAGTATTCAGCATATGCATTATTGGCCCTTTTTTCATTCGAGAAACGGTCACTGGTGCACATTACGTTGCAATTTTGGAACAATTTGTCGCCACACAGCAAGCGTTAGAGCATCGATCTGGTACTGAATGGTTTTGTGCAAGTGGAGCCCGACCACATCCGACCGAACAAGTGTTTCGCTTTCTTGAGCAATACTTCGGAAATCGAGTCATTGCTTTGGAAAATCCCAAATTTACTGGTGCAGGTATGGATTGGCCTCCATATTCGCCGGATTTGACTCCCTGTGACTTCTTTTTGTGGGGCACAGTGAAAGACATGGTCTACCCGAAGCATCCTGCCACGCTGGACGACCTTGAATCGACGATCTCTGTGGCATCTGAATCCATTTCACTTAAGACACTACGAAATGTGATGGCGAATTTCATTCTTCGTTTGCGCCACCTCTGTAGTACCAATGGTGAACATTTTGAAAACATTGTGATGTGATTGTTTGCAAAGAGTGTTTTCATTCGATTATTTCACTTATGTCTGCTGATATGAGCTGTACAGAGTACAGCGCCATCTGTTGGCCGCTTTTGTAACTATTATTGCAAACTACTGAATGAACTTCTTACAGCTTTCACAATAAATATACCGTTTACTGCATTCCTCTATCGATCTTTGTTTTCGAGATATTTAATTTTGAAATCAGGGGTCCCTTTTCTGGACACCCAGTATTTACAAGACTTTCTTTGTCTGATGTTTACGACGTATTCTATCTGAATGCCGTACTACAGATCTGATCATGTAACTACATTCGTAGTGAGACATAGTATCTTGTCCTTTCTTTCTCCATTGATGCACAAAGAATGAAGAGAGGTGGTATCCAGTGTCGACTGATGGGACGCTTCAAGTGTCGTCCTGTGCGGGTAGATGCCTGACGGTGACGCGCGAGATAGGGGTGGCCGCCGCGAGGGTGCAGTGGAGAGGGGGGGAGGGGGGAGGCGTCGTCAAGACGGCGTCTCCCAGACAGGCCCTAAAGAGCCGGCGCCGCTTATCTGCGCGCCTTGTGCGAGGTTGCCGGCCGGCTAGTGGCCTCCACCGAGCCTCGTTACCGGCGCTGTTGCCGCACAGGGGCTCTGGCCTGCAATGTTGCCAGACGCCCCATGACCACGTCAACATCCTACAACTAACGTGCACGACTTCCCATCACACTCCGTTTCGATTACGTGAAAACATGACGCACTGGATCTCCAATCACAAGCTGAACACAGATCAACTAAAGAAAGTGCAAGAATTTGTTTGAACCCGAGGAAACGAAAAGATACATCAAAATGGACGAGTTAACGGTCCATGAAATGCAATAGGGATTGTAGAGCCAAATCCTTGGGGTCTTGGGTCTGGGGAGTACATGATGAACTGCGATTCGTGAGGTCTGTTTTCAAATATACTTCTTTATCTTTTGTTCTTCACAAAATTATGTACTCTGCATCCCATCATTTATAGCTGTGGGTTTGTGTATCCGCCTTAATGCCAAACACTTGTTACTTTTATACCCAAACTAGTTTCGGCGGAGAACCCGCCATACTCAGTGGGTTTAATACGAGGCGCGTCCAGAAAGTAAGTTCCGTTTCAATTTATCTCCGCTGCAGCGCTTTGATTTCAGTTCTGCATATGCGTTGTAGATGATGTGTATGAAGGAGAAGAACGTGCGACATTTGGAGATCGCTGTCAGTTACATACGCTTTGTTGTGCTTGTTTGTAATGTTGGCGTTGATTGAAAATCTCGCCGTCTGTGAAATCAGGTCGGTGATTCGGTTTCTGAATACGAGGAAAGTGAAACCAAGTGAAATATATCGGCAAATTTGCGATGTTTACGGAGAAAATGTTTTGCTGTGTTCTATGTGAGTTCATCTAAGGCATTGAAGATTGTGTTGTTGCAAAATGTTGTGTATTCCTTAATTACGTTTTGCCTTCTTTTATGGTTTTTTTGGATGTGATAATTTTCTTCTATCGTGAGTTTTCGGTTTTGGCTATTGCTATTTTTCATGATTCCTAAGTCAGTTTCGATAGTTGTGGATGGTGGTTGTCTTTTATCAAGTGTTCTGCAAAAGTTGAGTGGTGCTTTCGCTCTTCAGAGCTCTTACATGTTCAGTGTAACGTGTTCTGAAATTTCTGCATGTCTGTCCAATGTAATGTGATTGACATGAGTTACAAGTGACTTGGTATATTCATGCATTGTTGTATTTGTCTGGAGGTCTTCTTTGTGGTCTTAGTCTTTGTTGTAGTGTGTTGTTTGTCTTCAAGGCGATTGGTATCCTTGCGTCTATTATAAGTTTCCAATTTTGTGTACTTTTTGTTATTTTATGTTACTGTGTACCATTTGCTTTTGTTTTCTGTTGTGCTGTTGTGTGTTGTGTAGTCTGTGTGCCCTTGTGTTTTGGTGCACAAATCGGGACACCAAAACACAAGGGCAGACAGACAACACAACACCACAACAGAAAACAAAAGCAAATGGTAAACACTAACATACAATAAAAAATAGTACACAAAATTGGAAACATATTAAAGAAGCAAGTGATACCAATCGCCTTTAAAACAACACAGTACCACAAAGCCTAAGACCACAAAAAAGAACCCTAGACAAACACAATAATGCAGGAATCTACCAACTCACTTGTTCAAATGTTCGTAAATCTATGGTACGAAACTACGTGGTCATCAGTCCGTAGCTCAAAAACTACTTAAACTAAGGTAAACTAACCTAAGAACAACACACACACTTATCCATGCCCCAGGGAGGACTCGAACCTCCGACGGTGAGCAACCGGGCACTCCGCAGCGAGGCGCCTTAGACCGCTCGGCTACTCCACCGCGGCAACTCACTTGTAACACGTGTCAATCACATGACATTGGACAGACATGCAGGAATTTTAGAACACGTTATACTGAAAACATAAGACTTCTGAAGAGCGACAACGCCGCGGTGGAGCAGCCGAGTGGTCTAAAGCGTCTCGCTGCGGAGCGCGCGGTTGCTCGCCGTGGAGGTTCGAGTCCTCCCTGGGGCATGGGTGTTTGTGTTTGTCCGTAGGTTAGTTTACCTAGGTTTAAGTAGTTTGTAAGCTACGGACTGATGACCACGCAGTTTGGTCCGATAAGATTTACAAACATTTGAACATTTGAAAAGAGAAAGCATACACTCAACTTTTGCAGAACACCCACCATCCCACAACTATCGAAACTGACTTGCAAATCATGAAAACAAAAATAGCCAAAACGGAAAACTCACGATAGAAGAAAATTATCACATCCAAAAAGGCATAAAGGAAGGCAAAACGTAATTAAGGAACACACAACACTTTGCAGCAACACAATCTTCAAAGCCTTAGATAAACTAACACAGAACACAGGGCGTCAATCAAACACACACACACACAACCACAACACGAAGTATCAAAACTCGTGCCACCGATACTGAAAAAAACTCGCGATACACGACACATCTCGCGAGTCGCGAGACACGCAAAAATACCGTAAATAAAAAATAAAAAAACCGCCAGAGGTGGAATACGTTTCCTTGTGACGTGAATACCTCCTATCAAGCTCATTCAGAGTCAGAGGTTGGCTGAAGTGTAGCGCCTACTTTAAACTGATTCAATTACTCTAACTACTGTTGAGGCTGCTGTATCACGATAAATATTGTGAACTGTCATAAGTGAGGTCTGCAATTGCTGATTTGGGAGGGGGAGAGGTTGGAATTCGCCTAAGCTGTTAGCTGTGAAGGCTGCTGGCTGTGTAGTCTCCGCTGGAAGCAGAATATACTATCTTTCTCAGCCTCGATCGATTTCTGTCAATAAAACTATCCCTATATTGGTTGTGTCAAGAATGCCCTGTCAGTCCCTAGTCTCTCTCTCTCCGTTGGTTACGTACGTCTATCAGATAACCAACAGACTATGTTGGCATTCAGTATATACCCTCAAACGGTAACTAATTACGATCTGTAAGTGTTCACAGAGAACAATATGTATCGCGGCCAACACAGTGGACACCGCCCACTCAATCGTGTCCTCCACTGGAGGATCACTGATATTCACTTGGACAGAGTGCTCCCACTCAGTGAAATATCGCAATGTAGTCTCTTTCTGCGCATTCGCTCTGACCACATTAATGCGCATATACGCTAGCTACGTGTTCTCGCTCTCAAGTGCATCACAGAAGTCTCTTCAACATCCGACTGTCTCGCCTAGTATATTGGCAGCGTTCCCCTCTCTCCCAGCCGTTCCCAATGCCAGAGACATTGCCTGCCTGTTGACTGCTCACTTTCAAACATGGTATGGCGCACATTTTAAACTGGCCAATAGTAATCCCGTTAATATGTGTGTTGGGTTCCCGTATTTCCTTAGCAACACTTTTGTTGTGATCATCACAAGGTGTTGTGTCACGTCTGACTCCATCAAGTTTTCCCGCAGTGTGACTGAGTGTCTTCTAAGCATACCTGTTACTGCGGAGAAAAAAAAAAAAAAAAAAAAAAAAAAAAAAAAAAAAAAAAAAAAAAAAAAAAATTGTTTGCTGCTGTGAAAGTGTCTTCATAGATTCATCAGGTAGCCTGAGTGACGGTGGAAGGGGGACTTTTTCTCTCTGCTGACCGGTCTATATGCTGCCCCAGACAGCTCGCTGAAAAAAAACTGAACTTTTACATGTACGTCAACATATAATTGCTCCAGCCTAGAGTTTAAATATATTTTTGCACTTGTGACATGATTATATGATTTGCATATTAAATGTGCTTGTACAGTTATAAAATGGTTGTACCTCAAGGAGTTTATACTCAAATCAATCGTTTCGGTGTGCAGAATAGGATGATGAGGTCAGAATATGTAGAAAATGGATCTCAGGAGATCGACTCCTTACACCTTAAAAATAATCATTAAAAATGTTTCAACTTCTGAATTTTTCTTAGTATGCTTAGTACTTGTCTTGATGGTAACAACACCTTCATGTGCACTTGGTTGCCCTGTCTCACTTTTCATAATATTGCAAAATGTTTTAATTTTATTATCAGAGGACCTAATTTCAAACATGATGCACATGCTTTTGGATTTTTAACAACTTTTCTTAATGCAGCTCAGTAGTTATTGCAATATTTGACAGTTTTGGGGTCATTACTCTTTCTTGCAGGTTCATACAGTTTCCTTTTCTGGTTACAACATACTTTTATTATTTTAGTAAGCCCTAGTTTTTGCATGGTTTCTTACAAATATATTTTACTAATTTCTTGGAGAAACAGTTGTCAAATATGTATCATGAGATAAGTAAGAGTTCAAATCAGTCAAGTTCTTTATAAACCACACCCAATTCTACAGGCTGTAGATTTTCTCTGAAATTTCTAGTTGTTATTTCATTAATTAAGCACATCTTTATCACCTGCCTGCCTGAGCTTCTCACTGGACAGAGGTATTTCCTTGAACTGCATTGTCCCACCTTAATGATTTTGTTATCAAATTAGCCAGTTTATAATTTAAAACGTTTACGAAACAATATCGCGCACACATTACCTGAATAATTGCAACAGGAAAGGAAATAACGGCCATTATATAGTGTATAATTCATTGAGCAGATTATTGTAGTCACAAGTGAAGACAAGAAAATGTATCAAGATTTGTTATACGTTGAATTTATCGTTATGGAGGCACGGTTACAGATCGCTACAACAGCGACCGGAAGGTGCCCTAACCGTAGGTGGCAACATCTACTAGGACAATGACCGGTGGAAGCTACAATTCAGCAGTCAGCCATCATTCGTAGTTCATGTGTGCACGACATGTGACGATACAGCCAACGTAGCCCATCGACAGAAGTTCTATTCATGTGTCTCGTCAGTCATCACTTTTATGTTTAACCCTAGTCATGCAGATTACAGACTCATATGTTTCGGCAGTGCTCACGTTTCTGCCCAAGATGAGGAACACAGATCATCCACCATGAGGCGATACAACAATCTAGAGCGTTACGTGAGCCCTATAGTCTAACAAATACTCTTGAGAACTGGCATAGTGACAAGAAGTGTTCACTACGCTCTGGCTTCCATCAGTTGGATGCCAGGATACACAACAAAAATGTGCTCGCAGTGCTCCCGACAGTAGAAGCTATCGATTCCACGATATTAGAAGATATCGATTCCACGATATTAGGGGACTGATGACCTAGCTGTTTAGTCCCCTCAAAACCAACAACAACAACACGATATTAGTTCAACGTCGAAGATAGCATCTTAGATGACGGCTAGAAGGACGAACTTACCCAGCTGGCTGGTGAGGACACCTTGTCTGCGTTCTCACCTCACCCTGAAGTAACCTGTAATGTCTGACGATGTAAGGACGCTGTCAGACGAAGCCGAACGTGAGGGGCACTGGATCGATTCTGGACGAGGGCACTTCACACCGCATCTGCCGATCTGCCGACTACCGTAGCGATGTACAAGCACTCGACAGAAATGGAAGGACTGGGTCACTAGGACACCTTGCCACGAGATATTCATACATTAACTCGAAACATTAATGTTTAAATATAATAAATAAAATAAAATTATATCGGAACTATGGTTCAGTGTGTGTCTGTATCTGGATGCAACAGTGCCTGTCTGCCACTGCTCTGTGAATATAACAATTGATCTGAATGTCTGTGGTTAAAGTAAGAATAAATATTGGAAGTAGTCAGCCTAGCATCGACTGACCGCGATATATATGTTCGCACCCTCTGTCGTTGATATATTAACATATTTCATGTCTTATACGAAGGTAATGGAATGTAATGTCGGGAAATCAAGCGATGCTGAAGGAATTAGATTAGGTAATGAGAGAATAAAAGTAGAAGATGAATTTTGTTGTTTGGGTAGCGAGATAACTTCTGATGGCCGAAGTAAAGAAGATATAAAATCCAGAATGGCTATGGGAAGAAAAGCGTTTCTAAAGAAGCGAAACGTGTTAACATCCAATATTAATTTAAATGTTAGGAAGTCTTTTCTGAAAGCATTTGACTGGAGGGTTATCATTGTATGGGAGTGAAACGTGGATGATAAGGAGTTCAGATAAAAAGATGATAGCAGCTTTTGAAATGTGGTGCTACAGACGAATGTTGAAAATTAGATGGGTAGATCACGTAACTAATGAGGAGGTGCTAAACCGAATCGGGGCGAAAAGGAGTACCTGACATATCCTGACTAAGAGAAGGGATAGATTGGTTGGACACATTCTGAGACATCAAGGAATTGTCAAATTAGCATTGGAAGGAAGTGTGTGGGGTAAAAATCGTAGAGGGAGATGGAGGGACGAATACAGTAAGCAGATTCAAAAGGATGTAGGTTGCAGAACTTCTCAGCTGAAGAGGCTTGCGCAGGGTGGGGTAGCGTGGTGAGCTGCATCAAACCAGTCTGCGGACTGAAGATCATAACAACAACATGTCTTATATAATGCTACCAATCGAATAGCAAAACCGATATGCACATGACGTCACAAACTAGACAATTACTGATACATCTGGCTACGGATCAGATAAAATAACGGTAAAACGAGCAATATGGTACATAAAAGAACAGCCGGAAGACTATAAACTGCAAATGTTGTTGGTACATTTCAAAGTATATTTTGATTACACACGATTATGTATAAAAATGCAAAACTAATATAGCGCCCACTCTCAGGCATATCCAATCATGTGCAAAATTGAATAAAAAATCTAACTTAGGAACAATGCTGAAATTTCTTTCGGTATTATACATTTTAGGGGTCTGGTGCACACAGTGGAGTTTTCAATATCCTTAATAATCCTATTTGTTCGAGTAGGTTCTTCAAATAAATGACTATTGTGGAATTATCAATGTTTCATTTCACCTCACCCTATGAATAGAAGCCACCAATCACCACACGCCCCGCTATACAATCCACATATTCGATTTTCATATTGCAAACTCCAACATTTACCACGATATTCTAGTTTATTCATACTGAACTATTAAATTTATTAGCGACATACTCTTCAGACAGTATCTATGTGTATCACCGAATGCATTTGCTAAATTATGTCAAGGTGTCGCACATAGAGTATATTACAGAGGCGTCAGAAACAACCTCCTGTGTACACTGGTGCTACGTAGAGTTTTAGAATTGTGGTATTACTTTGCATATGTTACACATACGACACCGAATCTACCAGTAAAACCCGAGCGAGGCGACGCAGTGGTAACGCAGTGGACTCGCTTTCTGGAGGACGGTGGTTCAAAGCCGCATCCGGCCATCTTGATTTAGTTTTCCAGTAATTAACTTGACTCACTGGTTCCTTTCAAAGGGCACGGAATACTTTCGCTCACCTTAAGCAAAAACTAATTCGAAGGTGTGCTCCGTCTGTAAAGACCACATTATTGACGGCATATTGAAAAACTAATCTTGCTTTATTCCTTCCTTCTACGTCCAAAATTAATCTAGGTATAATTTCATAGTTCAAGAAGAAAGGTTGCTTAAGTATTGAGATGAGTGAAAAAAAAAAAAAAAACTTTCCCCTATACTTTGTTTGAAAATATGAGCACAGTGATGTTTCCAACGAGTTTTAAGTACACTTTCGAACGATTTGTAAACTTTCTTTCGATTACATGTATTAAGTCAAATATTTAACAAATAAACTCGACGTAATTAGAACTAAATACTGTTATTATAATGCGTTAGTAGATTCATAATTGAGAGATGTTACAACCTATATGCAATACTTGGTCAAAACAGATCGTACTTGGTTACACAGACTTCGTTTGAACATATCTGAAGATCATCTAAAGAGAACTCGTTGTTGTAATGTATAAGATACACACAGAGAGAGAAAGAAAATATTTAGAAACATTCAACAATAAATGACTGATGTTTTGCTTGCAAAGGCTACGAATGGTAAGTGAAGTTATTATCATTATTTAAGTTATTTAAGTTATTTAAGAATATGCATGACCACAGTGGAACCATGATTGCTCTTATTTTGCAATACAGGAGTGTTAGATATCATCCCTACAGAAAGTAAAAAGTCCCAAATCTTGGTAGCCTAGATTGAAAGCTCTTACAATTATAAATCATAATTTCACTGTCTATCATCGAGGCCTTCCTGCCACATTCATTCAGATCATCGCCAGTTACCTCGATGCAAGAACTTTCCGTAAGAAAGTGTCCTTGGGCCAGTGCTATATAAAATGTACACGGCAGACTATTCAACTTTGCCCAGAGTCCTCATGTTCATGTATGTAGACGATGCAGCTTTAAATACACGAAGTCAAAGGCTCGAGGCAGTACAAAGAAGATTACAGGATATTTGCGGCGATATAGAGCTGAGATTATGTGGATCATTTATTGTACTTTTCTTATAAACGGAAGTCACTTGCGCTTCCATTTACTAGGAACATTTCACTGAATTAAAGATTCGCGGGAAATGCAAGCTAACTAACGGGCCAGTGCCCCTGAATACTCTTTGTAAAACCGACCTGGTACTCCATCCGGACCAGAGGACTAACTTGTATTCAGATCTCTCTGCTGCTTCTCTAAACCGCGAATACCTACTACTATGTCCTCCATTTCGGAGTTAGTGCTTTGATCAAATGATGGAACGTTTGTATGATCCTCCTGCGTGAATAATTTCTTAAAGGTTAAATTTAGAACGTCAGCTTTTCGTTTCCTTTCTTCTACTACTGCCCAAGGATAATCAAGGAGTGATTGATTTTATAATACTACAAGGTGCCAATCAAGAAATCAAGTTACATGATCCTTATTTCATGGTGAAAATTGCCTCTGTGATTTATAATCAATTTGCTGCGTATTTTGCAATACGCTTAACGAAAGACAGAGTATGACACAGACATGCCAACATCATCATTTGAAAGTGTAATTAGTGAATGCGAATGTGATTTGGAATGGGATAACGTGGATTTAGTGAGGTGTGCACATTGTTCTCTCCATATTTCTTTTAACAACTTCATCGAAATCCCACATCTGCACTATAAGGACTGATTTAAGCACTTTCAAGTGTGTGTTACTGCTGTAAATGTGGTTTGAGCTATTATAAGTACTTTAATCACAGAGTTTTGGGGGCTGCTGATTGGATGTGTAATTATACAATGATGGCATTAAATTACTGAAAATATAATGTTCTTCCTATTGTATTGATTTCTTGTCAATTTCTTTCTCTCTCTTAAAATGCAACGTTTTGTATGGAAATGACGCACACCACTGCCTATTATTCCAAGGATGATTTAGTGCGCCTCCGAGCGTTAGTAGTCAAATGTGTCCCTTATAAGTGATTTAACTGTTGCGGTTATCAGTCCTTAGTCTTACAAAATACCTAAACTAACATACGCTAATGACAACACACACACACCCTGGCCGAGAAAGGACTCGAACCTCCGACGGGAAGCATCCGCACACTCTACAGCAAGGCGCCTTAGAGCTCTCGGCCAGGCCACCGAAACTTGCGCATAATAATGTATATATCATAAAGTTGATGTTTCGCAACCGCCAAAAATATCAGTAAATCTAAAAAATTAGTCAAGAAGTAAATGTCCGCATTTCGGTGCAATGATAGCTGGGAAATCCTTAAGTATTACAGCAGTATTACATCTGTTGTTCCATTAATGTCATTCAAATAATCCAGAGATATGCGGATTATATATCATACAAGCAACAACAGAAAAGAAAAGGATAACATTTTGGAATACCTGAGGAATTACTGGTTGAAGGAACAGAGAGTTTATTGATCAATTATACAAAATGGTGGGAAAAAAATGAAAACAATTACCGAGTATATCTTTTCCCCTTCCACTGACGTATAATGTCAATTGAAGAAATATGTAAATTGTACAAAAAATCAAATGGGGGAGAATATTAAGGAGGGTTCAGGAGAGTAACAGATTCTGTGGAATGGATAACAAACTTAAGCTTTTCACTAAGGTAACATAAAAATCCAGCAAAAAACTTTATGATTGAAAATATAAAATATGTCAATTTTTATCCTTGACTGACCAAGTGAGAACGGGTAATTGGACCAAAACGATGTAGTGCATTAATAGAACAATTATTTGCAGTCAATATTTCTCTCATGAGATTCGTTGTCTAAGATTACGAGACATAGTTGGGTTTGGAGGCGATCTGATTGTTTTATAGTTTTCAAAATCAAATGCCAAGATCGCACATTAATAATTTATTCACTAACTACCGGTTTCGGTGAACCGTCACTGTATAAAAAATACACAAGTTAAAAACATGACAGCTGACAAAATACTGTAAGCTGTCATGTTTTTAACTTGTGTATTTTTATACAGTGACTAAGTGCAATGTTGCACTTGTTATTTTATACCCAACTTTTTAACAAGATGACCAGCTTGTAATATGTATATGACCAGATGATAGTGACACTGCACCGAAACCGATCGTCAGTGAATAAATTATTAATGTGTGGTCTTGGCATTTGATTTTGAAAACTATAAATCCTTGTCTTCCGATTAGTGTCTAATTTAACCCAGGATCATTCTAGTGGAGTAAAATATTCAGGGCTGTGAATTTGGAACTGGCAAGAAGAGAATAATAACCAATACCGTACTGTAATTTCTAAATTAAAAGTTATATGCCAGACCTTGAGAAATGAATAAAGTTGTGAGGCAGGTCTTTGGACTGCCTTCACTGTGGTTCATTTGCGTTTTGAAAAATCAATCTGAGAAAAGGATAAAATTACAGAAAATGAAAGGATAAACGAAGTTTAGCGTGAAAGAAAGAGGAAGAAACTTCTTGTTGACCGTTTACTTCTTGATGACGAATGAAGGATGATAGTAGAGAAACCACAAGATGTGAAGACAAGTTAATAACGCGCATGCCCTCATCTGGCATAGATAAAGTGGCGAGGTGTCTTGGCATGGAAAAGTTGAAGCCTTGGAATGTGAATGGAGGAAGTTGGCACCAGATGTGCACACATAAATCAACTGCTTTCCGTAAATTTCGGGGAGAGCGGCGATGAGTGCTGACGCCAGGTTCAGTCGGGCTGGGGAACCATCACAACAATTTCACCTCTCTATTGTGTTCCTGGAACCACTGCATCATATTCGTACCCTTGCAACATGTCGGTGTATTACCTATTCGAAAAGTACCACTGTCATTAGGAAACATGATTGTCATGAAGGGGTGTCCGTAGTAAGAAAGTAACGTACGATACTCTGCATTCATCATGGTGCATTGCATTGAAAGAGCTCCACTGGATCCATGGAAGTGCACGTAAATTTTCCCCAGAGTGTAATTGTCTCCATCTTACATTACAGGTCTCAAAGAGCTGTTCTCCTGGAAGACGACGGATTCTTCCCCTCCTAGAAGCACATTAAAGAAGGTTTGGTGATTCCTCAGACATTGGGCCGTCTGAATAAGAAAAAGCATACGCTGTAGAGAAGATACTCAGAGCAATGGTTAGTTCTCTGAGTAAATTCTCAATTTCGTATGAATAACAACTTGAAGCACATGCTCTGGGCAGGAAGTTCACACTCGCTACCTCCTCTACTTCTCGAGCAGGTTCTTCGTGTGTCATGGTCGATACAGAACAGCGTTCAGTCGTATATTTCTTCAAACTAGCCCATCAGGCCAATTATTCAGTGTTCAAATATGGAGAAGGCATCTACGTGTTCGGGAAGAACCGTATTATGTTTCAATATTATTAGTTTGTTTTGCATTAGCATATTACTCAGACCAAATATGGACTTTTTACTAAACTGTATTCTTCTGGCGATGTTCCAAAAGTTTCGTCATCCGAGAAACTGTTCTATTTTTGTCGTTGGGTTAGCACAATTTGCGAACGAACATTTTCATCTGTTTCAATGTGGAACTCTGTCAGAGCTTTCTAAAACGTGATCCTTCTGTTTAATATGATACCTAATGGACTGCGCATAAGCGATAGGCCATGCAATTTTATTACGAGAAAAAGACTGCTACGTATGTAAATAATCAGTTTTAAACATAACAGAAGTTACGATTACGAAGTCAATAAACGTATATTAAATAGACCTCCCACTTTGGGTAGAATGAAGACTACAAAACACAATACTTCGATAATGCAGAAATATTTATTTTGTAGTACAGTCTGTAAAGTCCTGGGATGCTTATGAATTAAGCGTTATAAGGCCTAATTAGTAGACTCTATTTCAAAAGACACAGTATTACTTCCTTATATAGCTGTTTACGACTGTAAATATGCACCAAAACAAACGGATAAAACAGGCAGCTGTACCCACTTCTGATTCATTTTTATGTCGGTAATAAAAAAAAAAAACTCTCGCATCATTCTCGTCACTATGCAAAATGCTTGAAGTATCACATTTATGATTTTTGTGACGGAAGCGACTCGTCAGCAAAATAATGTTTTTATTTGCATAAACTTTTTCGTTCCTCTCTTACTTCTTCAGACTACGTAAAAATGGCCTTTTCTGCCTGCAGAGTAATACGAAATCTGTCATATATTAAAAGAAACTTCGAATACTAAATCAGTCGGCCAGACAGAACTATCCGGCCGATTTTCTTCATTTTTGCTGTAAACGAAATGTATTCATTCGCACATTTGTCATGAAGTATAATAATTAACTTAAGTCTCCCAACTTTTACTTTTATTCATCACGGTATCCTTCTTCCTTGCATTGAATATTTTAACCAGTTTGTTTCCGATATATTAGGTTCTAATCAAGGTACGCAGTTCATTTTGACCAAATAACACTCAGCAGATCAAGCTCTTTCATTTGCGCTTTTAAACATTTGCATTGATTGATTCTGAAGAAAGCTATGCGTGAATATTCACCTTACTTTCTCTCCCAACTTTTTCGTCATTCCACTAACGGTGCGAAGTATTCGCACGATTCCTCTCGTTTTTATTATAGGCGTTACTCAGCTCTAAGTATGCTAGAAAGCTCAGTTCAGAAAACTTTGGGAGAAACTTCTTAGTTCTATTAATACGAAATATGAGAATGTTATACGTAATGAGCAACTTCCTCCACCCTTTTACTCAAACTGAGTACATTCTCAGGTGAAGTACATTCCGACTCGCTTTACTGATGCGAATCAGAGAAGTACCAGAATAAAGTACAAGCTCCATTTCATTCAAAATGTCCAAATGTTTGTACAACTTATGGGACTTAACTACGGGGTCATCAGTCCCTAAGCTTACAAACTATTTATGAACTAGCTAAGACTAAAGACGGCACAAATATCCATGCCCGAGGGGGGATTCGAACCCCCGACCGTAGTGGCCGTGCTGACCGTGACTGGAGCGCCTCAGTCCCGTCGGCCACCGCGGCCGTCTCCATTTCATTCATACCACCAAATGCGACGCTCTGCCGCTCCAGCAACGTCCAAAGATGATAGTCGCATGCTAACTCCCATCTCATCATGGTGTAATATTGGTTCATTATGGGTCATCGGCTGCAGTGGGCCTCCGTTGGGACTCACTTGTACTCTGACCAGCATTTCAGTCTGAAGTTAATTCCAATAGAGCTCGTCGTTTATCTACTCTGACTACGACGTCAACATCTGTAATGAGGTTTCGCTGTATGACTCTTCTGAATGTGGAAATATTTTCACCTTGGTTTCGCCATCTGTTGAAGACACCTCACTTGTGATGCACCTTTCGAAAACATGTGCCAAGCCTCCGGTCCATCACAAAATAATTATTATTATTTATGAGAAGGCTGAAAAGTAGGAAAACATTTCATAAAAAGCTGTTCACAGCTGAGGTGACCAATTTCAATGTTAAATAATTATTTATCGTGAAGTAGGTATTTAAACGAGATACAGACGAGTCAGTGGCGATAAAAACCGCAGTTATGTTAGAACACTATTTGAAAAAAGGAATTCTATGGCAGCTGTCTCTAGTAAAAATATATGGATCAATTTCTGTACACGGTATGCGATTAATAAAATAATTTATCCAGGATACACTACGCCAACATGGGCGAAATTACGCAACTGGATTTCTGGGTACGTGTTTAGCTACGTCTCAAGTACAGGCCAACCGTTCACCCCTCTTCAACGCTGAAGTTTGCCGTTAATACAAGACAACAGGATTTTATAAAATGTTCATATGAGTTCAATAACGCCACACTCACAGACTTTTTTGTATTTTTAAAATAGTTGAGTTTATTCGCCCATTTTCTCGAGACAGACAAAAGTCTTGAAGAGTGTTGCCCCAGATCAGTCAATATGTGATCAGAGAAACATTAACGTCCGATTGTCGCATAGTTTATTCAGCGAGTCTGAAAATGATTGATACGAAACTCGTTGATATGTTAGATAAGACGATTGGTTGATCAACTGAGAATAATTCATTATTTTAGAACACCGAGAAATCATACCATCTCATGTTAGGCCACTTAAAATTTTAACGTGGTAGTAATCAAGTGCCTGTATAGTGTATAAAGTTCTCGAAGTAAGAAGACAATACCAAAGGCTGTTCATTTGTAAGAGGGGTAAAATTACCCAGCCTGCAGAACACTCTTGTATTTCAGCAAAAGACATACGCTATTACTGTCTCTATACAAGCCACCCGTAATTACTTTTCGTTCGCCCTAAATTCGTAATTACTGTTCCCTCATGAAGTTTCAGTAATTACCTCCGTAATTGCTTTCCTTTTACAAACAGTACGTAATTTCCTTCTCTCTCAGGCGTAAACCTTACACTTTGCAGAATGGGTTACCAATAACGAATAAATCGTTTCATCTTTTCTGGTTGATGGTACAGTCTGGTATAAATAAGTCTACTCCTCTGATCGTCTTTGCTAATAATTCCTAACCCTTTAGCCCTATTATACAGACTTTTGAGTAATTATATTACTACGCCATGCGGGAATAGCCTTGTGATCTGGGGCGTCACGTTACGCATCGCGCTGCCGTTGGCGTTGGAGTTCGATTCCTCCCTCGGGCACGGTGGTGTGTTGTCCTGAGTATAAGTTACTTTAAGTACTTTTTAAGTAGACCTATGACTAGAGTACTTTGGTGCCTTAGAATTAGAAACATTTGAACGTTAATTAATATTCCTATGTGATCATCTGCGCTATCCATGTTTCTTATTTGTTGGGATATTTAAAGACGCAGCTGATACTGAAGAAGGTGTACGTTGTTAGCTTTCAAAGTTTTCACTGGAAACCTGCAGCAAGATAGATATATCGATTTAGCATGGAAAACATCCACCGTGGTACAATGAAAATGTTAGAAAGCTACTGAGAAAACAAAGACTGTTGCACTCTCGGTTCATAAGCGAACACGCAAATGATTACACGCAAAAGTT
Organism: Locusta migratoria; assembly: GCA_026315105.1. Classification (NCBI taxonomy): domain Eukaryota; kingdom Metazoa; phylum Arthropoda; class Insecta; order Orthoptera; family Acrididae; genus Locusta; species Locusta migratoria. The sequence goes on from CM048749.1 coordinate 153,090,995, forward strand.
AGTATAGATTCGTGCGTCTATAAAAAAGATCGATGCGCGAAATATACAATAATTACCACAGCCATACCTTAACAAAAGATCTTCCCGAGAACCCGAAAAAATTCTGGTCCTATGTAATAATTTAGTAAGGAGCGTTTACAACTAACCGCAAAGACGTGGGGACGAGCTGCGACAGGCACATACAACACGTTCAGCTATCGGCCATGGCCTTCTTCAGAAAACAGAACACTCACGCAATTACACAGGCACACAAAATAGTCATACAACCATCACCCAGGCTGCTGCACTTCCAATCACGCTCTGCAGTGAATCAGGGACGGGGCGGGAGGGGAGGAGAGGGGTAGGAAGGTTACGTCACGGTGGTGGGGATGAGTTAGATGGGAATAACGATATGCAGCTTAGGAATGGAGTACAATTTCAGGAAAGTATCCCTCTCCCTGGCCAAAACCCAATCTCACATCATATTCCTAAAATGCTGCCTAAGTCATGGTATCCCTCACAACGGTCTAACCTTAAAAATTCCATTGTCTGGATACCACCCCTCCTCCCACAATGACCTGCACCTTTTCAGATTCCACCAATCCTTGTCCCTCACGAACCTAGTCCTACAAAATCTCCATGGCTCATAAATCCCTTAGCTACCTTCTTTCCGTCCATAAGATATTACTATTGTGTAACCAAAACTACCTACATTCTATCTCCCATATCTAATCCTTTGCTCTCCAGCCACTGGAGGAGCATTTCAAACACCACCTCCACAAACTTTCCAGCCTGCTGACATCATATTGCCGCCTTGGAGCACCCATATCCAATCCTCATCCGACCCACAGTGTTCCTCCTCGTGAACTCCTCATAGCTCCCAGACCATGCTTAGCTGACCTCTTGAACCTATCTCACCCCTCCAAACTCCCTACCACCACTCTACAGACCTATTCCGCAAACAGATCTCCCGTGCCATATCCTCACACACCCCAAATCCTCCTCCTAACACCAGTAACCATCCACAAAAGAGCGCCCCCCTTGTCACCCAGTACTACCCTGGTCTCGAACAACTAAATTCCACCCTTCGCCAAGGTTTTTATTTTCTATCCTCGTGCCCAGAACTCAGAGACCTCCTGCCCAAGATCCTTCCCACCCCTCCTAAAGTGGAGTTCCGTCGCCCTCCCAACCTCCACAACATCCTAGTTCGTCCTTATGCCACCCCGAAATCCAGTTCACTGCCACAGTGATCATATCATTGTGGAAGACCCCGCTGCAAGACCTGTCCAATCCACCCACCCAGCACTTCCTATTCCAGTCCTGTCACAGGCTTATCCTACGCTATATGAGGCCAGGCCACCTGTGAAAGCAGCCATGTAATTTACCAACTGTGCTGCAAACACTGTACAGCTATCTATATTGGCATGACCACCAACCAGCTATCCATTACGATGAATGGCCACCGCCAAACGATGGCGAAAAACAAGGTGGACCACCCTGTGGCACAGATGCAGTGGAGCACATGCTTGATTTCAATGGATGCTTCACAACCCGGGCCATCTGGATCCTCCCATCCACCACTAGCTTTTATGAACTGCACAGATGGGAGTTATCCCTATAATACATTCTCCGATCCCGAAATCAACCAGGCCTCAACCTCCGATAACTTCCCTATATTTTTTTCTCCATACCTTACAGTTCCTACCTCTCTATCCCAAACCTCGCCTATTTTGAGTGGTGAGAGAATGTGCGATCGTGTGTGTGCGCATGTGTGAGCGCGTGCGTGTGCGTGTGAGCGCGTTCGTGTGCGTGTGCGCATGTGTGAGTGTGTGTGTGTGTGTGTGTGTGTGTGTGCGCGCGCGCGCGCGTGTGCGCACTCGCACGCGCGCCTTTGCGTGCGTGCGTGTGTGTATGTGGTCTTGTGTACTTGCACACATTTTGTATATATATTTATTTATTTTACTTAATTTTATTTTGTTTATTTATTTTCTCCCCTCACCCGCCTCCCCAATCCATTCCTAAGCTGCATATTCTTATTCCCATCTAACCCATCCCCACCACCGTGAGGTAACCTTCCTATCCCCTTTCCTCCCCTCCCGTCCCTTCACCGATTCACTGCAGAGCGTGATTCGAAGTGTGGCAGCCGGAGGTGACGGTTGTATGACTGTATTGTGTGCCTGTGTGACGAGTGTATCGTCAGGCGTGCCTCATGGGAGTGTGATTGGACCGCTGTTGTTTTCTGTCTACATAAATGATCTGATGAATACAGGAATTTGTAATTTGAGGCTGTTTTCTGTGGTGTATGTGAGGGTGTCGTCTGTAATTGACTGTAATAGGATACAGGATAATTCAGACAAAATTTCTAGTTGGTGTGAAGAATGGCAGCAAGCTCTAAAGATAGAAAAATGTACGTTGATGTGCATGAGTAGCAAAAACAATCCCATAATGTTCCAAAAGAGCATTAGTAGTGAGCTACTTGATGCAGTCGTGTCGTTCAAATGTCTAGGCGTAATATTGCAGAGCGACAGGATGTGGAACGAACATGTAAGAACAGTTGTGCGAAAGGCGGACAGCCGATTTCGGTTAATTGGGAGAATTTTGGGAAAATGTACTTCATCAGTAAAGGAGACCGCGTATAAAACGCTTGTACAGACACATCTTGAGTAATGCTCAAATGTTTGGGACCCGCAGCAGAGCAGTTTAAAGGAAGACATTGAAGCAGTTCAGGGGGGAGCAGCTAGGTTCGTTACTGGTAGGTTCCATCAGTGTAAAGTGTCACGGAAATGCCCTGGGGATCGCTGGAGGAAAGACGACGTTCTTTTCGAGAAATTGTGTTGAGGAAATTTTGAGGGCCAGAATTTGCAATCGAGTGTAGAACTATTTTCCTGCCGCCTACTTACATTTCGCCGTAATGTTCACAAAGACAAGAGAAATTAGGGCTCGTACGGATCCATATTGTCATTCTTTTTTCCCTCCTTCTATTTGGGAGTGGAATATCAAAGGAAACGCCTAGTAGTGGTAAAAAATACCCTCCGCAATGCAATTTACGGTGGATTGCGGAGTATATATGTAGATGTAGATGAAGAATGCTGCTGATCCTGCTGCTCGAGAGCTCACTGTACTGGAGAATAAAACTGTTGAGGGAGTTTGAATATTCAAGGTGACTCTGAACATGACATATAAGCCAGATGCCAGGCCTCCTCTTTTACATCCATTGGCGTTACATATTCGCATTTATTTTTTCGTAACTGGAACATCATTAATAGTAGTTCACATCCGTTATTCAACCAACATATTTGAGAACTTAAAGTGAAGCTGTTAATAAAATGATTTAACATCATCTGTGAACATCAATGCCTTGAACAACAGATAACATAAACCTTTTTTCCGAAAATTATGACTACAATAAGATAAGAAGCGTCGCAGAACGGGCACAAACAACGAAACGATACGTAATCGGCAAACTGCCATCATTGTTTGGACACCTAACGAATCTTGGAACGCAAGTAATCTAGCTCGACTTTAAACAATGATAAGTTCGAACCGATTCCTACAAGTTTGAGGTGATCCATTTCATAAACGTCTCCGGGGAAACAAAAATCCCAAGGAAGTACATGAAAATGGTGTTATTAGTTGACCATATTAATCTAACAAATTCACATGTTTTAAAAATGGAATTAATAAAATTCAATAGCTTTTAGACGCCTCAGTAAGACACGTCAGTCTCAAAGAAACCAAAACGTTCAATGCCATGATTATGCAGGTGCCTGACAAAATAATATGAGGCGATATTTATTTTTTAGTAAGATGTTGGCCAACCATTAACATGAGAATACCTCAAACATCGCTGAACCAATTCGTAAAATGTTTTTTATAGTTTACGACAGGATGTTACAAATTAATGTATTAAAACATCAGCCAGTTACTTCAACGTTGTTGGAGTGCTAAATTTGATTTTTTTTTTTCGTTCTATGAGGCGATCCAATTATGATATTGTAGAAAGATATAAAAAAGCCAAGATCGCTGATCATCAATTTTTATTTAAGACGACCGGTTTCGCTGAACTATGGCAGCATCATCTGGTCCAATAAATCATTTTACAAGGTTATAATCTTGTAATGTAATCAGTTGCTATGTAACATAATTTACAGTGCATATGTGCACTATGTCATTATAATAAAACATAATTATCACAGTGAGTGACAATAGCAAATCAGTCTGTTATGCTACCACTGAAGGTAATGCCGGCCGCGGTGGCCGAGCGGTCTGCGGCACGCCAGTCACGGTCTTCAGGTCAGGAGTTCGTATCCCCCCTCGGACATGGATATTTGTGCCGTTCTTAGTATTAGCTAGTTCATAAGTAGTTTGTAAGTTTAGGGACTGATGACGCAGTAGTTAAGTCCCATAAGCTCTACAAATATTTGAATTTTGAACTGAAAGTAATGGTAGAGACGATTGACTATTAAATAATGACAGAACCTCCTTCACGCTTGTCTTTAGGAAGCAGGAATATAGTATCAGGTAAGCTTCGTTTGGTATTTTCGATTCACAAAACGTAGTCATATGTAGGCGGCAATGTAAACGACGATTCATCGAACCATATCACATAAGTCCTGTTAGGAAGTGTCTACGTTTCATTATCGTGGCACCACTTACTCGGCTTTTACTTCAGTTATTAAGGGCTTAGAAACTGCAGCCCTTCTATGAATTTTAACCTCCAGCTTCTTTTGATAGAAACATTATTACTCTAGTGTTATATACGCATTTCACCGACCGTCCCTGTTGACCGTCGCATACAAAAACGTATGCCTTCGTACATTTATTGTGGAGAGCTGTTGCATCAAGCTATAACTACTTCGCTGAAATATCAACTTACAACAAGATGTACTATAGTGCATTTTGTTCACATTGTTTTGGACAGACCTTGTTGATCAAGTTTGAACTCACTATCAAAACACCAAAGATTTGTAGTTTGCACACTTTTTTCTGTTCTCCATCGATTTTCCTTTTGTGGTGTAGAATATATCGGGCCGTTATTTGTTGCGAATTGTTTATTTCACTGACGAGATAGCTGAGCTCTAAATAATATGTCCTCACGTTCTGGATCTGGCAGTTTATCTTAGGCACATCAACCGCCGCTTCTAGACTTGCAGGCCTGACATTTAATCTCGTTGTTTCACTGTCAAAATTTTCTTTGCGGATTGTGGCGGCAATTTTAACAAAAAGTTCCGAGGCTTATTTCCACTATCTGCTAAACCTAGGCACCATTTCTGGGATCAAATGTTACTGTTTTAGCATCTAATCAGAAAACTGCCCAGTTTCACATATAACTGGTGGCAGGTGGTATTACTTTTCTCGCAATCACTTTCGGTATTGAGAAACAATGCGCTGTACAGTGTACTTTGGAGAGTATTCAGCTGTTAATAGAAGTTGCTGACTGCATTAGTTTGACACTGCAGTGCAGGTTTCCTCTTGTGGCTCCAGTTATTTCGACTGATGCGCTTATCCAATTAAAGGCCGCTATTATCATTGGGAAGAAAAAGAAAAACGGTGGAAGTTGTTCCGATAACTTCGCATTCAGTGACCAACGTTGTCCAGCAAATTCTCACGCTATTAAGGCAGATTTAGTCGATTGCTATTGTTGTCAATGGTTCTTGGCCCTGGGACCATACAGGCATTTGAATTGTACATCTACATACATACTTCGTAATCCACCCAAAGATGAGTGGCCGAGGGTAGGTGGTACCACTACCAGTTATTTGCTGTCCTGTTGCACTCCGTTACAGAACGAGGAAAAATCGAATACTAGTATATATATGTAAGAGCCCAAATCTCACTGATCTTATCTTTGTGGTTGTAACGCGAAATGTAGGTTGGCAGCAGTAAAATATTTTAGTCCGTTTCAAATTCCGTTCCCCCGTTCCGTTCCCGAAAAGAACATCGCCTTCTCTGCAGTGACCCATTTGTGTTCCTGAAGCATCAGAGTAACACATCACGCATTGATTACCTACCAGTAAGAAACCTAGACACCCGTCTCTCATTTGCTTCTATGCGTTCCTTTAAACAGATGTGGTGGGGATCGCAAACACTTGAGAAATACTCAAGACGTTGTCGCATAATCGCTCTACATGGGGACTCCTTCACAGAAGAATCACACCTTCCCAAACTTCTCGTAATAAACCGATGTCCACATTCCGCATTCCCAACGACTGTCTTTTTTGGTCGTTCCATTTCATACCGCAGTGCAGTCTTACGCCTATATATTTGACATGAATGTCATGTAGCACACTCCTAATGCTTCATTCGAATATTACAGTATCGTCTCTGCTACTCATCGGCATCAGTTTACATCTTTCTCGTCTATCGCTAGTTGCTATTGTTCACACCATTTAGAAATTTAATCCAAGTCATACTGAATCGTACTACAGTTGTTGAATGACGACACCTCTTTATACAAAACAGCATTACCAGCATATAGCCACAGATTGAAATTTACTCTTTCCGTGAGATCATTTATATACATTAAAAATAACAGCGGACCTATCCCACTTCCCTAGTGCAATCCTGACTATATCCTAACCTCGTATCATCACTCGCCAACGAGAACAACGTACTTAAGTAGTCTTCGATCCACTCACATCTTCGGGTACTTATTCCATATGCTCGTACCTTAGCAGTCTGCGGTGCGGCAGTGTCAAACACCTTTCAACAGCCGAGAAATATGCAGTCTGTAGGTCCATCCATGGTAAACGAGATGTCATGAGAGAAAAGAACAAGCTTTATTTCTCACGATCGCTGCTTCCTAAATCCGTGCTGATGCAATAACACGAGCTTTCCCACCTTAAGGTCATTTATTACATTAGAACTGAGAAAATGTTCAGGTATTCTACAGAAAAATGATGTTAATGATATTGGCCTGTTGTTGACGAATTACTTGTTCCTTGTAAATGTCATCGCGGAATATAAGAAAAAAAGCTCTGCGAGTATTAAAAACTCAGATGGAAAACCAGTATTCAGCAAGAAGGGAAAGCTGAAAGGTGTAAATTATTCAGACAGTTAAGGGAAACGAAAACTTAATTTTGATAGGGGACTGGAATTCGCTAATAGGAAAAGGAAGGGAAGGAAAAATAGTAGGTGAATATGGACTGGGGAAACGAAGGGAAATAGGAAGCCGCATTGTCGAATTTTGCATGAAACATAATTTAATCGTAACACACACTTGGTTTAAGAATAACCAAAGAAAGTTGTATACGTGGAGGAGGCCAGGTGAAACCGCAAGGTGGTTGTTGTTGTGGTCTTCAGTCCGCAAACTGGTTTGATGGAGCTCTCCACGCTACCCTGCCTGTACAAGTCTCTTCATCTGAGAATACGTTCGGCAACCTACATCCTTTTGAATCTGCTTACTATATTCGTCCCTCGGTCTCCCTCTACGATTTTTACCCCACACGCTTCCTTCTAATGCTAAGTTGACAATTCCTTGATGTCCCAGAGTGTGCCCAACTAATCTATTGTGTTGTGGTCTTCAGTCCGGAGATTGGTTTGATGCAGCTCTCCACAAGACCCTATCCTGAGCAAGCCTCTTCATCTTCAAATAAGAACGCAACCTACATCTGTCTGAATCTGCTTACTTTATCCATCTCTTGGTCTTCCTCTGCGGTTTTTACCCCACACACTTCCCTCCAACGCTAAATTCACAATTCCTTGATGTCTAAGAATGTGTCCTACTAATCTATCACTTTAGTTAGGATATGCCAGAAATTCCTTTTCTGACCGATTTAGTTAAGCACATCTTCATTAGTTACGTGATCTACCCACCTAATTTTCATCATTCGTCTGTAGTAGCGCATTTCAAAAGCTTCTATCATCTTTTTGCTTGAACTCCTTATTTTCCACGCTTCACTACCATACAATGCTACACTCCAGACAAATACTTTCACAAAGGACTTCCTAACATTTAAATTTAAATTGGATGTCAACAATTTTCGCTTCTTTAGAAACGCTTTTCTTCCCATATCCATTCTGCATTTTATATCTTCTTTACTTCGGCCATCAGAAGTTATCTTGCTACCCAAATAACAAAATTCATCTACTACTTTTATTGTCTCATTACCTAATTTAATTTCTTCAGCATCGTCTGATTTTCCAACATTGCATTCCATTACCTTTGTTTCACTCTTGTTAATGTTCATCTTATATCTTTCTTTCAAGACACTGTCCATACCATTCAATTGCTCTTCCAGATCTCTTTCGGTCTCTGACAGAATTACCATGTCATCGGCAAACCGCAATGTGTTTAGTTCTTCTCCCTACACTTTAAAGCCCTCTCCAAATTTCTCCTTCCATTCCTACACTGCCTGCTCAATGTACAGATTGAACAACACTGTGGAAAGGCTAAAACCCTGTCTTACTCCCTTCCCAACCTCTGCGTCCCTTTCTTGCCATTCGACTCTAATAACCACTGTCTGGTTTTCGTATAGGTCGAATATAACTCTTCGCTCCCTATATTTACCCCTGATTCCTTTAGAATTTGGAAGAGTGTATTCCAGTCGACATTGTCGAAAGCTTTCTCGAAATCGACAAACGCTAAAAACGTAGGTTTCCCTTTCCTTAACCTATCTTCTAAGATAAGTCGTAATGTGAGTATTGCCTCCCGTTTTCCTACATTTTTCCTGAATCCGAACTGATCTTCTCCGAGGTCGGATTCCACAAGATTTTCTATTCGTCTGTAAATAATTCGTGTTAGTATTTTGCAACCATTACTTATTAAGCTGATAGTTCTGTAATTTTCACACTTGTCTGCACTTGCTTTCTTTGGAATTGGAATTACAATATTCTTCTTGAAGTCGGAGGGTATTTCCCCTGTCTCATACATCTTGCATACCAGGTGATAAATTGTTTCATGACTGGCTCTTCTAACGAAATCATCTACTCCAGGGCCTTGTTTCGACTCAAGTCCTTCAGCGCTCTGTCAAATTCTTCTCGCATTATCATATCACCTATTTAATCTTCCTCCACTTCGTCTTCAATTTCTAGAATACTGCCATCAGAGTTTATTTCCTTTGTATAGGCCCTCTATATATTCCTTCCACAGCTCAGGTTTCCCCTCTTTGCTTAGTACTGGTTTTCTGTATGAGTTCTTTATATTCATACAACTGCTTTTCTTGTCTCCAAATTTCTCTTATTTTCCTGTATGCGGTATCTATCTATCCCCTAGTTATGCATTCTTCTACGGTTCTGCATTTGTCCTCTAGCCATTCCTGCTTAGCTAGTCTGCACCCCTGTCAATCTCATTTTTCAGACGTTTGTACTCCCTGTTTCCTGTTTTAGCTGCTGAATTTTTATATTTTCTTCTGTCACCAATTCAATATATCCTGTATTATCCAGGGATATCTATTAGGCCTCGTCCTTCTGCCTATATGGTCCTCTGCAGCCTTCACTACCCTATCTCTTAGAGCTAACGATTCTTCTTCTACTGTATTACTTTCCCCAGTTTCAGACAATCCTTGCCTAACGCTCCCCCTGAAACTCCCAGCCACCTCTGGTTCCTTCAATTTGTCCAGGTTCCATCTCCTAACCTTTCTACTTTTCTGCAGTTTCATAAGTTTTAATCTGCAGTTCATAACCAGTAAGTTAGGGTCAGAGTCTATATCTGCCCCTGGATAGGTATCAGATCGATTTTATAATGGTAAGGCATAGATTTCGCAACCAGGTTTTAAGCTGTAAGACATATCGGGGCAGATATTGACTCTAACCATATCTTACTGGTTATAAACTGTAGACTAAAAGTGGAAAAACTGAAGAAAGGTAGAAAAATACGGAGATGGGACCTGAATAAATTGAAGGAACTTAAGTTTTTGAGTATTTCAGAGGGAACTTTACGCTACAATTAAAAGTAACAGGGGAAAATAAAACATTCGAAGAGGAAATAGGAAAATGCAGTAAATGAAGCAGGCAACTGGAGTACATACGACTAAGAAATGAGATTGACAGGAAGTGCAAAATGGCTCAACAGGAGTGGCTAAAAGCCAAATGCAAATCTGTAGAAGAATGTATAACAAAGGGAAAATTAGATACTGCCTACAGGAAAATAAGAGAGTCATTTTGGGACAAGAATAACAGCTCTACGAATATCAAGGTCTCGGATGAAAAACCAGTTCTCAGCAAAGAAGGGAAAGCTGAAAGGTGGAAAGACTACATGCAGAAGCTCTACAAATGGAATGAACGGAGAGACAATGTTGTAGGAAGGGAAGAGGAAATAGATGATGAAATAGTACTTTAATGAAAGGTAAATTTGACAGAGTCCTGAAAGACCTAGCTCAGAACAAGCCCCCAGGGGAAGATGACAATCCCTCAGAGTTACTAAATTCTCTGCGAGAGCCAGCCATGAAAAGCTATTTCACTTGGTGTGTAAGATGTATGAGACAGGCGAATACTCTCAGACTTTAAGAAAAGTGTAATAATCCCAATTCCAAAGAAATAAGGCATAGACAGATGTGAAAATTTCAGAACCATCAGTTTGATAAGTCAGGGCTGCAAAATTTTAACACGAATTATTTACAGGAGAATAGAAAAGCTGGTAGAAGCTGATCTCGGGGAAGATCAATTTGGATTCAGGAGGAACGTAGGAACACGGGAAGCAATACTCTACGACTTTTCTTAGAAGATAGATTAAGGAAAGTCAAACCTACATTTCTAACTTTTGTAGATTTGAGAAAGCTTTAAACAATGTTCATTGGAATACAATCTTTCAAATTCTCAAGTCAGAGGGATAAAGTACAGGGGAAGGAGGGTTATTTACATCTTGTACGAAAGCCAGACAGCAGTTTTTAGAGTCGAAGGGCTTGAAAGGGAAGCATTGGTTGGGAAGGGAGTAAGACAGGGTTGTAGCCTTTCTCCAATGTTGTTCAATTTGTACATCGAGCAAGCTGTGAAGGAAGGGAAGAAAACATTTGGAATATGGATTAAAGTTCAGGGTGAAGAAATAAAAACTTTGCGTTTTGCTGATGACATTGTAATTCTCTCAGAGACAGCAAAGCACCTGGAAGAGCAGTTGAATGGAATTGTCAATGTGTCGAAAAGAGTATAAAATGGACATTAACAATAGCAAAACAAAGATAATTTAATCCAGTCTTAGACAATCAGGCGATGCTGAAGGAATTAGATTAGGTGAGAAAACAATAAAGGTGGTAGATGAGTTTTGTTGCTGGGGTTGTAAAATAACATATGACGATCGCAGTACAGAAGATATAAAATGCAGAGTGGCATAGGAACAAAAGCGTTGTTGAAAAAGAGAAATTTGCTAACGTCGAATATTTAATAAAGTGTAAGAAAGTCTTTTTTGAAGGCATTTGTGTGGAGTGTTGCCTTGTACGGGAGTGAAACTTGGACGATAAACATTACGGAGAGGAGGAGGATGAACGCGTCTGAAATGTGGTGCTACAGAAGAATGCTGAAGATTAGGTGGGTAGGTGGCGTAACTAATGAAGTGGTACGGAAGAGAATTGGGGAGGAAAGGCACTTTTGGCATACCTTGACTAAAAGAAGGGATCGCTTGGTAGGACACAATCTTGGACAACAATGAATCTTAAATTTAGCATTGGAGGGAATTGTGGGGGGTAAAAACCGCAGAGTCAGAACAAAAGAGACGCATTTAGTAAGCAGATTGAAGTGGATGCGGGTTTTCGTTCTTATGAGGAGATGAAAAGGCTTGCTTAAGGCGGCTATGTCCCGCATTTGGATTTGTTGTCCCGCATTGGGATAATTACTACAAATGTCCCGCAAAATGCCAAAAGCGTCCCGCGGTCTAGTAATTTTAAAATAATTTTAAAACTGTTGGTCTAAGAGCACAAGCAGACTTCATTTACGGCACGCTATGTCATATTTCACAATGCATCATCTACGAATAAATGTCAGTCTTCTAACATTAAATACGAAAACAAAGAACACATCATCTATTTCAAAATAACAAAGTTGTTTTTGTTTTAAGCTGGTACTGCATTTGGTGATATGACGACTTATTAAAAAATTCTGTTTCTGACATATTTTCTGTGCCTTCTTAAGTACGTCTCAATAAGTATGACGGCATATTTTTCGGTGCTGACGGTGGAAAACATGATATAATACTATCAAAGTCTGTATAAACGTATTTAAAATTTGAGATGCAAATACAATATAAGCATTCATCTTACTTCCTTCAGGAATAAAAAGGTGGTGAAATTGTGAAAATGCAATAGTGAAAGTGAATTTGCATTGCCTGGATTAAGGCACAATTAAACTCTGCATTTCATCGAAAGAACTTATATAATAGAGTAGTTCAAATGGTTTTAAAAAGCAGTTTTCATCAAATTTAATTGAGGTCATTGCAAAACATAATTCTTTGGGCAGTGTAAGCTATTACCATAATGTATGGAGCACGATGGTGTAAGAGCTGCAACAATTGAAAGAAGTACAGACAACGAAGGTGATCGGAAAAACGTAACGGAGAAAGAATATGTAAAAATTGTCAGACCATAAAATTCAAAATAGAAGCATGAGCAAATATATGTAAACTGTAAAGACTGGTCACCCATGTAAGATATGTCACTTTAAATGCCCGCCTAAATTTCTAGGAGTTTCAGAATAACTGGTACAAAAGTCACGTGATCTTAGTCCTCCACAACCTCGAAATGTCCCGTATTGAGTTTTGAAAAAGTTTGCCGCCTTAGGCTTGCTCAAGATAGAGTAAATCGGAGAGCTGCAGAAAACCAGTTTCCGGAATGAAGATAACAACAACAACAAATCACGATCATTCAGGGAAACACTTCTATCGTCATTCGTCTTTTTTTCAAAGATTAATACAGCGTTGTAAAGATACAGGGGATGACAGTCAGGACTTGAACCAATGGTACGTCTGATTGCGGCCATAGTCTCGTATGGCCGTGTCTCTTGCTCGCTGTGTCAGGAGCATCTGCGTCTGCGGATGCGACTGTCCCGGCAGCGCTGTTGACGAGTATCACTCAGTCATGGCGGGAGCTCTGGTGGAACGTGTCGGCGGTAATCCCACACGGCGGCGCCCCATTAAACGTGAGCACTGCCATAACGTGGCAAATGAGTGGCCGGCGGCGCGATGGCTGCGCCAAGGATCAGCTTCATATTTCGGTATTAGCCTCCACACCTCCACACCCATACTCACAGCCACCAGCCCATCTGCGGACCAGCGACGGAGTGTACAAACTGAGCGCACGACGCCTCCGTCGTTCTGGTGAAATACATGCGCGCATTTCCATATTTAGTCAGCGGTGGTACGTAATTAAATAAATACGTGGCCGTAAATGCGTCACCTGTGGTACCAACGGGATATATGCGTTCAATGTTTGCTGCGTCCTATCCGTCCGAGCACTGAAACGTCACGAAATTCTAGCTTGACACGAGGGCTAAAGCATCACATATTGTGGTCATGTACAACGGTCGGAACTTTAATGGTGGCAACACTGGTGTGGAGACACTATGCAATATAATCTACAATTGTCCCTGATAGCACACGTTGTTGACATAAGCGTACCTACCTTATAGACGTGCGCATAATAGTTCGCGATCGGGAGCGCTCACGCCGCGAACTAGTTCGTTCTTTTAGTTCGCCCGCTCCAAGTGACGGCTGAACGCTATGGTCGGCGCATGCAGGTGGAGGGAGAAGTTCTCCCACCTAGTTGCTTCATGCGCTTGCTGCCTGAGCCGCTAACGATATCACGCAAACTAAAAGAAACAGTCTGTGGATAATTTCTCGCGTTTAAGTTTAAAGTTATATGATTATCTCGGCATTATGGAATTTATCAAAACAACACTTATTGCTCTCGAGGGAGTTTCTGCGATCTTCATATAAATAAAATTCTTGAATATCAGTCTCCAGAACGCTTTTATTTTCGAAAACATGACCGGTTTCGGGACAGCTGCCCATCTTCAGATGAAGTTACAGAGTAACCTGTCCTGTGATGAATGAATTTTCACAGTCTATTTTGCATAGGATCAGAATTTCTTCGGGATCACGAAAAGATCTTTTGCTGAGGTATGGCTGTGATAATTACTGTATGTTTCACGCATAGATCTTTTTATAGACACACGAATCTCTAACTTTTGCCTGTCATCATTTGCGTGTTCTTTTTTGAACCGAGAATGCAAGTCTTTGCTTTCTCAGCTTTCTAATATTATTATTATTATTATTATTATTATTATTATTATACCACGGTGGATAATTTCTACCTTTAATCTACTGTACACACACATATTTCTCAAATCCTTTATTTACAATGCACTTAAATTTAGTCCACAATTCCTCTACATTCATTGTACCGGAACTACACGATGTCCATTCATTTTCCAAGTACAATTCTAACAATTGCTTATCGGCTCTTCCTAACCAAATCACACTCATAGCCTTCTTCATTGGATTATGAACTTTTGTAACCATCGGCGCTAAGACGATATCATGATCACTGACTCCTGTCTCTACACAGACATCATTAATGGGGTCAGGCCTGTTCGTAGCTATAAGGTCTAAAATATTTCCATTCCACGTGGGTTGCCACTTTAACTGCTTGTAGTGACCACCACGGTTCAAGTTTTCACAACACAATTTATTTAAGTCAAAGAAAATATACTCTGGGTTCGTTAACCTGTGAAACTAAACACAATTTTTTTATAGAAACAAAAATCCCCAAAACCAAACATAGATTATAGACTCGTAGGTCTAAAGCTTAGTCACTAGCATAGATCAGTTCGTCACTCGCAATCCACCAGGTAAACGTTCCAGCCGCTTCGGGAGGCCGTCGGCGAAGTCGATAAGAATCGGCGACCCTGCGTAGTGGAGACGGTCCTAGGCGGCGAGAGCGAACACACGAACTCTGGCTCATCGGCTGGCTGGTTGGCTTAAGTGGATACATTGAGCCAATCAGAAGGCAGGCGGAAGGATACTCAGTCGGTTCACAGAGCCACCTGTAAGAAATAGTCCTTACTACTTCTGTTTGTTTTGAAGTTACGGTTTTTGTATGTTCTGGTCTTGTGTTGGCATCTGGCAGGCGCTGGTCGGCCTCGCACCGCCTGTCCAGTTGCGTTGCCCGCTTGACACACCTGTTGTGAGATATGCCCCAGCTAGCAGGCGTTTGGACGGCGGCATCAGAGCACTGCTCAAGACAGTTTTTGGAGAAAACGTATGTCTGTGATACTTTTTAAGGGAGGGGGGTTAATAAATCGTTGGTAGGTGTAAAATTATTTGCTATGTTATAGCAAAATTTGTGAAGGAATATTGTCTACAGTGGCGTACCAACTATTGCTCTAGAATAAGGAGGAGGAAGGAGCAATAGAACAGATATACTGACTAATTCGACCTACCACGATTGTGGGCTGGGGGAGGTAATGAGGTCATGGAACCTTCGTTTTGCCGAGGTATTCCCGTTTACGTTTACCAGAAAAAAAAAGGGACGTCCCATCAGTCCCAGCAACTACTGTTCCAAAGTGCTGGGACAACTGGAGGGAATGTATTAGTTATAAGATACTGTTCCATAATAACTGGTGCAAGCTGGCCGCGGTGGCCACGGTGGCCGAGGGGACTGAGGCGCTCCAGTCACAGTCTGCACGGCCACTACGGTCGGGGGTTCGAATCCCCCCTCGGGCATGGATATTTGTGCCGTCCTTAGCTAGATCATAAGTAGTTTGTAAGCTTAGGGACTGATGACCCCGTAGTTAAGTCCTATAAGTTCTACAGACATTTGAACATTTAACTGGTGGCAATATAGTTTATTCACTAGCTCTGCCTAAAAATCAAATAAAGGCAAGTGACTATGGGCGGGCAGAAACCGTTCCTTGCCTATCCATAATTTAAAATGTGTGTGTGTGTGTGTGGGGGGGGGGGGAGGCGACAAACCTTCCTGCCCTCCCCACCCCTTTCCCCAATTGATGTGCCTTTGATTATAAAATTTTCGAAAATGACGGAATATCGAAACGCGTAAGGCATTAATAAAATGATCTGTGTAATCAAGACACATTAAAAATATTCAAATGTTTGTAAATCTATCGGACCAAACTGCTTGGTCTCCAGTCCGTATCTTACAAACTACTTGAACTGAGGTAAACTAACCTAAAGACAACACACACACACACACACACACACACACAGGCCACAGGGAGGACTCGAACCTCCGACGGTGGGCAACCGCTCGGCTACTCCACTGCGGCAGAGTTATACGAGGTATGTCCAAAAAGTAAATTCCGTTTGGTTATATAAAACAAACGTGTACAGATACAGAAAAAATATTTATTGTACAAAAATATGCAACTATCAAACTACTTTTCTACATAGCTTACGAAACTTTGTAGGCATTTGTCATAGCGTGGCAGAAGTCTTTGTATGCCTTCTTCGTAGAAGGTTGCCGCCTGTGTATTCAACCATGTGGTAACACATTCTTTCAGATCGTCATCATCGCTGAAATGTTAACCACCATGGACAGATTTTAGGTGTAATAAGAAAGGAGCGAGACTGTACGGAGGATGATCAAACACGTCCCAGTTCACGCTTCAAAGTTCCGGGGGCGGAGGCTGCGATAGCGTAGCTGATTAGCCGAGTGGCTGTCCTCTGGGGCACGGCCCACTGTCTCATGACCACCAGCCAGTGAGTTACGCTGTCGTAGTCTCCGCCCCCTAGACTTTGAATTGAAGGGTTGTACCTCCCAAACTAACAGTTATAGGAATGTAGTTTAAACTGATTTGGACGCAGATGGTTTCAACGAATTCAATGCACGATAGAAAAAACTATTGTTCCTTAAAATATATATATATATCTTTGTGCTGTAACTCTTTGGAAAATGATACGATAAACTATGTTCATAGCTCCGCAGAAAGTGTAACATTTCTTGTGTTGACCTACCGCATTAAAATTTCCCCTCACCTATCATTTTATAAGTTACAGAGGCAAACACACTTAGTGAAACACCCTGTGTAACCAAACGGACCTTCTGGACGCGGCTCATATTTGTAAATCTATCGGACCAAACTGCGTGGTCATCAGTCCGTAGCTTACAAACTACTTAAACTAAGGTAATCTAACCTAAAGACA
Source organism: Locusta migratoria (assembly GCA_026315105.1). Lineage (NCBI taxonomy): Eukaryota > Metazoa > Arthropoda > Insecta > Orthoptera > Acrididae > Locusta > Locusta migratoria. Next base: position 153,108,057 of record CM048749.1, read on the forward strand.
GCACACACATCCATGCCTCAAGGAGGACTCGAACCTCCGACGGCGAGCAACCACGCGCTCCGCATCGAGGTGCCTTAGACCGCTCGGCTACTCCATCGCGGCAGAGTTATATTATTTCCAGCTAATTATTGCAGATTCTCATCTCGAATCTTCACACGCGAAAACGATGCGCCAGAAATTTAGTTATGCACCGCAGTGTTTCCGTCAGAATACGAAAGAGTTGCTCGCAAAGAGAAAGAATCGGAGGGGCCGGAGGTTAGGGATTCAATCTGGACGAGCACATGTGGCGCCGCGCCGGCGCGGGTCGTCTACTTGACAGCCTCTTGACCGGAGGCCGTAAAGAAGTTTATGGGTGGCGGTGCGCGGCGCGGCCGTGTTTTATACAGCGGCGCGCATCTGTTGGCCGGGCGGGCGGCGCGCGTAAACAGGTCAGCGTTTCTCGCGGGGGCGATCGCTGCCTGCTCCTGGTGCCTGCTGCCTGCGGCAATGCGGCCGGCAGGTGGCAGCCGGGTTTACGAGGGCCGCAGGCGCGCCGGCGACATCAGCCGGCAGCGGGAGCGGCGCGCGCGGCTTTTGTCACAAGTGGCCGCAGCCAGTCGTCATTGGGCGCAAAAGCTGTCACGGCTGACGGCTGACAGCAGACAGCTGGTCGACATCAGGTTGCAGAAATTCCCTCCTTAGCAGCAGCTCTGACTTCTGCACATTTACTGCACGGAGCTGAAGGAGGGAACGAGGGCTAACAAATACTTCTTGAACAAACTCCTTTACCCACGTTAGTCATAGTTTCATTTTGTTATGCTGTTTTAATTATTCAGCAATGAGCTCATTGAAACTTCCTGGCAGATTAAAATTGTGTGCCGGAACCGGGACTCGAACCTGGGACCTTTGCCTTTCGCGGGCAAGCGCTCTTCCAGGTTCGAGTCCCGGTTCCGGCACACAATTTTAATCTGCCAGGAAGTTTCATATCAGCGCACACTCCGCTGCAGAGTGAAAGTTTCATTCTGGAATGAGCTCATTGTTAAAAATCTAATTTAACGTTTATGCTTTCTCTAAAGAGTCAAACTGTAGGATAACATCCTACATTCCTATCGCAGCCTTAGTGTACGTTTATGCTGCACCTCGCTGTACGCTGCTCGATGACATGGCACGGCGATGATGAATCAAACCCACAGAGTCTTTCCAGCCCATTTAGCGTGCACCATCGCAGCTTGCCCAGCTCGCTGCTCGCTACGATCCTTGCCAGGCGATGATATCAAACTGGTCTGTTTCGCGCTATTTCGCGCTGGTCTGAAACTTGCACTGTGATTGATTGCTTCAAGATCACTCTAGCAGAGCGGCGGTTTGACTGTTGCGCATGTGGAACTCTGGTGCCCATCGCACACAATATTGTATGTTAGAGGTGGTTTCAATACAGGCAGCAATGAGTGAAGATCTGAAGCAGATGATTGTTATGTCTGAATAAGCAATGGTCATAGTTTTCGAGCTGTTTGTTTTTAGTACTTGTCAAAGTATCCGTAGTGACTATGTTCAGAATTCAAAGGATGCACTTCATATCTACTCTTCCTTCTCCTTTCCAGTATCAACATTTTCGTAGCGAACAAATCACTGTCACTGTGGTCAGACCATGTGGAAAACATGTTTAAGGCTTCACGCCACTGCAGTTGGGCACTCAGCTGTAATGTAACAGCTGCAGGAGAATACACACAGCGATCAGCGAGGTGACTGCAGCGTGAATGCAACAGCGAGCTGCCAGGTGCCAGCAGCGAGCAGCAAACTACCAGCAGCGAGGTGACAGCATAAACGCACCCTTATCCTATTCCATCAGAGACTAGGCCACCTGTGACAACTCTGCCGCAATCATGGCACAGCATTTTTTTATACTTCTATGACCAACAATCAGTAGTCCATCCGCTTGCTCAAAGAAGGTTCCGTACAATGATCCTATATTCAAGAAAAGCAGTAGGAGTAACCCACTACAGGCATATTTCATTGACGTCAATTTGCAGCAAGGTTTTGGAACATATCCTGTATTAAACTATAAATGAACTATCTTGAACAGAATGATTTATTGACCCAACACGGGTTCAGAAAGTATCGTTCATGTGAAACACAAGTAGCTCTTTACTCACACGAAATGATGAATGTTATCTACAAGGGCACTCAAATTGATTCTGTATTTCTTGGTTTCCAGAAGGCTTTTGACACCGTACCTCGCAAAGGTCTTTTAATCAAATTGCGTGGTTATGGAATGTCACTCCAAATTTGCGAAAGGATAGGAGATTTCCTATCAGAGAGGAGACCATTTTTAGTAATCGATGATATCGGGCGTTCTACAGGGTAGTGTTATTCGTCTTCTCCTGTTCCTTATTTACATAAACGATCTGGGAGAAAATGAAAGCAGCTCTCCTAGGTTGTTTGCAAATGACGCCGTCATTTACCGTCTAATAAAATCATCTAAATATCAAAACCAACTGCAGAACGATCTAAATAATATATCACTATGATGAAAAATTTGGCAGTTTAAATAATGCGAAGTGTGAAGTCGTCCACATAAGTATGAAAAGAAAGCTGTTAAACTTTTATACAAGTTAAATCAATCAAAATTGAAGGCCGTAAACTCCCATTCCAGATCGTGTATCATTTCCATAACGCTAGAACAACGGCGTTTACCGCTACGGGGTGGGCTACTTACGAAACTGAAATCGGCAACATTCTCCTCCGAATGCGAAAATATATTTTTCAGTCCCAAAAAGAAATAATCATCAGAATAAAATACGATAAATCAGAGCTCGAACGGAAAGATTCAGGTGTTCTTTCTTCCCGCGCGCTATTCGAGAATGGAGTGGGAGATAATTGCATTAAGGTGGTTCGATGAACCCTCTGCCAGGCACTTAATTGTGATTTGCAGAGTATCCAAATGTTTGTATCGCTTAGGGGACTCAACTACGGGGTCATCAGCCCCTAAACTTACAAACTACTTATGAACTAGCTAACACTAGAGACTGCACAAGTATCCGTGCCCGAGGGGGGATGCGAACCCCCAACCGTAGTGACTGTAGAGACAGTGACTGGCGCGCCGCAGTCTCCTGGGCCACCGCGGCCGGCTGCAGAGTATCCCTTGTAGATGTAGATGTCGGAGGAACGAACACTGCCACACTGTGGTAAAAAGAACGGTGGAGGACTCTGTGGAGCAACACAGATACTAGCAGTTATTCAATACTGCATAAATGGGAGTTTTACCTACAATACTGAAGTAAACTCACAAGGGACATCTTTGACCTCGAACGCTCGGAGCAGCACGAAACCACGCTTGGTATAGCAGACAACAGGACAGTGGTGTGCTTCATTTCCATGCAAAACGTTGCATTTTACCTCTAGTAACGTTTTAACAGAGAGGAACAAAGTAACAAGATATCAATACCATAGGCAGGAAATTAAATGTTATTTAATGGCGACAGTGTATCATTACATATTCAATCATCAGAGTCAAAGGCTCTCTGCTTAAAGCACTTATTACAGTGCAAACCATACAACAGTACCACACGCCGGAAAGGCCTCACAGTTCCGATGCGAGATTTGGATGATGTTAAAACGAAGTGGGAGAAAACAATGTGACACCTGACTAAAGCAATATTATCACACGAAATCGCTATCGCATCACGCACTCCCATACCAAAAGCCACACTGTTACTTTTTGAAATGATAACTTTGGTATGTCATTGTGCTACCCTGACGTTCGCCAAGTCTGTTCCAACATAGGTTTACACGTAGGTGCAGCAAATTGATTGTAAATCGCAGAGTGAAGTTTCACGATGAAATAACGATCATACACCTTCACTTCGAATTTGGCACCGTTTAGTGCTTCAGAATCAGTAATACTTCTCATATATAATTAACATTGCTGAAAGAAGTTACATCAAGTGCTTTGCAATATTTTGTAGTTTTCGTTGGCAACATTTTCAGTGTAATATCTTTGTTTCGAAATATATCCGCGAAGTCCTTATCTGCCGCTGCGGTGGCCGCAGGAACTGAGGCGCTGCAGTCACGGTCTGCACGGCCACTACGGTCGGGGGTTCGAATCCCCCCTCGGGCATGAATATTTGTGCCGTCTTTAGTATAAGGTAGTTCGTAAGTAGTTTGTAAGTTTAGGGACTGATGACCCCGTAGTTAAGTCCCATAAGCTTAACAAACATTTGAAGTCCTTATCCTCGGCCCCGATGTCATTTCCATATTCAGCAAGTAGCAACTTGGTCAGCTAGGTCCATAATATTTGGATCACATGTGTAATTAATTACCTTCATGATAACACTGCACTGTAAACAGTTCACACAGTAGTCTAACTCGCTTGCGAATACTCCAAGACACAAATACGTACTGCAGCTGTAACACTCAGCATCTGGATCACTGGTTAGTGCAGCTACACTGCAGTGGTGCTAGAAGACAAGTGCAACGGTTTGCAAGGAAATGACGCATTGCACTGATTTGTTTATAACTGTTTGTTATTCTAAGCAAGGTTTCGTGCGGTTTCGAGCGTTAGGTCGAAGATGTCACTTATCAGTGAAACTGTTCACAATAGTTAATTGTATCACAATTGTCTTTTGTAAACTAACCCTCACACACAAGACAATCAAATATGTAGAGATTAAACGGAAGTCTTTAAGTAAATCGTTGAGGCGCACAGACAGATCTTCGGTGAAATCGTATACAACGGATTCAGAACACATACTGTAGACTGTATACACCGGGTGATCAAAAAGTCAGTATAAATTTGAAAACTTAATAAATCACGGAATAATGTAAAAATTGACACACATGCTTGGAATGTCATGGGGTTTTATTAGAACCCAAAAAAAGTTCTAATTCGTCCCACAGATGGCTCTTCATGTGATAAGAAAAGCAATAATTAGCGTAATAAATTAAGACAAAGCAAAGATGATGTTCTTTACAGGGAATGCTCAATATGTTCACCATCATTCCTCAACAATAGCTGCAGTCGAGGAATAATGTTGTGGACAGCACTGTAAAGCATGTCCTGAGTTATGGTGAGACATTGGCGTCGGATGTTGTCTTTCAGCATCCCTAGAGATGTCGGTCTGTCACGATACACTTGCGACTTCAGGTAATCCCAAAGCCAATAATCGCACGTACTGAGGTCTGGGGACCTGGGAGGCCAAGCACGACGAAAGTGGCGGCTGAGCACACGATCATCATCAAACGACGCGCGCAAAAGATCTTTCACGCGTCTAGCAATACTTGCTTTTTTTCTGACTTTTTGATCACCCGGTACATACTCGGAAGGAACCGCCGATGTACCCGCCGAGTTCGTCCTATATGGCCGGGCCTGGCCTGGCGTAGTAATCGTAGTTTACTACGAAGGGGCGGTGATCTGTGTAAGAAAAGTTGGAATTAGTCTGTAGCATGTTTATTTTCTCTCCGCGTGTTTTCAACTTGTAACGCGGGAATGTAGCGGTGTTACGTTTTTAAACGCGCAGATGTGTTGTGCGTTAAGTCTGTCGGGCAGGAGCTTCTTCTAGGGAGGCGGGGAATATACAATGTGTGAAAAGTTCGGTGAATAATCCCATATTTTAGAAACCGCGCTGGCGAGGATGAGGTAGCCGCGTATACACATCGAAGGACATGTCAACAATCACCCCCTATCGTGGAAGGTACTGCAGTGAAGCCGCGGTATACGCTACGACCCAGCTATTACTGGGAAAACTCGTGTCATTGTAAGTTGGAGCGTAAAATGGAGCAATGGAGGATCGCGTTAACATCGAGTTATGTTTCAAATTAGGCAAACCGGCGACGAAGACCCATGGACTGTTAGTGCAAGTGTATGGTGGTGAAATAGTGAGTAAAAAAGTGTGAGAGTGGTTGCGGAGATCCAGTAACTCGTGACCTTAGTGCCTCCAGAGATTCCACAAAAACCGTCTTTCACAGTGTCCGACAGGTGTGCAACCAATGTAAGAAGAGAATGGCAGGTAATGGTGATTGCTTTGAAGGCCAGTAATGCATATTGCAACTCTTGTTTCGTATATTTCCTGAGACCTTTCACCGAACTTTCCAGACGCACCTTATACCTCTGTTACTGAAATTATCCAGGCTTTAGCCTACGGCACCTATTCCCGCACTCCCCACACCTAGCAGATCCCGCTCACGTATGCTACACCTCCACCATTTCTTGTTAACCAGCGCATATACTAGATTCTTGCGCTCTTTATAGTAATTCCTGTTTTGCTTCCCTCTCCTTCATTGACACCCTTCTCTCTTGCCACAACGTCCCACAGCATTCGTAAACTGCATTTCTTTCCAGACAACTACATGTACTGTAGAGTATAGCTCTACCCTCGCCCTACTTCATCCCCCTCCCGTCGTTCCATTCCCCTCCCAATACCAGACTATGCTCGTTACAGGGTTCACTTGGAATACAGCTGCTGGAAGTAGTTGCAGTGTTATAGTGGTAGTGAGAGATGCCTGTTTGACTGTTTTGATGAGTGTTTGCTGTACTGAACAAGGCTGTGGCAGAATATTAAACTGCAAGCGCGCGCTCATACGCGTAGTGTGTATGTGTGAGTGTGTGTGTGTGCCGCGGCGGAGCGGCCCAGCGCATTGAGGCGCTAAGCTAAGATGCGCGAGACCATTCCCCGTCGGGGGTTCCAATGCCCCTCGGGCATGGATGTTTATGTCGTCTGTACTATAAGCTAGTTCATAAGTAGTTTGTAAGTTTAGGGATTGATGACCCTGCAGTTAAGTCCCAAAAGCTTTACAAACATTTGATTTTAATACACACACACACACACACACACACACACACACACACACACACACACACATATATATATATATATATATATATATATATATATATATATATATATATATATGTGTGTGTGTGTGTGTGTGTGTGTGTGTGTAATCCCCTTTTATATATGTGATCCCGGTCAAGGTAATTATGGCAACAACCGCCTTCTTTATTTATCAGACATGGGATCAATCGGGCAGTTCCTAGCTTGTGGAATAGGAGAGGTGCTGGGACCAAACATACTAACTTTATAATAATATTAATTATTATCTTAAACCACAGGAGACAATTTTACTCTGACAAATCGTTAATATTCATTAAACCATGTTCCTTTGTCATGGACTGATTGCTGTCCCTTGATCGAAACTCTTTGGTGCAATCGATAGGAAGTGTGCGAGACGAACGTGTGGAAAAAAGAGGAGGCCCTCTGACGAGCGAGGGGGTGGCGCTGCTCCTGCGTGTTGTTGGTGACCGGAACGCCTAGCAAGCATGTGTGTGTTTGGACAGCTGCTGGAAGCTCAGGAACGTTCATGTGTGAAGGATCGACGAAGAGACTTTCGCCATTTCTGAATAAGACGTCGACACGCTGTGGTTGCCCATTAGTGTAAACTGACGGTATGTCGCTTTAGAACTTTTGAAACTCGAACTCGCCCCTGTCAAGTGATATTGTCCCTTGGGTAGAACTGTTGTGAACTTTTCTAAGAGGGGAAAATACGGACAGCACCCGTAAGCAGTACGTCATTGGTTGGCTGGACCTAAGGAACGATTTGTTACCTGCTGTAGTAGTTGATCAGGAAGTCAGTCCTGTAACGAGGGGTGTAAGGAAACAAAGGAGAGGGATTTTATTAGGTTTTTGTATAGCGAGAAGGTGTGAGTGGAAAGAAAAAAAACTAAAATTTTGCTTGCGTGTTAATAAATGTGTTGTTGTGGTAGTAATGATTGAGTAACGTAACTAAGCTGTTTTTAATTCCGTGGTTAGCTACTTTAGACTCGTAATTACTGCAAGTGGTGTGATTAAATTTTGAAATAATTAGCAAAACAATTAATATGATTGACAAAAACTATGGCACTGTCCGACTAACTTTCCGTACAAAATATCCAACGTAGACCGTGCACACACTGATATCTGAAAATAAACTACCGCGTCTGTGCAATGCGTACGAGCTACTTAGTACGCCTGTGGTAGTAATAATTTTGAAAATAATAAAAGTAATAAGTTCAGTACAAAGTGGTTGGCAAGTGGATGCAGTCCAATCACTGCAGTCAGTATCTGATAAAATTAAAGCTACTATGTAAACAGTAAAATTTACGTAATTCAGGCTTGGTGGATAAATGCATACGATAATCGTAAAAGTTTGGTTCTTTATAGGATAGATGTGGCGGTGGTAACTATTGTTCAACTCAGTTTTGAAAAATCTGTTACTCATAAAATCTGAAGTAATTACTGTAATAAAGTTAGATTGCTTTCCTTAATTTGTAAAATGTTTATGAAGAATTAATTTTACTATTGGTTGATTCAGTATCATAACACTGGCATGCAACAGTTATGATCAAGTACCGTCAAATTTAGCAAAATAGTCTCAATCAAATAATTAACACTGTCTCTATTCTTCACGTGAACTCTCTCTCTCTCGCTCTCAAAATGATCGTATTGAAATATTGATTAACCAAGTCAAAGTTCTATTACTGCTACGTAAAAATCAAAATCTTGTCACAATGAAATAGTCAAACATTTAATTTCTAATTTCTGCAATTACGTTAACCTTACTCTTTCTTAATCAGTTACTTTAAAATGTTTGATTCTGGACACTTTGTTCATCATACATTGAGGATTGTTATACTGGGCAAGAATGGGTAACTAATTGATACAAATAAGATATTTTGATAAGAGTCAAACATGCATCTACATTGATTACAACAAATTACATTCAACTTAAATTAATCATTATTCCAGCGATGTGCTTCACTGTAGCTCGACAATGGATCCTTTAGAATATGCAGATTACAATAGTTTCATTTAATACAGAAATCGTTTTGCTGGCTCTTCCATTTGCAGCTTGTTAGCAGTATGCAGAGATACTTCGCGAATCGCGTAAATATTCGCGACCGTTAGCGTCTGCGATGACGCTACCGCGTTTCAGACGTCTGGACGGACACCGAACACGCAACGAATTTCTGCCTCAGCAGATCAAAAGAACGAATAGTTGCTCAATATCTGTTTTATTTCACTTAGCTACTTTTAAACACTTGTTTCATTCATACTTTTCATATCATAGCACTTTTAACACCTTTTTACATTCACTTTGTAATAACAATTTGTTACATATATTGTTTGAGCACTCCGCGGACCGCGTACGAACGTCTGTTCTATGTCACGGGGCGGCAGATACTGCTGCTTGTCTGCTCTCCAACAGGCGAGCGCTGCTGTCCAATAAAGTCTCTGACCTGAGGAGATTTTTCGACTACAGTATATAACGACATTTTGAGCTTGTTCACAGTGAAATATTTTACATACGTAAATTAAACATGACAAGTAATTACAGTAAATACAGAAAACATTCAAAGTACAATAAATAAATAAAATAAAATATACATAGATAAATACAGTACACAGATAATAAATAAATGACATGAAGTGATTATAGTTGCATTACATACATAGATTACGTCATTAATTAAATGACATTAGAACATAATAATTATTACGTTTACACTACAAGCAGGATCATATGAACAAAATCTCTCAAAATGAGGCTTATACCTAGTCATGATGTAAGGGTTACCTTACAGAGGTACTATTGGTACGAAAGCATGGCCGGTCTATTGGGTGGGTAGACGTTAAATAATTTTAAGTCAGGTTAGTTTGTATGTGTTACTTTAATAGGGCTTTGTTTATAATTATTGTAACTTCTCGCTGCGTGTTATTGTTTGAAATGGTGAAAGTTCCTTGCATTGGCTGAGTATTAATTATGGATATCACTTAGAGCTCTCATAATGTGTTGATTGAATTTCCTGTGGTAAACTGATTGGAATTATATTGCATGAGAATAAGAGTAGTTAATTTTCTGTTGAGCTTTTAAATTATTTATCTGATGTACTCCTAAAGGTTTGGTTGGACAGAGTTAACGGGAAGCGTTGATGAAATGGCTGTGTGTAAATTGCTGTAAAGAACTGTTAATTTTCCTATGTGGCCGAAGAGCTACACCCTTGGGCAATATCTAAAACCGCTTTAAACTCATTATTAACAGTAAAAGCGGTTAAGTGCATTTGGTAATATGAATTGTTTGGAATCTGGTAGGGTCTGATTCTGGTGTTTTTGGTAACTCTAGCGGTTCAAATGCAACCTTGTTCCAGATAAAATATCTGCTAATATTGTTGTTTAAAAATTACCATTTATAATTTTCTTGTAATTTTTTTAATTTTTTTATTTATTTTTTAAGCTCTGATCAGTCAAAGGAGAAAATAAAATAGTAAGGGCACGGTCTTGATTGTTCAGCCAATGTAAAAATTTTTGTATGGGCTATTGAAGGTCAATAAACCTTTTAATAAAGTATGAAACTTTTACTCTGCAGCGGAGTGTGCTCTGATATGAAACTTCCTGGCAGATTAAAATTGTGTGCCGGAACCGGGACTCGAACCTGGGAACTTTGCCTGGGACCTTTCCGCTGCAGAGTGAAAGTTTCAATCTGGAAACATCCCTTAGGCTGTGGCTAAACCATGTCTTCACCATATCCTTTCTTCCATGAGTGCTAGCCTTGCATGGTTCGCAGGAGAGCTTCTGTGGAGTTTGGAAAGTAGGAGGCGAGGTACTGGCGGAAGTAAAGTTGTGAGGCGGCATCGTGAGTCGTCTCAGGATAGCTCAGTCGGTAGTGCCCTTGTAATAAAGTGTTTGACTCTCAATATAAAACCAGTTCGTTCCATCTCCACCTAAATCCGTGTCTCTGACTTTCATTATGACTTCACTTCGAGATGAAATTTAATAATTAATCAACGGCCGCGGTGGTCGAGCGTTCTGCGGCGCGTCAGTGACAGTCTACACTGCCACTACGGTCGAGGGTTCGAATCCGCCCCCCCCCTCAGGCATGGATATTTGTGCTGTCCTTAGTATTAGCTGGTTTATAAGTAGTCTGTAAGTTTAGGGACTGATGACACCAATAGTTAAGTCCCATAAGCTCTACAAACATTTGATATAATTAATCATTCATTAATACTTGCTACAACTTTTGACTTTCACTTAAAGATGAAAATTTTTACATATTATTGTAAATTTTACGCTAAGCATTTGTTCAACAACAGATGCAATCTGTTAGTTCACTTTACTATTCGAACAGAACTCTTTACAGAAATTTCTGTAATCCTTACTTCTGGTGAAGTTACTCACTTCTTTGCAGTGAAACTTCAAAACATAAAATTTATAGTTGCCACACGTTATACAAAGGTATGTGGAAACTGTAAAGTACAACATGTATAAAGTGTTTAGCAGCACAATAAATATGTACATGCTACCAGTTATGCTGTGTAATACGTGTGAAGAGCATAGCAGCACAATTAATGTGTGCATGCAACCAATTGTGACAATGGATTGATGGATAACACAAATTATGCACAAGTGCAACTACTCACCAACTATAATATAAAAAAACCGTTCACCATCTCATGATGATATGCTAGACATATCGTAACCGGTAATAGGAGAAATGTAATAAAAACATTTTGCATAAAAGCCGAGTGGTTGCTGTTATTCAATATACCTTATGTGATCTTTGTTAGAAATCATTAATAATTAGCGATAATAATAATTATTGACATAATTGTGGAGTAATGCATGAGCAGGATTAGGAAATATGTGGGCCATCATCTGAAAGACAAATTCACAGTTTCTAATTGTAATTTAGCCTCAACGTGTTAACCTTAACCTATGGATTTATCACTTCATAAGTTTATCATGGCGGTTTTTTAAACTTTTAAATTCGATTATGAATTAAGCAAAATTTCAATTGCAATAACGATGGTGGGCAGCAACAAAATTCTGTATATAGTGACGTTGAAGAATACTTTCCAAGTTCATACACCAAGCAGCGAAACAAGTTTATTTGCCTATTAGTTCCACCGATGATAACTTTGAAGAAAAATAATGAGGTAAGAGAGATTATAATTTGATTGCTATGGGGACTGAAACTTGGATGTAAGAAAAGGAAGAGAAGGTAAAATTCTAGGTGAATACAGTACAATTTCGTATGAAGTGAACATGAATTGTCAAACGACCACATTAATCACCGTGACTGTTTGCGAACGAATGAGGTTCTTAATTGTAAAACATCATAGTAGTTTTGTGGGGAACTGCGTAGAAAACGGGAAGGTGTTGGAATCTTTAACGCAACATTTTATTTATTTATTTATTTTTATAATAGATCAAGAAATGATGGGAGTTAGGTAGTGCTTTTTTAAATGTGTTGGTGTGGTAACTACTATCTTGAGCTGAGATATGGTTTTGTTTTATTTCTGTAAAATATAGTTGTGTAGTATCGCAGCAGAAGGCAAAACCACTGTGTGTTGGACATTCCTTCAGCTCACCTCTGCTCCTCTCCCCTCGCCCCATTTCGGCCATCTTGTGAACCTCTCATACCCTGAATCTGCAACAGGTGACATAACACGGAAGTACTGTCTGTGCTCAGTGTGCATACAGCGCAGGCAGTGGAAAGAGTCGAAAAGGGAGTTGCCACAGGTGGCAGACGGATGCGTGCTTCGCTTTGTTAGTACTTTTTATGCCGAGGCCGACGTAACCCCATCAGTCGTGGTTCGATGACAGTTCACACTTCACACAGACTGAAGTGTCAACGAAAGGATGACTAAGTCGACCGCGCGAAGCCGGCCATGATCGATACGTCGTCAAGAGTTCGCTGAGTTCGCTGGTGCTCCGGTTTTAACACATAGAGTAATTGGGTTTGTTGTACTGAAAGAAAAAGGTCTGTGTATTAGAAACTGGCCACTTCAAAGAGATTAGGAGACACATAATTTGGTTAACAGGGAACTAGGAAATCGTTACGCTAAAGATTTCAGAAACTGTTTAAGAATGTTTCAACCTTTGTGTAGACATTTGAGAACGCTGTTCACGACTGATATCGGAGTCAGATTCGTGTGTGAGACAAGCAGTGGAAACAAAAATTAAACGCCAATTTTATCCTATTGGAATCTCTATATTCTTCGTTACTTACACCATTTAAGACTCGTTAAGACGCGAAATGGTACAGAAATTTTAAAGTTTCACTGTCTCGCAGGTTGCTCACATCCTTGTTAATGACTCTAGATATCTTTTTCTTGTTTATACTACTACACATCGAAATGTGATGCAACTCAGAGCAAGCATAAACACCTGAAAGTCAAAGAATTTTATTTTATACATGTGCATCGCCACCTCCACTTATGCCTGTAACGTCGAACTAACGCCCTTCGTTGACATAGACCGAGCGCAGTGGTAACACACTGAACTCGTATTCGGGAGGTTGGTGGTTCAAAACTAACTTCGGCCATCCAGATTTAGGTTTTCCGTGATTTCCCTAAATCTCTCCTGGCAGATTAAGGGATGGTTCCTTTCAAAGGGCACGGCTGATTTCCTTCCCCATCCTTACGCAAACAACCTGAGTGTAAACTCCGCCTCTAATGACCACGTTGTCGACTGGGCGTTAAACATTATTCCTTCTTCCTTCCTTCAAAATGGCAGTATTCTACGACATTGTGCTAGCTTATCAGTCACCGTGGAAACCCGGTTTCAGAGTGTGATTAACAATGCACTGCTAAATTCAGAAGTAACGCCATATAGGTCCAAAAAGTAAATTAAATACCTCTGTGTGGTGCATGACATATCTGGTGTAATAAAGGGGATTCGGCATTAGAACTGAAAGATATACGAAAGTCTGGAAAGCAAATAAGAGAGAAGCATAGAGAACGTTCCATTGGAATTTCTAAAATCAATGTGGGAGGCGGTAACCAGACGATTATTCAGCATGGTTTGATGAATCTATGAGAGAAGCTACGTATTATGAGGCTTTCGGAAGTAAATAATTAACAATATTCCGAAGACAGAAACGACAATATTTTGGGTACCACCTCAGAACCAGCTTAAACGAAAAGAAAACTGAGGGGTCGTACTGACGATGATGGGAGCATGAGTGAGGAAAAACAAGGCATGTATAGAGCATTTGGCGACCTGGTAAAGGCGTTTGAGAGCGTATGACGGTACAAGTAGTTAAAAATTCAGAGAAAAATTTAAGTATGTTATAGGGAAAGACAAACAACCAAGGGGGAATAATAATAATAGATTAGGCCTAAAAGTCGCATCAACAGCATGGTTACTAGAGATGAAGCACTAGCTCAAACTGTGTTGTCAAGAATTGCGGAAAGAAATCAGCCGTGCTCTTTGAAAGGAAGCGTTCCTGAAATCGCCTGTCGTGATTTAGAGAAATCACGAACATCTGGATGGCCGAAGGCAGGTATGATCCGTCGTCACTCCCGAATGCGAGTCCAAAGTGTTACCACTGCATCAAATTTCTTGGTGAATAACTGAATTGCAGAAACAAAACGAAGTGCTTACTTTGAACAGTGTGTAATTCGGCTCAGCATATTCATGGAAGATGAAATAGTGAAAATAAAAGACACCTTCGTGAGCAGCACCTAATTTCAGGGTAAAAGGCAACTAATTATCTGAAACGATAATAACGCTACTATCTTAAGTTGGAGAGTGACTGCAGGACCTGAGGAATGGAAAGAGTAGTCTAATGACTTCAAAATACTGATTGACAGAAAAAAAAGAAACATTGAGAAGTAGCATAAACGAAAGTAACGAGAATTTAAGATCAAGAAACTTCAGGTGGATATTGAACGTAGACTGACATAAGCAAATAAGGCAGTCAGGACCTCTAATGTGAGGAAGATTTTACTTTAATTTTTTATTTTTAGAATACACATTTGGAGCCTGTGTTTGTATGGAAGAGATAAATGGAGAATGAGAAGGAGAATAGAAGCGGTTTAGATATGGTGCTGCGAATGCAAAAATTAGATTTACTGATAAGAATCCGAATGAGGAATCAGAGAAGGAAACATATGAAAAACACTGTCTATAAGATGAAACATGGTGCAACACTAATGAGTTAAACAGCCTGACATAGGCATGTGTATTAAAACACAGATACATGTAAATCCTAAGAGGTTGACGATGCAGTCGGCACACCTGTATAACACAACAGGTGTCGGGCGCAGGCGTTATATGCGTTACTGCTGCTACGATGGCATGATAAGCCCATTTAAGCGAATTTGTAGGTGATGTTGGCACACGAGAATTGAACACAGCACCTCACCTCCGAGATAACGATGTGGTTGGGGCATTTCCTGTGACACCATTATTTCATGACTGTATCGTGAATTTCGGAAACCTGGCAATGGTCGCCGGCAGCGGTGGGCGAGCGGACAGCGACGCGTCAGTCACGGTCTGCACGGCCACTACGATCGCGGGTTCGAATGCCCCCTCGTGCATGGATATTTGTGCCGTCCTTAGTATTAGCTACTTCATAAGTAGTTTGTAAGTATAGGGACTGATGGCCCCGTAGTTAAGTCCCATAAGCTCTACAAACATTTGAACATTTTGAACCTGGCAAGACATAAAATTTCCGACATCGCTGCGGCCGTAAAAAGATACTGCAAGAAATGGACCAATGAAGACTGAAAGTAATCGTTCGTCGTGACCGAACTGCAACCTTTCCGTATATTGCTGCGGATTTCATTGATGGGCCATCAAGAATTGTCAGTGTTGGAACCATTCAAGGAAAGTAGGCCCAGTCGTGTACCGCTTCTGAGTCCACCAACAAAACTTTACGCCTAACCTGGGCCAGTGAGCACCAGCTGCTGAAGACTGGAAGCATATTGCCTGGTATGAAGAGTCTCGTTTCCAATTGTACCTAACATATGGATGTGTACAGGTATGGAGACAATCTCATGAAGCGGCGGCGGAGTAGCCGTGCGCACTGAGGCGCCCTGCTACGGGTCGCGCGGCCGTTCCACGTCGGAGGTTCGAGTCCTCCCTCTGGTATGGGTGTTTATGTTCTTCTTACGATAAGTAATGTTGCTTGCCCGAGCGCCTACCACTTCGGCCACCACCATAGCAGGACTGTAAGGCGGGCCCCGAACCGAGCAGGGGTCAGTCGGCCCGGGAAACAATCACACATCGACTTGACACCAGGCGACACCGCTGGCGCCAACAGGGATCGCTGCACACAGGGAGCTATTGTGCCTCTGCTAACCACGTGAGAAGATAATAGGTCCGACTAGTAACCTGGCGGGTAGTCTTAGATAGAATGGCGCCGCGGCCAACCGACAGTCACCGCCGAGCCGTCTCTTGGACTCCTGCAGCACCGGACTGTCGTAAGCACTCCGCCGTCTCGCCACCCGGAACCGCTACGGCGATCGAGGCCAATGAAAAGTGGACAATGAGAAGGAGAATAGAAGCGCTTTATATATGTTGGTACGAATACGAAAATTAGATAAACTTGTAAGAATCCGAATGAGGAGTCCCTCCGAGGAATCAGACAAGGAAATATATAGAAAACAGTTGCCATGAGATGTAAAAGGATGATAGAGCATGTATGTAGACATGCGAACGTCCACGGTGCTACACTTAAGATCGAAACAACCTGGCATAGGCATGGGTATGCAAACGCAGATACATGTAAACAGTCATAGGTTGACACTGCGGTCGGCACTCCTGTATAATACAACAGCTGTGTGGCGCAGGCGTAATATGCTTTACTGCTGCTACAATGGCATGATAAGCCCATTTAAGTGAGTTCGTAGGTGATGTTAGCGCACGAGAGGTGGACACAGCACCTCGTCTCCGAGATAACGATGTGGTTGGTGCTTTTCCAGTACCGCCACGCCGACAGCTCCAGTGCACGTGTGGTGACGGAAACTTTCCATTCATAGGCCGTGGTTTACCACGAGCAATAACTCTCTGTTAAGGATAGTAGATTCCATTTTTTTTCTGTTGACAGAATTATGTTTAGCTTTTTGGCCCACTTTAGGTTACGGTAGTAACACTAAAAGTGGGCCTTTGCGATCGTCTTCTGTCAGCTCGAAATTTAAATGAAAATAACGGCTTAACCATTCATCTGACACGAAAACTGAATAACCGAATGTTTATAGGAGAAAATTCTCTACATCGTTGCTCTCTTATGTTTTTTTCATATCTCGTATCGTTTGAGATGTATTTATAAAAATAATGGAGTTTCGACACCCTCCATTGAATTAAGGAAAACCAGACGTTCGCAGATGTCACGTGACATTCCTCGCCCAGAAATCTGTGGCATACGCCATCTTGCGTTGCGTATTTGATGATTTTCTTATTATAAATTACACGTTGTCATTTCAAAGCAATGGCGCACTGAATAATTAACAAAAGACGTCGTCCTACGTACGATATATGATAATCTGGTATCTACAAATGCCATATTAGCATCAGTTAACAACGACCATGAATAGTACGCAATTGAAGGTTACAATTTCCAACGGTCAGCTGGGCAATTCGTTCGACTGTGGCGATCGTCAGTGATTCGAACCGCACCTCTGACAAAAATTTGTTTTCCTAAAAGGGTTTCAGACATTCTTATCAATTTTTATTATTTAGATTATTAGTTTGGTCGAAAATGTTTGCAAAAACGTATAAAACTACAAATATAAAGTGGGCCGTAAAACACATCAGTGCGATTTTTTTTCTCTAGTGGATGTAAGTTTGGTTACTTATAGCATAGTGACTGACTGCTGCAGTGTCTCCCAGCATGACGGAACACATGGAGGAGTTCAATCCGATGTTAATCTTGAAGCAGCTATCATGGAACAGCTGAGGACGATGTCGGACACACCCCCGGAGCTCTCCCAGCGTCTCACTAGGATCGACACCTTAGTCAAGAGCTTCCGGACGCCCCCCTCCCCCTCTAACCCCACCGTTTAAGCAATTCGACAAAAAAGTGGTGTCTTGGCCAAACTACGTGGCGTGCATGGAACAGCATTTCGTGGCCCCCAGCATCTCTGGGGACACTCAGTAGTGTGCATACCTCCTGGAATTGGAGCAGACATATACCGCCTCCTACAGCAACTACACCCAGAGGTGGAACTTCACGACCTCCCCTATGACGAGATGGTCAATCTGTCCTATTACTTTGATTCTCAGATCCACGTGGCAACTGCACTTCATAATTTTTTTAGTTGCCACAAAACTACTGGCCAGTCTTATAGGGAGTAATTGCTCATCTTTAGGGACTCTCCATGGACTGCCTGTTTAATTGTCAGAATTTTTCCTGTAAACAGTCATACGCAATTTCCCTGGTGCGTGATATGATCCTCGTTCATGCACCGGATGACGG
The DNA here is from genome assembly GCA_026315105.1 of Locusta migratoria. Classification (NCBI taxonomy): domain Eukaryota; kingdom Metazoa; phylum Arthropoda; class Insecta; order Orthoptera; family Acrididae; genus Locusta; species Locusta migratoria. The sequence goes on from CM048749.1 coordinate 153,126,267, forward strand.
CCTCCTGGCTGACCTATTGAAACTGCATGATCTTTACCAATCATAAGGTTGTTCGAGCAGTCCTTGCGCTCGTCCGTGTCTGTTCAAGACCCTTTTCCCGTGTATACCGCCGCGGTGGAGTAGCCGAGCGGTCTAAAGCGTCTCGCTGCGGAGTGCGCGCTTGCTCGCCGTGGATGTTTGAGTCCTCTCTGGGGCATGGGGTGTGTGTGTTTGTCCTTAGGTTAGTTTACCTAGGTTTAAGTAGTTTGTAAGCTACGGACTGATGATCACACAGTTTGGTCCGATAGATTTACAAACATTTGAACATTTCCCGTGTATACCACCCGGCCAACGCGCCGGCCGCAGCCAACATTCCGCTCTTCTAGTCAAGAGGACATCTTTTTCGGGTAGAAACGATCCGGGTTCCCAAATGCCGCCCGCTTTGCCTTCGTGTCGACTTTGGTTTGTTAGCACCGACGATCCCAATTCCCTCACCGTCGTGCTAAATGTACCGCTTGCGGTAAGGAGACCACACACCGATACAGACCAGACGTAGTTTAGCATAGATTAATAACTTAGTAAGTAGGTTAACACTTTTGCAGGGACATCTCTTTGTGGGGGGGAGGGAGGGGGGGCCTGTGGCGACAACATAATTGGCTGCCCAGTGCCAGGGGCATGCTCACTGGGATTTTTCTCAGTGAGCTGGCCACCCAAGTAGGTTTGTACCGACTGGCACACCCGTAACGTCACAGCAGTAGCTTAGTAGGGGTAGTAGTAATAACAAAGTCCAGTAGCACAAAATCAAAACACAAGGTTGACCAGTGGTTTCATTCAAAAAATAACAAGTAATAATTAGAAATTAGTCGCTAACCGTAACCCGTAGTAATAATAGTAGTTGAACATTGTAATATTAAGACCCATTTTTAACATAGGTGATGGGTTGTAATGTACCATTGAAATAATAAAGAATATAGAAAACAGAGGCTATAAAGCGGAAGTCTGTCAGTCCTCAAAGGTGTTGGTGGGTGGTACTCACTTGGCTCTGTCTGCTTCTAGAGAGGATGTAGCAGCTGATAATTTCCTGGCTGATCCTGTGGTCCAGGCAATTTTCCCTTCTTCTACGAAAAGTCTGTCTATCTGTCTGTCAGTCAATAAGGTGAATCTCCCATTTCAAATCGATATCGGTTCATCTGTGTCCATCAATGATTGCGCATCGTATGTCAAAGTAGGCTGCCTACCTCTCCGCCCGTTCGACAGCCAATGGGCGTCACCAATCGTTCTTGTGGAGAAACCGAATGGGGATCTGCGCATTTGTGCGGATTTTAAGCGTTCAGTCAATACCCAGTCTGTCACTGACGCATGCCCCATCCCCACAGTTCATGAAATTCGCTCCCAGCTGGCTGGCGGCCGCATATTTGCAAAAACGGACCTTAAGGATGCCACCTCCAGATCGCTTTGGATGTCGCCTCCCAAAAAAGTCCTTGTGATCAATACGCCATCTGGATTGTTTCAATATAATGGTTGCCCTTTGGGATAACCAGTGCGCCTGCCATTTTTCAGCGGTTTCTTGACACCCTCACCTGCGCGTCCCAGGCGCAGTCAATTATTTATACAACATCCTGGTGGCCGGCAAAGATGCCCAGGACCTGGCTAACAATCTTCATTCCCTGTTCACAGTACTCCAGCACGCCAACCTCAAGTGTATCAAAGTGTTTCTTTTTGTGAATCAGGTGGAATACCTTGGACATGTGTTCAGTTCATCAGGGATTACGCCCATGCCCTAACATGTGACAGCAATTCAAGAGATTCCCCCTCCAACCAATACCACCCAATTAAAATCTGTCCTCGGTCAGCTGAATTAGTGTCGTAAATTCATCCCTCATGCGGCTACCATTGCTTAACCGTTCCACAGATTACTTCGCAAAGAGGTGAAATGGCATTACTACGATGAAAGTGAAAAGGTATTTTGGGCTCTGAAGCAGGCCCTCCTACACCCTACGTGTCAGGCAGCATATGACCCTTCTTGACCTGTGATTTTAGCGGCGGACGTTTCCGACTACGGGTTCAGGGCAGTATTGTCCCAAGTAGTGGATGTCGTGGAATGTCCCATTGGATTCGTGTCCCAGTCATTGACAAGTGCACCACATAACTATAGCCAAATTAAAGAAGAGGCATTGGTAGTTGTTTTAGGGTTCAAAAAGTTTCAGGAATATGTCTATGGCAGATGTTCACTTTATTCAATTACCACAAGCATTTGCTTCCTAATTTTAACAGCTCTGCTTCTATTCCTACAGAACCCGTCCATCGCCTTCAGCAGGGGGCCTTATTCATATCCAGTTATTTCACTTCACGTCATTCTAATGCTGGTCTCCTTTCTCGTTTATCCTTGGGACAGGATCACGAGTTTGATGAAGACCCAGGCTTGTGTTTCCACCTGCACGGGGCAGGAGAGGAAGCAATGGCCAAACTGCCCTTGCATGCCAAGTTTGTCGCCCAGCAAACAGCCGCAGCCCTGGTTCTGCGAGAGGTTTTTCACTATACTCTGATGGGGTAGCCGGGAAACCGACGTCAGCTACAGCAGCTGGAGCTACAGGCGTACTGGTACTGCCGGAATGAGCTATCCTCTCTGCAAGGGGTCCTCCTCCTCCAGGGTGACAATGGTCGGACCTGGTTCCTCATCCCCTCTGCCCTCTAGCAGCTCGTCCTCACCCTCCTCAATGAGGACCTTCATCACCAAGCGATTGGGTCGTCACCATGTCTACTGTTGGGGAATGGTGAAGGATATTACTATGATAGTGTCATGTCCTACATTTCAAGGTAAGCAAGCAGTCCCCCTTCCCTTGGCCTGTAGCCTCGACACCGTGGTCTCGTCTACACATAGACTTGGATTTCGCTGGGACCTTCTTAGGACACAGCTGACTGATAGTGGTCGATGCAGGGAACGGTTTCCCATACGTATCACAAATGTCTAGCACTTCCGCCAGCCACACATAAAACCACTCACCCACATCTTCGCAATAGCAGGGTAGCCAGAGATCATTGTCACAGACAATGAATCCCAGTTCTCTTCTGCAGAATTCACAAAACTGTGCTCAGACAATGGCACTGACTTGCTCCACACAGCTCCCTTCCATCCGGAATCGAATGGTCGTGCGGAACGGTTCGTACGCACGTTCAGAACCCAATTGTCCATACTGACTCGCCACCACCCGCTAGCGATTGCGCTGCCCCTGTTCCTAGCATCTTATAGGTCCGCACCGCAGGATTGGGCCACCTCGGACGAACGCCTCTGTGGAAGGCCCCATCACTCACTTTTGCTCTTGTGCATCCTTCCTCAGCAGTCTCTTCATAGTGGCGGGCAGTCACTCACCGGTTCACGCAACGGGACCCTGTTCGAACGCTGCTTGATTCCAAAGGCCACCAACGTTGGGCAGCCGTTATTGTCTCCCGCCTATTAGGACGTGCCATGGCCGAAGTCACATTGCTCACGGGCCTTGTCTGTTACAGGCTTATTAACCAATTGTGACAGAGATGCGAGGAGTCTCGGTTTCCGACTTATGCTTCTTCATCTCTTTTACCAGATGCTGATGGTTAACCTGCCCAGGGGTTAACAATGTCCCCAGAACCGAAAAGCGCCGGTAGGACGCCCACCGTCGCCCAGCCACAGCCTCTCCCGACACTGCTATGGAAGTGGATCCTGCCACACCAGAAGCTCCGACCACTGACGGCAGCAGGGAGAACCCACAGGACATCGAGATGGGTTACGCCCTCTCCTTTCTCGTGGGGGTAGGGGGTAGCAATAATGTGGGTAGCCCGAGTACTTACCACATCAGCCACCACCATGGCAGGACCGTAAGGCCAGTCCTGGACTGAGTAGGGGTCAGTCGGCCCAGTCTGCTAGGGAAATAACCACACATCGACTTACCAGGAGTAGACACATCAGTTAGTTTAAGTAGATGGTAAATTTAGGGATCGATTACCACTATTGTTAGGTCCCATAACCTTACAAACATTTGAACATTTTTGAATCTCATAAATTCATGGACACTGCATGTCAATGTGGACTGTTGAACTCATGGAGGTTACGTAACAGCGTGGGTCATGTGCAGTTGGAGTGATATGGTACCCCAATACGTCTGCATACGACTCAGTGACACGTACGTAAGAATTCTGGCTAATCACCTGCATCCATTTATGGTCAAGGTGCATTCCGACGGACTTGGAAAATTCCAACAGAACAATGCGACACCCCATACGTCCAAAATTGCTATAGAGTGGCTCAAGGAACGATCTGAAACACCGCCGTGCACCAAATTCCTCAGAGATGAACAATATTCTGCATACCTGGCATACCTTGCTAATCGCTATTCAGAAGAGATCTCAGATCTCTCGTATCATTCGGAGTTTATGGACAGCCCTTCAGGATGCAGGGTGACAAGCATATCAATGTCAAATTCATTTTTAGCGGGAACCGCCATTTTCAATGTCTGATTTGGAAAGAGCACAAAATTTTACGTCCATGTGGGAGCCTGACCATGTCTTTTATTACGACCTTTGTTATTGTGTGTTTGGAAAGATCTGCATTTTTATCCTCACCTGTGGCCGGATCCATATCAAGCACTTAAACTTGAATCAGCTCATATGAAAAAGATTGAAGAACGTTGAAAACTTCCTGCCACTGTACGTTACCTAACGATCTCGGTTAGCCCACTTGATATTCCGCAGAGCTTTGTGTCCTCGTTCTCCCACTCAATGGCGGATCCAGGGCGATGGACACGATGTCTGAGAAATCAACCCATTTACACCACAAGAGATATAAAATAGGGCTAACAAGACTTTGTAATGTAGTATTAATGTACAAATGTGTTATTGATAAGAGTAATAGTGGTGAATCGATGTTCTTGCTGGGTCGCTAATCAACTGGACAATCAATTACAAAAAACTGAAGAGCAGAATGTTTTTCTACTCATCGCAGGAGAAAATTGACTGAGGAAGCCGCATATCGAAATTGTTTACATAAATTTAAATAAGAAGAAACTAAATAAAATTATCACTATTGTCGTCTACTATTAACTTTCATTCACGCTCCTTCATAATTACTTTCTACACCTTTTATATTTATACTTATTATTAAGTTATTTTGTACTACATTCACTATAGGAATGTATTATACGACATTTCTTAGGTGCGCAAGAAGTTAGTTATTATGATGTCATTATCGAAATGATATTATGCCTTTTCCATGCGTACGCTACGTATTAATCACCGTCTATTAGTCACTTATGAACATCGGCAGCAAGTGCTCTGCACCGCCCACGTCAGCCACGCTCGGCAGCGCGCCCCGCGGGCTGGCAGACGTAGGCGCCGAACAGCTGTTCCAGAGACGGTGCTCAGCGGCTGATAAAGCCAGAGATAATCCTCTTAGGCCGGCCGACCCGGCAGCTGGCCTGGCTCCCGGCAGCCGCCTAATCCGCTAACAGCATTTCCGGCGGTTACTGTGCCGCGCCTCGCGGCTGTTATTAAAATCTGCGCCCAGCGCACGCAGCGCGGCCGCGCCGATCTGAATTGTAATTCTGTTTGCTCCGAGGAAGCATTAGGCCGCTACCTGGCCCTGCAAGAATATTAAGCAGTTTAGCTGCTGAGTAACGCTCTCTGAAAGAGCGCAGTATTCATCCAATATGCTTAGGCGCGCCCGTGTAAACTCTCTCTACCGAATCAAAGTGAGAGAAACATTTTAGGTGCCTATTACTAATTTTTTCTACAGTTTCACAGAACTACAGTTCTACAGGTCAGATTCTTCCTTCGAATCGATGGTCGGTTTGACCTCCAATGTAGAATCTGCATAATAGTTCTGTTATCGTGGACCTGTCGCAGACAGCAAATGACCTGGAAGAGCAGTTGAACGGAATAGACAGTGTGTTGAAAGGAGCATATGAGATGAACATTAACAAGAGCGAAACAAGGGTAATGGAATGCAGTCTTAGGAAATCAGGCGGTTCTGAAGGAATTAGACTGAGTGGGTAGCGAAACAATAAAGGAGGTATGTGAGTTTTGTTACTTGAGCAGTAGAATAACGTATGATGGTCGCAGTACAGAGGACATAAAATGGAGAATGGGAATCGGAAGAATAGCGTTAACACTGAATATTAATTCCTCTGAAGGCATTTGTGAGTAGTGATTTTTTTTGTATGATAGTGAAATAGGAATGACAACAGTTCAGACAGGAAGAGCATAAAAGCTTTCAAAATGTGGGGCTACAGAACAGTGCTGGAGATCAGTTGGGTAGATCGCGTAACTAATGAAGAGGTACTGATCACAATTGGAGGAAAATGAATTTTTGGCGTACTATAATTAAAGGAAGGGATGGATTCGTCGGACACATTCTTAGACATCAAGGAATATTAAATTTAACAATGGAGTGAAGTTTATGGGGGAAAAATCGCAGAGGGAAACCAAGAGACGAATATAGTAAGCAGACTCATATCGATGTGGGTTGCCGTTCTTATGAGGAGATGAAGAGGCTTTCTCAGGATAGAATAGGTTGGAGAGCTGCATGAAACCAGTCTCCGGACGGAAGACCACAATAACAATATCTTCACCTAATGACGTTTCGGCCGAAGTTGATCCATCGTCAAAAGGGCTAATTCCCAACGAAATTAAAAAATAAATAAAATTATAAACTGATATATCGCTTGTACCAAGCTCTACTTCCTATTCATTTGCAACACACGTTAACGAGCGATCTTTGTATACCGTCAATATTTAAAATTGCTTATCTCAATTGGTACAAACGGAAAGCTTAGTCAATAAATTTTATTTTCCTAGCCAAAAAATGAAGTAAGAGAAAATCCTTTAATACTCAAAGCGAAATGCGTTAATGCATGAAGGACTTAATTGGAAAACCGCGAGAACTAAAGCCATCTTGAATCAACAGTAACCACCTGCCATTCATGTAGAATGTTTTTCTTATCCTTTTTCCATTACAGGTTTTGATATGTCTATCATATCGTCATCAGATGTAAAAATGTGTTTCTATACTACATTTGGTGGCATGTAGTTTCTGTGATAATTAGAGAACAACACACAGAAGTCCACTTTGTGAGAATTACTGACATAATACTATAGATTTAAAGTCGCTATTTACAATTGTTACGATTGGTAAGATCCATACATCCATTGTCGGGCTGTATTTATTCAACCTGTTTTTATGTTGCAGTTATTCACTATACACACTTTTTTACTTTTTGCACACGTTACACAGGAAGTAAACAAACCAAAGATTTTCACCAAAGATGTTGTGCAAAGAGTTTGCATTTGGACAGGTGTCTTTTGTTGACTCTCTATTATTTTGAAAACTATAGATTTTATGTCACAAGTTTAAGATGCATTATTTCTGTCAAGATAATATTAAAACTTTGTGGTAAATTGTTCTAAATTAGTGCAATTTTTATTTTCGTTAACGTAAAGAAACAGAGCGATACTTTGTGTGTAATTTAGTAGGAATTTTATATTTAAGATTGGCATTGAAGTTTTGGGAATATACTATAGAGAATGAGGCAAGAAGAGCAGCTTGTGTGTTTGGAAAGAGATATATATGGAGAATAGAGGAAGAGGAATAGAGGGATGGGAAGAGAGAGAGAGAGAGAGAGAGAGAGAGAGAGAGAGAGAGAGAGAGAGAGAGAGATGGGGGGAGGGAGAAAGAGGGAGAAGGAGAGTCAGAGTAACATTGTGTGTGTGTGTGTGTATGTGTGTGTGTGTGTGTGTGTGTGTGTCTGTGTAGAATACTCTTGAAACAAAATGGTACTTACGATTCTGAAGTTTAGGTTTGAGATATTGAAAAAAAAGGGGATTTTAGCTAAATCAATTTGTTCTTTGTTCATTTATTATGGATGAGGATACCTTGATGTTCTAAAATGCCTTTGTCAACTGTTTGTAGAATTTTGTGGTTCTCTTTTGTTGTTATGAATGAATGGCTGTTTTGTGCCATATGGGATAAAGCCGGATTAATTTAAATTATTCAAACGGAGTACATCGGTCCGTTCTTTGTATCATATATTGATGTTCCTTTCTGTTTGCCCAATGTCGTAACAGGTGCAGTTGTTACAAGTTAATGAATATTCTTTCATTTGTGTAATGGTGTACTGGTTCTTTTGGTGTTGTGAAATATTTTGTTTTGGGTTTCTTCGTTACCGTGGAAACGTACTTCAAGGTTGTCGGACTTAAAAGTTATGAAATCAAATAGGATATGTTCCCAATAAAAGACGTACAGACATATTTAATTTTTTCTGTTTGGTTAGTTGATGTTTCTTAGATGGTCTTCAGTTTTGATCTGTTTTTTCAACTATGGATGGGTCATAGGCATTGTTATTGGCTATTGTACTTCTACATCTACATCTACATCTACATACATACTCCGCAATTCACCGTAAGGTGCGTGGCGGAGGGTACACTGTACCACTGCTAGGCATTTCCTTTCCTATTCCACTCCCAAATAGAACGAGGAAAAAAAGAATGCCTATATGCCTCCGTACGAGCCCTAATTTCTCTTATTTTGTCTTTGTGATCTTTACGCGAAATGTAAGTAGGCGGCAGCAAGATCGTACTACACTCAGCTTCAAATTCCGGCCCTCTAAATTTACTTAACAGAAATTCACGAAAAGAACGTCGTCTTTCTTCCAGCGATCCCCAATTGAGTTGCCGGAGCATTTCCGTGACACTCACGCATTGGTCGAACCTACCGGCAACAAATCTAGCTGCTCGTCTCTGAACCGCCTCTATGTCTTCCTTTAAACTGATCTGCTGCGGGTCCCAAACACTTGAGCAATACTCAAGACGTGGTCGTACAAGCGTTTTATACGCGGTCTCCTTTACAGGTGAAGTACATTTTCCCAAAATTCTCCCAATAAACCGAAGTCGGCTGTCCGCCATACTCACAACTGTCCTTACATGCTCGTTCCATTTCATATCGCTCTGCAATGTTACGCCTAGATATTTGAACGACGCGACAGCATCAAGAAGCTCACTACTAATGCTGTATTCGAACATTATGGGATTGTTTTTTCTACTCATGCGCATCACCTTACATTTTTCTACATTGAGAGCTAGCTGCCAATCTTCACACCAACTAGAAATTTTGTCTAAGTTATCCTGTATGCTATTACAGTCAGTTACAGACGACACCCTCCCATACACCACAGCATTATCAGCAAACAGCCGCAAATTACAACTTACTCTGTCCATCAGATCATTTATATAGACAGAAAATAGTATCGGTCCTATCACACTCCCCTGGGGCACGCCTGACGATACACTCGTCTCTGATGAACACTCGCCGTCGAGAACAACGTACTGCGTTCTATTACTTAGGAAGTCTTCCAGCCAGTCACAAATCTGTGAACCTATTCCGTAAGCTTGTATCTTCGTTAGCAGTCTGCAGTGTGGCACCGCGTCGAACGCCTTTTTGAAGTCGAGAAAACACAATCCGCCTGTTGCCCTTCGTCCATGGCTCGCAAGATGTCATGTGCGAAAAGGGCAAGCTGAGTTTCACATGAACGATGTTTCCTAAACCCGTGCTGATTCATGGAAAGAAGCTTTTCAGTTTCAAGGAAATTTATTATATTCGAACTGAGAATATGCTCCAAAATTCTACATGAAACTGATTTCAACGATATTGGCCTGTAATTGTATGGGTCAGTTCTCTTTCCTTTCTTATACACTGCGCTTTTTTCGATTCACTAGGAACTTTGCGCTGAATTAAAGATTAGCTATAAATAGTCGCTAAATAGGGGGCCAACGCCGCAGAATAGTCTTTGTAAAACCGAAATGGTATTCCATCCGGACCAGCAGACTTTTTGGTATTTACCTCTCTCAGCTGCTTCTCTACACCGGAAATACCTATTGCTTTGTCCCCCATTTCGGAATTAGTACGTTGATCAAATGATGGTACATTTGCGCGGTCCTCCTGCGTGAAAGATTTCTTAAAGGTTAAATTTAGAACTTCAGCTTTCCGTTTGCTTTCTTCTATAAGTGCCCCGGAATGATCAACGAGTGACTGGACAGTGGGCTTTGACCCGCTTATCGATTTTACATAGGACCAGAATTTTTTCGGGTTCTCGGAAAGATCTTTTGCTAAGATATGGCTGTGATAATTATTGTATGCTTCGCGCATCGATCTTTTTATAGACGCACGAATCTCTACTAACTTTTGCCTGTCATCATTTGCGTGTTCTTTTTTGAATCGAGAGTGCAACAGCCTTTGCTTTCTCAGCAGCTCTTTAACATTATTATCATACCACAATGAATCTTTTCCATCCTTAATCGTCTTTACTGGCACATATTTCTCTAACCCTTTATTAACAATGCACTTAAATTTAGTCCACAATTCCTCTACATTCATAGCCCCTGAATTAAACGATGCCCATTCATTTTCTAAGTGCAATCGTAACATTTTCTTATCGGCTCTTCCCAACAAGAACACGCTCCTAGCCTTTTTGATTGGTCACCACCGACGTTATGACGATATCATGATCACTAATTCCTGTCTCTACACAGACATCGTTAATAAGGTCAGGCCTGTTTGTGGCTATTAGGTCTAGAATATTTCCATTGCGCGTGGGTTGCCGGTTTAACTGCTCAAGACAGTTTTCGGAGAATGTGTCCAAAAGTAGCTCGCAAGACTGCTTGTCTGTACCGCCTGAAATGTAACTAGCGAGGTCCCAATCTATACTCTTAAGGTTGAAGTCTCCTCCGACTAATATTACATGACCCGGATACCTACGCACTACCTGGTGTAGACTTTCTTCGAATGATTCTAAAACTTCTACAGCAGCACTGGGGGTAGGTAAAAACACCCAACTAATAACTTTACTTCTTTTATACCTGTTATACGTGCCCAGATAACTCCACTGTTACTTTCAACATCGATCTCGGTAGAAACAATATCTTTATCCACAGCGATGAACACTCCCCCTCCAGTTGTATCCGATCTATCTTTCCGATGTACATTCCACGCTTCGCTAAATATTTCTGAACTTGTCACATCATGATTTAGCCAGCTTTCGGTGCCTAAAACTATCTGAGTGCAATAACTTCCATGCAGTGCTGCAAATTCGGGAACTTTGTATCTAATACTCTGTAAGTTCGCGGCTAATATTTTTATGTTCGAATTTTGATTCCGAACGTGGCCTGAATTCGCTGTTTGAATGCTAACAGGCGAGTGCTCATCAGAGTTAGCGCCTAGTCTAAAAAAAAAAAAAAAAAAAAAAAAAAACAACATGTGCACTCCACAAGTACTCTGCTACTCGAGTATCCGCTTCCTTAGTGTAGTGCACCCCTGATCTATCTAGGGGCACCCTACAATTCCCCACCCGATAACGCAGATCCAGAAATCTGCAGCCATGACTGTCACAGAGTCGGCGAAGCCTCTGGTTCAGACACTCCACTCGGCTCCAAACCAAAGGACCCCGATCAACCCTGGTAACAATGCTACAAATCGACAGCTCTGCTTGCACCCCGTGTGCGAAGGCAGCAGCCTTCACCAATTCCGCCAGCCGCTCGTAGGACCTGAGCATGTCCTCAGAACCCAAGCGACAAGCGTCATTGGTGCCGACATGAGCCACGACTTGCAGTCGACTGCACCCCGCACCTTCGATAGCCGCCGGCAAGGCCGCCTCCACATCTTGGATGAGGCCCCCCGGCAGACAAACCGAATGCACATTGGAATTCCTTCTGGATCTTAGAGTGCTTAACTCTTGGCTTTTTACAGCATGTTGAGAATGAAGTTTGTTAATAAGGTAAAATGCTGACGTAAACAACAAAATTAAAATAAAGTAAAATAAGATTTAAAAAAAGGAAAATATCTGGTTTCAGATCACGTGATGTGGCTGGTTGAAAGTTTGTTATTTTGGCTTGTAATATCTATATCAATAAAATTAATTCATTGTTGTTTCTGCTGCTGTTTAATTGTAAACTGTAGTATGTTGGGCTGCATGTTATTTAGTTTCACAGTGAGGATTTCTAGTTTAGTAGTTGCCCAACTGTATAGTATCACGATGTCTTCAGCGTAACATTAATAATAAATGTTTTATCCTTCTCAATTTTATTTATACTGAAGAATTTGGTTTCTGGATCATTTATGAACATGTCTGCCAGTAAGACTGCTAGGCAACTGCCCAGTGCTAATCCATTGATGATCTTGGTTTATGTAAGACGCTTCACTATCGCCTCCCATGTACTTGGGAAGTGTCATACATTGGGCAGACTATGAGGACTGTAGAGGACCGGTGCACTGAACATAAACGCCACATACATTTACAACAACGTAGAAAATTTGGTACTGCAGAATATTGACGAGTCGTACCGGCTGGTTTTATATGTAGATCTCGCCCTTGTTCGGTATCTTTTTCTTTTTTTGTTTCGGGCGCGGTAGTTGTTAACGCGATACATGATCGCTGTCAATTTATTGACTTTAGCCGTAACGATACGTTGAACAACTGTTGTTTTCCTACTGAGAGTTCCATGGCACGTACGTATCGATTTTGTTTACCTCTATCACCGCCGATGGAGCGTATTATTTAGTGGCTCTCTGGTTGACTTGTAGTGTCTTGCGGTCTATGGCGCTGGCGGGATTCGGTCGACTTGCGCTTCAAACATGGACGAGGAAGGTAGGAACGTGACTGATTAGCGGCCTGCGCGAGCGAGGCGTTTGTAGCATGGAGATGCGGGGTTCCGACTCATAAGTTGAACACCAAGTAACGTACAAACGAATTTTGATGGGTCGCAGAAATGTTGTGCACGAACTCCTCCAAACCACCAAGATAAAACGATTTGTTCCAATGCGCCTTGGTTTCCACGAAAATCGAGATCGAAGTCCAGCGCGTAAAAGCTGTACCTGTACTAAGTTACTTATATTACGTGTAATTACAAGGCGCTTGTCTGTTACGCAGACGACCTGAGTTCAAACCCTGCTCGGAACTTACTTTTTTTATTTCTATACACTTGTCCGATGAACCTTCTTCTTTATCGCAGCCTTGTCCCACGTCAAGTAGGTTCGGCGATGCTCTTCTGGATCCTTCTCCTCACCCTTGTAATTCAAAAGAAACAGAAAAATTTCCATCACCATACTCCTAAAGTTCTTCCTCTGAATCAATATCTTGCTTACTAGCAGAACTGTGATCACTGTCGATCCACTGACTAAAATCAAAATCAGGGTCATTAAAATTGGCACATTCCTGGAGAGACATGTTGCGCTGCACTGAAGAAAGTAGATACGCGTAGACGCGGTGTGGGAGACCGAAACTCGTGTTCACAACAAACTACGAAGGCAACGATGCAACCGACCATAAAACATTGCTTAACTCGTGATTTGATGAGGGTAAAAGGGGCACAGCAGCACCCCGTCAAAACTAACAAAGAACGAGTCCGAAAATTCACGCCGGTCTGTGAGGCCGCACCTTGTGAGTTACGGATTAAATCGGTGTCTCCACCTTTGTTGTTTATGCCTTGGACAACAGATCATTATGTTAAACGTTAACCCTTATAGTGTAATTGCTTGCCTAACTATTTAGGTTTGAAAAATTGGCCGTACAGAAGTTATTGAACTATTTTAAAATAATAATCAGTGACTAAGACTTCAATTTAGACGAACTGTTAATTAAAAATAAATGAAATGAAGTGAAATGGCCAAACATTTAATAGTTTAAAACATCTTACAAAGCAAGCAACCTACAGAATTCGACGAATAGTTACCTTAATCAGTGGTGTAGTTGATCTCGTTGATAAGCTGTATTGAGATTGGTTGTAATCCGCGTAACTATCCGCCTACATGGATGGAGGTTCGGAATATTAAGATTCAATCCCCATGTAGCTTAATTTTGAATGAAGGTAATTTAATGAATGAAAATTAATAATTGATACAGATTAATGGCTAATCAGACTTCAGACTATTCATTACATAAAAGTGATTGCAGGTTCTAAGCCAATAAATATTGCAAAATGTTTAATTACAGTCAAAGATACTATGGCAAGCTACACCAGATACGTAAGTTTAACATGTTTAATTACCGAACCATCCAAAGTCGTAATAGTTAGTTATACCTGAAAACAGCATGATCACTAAGTGGAGTGACTGGAAAAATAACTAACTAACTGAACAACTGACTGAAGTTAACTTCAAATAATGGGATTTATTAATTTCAACAGAAAGCAATTACTGCATACCTGAGTATCCATTTTATATCTGAAGATTTTGTACAATCAGCTAAGAACAATAATCAATAGTTAATAATGTTCGTTTCAACATATAGTTGTGACAGATCTTATCAGTACAATTCAGACAACAGAACAATCAGAACAGAGCAGACAATAGAACACAGAGCGAGTACGATGGGATTATTACTTTTATAGTAAAAGTCAGAGATTTTAATTAGTTACAGTGATATTATAATTAGAGTTTCTTTGTATAACTTTTACGTAGCCTATCGATTCCAAGGAAGAAAAAAATGAATTGAATATTTATCCTAATTACATTTTATCTGATTTAATATTTCAGATGACTTTATAATATGTTATTTATGGGGCTCTTGCTACATTGTAATATTAAACCCTTTCTCTTAATTTAGATTCTCCCCACTCTATATTTTTTGTAAATGTCGTGCAGTCAGATGAAATATCTTGTCTGTTGATCACTTCCGGAGGAGAGGAAACTTACCCGCGTTCAATTGCCAACAGTTATTATTTTATTTAAGCTCCATAACTCGGGATCGTCAATTATGAGCCGTTTAATTAATAAAAATAAAGGTACGCTTCTTTCACTTTGCTATCCGAGCCAGAATTTTGCTTAGAGAACTGTGCGCTTCTTTCAAAGTTGTACACCCCTACAGTGCTAGAAAGCAACAGTTCCAGATTTTAATGGGAAAAACCTCTTCTCATGATCCTCATATTTTGAGTAAATAAGAAAGAAACCTCAAAAGCAGAAGAGGATGTGTTGACTTGGAGAGACATTGTTCGTCATAGTCATCATCAATAAGAACTTAGAACACATACAGATTAACTAACGGTGCATGTGATGGGACGTAATCAACCAAATTTGGCTATACCACTAGGAATTCCTTTATCAGTTATAAAACAAGCTGGGAGGATCGAGGCGCCTTATCTTACAGTGATTGTGTAGTTAAAATTAAAACAGCATCACATAAGTGTTTGCCATTGATATATAAAGCAGTGGAATTCAGTACCTGCATAAATTATGCATCATACATTTCAGAATTTACTTTGGAGTTAGATAATGACGAATATGAGAAGCGTCACGGCATCAACATGTTGAAATAACTTTTAAAAATTGATCCTCCAGTGAATCACTTACTTCGCTGTGCAAGATACTACTTGAGAGTGTTTAAAAAAAGAACTTAAGGTATTCAAAAAATGCTGGTCATAAAAATAATGATATGTCTACAAGACTGTTGGCTGTACGAAAGACTAAAGAAATGTTCAGAGCGATACGTCAACATACTCAGTGGAGTCGTTTGGATTTTCAGAAAAGAAGATTAAGGTAGAAGAGGGGCAAAAACCTGGGTCCGGTTATCAGAGCCATTAAGAAGCCCCTTCCAAATAAGTGTGGCAATAAAACTGATACAAGTCCTTCCAGAAGGACATTAATCCTGAAACTTCCTGGCAGATTAAAATTGTGTGCCGGAACCGGGTCTCGAACCTGGGACCTTTGAAGTTTGGAAAGTAGGAGGCGAGGTACTGGCGGAAGTAAAGTTGTGTTGCGGCATCGTGAGTCGTGTCGGGATAGCACAGTCGGTAGTGCGCTTGCCCGCGGGAGGCAAAGGTCCCAGGTTCGAGTCCCGGTTCCGGCACACAATTTTAATCTGCCAGGAAGTTTCATATCAGCGCACACTCCGCTGCAGAGTGAAGTTTCATTCTGGAAACATCCCTTAGGCTGTGGCTTAGCCATGTCTCCACCATATCCTTTCTTCCAGGAGTGCTAGTCTTGCGTGTTTGCAGGAGAGCTTCTGTGAAGTTTGGAAAGTAGGAGGCGAGGTACTGGCGGAAGTAAAGTTGTGATGCGGCATCGTGAGTCGTGTCGGGATAGCACAGTCGGTAGTGCGCTTGCCCGCGTGAGAGGCAAAGGTCCCAGGTTCGAGTCCCGGTTCCGGCACACAATTTTAATCTGCCAGGAAGTTTCATATCAGCGCACACTCAGCTGCAGAGTGAAGTTTCATTCTGGAGACATGAATCCTGTCAGATCAACGGCTGTGATACTGGCACTGGTACACAGATGGGTAAAGGACTCGCCGGCCGCGGTGGCCGAGTGGATTGCGGCGCGCAAGTCATGGTCTGCACGGCAACTACAATCAGGGTTTCGGATCACCCCCTCGGGCATGGATATTTGTGCCGTCCTTAGTATTAGCTAGTTCATAAGTAATTTGTAAGTTTAGGGACTGATGACCCCGTAGTTAAGTCCCATAAGCTCTACAAACATTTGAACATTTTTTGGTAAAGGACTCGCGTCATAGGCAGTGGCATCGAGAATCTTCGAGGACAGACTGTCAGGTATTCAGTTAAGAACTTGAGTTCCTATATCATTCACTGCTGATACCTCATCACAGACAACAGGGAAATGTACACTCCTGGCCATTAAAATTGCTACACCACGAAGATGACATGCTACTGACGGGAAATTTTTACCGTCAGGAAGAGGATGCTGTGATATGCAAATTTTTAGATTTTCAGAGCATTAAAACAAGGTTGGCGCCGGTGACGACACCTACAACGTGCTGACACTAGGAACTTTTCAATCGATTACTCATACACAAACAGCAGTTAACCGTCGTTACCTGGTGAAACGTTGTTATGATGCCTTGTGTAAGGAGGAGAAATACGTACCATCACGTTTCCGACTTTGATATAGGTTGGCCTATCGCTATTCTGTTTACCGTATCGCGACATTGCTGCTCGCGTTGGTCGCGATCCAATGACTGTTAGCAGAATATGGAATCGGTGGGTTTAGGAGGGCAATACGGAGCGCCGTGCTGGATCCCAACGGCCTCGTATCACTAACACTCGAGATGACAGGCATCTTATCCGTATGGCTGTAACGATTCGTGCAGCCACGTCTCCATTCCTGAGTCAACAGAAGGGGACGTTTGCAAGACAACAACCATCTGCACGAATAGTGCGACGACGTTTCCAGCAACATGTACTATCAGCTCGGAGACCATGGCTGCCGTTACCCTTGACGCTGTATCACAGACAGGAGTGCCTGCGATGGTGTACGCAACGACGAAGCTGGGTGCACGAATGGCAAAACGTCATTTATTCGGATGAATCCAGGTTCTGTTTACAGCATATGATGGTAGCATCCGTGTTTAGAGACATCGCGGTGAACGCACATTGGAAGCGTGTAATCGTCATCGCCATACCGTCGTATCACCCGGCGTGATGGTATGGGGTACCATGGGTTACCCGTCTCGGTCACCTCTTGTTTGCATCGACTGCACTTTGAACAGTGGCCGTTACATTTCAAATGTGTTACAACCCGTGGCTCTACCCTTCATTCGATCTCCGCGAAACCCTACATTTCAGCAGGATAATGCACGACCGCATGTTGCAGGTCCTCTACGGGCCTTTCTGGATACGGAAAATGTCCGACTGCTGCGCTGGCCAGCACATTCTCCAGCTCTCTCACCATCTGAAAACGTCTGGTCAATGGTGACCGAGCAACTGGCTCGGCACAATACGCCAGGCACTATTCTTGATGATCTGTGGTGTCGTGTTGAAGCTGCATGGGCATCTGTACCTGTACACGCCATCCAAGCTTTGTTTGACTCAATGCCCAGGCGTATCAAAGCCGTTATTACAGCCACAGGTACTGGGTACTCAGGATCTATGGGCCCAAATTGCATGAAAATGTAATCAAATATCAGTTCTAGTAAAATATGTTCAATGAATACCCGTTTATCATCTGCGTTTCTTCTTGGTGTAGTGATTTTAAGGGCAGTCGTGTATGTTTGCAGGTATGGTGGGGAGGATTCATTTGCATTCTGTAGTGTATAGTGTGAGAGAAAAAATGTTTTTGCTGTACGTAAGTTTCTCTTCCACTTATTTTTATATCTTAATTCGGTAATCATTAGTCTATATAGAGTCAGTAAAATGTAATCAAGACTATTGCGAATACAATATTTTGTATTTAAATTTACATGTGCAATCGCCGCAGTGTCCGTTCCTTCAGACATGCATGCGTGTCTGAACGTCATTTGCTTGCTAATATAGATAAACACACTGCACAGCCACACAAGGGCTTGCGGAAAATACAGAAAACTTCTCCACAGAGCGGGAATTGCATAATAGAATGTACGAGAATTCATTGACAGTAGGTAATGTGTGACATATAGAAGTTTGGGTGGGGACGAAAGGCGTGCCGGGGTAGCGTAGTGGTAACGCGACCGGTCGTGAAATCCGGGTAATACGGGTTCGAGTCCCGGTCAAACACAAATTTTCGTAAGTCACTATTAAATCAGACTGCTGATGCTGAATCGTACTCGCAACTGCGAATACATTTCTTGTATTTTGGTTGAAGTTGTTTATATTCCAATATCAATAAAGTGATCGAGGAATTGACTTGCATAGTACTTTGAAATCCAGAACCGTTTTTTGCGTTGCTGCACAAACAATTCAGCTATGGGTTGAAGCGGATTTTGTTGAATGCCCAAAGAGGGATATGGCAGGTAAACTTCATGGGGCGGCAGCCCGCGAGGAAATGTTGAGTGAGAAACATGGGCAGCACAGTGAGCGGCGTCCGAAGTAGTCTTTTAGTGGCTGTTGGCATTGTGTTGTTCGTTACTGATGCGCCTGTTTTGAAGAGAGCCGTTGCGAACAACAGTCAGTAACCAAGAAAAATTTTTCTTCGGTTGACACAACGCCTGGCCCTAGGATAGTTTGTACTTTTTTTTCCATCTGGATGAGAGACCCCATGTAGATATGGGGTTAGCAATCTTCTGAAAAATTCTGTGAAACAACTAGTTGATTGATGAGGATAGATGTGAAACGAGAGTAGACATTTAGCACCATCCCCATGACATGGTTGCTCGCCTTCGGAGATTCGAGTCGTCCCTCGATAATGGGTGCGTGTGTTGTACTTAAATTGGATTAAGTAATTTGTAAGTCTAGAGACCGACGACCATAGAAAATTGGTCCAATAGGTTTACAAGCATTTGAACATTTGAACATCCCCATGAGTGTGAGTGTGGATTTTGTACAGTAAAGTAAATATATGTATGTACGCAGTTCTTTCTTTCATCAATAAACCCCTCCGCTCCGTTAAATTTGCATTTATGAATCTTTATTAAAATATTGGCTTTCCCTCCCTTTGCTTTGTTGCATCATCGTAACAATGGATGGCACTGTTTTAGATAATATTGAATGGTGCTAATTCGTGTAGCGTGCCACCCCATTTCGAAATTTATCCCATATTTTTATCACTTACCGGCAATAGAATCTGCAGTCTATTGTAAAGTTTTGGAAGTCCGATGTTCCTATCCGAATTTTATCATGTAATATATCTCACTACCCGTCTGCTACACGAGTCGTAGTTTGATACTGACGAACTGCCAACCACTGTTCGGCGAGTTGTTATTAAATTATGAAAATTTAATTTAGATCCAAATTTCAACAACCGATGGATCTCTTGTTAAAGGTAACCGCTCGTCGATTAGTTTTGTAATGTTCTGCCTGCACGAAACTCCACCGTTAATTAGCTTGTTATTTCATTGAAATGCATGTAATAATTCTCCTAAATTTTTGCATAATTTTCTGACTGGGATCTTTCAGAGCATCTAATTTCAGACCTCTTCGTTCGGTAAAATTGTTAATCTCAAACGTTTATAGCCAGGACGGAACATTATAGATACTCTTAAATATTCAAAATCTTCACTTATAAAATGTCATGGTGATCAAAAATCAATTGTTTGGAAGTCTGTGAGAATTAATTTCATGTGTAATCAGTTCCTAGGTTTACAAAATATTTAAACTAAATTAAAATAGCATAAGGACGACACACACACACCCATGCGTGAGGAATGAGTCGAACCTCCGACAGAGAACAACCGCATGCTCTGCAGCAAGGGGCCTTAGAACGCTCTGTCACTTCATCGCTGCATGCTGGGTCATCTTCACTATGATTTTTAAACTAGTTAACGTGATGTGGACGGTTAATACATGATTCGTATATTGTGCATCATTTTTATTTTTTACCATGAGAAGATCATTTATTGCCGGACATATATTTGTAAACCGCATTTAATCAATATCTTAACGATTTAACCAATTCTTTTGTGAGGGAATTTTCCTTGTTTTTCAATAGTTTCTAATGTATTCCAAAAGGGACTAACTCCTAACTGCTATTTGGTAAAAAGACGCTGTCTGTAGATTGTGGAATCCTCAATTCGATCATCAACATGCAAGAAAATTTCTCCGCTCGGAAACTTGTTGTTTCCTTCATCGTTTCACATCCATCGACGTACAAGTCCTCCATGTAATGTCAAATCGAGCTACAGTAGCTCCAGGCTGTCTAACAAATTTCAGGAGACTTCCTGTCAATTACTTGACAATACTGTAGTTAAATTGACTTCTATATATATATATATATATATATATATATATATATATATATATATATATATATATATATATATATATTTTAGAGTAATAAATTAAGTGACACGACTGTCACGATTTTATGTATGACAGAAGTTTTAAATTTTATTAAATGCTAGACGACCCGGCAATGCTTCGCAATTGCTAATATGTATGTACTTTTGCTTTGAAAGGCAAATGTGCAAAATTTTGTCGTAATCGTACGAATAATATTGATATCCTAAAGGAAAGAGCTCTTTCAGTTTCCCACAAATTTTCCTATTTTCTGGTCAACTATTCCAAACTTTTACTTCACACAAACCTTCCTCTCTCTTTGAATGTCGAATGTGCAAAATTTTATCTCAATCAGATGATTGGTATTGACATTACATAGAAAAAACTCTATTTTTTCCTGAATTTTCTAATTTTCCGGGAAATTTTTCCACATTTTATTTCATAACAACGTTACTCTTGCTTTGAACGTCAAATATGCAAAATTTTAAAGAATCAAATGAATGATATTGATATCCCACTGAGAAAAGCTCTTTCAGTTTCCGCGAATTTTTAAAATTTTTGGGGTACTTTCCCAAATTTTTAGTTCATAACAACGTTCATCTTTCATTGAACGTCATATGATCAAAATTTTATCGCAGTCCGATGAACTGTTATCGACTTATACTGTTGAGTACAATTAGAAACACATTAAGAAAGGAACTTGGTCGTATTTTGGCACTTTCCTTTTAACTGTCTTTTCTTTTCTTTTTTCTTTTTTTTAGTTAAAACTTTTCCAAGACCATAATGAACAAAATAAAAAAAAATCACCCCTCTCCGTCGTGCGAATAGTCAGTTACAGTGCTGAATTCAATCAAAAACACATTGAAGAACGCACTTCGCTTTTCTCAAATTTTGCAATTTTCCGGTAGATTTTCCAAAAGATTTATTTTATACAAACTTGCCCTGCCAAGCCGTACTCAAGTGATGCCGTTACAACAATGTGGCAATTGATTGTTATTCCTAGAAAAAAATCGCTTTCGGTTTTGTCTTAAAATTTACTAATTTCCGGGCGACTTTTCCAAATTTTTATTTGATGCCAACCTTCGTCTTGCTTTCAACATGAAATGTACAATATTTTATCGCAATTGGACGAACGGTATTGATAGCTCGCCGGAAATATTTATAGTTTTTCCCGATTTTCCTCTTTTCCGCAAAACTTTTCCTTCCTCATCGCCGTTTAAACCTTCCCTGGGCTTACACGAACATTTAAAGACTATAATTAGCCAAATCAGTTCAGCCGTTCTCGAGTTTTAGCGGGACTAACGATTCGTAGGTACACGACCGCCGACCCCATTCCCCTGAAAAAAAAAATTCAAATTTCGAATAATGTTACTGTTATGCTTTATTTTTTGTAACTTGAGAAAAGGGATAGCTGTCATTTAAAAACGGTATGGAAAAATAGATTAAACTTCTTTTACAATATTCGAAAGTAGATAATTCTTCCAACATTATGCAGTAAATCCAGTATCCGGTGTACAACTTTAACTGGCAATGCTCTGAAGTGATTACAAACCAATTGACATCGACGATCACATTGTTGAAAGTGATATGGGTTTAATAGTTTAAAAATAGTTTAAATAACTTTAACGTTAATGTGGCACGCGTTACCTGGTGTTACAGAATAAAAGGCGGCCAGTATGGCGTCGAAAGCACGAGTGAGAGTAACGGAGGTGTTGTGCGTGGATCAGCCACTAACGATATTTGCCACATTTTTCGCACGAGCGGAGATAATACGTTTGGCGGCGGGTGGAGCTTGGGGCGTTCCCTGAGGGCTGGGGCCCTGATGGCGCCAATAACCGCCAGCCGGCAGCCGGCAGCAGGCAGGGCGCGGCAGGTCTCCACCGGTTGCCTAGCAACGCGTCCGTAATTACCTGGGCGCGCTCAGCCGGACGGCAGGCCGCCTCATTACGGAGAGCGCGCCGTGCGTGGGAGGGCGCCAGTGCGTTTACACTGAGGCCGCCGGCCGCCGGCCGCCACTGCGTTTTAGCTGACGAACGCTGCCGCTCAGGACCTTCCTGTGAACCAGTGCAGAGGGTGGACCTCGTCCATGTAATATTTATGTCCTGCAAGTGAGTCCAGTCTCCCCCGGAAATTTGTTGTAGTGTTTGCGAGATTGTCTACATGGCACTTGTAATTCGCAACTGACTGGGATGCGTAGAAACATGGAACGGCGGTGAGAAACATCTGTATGACCTTTTCTTTTTTCTATGGGACTTAACTACGGGGTCATCAGTCCCTAAACCTACAAACTACTTAGGAACTACTTACAGCTAAGGACGGCACAATTATCCATGCCCGAGGGGGGGATTCGAACCCCTGACCGTAGTGGCCGTGCAGACCGTAACTGGACCGCCTCAGTCCCCTCGGCCACCGCGGCCGGCTCTGTATGACCGTCAATCTTTTCGTACATGGTGAGTCACCGTGAGTAATCAGAAAGAAGAAACGGAATTGGCTTGGCCATTCAATGAGAAGAGATTGTCTGCTGATGGATGTTATGAAGGAAACAGTGAATGGAAGAAGAAGAAGAAGACGCAGAAGATACTAGATAGTTGACAGTATAAAGGTAGGAAACAGTTACGAGAAAACAAAGAGGGTAGCAAACGAGAGGAATACATGGAGTGCTGCATGTGAAGACCTGCCTTGCTAGTTTTAGTAACAGGCCACTTTCACCATGAACAACATTGTGTTTTACTAAGGAATGATCCAATGAATGTGGTCTGGATTCCTCTGATCTATGGTTTGAATTACTCGGGTTGGACCTGTTATGCAGTGAGTATGCGAAACTCTGTACTACCTTTGGGTTTTAAGGATGCGATGTGTAAGTCGTTTGACCGTTGTGGAGAGCACATTGAAGTGCACCACCACTTGTAAGTGTAACCGACTTCCAACAAGAAGCGACATATTTTTACGTTTCTGTGAAGTTCTTGCTTTTGTTTACTAAATTTCTCATGTGCTGACGTATACATTAAATCCAGATTTGCGCACTGTATCTGGCTGGCGTATTCCTCCGCCATGCGAATCCAGATAGTCAGCTGTTTTGTTTTCATTGGATTAGAACCACCCACAGTCCTTACGTTTACCTTAGTTCCCCTCCGTCGTGACAACATCACGTCTTTCTAGTCGCTAATTTTTCTGGGTATTGTAATCATGAATAGGGGACGTTTGTGCGGATGCAGTCGGAGCTGATGGCACTTCGCTCCTACCTGTATTAGCCTCGGTTACACAGCTTCAGGCTGCGGTCGAGGGGTGTTGTTGTTGTTGGCTGGTCGTGGGAACGGAACAGATGCCCGGTGTGTCCACCGATCGGTATGCGGCAGCGACAAGCCCTGTTGCTGTTCACAATGAGGCAGACATCTCACCCATGGTTGCCACGGAGGTTGTTCCAGTGCGTGGCAGGCGGCGTAAGACATCCGGGGGGACCGAACAGGTTTGAGGTGTTGTCTGTTACGGGCTGGATGGTATCGGTCATCGTGAAGTCACCACGCGCGCTGCACGGGCTTTCACAGAGGATGGGTTTGCTCGTAGTTGGGAGCTCCAACTTTAGGCGGGTAATGAACCCCTTAGAAAGATGGCTGGCCAAGAGGGGAAGAAAGACAACGTGCTCTCAGTGTGCATACAGGGTGGAGTCATTCCAGATGTGGTACATGTCCTTCCGGATGCCATGATGGGTACATTGTGCAGCCAAATGCAGGTGGTGGCTCAAGTCAGTACCAATAATGTGTGTCGCTTTGGATCTACAGAGATCCTCTCAGGTTTTGAACGGCTACCTGAAGTGGAAAGGACTGCCAGTCTTACTTGAGAGATGAAAGCAGAGCTAACCACCGACAGCACAGAAGAGAGGACCAACTGTCCTCTAAACCTCTGATACAGAGCCGAATGGAGGGTCTCAATCAGAGTCTCAGTCGGTTCTGCGACGTGTGCGATTCCTCGACTTTCGCCACCTGGTGGTGGGTTTCCGGGTTCCTCTGAATAGGTCAGGTGTCCACTACACACAGTAAGTGTGGCGTGGACTTGACGGTTTTTTATAATAGAAGGCTTCGGGAACTTAGATAAAGGATTTCAATCTCAAAAGGTACAGGTCAAAGATAAGACGAACATAGATCTAAAAATCATCGGTGTAACAGTTGTAAATTGTCGTAGCTGTGTGGGGAAAGTACCAGAGCTCAAGGAACTAATAGAAAGTACTGAATTTAAAATCATTATAGATACGGTAAGCTGCCTAGAGCCGCAGATAAGTACAGCTGAAATTTTTACAACGGGGCAAACGATGCTCAGAAAAGATACGTGATGGCGTTTTTATTACTGTCACAGGCTCCTCGGAACTGGTATGGGTAGAGGTTACACTTGACAACCAAAATAAATTAATAATTGGTTCTTTTTATCGACCCTCTGTCTCAGACGATTCGATTGTAGAGACGTTGAAAGAAAGCTTGGATCAAATTTCAAAAAACTTACTCAAAGCATGTAATTTTAATTGATATATACTTAAACATAGATATGTTCAAAAGCGGAGGCAAGCATAGAACATCGTCCGAAATTGTACTGAACGCAACTCAGAAAATTATCTCAAGCAATTAGTTCATGAACGCACTACAATAGTAGATGGTTGAGAGAACATACGTGACTTACGAGCAACAAATAATTCGGAGCATCAAACCAGAAACAGGGATTAGCGAACACAGAGTTGTCGTAGCGAAACTGAATATTGGACTTTCCAAAGCCACCAAAATTCAAAGAAAAATATATTTAGGCAATAAAAATATATTTATGCAAAAATAAATGAATAAATAAATTTTAAAAAATCAATTAATGCCTTTCTGAGTGATAATTTCCTGTCTTTCGGAATTAACAGTGTGAGTGTAGATCAAATGTGGCCTACGTTCACAGAAATAATATGGACACCGATTGATAAATTCATACCAAACAAATTAAGAACATATATGGCTGAACGGCCATGGTACACTAAACCATTTAGATACGGTTAGAAAAGCAAAGAAATAAAGCATGCCCAATTAAAATGCATAAGAAATCCCCAAGATTGGCAATCTTTTATAGAAACTACGAATTTAGCAAGAACTTCTATGCTACAAGCCTACTATAGTTACTACAACGAACCATGTCACGTAATTTTGAGAGAATCCTAAGAAATTCTGGTCGTATGTAAAGTATACAAGCTGCAAAATGCAATCAATACCTTCATTACACGATTGACATGGTGGTGCTACTGATAACATTTCTACTAAAGCAGAATTGCTTAACACAGCCTTTCGGAATTCCTTCGTTAGAGAAGATGAAGCATATGCCACAGATTTCGTATCAAAAACAGCTGCAAGAATGCGTAATTTAGAAGTAGATACCCATGGATTATTAAAATAAATCACTTAACAAAAATAAGTCTCTCGGTTCCCACTGAACATCAGTTAAGTTCCTTTCAGAGTATGCTGATGCAATAGGCTCATACCTATCAGTACAGCCGCTCGCTTAGCAAACGATCCGTACCCAAGACTGGAAAGTAGCCCCACTTACACCAATATTCAAGAAAATAAATAGAAGTTACCCGCAAAATTACAGGCCTATATCACTGACGTCGGTTAGCAGTTGGACTGTTGTTGTTGAGGTCTTCAGTCCGCAGACTGGTTTGATGCAGCTCTCCACTCTACCCTGTCCTGTGCAAGTTAAAAGTACGTAACAAGAGTCTTGCTTTGTCGCTAAAATTAGACATTAATCAGCAAGCCAGCACAATTAAAGTCATCTTAGAAAGCATCAAATGGACCGAAAGAAGAACAAACGTGTCCATTATTGAACAACTGAATATACGGACGGTGCCCAGCCTAAATTATGCATGATTTAACGCAACTGAGGGGGGGATGGGGATTCACAAACAACTCTCATTCTCTCATAAACACGCAATGCCACAGCGAAACTCACCAAAAACAGCGTGCTGAGACGAGGCGGAAGCAGGTGCCGCTATCGTAGCAAAATTCAGCAAGTCGGAGGTAGCACAAAGCACAATATACTTAGTACTGGTTTCAGCTTTCAAGCTGGCTCTGGTCTGTCGTGCCTGTTTTGAGAAGGTGCGTGTGTTTAGCCAAGTTAAATTACATCTGAATTGGACCTCGAGCAAACACGCTAACGGTGACACACGGCTACGTCACATGAACGCACACCACTAAAGGTGGATTCTTAAGTTGCAGTCTGTTAGAAATCGAGATAGGTACTAGTTTTATAAGAGAAGTGGTGTAAACTCAGCTAGCTGTAAACCCCGGAAGTCGGAACTCGGACCCACGTGGTTCCACAAACCGATAAAATTGAATAAATCAGTTTCCGAAAAATAAAGAAAATTAACTACAGCATGCAACCCATATAAATGTTTAGAATTATATAAGGAAGCGAATGAAATACAGCTACACGCGATAGGGGGCGATTACAGAGACGGATGAAGTCCAGTCTCAGAAAAACCACAAAAATGAAATAAGTCGGAAAAATAAAATAAGAATTACGGCATGCAACCTATAGAAATGTTTAGAATTACATGAAGAATCGAAAGAAATGCAGCTATGCGCGATAGGGAGCGATTACAGAGACGGATGAAGTCCAGTCGCCAAAACTCGTAAAAGAGAAATAATTACAAAGTCGGAAAAATTAAATTAGGAATTACAGCATGCAACCCATAGAAATGTTGAGAATTACATAAGGAAGTTATTAAATGGGGTTGTACAAGGCTCAGAGAGAATTACAGACACAGGCAGAGTTCGCACTACAAGTCGGAGAAGAAACAGCAATATTAAAATAAGCGGGGAGAGAAGATCGCGAAATATTAGTGGAAATTGGAAGGATACCCGCATAGTTGCTTGCCTGATGGGCAATGAACAAGCAAGAGTGGAAGCTGAATGCTTTGTTCTTTGAACCAACCGTGTGGAACACATATCACTCACGGAAGGAAACGATGAGAAGATTTTTTACATGCACTGTATAAAATGCACTATTACAAATCGGGCCCCACAAAGCTAGAGAGTATTTACACAGAGGTCATACACCGCCACATGATCACAGAAGGTTTTAACATATCAGGCCGTTATCAAACTGCAACTAGAATCACACACATCGTGTTTATCTATTGGAAATCACTGAATTGAAAAGCGAGAACACATTTCTGCACACGATAGGAGAAAATATTCAACAAAAAAAATGATTCTAAGTTCACGAATCTAAGTTAAACGCGCCAGTCAATGAAACGCAACCATCTCCAGAAACAACAGCAGAACCAACCTTACCTCATTACACGACCAGGCCAGAATAATCAGCCGCACGGCCACCGGGACGCGGGAGGACGCAGGAAGCGACTGGGAGCTGGAAAATCCCCGAAAACAACGGTGGTGGGAGACCGAAAGACTCGCCAACCATCTCGCAACCTAAGGGTGTGGAAAACTTTTTGGTAGTATCAGCAGCTATCGATACTGAGCAAGAGAGAACGATGCAAAGCGAGCTGTCACTCCCCACATTCAAACAGTCATAGATTCTCGCACACACTCTACAGAAACTATACAAAAATATATGGAAGACGACAGACGGCAGTCTTTCAAAGTCTCTTCATCTGAGAATACGTTTGGCAACCTTCATCCAGTCGAATCTGATCTGCAGATCTAATTTTAATCATTCGTATGTAGCACCACATTTCAAAAGCTTCTATTATCTTTTTGTCTGAACTCCTTATCGTCCACGTTTCACTCACATACAGTGCTACACCCCTGAAAATTGTTTTCAGAAAGGACTTCCTAACATTTAAATTAATATTGTTAAATTGTTAACAAGTTTCGCCTCTTTAGAAGTGCTTTTCTTCCCATAGCCATTCTGCATTTTCTATCTTCTCTACTTCGGTCATCAGAAGTTATTTTGCTATCCAAATAACAAAACTCATCTACTACTTTTATTGTCTCATTACCTAATCTAATTTCTTCAGCTTCGCCTTCGACTTTCTGACATTCCATTCCATTACCCTCATTTTATTCTAGTTATGTTCGTCTTATATCGTCCTTTCAAGACACTGACAATTTTATTCAATTGCTCTTCCATATTCTTTGCAGTCTCTGACGAAATTACTATGTCATTAGCAAAACCGCAAAGTTTGTACTTCTTCCCCCTGAACTTTAATTCCTTCTCGAAATTTCTCCTTGAACTCCTTGACTGGTTGCTCAATGCACAGATTGAACAACATTGGGGAAAGGCTACAACCTCGTCTTATTCCCTTCCCAACCTCTGCATCCCTTTGTTGCCCTTAGACTCTAATAACTGCTGTATGGCTTTTGTACAGGTTGAATATAACTCTTCGCTCCCTTTATTTTACCACTGATACCTTCAGAATTTGAGAGAGTGTATTCCAGTCGACATTGTCAAAAGCTTTCTCCAAATCTACAGACGCTAAAAACGTAGGTTTGCCTTTCCTTAGCCTATCTTCTAAGATAAGTCGTAATGTGAGTATTACCTCCCGTGTTCCTACATTTCTCCTAAATCCAAACTGATCTTCCCAAATTCGAATTTCACATGTTTTTCCATTTGTCTGTAAATAATTAGTGTTACTATATTACAACTATGAGCTATTAAATTGATAGTTCTGCAATTTGTCTGCACTTGCTTTCTGTGGAATTGGAATTACAATATTCTTCTTGAAGTCTGATGGTGTTTCCCTGTCTCACACATCTTGCATACCAGGTGAAAAATTTTTTTTTATTACTGGCTCTCCTAACGATATCAGCCGTTCACACGGAATATCATCTACTCCAGAATCCTTATTTGGAATCAAATCCTTCAACGCCCTGTCAGATTCTTCTCGCAGTATTATATCTCCTATCTCATCTTCCTCCACTTCGTCTTCCATTTCTAGAATACTGCCTTCAAGTTTATTTTCTTTGTATAGGCCGTCTACATATACTTTCCAAAATTCAGCTTTTCCCTCTTTGCTTAGTACTGGTTTCCCTTCTGAGTTATAGAACATATTATCTCATAGTCAACACGGATTCGGAAAGTATCGTTCTTGTGAAAAAAGTTAGCTATTTTTTGACATGATATGATGAGTGCTATCGACAAGGGATGACAAATAGATTCCGTATTTCTAGATTTCCTGAAAGCTTTTAACACTATACCTCACAAGCGTCTTTTAATCAAATTACGTGTTTATGGAACATAGCCACAGTTGTGCGACTGGATTCGTGATTTCCTGTCGAAAGGACACAATCCGTTGTAACTGTCATCATGTGGAAGTTTTATCTTGCGTTCCACAGCGAAGTGTTTTAGGGCCACTAGTGTTCCTTATTTTGATAAGCGATTTAGTAAATCTGAGTAGCTCTCCTAGACTGTTCGTGGATGCTGCTGTCATTTATCGGTTGGTAAATTCACCAGAAGATCAAAAGCAACTGCAACATGATTTAGATAAGATATCTGTATGGTGCAAAAATTGGCAATGACCCTTAATAATTATAATTGTGAGATCATCCATATGACTCCAGTTACACGTGAGCTAGGTCAGATTAGATTAGATTAGATTAGATTAGATTAATACTTGTTCCTTAGATCATGTATACGACATTTCGTAATGATGTGGAACGTGTCAGTTTAGTAAATTATGTCTATACTTGACAATCTATATTTTAAGAATTTTTTTTGTAAATTTTTTTTTAAATTTTTTTATTTATTTTTTTTATTTTATTTTTTTTATATATTTTTTTATGTTTTATCTAAAAATTCATCTACATTGTAGAAGGAGTTGCCATTCAGAAATTCCTTTAATTTCTTTTTAAATACTAGTTGGCTATCTGTCAGACTTTTGATGCTACTTGGTAAGTGACCAAAGACTTTTGTGGCAGCATAATTCACCCCTTTTTGAGCCAAAGTTAGATTTAACCTTGAATAGTGAATATCATCCTTTCTCCTAGTGTCGTAGCTATGCACACTGCTATTACTTTTGAATTGAGTCGGATTGTTAATAACAAATTTCATGAGTGAATATATATATTGTGAAGCTACAGTGAGTATCCCTAGATCCCTAAATAAATGTCTGCAGGATGCTCTTGGGTGGGCTCCAGCAATTATTCTGATTACACGCTTTTGTGCAATGAATACTTTTTTACTCAATGTTGAATTGCCCCAGAATATGATCCCATATGAAAGCAGTGAATGAAAATAGGCGTAGTAAGCTAATTTACTGAGATTTATATCACCAAATTTTGCAATGACTCTGATAGCATAAGTAGCTGAACTCAGACGTTTCAGGAGATCTTCAATATGTTTCTTCCAATTCAGTCCCTCGTCAATGCAAACACCTAAAAATTTTGAATATTCTACCTTAGCTACAGATTTATGTTCAAAGTCTAAATTTATTAATGGTGTCATGCCATTTACTGTATGAAACTGTATATACTGGGTTTTATCAAAGTTTAATGAGAGTCCATTTGTAGAGAACCACTTAATGACTTTCTGGAAGATATCATTTACAATTTCATCAGTTAATTCCTGTTTGTCAGGTGTGATAGCTATACTTGTATCATCAGCAAAAAGTACTAGCTTAGCATCTTCATGTATGTAGAATGGCAAGTCATTAATATATATTAAGAACAGCAAAGGACCCAAGACCGAACCTTGTGGGACCCCATTTTTAATAACTCCCCAGTTAGAAGAATTAATTGTGTCATCTACATCATGTGAACTGCTTATTTCAACTTTCTGCACTCTTCCAGTTAAGTATGATTTAAACCATTTGTGCACTGTCCCACTCATACCACAATACTTAAGCTTATCTAGAAGAATCCCATGATTTACACAATCAAACGCCTTTGAAAGATCACAAAAAATCCCTACTGGTGATGTCCGGTTATTCAAAGCATTTAATATTTCATCAGTGAAGGTGTATATAGCATTTTCAGTTGAAAAGCTTTTTTGAAAACCAAACTGACATTTTGTTAGAACATTATTTATACTAATATGTGAAGCAATTCGAGAATACATAACTTTTTCAAAAATCTTTGATAAAGCTGTCAGAAGTGAGATGGGCCGGTAGTTGTTGACATCGTATGTATCCCCTTTTTTATGCAAAGGTTTAACTATAGCATATTTCAGTCTATCTGGGAAAATACCCTGCTTTAATGAGCTATTACAAATATGACTGAGAATCCTACTTATCTCCTGGGAACAAGTTTTTAATACCCTGCTGGAAATGCCATCAATTCCATATGACCGTTTACTCTTGAGAGAGTTTATTATTTTCCTAATTTCTGAAGGTTGTCAATTTTACTAAATACCTAGGAGTAAATATTACGAAGAACATAAATTGGAAAGAACACACAGAATGTATTGTTGGGAAGGCGAACCAAAGATCACGTTTCATTAGCAGAACACTTAGATGATACCACATTTCTAACAAAGAAACTGCCTACACCACACTTGTGCGTCCTATTTTGGAGTACTGCTGTGCATTGTGGGATCCAAACCAGTTGGGACTGACGGACGATTTAGAGAAATTTCAAAGAAGGGCAGCCCGTTGTGTAGTATAGTGGGGAGAGTGCACGGTTAATGATGCACGAGTTGGGGTGAAAATCATTAAAAGGCGTTATTTGTTGCGGCGAGATCTATTTGCGAAATTTCTTTCACTAACTTCCTCTGCAGAATGCGAACACCCACCTACATAGGGAGACATGATCATCATAATGAAATAAGAGAAATCCGATCGAAAACGGAAAGATTTAGGTGTTCCTTTCTCCCGCGAGCTATAAGATAATGGATCTGTAGATAAATACCATAAAAGTGGTTCGATGAACTCTCTGAAAAGCACTTCCTGATTACTGTACTTAATGAACAGGTTATCGTGCAGTTCTGTTGAAAAGTTTTATTAATGTGTTTCCATGTAAGCTAGGGCTTTTTTAAATAACCAGTATGGGGTTAGAAGATTTTGATCATGTGGTATACTGCTTTTCCTGTTAACTTTTCGTAAATTTAAACAGGCAACAACCATTTTTTTGATTGGAACTGCGATGTTATATTTCGATATAGTTTCTTCAGCACTGATGTAAGTTGATTTACTGACAGGAACGAAGGATGTAAGTCACCAGTACTCTATATCAAAACTTTTATTTCGGTTACGTATAATTACTGTAATTAACAAATGGAAATGAGTCTGATGGTGGCAGCAACAACAACGCCTCTCCTTCCAACTGTCTCCTCTGGAGGTAAAGTCAGTGCTCTCGCATATGTTAATCTTATTTTACCCCTTTCATGCTGAATATCGCTCTTAGTGTTTTATATCAGAGGTAGGCCATTGGCTGATGAAGATTTACTGTTTTAAGTACAGAATTTTATTCGGTTTTTAATATACGTTGACTGAGCCCCACTTTTTGGAAGAAAGGGATTTTATACATGGTTTTATAAGGTAAGTTAGTTACAACCCAACAATAATAATGGGGATCAGCTAGTATAGAGTAAAAGTAACATATGGTTAAGATTTGAAAGAAATAAGCCCTGATGATGCAAATTTAATTTGCGAAACCGGTCGTGAGTTCTTAGTAAAGAATTTTTAACAGTCGCTGCGGTGTGTTATCAAAAAATGAAAATTGATAATGGTATCGAAGAGATATGACCATCAAACCAAATCTTACGATGTATGTACGAGGTCCTAGCTGCACGCGAGTCAAGTGTGTGGGCGACAGGAAGTTAAGTTCTCATGCATTCATCATGCTCCACAATTTTGATTACATAGCAGCGTTAGGGAAAAAGTGTAATAGTTATTCCTATATTAGAGTGTCATTAGCAAGAAACAAATCGTATTTACGATTCCGTACTCTATTTTCAGGAGAATACGTACTCGCCACAAGTTTTCTGCTATTCTGCTTCACACGTTCGTTGGAAATGCAAAGCGCTATGAGAACTGCGAGGGAAAACGACATAGCTCCACTATCGACAAGTACAAGGAAATCGTATGCGCCGTCTCACACACCTGACTTTAAGAGTGGTCGGCTAAATATTCGCATCAGCCGGATGAAAATTTAGGCCGGTGAAGCTGTACGCCTCCTATGTCATCTTCTATGGACTCCTGGTTAACACGCTCAAGAAGGTTTAGGGCAGGTAGGGAACCTCGCGAAATTTGGGGAAAACGGCGATTTTTGGTATAATGTAAGTTTATCGAAATTTGAACTTAATTACGTAACTTTCAGTTTCTGTTACGGCCCAAATTGTAAGAGGAGCCGAATATTGGGTTACGGTTTCGGCCGCAAATCATGTGTCGGTTGGACTCTAATTGCCACTTTTATTAGTCTCATTTTGAACTCAGAAAAATACTCCTAGCAACTTCAACAATGTTTGCAATATACGGTTGTTCGATGCTATCAGCCCTTTATGTTGGTTGTATGCACCCACATAAGTGGCTCGATTTTCAAACGCTGTGCTTACTTCACCGGTTTCTTAGCCACCAGTGCCCCCAGTACTTACCTTCTCACATAAACACATATCATTCCACAACCGCAATACCAGATCGGATACTTCTAGCATTTTGGCTGTACATTTACACAGCACCAAATCTTCCTCTGTCATTCTCCATCTCAGGCATACGACTAAGGAACACACTGCCGTGTCATCTACGTCTTATCCTCATCTACTCGACATTCGAGAGGAAACTCAGAATTTATATATCGATGACGGCATAGCCTCCATTTTTATGCCTTCTCAATTCTTTCTCTCTTCTCTCCATCATAGCCTTGAATACTAGCACTCTATTTCTCTTCCTCTAACCTACCTACCTCTTCTATATTTCTGTATATCCATCTTAGATCGATGACGAGACGACGGCGATGTATTTATTTGGTAAATGGAAAACCTTCAGCTGTTACTTTTAAAATTTTAATCAATTACATGTTTCGAGAATCCAATATTCTCATCTTCAGACACTTATAGGATCCATGCAGTAATACGAGAACTAGCCATCCATTTATAATACTGCATTACACCCTGTCACGCCAAGATGTAGCCGACATCACATCTTGGTGTGAGAGGATGTATTACAGTATTATAAATGGATGGTTATTTCTCGTATTACTGCATGGATCTTATAAGAGTCTGAAGATGAGAATAATGGATTCTCGAAACATGTAAGCGATTAAAATTTTAAAAGTAACGGCTGAAGGTTTTTCATTTACGAAATCTTCTATATCTCTTTCACCACATTCTATCGTCTCATGTCTCTGCTCAATGTGAATAACTCACAATCTGCTAGAACATAACGAGTCAATTCCTAAACGGTAATGGGGCTGATATTCAAAGATATTTTCTTCTTGCAGCCGGTCGTGGACGTAAATACGGTACAATATTTCAAATTCAAAATAGGGCTGATGTTCACAATATGAATCATGCTTACTGTCCTCTAAAATCTCATAATTTTTATTGTTATTATTACCATTTTCATTCTTAGAATTATCTTTATATTACTGCTACAATTAATCTATTTTTGAACTTTAATACTTGCATTACGCATGGTAAAGTAATACCAAGTTGCTCAATCTGAGTAACCTGGTTAGATGTAAGATAGGGTCTGAAGACCCAAATCTTGTCGGGTAACATAAATGCATAAGTAAATAAACATTGCACAAAGGATAAAAATGCAGTCCTCGGTCGCAAAATAATAATAATAATAATAATAAATAAAATTAAATTAAAATGTATAAAAATTTGCGACCGAGGGTTACATATTTTATCATTTGACGTTGTAACGGTCGCTTACAATAGCAGCTATGTTCAAAATTTGAAACAATTTACACCTGCCAATTGCTTTGTGGGCAACCCGAATTAGAGTTCCTTACGCAGCTAATGTTTTATACAAGACAACTGCTGTAAACGAGAATGATATATACCCACTGGCCAGGTGACAGACAGGTGACAATGACGGAAGCAGAAACTCCTCTCAGTCCTTGTCCTCGGACGTATGCTCCGGCAGCAGACTTCCGGCCTGTCTCCCACCACACCGCACCCTCTTCCTCGTCAAGTGCCGGGGGAGGGGGGGGGTGGGAGGCGGAACACTGCCAGCGGCCCCAGGCCTCGCTTCTCGCTTCCGCCACGTCGCTGCCAGGTTCGCCTTTCCTCCCCCGGCTTTTCTTCCAGCGTGCAGCTCTCCGAGGAAATCGTTTCCTAAACATCTTCGACGGCGCAGCATTAGGGGTGGGCTGTTCTGCATGGGTCCGGCCCGGAGGGTGGCTGGGCCACGATTTACGAGGCAGCTGTAAATAAGGGCAATCGCGCCTCACCCCCTCCAGCACTCCTCCTGGTGGGCCGTTGCCAGCGCGTCTGCGAGCCAACAATAGGGGCGGGGAGGGGCTGAGGGGTGGAGGGTAGCACGTAGCGGGTGACTCCTGGGAAATGCAGCCTCTTCTTGTTAGCCTAATCGAGTCGCGTAACGAATGGCGACGGCGCGCAGCAGGTACCCACCAGATGCAGACTTTAGAGGGGGAGGGGGTGGGTGGGGTGTTAAGCGGACACGTTCCCTCGTTATTAAGGCGTTAGTCGCCCTCGCGCGCACCGAAACCCCTAGCAGCGAAGTGCGGATAAAGCGACGAGCCTTGCCGTTCTCTTTTATGAGTACATTCACTCATGTCAGCGGCCTATAAATATGGAGATGAAGGGCAATAATGGAAAATAAGACGGTGCGGCATTATGGAGGGAGGGAATGAGGAGATCATGAAACATTGTATGGAAACGGTTCTCTGGACGATTTTACTGTTCCGAGACGTTACTCCTCACCAGGGGCGGCTCTAGGGGCGGGCCGTGCCGTCGCCCAGGGCAGAAGATTTTTGAGGACGGCAAATTCCTGATTTTTTTGTGTAGTTCCGATAGGTTAAATTAAACAAGACAATGAAAAGTGGAAGTGATGTAGAGATGTGAAAATAAGTTGGAGATGAAATTTTTTACAGATTGATACACATTGAAACAGATAACAGTGATATTGCGTTATCCTTCAAGCAAAATAAACATGAATGGTTACTACGTAGGATATTGAGCCAATGTCTTCGGCAGCGTTCGGGCGCTTCCACGTGACGTCGCAGTCGATAGTGAGAAGCGGTAGAAGGGCGAGGCGTATTCATGCGTTCAACTACGGCAGTATCCTGTTTAACATTAATTTAAGAAAACAGGTGCGATATCAGCATAAACACAAAGGAACAGAATGCTACAGAACGCTACAGAATTTACCACGGCCAGAAAACTTACACTGATTTCTAGTAATGAAAACTGTATATTACGGCCTCCTTGACCTATGAATAATGTCATCTGTACATATTGTTAGTATGTAACGAAAGAATTCCCTCATTTGTAATAGTTAAGGATTAATTAAATAGCTACTACATGGTATAAAGTGGAAGGGCTTTCAGAAAAAGTCACAATATTTCAATGGTAATTAGACGTTGCTGTACCCAGTAAAATGTTATCTAAATTTATTTGATTTAAAGTAGCTTGTTGATTTCTTGTTGATGGCAGCCAAAGTCCTTGATTTATATTCTATTCTGTTACTTTCGCTCAAAAACATCTTCCACGCATAGAACACCACTGGTTTTTGGCTTGCACCCATAACGGTATCGTGAAATAAGTAAAATATGTTAATGAAGTCTTTTCGTGTTACAAGCTGCGTCATTTGGTTTACTGCCCACGAGCTTTCGACAGAGAACTCCCCTGCCATTGTCAAGTGGATGACTGTCATTTCGCGGCCGCTGCCGTGCTTATATAGCCGCGCCGCCGCCAGTGACGTCACTGGTGCGCAGTTCCATGACCATATATGGCAATGTTTTGGTCGCGCGTACGCTGCGTCCGCTTCAACCCCGCAATTACGGGATCCCAAGACGTGAGGAAGACGTCAGAACTTCTAAAAAGATCATCACTGGAAGAGAGTAAAATTAAGAACCTCCTCTCTCAGGACCCAAGACCACCTACTTTCTACGGTCTGCCAAAGGTGCAGAAGAAGGATACACCGTTAAGGCCGATAGTGTGTACCATCGGATCTACTACCTAAGACTTGCCAAACACCTGGCCACACTCCTCTCTACGCACGTTGGACACTGTGAAAATCATATTAAGAACACGGCGAACTTCATCGACCGTATTAAAGGACGGCGCCTAAGGGAGGAAGACATGTGGCTTCCCTTTTCACGTGTGTTCCCATTAAAGACTCTGTTAACTTACTGGGCAAGTTGTTTGACGATACCATCGTGGATTTATTTAAGCACACACTGACGTCATCATATTTCTTATATGGTGGAGAATACTTTCACCAGACGGACGTCGTAGCGATGGGAAGCACTTTACCTCCAGTTGTCGCACGGCCACTACGGTCGGGGGTTCGAATCCCCCCTCGGACATGGATATTTGTGCCGTCCTTAGTTGTAAGTAGTTCATAAGTAGTTTGTAAGTTTAGGGACTGATGACCCCGTAGTTAAGTCCCATAGACTCTACAAACATTTGAATCCAGTTGTCTCCAATCTCTTCATGGAGCATTTCGAAGAAATTGCCTTGGACACGGCTCCTGCAAAGCCTAGCTTCTTTTATCGTTACGTCGACGATACCTTCGTCATCTGGCCTCATGGACAGAATATGCTAGAAGAGTTCCTGCAGCACATCAAAGGTATCCTCGGCCGCATTAAATTCACGATGGAAGTAGAGAAGGACGGTTCCCTGCCTTTCCTAGACGGTCTTGTCCGTCGTAAACCCGATGGAAGTCTCTGGGTCACAGCGTTTACCGCAAGCCCACTCAAACGGATCGGTATTTGCACGCCACCGGCTACCATCACCCATCACAGAAACAGTCTGTTCTGAAGACCTTGATATATAGAGCCGAAACCGTATCAGATGCTGAAAATCTGTCAAACTAGCTTAGCCACTTACGCAAAGTGTTCAAGGACAACGGCTACAGCAAGAGACAAATATCTCAAGCTGTTTCACATAAGGCACGTAATCAGAATACATCTAAAGAAGACGTCAAGAAGACCGCAATTTTGCCGTTTTGTGGCTCCACAAGAGGAAAAATTAGCGGCTCCTGAAGAGACATAAAATTGACACAATCTTCAGGCCTCCAGCAAAGATACGACAACTAATGAAGCCTGTGAAAGATTATGAAGGTCTCAGAACACCAGGCATTTATAAAATTCCGTGTGAGTGTGGGCATTTTTATGTCGGCCAGACTGTTCGCACTATTCAACAGCGACGCACAGAACACGAGCGGTGTTTTAGATTACGCAATCCCGAAAAGTCAGCTGTGGTGGAACATGCTTTGGAAAACGGACACCGAATTGCTTTCGACGAGACATCTATCATTAAACGGACCAACAGCTTCTGGGAGAGCATAATAAACGAGGCAGTAGAAATCAAAATTTCTGAAAACACTCTCAATAAAGACGGCGGCTTGCAGCTGAGTTCGGGATCTGAAACTATTTTATAAAAGGAAATCATCCCTAGTGACAAGGTCTATAAATTTTTAACGAAATAAAAATACAACAGGTAAGGAGATACTTTTCACAAAGACATTTAGTTAGTTACAGTGACGATAAAACCAAATCTTTGTTACAGATAATAAAACAGTCAACAGTTTGAAAATTACTACACCACCTTATTCCGATCAACAAGTAATTGTTACGCAGAACGAAAATGACTTACAAGCATATTTCATTAAAATATACATAGATCACAATTACTGTATTTCCATTACAAAGACAAAATGCTATGTGTGTTGAGACTGAAATTAGCAAGCACATCATTGAGAAGGTTAGTAAATTTAAATATTTAGTTTGTGGTAATACACATCAAGGGCAAACGACCAAATGCAGAATATGACGTATCTACTTCTCTGGAAATATACGCAGAACATTTGAGGGAAAGGTACGCTATAATTACATAAATTCGTAGAGACTCCAGCACCGCTCTATTACATGATGTGGCGACCGCTGCCTAAGTTTGCGTGCGAGCTGTTTACATGATTAACCAAATGCGTCGCAACTCCCTCGGGCCTGGTGAACACATACATAGCGAACGTTCGCGCTCGCACCATCCAAAATTGTATTTGCGTACCGTCCAAAGTTAAACTAAGCAGCAGTGCCTCAAAACTCAAAGCTATTACTCGAAGAAATAAATCTCGTTACCCGTACGTTGGATATAAGAGCTTATGTTCTAACACATCGATATAAATGGAAGTATTTTGTAACCCAAAGCTGGGTAGCAAACTTTTTTTTACAGGTCCCACTCACTGTACAGTGTGACTACCATGACGCATTTCGGATTAACCATTATCTTATTTGTTTCTCTGTTGTGACACAGTCACACGTATACAATTACATGGATTTAAGAAGATTTCACTTCCACACAGATATGCAGACTACGTGTTCTTCATATGTGTGTCTAACAACTTTTTAAATCCATGTATCTGCATACATGTACGCTATGTCACAAGAGAGAGATACATATGTGATTAACGTTAAAACGAAGCGCGTCATTGCAGTCACTCTCTATACAAAATGCGACCTGTGATAAGAAAAAATTTTCTACTTAGTCATTTTTAGACAGTACTACCCATTCATTTGAACGTGGTCGCCTACCTTTTCCACGACTTCATGACGCAATTTAAATTTTACAATAGTATCAGAACTTTCATGAGCTATATCCTTCACATCGAATGAAAGGTTCCGATGACTACTTAGTTTCTGACGTTGTGTTATTTTTTGTCTCATACGTCATAAGTTTCATTCTCACTCTGACAAAGGCCTTTATCTATCATCTTCCTTTAATTTTAATAAAAAAAAAGTTTAAATCATCGTTTCTGTAAATCCATTAAATCTTAAAGTTTACGACCGATTGCTTTAACCCTTTAATGCGTGACATTTTGTATAAACCTATAAAAACTACCACGATTAATGTATAGTTCGTATATACTAAGAAATGTACATATATTTAAATAAACAGAAAAAAATAGAAGTACATTTTGTCAAACTGGGAGAGTGGAAAGAAAGCGAAAACTGCATTACATTACAATTCAAATAATTTTGGAACATTTTCACATATTCACAAGCAAAAGCTTATAATATATTACCAATGCCCTTGATACTTATAGTTTGTCTCCAGTGGTCTTAATCAACTTAATTATGATATTATGCATGCGAATGTCTTTTATAAACAAAAGGGAAGAAGCTGCCTGGGGAAGGGGATATCCCACCTTCACCAATGTCTGCAGGAAGTTCAAACGTTCAACGGTCAAATGTGAGGCACATGAACAGAATGTGGTTGACACCAGCTTCCGTTTCAGGATACACTCACTTGCCGCCGAATCGTAGACCCTGATCGGATCCAATCGATCTTTCTGTGCTATCACCACTCGCGGCGCTGTTAGATCTATCGCGTGACACTTGTCGTCTTACTCGTGTCATTCTTGCCGCTTGTGGCGCTATTGGTGCTTGGCGCAGAGGTAGATCCGGAGAGGTAGATTACCGCATCAGTCAAGTGAGAGGCGCTGAAGGGAAGATCTGAGTGTCAGTACCGTAGTGTCAATTTGATACACTGCATGGCGTCGCTAAGGTCGAGTTATTTACATTAATTGGCCGCCTGTCGCCGGGCCCGGGCGTGCGCCGAAGTAGTTCCGCAGTGGGATCCTATCAGTCTTTTGGAGCCGTATATGCGACTATATTAACAGCTGAAGAGGTCTGGAATTGTAACAAGTTCCACTATCAGCTCGGCGGTGGCTGTTTACCTCATCTTCCTAGCGGCCGGGCTGTCCCACGTTGTTGCCTCGCCAAGCAAATGTTCAAATGTTTGTATAGCTTATGGGACTTAACTACTGGGTCATCAGTCCCCAAACTAGCAAACTACTTATGAACTAGCTAAGACTAAGGACGGCACAAATATCCATGCCCGAGGGGGGGGGGGAATTTGAACCCCCGACCGTAATGGTCGTTTAGACCGTGACTGGCGCGCCGCAGTCCGCTCGGCCACCGCGGCCGGCCCTCGCCAAGCACCGGAGTAGTCAACAGTACTTGGCAGCCAGTACCTGTCTGCGTCTCGCGTCGTTTAAGTTGCTATCCACCTGGGATCCATGAAATGCTTTCAGGGCGTTTGTTGATAACATCCTCCTACACCATTGCGAGGGTGGCTGCACTTATCTTGGAGTGAGGAAATTAAGTGACCTGTACATTCCTGTTCCGTAAAGTTGTGTGTATGTGTGTATTTATCAGGATCGGTGATGTTACCTAAGGACCGTCGTTGCCTATGTCTACGTTTATTGATGTTTAGTTATGTGTTGTGCCGCACTTCTAGTTTGGCTCAATTGAATTATTCTCTCTTTTGCTTTGTGTAGCAATTACTCAATTGCATTTTCAGTTGAAAAACATTTTTAAAACCAAACTGACATTTTGTTATTAAGTGGTTCTCTACAAATGGACTCTCATTAAACTTTGATAAAA
Source organism: Locusta migratoria (assembly GCA_026315105.1). Taxonomy (NCBI): domain Eukaryota; kingdom Metazoa; phylum Arthropoda; class Insecta; order Orthoptera; family Acrididae; genus Locusta; species Locusta migratoria. The sequence goes on from CM048749.1 coordinate 153,168,389, forward strand.
CCCAGTATATACAGTTTCATACAGTAAATCGCATGACACCATTAATAAATTTAGACTTTGAACATAAATCTGTAGCTAAGGTAGAATATTCAAAATTTTTAGGTGTTTGCATTGATGAGGGACTGAATTGGAAGAATCATATTGAAGATCTCCTGAAACGTCTGAGTTCAGCTATTTATGCTATAAGAGTCATTGCAAAATTTGGTGATATAAATCTCAGTAAATTAGCTTACTACGCTTATTTTCATTCACTGCTTTCATATGGGATCATATTCTGGGGCAATTCAACATTGAGTAAAAAAGTATTCATTGTACAAATGCGTGTAATCAGAATAAGTGCTGGAGCCCACCCAAGAGCATCCTGCAGACATTTATTTAGGGATCTAGGGATACTCACTGTAGCTTCACAATATACATATATTCACTCATGAAATTTGTTATTAACAATCCGACCCAATTCAAAAGTAATAGCAATGTGCATAGCTACAATACTATGAGAAAGGATGATATTCACTATTCAAGGTTAAATCTAACTTTGGCTCAGAAAGGGGTGAATTATGCTGCCACAAAAGTCTTTGGTCACTTACCAAGTAGCATCAAAAGTCTGACATATAGCCAATTATTATTTAAAAAGAAATTAAAGGAATTTCTGAATGGCAACTCCTTCTACAATGTAGATGAATTTTTAGATAAAACTTAAAAAAAAATTAAAAATAAAAAAAGAACAAGGGGGAAAAAAGAAAAATCCTTAAAATATTGATTGTCAAGTATAGAAAACATTTACTAAACTGACACGTTCCACATCATTACGAAATGTCGTATATATGATCTATGGAGCAAGTATTAATCTAATCTAATCTTTTCACTAAATTGGTTGACGGCACTCGGGAATTTACCTGGTTTTTGCCACTCTGCTAGCTCGCATCTTGCATATTGACTGCTGGTAGTTGTATAGCTTGCAGACCATTTCCCTCCGCGAGGCATCGCCACCCACTGTTGTAATTTGGCGCCGAGTCCGTTTTAGTACGAATCCCTTCGTGTCAGAGGTGCAGTTCTCGCGGATGGTTGGGCACACTTACCCCCTCTCCTTCCTGTCTGGAGTAAGCTCATCTGTTTTATATGTTGGAGTGGGTATTAAGTTAACGAGTAGCCAGTCCTGTTCTTAAATTAATTTTGTATTACGCTGGAAGGGTTATGGATTGTCTGGAGCCTTATTTTATTGCTGCTTAACCATGTCTCTTGTTATGTTAAAAGTCTGGCCCGAATGCTTGTGTTTGTGCCTTGGGTTTAGGCAACCTTGCTTGAGCTCTTTTATTATTCCGGAAAATCCGGTCTCTCTTACTGTGATACATAATTTGTTTACTTGGCCTTCTGCCTTGTAATATCATTGAGCTGGATTTGTTTCTCCTGGTTTCAGGGTATTGATTACTATTGTAATGGTAAGTTAAAAGATTGTTTCGCGCCTTCAGCCCTATTACTAAATTTATCAGTTTTTATTTCTCTTTGTTCAATCGGCCTTCAACCTGATTCAGCTGATTTCATTTACGAGTAAATGTTGGAGCTCACCTTTGCTTACTTATTGTAAAAGGTTGCCTCAGACCCTCAGCCCGTTGTAAGCCCATGGTGGCAAAGTATATTTTTTGTCTCGCTTCTGCCTGATAATTTTACTTAATTTTGCAGCCCCTCTTGTTTTGTTTACAATATTTTATTTTATTTTATAAAGGGTTGCTTCGGCCTTCTGCCCTGCATCATGCTAGCTGAACTATTTACTGTTTATATATTAGTTGATCAATAATTCTATTCTTCTGGCCTTGTGAGTTTGCTTTGGTTCACGGTTTCCGTCTGTCTGGGTTGTGACTTTATTCAAAAATCATGTCTGGGTTGTGACTTTATTCAAAAATCATGTTTAATACTAGATTTATCCAGGCCTTTCAGTTTAGTTTCGCTACAGGCGATACAATTGATCTTTGTGAACCTAGACGTGATAACAGCTATACCACAATTACCTGCTTTGGTACCCAATTTGAGGTTGCTCATCTTACTGCCCAACGAGCCTCGCAACTCACTAGCAGATTAAGTTTATTGCACGATCTTTTTTCTGATAGATTGGGTGTGACGTATGTTATACAGTATCACATTCGGCTGACGTATAATATTCCAGTTAATCAACCACAGTATCGTCTTTCACCTTTTCTTAAAATTCAAAAACATGGGAAGATAAAAAGTATTGTTCGGACATTCAGACTCTAGTTACCAGTCAATTCCCTGCAGCTCCCGCTAGCCCTATGAGGTTCATAGTTTGTCAGCTATATAGTGCTTCAATGATGCACTCTCTAACGTGATAGCTATGCTGTTGAGATTTTTATTCTACTCTTCCAATTATTTATAGTGGACAACGGACTCATCTAACTTTTTTTGTACCTGAGGATCCTGCAAGGGAGACATCAACAGCATGTCACGTAGACGTCAGAAAGATACTTCTTGCCTATCTACAATTGACGAAACTTTAGCACTTATGTAAAGATAGACTTAAGTGACATCTCCTGTAAGGAAAAAAATCTTTAAATTAACAAAGTGTACTTAATGAAGATCAGTGAAATAAAAATCTGATTGAAAACTATTCGTGTTTGTTATTTAAAATTTTTAGAAAACTGAAATTTATAAAAGAAAATTAGATATCTTAGTGCCCAAGTTCTGGATAGGTTGACAGGATAGATGGAACGTATAAGGAATTTCAAAATAAAATAAAATTGGGAGAATGGCTGCATAACCACGCCTACATGACTTGAAAGTTAATTCAATTTCGCCAGTTTACGTTCAAGGCTGTCGCAGACTCCGTAATGTTACACAATGGCAAAAAAAAAAAAAAAAAAATGTATTTGTTATTGCTGTGTGGAGATAAGTGGAGTTCGCCTAAAGTGTCCTCACACAATGCCATTAGCTGCGTCGACGGCTGCTAGATTCGTCTTCGCTGAAACCGAATCTAAATATTATCTGTCTTGATCGACTACTGCTGATCGCATTTTTCTGCGTCTTGATGAAGTCAAGAACGACATATAAATGCTAGTCTGGCTATTAATTGGCGTGATACACCAGTCTCAGACTATCCCACCACGTTGCCATTAAAAATGCGCTTGCAACCTTTAGTAATGCTCTGTGTTCACACCAGATTTGAAGCATCTCAGCCAACATATGAACAGCGCGCAACTTTGTTACTCTCCACTGGAGATCCCACTAAGATTCGCTCAACAACAGAGGTGCTCCGTACAGTGCAAAAATCGCTGCGCACGACAACACACAGCCAGGCGGGAGGCCGCGTCTCTCATTTTTATAGCCCATCTTGTGTACCATCACGCCAGGTGATAGCCATTATGGCAATGACGAATAGACGCTTCCAATGTGCGTTCACTGCGACGTCGCTAAACACGGATGCGAGCATCATAATGCTGCAAACAGAACCTGGATTCATCCGAAAAAATGACGTTTTGCTATTCGTGCACCACGATTCGTCGTTGTGTACACCATCGCAGGTGCTCCTGTCTGTGATGCAGCGTCAAAGGTAACTGCTGCCACAGTCTCCGAGCTGATAATCGTGCTGCTGGAAACGTCGACGAACTGTTCGTGCAGATGGTTGTTGTCTTGCAAACGTCCCCATCTGTTGACTCATTGATCGAGACGTGGTTGCACGATCTGTTACAGTCTTGTCGATAAGATGCCTGTCATCTCAAATACTAGTGATACAAGGCAGTTGGGAACCAGCACGGCATTCCGTATTGCAATCCTGAACCCACTGATTCCATATTCTGCAAACAGTCATTGGATTGCGACCAACGTGAGCAGCAATGTCACGATACGATAAACCGCAATCATGATAGGCTACAACCCGACCTTTATCAAAGTCAGAAACGGGATGGTACGCATTTCTCCTCCTTAGACGAGGCATCACAACAATGTTTCACCAGGCAACGCCGGTCAACTGATGTTTTTGTATGTGAAATCGGTTGGAAACTATCCTAATGTGAGCACGTTGTTGGTGTCGCCACCGGCGCTAACCTTTTGTGAGTGCTCTGAGAAGCTAGTCATTTGTATATCACAGGATCTTCTTCCTGTCGGTTAAATTTCGTGTCTGTAGCACATCATTTTCGTGGTGTAGCAATTTTAATGGCCAGGCGTGTATTCAGGGATGATTGGGTCTTGTACATGCTAGAGAGAATTGTAGAGTTGCTTCAAAGAAGGTGTATAAGGCGTCTTGAAATTTTTGAAAGGTTGTAAAATTTATATGAAATCATGTATGACAGATATTAAAATCTTAGTTACTAAAAATGCGCTTATTCCAGTGCAATGGTTTCTCAAAATTTCAAAGCAGTCGGTGAAGGGCTTTCATAGACTTGCGATTAGGCACGTCTACAGCTATTTAAATGGAAATGTAACTATGGATAAGATAACAACTGACCGTAAACACGATTGCTGAGTCACAGACAGTCATGTAAAGTAGAAAATATCCACAAAACTTATATATTTAGCCATGGTCCTCATCAGAAAAATAAAACAGTCACACAATCATTTAGACATAATTCATGCGTATATTTGTATATACTGTTTTGTGCTACCTCCGACTTACAGAATTTGCGCCTACCTACCTCGTCTCAGCACGCTGTTTTTGGTGAGTTTCGCCGTGGCATTGCGTGCGTATGAGAGAATGAGTGTTTGTGAATCATTCCCCTCAGTAGCGTTAAATCATGTATAATTTAAGCTGTGCACCGTCCGCATTAATCCATGTAAGAGATGCATTTTTAGTGTGTTAACGTTATTGGTTCCCCATTATGCTTGTTTTCTATCTGAATAAACACGTTTATGTTTAGCATAATCCGTAAGTTGCCTATAAATTGTAGTTTTAGAGCACCTTCCCTCTTTTATTCAATATTGTTCTTCACAAGTGCTCAGAACTAGCTCACATACAATTTTTATGTCTAAAATCCGTTGCGCCATAAATGTTTTCTTAGCCACCTTTCTATGATAACTTTAATTGTGGCGGCTTGCTCAAATTCAAATATCTGTATAGCTTATGGGACTTAACTACGGGGTCATCAGTCCCTAAACTTACAAACTACTTACGAACTAGCTAAAACTAAGGACGGCACAAATATCCATGCCCGAGGGGGGATTCGATCCCCCGACCGTAGGTGGCTTGCTTATTAATGCCTGTGTGTAGTAACGTGTGAGCTGCTATCTATATTGACGACTGTAGTATGAACTTCCTGTTATTGAAGTAATATGAAACGAGTCAGTTCTCAGTTTAGGACAGGAAACAAGGCTTTGTAGCAAGGAATAACCAGTAGTTCACACGGACCTTATTTGCTAATTTTTAGTCATAAAACAAGGCTCTTGTTACCTACAGTGGTCGACTTTTAACTGAAGCATCTTGTAAAAAGTACTACAATTTGTCCCCTCCTTTTGTCCTCTTTTTCAGTCTGTGACTGGTAATAGGGGACAATATCAGACCAAAGTCCAAGAATCGCCAGGACGAAGTCAGTAAATGGGTTTTACTGCCCTCCCCTTCCCTCTCCTGTACAAAATGGTTGGTACGCCACTGCATGCAGTAGACTTAGCGGTAATGATGGGAGAGAGATTAAGGGATGTGTAACAATACCACGTATGTTTTGCAGTAGCGAAACATTGCCCTGTATCGTGGTGCCAATATATAGTTTCGAATACGTTGCGAAAATGGTTATCGATAGAAAATAAGCCGCGGTGGAGTAGCCGTGCGGTCTAAGGCGCCTCGCTGTGGAGCGCGCGTTTGCTCGCCGTCGAAGGTTCGAGTCGTCCCTGGGGCATGGGTGTGTGTGTTAGGTTAGTTTACCTCAGTTTGTTTGTAAGCTACGGACTGATGACCACGCACTTTGGTCCGATAGATTTACATACATTTCAACATTTTTAGAAAATAAATCGGAGCTTGCAATGGAAGAATTTCATGTTTGTTTATCCCCAACTGCTATTCAGTGCCGTACAGATATAGTCTAACGGCGGTTTTGTCTTCCCTCTGACAAGATTTTTGATGGGGATTGAAGAGTTGTAATTAGTAGAAGTTTTCGTATTTGGGTAACAAAGCACCAGATAACAACAGAAGCAAACAAGTGGACTAGTAACAAAAATATCATTACCAAAACAGAAAATTATACTAGTATCCAAAAGAAAATGTCTAATAACATGAAGGGTGGATATTACCATGAACGGAGGTTAGTAACTTCAAGGACCTTAATAACATCGAAGTCTGCGTAAAGGCACCAGGATGTTAGCGGCAGCCAATCTGAATCGTCTGTGGAGTTAGTTCTGCATCGTTCCGTCGTCTGTTGACGCTACCAGCGCACACAGCAAGCTGCACAGTCGGCACCGGTAGAGGAGAGGTCTCATTAAGGTCCGCCAAAGCCCGTCTGGCAACCATTCTGTTCTCCATCCCCCCTTTGATACCACCTCTCTCTCTCTCTCTCTCCTAGTGCTTCGTGTCAGTGTTCCCAGCCTTTAATTTGGTGTTCCACTTCGTCCTCTGTCTACAGTCAACCAAATGAACCGTTAACAATTAACCAACGACAGATATCACTCGCAATATGGCGGCGTGACAAGCGAACCATTAGAATCTCTTGGATGAGGCTATGTGATTAAACTGTTCAGTGACCCATATCGGAGACTGATTGCTCTTCTCAGTGATATTGTCGCAATAAAAGGGCTTCCAATTAAAAGAGATATTCTTTTGAGGCTCCTTGCTGGGTGCGTGCGTTTTGTACGTAATAGCTATAGGAGCTACTAGAGGACATTTCAAGTAAACAAACAATCTAAATGTACATATATTAGAGACTAGGATTAGGTCTTAATGGCTTCCCCGTAGAAAAGTCGTTGATGATACTAACTTATGGGAAGTATCGCACACCGTGTAGTAATACCTCGAATCGCGGAAGTGATACGTATCTGGTCCCATATTGGTGAGTATTATTTACATATTTCATTCGCCACATTCATTAGTACCAATAGTAGTAAAATACAATGCTTCCTTGTGGTGATCCTTAGAAACAACATTGAACAAAAACACAGTACACTATATCGCCCCCTTCACGTAAAGGAAGGCTGCAAAACGTCCCAACATCGACGATCATACACATTAAAAAGATACAAACATATTCCATTTGCTGTGCAGTTATGTAGTTCAGCACCGTAGGGAAACACAACTATTGAAACAAGCTTACCTTTTTCCTGTTTTGTAGAGTTTCCTATGTCTGTCATAAAACGGGAATATTCATCATTATCATCGTGGAAAACACATTACTTATTTTTATTATCCAGTTTTACAATGTTATTTAGTTTACATTTTCCGGTACCCCAAGATTATACATTACATTATTTTCCATTAATACTGTACATCATTATTTTTTAAACATTATTTTATTTTCATTCGCTATTTTTGTCTATCTGCCCATGAATATTCTTGTATATTCCTTCATCGGATAGATGCATGAATTCCTTGGATACATGTAGTTGGAAGTCTCTCTCTTTTCGTTCTTCCTGCAGGCTCCCATTCCATAATTCTCTGTGGTAGTCTTTCCTCTGACATCTATTTCGTATGCCATACCGTAAGGGTTGTTTTCCTTCTATAAAATCTATACTTTAATTTTTAACGTCCATTTTCTTCCTTATGACTTGATTTCTGATTTTTCCCGCCAAGACAGTCCTACAGATCGTCTCAAAAATTCCATCTCCGTTGCCATCAACCTCTTTTCTATTTGGAATTTAAGTGCCCATACTTCTGATCCATATGTCATGATGCTTCTGATGATTGTAGGGAAAACTTTTTTTCCCCCTTCTGATCCTTTGGTCACATGACATACCATTTAATGTCCCAATAGAACACTTCCCAGCATTTATTTTCGAATTAATTTGTTTGTCATCTTGTGTGATAATTACTCCTAGGTATTTGTATTCTTCAGTGTGTTTAATAGTGCCCATTCCTTCTTCCAATGTAAATCATGATTTGTCTCCTATTACCATGTATTTTGCTTTATTCTTGTTAACATTAAGTCTCCAGTTTCCGACTCCTCCATTAATTTCCCTGTAATGTAGGCCTACTCTGTCTTATTTATCCTGTACCAAAATTAAGTGGTCATCAGCAAACAGTAATAAGTATATAGTAACACTAGCTTAAACCCGCGGCTCCGCTCGCGTGTTGGTTGATTATGATAGATGACCTATATTTCAGTAGTGTGCTATTTATTTATTCTTATATTTCCTTATTCGTATGCTTATCCTTACAGAGAAACACCTGAAGACTTTGTAGCACGTTTAGACCAAAGATATGGTCTGTGGCATCACGTTTCGCTGTATCTAACTTCCTTACTATAGAGTCGTAAACGTCATCGCTGGCCTTCAGTCCGAATTTTTTTTATAATTTGACGACATTTAACCACCATATCTTCCACCCCTTATAGATATCGGTATGGAACTGCTATGGTGTACAACGGGAGACTTCGGACAACAAATACACACAGACCATTTGTTTTCCGATCTGTAGTTTTCGCTGCAGAGCGAAATAGTAACACGCACACACGTAGAATTTTATATACACCGATAACTTTCCATCCCAATATACTCCACCCTTTCGCTGCAGAGCGAAATAATAACACGCACACACGTATAATTTTATATACACCGACAACTTTCCATCCCAATATACTCCACCCTTTTATCATTATCATCCCTCAAGCAACAATGCAACCAATAAAACCATTTTCAAAGGGTAAATATACTTTTCAAAGAGTAATTATTGTTCCGCATTTCGCGTTACATTCTTGAAGTTACTAAATATCTATCATATCGCTATAAAACCGTGCCTATAACCTTCCTCAGGTATAAATTAATAACAGTACAAATATTTAAGTCTATGCGTCTTGTCATTAGGACGTGATAAGCGTACACCGAACAGACATTCACTTAATATATATAGATAAAGTCCTATCCGAACGCCATAAAACCGTGCCTAAAGCCTTCCCAGTGTAGGCATTAGTAACTGTACACATTTTAAGCTCTTTATGTCTTGTGATTCAGACGTGATAAACGTACACCGAACAGACATTCATATTTATAGATATAGATTTACTGGGATTCCAGATTTTTGCATTTTCTATTCCTATTTTCTAGTGCGTTTTCGGTATATAGGAAGTAATAACCGAACAGAATTTCTTAACTGAAACTATACAGAGAAGCAGAGAAAGTTTCAATATTCCGGTGTAGATGACAGACGTTAAATTTGTACTATGAAGACAAACTGAGGACATTTAAGCCTCACAAAAGCTGAGAAGTTGTAGCCTGTGTTTAGACAATTCACTGTTCATGTCCCACATAAATTCTCGCCCACTTGCGTAATATAATACTAGAACGGCTAGCAGGATATACCGATACAAAACTGTTAGTCTGAGCTCAACAGTAACTCTCGTATTTTATAGAGTCAAGACATTAATAGTGAAAACACAAAAAATCGTTAATCATATGAAGAACAATTTACACAGTCCGATCACAGAGAGAGATACTTCAAAAAATCCTGGGAAGTTGATTACGTGCCGGCTAGAAATAGATACAGAACTATTTTGCCGTTATAAAAGAACCATTTTCGTATTCAAAATGAAGACAAGATGTATAAATACTACATACTGAATATAAGATTTCGAAATTGATTAGCTATTGAAAACTTATCTGAGTACCATTATTTGAGAGTCACGTAAAATGGTGAGTATTGTTCTTATAAGAACTTTAATAACTGGAAGCAACTGAGACAATTCTAGGTGAGCTAATGACCAAGTGAAATTTCAATCAAATTATTTCATCACTCGTTGCAGATAGTTACTTTCCTGTTCAAATATGAGGACATCAAAACAATGATAAGAAAAAAATTGGCTCTGATCAGAAACTGCATAGCAAAGATTCAGTTAAATCGCATACCTAACATATAACTGTTTGTACTGAGGCTCACAGGTCACCTATGCAGTAGTCCGTTGCAGATATTTACTATCCTGTTCAAATACGAGGACGTCAAAACAATGATAAGAGAAAATTGGCTCTGATGAGAAACTGCATAGCAAAGGTTCAGTTAAATCTCATACCTAACATATAACTGCTTGTACTGAGGCTCGCCGGCCGCGGTGGCCGCGGGAACCGAGGCGTTCCAGTCACGGTCTGCACGGCCACTGCGGTCGGGGGTTCGAATCCCCCCCCCCCCTCGGGCATGGATATTTGTGCCATCCTTAGTCTTAGCTAGTTCATAAGTAGTTTGTAAGCTTAGGGACTGATGACCCCGTAGTTCAGTCCCATAAGTTCTACAAACATTTACTTACTTTTTTTTTTACTGAGGCTCGCAGCTCACCCATGCTGTAGTCCGTTGCAGATATTTACTATCATGTTCAAATATGAGGACGTCAAAACAATGATAAGAAAAAATTGGCTCTGATGAGAAACTGCATAGCAAAGATTCAATCTCATACCTAACATATAACTGCTTGCACTGAGGCTCATAGCTCACCCATGCTCTAGTGCGGGCGTGGCAGGCAGCGAAAGACTTCCTTGAGGACCGACAGGTTTAGGGCGCTGTCTGTGCCGGACAATGTTCCTGAGCGGATGCTGTCGCTTTTACTGAAGTCTTTTGTCAGCCTACAAGACTTGGGTAATCACAGAGGGTGGTATTACTTGCAGTTGGAAGCTCCAACAAGCGATAACATAAAACTCTCGTTCACCTGTAATGTTTGTGGGGCGAACTCTGACCTGCGCATTACTTTGCCATTCTTGCAACAGAAAAGTGATGGGATCCAACAAGATAATGCTCGCAGATGCAAGCGTGTGGAACACAACATACTCTGCAGACATTCATAAACTTCCCGCGGTGGAATGGCAGACAGTTCTAAGGTGCCTTGTTGAGAAGAGCGTGGTTACTCCAAGTTGGAGATTCGAGTCCTCCCTCGGAAATGGGTGCGTGCTTTTCTTAGGTTAGTTCAAGTAGTTTGTAAGCCTGGGGACTGATAACCACAGTAGTCAAGTCCCATAGATTTAGAAAAATTTTAACAGTGTTAGCAGCTGGATGTTCAAGCTGATACCACGATCAGAGCCTCCATTTTTACCTATTGAGGTTGACGAGTTTATGGGGTGTTTTAGCTTAGATCGGCACCTGCACCAAAGGGCGGCTTTGAGCTATTTTGATCGATTTATATACTCCAATGACTGTTTCAACAATACATCTACATATATACCCCACAGTCCACCGTGTGTGGCGGAGGGTACACTGTACCACTACTAGGCATTTCCTTTCCTATTCCACTCCTAAATAGAACGAGGGAGAAATAATGTCTATATGCCTCTGTTCGAGGTGAACGGCAGCGCGCACCGCAGCACGGTGCCCCATTGCGCACGGCTAACCCGCCGTTTTATTCCTTGTGTATGCAATAACGCTACTATTGTATCTGTGCATATCCCTATCCAATGACTTGCGTCAACTGAGTCTTTTAGTCGGTTTAGACTCATCGTGACACCCCTGTATCAAAGCACGCCAATTTTCAATGCCCTGTACTTTCTCCCACAGACCTTTCAGGTTGGTTCACATTTCTTCTGTGATAGATTAGCTTTGGTTTTAGTATTAGACCTTCCTGTGAGCAATCTGGATTTATTTGTTCTAATGTTGATATGCTGGTTCTCTTTGCCGTCAATGGAACTCAAAGAATTTTTTTCCAGCACCGCAATTCTAAGGAGTCAATTCTTCACGTTCCAGCCTAATGGCTCAGGTCTCACGTGTATACATCACAACTGGGAAAACCTTAGCCTTCACAATAAGCATCTTGGTTGTTAATGTTATATCTCTGGAACCTATAGTCTTGTCAAGGTTTGACGTCACCTTTCTACCGAGCAACAAGTGTCTCCTGATTTCGTGGCTGGATTCACCATCATGAGAGATCTGGAAACCGACATAACTGAACGTGGACCTTACTTCCATGGATCCTTCTCCTATAATCCATGAACTGATAGGTGTCGTTGCCATAATTTTAGTTCACATTCATTCTGAGACCGATCTTTTCACTTTCGCTTTTCACTTTTAGCAAGAGAGTATTCTTCACTTTCTGACAAAAGTATGTTATCAACTGCTTATCTAAAGCTGCTTAACTTTTTCCAGGTATTTTAATTACTGTGTATTCCTCATAACGTGCTTTGGATTCAGATTGAATTAGTACGAGGACAATATGCAGCCTTGCAGGGAACCTTTCTGCAACATTATCCATTTCGTCGCCCCATACAAAGTTCTCACCATGGCTTCTTGGTGAAGGTATGAACTCCGTAACAGATGAATGGGGCGAACTGGTACGCCACTGTATATGACTGCGTCCATAATTGGTTGTAATCGGCGACACATTTAATCCTGCAGTCTTTCTAGAAATCTCTTGTTTCTTCCACGGAATGTTGGCAATTTGATCTCTGGTACCTAATCCGTTTCTAAATTAGCTTGTTCTTCCGGTAGCTCTCGATCTACTTTGTACAATATAGCAGTGTCTGAAGAAACTACGCCACCCGCTTAGCATGAAAAGTATTCTGTGTAAATTTTTGTCTTGCTTTTAATTGAAGTGCACACAAGGTGAATTAGGTTATATATCAGACGGTGAATTTTTAATATTGTAAGTAATGGAAAATTTGTGATAACATTGTTATACTCATTTCATCTTAATCCTTTTCAACGCCTCTAAAATTTCGGGTCGCAGAAAAGGCATAGGACTGTTTCGTCCATGAAAAACACAACTGTTTCTTGAATTACAATCATATCACACTAATTGAATGGTCAAATGTAGACAGTAGACAACCGATGTACATATGTTTCTCTTTGTTCAGAGCAAACGTAACCTGTTGACTCTTAGCGGCTGTAAATTAAGGTCTTCGGTTATTTTTGCTAAATTACCCACAGGGGTATTTCGAAAGGTCACGTTCTATCGCACACAGCTCACAGTATGCGCTGAGCCGGGTAAATGAAAGTCGTCCCTCAGTATCTGCGGCGCTTTTAAGAAGCTCAGCAGGAGAATAGTGTTCGCCGCCGGCATTCGTCTCAATCTGGCTGACAGCGCTGATAACAGTATACGACCAGAGCCATCGCCTGCGGTTACCCGCCCCTGCACCTCACAGGGCTGAGGCACGAGCAGCGGGTGTAGAAACTGCCTTACTGCAAACTTGCAAATGACCGTTTCCATACTTCTAATAATGCGTTCCTCACCAAAGGCATTGCACGTCTAATCTCAGTATACTGTACGGATAGAAGACAAGATTCATTTACTTTCTCCATAAAAACAAATTCCACTACTGTCAATCTATATCTGAACTACTCAGTACAATTATGAGCCGTCCGCGGTGGCCGAGGGGACTGTGGCGCTCCAGTCACAGTCTGCACGGCCACTACGGTCAGGGGTTCGAATCCCCCCTCGGACATGGATATTTGTGCCGTCCTTAGGATAAGCTAGTTGATAAGTGGTTTGTAAGTTTAGGGATTGATGACCCCGTAGTTAAGTCCCATAAGCTATACAAACATTTGAACAATTATGACATACAATACACAACATACGTATGGTAGAGTTTTTTTCACAAATTGGTTACAATTATAATTCATGGTTCCTCACGATAGTTTCCTGTATCAACCCTTTACTTGAAGTTCACATGGCGCTTAGTCACTGAAATGCACCATAGAGATGCCATAACAACGAATCTTTAATTCAGCGCAGAGTTCAAAATGTTCAAATGTTTGTAGAACTTAAGGAAATTAACTACGGGGTCATCAGTCCCTAAGCTTACAAACCACTTATGGACTACTTAAGACTAAGGACGGCACAAATATCCATGCCCGAGGGGGGATTCGAACCCCCGACCCTAGGGGCCGTGCAGACCGTGACTGGAGCGCCTCAGTCTTCTCGGCCACCGCGGCCGGCCAGCGCAGAGTTCCTAGTGAATGGAAAAAAGCGCAGGTGACTCCCGTTTACAAGAAAGGTTAATGAACTGACCTACATAATTACGGGCCAATATTGTTGACATCAGTTTCCTGTAGAATTTTGGATCATATGCTCAGGTCGAATATAGTATATTTCTTTGAGACGGATAAGCTTCTTTCCACGGGTTTAGGGAACATCTTTCGTATGAAACTCAGCTTGCCTTTTTCTCATAGATCGTCATGAGATGCTTGGATGAAGAGCAACATGCAGATTGTGAATTTCTTGATTTCAAAAAGGCATATGACGCGGTGCCACATTGCAGACATGCATATGGAATAGATTCACGGATTTGTGACTTGCTGGAAGACTTCCTAAGTAATAGAACGCAGTACGTGGTTCTCGTCGGCGAGTGGTCATCAGAGACGAGTGTATCGTCAGGCGTGCCCTAGAGAAGTTTGATACGACCGCTATTTTTGTCTTTTTCTTTTTCTTTTTTTATGATCTAATGGACAGTGTAACTTGTAATTTATGGCTGTTTATTGATGATACTGTTTGTGTGGGAGGGTGTCGTCATTAATTGTCTGTAATAGCATACGGGATGACTTAGACATAATTTGTAGTTAGTGTGAAGAATTGTAGGTAGCTCTAAATGTAGAAATATGTAAGGAGATACGCATGAGTAGAAGAAACAGTCCCATAATGTTCGAATACAGCATTAGTAGTGAGCTTCTTGGTGGTGTCGCGTCGTTCAAATATGTAGGCGTAGCTTTGCAGAAGAATATGAAATGAAATGAACATGTAACGACAGTTGTCAGGCGGACAACCGACTTCAGTTTACCGAGACATTTTGAGAAGATCATCTGTAAAGGAGACCGCATATAAAAAGCTTGTACGCCCACGTTTTGTGTATTGCTCAAGTGATTTGGACCCGCAGCAGATCAGTTCAAAGGAAGACATGGAAGCAGTTCAGAGACGCGCAGCTAGGTTCGTTACTCGTAGGTTCGACCAATACCCGAGTGTCAGAAATGCTCCGTGAACTCAACTGGGAATCGTTGGAGGAAAGACAACGTTCTTTTCGAGAATTTCAGTTGAGGAAATGAAGAGGGGCGAAATTTGAAGCTAACTGCAAAACGATCTTGATGCCGCCTGCTTATATTTCGCGTAAACATCACAAAGACAAGAAAAGTGAAATTAGAGATCGTACAGAGGCATATAGGCTGGCCGCGGTGGCCGAGGGGACTGCGGCGCACCAGTGACGGTCTGCACGGCCACTACGGTCGGGAGTTCGAATCCCCCCTCGGGCTTGGATATTTGTGCCGTCCTAGTTCGTAAGTAGTTTTTAAGTTTAGAGGGACTGATGACCCCGTAGTTAAGTCCCATATGCTATACAAACATTTGAACTATTTTGCCTCTTTCTAGGGTGTGGAATAGGAAAGGAAATGCCTAGTAATGGTAAGTGTACCCATACCACGCACTTTGCGGTGGATTGTGGCGTATATTGTAGATGTAGATCATTCTCGTTGCTGTCCAATATGGTGTCATACCTCGGATGGCCAGTGAAGTTGCGCGCCTGCGTGGTATGGACAGTTTGAGATTATCAATCGATTCTCGAGAGAATTGTGCCATTTTCCCATGAGGGCAATCTACAGCTATTGTGGGAGTTGTTGGTCTGGCTGCAATGCGTCTGTCAATTGCATCCCAGAGAAGTTCAATCGTGTTTAAGTCCGCTGAATAAGCCAGTCACTCCATTCGTTCATTTGCCTCAGCTTCAAGTATGTTGTCCGCCAGTGAAGGCAGTGAACGAGCGTTATTGTCCACCAGAACGAACTATATCCTATGGCACCAGTCTAGGGCACAACAAAAACTCGTAGGATCTCGTCTCAATACCTAGGTGCGGTTAATGCGCCATTATGAACGATATTAGACGTTCGTACATCCGGCAATACTGACTCCTGCCCACACCATTCGTCCACTCCATGAAGTGGTGACACATCCCGCACATAAGCAGTATTGTTACGAGTTCCTTGGTCTCTCTTGATGAGGGAATGACGGTTAATCTTTTAGTCATCTGTCCACCGAATCCGGCGCCATTCACAACAACTCCAATCTTGATGTTACTGCACCCAGTTACCGCTGTCGAAGCGGGGTCATGATTTTAATGGGATATACACCATAGGCCGCCATGCGTAAAGGTTACATTCCCGAATGATATTTCGGACCGCTTGTATATTTCACGACCTTGTGCTGCATGGACGGTGCGTTGCATTTGAGTTGCATGTTGCCTTTTGTCTTGACGGCTTATTAACCGGATGCTGATCTTATCCGTAGACGACCCTGGTAATACCTTCCTTTAACGGCTCCCACGGTCTGAAATCGCGTACAGGACCTGGATATTACTCTTTTGGACACTGAAATAACTGCAACCACTTCCCTGTCTGCCTGTCCTGCTTCCAATCTTCCTATTATCTCCATGCCATAGTATCGCTTAACATACGTTGCTGTTGTATTGCACTAGCTGCTCACTACACCATCTGAACCAAACTGCTTGTGTAATACATTTGGTACAGTAAATACCAAACCATCTCCACCAACTTTCTGCTTTTACCTCTATATCAGTTTCCGTAATGTTGTAGTCTTCACGCAGTAGAAACGACGGAAATACGTCGAAGCATTGTAGTTGATTCTGCCGATTAGAATACTTCTGAACCTAGATATCTCAACTGATCCCCTAATTGTTTTGAGCAGTGTATAAACATCTATGTTTATCAAAATTGTCTTGAGGGATTTTTCGCGATCGTCATATGGATAAAATTCTTTAATATCCGTCAGCAGATCGCTTTTATTTTCTAAAACATGACCGGTTTCGTGACAACTACGTATCTTCAGATCTGTTAACAAATGTTATAATTCATAGAATGTAGGCTTTCACGGCCGGCGTCTTCATTAATTATAACTTCCGTCTACCAGGGCCGGATCTAGGACATTTGCCAAGGGGGGCAAGCTTAAATTTGCCGCCCCTTCTTTCACTCCCCCCCCCCTGTAAGAATCCAATTTTTGGACGCTAATTGGGTTACATATTTCTAAATAAATGTCACAATCTCACAACATGAACTTATTTTATTGACTGAATTAAGATCAAAGGAAAACAGAACAATTTTAATACATACAAAAATATTACAAGATTACTCATCGTACAATAATCAATTCAAAATATCGCTTTTTGAGCTTTTTTTGCTGCAAAACTGTTTTTGATATAATCATAGTTTCGAGAAGCAGCTCGTTTGTGCTTTATGGATATTATACTCAGATTTGTTAAGCAGTCATGCTCCTCAAGTGTATTTAATTAGTTTCAGCTTGCTGAAACGTCTTTCTCCAGACGAAACTCGAATGGTAAGATATATTTCAACGCTGTAGTAAGGTTGGGATACCCCTCTACCAATTTATTTTTATAAATTAAACTTAATTTTGATGATGCAGTGGAATCTTGCAAGGCTCTGTCAACTGCCAGCACATGTTGTCTGAAACTTTCAACTTCAAGTTCTTCCTCGCTAAGATCTTCTGCCAGATCCGCTGCTTTGGCCTTCAAGTCCTCCACTTCCATTTCTCGAATTTCCACACCACACAGAAAACTAATTTTTGCACAAATGTTTTCAAGTGCGGTAACCTGGTACTAAGCTCTGTCAATTATTCCTTTTTTTTCTGTGAATGTTGGATATTTGATCCTCACAAAGCTCATCGGCCATTTTCTTCTTTCTTCGCATCCTTTTTTCGGAGAATACCGTTGATACCTCATTATCTTCTGCTAGCACTTTGGCCTCAGAAACAGCTTCGGAGGTACAAGAATCCCGGGAAGTTCTGAGAAAGCCCAAAAGTCCTTGATTGTTTCAAACAGTTTTATCAATTGTAAAGTATTAACTTCGCAGAAAATGATTAACATGAGCAATTTATTTTAATATTGCATACCAGAAACAAGTTAAAGTAATGAATTTGAGTTTTCTCTTATTTTTTAAAATAGATCTTGTCTCTGATTTTGTTTCTCGTGTTGACAATTTATAAGTTTCAGTTTCTTCCAGGGCCTTCAAAACTTTATGAAGATGCTTTTAAACAGCTTCAACCGCATCTACTCTTGCAGATCACCTAGTCTTGTTGAATGTCTGCTGAATTTGCTCCTACTAAATTTAAAGAGTAAACAGCACATGGTACGAAATAGGCCAGTTCATTCTTCTGAAGTATTCTTGACTGGACCTCTTTGTACTTTCCAGCCCTGTTTGCCCCATTGTCATGAAACTGCCGCCTGCAGTATTTAACGTTCAACCCATCTTGTTCCAATTTTTGCAGTATATCTTGACTAAGGCCTTCTCCTGTTTTGTCTGTAACTGTAAAAAAGTCAGTAAAACTTCCCACAACCTGTGCAGATGTCTATCAATTCCACCGCTACTGCGAGAGGACTCTAGATCCTTAATGCTTTTGACTTTCAATAAGAAGTTTGCACACCTGAATTCTTTATTATTATTATTATTATTATTATTATAAGGACTGGAACGTAATTCAAATTCACCTGTTCTACAAATATTACCTTGATGTGAATATTCATTTATCTGAAAAAGGAAATCTATGCAAATTAATAAACATTGTGCATTTACTTATGCAATAACGCGAAGATCTCCATTATTCTGGCTAATATCTAGTAGATTTTTATAGTTTGATTGGCTGAAGTACCTGTGACAGGGCAACACTGAAGTCAGCAACCAGGAATTTTAGTTTTATTAAATGATTTCGATATTTCTTGCAGTCATTTAACTTTTAATAATTCTGTGTCAGTTAATTTTATTAAATTGTACCAGAAAGATACATGCCGTAAAAAAAAAGAGAGTCGGTCAAAATTTGCTTCCTGCCGTCTACTCACCCTTGAAGATGTTGCCAGCAGTAGGCAACGAAACGTCGGGAGTAAGAACTTTTGATGGACCACGGCAACTTAGCCCGGAAGTTTTAATTAATGAAATGTTACAATTGATTGTAAGCTACTATTTACAACGTATAATATCCAAAATGTTTATGAAAAAAAATATAAAAAAAATCATTTCCATGAAGTTACAAAATAACATGTCGCGTGATGAAGAGTGTTCACTGTCGTTACTAAAATACAGTAGCGTCCTGAGGCCTTATATTATGTATTCCCACTCATCTGATTCACGGATACTTTTTCGTTAAAATTACTCCCAATAAGTGACTATTGACAAACATACAAAAACAGTTACTCCTGTTAGTATAAGTTACTTTATGTAGTGTGCCCGCGCATGAAAATGACACTCCTTAACCCTTTCGTGAGCAGTGGGAACTATACGTTCACTGGTAATCTGTGTTCCCACTTCTAACTCGTGCTACCATCTCTGTTAGACTGTTCTATCTACATACATATACATTGTCAATAGGCGCGCGAAAGTGGTTTAATTTCTCCATTGTTAGTCAGTCAATGCAGAAGCGCAGTTTCCGCGGGAAAACAAGCCACTGTTTCGACCGCGTCAGTGTCTTTTGTATAGTGTGCATTCCTTTTGCGTGTGAAGTGTCTTCTGTTGTATTTGTCTACTTTTATATTTACGAGGGAGATAGTATGTGTGTATATTTGCTGGATATCAATGAAAATTACATAAATATTACGAGGTAAGTTAGTGGGAACTATGTTTACCACTGAACGTGTGTGAAGTGGAGTTTGTATGGCTGTGCAATCGGCATCGTAGTTATTGTTTGTTTCTTATTGTTTAGAATGCCTGGACTCATGCCAGAAGAGGTTTTGAGAATTTTGTACGCTTTACCAGAAGATGAAAAGATTCAGATGTCGGTGTTGAGTCTGATGAAGATTTTGAGTCACCAAATACTTCGCACATTTAGAACGGAAGTTGTGATAACATTACTGTTTTAAATAAAGACAACTGTTTCAATTTGTCAATAGACGCTAGTGAAATTGGGAAATAATGTGTAGCAAATATCGCGTACCTCTGTGTCTTGCTCCATGCTTCTCTAAGTTTCATATTACGTCACCTTAGTGAACTAAATATGACAATATGAGCTAATACAAAAGTAAATCAAATGATTAATATGCTTCTTGTCCTAAAAATAAAGGAAATACATTTTTTAATTATAAAGTCCAGTTACTCTAAAGTTCGATGGAAACAATAGTCCCCACTAATTTTATTGTACCTGTAGGCTAAATTCTCACTTTCAAGATTTAAACTATGATTTTATGTATGGCTTCTTAGCCCATGAAGTATTCTTGAAAACTCTACAATTTTTGGAAATAATTTGGTCGCTAAAGGGTTAAACACCATCCTCATGACCTATGTCGTAATTTACCTTTCCCTTCCGTTTCCGTTTTTTTTTTTTTTTTTCTCCCACTTGAGGAAAGCACTGTGTTCCGAAAACTTGTTCTTCCGTCCGTCAGCGGTACAGCACAAAGGTAAGTACTCACCAGTCAACCTATCGCTTTTCAAAAATACTTTACGTAGTTTGTAAGTCTAGTGAGTGATGACCACTGCAGATTGCTCCCATAGCTTTACAAAAAGTTGAACATTTTGCACCGTTAATCGGAGGTGACTATTTCGAAATATAGTACGATAACTAGTTGACAGTCTACCTATATTAATATTACAGGACCATTCACTGAACTTTATTGTTAGTGGTTATATTTCCCGTAGTTTCCAAAAATAAAAATGAGAGTTATTATCTTATATTGGCGTATAATAGATGCAAAAAATTTTAGATTTTCCAGTGCACCAGAGATTCAGGTGGGAGCCATCGTATTCGAGTTTGTACTAGCAAATGCCGGAATCGCTCTCGTCCACATTGACGTCTCATTGGCTGTACAGAAATTTGTACGTAACCGTAGCCGCGATCTGACGGGCATTATTGCATTTAATATGGATATCCGCGTGACTCGCGACCAGCGGATCCGCACGGCGTTTAAAATTTCACGCGTTTCAATTATGCAAGTGATTGCTTCCATTTTTGTTGTTCACCGCGCACGCATTTCCCCTGCGCGGGCACACGGGGTGCGATATTTGCCGTCGTTTCGCGACCGCCGCCGTCGCTGATTTTGAAAAACGCCCAGACTTGTTCATGCTTGCTGCGCGGCAGGAATTTAGAGGCATGGCGAGGCAGTTTGTATTCATCAGGCGGCTGTCGTACGCCGCTAAATCTGAGTCTCGTCCTTGCCTTCGTTTTTTAATGGCGGCTATTTCTCATACTCCGTTGCTAATTTGTTCTGGTTTTTCGCGAAGCGAACCGATATGTATTCTTCGCGCGGAGGTATGCATCAGGACACGTATGACCCATTCAGGCGTGAGCAGCGAAAAAAAAAAAAAAAAAAAAAAAAAAAAAAAAAAAAAAAAAAAAAAAAAAAAAAAAAGTTGCCTCTGGCGGGATTTGTTCCGGAGAGGAGGCAGATATTTTGCCTTTATGGAGCTTCCTTTCAACCTGTGGCTCTCTAAATGTTCCGCATGGTATAATTTTTGCTACAAAGTACCTCCCTTTAATAGAGGTATTCGTTAGGTGCGCTTGTTCCTGCTGGCAAATATAAAGCGCACCATCGCAAAGTAAAGGTGCGCAGTATTGTATTTACAGTTCAGAGAAATGTATTGCACTTTCCTTTTGATGTGCTAATCTGTTCCGACAGGTATACGTCACCGGTGTAAATCTCCTGGCAGAAAGAATTTTTCTCTTCTTTTTTTCTTTTTCAGCAATTAATTTCTTTTCTAAACGTCAGTGTGGGTACGCAGATTTATCAGCATTACACTGTCCAGTCTTACTGGAGTTGTGGGGATACTATGTTTTTAGCAGAATACAGATGTTATAAGAAAACAATCGGCAAAAGGTGTCGAAACAGGTGTCAAAATGTTCTATTAAAATGCGCGCATTAACCTAAACTTACGGCCGTGGGGTCAGCTTTGGCCCCAGCATAACCATTATCTTATTTATCTACATCTACATCTACATCTACATCGATACTCTGCAAATCACATTCAAGTGCCTGGCAGAGGGTTCATTAACCACTTTCATAACTTTTCTCTACCGTTCCATTCTCTAATAGCGCGCGGGAAGAAAGAACACCTAAATCGTTCCGTTTTCGATCTGATTTCTCTTATTTTATTGGGATGGTCATGTCTCCCTAAGTAGGTGTGTGCTAGCAAAATATTTTCACATTCAGAACTAAAAGTCGGTGATTGAAACTTCGCAAACAGATCACGCCGCAATGAATAACGTCTTTCTTTTAATGATTTCCACCCCAATTCGTACAACATTTCCGTGACGCTTTCCCCCCCTCCCCCTAACGTGATAGAACAAAACGAGCTGCCCTTCTCTGAACCTTTTCAATGTCTTCCGTCAGCCCCACCTGGTGAGGGTCCCACAAGGGGTAACAGTACACCAGGAGAGGACGCACAGGTGTGATGTAGCCAGTCTCTTTTGGTGGAGCTGGTGCATCTTCGAAGCGTTCTGCCGATGAAACTTTACCTTTGGTTCGCCTTCCCCACAATATTTTCTATGTGTTCTCTCCAGTCAAAGTTGTTCGTAATTGTAACTCCTAGGTATTTGGTAGAATCTACGACCTTAAGGTTTGACTGATTTATTGCGTAATTAAAGTTCAGCGGATTTCTTTTAGTGGTCATGTGTATTACTTCACACTTTTCTTTATGGAAGAGCGTGCTTTTGAGCCAAAGATATAATGTATTATCTTACAAGTCAGGTATTTTAAAGGATATCTGTTAGTCGTGACATTGTTACAGAGTAACTGGCTTTTGGGGTCACTGAAGACATCAGGACAATACTGTCGTACACATTATTTTTCTAAATTCCGTCGTGTTTGCTGAGTTGTGTGTGTCATGTAATAATGAGTAGTGAATCTATCGAGGGACAGGTTATGACAGCGGAAGAGGTTGTTTTCCAATAACATAGAAAGTGAATCTGGAGGCGAGGAATAAAGCGAGTAACGCGATTCCGATGTAAGTGATTGTGAAGTAGGCACAGTGCTCACGATTTTAATTTACACATGAAAATAAACACGTTTTGAATGCGTTTCTGGCTTTCTTTCCCTTATACTTTTATTACAGCAGATGTAAACAAGTTGATTTTGAATATGCATAAAACAATTATAATAAAAAATTTAATCAAAGTAAATAGAAACACTAATAATTTTTGGGGTTACTAATGACCCAGGTTAGTAGTTCTGATATTCAAAAATATCGGTAGGAACTCGGAGCCAATAGTACTATGTTAAGATAAAACGTTAATAAAAAGGGAAAGAAATGGAAAATCAGGAGACATTGCCAGTTGTAGTGGGACGAAATATTATCCCTGATACTGCGTTATGTCAGTTCAGTTTTGCAGGTAAAATCATGATTATATATGTTCTTGTTAATAATTTTAATCTCAAAAATTTTTATGTTATGATTCTTAAGACAAATATGTATTGTTTCTCATATTTCATGTGCAGTGACAACGAAGCAACCTACGAGAACAGCATCATCTCTGTTTAAACTGAAGATAATATAGCTGGCCACAAATCGTCGTGGGTCGACGGCCACATGGCCAGAGAAGATCCTGTTGGAGGACCTCCGTTGCCAACTCCTACAATAAATTATATAATTAAAAAAAAGGATTACAATGTACTGAATTGTGTTAGGAATTGTATGTTACAAACTGTTGCAGTCTTTATGTTTAGTCCTTTCGAGAAAGATCTGACTCTGTGTTATGTATGATATGAATTTATGACTTTTAATAAAGGATGAAATTTTCACTTCACGTGTCGATGTCTAAAACTAGTTATTTTACCTATTAAGAAGGACGAACACTTATATATTGTGCTGAAATTATATTTTGGAACTTGTTACAGAATTTCTACGATTTTATAGTTGTTTCAGGGACTCAGCAAAAATTTTATAACCTGGAAGTCAGTGGGCTCAATGTTTTTTAATGAATCGATATATTTTACAACTGATATAATTAGTATCTGTGGTTTACAAAACATTTGACTGAATTTTCACATGATTCTTTTGAGAACATTCTAGGGAGAATATACTAAACTTCGAACTTTAAATATGTTTTGAATAGTTTTATCGTATCTTGCACAATAACTTAGCAAACAACGTTTAAAGATTTTTTCTTTAATTGAAAGCTGAAACATCAATTATAATTCGAGTTTATTGCTATGGCTAGGGTCGAAGTCCAACATAATCAAGCCGACGAACTTTACTTTTGAAGAGAATCGGCTGTTGCAATAGACAGTATTTAAGAATATGAGAAGATTGCTCATTCAAAGTTAAGTGTAATATTTTTAACTTCTCTTCTACTGAATTAACCTCACTGTATATAGTATATACGTTTTACGTAACTTTTACTAGACAGTTCTTTCCTTCTTTTGGTCTGGGCCACCTCACCCTACTCCATCCTGAGCTAGCCTCTTCATCTCCTTACGAGGCAGCAACCAACATCTATTACAACCTGCTTACTGTTTTCACATCCTCTCCCTCTGCGAATTTTACCCCACAGATTTCCCACTAATGCTACATTCAACGTTTCTTGATGCCTGAGAATGTGACCTTCCAATAGAGACCTTATTTTAGTAACGGTATACCAGAAATCCTTTTCTTCCCAATTCAGTTCAGTACCTCCTCATAAGGTAATATACAGACCTATTCTTAAGCATTCATATGCAGCACCACATTTTGAAAGCTTTTATTCTCTTCCTGCCTGGACTATTATCGTCCATATTTCACTATCGTACAAACACTACTCACAAATGCCTTCAGAAACGACTTTCTAACATTTGAACTGATATTCAGTGTTCAAAAATTTCAATTTTTCAGAAACGCTTTTCTTCCCATTGCGATTGTGCATTTTATATCCTCTGTACTGCGACCATCGTATGTTATTTTACCGTCGAAGTAACAAAAAGTATCTACCATCTTTGTCGTTTCGATACTTAATCTGTGAGGGTTGGAACTTAAATAGTGGAAACACTGTCGTGAAGACACTATGCAAAGGAATTGTTGCTGATAGCTCTCCTTGTTTTCATACCTACCTTACCTGTGAGAAAATGGAGTCGCCCGCCCCACGTCACCGGCTTGCGCACAATGGAGGGAAACAGTCATTTATGAGCGAACGTTCTAACGTAACGGTGTCACTATGTTTTCGAAAGAGAAACAACGGAGTTGGCTCAGGATAGACTGTGCAAAAGGTAGTACAGCACAACAGAGGCCTGCGCGGAATCGGCATTGTCATACAGAACAGTGGCACGTTGGGTAAAAGCCTTCAACGAAGGTCGGCAACCTGTGACAGACATGCATCGGCAGAAATTCAGTTCACAGTATTACTGTTCGTTTTTGGAGCATCACCTGCGATCAGCTTTGCGAAAGAAGCGGCAACATGTTCTGCACAACCCACCCATCACTTTCCACGATAATGCGCTGTGGCTGCTTTGTTCGGTCGATGGGACTGGGAAGTACCATACTCTCCGGACATAAGTCCTTGTGACTTGATTTGATAACAAAGATGAAAGAACCACTCCGTGGCATTCGCTTTAGAACTGTACCAGATATTTGACAGGCAGTGGAGCACTCCATTCGCACCATCATCAGAACAGGCTCTGCTAACTGTATACTACGCCTTCCCGCTGGCGATGGGTTCTACACAGCGCTCGTGACTACTATGAAGGTCAGTAAGAGGTCCAAATGTGTAACTACATTATATCGGTCGTGAATAAATTGTTACCATTATTTATGTTCCAACTTTCATAATTCCATCAGCATCGCTTGATTATCTTACATTCCATCACGTATGTATGCTCTTATTAATATTTAGCTTATACCCTTGTTTCAAGAGACTGTCCACTCCGTTCAATTATTCTTCCAGGTCACTTGCTGTCTCTGACAAAATTACAATGTCATCACCAAAACACGAAGTTCACCTTCAACCTTAGCGTCAGTCCTTCTCCAAATTTCTCCTCGCTTTTCTTCAAAGATTGCTCAATGTAAAGATTGAATAACATAGAAAAAGGATACAGTCCTGTCTTACTCCTTTCCCAATCAGTAACTCCCTTTCATGCCCTTCGACATTAGTCTGGTTTATACACTAGTGTAAATAACCATTCAATTCTGAAATTCTACCGCTGTTGACTTCAGAATTTGAAATAATGTATGCAATCAACATTGTCAAAAGCTTTTTCCAAATCATCAAAAGGTCTGTGTTTTCTTGATCTAACAAGGAGACCACGAGATATCGGAGTTTAGATTTTTTAAATATTTATGGTACGTGAAGTTCAGAACGCCGCGGCGGAGTAGCCGAGCGGTCTAAAGCGTCTCGCTGCGGAGCGCGCGGTTGCTCGCCGTGGAGGTTCCAGTCCTACCTGGGGCATGGGTGTGTGTGTTGTCCTTAGTTTACCTAGGTTTAAGTAGTTTGTGAGCTACGGACTGATGACCACGCAGTTTGGACCGATAGATTTGCAAACAAACAAACCAAACCAAACCGAAGTTCAGAACCCAAAAAACAATCAGCCAAAGTCATTCGAGGTAACTCTCAAAAATTCTCGACAGAATCGACTTTGAAGTTTTTCAAGTATATGTAAGTTCCAATAATTAAAGCACTTCGTCGCATTTGTTGATTGCCGGGCGCCGTGGCTCAGCGCGCCTGGTCAGGGGATCAACGCCCTCTGTAATAAAAAAACCGATCAAAATGATCAAAGAACGACCAAGAAGAAAGTCAACCAACGAGCGGGAAAGATAGATAAATCTGAAGAACGAAATAATAATAATAATACAATAATAAAAGAAATAAAGTGTAGGTTAGGTGATGGCGTTCTGGCCTCACAACGAAAGAGTTGGTGCTTCAAATCCTGCAGTAACTGATTTATATTTATATTTTTTTTCCGTTGTGTTTGAATACCTACAAAATTTTAATATCTAATGGTATTTTTTTAATGAAAAATGCACGTATTTTAGTTTATTCTTAATTTTCTATATTTTATAAAATAACGATGGTTTCAATAAAAAAACATAAGTTAAATTTTTTACAGTATTCGCTTCTCTATTAGTTGACGACGGTAGTCTTTGATTACTAAGTTTCTGAAGAGCTAAGCCTACTATTGGCTTTCTATGCACCTAACGTAATCATTGTTTTAGTCGACGACAAGGTGTTCAGTTCGTCTACACACACATAAAAACTGACAACACATGGAATTATATATCCCTAAATGTTTTAGGTAGCTGAATTCGAGAACGACGAAAAAATAACTTTCATAAACTTAACAATCAAATCAATGGCGGACTAAGGCTGTCGGAGGCCAGGGACGGCGGCAGAACAAAATGAGCCCCCCCCCCCCCCGTCCACTAGCAAATACATGTAGCACTATAAAAAACTAACCATTGAGATTTGAAGCGCCCCAGGACGAGAGGAACGGAGCAATCTAAAATAATTTCCACCGAGATTTGGAGGCCCTAGAACAAGAGGCCAACGGCGGTTAAAAAAAAATAAAAAATAGCGTTTTCGAGTTATTTGGAGGCCACCCAAGACGGTAGGCCCGGGATGGTCCACCTCATCCCTCTTAGTCCGCCACTGCATTAAAGATTACCGTCGTCAACTAATATTGAAGCCGATACTGTAAAAATAGTAAGGTATGTTTGATTTAAACCATCATTATTTTATGAAATATAGAAAATTACGAAGAATCAAAAATACATGCAGTTTTCATAAAAATTACCCTTCGATATTAAAATTATGTAGGTATTCGATCAGAACGAAACAAATAAAAATATAAGTCTTCCTGCAGGACTCGAACCAGCTACCTCACGGGTGTGAGACCAGGACACTTCCACATTTATTTATTTTTTTATTTTTTTTATTTTGTATCTTTTTTTCTGTACCATTGTACCTGGATTTGTAGAAAAGAAATTAATATCTTCTTCTTCCTAAGTGAATGGGATTTCTTCTTATTAAAAAATAAACATCTTGTTGAAGACTCCTTCTTCTAGAGTCTCCATGAAAGTAAGGAAATATTTCTTTATAAACTAATTTGAAAGCTTCGTCTTCGAAATTACTGAAGTTTCTTCTTCGAAGACGCAATAAATTAAACTGAATATCTTATACTAAAATTACATTAAACATAAAAAATATTTAAAAAGAAAAGTATCATCTTCGCTTCTCCTGTACTTCCGTGAATGAACATGAGTTAATTTGCCGTTCCGAGTACTTCAAGGTTGTCTTATTGTATATGCTGCTACTGCAGTTGATTCCGTTTGTCTCGTGTCATCATCTTCTAAGATATTTTTCCTTCCATTTCACATCTCTCGTACCATGAGGCATCAGTCAGCAACGACTCTGTATCACCCTTCTAAAATTACAGGAGATTAAGCCATTTTTAGTATGTAAAAATAAATATAAATAAATAAATAAATTTAAAAATCAATGGGTGATACCCAAGTTTTATTTCTATATTAATATCCTGAGTAGAAAATTCGCATATTTTTCTCTGTATTTGTTCATTCGTTTTAATTTTTCGTGTTCTGTCAGAAGATGCACCCAATAGTCTTCTTTACTCTTGTTTTTCTCTGAGAAAATATAATACACTGTTTGTCCTTTAAGCCAATTGACTGCTCGTCTCTTCGTTATTGGGTAGGGAACTTCATCTGGATAAAGAAATCGAGCTGGTGTAATCGTTCTCGGAGATGTTCTCAGTATAATTGCTAGTTTTGTTGTGCGGAGGAACCAAATGTCTTTCACTGCGATGCATGTGAAACGATGTTCCTCTGTGTCGATTAAGCCACAGTTAATACAGTTTGGAGTCTCTGCTAGATGAATGGCATGTAATTTTGAATTGGTAGGAATTTTCCCGTTAACCGCCATATACCAAACGGACCGCACTGTGGACGGTAAGTCAGGGTCTTGAATATTTTCCCAGATTTTTTCCCAGGCATATTCGTTGTAATTAGCTTCTATTTTATTTCTCCTCTTTCTTTTCATCGTGTTGTTATAAATTTCTTTAACTGTGTATCGCTCCTTCTCAGGAATACTTCTTTAAACGTAGCTAAGTTCGACAAGAAAATGTTTGAAATGACAGAATGCGCTCGGAATATGATTCACATCTATTGGTGGGTCCATACTAGCCGGTGCAATTTCGTTAAAAAGGTGAGCTGTTAGCGTATCGGGTGATCGTTGCCACTATTTATAAAACTTGCTGACGAACGAAGCCTGTGATTTTTTGTAAATGTCTGTTAACTTAAGGCCTCCTTTCTCCAAAAGTCGCGTCAGAATATTGTACTGGACTTTGAAGATTTCCCCCTGGTGACAAAATAGCCGAGTGCTGATTGCATCTGGTTAGCTATGACCTTAGGTATTGGTATTACCTGGGCGACGTAGTTTACTTTAGTTGTCATATACGTGTTGGCTAAATGCGGTTTTTGTATAGCGTTCAGATTTCGTAAAGTATGGTGTTTTATAGCGGCTCTTATTTTAGCCAACAAGTTTCTATAGTTTAGGGTAGCCGTGCGGCGGATGTTACGGGTGTATTCTATTCCGAGAATCTTAGTAGTTTCCACTCGTTTTAAATGTACGTCAGCCGTTAGGTCAAAACTCCGACCGATCTGCATTAATCCTGACTTTTTTCGGTTTAATATAGCTACTGACGCAGCTTCATAGGTCGATATAGTTTGAAGCGCCTTTCTTAGTTTCTCATCGTTCCTGATCACGAAGCTAACGTCGTCCGCATAAGCTTGACATATAATCTTGTGGTCATGTATTTGCAGTCCTGCGAGGTCTTGCGTCAGCCAGCACAACAGAGGTTCGAGCGCTATTGCGAACAAGCTCAGAGACATGGGGCAACCTTGGCGAACTGAAGTTGGGCCGTTGACCGGTTTTCTTAACTGTCCATTGACACAGATTCTGGAGGTGGAAACTGTCAGTAGATTTTTGATTGCTGTAATAATTTTTTGCGGAAAGTTCATTGCTTACATGGTGCGGAAAAGATACAAATGATTGACCCTATCGAAAGCCTTTTCAAAGTCAAGTGCTACTATAGCACTTTGAATATTGCAAGCTTCTTCCGTCGCTATGATGTCTCTGTATTCACATAAAGTCTGATATATCGCCCTGTTCTTTCCTACGCTAGTTTGGTAAGGTCCAGTGATAGTTGTGATAACCGACTTTAATCTGTGCATCATGATGCGCGTGAAAATTTTGTAATCACTGTTAAGTAACGTTATGGGACGCAGGATGTTGATAATCTTCCCTCCCGGAGTTTTAGGAACTAACACAACTATTCCTTCGGAGAATTCCTGTAATACGTCACTTTTCGTATTGAGTAGTTCATTACATACGAGAGTCAATTTGCTGATTAGCTGTTGTCCAAAAGTTTTGTAAAACTCACCTGGTAATCCGGCGGGGCCGGGGGTCTTGTTCTTTGGGCTCCTCCGTATGGCTTTTGCCACTTCCTCTTCTGTGATGTTTGCAGACAGGTCTTCTGCTTCGTCTGGGTTTAATTTCACCGACATCCTTGCTATGATGGCTTGTTGCGCCGCTTCATCTAACGGCTTGGCAGCTAATAGCGTTGTAAAATTGTTAAAAATTTCATCTCGTATGTCAAGTTGTCTCGTCAGGGTTCTCCCGTCGTCAGTTTTTAATTCTGTCAATATTTTCCTATTAGTTCTTTTCTCTTCTTGTATGATATGGTACATCGATGTTGGTTCCTCCTGCACGGTGGATTGCAAGCGCGTAAGCGCGTTCTTACTTTGCAGCCTCCTAGTTGTTTCCGCTTTAATCCTAAAAGTGTGGCCTGTATCCTTTTGATTTGTACATAATGTTCTATTACCGCTGCATTTTCCGTGTATAGTTCTCTAAGACACTGAAAATAAAACTCAATTGTGGTCTTCATCCAGGCACTTTTCTCGCGGGAGTAATGTTTCATTGTTTTAACTAATGCGGGTTTCGCGCATTTAATCCACCATCTAATGTCTGAGTCGTACCTCGTGAACTTTCTTTCACATTCTGCCCAAGTTTTTGGAAATCTGCGTGGCATCCTGGATCTTGTAGGTGCGCTGTATTTAGTTTCCACGGCCCTCTAGCTCTGTGCGTGCCCTGTTTTTCCAATTTTACAGTGCAAATGCAGGCTGCGTGGTCTGAAATGATGTTCGGCCATATTTCTGATTGCAGAATGTGGTTCCGTAAGTTAGATGTTGCATAAATTCTATCGATGCGGCTTGCGGAATGACTAGTGAGTAAAACCGGGCCTGTCACCATGTTTAAGCTCCCACGTGACAAGTAGATTTAGTTGTTCGATGATGTTCTCGAGCACAATGGATTTGTTGAAATTGAGTATTTGATATTTGGGGTTAATGACACAATTGAAATCGCCTGCGAATAATAGTTGTTCCGGACGCCTCGTGAAAAGAGGCACTATTTATTCTTTAAAAAACTCTGCCCTCTGTCGTTTCTTCCCCGTTCCGGAAGGGACGTAGATATTAATCACCCTTGTGTTATAAATTGTACACGCTATGCCTCTGCTGTTTACCAGCCTCTCGATGTTTGTGACTGGGATTCCGTCTTTCGTCATAATTGCAGTCTCGAGTTCATTACCATAGCCAGGATTAATTAACGCATTGTAACCTGTGATTTGGTCTAGTCGAATGTCTGTGACCACCTGTAAAAGGGCAATATCTATATCAGCTGCTTAGAGGAAATCTTGCAAATTTCTTAATTTAGCTGGCCGCGGTGGCCAAGGAGACTGAGGCGCTTCAGTCACGGTCTGCGCGGCCACTACGGTCGGGGGTTCGAATCCCCCCTCGGGCATGGATATTTGTGCCGTCTTTAGTATAAGGTAGTTCATAAATAGTTTGTAAGTTTAGGGACTAATGACCCCGTAGTTAAGTCCCATAAGCTTAAGAAACATTTGAACATTTTTTTTCTTAATTTAAAGGTGCAGCTTATCTTATTAAGTTTAACAGTTGCAATGCGGTATGCTTGCAAGGGTGCCACATTCGCAGGCGCACGTGTTGTCATACCCTCCCCCCCCCCCCCTCATGATGTTACTTGCTAAAAATGACTTAAAAGAAGTCTGGGTCGTCTTCTAGTGCGCCCGCGCTGGAAGACGATTTTTGTTGTGGATCGCACTTGTCATTCCGCAACTTTGACAACCCCCATGCCTTGTATTATTGCACCTCTTCCATCTCCTCGTCTCGCGGGTTATCATAGATGTCATCAGACCACTGTCATGGGGCCTTGTTTCCCAGTGTCTCAACCAGTTCTTTTGGTTGTGCTGGGTTGGAGTCCTGGTCCCTTGTATTAGTCTTTTGTGTATTCCTCTAAAGTTGTTTTCCTATGGCCTGCTTCGGATTCCCGTGTTCAGCTGTTTTGTGATGATGTGGGGTTGTCTGGAGGTGACTGTGATACCTACTGAGAGAGAACGTTTCGTACGTGTTCTGCTTTCTCACGCAATATTCGCGCCTGCTTCTCCGCTCCTTCACGCGCTATACGTCGTTTTTTGAGTTTTTTCGAAGGGGATTTGCTAGACTGGTCTTCGTCAGATTCCCGTGCTACAGTTGTTTCTGCAGTGGGTGTTCCCACTACACTATTGTCGTCTTTGTTTTTTGTAGTCTCAACTACTTGGTTAACTACGCTTTGTGCATTAATATGAAGTGGCTCCTGTACGTTAGACGTGTCCATTACTTCGACCTGTTCGGGAGGATCGGTGTACGCCTTCTGTCTCTAGATCTTGTTCTGGGGCAATGTTACCTCGCGCGGCGGGTATGTAGCTGATGGGCAAAGTACACGTGGGGCCAGGCCTCTCTCGTTCGCCGGTCGGTAATTGCGTCACGCGCCGTTGTACACATTGCGCGCGAACGTGTTCTGTTGAACCACACCCAGAGCAAGTCCGCGGTTGCCCGTCATATATCACGATTGCTCTATAACCACCGACTGTGATGTAAGACGGAATATTTTTTAACATGTCAATCTTCACTTGTCTTACACCATTTAACACCGGGAAAATGTGAAGATTTGACCATTTTTCCGCGAAGTTGCTTACGACAGTGCCATATTACTTGAGCTTGTCATTAATTTCGTCGTCAGTTATTTCGAATGTCAATTCAAATATTCTCACCGTGCAATTGTAACGTTCCCAACATTTCCATCAGAATGTTTAAATTTTAAAATTCCTCCGCATGATTCGATTACTTTCTGGCACTTTTCAGCACTTATCATCGATAAATGAATTCCTACCAATTCATCTATAGTGACCTTCATTACATCTGGAATAAATATCTCTACTTCAAATGACTTCGGTCTCGCGTAATTCGGGTCAAAGTTCAGTCTAAGTGTGTCTTCTCGTCGTCGTTGATCCATTATAGTCATCTAAAGTTCTTCTTCAAGGGTAAATAAGGACGCAGAAAGCGCGCACTCACCGAAAACTCCTCGCGGCCGCCAACAGCGAGGACGTTAACAAAGCGTCCGCACAGCACGGCTGCCCGACGAAGACTGCCACCTGAGCTATACCAACAGATGCTGCAAGTCCTTTAGTTATTGGTATTTACGTGTACCTGGAAAATTTCAAAGTCAATTTTCTAGAGAATTTTTGACAGTTGGCGTCGAATGGCTTTGACAGATTGTTATTTAAGATCTATACATCACGTACCGTTAATATGAAAAAAATTCTAAAATCCAACACCCATGTGGTTTCTTTGTGAGTTAAGTCGTAAGGTGAATATTGCCTCTTGTGTTCCTACATTCCTCCTAAACGCAAAATGATCTTCCCGGAGGCGGTTTCTAATAGATTATTCTTTCTTCTGTAAATTATTCGAGTTAAAATTATCCAATCATTACTTGTTAAAGGTGGTGGTTCTGTAATTTTCGCACCTGTCTGCATCTGCTTTCTTTGGAATTGGGATTATTATATGACTATGTACAATGTAATAGAGAAAGTAGTAACTAAATTTTTCAGTAATCTCTTTAGTTCATGTGAAGTATCACAATTGCTACCTGTCTCTTTTTTGTAATAAATTCTGAGCAATAAGTTGATCTGGGTGTTGTAAAAATACTGATTTAGGAAGTAATCTGTATGGTTGGTTTCGTTTATTCCGCCTTCTGAATCCTGTCGTAGTGCTATTAGCTGTTACTAATGAAACGCTACGGTTGACTGGCAGAGCGGTCAGAGGCGCGTTGCTTCGGAGCGCGCGGTTGCTCCTAGTCGGAGGTTCGAGTCCTCCTTCGGGCATTTGAGTCTTTTGTCCTTAGGTTAGTTTAAGTAGTCTGTGAGCCTAGGGACTGATAACCACACTACTTAAGTCTCACAGATTTACAAGCTTATGAACCAATTAATTTTTAACCATTGCTTCCCATACTATTTAGTAATATTATTGGTTAAAAGTAATTGACCCTCCTGTTAGAAAATTCTAGACGGTTTGATGTAAATGATTACACTCTGCTCTATTAGTTAATGTTCTGCGATCGTATTTAACTGAAACATTTATAAAATGTACTTCATATTAACTTAAAATATAATTTTCAGTAACTTTCTAGAATAATTAATTGACAAGTATTCCACGGTATTTGACGGTATTAGGTCTCCCTGTAATGACCTCATTATTCGATGTATCAATCTCATCTTTAAAATAAGATTTCCGTTAAATAAAGAATCACGAAATTACGCACACGTTTCTTTTAAATCAGGATGCGAAATTTACGGTCGCTAGATCACCATTCACGACCGAAAATTGGCAGATGACGCCTAAGGCTTACATATAAACTTTATTTAGTTTTCTGAAAACACTAGAGCTCAGTTAAGAATTTGTACATTTACAAGCCTAAAGAGGTAAGCAGTAATATACTGATGGATAAGTCAGTCTTACATTTCCAGGTAGTTGTTTCAATACTTTTAATTTTTTGACATTTCTATGTTTTAGCGCAAATAACAAATCTTATTGAAGTCAGTTTTGTTTCGACATCAAGGCTACCGTACATCTTCCGTACACTACATTCGTACATCTTCCATACACTATGTTTGTACATCTTCTGTACACTACGTTCGTACATCTTCCGTACTCTACGTTCATACACCTCCCGTACACCACGTTCGTACACCTTCCGTACACTACGTTCGTACACCTTCTGTACACTAGATTCGTTCAAACAGCTGCCAGCGGACTCGAGTGCCTGCGCAGATTTGAAAGCCCAAGCTGCGTCTTCTCTTGCTTCTGGCTTCTTGGAGTGTGGCTGTTTGTTGTATAGGCAATACAGCAAGTTACCAGGCTAGCAGTTTCTATCCAGATCTCTTTTTTCCTTCGCTTCTAAACTGTCAGATTCGCGGAGTCACAGAGGTATCTGAGATGGAAGTTGAGGAAGACTCGTATGGTATGTTTTTATTTATGGCGGGTTCTTAAAAGTTTTGGAAGCTGTTAAAGTGTTAGACTTTCTCATATGCCATTGTCAGGTGTTTGGTAAGAATTTTATTTAATTCTATAGAAACACCTTTGATGAGAAAGTCGATGTTCTGTTAGCAGAGTGGGTAGAATGCAATCTTTTGTTTTTCCCTCAAATGACATTGAATAAGGGACTTCAGAAGATCTTTTCTACAACATACCCTAATGGTTTTCAGGTTCTCACATTTTATTCTGTGATGTGAGCGCAGGTTCTTGTGAGACAGATTTCAGCTCTCATAACGGACTAGAAAATGCGTAGAGGATGACTTGGCCGAAGAAGATACTCGATGATTTGATGGTAATATATGTGAATGGACCTTCTCTGCCTGAGTTTGACCATGCCATTTAGAAGTGGTACTTCGCTTCAGAAAGACAACGCTGCATAGAATTGAAGTGTTAGACCTCTAGAGTACGGCAGTGGTATGTGTTTGTTTCCTGTTCTTATGCGGAACCTTAATATTTTATTAAACAATATGTTACGGTGTTATATGTTTGTCAAAGTAACTACATAGAGTCGGGGGGGGGGGAGGAGGGTGTGAAGGAGAGTATTGTTTCATATTCCGATAAAGGGGTTATGGCGACACAAGTTGTTAGACTGGCTAGTGGCTTCAGAACTGACATTTCACACCATGTTTTTAATATCAAGGCGGGATTACAGCTTCAACTGAGGTTATATATCAAAGCTTAGGGAAATACTCTCGTCTGTGATTACGGTTAAGAGGTATAATTCAAATTCAAATGTTTGTAATTCAATGGTCATCAGTCTCTAGACTTACAAACTACTTAAACTAAGTTAAACTAACCTAAGGACAACACAAACATCAATGTCCGAGGGAGGATTCGAACGCAAGAGGTCGCGCGATCCGTAACGTTGAAAGTTGGCAGCCATAGGTTGAAGTACATTATTTATGTATTTTTAGCTTTATTTTTGTGAATCGGAACGTGTATCGGCCTTATAGATTTATTTTGTATGTGAAAGTCATCCATGATCGATAATCTCAGTCCATATTTGTAACAACTGCACATTATAATGTCTTTGAAACTGCGCTACATCAGCTTCTTTGACTGCTGAGGCGAGTAGTAGAGACTGAGCTGTTGAGCAGAAGAGTCGATTGTGGGCTAGGCTAGCTGACAGACGTATGACAACTGTGTTGTGTACTAAGGTTGAATTGGTCAGCAATGATTGTATTGAGTTTGATTTATTTCACTCTATGAACACTAACGTATTATATTGGACAGTGGATTCTGTATCAAGAGGCAGATCATATTTGTATGGAACGGAATTGTATAAAACCATTGTATTATATTGAAGACTAAACAAAGGTATATTTTCTAAATTCAATAAATAACTTAATGATTACTAATTTCTCTTATTTCAGCTCAACCTCGTCCCTCATATTTCTGATTGTGGCATTTTTTATTTTATTTTATGGTACGTGTTGAGTTTTTTGAGAAAAAGATTTCGATTTAAATGTAAATGTTCACTTACTAGTAAAGTAATCAGTCATTACATGCCACTGAATCTGACTGCCAGAAGTAATGTTTACAGAAATACAGATTGTTTTACTTACAGGATGTTTGTTAAATACGTTGAGCACATATGATTAGAGAAACTCCTTGATTAGATAGAAAGACTTAATAGGAATAGGAAACTTAATAAACTTTCAGCAAGCTATCACTTCCACTTAATAAACTTACAACGAGAAGCTTTCAACGTTGCGCTCCATACGCTCAGCTAATCCCGCGTGGCTTCAGAGGGCTGAAGAAAAAATGTTCAAATGTTTGTAAATCTATCGGACCAAACTGCGTGGTCATCAGTCCGTAGCTTACAGACTACTTAAACCTAGGTAAACTAATCTACGGACAAACACACACACCCATGCCCCAGGGAGGACTCGAACCTCCACGGCGAGCAACCGCGCGCTCCGCAGAAAGGTGCTTTAGACCGCTCGGCTTCTCCACCGCGGCGATGGCTGAGCAAACATTATGTATGTAAAAAATGAAAGTTTCGTTCTGTAAACATCTCTTAGGCTGTGGCTAAGCCATGTCTCCACCATATCCTTTCTTCCAGGAGTGCTAGTCTTGCATGGTTCGCAGGAGAGCTTCTGTGAAGTTTTGAAAGTAGGAGGCAAGGTACTGGCGGATGTAAAGTTGTGAGGCAGCATCGTGAGTCCTGTCGGGATAGCATAGTCGGTAGTGCGCTTGCCCGCGAAAGGCAAAGGTCCCAAGTTCGAGTCCCGGCACACAATTTTAATCTGCCAGGAAGTTTCATATCAGTTCACACTCCGCTGCAGAGTGAAAGTTTCATTCTGGATTATGTATTTACTTCAACTACTATTTCGTCTTAAGCTAGCTACCAATTTCCTCGATCAGTGGTGTGTTCTCGCTATTGAAACCGAGAGAGGTGGCGCAGTGGTAGGACACTGGATTCGCATTCGGAAGGATGGTGGTTCAAATCCACCTCCGGCCATCCAGATTTAGGTTTTCCGTGATTTTCCTAAATTACTCCAGGCAAATGCCACGATGGTTCTTTTGAAAGGGCACGGCCGATTTCCTTCCACATCCTTACTCAAAACATCTGCGCCTAAGCTCGGTGTCTAATGACCACGCTGTCGATGGGACGTTAAACTCCAAGCTTCCTTCCTTCCTTTCGCTGTTGAAACCCTGCACCGCGAACAGGTGGTCGTTGCCGCCGCTGACGTAGCAGTGTCGTTCCGCACGGCGTGCTGATAGCCAAGAACTTGCATGTCGTGCTGACGTGTTGGGCCTGCGGTTGGGGCGATGACCCCACGGGCGTCGGCTCATGGAGCGCGTATCTAAAACTGTACGGTCAACGTGCTGATTCCACTGTGCGGCTGAAAGCTAAGAAACGGCGCTGCTAGTGCGTAAGAGACCTGTGTTCCAAATTGTTACACGCGGCCGCAGCGAGGTCCAGCGATAGTTATCGGCTTCATTTATCTCTCTCTCTCTCTCTCTCTCTCTCTCTCTCTCTCTCTCTTTTCGTGGTTGTGTGGTGCTGAATGTAGCCTTTTAGTGTTGCGTGTTCCACGTGGCCAAATGTTTGTAGGTAACACTTTTTTTTAACCTTGTTTCAGGTATTTCTGATGGACAGCGTCAGGTAGATCTGTAGTCTTTGCCCACCTCTTGCCTCACGAAAAGGTCTCAATATCTATTTTGTGACGATCCGTATGTACTATTTGCTGTATAATCCACTTGTATTTTGTTCGCCTTGGTTGCAAAGTGGTAGAGTGCCAAACTACAAACCCAAAGGTCACGGGTTCGATCCCCCTGGTTCTAGGATATTTATTTGTCACTTTCTACTTCTTTCACCTCTAGCAGTATTGCTCATGTGAAAAATACCGAGTAGCTCCGTGGTTCGGAACCCACTTAAGCTGCAAGTCCCCCTATAACTGGCTGGGTAAGTCAGTTCGAAGGAAGGCAACGGCATACCACCTACAAACAGGACCATGCTAGGTAAGCACTGTGGTGTTCAAACCAATCTTCGGATTGTTGGCTGCTTTACTTTAGTTGCAATTTGGTCTGATGTAGTTACGTTCAGACAAAGGAAATGAGGGAATTTAACAACCTAATTCCAGCCGGTTATTTTCTTAGATGTGTTGAGTATATAGCAATTTCTTTGCATTCCCAGTGAGCATGGAATTCGCGAATTCATTGTAGTAGCTTGACTACATTCGGCCGTCTGGTGAACTGTAACCGTTTTCATGGCGATGAAGGTTGTTTTTTCTGTATTGTCCAGTGCACTATGAGGTCTACTTGACGTTGCATACCCGTGATTACTTAGTCTAGGATCTACCAAATTTCCAAAAATGCTGTATCTTCTGCGTGTAAGCTGATATGTCAGGACGATAGGTTTGTCGTTTACGTAGACTTTCATACGTGTCCGTTTCACGAACAACCCTTAACCCTGTCATTCCCTCACTATGAATTCAGCTTTAAAAAACTAAACTCCACCCCATACAGGTCGCGAGGGCACAAGGGGTACCGACCGGCCGCCGTGTCATCCTCTGCCCGCAGGCGTCACTGGAAGCTGTATGGAGGGGGGCGTGATCAGCGCCCCGCAGTCCCGACCGTTGCGTCGGTTTCCCAGACCGGATGAATTCAGCTTTGGAAAAATTAAAATTCAGTGTTTCCTGTATTAACACAGTGAACTTAACATCAAAATACGTGTTTTAAAAATTTTGATCAAAGTATTGTTCTTTTATGTCACGTATTTCACGCACAACACAGACGTTTGTATCGAGGTATTTTATTACGATCTTGACAGAAGTTTCCACATTTAACCTTCAAAACAAGGGAAACATCACCGCCTACTTAATGATTTCTTGCGTTGTATGCCAAAAGGTACCTTGCACTACATTTAGACACCATTTCACTTATCACCATGAAAGCTTAAAATGTAATATTTCACGGAGGGGGGAAGTCAATGGATTATGAAGTGGAGACCAAGAGAGAGACCAGGTGGTGACTGGCAGAGAAAGAGGAAGGTGGAAGTCTGGTCAGAGAGAGAGAGAGAGAGTGGTAGGAGGTAAACAGAGAGACGGGAGAATAGGATACGATCAGAGGAAAGGAAAAGCAGCTGATACACTTAGAGACGAAATTAAAGGAAAGGCTCGAAAAGAGGAACTTAGGGGAGACAAACTAACAGAAGCTGTTAAAAATTAAGTACCCGGGCAACGCAAGGTTTTCACCTAGTTGTATATAAATAAGTTAAGAGTCAACGTCGTAATTGTGGGTAGGAGTTTTATGGACGTTGAACTATTTGGAGAAGTCGCGATCCTGGAAATTTGCAGTGCAATATAGAGGGATCTCCCGCGGTTTCAACTGACACGCAGAATAAAAAATGGTTACTCGTTACCCCACGATTGCACGTCACTCACAGGAAACAGACATTTAGGTAGTATGGATGATTTTAAAACAACATAAAACTGTATATATCTTCTGGAGCGATAATACTTTCATTCTATAAAGCAACAATGAATATAACTAAATACTTTTATTTTAACAATGTTCAAATGTTTGTTAAGCTTATGGGATTATTTTAACAGCTTAACGGTTTGGGCAGATTACACTAACATAGTCAGATCTTTCTTTACAATATGACACATCACATAGTAAACACAATAAAATGCTGTGGTGGAGTGACCGAGCGGTTGCTCGCCGTCGGATGTTAGACTCCTCCCTGATGACTACAGCGATTTGATCCAGTAGGTTCACAAACATTTATACATTTGAACACAATAAAATGATTTTTTTCACATACATATGTCATGGATAGGGTTGGCGAAAATTGTATGTTTATATAATTTTCTGCGTGATGTCACATTTGTCAAAGTCAGATCCGATAATGACGGTAAAACCTGCCTAAACCAGTTACGCAATGGGAAGAGAATTAGCTATTTTGGCTGTTGCTTTAAACAAGATAAGGCCCTTAATGCTGTATTTCGGAATATTTATACATATGACCGAGCGAGGTGGTGCAGTGGCAAAGCACTGGACTCGCATTCGGGAGGACGGTGGTTCAAATCCACCTCCGCCCATCAAGCTTTAGGTTTTCCGTGATTTCCCTAAATCACTGCAAGCCAATTTCTGGATGGTTCCTTTGAAAATGCATGGCCGATTTCCTTTCCCATCCTTTCCCAAAACTCCAAGCGTTAGCTCCGTCTCTAATGACAAAGCTGTCGACGGGACGTTAAACCCTGAGCTTCCTTCCCTTCATTTATACATACAAATCTGATTGGAAATATTAGTTAAAAATGTATTCACCTCTAAGAGGTCCATCCATTAATATATCCCCCATGCACCATACAACTACAGAAGGGGGCGCGTTATATTGAAATCTTAAATATGAAACCCTATTTTTACTGGAGATTTGGATTTTCTGCGGAAATATATGTAACATACTTACGAAACACGTTTCTCGCTTCATGATGGATAAAGCTGTAATCGACAAAAATAAATTGACCTTTTTTTTTTTTTTTTTTTTTTTTTTTTTTTTCCTTTCTTTTTGAAAAATAGTAATATCTCCACCAAATGGACATTGGGCTCTTTCTCTAGAGCCGGGGTGGAGTTAACGAGCGTTTTAAGGCGCCTTGCCGTGCGGCGCGCGGTTGCACACCGTTGGAGTGCTTCCTAGAGCATGGGTGTTTGGGTTGTCCTTAGCATAGGTTAAGTTAAAGTTGTGCGTAAGTCTAGGGACTGACAACCGCAACAGTTACGTCCCTTAGATTTCATTTATTTCTCTAGGTTTAATACTTTCAGTTTCAGCAACATTTGGCAACACAGCGAAAAGTCGTTACAAAAGGAACATAGCTATCAGTGAACAGGTAATCACACCTATGAGACTCAAATTATGAGGAAATAACATCTACTCTCTCTGCAACGTTAATATCTCGGAACAGTTGCATAGAGATGTGTACAGTCCGAATCATTGACGTTCAATTAACAGACCATACACTGACAGCATGATCACAGTCTGTGTTTCATTCGATTGTGTAGTCGCACATAACGGGGTTTTGAAAAATATAAAAAAAACTATACTTTGATTTTCTTAATCTGATATGTATTTGCATCTTCCACGCATATTAAAATTGTGTGCCAGAACCGGTACTCGAACCTGGGTCCTTTGGTTTTCGCGGGCAAGCGCTCTACCGCTGAGCTATCCCAACACGACTCAGGGTCTGTCCTCACAATTTTACTTCTGCCAGCTCCTCGCTTCCTACTTTCAGAACTAGCACTCCTGGAAGAAAGGATATGGTGGAGACATGGCTTAGCCATAGCCTAAGAGATGTTTACAGAGTGAAACTTTTACTCTGCACCGAAGTGTGCGCTGATATGAAACTTCCTGGCAGATTAAAATTGTGTTCCGGAAAGGCAAAGGTCACAGGTTCGAGTCCCGTTTCCGGCACAGAATTTTAATCTATCATGAAGTTGCATATCAGCGCTCACTCCGCTACAGAGTGAAAGATTCATTGTCATATGTGTTTGTTCGGGACACTTCTGTTTTTCAACAATTTTCAACTTATTGATGTTATTTTCCGATTAAAGCGCCATATAACATAAAAAACCATATTATATACAAATGTTCTTCACGGAGAATCCAAATCTTCACTAACAAATAGGGGTTCTTACTGGGGATTTCAAAGTCGATCCCCATTCGCCCCAGGGATGGTGTAGGATCGAACTTGATGTTAATGTGTGTCCCCCTTGGAGGTAAGCAACTTTCATAGCAACATTTTTTTTAAAATCTGATTTCAATTTTTCCACATATTCGGATAAAGAATTTTAAGTGCCTCACTCTGCGTACGATTCGATTGATCAGATTGCCACCAAAATTAAAACGTTTGACTCCTTGCTTTATCCACATTACGTTCAGTAATAAGCAAGTAAAACGTCAAAGCTGAAATTTTTAACAAACTCTTTGAATTTCTACATACGATGAAGTAAGACTTTTTTTTAATGTCAGACGGCACGAGATGTGTTACCCATAACGTCCCAGCAGATTGGAACAGAATTAAATTCTACAGTAACATCTTCTTACAAGCAGCAACACCTCCATTTTGGTCCTAATAGCAGACGCCTATCTCTGGCGAGAAGGCCACTACCTCTGCTCCTCTTTCCTGGGCCTCGAAACGCCTTTCTACGGCAGGGTTTCGTGGGAGGGACTTATTCGCGGCGAAATAGCGCGCGGCATCCACTTGTCCGTCACTCCATCAGTTCCCTCGGTGGTCTACCTCGGCTGGTCAGCGGGGCGCGCAGCAAACTGCTCGGGGAAATATTTATGGCACTCTGCGGAGTTTTCGCCCTTGGAGTCAGGCACGTGCAGCGAAATTGGTTGAGCGAAGTTGCCCGGCGGTTGCGACGTACCGCTTGACACCTCGGGCGGAAACCGTCTCATCTCGCCAGAAAGCTCATCAGTAACTTCCTGGAGGAGCGGGCCGTAGCCGCGACGCGACGCGCAACTCGGAGGAAACAGTGGCGAGCCACTGTACTGGCGCGCCGAGGGGCGAAGGGTAGAGGAGGGGATCTCTGCGGCTAGCGTGATGTGTCTGCTTCCCACTCCAGTGTGGTCTG
This sequence comes from Locusta migratoria, assembly GCA_026315105.1. Taxonomy (NCBI): domain Eukaryota; kingdom Metazoa; phylum Arthropoda; class Insecta; order Orthoptera; family Acrididae; genus Locusta; species Locusta migratoria. The sequence continues at coordinate 153,211,908 of CM048749.1, forward strand.
CGGGCACGGCCAAGCAAATGGAAGCTGTAGTTCACATCGGCGAAGCAGCTGCGGTTTGTTAATAAATACTTGGAAAGAAAGATACAAGACAAATTATTGCGGATAAATTCCCCTTTTAACTGTACAGTGTCTTCCAAGTGACCTTCTTGTTCGATGGAAACCATAAGCTTTCACGGCCGGCAAATATGAAATTACGAAACTTTTCCGGGCTATTATGCTATGATCGGATGGAGTTATTATTAAAATCCAACGTTTCGTCCCCAACTGCGGAGGACATTTTCAAGGGGGATCATGGATAATTTGTATGTCCGTATCGAATCACAATATGCCTCAATATTGACAGCGGCCAGTCTTCCACTATATGGACTGCAACAGTCCTAGACCAAAGATAAAATTGATTGCTCCTGCCGTCATTATACTAAAACCAACAACTAACTACGGGAAACCTCGTCGTTTGGAACGCGGATTTACTGCAAACTTCATAAAATCGTAGTACTCCATGAGGACAACAAAACGTATAAGCAGTAGCGCGTACTTCTCAAGCGTTATTGAGAGAATCGCAAGATAATTTCGGCCGCTCGTAAAATATGTACCATATGTATCTGTGCGTGGTCGTTTGTCACAAAGCGGCGCAGCCGAGTGGTCAGTTTGCTTTCCGCCTTGGGGCAGCGTGGACGTTGGTTACACCCAGGCTATGCGTGCCTTTGGTCGAGGTAGTGTTTACTGTAGGCGTTCTCGCGTGTGTTAACTGTTACAGACGAACATAATGGCACACTCTTTCAGAAAAACGATGCTCAAATTCACGTTCTCCAGTGAGTACTCGAGACTGAAGGCGCTAAAAATCGAACGTTTTTGAGGGAATAAGTACGCATTGACTACAACGAACTTATTGGAATCATGTTCAAATGTTTTTTAAGCTTATAGGATTTAACTGCAGGATCATCAGTCCCTAAACTTACAGACTACTTATGAACTAACTTATACTGAAGACAACACAACCATCCATGCACGAGGGAGGTTTCCAACCTTCGACGCGGGAGGCCGGGAGGCCGCGTGATCCGTAACGTGGTGCTCCAGACCGCAAGGCTACTCCCGCGCGGCTTATTGGAATCCATTTATCGATAGTGAGCAGTATCGTATACGTCAAACTAGTATACGATGCAGCAAGTGAAAAAATACTGAATGGCGTAAAACAAGGACTTAAATTTCGACACTCAGACGGACACATAGGTAAAGTGTTAGTCGATCATGCAGGTTTAGGTATCTGCAACATACGGATCTTTAAAGTACCAGAACAGATGGTAACGGATTCTTTACGATCATATGGCAAAGTGATTAGCCATATTGCAGAAAAATGGGTGAGCTTCACAACCTATCCAGTGCTCAATGGCGTGCGACAGGTGCGAATTGAGCTAACGAAGCATGTGCCATCGTATTTGTACATAGATTGCTGCAGAGCTATCGTCATGTACGACGGACAGCCCAGAACTTTCTCAGAATGCGGTAGTGAGAGCCGTGTTCGATAGGAATGCCTCCAAAGAAGAAGAATACAGTTGCCCACAGGCGAACCACAAGCCACGTATTTGACTCGTTTACTGCTTACATACTTAGCGGTACTCCGAGAAACGTCGACACCGACTGCGAACCAATCTGCTGAAGTTACACCTAATGAGGTACTTCCACTGCCGGAACACATTATGCGAGAAATATAATCCGAAAACGTGCCGCAAACACCACCGCCAATTCCAGGGGCGGCGGCGGGAAGATCCCAAGAAAATGTTGATGTAGAAATGATGGAGATGACACGAGTCGCAATGGAGGACACGCAACAAAAGAGTTCCACCCACTCGAACCCTGAAACCCGTACGGGTAAGCAGCGTTCACTGAAGCATCATAAGAAACGGCGACTCAACCGAGAGGAAAAACACTCCCTGTCGTCTGATAACGTGGATGATTCCGACGACTTGGAACTCGTCTCACGCTAGCTGCAACTACACGACGACAGCAGCCGAATGGACAGAAGGTGATGGGAAACAGCAAGCTTCTGATCAATCAACACAAATTAATGAGAAACCCTCACTTAGAGCACAACAAGACGCGACACAGGAGACCAAGCACGGCTCTCTAGGTCGAGATAGGGACATAGAACATAACACTGTAGTCTGGTCTGAATATCAAGAAGACACTGAAGGAGGTATGCGAGCGTGAAGGTCGGGGTGAGAGTTTAAAATAGGGAAAGATTAATTTCTAAAACTCACAACCACCAGCTGCGAACCAAATTCCTAAACATGCAAAAACACTGGAACTGTTATTACGACTGTTTGACTCGTTTTCTAGGGGTGATATCACACGTTCGCAGCTTTCCATCCCTGCATATGATTAACAAAACAAATTCATAATAATTTCAAGTTCATGAGAGAAAAGGGTGTACTAACTACTATTTTTGAAAACACTTGAAAGTTCACTTTATGTTGTTTATTTCACAATATTTGAACCCTGTGGCTGATACGTCTGTACGTCGACACATTTACCAAATAACGTTATAGCTCGTGAGCCCCCAGACAAAATGAATATTTGTCGCGAATTGTTTTCACATCACGTGGCTGTCTCAAACACCGTTTATGTTCATGCCTATGCGACAACACGTGTTACATTAACAAATCATAGTCACTTTAATTCAATGCGATGCACACCTTGTTCCACCGGCTAAATATTCACAAACACACAGTAGCACTCGATTTAACTTGGTACAGTCTACGACGAGCAACCACACGTGGCGATTGCCACAGACAAATCTCAAGTCACCACCTCGAGGTCCACCTGCCGACTGATGCAGAGCGACGCCACCCGGCCAGCTCACCACGTGCTCCGGAGTCCTCACTTCCTGCCCTCGTGCTCGCGCACGCCAAAAGCTCAACTGCCGGGGTTTTTTCCCCTACGTCATCAACTTCCGCATGTGAGCTGTTCTAACCGATTTGACAACGTACAGCGCTCAGCCAATACATTTCTAAAACTTTACTTAAAATCAAAATAATTACACTACACATTAAACAAATATTTTCTTACGTTTTTATATTAGTATAAACATCCTTTGTACTGTTTATCATAATCGTGCAATTTCTTATACCACAGATAAGTATTTAACTGAATACTTCAAGATAAAATACAAAAGGTTAATTGAAAATAAAATGAGAAATAGTTTATTTATTATTTTTATAAACAAACATTGCCATGCTATTTGTGTAACTGTCTTGTCTTCGTTGGTAATTTATTACTTTTCATTGTCAATTAAAAATATTACGTTAGATGTGACTATATCAGCTAATGTATTGTTTTTTTATCAACAGGCTATTTTGTAATGAGGACCTTAAAGGTTCCTAACTGCATCGTATTACTTCAAATGCCATTGGAATTACAATATTTGTGCATTGCACTGTGCCTGGCACTCGCCATTGTCCCTCTCTCCCCTCACCGGAAACGAACTGGAAAATCCTAAGTTGGAACAAGCCACCAACGTCAGCCTGCTCGCTGGCCTCCCGTCAGCTACAAGCACACAGCAAATCTCAACGTGGAGAATTTCTACCTATGGCCTAACTATAAATGTCACCCAACTGTGTACATACATTGCTACCATAATTAATAAGATTAAAATTGTGTAACATTTAGTGCATTGGCAAGGTCAATGTTTGCAGTGAACTTCATACTGTTTAATTATCAAATGCTATTGATTACCGGTATTTCTATTAGGCGGTAATCTCACAGGTACAACATTAAATGTGGACTGATGATAATGGACAACTCCAGCGAGGTGCATCATCCGAGGAGGTGGAGGGAACCGACGATGCGAATATACCCCATATTTCACCCCAAGCACTTAGGATGAACATCACGAAGCAAGCATACAAATTCGGGATCGTCAATATTAATACCATTAGATCGCAAGTGAATTTACAACTATCAAAGTCTATTGGAGCAAGAAGCAGGGTTCGATGCGCCCCTAGAGATCTATGGTTATATAACACATAAATCACCTTACTCGACAAACAACAGAGACACAGAAGCTGTAATAAAGGAAGGACTACCGACATCAGAACCATATTTCAAACCATTTTGACAAGGCATGGCGATTACAATACAAGGGACTCGCGTTATAAACATCTATGCTCCTTCGGGTACAGATAAGCGACAAGAAAGATCCAAATTCTTCTCTGAAGAAATAGTGCCCCTATTTGCCAACGCCTACGGCCAGATTACCTTCGGCGGGGACTTCAACTGTGTCTTGGCTCTCAAGGACCAAACTCCAAACTTCACTACTTGCACAGAACTACACGTGATATATAAAGACATGAAATTATGTGATACATGGGAATGGATCCACGAAAATAAAGAAGGCTTTACATTCTTCACTGACCACTCAGGAAGCCGCATTGACCGTATTTATGTATCAGAAGGCCCACAGGATGTGACAATTGCGGGTGAAATATTACCGACGGCTTTCACCGACCACGAGACATATCTGTGGACAATCAGCCTACCACGGCAGAGCGTACGACGCAGTCGAGGGTATTGTAAATTAAATGTGTCATTATTTCGGACAGTGAATATCGAAAACGGATAAAGGAGACTTGAACAAAATGCGAGCGGCGAATACCAGCTTACACATTGGTGTTACAGTGGTGGTTGGAATGTGCAAAACCGACTCTGCGACGTGCGCTTATGACATACGGCCGAGAGATAATGCAGTGGCACAGGGAAACAATGCAATATTTCTATACAATGCTCCGTGAGATGTCCCTGCAAGCCCCGACTCCAGACCGTCGGACTAAAGTCAACAGCATCAAAGCGCGAATAATACAACTGACTCGCCAGAAGTTGGAAGGAATATCAATACGGCCTTGGTGCTTGGATGGCATTGACGGGGAACCACCATCAATGCACCACGTGATACGTGAAAAACGACGATACCGCAGGAAGTTGATTGAGTTCCTTTATAATGAGGATGGTCAGCAGCTGACATCAGAAAAGGACATAGCTTTATCATTTGTAGACAGATTCCGACGATTATTTCATGATACTCAAGGAGATCTCACCCTATAGGGAGAGATCCTGAAACTGACGCATGCACAACTGACCCGTATGGATTAGGAAATGCTTTCGGAAGCGATAACACCAGACGAAGTATCCGAAGCGCTCAAAAAAGGGACCGGACGACTTACCTGTCGAATTTTACACAGCCTTCAAAGACCTGATGATGCCACGTTGGATAACAATGAACAACGAGATTATGTCACCCAAAATGAGTGTACCACCGTCCTTCGTTGAAGGCTTCCTCATCCCCATACCAAAAAAATCAGGGAGCCAATGAGTGGATCAATATAGATCGCTCCAATGCTCAACAATGATTATAAGATGTTTGCACGACTGATGTCAACCCTGCTCAGAGTGGTACTATCACACCCCATTTCACCTGGAAAAAAAATGTCTCGGCACAAGGAGTACCATTCAAACAGCACTCAGTGATTACAGAGATGTAATTTCATTAGCCAACGCTTGCCGCATCAGAGTGTTTTGATATCTGTCGATTTTAAGCAAGACTTCGACAGAATTAATAACGACTTCTTAACGTCGGTATTGAGCCACATGAAATTTGCACCAGTCTACATACAGATTTTCATGCGACTCTTACGAGGTGCCATTTCCAGACTGATAGTGAATGGCCGAGATGCAGGCCCTGTACCGATAATGAATTCAGTAAGACAGCGTTGCCCATTATCAATGATACTCTTTCCGATAGCACATGAACCTCTCATGAAGTACGAGGAGTATGCTCATTGGCATCGAACTGAGAGGTAACACTTTCATCTGCCGATCATATGCAGACGACCTGGTATACCCGGTGCGAACACCTGAGGAAGTGTGAAAATCTGTCGACTGTATCCAAAAATTTGGTCAATTTTCAGTCAGTGTAATGAACATGACGAAATCTGGGATACTCCCAACTGGAAGAGGACTGGATGGAGAGTTTGACCCACTACAAAGGGTGGAAACACTGCGATGCCTGAGAATCCCTTTCACGCAGAATATCAGACGAACAGCTGCAGCGAGCTACAACCATTTATTACAGAGAATACGTGCTAAAGCCCATGACAACTCCCTACGAGCACTGGACATGATACATCGTGTGTAATATGCCAACATGTATCATGTTTCGAGGTTGGTACAAATCTCACAGATATTCTCAATACCGAAAGGAACTGCGGATCGCCTTATGGCAGCCCCAGGATATTTCGTAAGCAATGGGGTTATATTGAAGGTACGATATGACAGTCTCACGCTCTGCGCAAGAGATGGTGGCCTTGGTCTAAGAAACGCATATCTTAAATGATTAGCCCTGTTTCTGAGAACCAGGTATCGAATATGGCAACATCAGACACATACAATTAGACCTGCACTAACTGATGCACTAACCCCCATTTCTTCGAGCCCCCTGTTCCAGTGCGCAACATTTCGCACACTTTGGCTCACATTGCTACATTTTTTGTAGAATATAGCTATGTCCGTCATGGACTTCCAACGTCCAGACACCATACAGTACGAGACATTTACCGTCAATTAATGCTGTGTCAGGAGAGTAATGTGATGGAAAGACGGTACCCGAGGAGAAACTGGCCCGTTATCTGGCGTTCTCTGAATCCACCGTACTTAATTACTGCGGCGAGATCCACGTAGTACGGTTTAGTTATAAAGTTATACATCACGCAGGAAAGATTACACGCCATAAACATGGCTGAGACACCACTTTAACAAACTTCTCTTCATCAAAAACTATTTTCTTCCCATTGCCATTCTGCATTTTATATTCTTTGTACTGCGACTATCATGTGATGTATTACTGCCCAAGTAACAAAACTCATTTCCCACCTTTTGTTGTTTCATTACCAAATATAATGCCTTCAGCATCGCCAGATTTTCTAAGACTGTATTCCATTACCCTTCTTTTGCCGTTGTTAATGTTTATCTTATACGCTCCTTTCAATACAATATCCATTCCGTTTAATTGCTCTTCCTGGTCTTTTACTGTCTGACAGAATTACAATGTAATCTGCAAAACGCAATGTTTTAATTTTTAGACCCTAAACTTTAATTCTTTCTCCAAATTTCTCCATGTTTTCCTATATAGCTTGCTCAATTTACATATTGAATAACATTGGAGAAAGTCTACAACAATGTCATACACCCTTCCCAACCTCTGCATTCCTTTCATGACCTTCAACTCTGATAATTGCTGTCTGGTTTTTTTACAAGTTGTAAATATTCTTTTGTTTCCAATATTGTACTTCTGATGATTTCAGAATGTGAAAGAGTGTATTCCAATGAACACTGTCAAAAGCATATATTCCATGTCATAGGACTCAACGGCAGGGAGTGATACGAGTTGTGATTATCGAACTTTCAGAACAGGAACTTAAGGAGGCCATTCAAATTTCGATTCCTTTTATTCATATTCGTAGGACGATCAAACAACAAACCAACGTCCTTCAACAAACTGTGTGATCACTTTTTCATCAGTTTCTGCCAGACTCGTCACATATGTGGTACGAGTTGCCCAGTAAGACCTTACATTCCATCTGTCAAACAACGTTTCAAATGTTTACAATATGCCCATTTAAGCTGTCAATGTCCTTCAGAGATCCGATGTAATATGGAAGTCATGAGTCATCACAATGGACAAGCAAAACAGTAAGTTGTGTTAACACCAAAGTGAAACACATGTCCAGGGCTAAAACTTGCCCAATATACGTGGAACATCAGGAGCTATTCTCAAGATTTCTTTCAAAGGCGCTGAAGAAAATCTAAAATTCAGATAATATGTCACAGTGACAACAAACATTAGAAACAGTGCACAGGATTGGGAGAAAGAATTTCCTCTGCCACAGTTTCACGACAATTATTCACCGTAACCGCCCTAAGCCAACAAAGCCTACCCCATTTCCGACCCCACTCTTTGCCAGTCTTTAACTGACTGTAATAGCATACAGGATGACTTAGACAAAATTTCTATTTGGTGGCCGGCCGCGGTGGCCGAGGAGACTGAGGCGCTCCAGTCACGGTCTTGACGGCCACTACGGTCGGGAGTTCGAATCCCCCCTCGGGATGGATATTTGTGCCGTCCTTAGTATAAGGTAGTAAATAAGTAGTTTGTAAGTTTAGGGACTGATGACGCCGTAGTTAAGTCCCATAAGCTTAACAAACATTTGAACATTTTTTCTATTTGGTGCGAAGAATGGCAGCTAGCTCTCAATGTAGAAAAATGTAAGGTGATGCGCATAACTAGAAAAAACAATTCCATAATGTTCGAATACAGCATTAGTAGTGAGCTTTCTCCAAATCTACAAAAGCTACAGATGTAGGTTTAGACTGCCGCGGTGGCCGAGAGGACTGCGGCACGCCAATCACGGTCTGCACAGCCACTAATGTCGGGGCTTCGAATGCCCCCTCGGGCATGGATATTTGTGTCGTCCTAGTTCGTAAGTAGTTCATAAGTAGTTTGTAAGTTTAGGGACTGATGAACCCGTAATTAAGTCCCATAAGCTCTACAAACATTTGAACATTTGTTCGATGTAGGTTCACTTTTCCTTTATCTTATAACATAAGGTGTAAAGTGGTTATTCCCTACCGTGTTCGTACATTTCTGTTGAATCCAAACTGATATCCCCAGAAGTCGGCTTCTGCGAGCTTTTCCTTCCTTCTGTAAATAATCCGTATTAAAGTTTTGCAATCATGACTTACTCAACTGACGGTTCTGTAATTTTCACATCTGTCTGTGCCTGCTTTTTTTGGAACGTGGATTATTACATCTTACTTAAAGTCTGAGGGTATTTCCCCTGTGTTATACATCTTATTCGCCAGGTGAAATAGTTTTGTCATAACTGGTTTTCCCAAAGACTCTGAGAGAATGCCATTTACTCCAGGGGCCTTGTTTCATCTTCAGTGCTCTTTCAATTTCCTATCTCAGTATAGTTTCTCCTATTTCATCTTCATTTGCTTCCTTGTCCCATCCTAAAATTCCTACAGTTTTATTTTTCCCTGTTTCTGTCAGCTGTTGCCGGAGTCTCCCCCTGAAATTCTCAAGACCTTCAGGTTCCTTTAATTTATTCAGAACCCAACTACTTATAATCCTAACTTTCTGCAGTTCCTTCACTTTGAGTCTGCAGGTCATAACCAGTAAGATACTTTCAGAGTCTATATCTGTCCCTGGACATGTCTTATAGATTGAAACCTTGTTTCCGAAATCTTGTCTTACCGTTATAAAATCTATACGGTACCTTCCGGTATGTCCTGGTCTCTTCCACGTACACAACTTTCTTTTGTGATTCTTAAACCAGGTGTTTGTTATGGTTAAATTATGTTCCGTGCAAAATCAGGCGGTTTCAACTTTCATTCCTTTTGCCCTGTCCATATACATCTAGTATTTTTCCTACCCTTCCTTTTCCTACTACCGAATTCTAGTCTCTCATGACAATTTGTTTTCATCTCCTTTAATTTTCTCATTGATTTCCTTTACCTCCTCATACATTTCTTCGATTTCCTAATCATCGGCATATAAACCTGTACTACTTTGGTTGGTGTTGGCTTCATATCTATTTCCAGTGCCTCTACTAAAGGTCCACTGGTAGCAGCTGTATTCTAGGGTATCTAATTTGTGGATATACTTGATATTGCATTTCAATATACTGTGCAAGTGTAGTCAATATTGGTTCTAATTAAAGATCTGTATAAGGTTGGTAAAACATTAGGGTCTCACACCCCTCCAAACTCTAGATGGGGAACGAATAATGGTCACAGAAGATACACAATTATTAACAATGGAATTGATGTGTAGAATGCAACTCAGTATGGAATCAAACCACATTCCCAAGAATTTGGCTGATGGTTTAACTTCGAAGGAATAATTCATTACCCGTCTTTCCTAACGATGAAGAACTCTTGAAATGAATAACTGTTTGTGGATTTCGAAGAAGAAATTTCGTGGCAGTTGGTAAGCAGCCAGTCATCAACTTCTATAACTGCCTCAATGAGCTTATAGATTGAGGAATCCTCCGTGGTATCATAAGAATAGAAGCATAAATAATCAGTGTATTCAAGTAAATGAATTTACGGTGGGACAACTTCTACAAAATCCCTATTATAGAGAATGGATAGCAAGGTGCTAAGTATATCCCACTGAAGAAAGACTCTGGACAAAAATAGGAGTCCTGTAAATTCGTGCTGATGCCGTACATAAATAGTCGTCTTTGTCAGAAAAGTATTAACGCCATATACCAAGCTGGAAGTAAGACCTAATCTCCGCAACGTTTCTGAAAGTATGGATATGATCACATTATAATGTGATGAAGACACATCTAAGAATAAAGATGACAAGAAGTTCTTTTGATGAAAAGCTGAAAAGTGTTGTTGTTCTCCATCGATCATCTACCTCTACTAAATCCAAATTGGATCACGAAAGTTACTCGTTGGTTGTCAGCCTTTACTCTAGACGATTTTTAACATGTCTTTCCCACGAAGGAAGAAAAGGCAATCGGCCTATATGAGGTGGGAATTTTGTGGTCTTTGCCAGATTTCAATACTCGGATGATGATCTTCGTGGTCCATTCCTCTTCCCTATGTTTCGTTGAAAATCCACAGAAGTAAGGCCAAGGCATTTGAGGGTAGATTGACATCATATCGCAATGACCACAGTCAGTTCCAATTGAGCTATCGGTGAAATTTTGTATAACTGCTACGAGGTCTTTCCGGGAGAATTGGGCTACCAGAAGATGATGAAAATCTGTTTCCTATGGAGTATCCTTAGGCGTTTCGGAACAAGACGAAGGAGCCATTTTCGTCACAAATCCTTCTAACCTTACAGTATATACAACTGGAGAGCCAGCTGCTTTAGGATTTTTGAGATATCGGACTGTCTTTCATACCTCTGAAATTTTAAGTACCTCATTTAATCTATTACAATAATTTACCCAAGCCTCTTTCGTGATTTTTCTTAAGGAGTTTCCTAGTGGTCGCATTTATTTTTCTGTATTCTAGGATTCGTTGTAGCTTTTACTTCCTGAGGTATCCTCGTTTGCCTACAGCCTTGGAATAGTCAGAGTCTACCAGAAAACACGTGGTTTCGCAGAGTAAAACTCGATTTTTGTTGAGGCACTGAATTACCACCTGCTGACATGACTGCAACACAATCTCCCCTTGTTGTCCACGCTGGAATCTGTTCCTCCAGTATCTCTTGTAGGGTGTTTTATGTTTTCCCAGCTGGCATCTTTATTTTCAATGGAATGTTCGAATAATACTCCTTTCTAAGACTTTTCTCGAAGCCCAACATTATTTTGATGGCGTAATGGTTCGTTCCACTACACTAAGCTCAAGTCCACAGCAGAAGATCGTTATAAGGGGAAGGAATCATTGTTGGAGAACAGTGGTTCAAGAAGCCGGCTGTCCGCCTTACTCACAACTGTCCTTACATTTTCGTTCCTTTTCACATCGCTCTGCAATGTTACGCCTAGATATTTGAACGACGTGACAGCATCACGAAGCTCACTACTAATGCTGTATTCGAACATTATGGGATTGTTTTTTCTAGTTATACGCATCACCTTACATTTTTCTACATTGAGATCTAGCTGCCATTCTTTGCACCAAATAGAAATTTTGTCTAAGTCATTCTGTATGCCATTACAGTCAGTTAAAGACTGGCAAAGAGTGGGGTCGGAAATTGGGTAGGCTTTGTTAACTTAGGCCGGTTACGGTGAATAATTGTCGTGAAACTGTGGCAGAGGAAATTGAAATTCTTTCTCCCAAACCTGTGCACTGTTTCTAATATTTGTTGTCACTGTGACATATTATCTGAATTTTAGATTTTCTTCAGCGCCATTGAAAGAAATCTTGAGAATAGCTCCTGATGTTTCACGTATATTGGGTAAGTTTTAGCCCTGGACATGTGTTTCACTTTGGTGTTAACACAACTTACTGTTTTGCTTGCCCATTGTGATGACTCATGACTTCCATCACTAATATTACAACGGATCTCTGAAGGACATTGACAACTTAAATGGGCATATTGTAAACATTTGAAACGTTGTTTGACAGATGGAATGTATGGTCTTACTGGGCAACTCGTACCACATATGTGACGAGTCTGGCAGAAACTGATGAAAAAGTGATCACACAGTTTGTTGAAGGACGTTGGTTTTTACGTTTGATCGTCCTACGAATATGAATAAAAGGAATCGAAATTTGAATGGCCTCCTTAAGTTCCTGTTCTGAAATTTCGATAATCACAACTCGTATCACTCCCTGCCGTTGAGTCCTATGACATGCAATATATGCCAGTACCTGGTTATGTTGAAGAGGATTGACTTCCACAAAGTTATTCGCAGATTCTCCAGAAGACAGATCGATTCGATTTCAACTTTTTTCAACAACCTTGAGATTTATGATTTTACTTTTGAAGACACCGTCTGACGTATACAATAATTTCCCTAAAGCGATAGGATCACACTGGCCGATATTTCCATTAATACTTTAGACAAATACGTATAATGGGCCAGCAGAATCAACCTGATATCTTTTGTATCTGTTCTGTCCATAGACGATATTAACTTTCGAAGATGTATTTACCTTTTGTTCATTTTGTACATCATGCTGACTAGGTTGTCGCCTAGAACTGAAGCCGAATGGTAGCAAAATTGCCTCCGTATCGGTAGGCAAACGTTTATCTTTATGAAAATAAACAGTGTGAGACATAGCTGAGTAGCATCTGGGTTATTACCCGCTTAAGATATCGTTGTTATTGAAAGGTAGTTATTCTCTTCTCCGTCAGGTCTGCTTGAACTTCTTCCGTCCGTTTTGAAGCAATTCTCGCAGATCGATCCACATCCATGTTCATGTTCATCAGAGCCTCAGCATCCTACAATTCTTGAGCACTTAGACCAACCTCAGGAACAGGAATCCTCCTTCCCGGAAATGTCCGCATTCCCTAACTGGAGTATTTCCAGCTAAAACAATTGGATCGACGATTAGATTTTAGTGTAATATTTACTTTCAAACTATTTGAAAGTAATATATAAAAGTCTTTATTCTATGACATCACAAAATCGCTTCGGAAATTAACTATCACGATAATTTTTATTTGCTCCCTAATCATAGATCCAAGAATTAACCTTATGTCTTTAACTGTGAATGATTTAGAAAACGCACCGTTATTTTAACGTAGATAAAGACTAGTCTTGCCTGAACAGTTTTGCTACTTTTCCCATCTTACTTCTTCCTTTTTTTTTTTTTTTTTTTTTTTTTTTTTTTTTTTTTTTTTTTTTTTTTTGGACGCCACGATTAAATAACTCATAAATGATGTTATTAATTACAGAAGCCGTCTACTTCACTGCTATACAAGCTGGAAAGTTTCTTTAATTGAGTGGTGATTATTTTCTGCATCTGCTCTTTGACGACGGATCGTAACGTGAGGCGGTTTTCAACAATGCTAGGGTCTCTTCAGCTCCAGTAGCACGTTGCACAGCAACAGCTACAGACGAGTCGAACGACAAACTACACGAATATTCCTGTCGCCATTCAGCAAAATCTGAGGAAACCCGAGAGATGTATCAAGGGCAAGGAACATCGGCAGCATTCAGCAAGTAAGTCATCAAGTGTCATCTGGTTCGCTAATCCTTGATGCCCCAAGACTCAATCTTCAAACCGATTTCACCTTTCTGTAGACGTAGACAACTATGTTATATCAGAGTAATTTAATTTTTCAGACCGACAGTCCTTACTGAATAATGCAGTTGGTCTTTGTCTTCTTGTGGCGGGAAATTATTAAGTTTATAAGTCTTGTAATTAAAATTGTTCAGGTTGCTATAACGTTGCTATAACTTAGATCCTTCTGTATTGTTCAAATGTTCAAATGTTTGTATAGCTTATGGGACTTAACTATGGGGTCATCAGTCCCTAAACTTACAAACTACTTATGAACTAGCTAACACTAAGGACGGCACAAATATCCATGCCCGAGGGGGGATTCAAGCCCCCGACCGCAGTGGCGGTGCAGACCGTTACTGAAGCGCCTCAGTCCCCTCGGCCACCGCGGCCGGCCCTTGTGTATTGTCTTGGTGTTAAGGGTCAAAAAGTTTAGTGAATTACAATGGTTTCTTGGGGGCACAGGAGCTTCCTGCACAAATCGTAAGAAATAATAAAATCTCTAAGATAGTCTTGCGCATTACAGTCGGATTTCAAACGTTAACCCATATTTTTGACAGATCACTAATTTGCGTTTTAAGGCATAGATGTCTTACTTATTGAATGAAATGCGATTTGAAATGGTTGCTGCTTACATACGATAAATTAGGTAGTGCACACTTTCTTCTTTCGATGAGTGTTCACAGTACTGATTAGCTAGATGTTTCTGAGATTCGAGCAACTAATATTTTGATTGCTCTCGTTGCCAAGTTATTTCAGTGCACCATATTCGTGGCATTCCAGTCCTCATAATTTCATTTTTTTCTCATCTTGATTGTACATAATTTTGAGTAGGTATCATCGGTACGTGCTATTTCATGTCATTGTCTACAGGATGAATAGAAGAGGTCCGTACTTTGAGGACTGATGAACCTGTGGAATCTCAAGAAACAATTTCAAATGAACTTTCCTTGTAACTACCATGATGTAAACGTGTCTTAAATTCACGGACGTCAGTCGCATGTCTTTCACAAGTAGTCACGAGGGAAGGCAACCAAGGCAGCATTGGGCACATAGTATGGATTTTATTATTTTGCTGCCAATTTTACTTGCGCATGGTAGTACAGAATCTCACTGAAATGTATTCTCGCCGGTTGATATTAGTCTCTCAGCTAACTGTCTACGACTAGCTTCGGACAGAATTCTGTGAGCGGGAAAGGCCAAAAAGGACGAAATTTTCTCTCGTATTTTACCCTCCTGGGTTTCCAAAAAAAGAAAAAAAAAAAAAAGAAAGAAAGAAAGAAAAAGTTCAAATATTTGTATAGCTTATGGGACTTAACTACGGGGTCATCAGTCCCTAAACTTATAAACTACTTATGAACTAGCTAACACTAAGGACGGCACAAATATCCATGCCCGATGGGGGACTCAAACCCCCGACCGTAGTGGCTGTGCAGACCGTGACTGGCGCGCCGCAGTCCCCTCGGCCACCGCGGCCGGCCTTCTTGTGTTTACGTAAATCACCGTACAAATGAGTTCAGGTCATCAACATAGCAGCAGTCTACATGAGCTGCAAAATGCAATGGGAAACGACAAACTATTGCCTGAATCGATCTTGCACAAACGATTGTCAACAATAAATCGAACGGAATTAAATCAGTAAGGTCTGTAATCGAAATTTATTTGATGTGGCTGATAAATCTCGCGAAACAAGAGCTGATCTGGAAGGTTTTACTTTAGAAAGTGGTAACCCATACATTTAGAGGCAAAAACACACTAATTTCATTCGGGAAAATGGTGAACCAAATTAAAATCAGATAAGCCATATTTACAGTAGGGCAGTAAGTATTTTTGTACAGACACTTTTCATGAGAAAATAAAATTATTCGAAGGAAATTCTTTATAACTTACGTGCCAACTGATTAAAAGCAGTAACGGCGCTAATACACTGCGTTCTGTAACTGTCAACATCGTGGATGGTTCTTCAAAATTACTGTGTTTTGACAGACGTTAAGTACCAGCTGTAAAGACTCGTGGAACTCGAATCGATGTCACAACGGTTCTTCGTAAGTATAGCCGCTGAGTATGATTGCATGGACTCAACCACAACATGTAAACGACGCAGGGGGAAATTTTTCACCATTATTTTACCAAATATTCCAATAATTGTCCGCGATTAGAGAATTTTCCTTGCCTTAGCCTTCGATCGATATCATACCACAGATGTTCAATCGTATTTAACGTATGTTTGGCCGGACCTTAAATATCATAAGTTTCAGCTTTCTCAAAAAGGCTTGACCTTAGTTGAACTGTGCATAGGATCTTTGTCGTGCTAAAAATTCCAAATTCCAGTTTCGTGCCTGTTTATCTTCGGAATAGGACAACATTTGCGTTTTCAAGCATTCACAATATTTCAAACTAACGATAGTGGCCTCAATACGCACCATGCAGCCGGCACCTAAACTGGAGAAGCACTCTCAAATAACGACGTCCCATTTTGAAGCTTTACAGTTGATAGCCCTGCTAGGAACCAGACGTCGTTTCTTCCGCTGACTGAACTTATCTACTCAGATCGATCCAGAGCATACACGATCACCACTGACGCGTCCAGTCCTTATGCGCTCGTTCAAACTGGCGTCGGGCTTTCCCATACTTCCCGGTAATAGTGGAGTTTTCCTTGGGCGCCGGTCATAATGGTTAGACCCTACAAGGATCCGTTTGACGGTCCTGTGTGATATTCACACGGCTCTCTGCTTACGTCAAACTTAGTCTCCAATGAGTAACCCTTCTACTGCCTCCTTGTAAAATTCTTACTTGCCTCCCTGTAAGACATCGGTTATCGCATTTTTAAGGGCTTTTCCTTTGACCTTCGACTTGTTCCTAACAAAGAAATGGGAATTCGACTTGACATTTACGTAGCCATTTGTTTTTCTACGGTGGAACACAGTGTCATAACGCTTTTGGGCCAACCGCATCAACATTTTCAGAATTGTTCTTCCCAGCAGTGCGCTGAATCCTGACGCATCTGTTCGTATATATGCGTGTCCCTGCACAGTGAGCCAAACTAAGACTGGCTGGGTTTCTGTAAGTTTTCTGTGAGATCCTTAAATCCTTGCAGCAAAGTGCTGGTTCATCTCAAAGAAATCAGCCTAACAATCGACTTCTTCCTTTCTACAACTCATTTTTGATGTGTTTTAAACCCGTAATCCTCCCAAGACCGTTGAGGTTTTTACTGAGTTTATTTGCCGATTGTATTTGTAGCCGGAGATTTTGCAGTACTTTAACTGCATGCTTAAAATTTCTACGAAAACCCTTCTAAAAATTGTCAGCTTACGTCTATGTTAGGTAGTACGTGTTTGTTTTCATCCATTTCGAGTGCTTTGATCTAATACTTGCATTCTTAATTTTACAAATACATTTTGAAGTTGTCAAGTGCGTTACAACCGTTCCCGCAATAATTTGCCACCTACGGTCATTCTAATTCTGTAGCTCTAATTATCTGATGTATGTATCCTTTTGAGCTCAAGAAAGCAGTAAATGAGTCACATACTCCACCTGTGAAGAATTTCGAAAACTGAATCTGATTATTTTAAAGAAGTCAGGAGGACCGCACAAATATGCCATCATTTGATCAACGTACTAATTCCGAATTGGGGGACATAGCAATAGGTACTTCCGGTGTAGCAGCTGAGAGAACTAAATACGAAAAAGTCTGCTGGTCCGCATGGAATACCAGTTCGGTTTTACAAAGACTATTCTGCGGCATTGGCCCCCTACTTAGCTTGCATTTATCGCGAATCCTTAATTCAGCGCAAAGTTCCTAGTGATTGGAAAAAAGCGAGGGTGACTCCCGTTTATAAGAAAGGAAAGAGAACTAACCCACACAATTACAGGCCAATATCGTTGACATCAGTTTCTTGTAGAATTTTAGAGCATATTCTCAGTTCGAATATAGTGAATTTCCTTGAAACGGTAAAGCTTCTTTCCTTGAATCAGCACAGCTTTAGGAAACATCGTTTATGTGAAACTCAGCTTGCCCTTTTCTCACATTACATCTTGCGAGCCATGGATGAAGGGCAACAGGCGGATTGTGTTTTTCTCGACTTCAAAAAGGCATTCGACGCGGTGCCACACTGCAGACTGCTAACGAAGATACGAGCTTATGGAATAGGTTCACAAATTTGTGACTGGCTGGAAGACTTCCTAAATAATAGAACGCAGTACGTTGTTCTCAACGGCGAGTGTTCATCAGAGACGAGTGTATCGTGTGATAGGGGAGTGTGATAGGACCGCTATTATTTTCTATCTATATAAACGATCTGATGGACAGAGTAAGTTGTAATTTGCGGCTGTTTGCTGATGATGCTGTGGTGTATGGGAGACTGTCGTCTGTAACTGACCGTAATAGCATACAGGATGACTTACACAAAATTTCTATTTGGTGCGAAGAATGGCAGCTAGCTCTCAATGTAGAAAAATGTAAGGTGATGCGCATGAGTAGAAAAAACAATCCTATAATGTTCGAATACAGCATTAGTTCAAAAAAATGTTTGTAGAACTTATGGGACTTAACTACGGGGTCATCAGTCCCTAAGCTTACAAACTACTTATGAACTAGCTAAGACTAAGGACGACACAAGTATCCATGCCCGAGGGGGGATTCGAACCTCCGACCGTAGTGGCCGTGCAGACCGTAACTGGAGCGCCTCAGTCCCCTCGGCCACCGCGGCCAGCCCTACTTTTTCCCTTTCATAACCAACTCTGAGCACAGTCGACAGGAGAAACTTATTTTCCACCCCCCTCCCCTCGTATTTTTTTCTTTTTTCAGTTTTTGATTTACGCTTAAATTGCTCCATGTCTTGTCCGTAGATTTCTTCCTAGCGCCCGACCACACATTGTGTCTATGAACCCGGTAGACTGCCACCGCCTCGTTTCTGCGCCGATCGTCTATAGGATAGGTTTCTAGGAACCCAGAGATTATTATGGAAGCAGTTAGAGAAGTGCTCCAATTCATTATAAATATGAAAAGGAAAAGCATGTTGTTGTGACAGTGTTATTTCTATATGCCAGTTCATACATTTGAGATGAAAAAGGAAACGACAGGCTGCTATCAAATCTGTTACAAATTTGGTAAACGTTGCAGCAATGAGACTGAATAGTACACTCCACCTGTACTTCCAGTACGTGACCGGTTACAGATTTCTTGCTGCCGTAACACTAAAATGCAAGTATATTGTATTCTTACAAATGTGCAGCTGATTACTCATACAGATATTGCAGGGGTCGATAGTCGTTATGCTTATAGAAAGATATATGCTGCACATGTAAAGGTTTAGCCTCGACAAGGTAAACGAATCTTCTGTCATAAACTGCCGGCTGCTCTAATCAATCATATGGTGTCGAAATGTCACTGGAATAACTTCTTACTTCTGTATTATTTTGATCTTATTCCACCCGGAATGAAACATCCTTGAGGACTGTCATATTTAAAATTGTACATATTTAAAACAGTTTACTCTTGTATTAAAAGTCACCGGATAATAGGTTTGCCGGCCGCGGTGGCCGAGGAGACTAAGGCGCTCCAGTCACGGTCTGCAAGGCCACTACGGTCGGGGGTTCGAATCCCCCTCGGGCATGGATATTTGTGCCGTCCTAGTTCGTAAGTAGTTCATAAGTTTAGGGACTGATGACCCCGCAGTTAAGTCCCATAGACTATACAAACATTTGAACATTTTGATGATAGGTTTCTCAGTCAATTTTCATGTGTTAAACCTGTTTCGAGTTATAACTTTTTCAAAAAATTTGCAAGAAAAGAATATAGACTATGATTGTTTTAGTTTGGTCAGGTTCCTTGCGAGAATTGGTTTATCCGCTAGGTTTCACTTCTATCTAGTTGTTTTTCCCGCTACGCATTATTAACACTTTAATTGTTTTCCTCGTGTTTTCCTCCGACAAGCAATTTCTCTTTAAAGTACTCCACATTCGACAGTTAAATACAAAGTGATTCTGAAACTTGAGAAGACTTCAACAATTGGACATTTTATTTTCTGTTCCCAGCGTGTAGCAGAATCTTTACGCGGCCTAGAGAATGGAAGGAATCAAGTTTCTTAACACAGTATCATGCTGATGTTTAGTCAGTAGCGAGATTTTTCAGATGTAGTTCGGAAAATTTCTTGTGTGTTCTTAGACAATGTGAATAACTTTCGGTAGTAAAGTAGTTTTGTTTTACTTAGACATACAAAGTCACTTGTTGAACACTGGTAAGATAAGTGTCACAAGTCAATACATGGCAATTTGGTTTTCGTGTACAGAAAACGTCACAACACTATCTCGCAATTTTGTTTCACAACAATATTGTCACTTTTGTGTAGGCTAGTCTATGATACTTCATGACCAGAACAGTGGCGCATATCTCAAGTGAAACATATTTGAGTTTTGTCACTGCCTGCGTGCGATATGTGCTGGAAGTACTCTAAATTTCGTGTTATGTCGCTTCCTGAACAGTCATTTCGATCCCTAATTTAAATTGTATGGCAAAATTTCACTTCCTGTATCGGCACATAGTTTTTCTGATGTTGGAAACGACACTTGAAGGTTCTTTGAAAACCCAATCAAATATAATGATAGGAATAATATCTTTTGTTGACCATGAAATAAGTATTTGACAGGTTGTTGTATTTACCCATGTACGGTAAGTAAATTAAAGCGAACATTTTGTTGCCAACATCAGCACACTAAACCGCTGATGCCGAAAGTAAAATTTAACTAAATTTTTTTGTTGGTCGATATTGCCTTCTTAGATATAAGATAAAACATTAACGGCAGCGGTGGTGTAGTGTGCTAAGTGTGGCAACGAAGTATACGTTTTACGAGGATAATTGATTTACTTACTGGACCCTTGGTACCTGCAAGAACCTGTTTACCATGTAGCAGATGCAGGGTAAAATTTTATCTACCGTAGTTTTAATCTGTTGTCACTTTTTCACTTTTATCTTGTCAGTCCTATTTCCGACTGGCAGTTTTAGTACGTGCAGAATGGCTGGCCCATTCATTATTATCCTAGGGATCAGCCAGCCAACATCCTCTGCTGTGATTTTTAGCGTAGTTGATTATTTGGTCCACCTCTATTGTGGCTTCCTTTCTCTTTTTCTGTTGTAATTTTCGCCCACACTTTCTTCCTGTACATCCTGTACATCTTTCGGGGTGCTTATTTTTAATCGTAAATGAAATACTGTGATCTCTTAGGTGGGAACAGGGGACTGATGACCCAGCAGTTTAGTCCCCTTTAAACAACCAACACCAACCAACCAACCATCTCGGCGGCCTCGAGTAATAATGTTGGCAACATCAACAACACGGTAGAAAATCTTTGCTAGTATGTTATTAATCTTAGAAATCTGCATCGAATGACCTGATTAGTGTTTCGTATAGGCAATAAAATAAATAAATCATGCGGTTCCTGCCCTATGATTGATAGGTTCTTGTTGTAGCCTTCTCCGCTCAGTCAACGTAATTAACCTTGTAAACAGAAGATTTTTTATGACGAAACATTTGCTTGGTCATGTGAGTTGCTATTTCAATGTTACACTATTGCGAACATTATTACACGAGACCACCAGGATGGTAAGTAAAATTTAAAGCAGGGGCATTATTAATTGTGACCACAAAGGTTTTGCCGGCGTAATAACTATTTGTAATCTTCTCGGGTTTTCAGCCTGATACTAAAGACAAGTTGACACTATATTTCAGCGGCGCTGTAATATTGTGTCAAGTTGACTTTAGTATCCGGCTGCAAACCCGAAAAGATTAGAAACAGCATTATTAATTATTTATACAATGGCCAGTACAAAAGATTATTCATTCCCCATCATTCTACGTGTTTATGTTTCTAAAAAAGAGGATTCAATGGTCGTTGGCAATCACAGCGTACTACACCGCTGCTACCATAAGTAGAATATTACCAACCGATGAAAGAGAGATTTTACACTCAATGCCGTAAAGTCTTCGTTTGGGATCAATTTTTCAGTTAAAATTTACCGAGTAAAAGGCTAATTATGGTAATCTATTATCATTCTGTTAATTTAATCGACTTATATTCCATTACTTACACTCGACCATACAAACAGTTCGGCGAGCCGTTTGTTATGGAATGTTTTGAGTGAAACTAATGTTTAATCTCGTTAGGTCTGTCATATTTAGTAATCAATATTAGCTTATAAGCCGGTGCTTCGCGACGGTTTTTGAATGAGGGCCTATGTGTATCATTTCTTTTTAGGGTTCCGAACCTCACTCAGTAAAAATTGAATGCTTGTTGGATCTGTCAATAAACTCATTTGTCCTACCAAAGGTGTCAAATGTAAGTAAAAGTCATTGTCCGGAAGGATGTATCTTCATAAAGATATTGATACAAAAGTAAAACGTGCCAAAATAAGCAAAGAAATGTCGTTAAGTATTTAATACACAAGACGAAATCAGTAACAGTGTGTTCCATGTTTGCTACTATTCGTAGACGTAAGATTGCTTAATTATGTCAAAGGCGTTCGCTTCCTTGTGTGCTACCCCATACTCATTATGCAGCAGCAATGTGTATTAGTTCTTTGGTGCACTACAGCGCTTCTATCGCTTTTTTGCTGTACTAAGCAATCCATACTTCAAGCATAACCTACATCTAAAACAATTTCCTGATTCCACTTTTATGAAACGAAGTTGCTCCATGAAAATCCGTGAAGTAGTTTAAAAGATTAGGTATTTCTAATAGATGAACAAATAGTTAGTGAAAACACTTAAGTTTGCAATTTATCTCTTTTCCGCGATCTGATATTTATGAAATCATGCCTATATTTTGCCCGAATCTTAGCGCAAATTTCCTGAGAAAATCGCATGAAAATGTGTCAGTTGGTTTTTTTTTTTTTTTTTTTTTTTTTTTTTTTTTTTTTTTTTTTTTTTTTTTTTTTTTTTTTTTAATACGTTTGCAAATCGTGTTAGAAATAGGCATCTCTTCATGAATGTAATGTAGGTTACATCATACATCAGTTATATTCGCCATTTAAAACATTTCATGATAATTCATATCTCTGCACAATGGGCTGAGGCATGGAAAGCTGAAATATAATGTTTCCTTAATGAAGTAGAAATATCACTGAAAACAATTATTATTCTTACAGTTAGATGCGCTATTGTCGCTCCAAACATGAGACTTAAACATCCATAGAAGTTATTAAACGTGGCGAGGATTGTATCAGTTTTATATTCATTGCTCACTAGTCGGGCCCGGTGGTCTTGGCGTAAAGCGCACGATAGGAAACCGAAGGGTCCTGGGTTCAAAACCCTGTCGGGCCTCGGATGTTTTCTGTATACGTTTTCACTTCACGTCTCAACGATATGAGGAGTCCACGTTAAGGACCTCTTTCCCGGTTAGATAACTGGGGTAGGCTAGTGACACGCAAGTCGCCGAAGTGAGGTCCATTTGAAAGACTTGCAGCACGCCAATGAGCCACACGAAATTATCATCATCATCATCATTAGAGGAGGATTGCGCCTTTCAGCGTGCAGTCTGGAGCATAGTCCCCCTAATAAAATTCTTCCATGATCCCCTGTTCAATATTAACATTAATGCCTAGTCTCATGTTAAGCCCTTTACTTCAAAACCTTTCTTCATCAAATTAAGTACTTTCTCCTTGGTCTACCTTGACTCCTCTTACCCTCCGCTCCCAAACCTATGTGTCTCTTATGTAACCTTGCTTCTCCTATTCATCACATGACACCACCATCTCAACCTATTCGCTCTAACTCCTTCATGTATTGTGATCATTCACAGTTTTTCTTTGCTTTCCTCATTGTGGGCACCCTCCTTCCGTGGTCACATTCTATAAGTATTTGTAATCATTCTTGATACATTCATATCTGTAACCTCAGCCGTATGAGTAAAGTAACCTTTCTCCTCCCAGCTTTCA
This sequence comes from Locusta migratoria, assembly GCA_026315105.1. Taxonomy (NCBI): domain Eukaryota; kingdom Metazoa; phylum Arthropoda; class Insecta; order Orthoptera; family Acrididae; genus Locusta; species Locusta migratoria. The sequence continues at coordinate 153,235,583 of CM048749.1, forward strand.
CTCCCACGCAACAACGTTGGTCGAAAAATAGAGCGGCGCACTGCAAACTTAGTTTGGTACGGACTTCCTTCTTGCAGAAGAGGGTATCTGAGCATTCACTGCATTAGCTTTACTACTCCTTGATTCCATTTCCTTCACTATCCTAGGTAATAAAAAGTGTCTACCTATTGTAATTTTATTTCTTCTATTTGGAACTCAATCTGTTGAAATCTCTTTCCCACAGACATTACTTTTGTTTTGGAGATGCTGATCTTCCAATCATAACCCTTGCACTTCCGATCGATCTCTGAAATATTACATTGTAACCTTTCAATCGAATCTGACATCACAACTGAGTCGTCTGCATTAGCAAGATTCAAAATGTTCAAATGTTTGTAAAGCTTATGGGACTTAACTACGGGGTCATCAGTCCCTAAACTTACAAACTACTTATGAACTACTTACGAACTAGGACGGCACAAATATCCATGCCCGAGGGTGGATTCGAACTCCCGACCTTAGTGGCCGTGCAGACCGTGACTGAAGCGCCTCAGTCTCCTCGGCCACCGCGGCCGGCATAAGCAAGATTACTTATTTTGTTTTCGCCTACTTCAATCCCACCCTGACAGTCTACTGTTTTCAACAGATGATCCATGAATAATATGAGCAACAGTGGCGGCTGGTTACAGCTTTGTCTTGGTCGTGAAACTACCCAGTACCATGAATTTACCGTTTACTGGAACTGCTGCCTGACAGTCTACGTAAAGCCCTTTAGTTGCCTGCAGAAGTTGGCCTCTTATTGAATAATCTCACAGAACTGTGAACAGCTTCTTCCTAGGAACTGTCATAAGCCTCTCCTAGATCTGTAATACATAGATAATATTCCGTGTTCTACTCATAACAGTTCTCCATTATCTGCTGTAAGCTGAGGATCTGCTCCTGACATTCTGTAAGAGGCTTAAACCCACACTTCTTTTCCTGCAACTTGTCCTCAAGTAATACTCGCACTCTCTTTCAACAATTTCTGAAAATATTTCCCCCACAATGCTAATTAAGGAAATATCTCGATAGTTGTTACAATCTTTTGTTTCCGTGTTTCAAAATTGGCGTGATTACCGCAGACGGAACCTGACGCGACTTCCACGTCTTTTCAATTACGCTGTGTAATAATTTGAGACCTGACATTACACTGTATTTGACGAGTTCCAGCTTATTTTTCATCAACAACAGCCGCTTCAGGCCTATTGCACTGCAGCCTATTGACCATTCTTTCAACTTCCTCAAGTGTGATCCTGTTGCCATCGTCATTCCTATACATTTCTACCTCAAAATGTGACACATTATTGAGGCTTTCACATACATTGAGCAATTCTTGAAAATATTTCCTCAATCTGCCCAAGGCATCCACAGGATTCACAGTAGCAGCTTTCTTGACCTGTCCAAAACACTTGTTAATTCCTGCTGCCCTCTTTTTCGAAGACTGCTAATTACGATCCAGAATAGTTTTGCCGCGGTTTGTCCAATATTTATTGCTTATTTAAATAAGTCTTCCCATGATTTCTGCTTGGATCCTGCAATTATCTGTTTGGCTTTGTTTCTTTATCCAAAATAACTTTCTCTGTCTGCCTGATTTCTAGTATGGAGCCATTTTTAAAATGCCTTGTGTTTCTTTCTACAGGCTTCCTTGACTGTGTCGTTCCACCAAGCTCATTCCTCTTGCCTTTACACACTACTGTTCCAAGAGATTCTATAGTCACTGGTAGTAGTGTGTCCCTGTACCCTATGCATTCCTCTTCCAATGACTTTAAGTGACTACCTTCAACAAAACTGATACCTTTTTGAGATTATTGTTATGTATTTGTGCCTAAATTCTTTGTCTTGAAGCTTCTCCACTCTTATCCTTTTACGTGTGGACCTCGTTTCTGAACTTCACAAAATCAAGTTCACTGCAGATTAAATAATGATCAGTATCACCAAAGAACCCTCTAACAACACGTATGTCTTTTACAGCCTTCCTGAATTCCTGATCTGTTATTTTATAGTCAATGGTGGACCTGGTTCCCTTGCCTTCCATAGTATACCGGTGAATCTCCTTATGCTTAAAAAAGGAGTTTGTGATAACCAAGCCCATACAGGCACAGAAATCTAAGAGCTGTTTTCCGCTTCTGTTGGCCTCCATATCTTCTCCAAACTTACCCATAACCTTTACATACCCTTCTGTCCGATTTCCTATGCTGCCACTTAAATCATCCACGAGAAAAACATATCCTTGTCGTTCACTCTAACAAATACATAACTGAGTGCGTTGTAAAATCTGTCAATTTCATCTCGATCTCTCCCTCACAAGGCAAAACCACGAATACAATCCTAATTTTCTTGCTGCAGATGCCCAAATCTATCCACACCAGTAGATCATTTACATACCTTATTGCAATTACGCACTGTTCGAATGCTTTGCTGCTTTGATTCCTGAAAGGTAGACCTTGTATTCTCTGACATCGTTCTCTTTCTCTTCCCTTACCCTGACATCACTAACAGCTAAAACATCTAACACCATCTTAACTGCAGCCTCTCACAGATCTACCTTCTTCCCACTAATCCCCACTGATTATAATAGCTCGTCATCTCATTCCAGCTTGTTTGTTTAGTCGTATCTGTGGTGTCCCTGGTTTTTCAATTACAGGTGGGATTCATCACCTCCAAAGGTTCGAGGAAAATTGCTCTGTTGCCAGCATCATATTGAAGTACCTGCGAAGCAGGTTGTAAGCCATACTTGCCAAGGACCCTGCTGGGTTTTACCCCTAACGATCGAAAGACTTACCCGTGGATTTGTTAGTCTTTCCAGTCTAAGCATAAAGGTGGCCACGACTCAGAATATGTCCGAGATGCCCAATCTTATTCCAAAGTTGCCCGTGGTTCATTAACTAGAACATGACTACAGTTATCATTATTCAGGATAAACTGCCAATTTTTATACCATGCAGATATCTTATCTAAAACTTTTTGCAGTTGCTTTTGAACGTCTGGTGATTTATTAAGTTAGAAATGACAACTTCAACCTCGAAATGTCCGAGAGCTACTCAGATTGTCTCCTAAAATACATATCTGCAGAACGTCAGATATCACTTCTGTTCAACTCGATAACTTACAGTCAATTAAAAAGTACTGTGTCCTTTTTGACAGGAAACCACGAATCCAATCGCATAACAGTGGCGATATTTCATAAGCTCAAAATTTTATTAGAAGACGCTTATGGAGGTACAGTATTAAAAGGCTTCAGAAAATCGAGAAATACGGAATGTATTTCATGTCCCTTGTCGATAGCAGTTATGTGAGCTAGCTGTGTTTCACAAGAACGATACTTCGTTCTCTTCGAAGCCGATCATAATATCTAAGGAAAGTTTCATTATAGAAATACGCTAACACGAAAATTGTGGTACAGGTTACTAATTTATTCGTACAAGAAGGCCAATGAAAGTTACATAATTCGAAAGATTGTTTGTCGTAGATTTCACGAATATAAATATTATGTGTGCATTTAGCCATTAAAAGGGGTAAAAGGAAGTAGAAATTTTCCTATCTACAGCTTGGACCAAGTTCTACATTCTCCAACAATCAGCTCACTGATTGGCTATTCGCCTCGACCAAAGACGCTGTAATGCAGCGCATCTGCAGTATTAAAATAAATGATTATCGAAATATGGAGTGGTCCCAACTCACTTTCTTGTGCCGTTCAAATGTTTCATTTTCGCAGTGAATAAGAGTGGTTAAGGGAATGGATGTATCCATATGAATGCCGATATAAAGGATGATGCACCGGAAGAGGCATCTAGCGGTGCTCGGGTGGAACTACGAAGTCGAGAATGCCGATATAAATGATGATGCGCCGGGAGAGGCATGTAGCGGTGCACGGGTAAAACTAAGAAGTCGACATGTTGTCAGCTCTGGAATTTTGAATATCGCAGTATCGAAATAATATTATTTCTTGACGTTGTATAAATATACGAACACTGAAATTGTAGTTCCATTTCAAATATTAGGGTAATGAAAGTTATATAATTCGAAAATGGCTGAGAAGTGTATACTTCCGTTTTTATTTGTTGTTATTGTGTCAAGCATTTTCCTTAACATGTAAAATATACCGTTTCATACCTCCCAGTGCCGGTTAAATTTTACCAAATATCCCAGCGGCCTCCTATGATAAAGTTGGCAACAGATGCTGAATAGTGAGAATCCTGTGAGACTTCGTTTTTGCCAATCGCTTGACACCGCTGATGTTTTCTCATGGAATCTTCACTTTACGAGGGCAATTATTTTTACTGAGCGGACGAGGGTACATACAAGAACCTGTCAACCATAAAGCAGGAACAGCATTATTTGTTTAGTTCATGGTCTGTACGATACACTAATCGAGTCATTCTATGTGGTTCGAACAAATGGACAAAGATTTTCTATCGCGTTATTCATGTTGCCAACATAATCACGCAAGGCCGCAAACATGATACGTAAAATTTTACCCAAAGTGTCCATTGTAAACGCAATTGGTCGATTTTCGACCACAGGGAATACTAGTATGTTCTAAAATCCTGCTGCAGACCGACGTCAATGACATATCCCTGTAATTCTACGGATCACTCCTATTGCCTTTCTTGAAATTTCGAGACCTGTCCAATTCTCCAGTCTTAAGGGAACAGAACGTTCGCTGAGCAAGCTGTTGTATATTATAAATAGGCATGGGGCTATTGCATCAGCATACTCTGAAAGGAACCAAACTGGTATACTATCGGAACCGGGAGACTTAGTTTTGTTAAGTGACTGAAGTTGCTTTAATACTCAAGAGGTATCTGTTTCTAAATCACGCATGTTGGCAGTTGTTCTTGGTACGAATTCTGAGTATTTGTTTCGTCTTCTGTTGAGAAGGAATTTCGGAAAGCTGTGTTAAACTATTCTGCCTTAGTACAATGGTCATTAGTAGCATCACCATTTCTATCGTGTGATGAAGGTATTGATTCTGTTTTCCCGCTAGTATACTTGACATATGACCAGAATTTCTTAGGATTCTCTACCAAATTACGTGACAGGGTTTCGTTGTGGTAACTATTGTAATCTTCTCCCAATGAAGCTGAAGCTAAATTCCTAGTTTCTCTAAAAGATAATGAGTCTTGGGGATTTTGTGTGCGTTTAAATTTGGCATGTTTCTTTCTTTGTTTTTGTAAGAGTGATGCAATATGTTTTGTGGGTTAAGCTGGAACGTGAAGGATTACTTTTTAAATTCGTAAGTAAATATGTCTTAACCTTTACCTTTTGGTGAGACGTGCGTTACGTTTCTGTGATAATAATTTTACTACTACTCCCTCTAACATGCTATTTATAGAAGGATACAATTAGAAGACTACTGTTACTAACAGATATACAGTGTCTGGTATTCCATTTTAACACACTCCTCACCGTACTTATCGATTCATTTGATACGATAATTAATAGGGATTTCGTTTGACAAGTGTTCTTCGACCCATGTATTGTATTAGTTGTTACAGATTATTCATATGTGAATTACCAATGATTTCCTAATACTTCTACCAATTTCTCATTCCAAGAACGTAACATTGTCAGGACGAGCGACACTTTCATACACGCAGTCTCCATAACGGCTATTAATGCAAGAGGGCCACCACATCACAGTACTCCATATAAGCTGCGAAGTGAAGTAATACTTTTTATTTTGGTAAGTGCATATATCGTAACCTGCATTTATTGATGTGATGTGCATTACATTTCTATGACAATATTTCTTACTAATACTTCCTCTGACTTGACTTTTACAGATGTACAGAGGGATACAATTAAAAGACACTGCGGTGCCTCAGTAAGAGATATTCAGTGTCTGGTTTTCCAGTTTTACACACTTCTGACTATAATTGAGAATCGTTAGGTAAGATAAAAAACGGAAATTTCGTTTTGTAAGTAGTTTTCGAACAATCAAAGTATTCTAATCATTTCACTAATTCTTCGACCATTCACTCATTCCAGCAGCTTAATATTCAAATTAAAATGTTTGTATAGCTTATGGGACTTAACTTCGCGATCATCAGTCCCTAAACTTACAAATTACTTATGAACTAGCTAACACTACGGACGGGACAAATATTCATGCCCGAGGGGAGATTCGAACTCCTGACCGAGCTTAATATTGGCAGGATGAGCGACACTTTGGTTAGACGCAGACTCCATTTAGGTTATTAATGCTAGATCACCACATAATAGTACCCCATGTAAGATGGGAAGTGAAACGATACGTATTCTATTGGTATGTAAATACATCTTAAACTGTACTATTTGAAAAGATGTGTGTTTCTATGATAATGCTTTTACTGATACTTCTAACTTGTGTCTCACAGATGGGTACTAATTAGAGGACGCAGCGGCAACTTACTAACAGAAAATCGATGTCTCGTATTCCAGTTTAACGAAGACCCGTCGACGTAATTTTCGAATCAGTTGCTAAAATAATAAATAGGAATTTAGTTTGGTTAGAAATCCTCCCCTAATCTATATTTAAGTTCTTACAGATTATTCGTATGTGAATTATAAACATATTTTAATTATTCCACTAATACTACGACCATTACCTCATTCGAACAACATAACATGGACACGATGCAGTCTGCATCCCGGTTATACCTGCATGTAGACCACCATATCAGAGTGCCCCATGCAAACTGGGAAGTGAATGACTAGTATCTTTTTCGGTTAGTAAATATGTCTAAACCGGCAATTCTTTACGAGATGTGCAGTATGTTTATATGTTAAAATTTGCACTACTGTTTCTTCTAAATTGTCCTTTACAGAGGTATACAATTAAAAACACGCAGCAGCAAACTCCTAAGTGAAAAGAGCTTCTTACAATTCAGTTCAACACACTCCCCACCATAATTGTTGATTCGTCTGGTGTGACGAGACAATAAATAGGAATTTAATTTAGTAAGTACTCTTCTCTTAATCTATTTTTTAGTTCTTACAGATTATTCGTATGTGAATTATAAAATAATTTTAATAATTTCACTGAAACTACAATCATTCTTTCATTCCAGCAACGTAACATTCACAGGACGAGAGACACTTTGATTACACATAGACTTCGTCTCGGTTATTGATACAAGAAGACCACAACAAAAAATGTTTGTAAATCAATGAGACTTAACTGCCGGGTTATTAGTCCCTAACTTGCAAACTACTTAAACTAACCTAAGGACAACACACACATCCATGCCCTAGGGAGGATTCGAACCTCTGACGCGGCGCTCCAGACCGCTCGGCTACTCACACGCGGCAAGACAACAACATTGCAGTACCCAATATAAGCTTGGAATTGAAGGATTACTTTTCATTTTGGTTTAGTAATTTATTTTAACTTGTACATTCTCGAGGGATGTGCATCATGTGCTGTTGTTGTTGTTGTTGTGGTATTCAGTCCGCAGACTGGTTTGATGCAGCTCTCCACGCTACCCTGTCCTGTGGAAGCCTCTTCATCTCAGAATACGTCGGAAACCTACATATTTTTGAATCTAATTACTGTATTCGTCCCTCGGTCTCCCTCTACGATTTTTACCTCGCACACTTCCTTCTAATGCTAAGTTGACGATTCTTTGATGTCTCAGAATGTGTCCTAGCAACCTGTCCCTTCTCTTAGTCAGCATATGCCACAAACTCCTTTTCTCCTCAATTCTGTTGACCTCATCCTCATTAGTTACATGATCAACCCATATAATCTTCATAATTCGTCTGCAGCACAACATTTCCAAAGTTTCTATCATCTTTTTGTCTGAACTCCTTATCGTCCACGTTTCATTCTCATACAATGCTACACTCCAGACAAATGCTTTCAGAAAGGACTTCCTAACATTTAAACTAATATTGGATGTCAACAAATTTCGCTTCTTCAGAAACGCTTTCTTACCATAGTCATTCCGCATTTTTATCTTCTTTACTTCGGCCATCAGTAGTTATCTTGCTACCTTAATAACAGAACTTATCTACTACCTATATTGTCTCATTATCTAATCTAATTCCTTCAGCATTACTTGATTTTCTAACTCTACATTCCATTACCTTTGTTTTAGTCTTGGTTATATATTAATATTTATCCTAGTTAATCCCTCTAACTTGTCTTTTACAAGTGGATACAATTTAAAAGGCACAGCGGCAACCAACTAAGAGAAAGCGGTTTCTGCCCACTTAGCTCAACATAATTGATGATTTCGTTCAAATGTTCAAATGTTTGTAAATCTATCGGACCAAACTGCGTGGTCATCAGTCCGTAGCTTACAAACTACTTAAACCTAGGTAAACTAACCTAAGGACAAAAACACACACCCATGCCCCAGGGAGGACTCGAACCTCCACGGCGAGCAACCGCGCGCTCCGCATCGAGACGCTTTAGACCGCTCGGCTACTCCACGGCGGCGATGATTTCGTTGGTAAGATAATAAACAGGTATTTAGTTTGGTAAGTAATCTTCTCCTAATCCTTTATTAACTGCTTACAGATTATTCATATGAGAGTTTTTACAGGACTTTAATTCTTTCACTAATACTTCGACCACTCTCTCGTTTCAGCAATGTAACACTGACAGGACGACAGACACTTTGATTACACGTGGTATAGAGATACTTTGACTAGACGTAGTATACGTCATGGTTATTCCTGTAAGAAGTCCACCAAATCACAGAACACCACGTAAGCTGCGAAGTCAGGAAATACTGTTTATTTTTGGGGGTAAATATATCTTAATGTGTACTTCCTCATGAGTTGTGCATCGTGTATATATGTTATTAATTTTAGCAATACTTCGGATAACTTGTCTTTTCCAGATGGATACATTTTGAGAGATACAGCGGTAAACTACTACGGGAAAGCAATTCCTCGCAATTCACGTAACACAGTTCTCACCATAATTATTGTTGATTCCGCTATTAAAATAATAAATAGGAATTTCCTTTGGTAAATGTTATTCGCCTAATATAATTTTAGTTATTACTGATAATTCATATGTGAATTATAAAAGTATCTTAATGATGTGACTAATACTTTGACTACTGTTTCATTCCAGCAATGTAACATTGACAAAACAAGACACACTTTGTTTACACGCCGTCTGCCTCCCAGTTGTTGATGGTAGAAGATCACTAAATGACGTTATCTTATGTAAGCTATGAAGTGAAGGAATACAGTTTTATTTTGGTAAGAAAGTGTATCTTTACCTGTACCTCCTAATGAGATGTGCATTATGTGTGTATGCTAATGTAGTTTCTAATACTACTTGTAAGTAAACTATTTTATTAATTGTTAAAGATTATTCATGACTATTATAAAAGCGTTATAATTACCTCAGTAAAAGTTAGGCCTATCTCTCATTTCAGCAGAGTAACATACACAGGAAGAGATACACTTTTGTTACACTATGTCTCTGTTTAAGTTTTTCAGTTATTAATGCTGCAATACCACATCACAGTAGCCCATGTAAGCTTAAAGGAGAAAGAAAGATTTCGTTATGGTACGTAAATATATCATCATCTGTATTGTGAGATGTACGCTACTTGTATAGGTTAATATATTTACCAATACGTCCTCTAAGTTGTCTTTTTATAGACCAACTAACAAGGGAACGGTCCAATAAGACATCTCGAAACATACCCTGAAATATTTTGCACAGAAAGAAGACAACGAAAGAAATGCACTCCCAAAATTTTAGCTGTTAAGAGACACTGCAAGATTTTTTTTTTTTTTTAAGTTACTCATTTTTGCCGTGCGAAGAACAGCGGTTTGTACAGAACTGCCCGCGCGCAGCTCCTCGGCGAATCGCTCACGCAGCGCCACGTAGCGGAATTATGCAGAGTTCACAGTCACCAATATTAAGCACCTAAAGTCTGGTTTACAATGTAGTGAATGGAAGCGAACACGAGCGAATGAGAATTTGCAGAAAATTCACTGCCATTCGCTTGTATATGGGTTGGATCGTTTATATTAGAGGGTACGGAAGAGTACAAGAGGTAGCAAACATTGCCTGCGAACGGTGTGTTATTGCTTTTTAGTTTTTGGAGGTAATTTTCGGCATACAGCATACAACTATACCCTTTTAGAGCCACAGCGCGAACTTTGCTATTCAGTGAGAATGATTGTGCATGGCGAGCGGACTGTTTTTGACGGAGTATGCAAAATGGCGATGCGAAGGAAGAATTTATGTGTCTCAATTTGTATGGAAGCGAGACAAGCATTAAGATCGTGCACTTTACACGGAATTCATCTCCATCTCCCCTTAGCACTGGTCCAAAATTTTCCTTGCAATTTTTCTCTGGCTTCTCATTAGCACTGAGCAGATTTCTATAAAGAGAACACTAATTACCGACGTCGAGCATCATCTAAGGAAATGACACAGCTGGCGCTAACGCTACGCGTGTCTAATCTACTGGTCTAGTGGCAAAGTGCGCGCTTCGTGAACCAGAGAGCGTGGGATCAAATCACATTCAAACCACAGATCTTTTTCATTACGTTTTTTAACCGAGCATTCACTGCTCAAAGATGATGGAGTGGCTTCGAAAGAAATGTAGTTCGGATTATACGTTAAACTGCAGGTCTCTATTTTCCGAACAGGTAACTGGGAAAGGTTAGGGGCAACTAAACAGCTGCAGTGGCATCCAGTTGAAAGACCTGCAAGAGGCCTATCGGGTACACCAGATAGATTTTTTTATTTGCTCATCCTTGTTAGTTTGTTTCCTCTGGTGAACACCTGGCTTTAACGATACAAACATTTGATACCGACAGTTTAACTCTTGCACATGAAATTCTGATAAAAGTGGTTATCAGAGAAAATAAATGCATGACAGTGCTGGATATCACAGACGACATCCGTCAATGTGGACTTGTAATTTGTTGAAATGAAATGTGTCTATCAGTACCACATTTTATAACAGTTCCTGTCGGCCAGTCCTAAAAACAATTTTTGAATTTCGTGCATTTGCCTATCAGTGAAATAGTTCTCTGTTTATTCCATGTAGTCGTCAATAAACTGCGAAGTGTCTATTGAATGAAAAAACAAATATTTTTCTTGCACCAGGCACACCGGACAAAGGAAAAATCGATGCATTCAGGCACTGCGCAGTAACCACTAGTTTTATTTAAAAAGAACTGGGACGGAGTCAGAAATGGTTCCGCACGTTGTTCTGCATATTGTGCTGCATACCATGCATACTTGATCAAATTCTTAAAGCGTGGCGAAAGAAAACTGGTAATTGACAAATGACTGGAGTTTAAGAATACTGTTCCGCTGATAAACCTGAAGTGAGAGAGAGGTATCGGATATTATGTTGTCTGATAATTTCCTAACAATGCTTTCCACTATCGAGAGGCTGAATCACAGTAGTAGTTCCAGGCGGAATCCACATTACATCCACACATTCTTCGACGTCCTCCACAAAAACAGAGGCGTCATTATGTCCATACCATGAAACCAACAAAAGTAATGAATTAGTTTCTGCAACTGGTAGGAATACGTTTCGAACTAAATGTTAAAAATTATTCTTTTCCATTTTTCCAGATTTTGATACGTCAATTACAAGATTTTTGCAATTAAACAGTCCATTTTCTATTTTTGGTCCTAATTTGCCTTGTGGTTCTTGAAGACAGATATACAGCTGCGGAAACAGTAAACCACTCATACTTATCACTGGCATTATCGTATATGAATGTGTCATTGCATTCATTGACTGGGCAATCGACTCCGTCTTTTTTCCAACCCGAAATGATAAAGTGCGGTGTGCACGCAGTTCTTTCACGAAACCTGAGTGATCAGCGTTATAAACAGCTGTTGCAGGGATAACAGCAAGTTTCTTCTTTATGTCACTTATGAACTCTATAGCAATGTCTATGACTAGTAGCTGCTCTACACGTTTGCGTGACGTAAACGTGGTAATTTAGCGACTTCCTTTTCTGTACAATTTCTTGAACCTTTGTAGCCGGGTCGACGAAGCCTGGAAATTAGCAATGTTCGTGTCAGATGCAATTCGGAGGGCCCAGTCTCGTAGATCTCCATCGGTACCGATGAATTGCCTCTCACGAGCAGTTCTAAATCTTTCGAACAGTTTTTCTTTCAGATGTTTTCGATTTTCCGTTTGGTACACATTTCTTACCTTATGTAATTCTGTCTTCCATTTATAAAGTTCACGCTCAGATTTTACGAAACGAAAACGGCTTTGCACACTGCTTAACTTCAAGCGTTTTTTCCCTCCTTCATATAACCAATATTTCACTGCCTTTTCTTTGTCGCCGAAAGCTGATGTAGTACGAATTTTTTTAGGCTTCGAAGGTATTATTCTGAGTGACGTCGTCCAAGTCAAAGTTCGTGGGCCGGCCGCAGTGGCCGAGGAGACTGATGCGCTTCAGTCACGGTCTGCACGGCCACTACGGTCGGAGGTTCGAATCCCCCCTCGGGCATGGATATTTGTGCCGTCCTAGTTCGTAAGTAGTTCATAAGTAGTTTGTAAGTTTAGGGACTGATGACCCAGTAGTTAAGTCCCATAAGCTTTACAAACATTTGAACATTTGAACAGTTCGTGGAATCGTCACAGTTATTTCCTATTTCTTCTAACGTTTCCACAATTTCAAACAAAATGTCGATATCATTCGAATGAATGTCATAGAAATCAATCAACAAATGTCACATATGTACGTCCTGACAAGAAGTAAGTAATTTCGGCTGATAACCACGTTCTTCGTATTTCATCTTTGCTAAATTAAGAACTTAAATTGAATTCCACATTACTGTGAAACTGGAAGAAGAAGAAAAAGGTACTATAAGCAGGCATGCCCGACGAAAGCAGAATAAATATTAATTCAGATTTATCTTTATTGTTATTACTTACCAAAACTGCAAAATTCAACTGATAATAGTTAATAGACGAACGATAACCTGAAACATCCTTTACAAATTACGATCGGGTTGTGTCGTGTTTCCTGTTTACAATATACCGCCGACCTCGATTGTGTGCGTGTGCGTGTGTGTGTGTGTGTGCGCGCGCGCGCGCGCGCGCCTAGTTGCGCATGCGCTGTTGCTACAGCGCCAATTGGGGTGTACATTTCTACCTCCACCTGGCGCGCTACGAACTTGGATATATTCAGCTATTTTTAAAAAATACTTGCAGTGCCTCTTAGCAGCTAAAATTTTGATAGTGCATTTCTTTCTTTGTCTTCTGCCTGTGTAAAAATTTCAGGGTGGGTTTCGACATGTCTTATTGGACCGTTCCCTTGTAAGAGAAATCAGTATATGGCAATACCGTTTAACACACACACCTCACCATAATTGTTGATTCTGATAGTAAGATAATAAATAGGAATTTCATTTAGCGAGTATTCTTTGCCTAATCTATTCTTTTTTTGTTACAGGCGATTCATATGTAAATTGTAAAAGTATTTATATGATGTCACTAATACTTCGACAATTCTGTCATTACAGAAACGTAACATTGACAGGACGAGAGACTGTTTGCACCAAGTCTGCCTACCGGTGATTCCTGCAAGAAAACCCCCATATCACAGATCGTAGTACCCCATGTAGGCTTTTTTTTATTTTGGGAAGAAAATATATCTTTACCTGTACTTCCTCATGAGATGTGCATTACGTATATATGTTAACACTTTTATTAAAATATCTTTTACAGATGGATACAAAGAACCCAGTGGCAACCTATTAAGAGAGAGAGTAGTTTCGGGCGATTCATGTCAGGACACCCCTCAACATATTTGTTCATTCGATTTAAAAGGTAATAAACAGGAAATTCATTTGGCAATTCATATTCGCCTAATCTACTGCCTTTTCATTTCTTCTTTTAGATATGATTTGTATGAATTAAAAAGTATTATAATTATTGCACTAATAATCTGGCGATTTTCTCATTCCATGAATACTTTTTATTTGGTAAGTAAATGTATATTGACGTCTACTTGCTTGGGAGATGTGCATATGAGTATATATTTATAATTCTACTCTTACTTTCTCTACCTTGTCTGTTACAGGTAGGCACTATATAAACGTCGCAGCGGTAACCTACTAAGAGATATCTGTTTCTAGCAATTCAGATATGAAATAAGAAATTCGTTTGTTAAGTAATCTTCGCCCTACCTTTTTATTCAGTTGTTACAGATTATTCACGTGCGGAATTATAAAAATATTTTATTGATTTCACTAACACTTCTACCGTTTTCTCATTTCAGCTGGACTAGAGACTAATTATCCCCAGTCATCCTTCCAGTGTTTCCTGCAAGAAAACCATCGGATCTCAGTACCCCATCTAGGGTGGCTAATCACGAAAAAAGGTTGTATACATGGAAGAGACCAGGAGATTTTATAATGGTAAGACATAGATTCCGGAACCAGGTTTTAAACTGTATGGCATACCCAGGGGCAGATATAAACTCTGATCATAATTTATTGGTCATGAATTGTAGGCCGAAACTGAAAAACTGTGGACAGGTAGGAAAGTAAAGAGATGGGACCTGGATAAACTTAAGGATCCTGAATTTCTGAGGGAGCTTTAGGCAACAATTGACAGAAACGGGGGAAAATTAAACAATAGAGGAGGAATGGGTAGCATTGAGAGATGAAATAGTGAAGGCAGCAGAGGAAAAAATAGGTAGGAAGGCAAGACCTACAAAAAATTCTTGGATACCACAATACATACTAAATTTAATCGATGACAGGAGAAAATATAAAAATGCAGCAAATGAAACATGCAAAAAGGAGTACAGACGGCTAAGAAATGACATTGACAGGAAGTGCAAAATGGCTAAGCAGGAGTGGCTAGAAGGCAAATGCAAGGATGTACAAGAATGTATAAATAGGGGAAAAATAGATACAGCCTACAGGAAAAGAAAAGAGATATTTGGAGATAAGAAAAACAGCTCTATCAATGTCAAGAACACACATGGAAAACCAGTTCTCAGCAAAGAAGGGAAAGCTGAAAGGTTGAAAGAGTATATAGAGAGGCTCTACAAAGGAAACTGACTAAGAGGCAATATTGTAGGGAGAGAAGATAATGTAGATCAGGATGATATTGGGATACTATACTCAGAGATGAATTTGATAGATCACTGAAAGACCTAAGTCGAAACAAGGCCCCTCAGAGCTACTGTAGTCTCTGACAGAACCAGCCATGACAAATCTGTTTCACCTGGTGTGTACGCTATATGAGACAGGCGAAGTACCCTCAGACTTTAAGAAACATGTTATAATCCCCATTCGAAAGAAAGCAGGCGCAGACAGGTGTGAAAACTACAGAACCATCAGTTTGATAAGTCATGGTAGCAAAGTAATAACACGAATTATTTACAGAAAAATGGAAAAGCTGGTAGAAGCAGACGTCGGGAAAGATCACTTTGGTTCAGGAGAAATGCAGGAACATGGGAGGCTATACTCACTTTATGGTTTATCCTAGAAGATACATTAAGAAAAGGGAAACCTACATATCTAGTTTTTGTAGATTTGAAGAAGGCTTTTGACAATGTTGATTGCAATAAACTCTTTTAAGTTCTGAAGCAAGCAGGAGTAAAATATAGGGAGCGTAAGGTTCTTTACAATATGTTCAAAAACCAGACAGTGGTTGTCAGAGTTGAAGGGCTTGAAAGGGATGCAGTGGTTGGGAAGGGAGTAAGACAGGATTCTTGTATTTCTCCAATATTATTCAATTTTTACAATGAGTACGCTATAAGGAAAAGCAAGGAGAAATTTGGAGAAGAAATTAGAGTTTAGAGTGAAGAATTAAAAACATTGCATTTTACGGATAACATAGTAATTCTGTCAAACAGAGCAAAGAACCTGGAATAGCAGTTGAACGGAATGGAGTATTTGCTGAAAGGTGCATATAAGATGAACATTAACAAGAGAAATACTAGGGTAATGGAGAGCAGTCTAAGAAAATCAGGTGATGCTGAATGAATTAGATTAGGTAACGAAACAATAAAGGAGGTAGATGAGTTTTGTTACTTGGGCAGTAAAATAACGAATGATTTTCGCAGTTCAGAGTATATAAAATGCAGAATGGCAAGGGGTAGAAAAGCGTTCTTGAAAAAGAGAAATTTGTTAACATCGAATATTGATTTAAGCCTAAGGAAGTCCTTTCTGAAGGCAATTGTCTGGAGTGTTGCCTTGTATGAGAGTGAAACATGGACGATAAACAGTGCGGACCGGAAGAGGATAGAGAATTTTGAAATGTGGTGCTACAGAAAAATTCTGATGATTATGTGGGTGGATCGCGTAACTTATCAGGAGGTACTGAACAGAATTGGGGAGAAAAGAAATTTCTGGCATACGTTGACTAAAAGGAGGTATCGATTGGTGGGACACATTCTTAGACATCAAGGAATTGTGAATTTCGCTTTGTAGGGTCGTGTGTGGGGTAAAAACAGCAGAAGAAGACCAAGAGAAGGATATAGTGAGCATATTCATACAGATGTAGGTTGCCATTCTTATGTGGAGTTGAAGAGGCTTGGTCAGGTTAGGGTATTGTGGAGAGCTGCATCAGACCAGTCTCCTGACTGAAGACCACAACAACAACAAAAGACGCAGCAGAAACCTACTAAGATGGAGCAGTTTCCGAAAATTCATAGTAACACAGTCCTCACCATAATTGTTCATTCGATTTATAAGAAAATAAATAGGAATTTCATTTGCTAAGTCATTGTCGCCTATCATTTATTTTAGGCTTTTACATTATTAATATGTGAATTAAGTAAGTATTTTAATGATTTAACCAAAACACCAACCATTCTCTCATTCCAGTGACGTAACATTGACAGTACGAGACTCCCTTTTGATTTCACACAGTCTGCGTGAAAGCAGCATATCACAGTACCAATGTGGGCTGGGAAGTGAAAGAATGCTTTTAACTTTATTATGCGATTATAACTCAGTGTGTACTTCCTCATGAGATGTGCATTATATATATAAAGTTCCAGTAATTTGTCTTTTACAGATGGATGCAATTCAATAGATGTAGTAGCTACCTACAAAGAGAAAGCAGATTCTGACGAATGTGTTTAACCCTCTGCCACCATAATTGTTCATTCGTGTTGGTAAGATTGTAAATAGCCCTGTCGTTTAGTATGTAATCCTTGCCGAATTTGTTTTTAATTGTTATAGATTATAATATGTGAATTAAAATCATTTTACTGATTTCAATAATATTGCCACCATTCTCTCATTGTAGCAATATAACATTCACAAGATGAGACACATGTGGACTACCTCGCTGTTATTCCTGCAAGAAGACAACCATTTCACAGTACCCCATGTGAACTGGCAAGTGAAGGATCATCATCATCATCATCATCATCATCATTAGAGACTTATTATGACTTTCAGCGTTCAGTCTGGAGCATAGTACCTGTGATAAAATTCCTCCATGATCTCCTATTCAATGCTAACATTGATGCATCCTCTGATCTTACGCCTTTTATTTAAAAATCATTCTTCACCGAATCTAAGTACTTTCTTATTTGTCTACTTCGACTCCTCTTACCCTCCGCTGCCGAGCTCATGAGTCTCTTAGGTAACCTAGCTTCTCCCATGCGTCCAACATAACCCCACCATCTCAGTCTGTTCGTTCTAACTGCTTCATCTATGGTGTTCATTCTCAGTTTTTCTTTGATTTCCGCATTATGAACACCCTTCTGCCATTGTTCCCATCTATTAGTACCTGCAATCATTCTTGCTACTTTCATATCTGTATCCTTGTGAATAAGGTAGCTTGTATCCACCCAACTTTCACTCCCATACAACAAAGTTGGTCGAAAGATAGAACGGTGCACTGCTAACTTAGTCTTGGTACTTACTTCCTTCTTGCAGAAGAGAGTAGATCTCAGCTGAGCACTCACTGCATTAGCTTTGTTGCAAGTGAAGGAATACTTTTTATTTTGGAAATATCTTTTAACCTTCACTTCCTCATGAGATATGCCTTGAGTGTACTGGGCCGCGGTGTAGTAGCCGAGCCGTCTAAGGGTACGGCCATAGTGAACGGCTCCTCACTAGCTGCTCGGCCGCTTAACTCACAGCGGTCGCCACTCGCGCGCTGCAACGGCGCGATGGCAGCTGGTGGCGGCCACAGTGCGCAGCCAACCGCAAGCCGGCTGATGCCAATTCATGACCAAAATTATTTTTCGATTTTCTTGCTGAAAAAAATACTGCATGTGTATGAAACAAAGCTACATCGCACCCCGGTGTCAGTTTTTCGATAAAAATTCTCCTTCTGTTGGGAAAAAAAAAAAAAAAAAAAAAAAAAAAAACCTCTCCCGGTTTTGTGCGTTTTCCTTGACGTAGGATACTTCTCACTCAATTATGAGGAACTAATTGTACCTCACTGAGTTTTGCACATCTTGCAGGCAAACATAACAGCTTCATAACGGAGTGTCTGTTTTTCCGGTATTCGCCATAGTTTTTACGATACTTAATTTCCAGTTAACCTATCGCATAACATTTGAAGCTTTTACAGTGAAAAATATAGTCGCTGACTACATTTCGTTTGGTTAACTTTGGGTTATACATTAGTGCGTACGAAATGTAGCCAACATTGTGAAATTGTTTTTAAACCTGAATAGAAAGCGATACATCGCTGCAGTATAGCGAACTGTTGAAATTTGAGGGCGCTAGCGCCGCGCGCTCTCCTTCGGCGCGCCATGTGCACAACTACTGAGCCTCTAGCCTGCATCTCAGTCAGTCAACCTTGGTTATAAATCACATCCCCGAGCCAACAGAAAATGACTTTAAAAAATAGCAAAGTTGATCTGGGACAGATGCCAGTTCTCTAACTCGTTTAAAAATATTGGTGGCATACAAGTTCGGATAAAAAAAGCAAAGAAGGAGAGTAAATCTAGTTCTATGTCTTAATGTTACAAATATTGCATTGCTAGCTGTCACTGACGGAAAATTACAAGTTCATAACGGGGACAGTAGGGGTCTAAGGAAAAGAGAATGCTAGTGTTTGTGTTGAATGCCCCTTCCGACATGCAATAGAAATGGGAAGACTAAAATTACCAGAAGAATTCTTGTCAGGATCCAATAGCAAGCGTCTAAATGTTATTCGTGGCGCTGCAGCATTTTCCCTCTGAATCAATATTTAATTAGACTTTCTCCACGATAAACAACAGCTGGGGGACATTAAAGATGTTTTCAACGGCACTGTTAAGTTGGAAAATGCAGTTCGTATGTGCAGCTTAAGTGCATCTTCTTTCTAGTTGAGTTTAATGCAAGTATATCAGTGGTGCTATAATGTAACTGCTGTTATAACTTGGCACCATCCACGGATGATGATGACGAAAAAAGAATGTTTTGATCGCAAATTGAATAAAATGCCAAAACTGGACTCACTAGTTGCTGGCATGGGGTAGTAACTGTTAGATCACGATAGGGCAAAAGTTGCAATATACATACAAAGTAACTATATAAGGCTTTCTTTAGTCCATGGTGTGGCTGATACAGCAATCAGTTAAATTTTAATTTCAAGTAAAAACATTCTTGGTTGCAAAGTGGTTTTATTAATTACCAATGAAGCGTTTCGCCCTCACAGCAGGGTATCATCACATTATCTGCATGACAAACGTTACGCAAATTGCTACAACAGCCCCTGTTTCACTACTTTAAATGTTGTAGTAATTCTTGTGTAACATTTGTCATGCAGGTAAGATGTTGGCTAGCTGTGAGGGCAGAACGCGTGATTGGTAATTAATAACAACACTTTGCAACCAAGACTCTTTTTACTTGAAATTACCCTGTAACTGACAGTGTACCGTCTGTCGCAGTGTATGTATTTTGAGATTATAGTAGGACTGCAGTTACAATTATTTCACTGTCAAGGTTCCTAATCACATACCGACATTTTATACTGTTCACGAACAAAAACTTTTGGTAAGGTAAATTGACATGGAATGGCAGCAAAGTAATTAAGAATGAAGTTGCCTCGTGTTAGTGGCTCACATAAAAGCCAATTTCACGTGCAACCTTTAGCAAAGAAATAACCATTTCATAATCTGAGCTAAATGATCTATCTCCACGTAAATTCTCTTGAATGTCTAGTTGTTTGCTATTTTAAAGTACTGGTATTATTGCACCAATATGAACAACAAGATGCAATTAAAGACATTGTAATACCGGTTGTGCGAGTCTACAAAAGTTCAATAAAATTCAGCTACAGTGAATTAACGGCCTTTCAGTCAACAGTTTGGAGATAAACGGCTCTTTATCAGCTCCCGTTAAACACGACGCGCAGCGCACAGCGTTGAAACCTCGGAACGCGCGAGCTGAGAGCGGCACAAGAAACATAAATTTTTTCTTGCACGCGCCTGTGAAAGAGATGTGAACGAGTTGATGCGGCCACGCAGGTGCACTGTGGCCACCCCAATGGGATTGCCCACTGGGTTTTCCAACCGCCTCCCTGCCGCCGCGAAGCAGGAAGCGTGGAGCGTGCAAGAAAGAATTTATGTTTCATTCCTCAACATAATTCTTTATTCGGTTGGTAAGGTAATCGTTAGGTTTTTCGGTTGGTAAGTAATCTTCGCCTAATCTATTTTTAGTTGTCACAGATTATCCATATATGATTAAAAAAAGTATTTTAATTATTTCACTAATACTGGCAACTGGCAACTTAAAAGAGAAAGAGAGAGAGAGAGAGATGATCTTACAATACACGTAGTCTGCCTTACGGTTATTACTGCAAAAAGATCACAGATCACAGTATCCCATGTAAGAGGGAAAGTTTTTATTTTGGTAAGTAATAATATCTTAACCTTTACTTCCTCGATAGGTGCATAAGGTGTATACCATAATACCATTACTAATACTTCCTCTAACTTGTCTTTAACAGATGAATACAATTTGAAAGATGCAAAAAAACCTACTAAGAGACAGCAGTATTTGGCACTCAGTTTAACACACTCCTCACTATAATTGTTGACTCGGGTGCCAAGATAGTACATAGGAATTTCTTTTAATAGGTAATCTTCTCATAATCTATTTCCTTCGGATGTTACATTATATTCATATGTAAATAATAAATGTCTTTTCATGATTTCACTAATAATTAAACTGCTCTGTCATTGCAGAAACATAACATTGACAGGAAAAGTCACAATTTAAACCCTGTCTGCCTTCTAGTGCATCCTGCAGGAAGACCACCAAAAATGTTCAAATGTTTGTATAGCTTATGGGACTTAACTATGGGGTCATCAGTCCCTAAACTTGCATACTACTTATGAGCTCGCTAACACTAAGGACGGCACAAATATCCATGCCCGAGGGGGGGGGGGGGCGATTCGAACCCCCGACCGTAGTGGCCGTGCAGACCGTGATTGACGCGCCGCAGTCCCCTCGGCCACTGCGGCCGGCAGGAAGACCACCACATCACATAACACCATGTAAGCTAATGTTCAAATCAAATGTTCAAATGTTTGTTAAGCTTAAGGGACATAACTACGGGGTCATCAGTCCCTAAACTTACAAACTACTTATCAACTAGCTTATCCTAAGGATGGCACAAATATCCATGCCCGAGGGGGGATTCGAACCCCCGACCGTAGTGGTCGTGCAGACCGTGACTGGAGCGCCTCAGTCCCCTCGGCCACCGCGGCCGGCCACCATGTAAGCATTGAAGTGATGGAATGCCTTTCATTTTCGTATGTAAATATACCTTAATCCGTACTTCCTTATGAGATGTACATTAAATGTATATTTTTTAGTAATACGTCCTGTAATTTGTCATTTACAGATTGTTACGTTTTTTTATGGCGCAGAGGCAACCTACTAAGACAGAGAAGTTTCTGGCAAATCGGATTATGTATTTTAATGATTTCTCTATTATTTCTTCCATTCTGTCATTCCGGCAGAGTACGATTAACAGGACGAGAGAGACTTTTATTACACACAGAGATATCAGAGCACGGCATCATCATATGACTTGTAATTATTAAGATTGAGTAGTACGGAGCTCCACTTTTCCATCTGATGTATCTGTCTCTATACTACACGTCCCCGAAGAATACATCTAGAATGCAAGAATACATTGTACCTCTCGCCCATTTGTGGGTTATTTATCATCTAGAAATATCACTCAAAAGTATAGTTTGGAGGACAATCTGGAGACGTACTAGGTCAGGATCTGGTGATTCTTAATTTTGTGATCAGCGTTTTAATTTACCCTGACTTTCAAAGGATCGATGGATAACGGAATGAAGGCTTTCACGGCAGGTATTGTCATTACTTAAAGCTTCCGAGCTGAGATGCCGTTGTCCATACATAAAACTTTCCCTTAACGTTTCTCCTTCGTCTGCGAAAGGCATCCTCCGAGGTAAAGCAGCGTACTGCAACGGGAGCGCGAGTGAGCGCTGTATATATAAGCCAAACAGAGAGCGCCGCTGCCAATCACGTGATGTCAGCTGTGGTATGGTCTCTGCTATCGCCAACCTTCTCGATTGAAATTAATCGATTGTCATGCTGTTGGTGCAATGTTGACAAGTAAATTTTTGTCTAATCAAGTTTAGCACCTTCCTCTTTTTCGTTAAAATTATTTCGGTGTTTAAAAATCTCAATGGCCTCTCTGTACGAGCGAAAAAACCTTTTCACGGCTAAAATATTACGAGAAGGAGGAAAACACGGCGACAAGCGTCGCTGATCGATAAAAATATTAATTTAATTATATATCGTTACAATAACTACAGAATTTAATGTACCAAATCAGACAACACAGCTGTAGCCGAAGGAAAAACATCACCCAACAAAGAAGAAACCAAATCCACGATTGTTGATACAGCTGAAACACAAATGGCAAGAATCTTCAAAACATTGGCTCTTTAAGTGCAGGAAAATTTGCGGCACAAAGATTTACACTCTAAAGCATATGCGCAATGAAGAAAGATGATTGAAGTTTAAATATGTCGAATCATTAGACTCCATAACGAACTGATATGAGCCAAAAAACTGCCTGTCAAAGTAAGTTGTTCTTTATACCACTGATTCAGTGAAATTCGGCTGTTCTTACATTAATATGTAATTATGTATGCCCGTTGATATTTTACTAATGCTTGTAATGCAAAAATAATAGTAACTATTTTGTTAATTACGTAGAAAAATAATTATAAACAATCATTACTCGTTGGGGTTTTGCCTAATGCTAGGAACGCTTGTGCCGATACAACTCTCAGTTGGTAACAACTTTCACAGCAGATGTTCAAATTTTTGATAAGCTTAAGGGACTTAACTGCGGGGTCATCAGTCCCTAAACTTACAAACTACTTATGAACTAACTTATACTAAAGATAGCACAAACAGATATGCCCGAGGGGGGATTCGAACCCCCGACTGGGAACGGCCTCTCGCATCGTAGCATAGCGCCTCAATGCGCTCGGCCGTTCCACCGCGGCTTCACAGCAGTGTGTGTCGCGACTGTGTATGTTAAGCCCGTTTTACACGATTGATTTTGTGCCGAAAATCGACTACTCGAAGTGCGTGCGCATTTCGCGCCTACCTGTAGATCAGCAGCCAACCCCATAGCGAGTGCGCCTATGATGCAAATGACCTGTAGACTGTGCCCAGTTTTCTTCTACAAAAGAAACGAAATATCTGCATGAAGAAAAATAATTTCGTTTTACGGAAAAAAGCCAACTCTATGTGTATATACAAGCCTAAATATATAAACGCGTTTTACCGAATATTATAACAGAAGAGTAAGAATTATTAGATCAGAAAATTATTTTCGATGTTTAGCAACAAAACAATATGAAAACTAAAGTAAATACTCGATTTTTACTGAATTTTAGATATTGTTTCATGTGTTTGCCAGTATAAATTTTCTTCCGCAAATAATTGTATAAGATTGCAAAAGTTTGAATGACACTTTTTACATTGTTTAGGTTTTCAGTTGTGTGCAAAATACGCTACATGAAATTTGAGGAGAACAACTATGAAATAAGCTTTCGTCATTATTAAACTCAGTTATTCTTTTCGTGCTTCTGTGGAAAATGTGCCCTCATAACGTCTCTTCTTCATTCAGTTGCGAAAGTACAAAGCATACAGCTCTACAGTTTTGGTGTTTAGATCTAAACGAACAGGAGATTCCATATTTTTGGATTTCCAGAAGGCTTTTGACACTGAACCTCACAAGCGGCTTCTAATGAAATTGCGTACTTGTGAAATATCGCCCCAATTGCGAGATTGGATTCGCGATTTCAAAAATCAAATGTTTGTAAATCTATCGGAGTAAACTGCGTGGTCATCAGTCCGTAGCTTACAAACTACTTAAACTAAGGTAAACTAACCTAAGGACAAACACACACACCCATGCCCCAGGGAGGACTCGAACCTCCTACGGCGAGCAACCGCACGCTCCGCAGCGAGGTGCCTTAGACCGCTCAGCTACTCCACCGCGGCGATTCGCGATTTCCTATCAGAAAGGACACATTTCGTAGTAATTGACGGTAAGTCATCGATTAAAATAAAGTGATATCTGGCGTTCCCCAGGGAAGCTTTATAGCTCCCCTACTATTCCTTGTGTTTATAAACGATTTAGGAGACGATCGGAATAGCTCTCTTAGGCTGTTCGCGGATGATACTGTCGTTTATCGGTTAATGAAGTCAACAGAAGATAAAAAGCCATTGAAAAGCGATTTAGACCAAAATTTCTACATGACGAAAATTAGCAATTAACCATAATTAATGAAAAGTGTGAAGCAATACACGATAAATCAGTCAAACCTTAAGGTCGTAAATTCTACCAAATACCTAGGAGTTACAATTACGAACAGTTTAGACTGGGGAGAACACACAGAAAGTATTGTGGGGAAGGCGAACGCTTCGAAGATGCAACAGCTCCACTAAAGAGACTACCTACACTTACGCGTCCTCTTCCGTAGTACTGTTGCCCAGGGTAGAACCCTCACCAGGTGGAACTGACGGAAGACATTGAGAAGGTTCGGAGAACTGCAACTCGTTTTGTTTTTTCACGTTACAGTGGGGAAAGATACCCGGAAGTGTTGCACGATTTGAGGTGGAAACCATTAAAAGAACGACGTTATTCGTTGCGGCGAGATCTATTTGCGAAATTTCAGTCACCGACTTTTACTTGTGAATGTGAAAATAATTTGCTAGCACAGACCTATATAGGGAGACATGACCATCCCAATAAAATAAGAGAAATCACATTTAGAACGGAACGATTTAGGTATTCTTTCTTTCTGCACGCCTTTAGAGAATGGAACGGTTGAGAAAGGTTATGAAAGTGGTTAATGAAGCCTCTGTCAGATACTTAATGTGATTTGCAGAGTATCTAAGTAGATGTAGATCTAGCACGCCAGGGGTGCTACAGTAAACCCACTTGTCTCGATTAGTCAATTGAGGCAAAAAAGTTCGTCGTGTAAAAGGGGCTTTAGACTGCGTGAGGTGGCTATCGAATGGAAATTTCCTACCTTAAGTTTTGGGATTATATATGTTGGCAACAACATATTTATAAACATCTTTGTTGGGTCCGCAAGAATTATCTTTGGCGGCCGGTGTTGCCGCGTGAGGAGTCGAAGAGTAGTAGCGGAGTAGCTGGGACCGGAGTTCTTCATGATGCTGCTAATTTTTTGGTAATTTACTTTAAATGTTTTTCGCATTGCGCAAGGTTGCTCATTTCATTTTATTTTATACCACTTTCCATTCAATAGGAACCTATACACAACCTTGATTAATTCGTGGCTCGTCGCTGTAATTGTTGTAATAACATGGATAGGGCATTAACCAAACGTAATAATAAAAAAGAAGTTCATTTCACTGTTTGACATTTTGATTTTTTATAATTAATTCTTTCCTGAGGGTAGGGCTGCATTCCTACTTTAGAAACTGCCTCATTGCATAATATGCACATTCTTCATTTTTATAGTTTATGTTACTCGTGTCGAATTTGCTGATTGCTAATTTTCTAATTTTCTTTAATACAGATTTATTCAGTTTGATTGGTTTAATTTTGTTTGTGATTATTCTTGACGCTGTAAGTGATTGTAAGTTAATGGTAATTAACTACATTGTTGCAAGTGGGTGACATGAACGATATAAAGTGAAGAATGTGAGTTGGTGTGAAGCGAGGTATCACTTCCTTTTTTACAACAAAATAATATTTCTTGCACGCATTCATTATTTGAGTATGCTGACTGATTGTATAGTAATACTAAGACAGGGCTTACAAGTACAACACAGTACGACATTCTTTTATTGTTCTCGTAAAGTGACTTTCAGCCAACCAAGATTTTGCATCTTTTTCATCCTTCTAATATTGCAGTCAGATAGCGTAAGTTTCGACGTGCTGCCGGCCGCGGTGGCCGAGGGGACTGAGGCGCTCCAGTCACGGTCTGCACGGCCACTACGGTCGGGGGTTCGAATCCCCCCTCGGGCATGGATATTTGTGCCGTCCTAGTTCGTAAGTAGTTCATAAGTAGTTTGTAAGTTTAGGGACTGATGACCCCGTAGTTAAGTCCCATAAGCTTTACAAACATTTACATTTTTTCGACGTGCCCAAACTTGCCTTACGTAGGTCAGCATTACGTTGCGCACTAATTGTCAAGTTACTGTCCTAGTGGTATTGCAGTCAGATCCATAATTTTAGTAGCCCGATACGATCTTTCATTTTTGTAGACCCCTTCAAAATGTTCAAATGTTTGTAAATCTTATGGGACTTAACTACGGGGTCATCAGTCCCTAAACTTACAAAATACTTATGAACTACTTACGAGCTAGGACGGCACAAATATCCATGCCCGAGGGGGGATCCGAACCCCCGACCGTGGTGGCCGTGCATACCGTGACTGAAGCGCCTCAGTCCCCTCGGCCACCGCGGGCGGCTGTAGACCCCTGTTAGTACTGAAGGCACCATACGCGTACACACACATATTAAGTAGCCCCGTTACACACAGAGCAACAAGTCCCGTTGCAACTGTGACACTGCCCTCATCATCGTCGACGGCGCCTTACGACCGTTTGTCGATGGCTTTGTACACTCTGCCTTATCGCATAACACACAGGGACTAATTCTCTAAAATCGTACAGCAGTTATTGGCACAGCTTTCTCTAACACAGTTACGTCTGGCGTATAAACGTCCCCGTCTTCCTGATATATTCCGGAATTATCTCGTGCAGAGCAGTTGGCGAAGCATAATATTTACGTAAGCTGCATCGGCGTCCCTGGCATTCGCTGTAGCGAATCTCTGCACGGGGAGAGGGACAGGCGATCCCCCTCTCCGATTTCTCCGGCGGCGTTGCGTCAGGTCAAGCGGCAGCGGCAGCGCTGGAGCGGCGTTACCAGTTGCAGGCGCTGCTGGCCTTGGGCGGCACGTGACTCCTTGGTGAGCCGCAGACACGTGGCCGCTGGACGGCCAGTCCAGAGAGTGCGACGGCGGCCGCCGCGGCTTCCGCCTCGCTGCTGTCAACAGTTCAGTTACTGTCACCTGCTGTCGCAGACCACCTACCGCAGGCAAGTGCGTTGTGACGTCAACAGGTGTTCGTCGTGTCAGGTGGTGCCAATCAACTGTGACTGCTGGCAGTGAGAGTGAAACTGTGGACAAGTGGTTAATGGAATCGTCAAATCGTGCTGCGTCCACTGAAACGTCAGACTCCGTGCGCATGTAGCAGTGAAGGTTTGTACACCTCAGTATAACTCCGTGTTTCTCTTATGAATGAAACGTAGCTCATCCATATGGTGCAAAACTATGTGACGTAACTCAGGTTAGACCTGTTTTGTACAGAATAGCCGCGGTGGAGTGGCCAAGTGTTCAAATGTTCAAATGTTTGTACAGTCTATGGGACTCAACTACGGAGTCATCAGTCCCTAAACTTACAAACTACTTATGAACTACTTACGAAATAGGACGGCACAAATATCCATGCCCGAGGGGTGGCCAAGTGTTCCAAGGCGCCTTGCTGCGGAGCGCGTCTTTTTTCGCCGTCGGAGGTTCGAGCCCTCCCTCGGGCATGGTTGTATTCGTTGTTCTTAGCATAACTTAGTTTAAGTAGTTTGTAAGCCCAGGGACTGATGACAGGAGTAGTTAAGTCTCATAGATTTACAAACATTTGAACATTACACTTTTGTCCAGAATGTGAGCAAGTAATGTGACTACACCGCTACGAGAGATTTGTCAACGGCTTGTTGTTCTACTTGTGTAGACAGTCGGTTCTCCCAACCAGATGCTCAGTTCCGTGCAGGTGTCACGTGAATTTTGAATGTGCCGTTACTGAAGTTGTGTTTTTGTTGTGTGTTACGGAAATCAGTTCGAAATTATGGCAGCAAATTCTGTGTTACATTTCGTGAATTTGCGAGAATGAAGTTTGAAAAGTTGAAAGAAAGAAATGGAGAGAAATTCTTATCAAGATCAAATGTTTTTCGCTTTCTGAGATCATTTTAGGAAGGCCGAGAAGTGGTTGGAATTGAATGTCGGTTTCGTCCAGAATATAAGTGGAGAATTGTGAGCAAGTAATGTGACTACATCTCTGTGAGCGATCTGGCAATGCCGTGTTGTTCTACTTCTGTAAACAGGTGTTTCTCCGAAGCCGGTACTCTTTTGCATACAGCCATCACGTAAATTTTGACAGCGCCATTCGTGAAGTGGTGTTCTTTTTGTGTGTTACAATAATAGACTACGGAAATTAGTTCTAAGTTAACGCAACAGGTTCTGTTTTACACTTCGGGAATTTGCGAGAATGAACTCGGAAATGTGAAACAAACCAATGGGCAAAAATCCTTATCAAGAATAAATCTTTTCCTCTCTCAAATATCATTTTAGGTAGGCCGAGAAGTGGTTGGAAATGAATGTCGCTCAGGAAAACCTTCAACTAAAAACAATACCGACGAAACTGGCAAACGAGTGAGGGCTCTTGTAAGATCAGATGGTCGAATAACAGCAGGAATGACGGTGTAGATAAAATTTTAACCGAAGATCTGAAAATAGCAGACAAGTTGACGCTGCATCATAACAACGCCCTAAGTCACATGGGCGCTTCTAGTGTGAAATATTTTTATCTCAAACGGTATTCCTGTTGTTTGACAGTGCTCCAACTCACCTTACCTCTTTGTCACTTTCTGTCATTTGCCGAAATTCAAAAATAACTTAAATAAAAGTCTTTTAGGGCCACTGGAAGACGCAAAATGAGTGTTACTGATATGTTAAGCTGGGAACAACTCCGTCGGCGTTCAGTTGTGGAATGGGACTACTTTGATGAGGAAGTTATTGATTTCTGACACAGTGTTGGATTAACAGCGTCCTGTTTGTTAATGATAGTGAAAAACAGTGTAGAGCGCTCTATTTTAATTAATGAACAGTTGCATCCTGGTGAACAAGAGGCAGGAGGCAGTGACAGCTCCTGGGGGAATTTCAAAGCATCTGCTTTTCTCCAAATCAATATTGCTCTGAGGATAATCAACACTAGTATCGAAAGCGGTCATTAATAAATTTAAAGCCGGCCGCGGTGGCCGAGGGGACTGAGACGCGTCAGTCACGGTCTGCACGGCCACTACGGTCAGGGGTTCGAATACCCCTTCGGGCATGGATATCTGTACCGTCCTTAGTGTTAGCCAGTTCATAAGTAGTTTGTAAGTTTAGGGACTGATGATCCCGTAGTTAAGTCCCATAAGCTATACAACATTTGAATGAATTTAAATGATGCGCTCTATATTGATTTCTTACCATCATATGGTTATTGCTGTTTAAAACAATACGTAAGAGCTTAACAGTCTTACTACTTTTCTCACAAAAACTCGTGTACACATGGTGTCGCAGCTGAGATGTCAACATCTACATCTACATCTACATCTACATGGGATACTCTGCAAATCACATTTAAGTGCCTGGCAGAGGGTTCATCGAACCACAAGTATACTATTTATCTCCCATTCCATTCTCGAAAAGCGCGCGGGAGAAAGAACACCTGAATCTCTCTGTTCGAGCTCTGATTTCACGTATTTTATTCTAGTAATAGTAATTCCTAGGTATTTTGTGGAGTTTACGGCCTTCACATTTGATTCATTTATGTTGTAAACAAAGTTTAAAGGATTTCTTTTCGTACTCATGTGGACGACTTCACACTTCTCATTATTTAGAGCCAATTGCCAATTTTTACACCATACTGATATCTTATTCAGATCGTTCTGCAGTTGGTTTTGATCTTCAGATGATTTTACTAGACGGTAAATGACGGCGTCATCTGCAAACAACCTAAGAGAGCTACTTAGATTTTCCCCTAAATCGTTTATGTAAATAAGGAATATCAGAGGACCAATAACACTACCCTGTGGAACGCCCGATATCACCTCTGTTTTAGTCGATGCCTTACCATCGATTACTAGGAACTGTGTCCTCTCTGACAAGAAATCCCTTATCCAATCGCAAATTTGGGGGGATATACCATAACCACGCAATTTGATTAAAAGGCGTTTGTGAGGTACGGTGTCCACTAGAGGTCTGCATATTGGCGAATTTGCTTGCTTGTACTCGCTCCATCGCGCCGCGCTCGAGTTTTGCTTGTCCGATCATGAATGTTTGCGCGGCCAGCTGTGCTCGTTTACAGCGCTGGTGACCGGGGCAGCGGCCGGCCTGAACCAGCGAGCTGTGGCTGCGGCCTACACAGCACCTTTGTGTGGCAACGCGCTGCCCACGGTTCCGTTATATTCCAACCACATGACTGAACTACACCCGTATAATTTTATTTATGCAACAATACTCTTACGTTCTAGCAGGATTATAATAAATAATACGAAACACGAAAGACTATAAACTATTGTAATGTGGACGTTAAAGGTAAAGCAGTCATCAATCCGAAGATTGGTTTGAACACCACAGTGCTGTACTAGGCATCGTCCTGTTTGCAGGTGGTATGCCGTTGCTTTCCTCCGACCTTCGAACTGACTTACCCAGCCAGTTATAGGGGGACCTACAGTTTTAATGTGGGTTCCGAACCACGGTGCTACTCGGTATTTTTCACATGAGCAGTACTGCCAGAGGTGAATGAAGTGCAAAGTGACAGATAAAAATCCTAGGACCTGGCGGGGATCGAACCCGGCACCTTTGGATTTGTAGTCTGGCACTTTACCTCTGCGCAACCGAGGCGCACATGTGGACGTTATGGGCATGAAAACTTACATTTCGCACCCCGGCAAGAAGAGTGACACAATTTTAAAACCGACAGTTGATCATTGAAAAATGTGTTTGACGATGTCCAACCTGGACCA
The DNA here is from genome assembly GCA_026315105.1 of Locusta migratoria. NCBI lineage: Eukaryota > Metazoa > Arthropoda > Insecta > Orthoptera > Acrididae > Locusta > Locusta migratoria. The sequence goes on from CM048749.1 coordinate 153,266,842, forward strand.
AAAACGCCACCTCTTTTGTCCGCTTGAGTAGAATAGTATAATTTATGTTGTAGGATAGTCCATCATATTTGTCATGGCAAGAAAAATGTTCCTAATCTCAGGTATTACAGGTTTGAGTTATGTCACTGTTCAAGACGGAGTGCGATTTAAGTTTCCTTCCAAATATTATATACTTTATTGATTCCTTTTTAGAAAAGTCAGTATTTCCACCTAATACATTACAAACATAACAAATAAAACTATCTACATATTATTCATTATTAGCATTATAATTACAATTAATGGTCAGAATAACATCGACCCGTTTTGGATGAAGTCTGCTTCTTTTGACGGAGATAAGATTTCCTGCAGCACTGAAACCTCTTTCCTAGCTGCGTTTGAGGCTGGAACTCAAAATAGCACCTAGGTCCGTGAGAAAACAATTCTTGCATCTACAGCCTGGACAATGATGGGCATAAAATTTGCCCGTATTTCATCGGCTTCTCTGTCTATGTTTCGTAGGTCGAGGCAGAATGTTGGAGACCTCCACCTATCCAAATTCCGAACCAAATTTACAAGATCCTGGCAAAAAGAACGAAATCCATTACCTGAAATCATTATAAATGGACGTAGATTTCTGGCACGTATTTCAACACACTTTTTAGTGACAGAGTCTTTAACTGATGCCGGTAATGCTTCAGAACGTTCTTGTTCTTGTTGTCTTCTGCAGACATGTGCCTGCAGGTGTGTTGTGTTTAGATAAGATAGATCAGAACAATTGCCACAATAAACGTAGCCAACATAATTTCCCTTGATTAAAAATGTTTTCATTTAAAATAATTTCCCTACTGATCATTTACTAATGAAAATGTTTCTCAGACACAAATACGACCAGTATTTTTCGCACTGAGGATAAATTCTTTCGTATCAATTTTCTCTTTCACACTGTCCTTAGTCTCGCGTTCACGCGACATGATCCTTCAGCAGGTGAATTGACGGCAACCGCATAACAGAGTAGACAGCGGGCAATGCAAGCATCGAATGCTTGCAAGCGTGAGGAATATTAAATGCAGTTGCAAGCAGCGGACGAAGCGATTACATTGACATCTACCGGACTGTTACGAAACTACGTGATCGAGCAAGCATGACCGCTAAATGCAGACCTCTAGTCTCCACCACCCTCTTGGCCAATGACACATCCCCTGCCTGAAACTGCAACCAACGCCCCCACCACCACCCCCGAAACTTATGGATTCCTAGTTTATTACCTTATGAATATCGTTTTGCCATTTCATATTGATTTTTTTTTTTTATTTCACGTATTGTAAATCGTTTTATGAAGTCCCCTCGTAGGCTAGCAAAGAGTACCAATTTTTCGCTCCCCCCCCCCCCGCCCTCCCCCCCCCCCGAAATTTCAGTGACGCAATTTGAGTCATGAGCATCCCCTGTGGGCACATCTGGGTTCTACTTAGTATTAGATTAAACGTACTTTCGTTCCAGTTATTCCAAACTGATGGTATCCTCTTGAATGTAGTACATGTCTGATACAGAACATAAGACCTACATCAACTTCGCAGGTTCATCTTGTTTTTTCGTATAACAGTGGAAGGTCACACACGCTAAGGAAATACCAAATAACGGTATTTTATAGTGATCACAGCCAATTGAGATTATATCAGTTTTATCAATATTTTATGTGCTTTTGTATGATGATGAGAGATAGGTAGCTGGAATAGGTTGCTCTATGTGTATTGAAAGATAATTGTAACGGTTATCTATTACTAATACTTTAGAAACAGTTACAGCGTGGTTATATGGAATCACAGTAAAATGGGGTAAGGCCCTTCTCCATGTACTTATTTATCCGCAATATGTAGTTTTCTAGCCTTTTCAATCTTCAGATGATCTGCATGTGAATTACATATTGTCTTTGTGAAGATACATACAACAAGTGTAACACATAGTGATACTTTCTGGGTACCTTGATACGACGGATACACAGTCTCCAGTAGCTGGTTACAGAGCTATTGAACTTTGTATTGCTTTTCGCAGTGTATAGCTTCGTGTCTCTGTTGCACTGAAAATTGTAGCCGAAATGTTGACAGTTTGCGGTTTGTCTTGTATGCAAATAAATTGCTTCATCAACTCACTATACTTGCTGGCTACAACGATATGACTAATGTCCATCTTACAAGGAACACCTCTGACCTCCAATGTTTGGAACCGCACGAATATTTGCTTCGAATAACAGTCAATCATAAAAACTACAGTAGTCTTTGTAATTTCCATACGAAACGTTGTATTCTATCTCAAATGGATTTTAATAGAGAGATTAAAAGTAACGAGGTACCTGTACCATATCAGGAAAATTATACGACATTGAATGACGCCAGGGAAATATTATTTTCTACCAACAGTGAAAAAATCATAGCTTAATTAAATCATAATACTTCAAACTACAAATACTACAAAATACACGTACTTCATACCCCTCATGTTGTCCTCGGCGTGCACATTTTAGATTTCGGTGACGCTGTTAAACTAGAAGAGAACAACGTGCAAATATCACTAGATCCAGGTATTTACATTTAATTCATGTAAAAGTCAATCTACATCGCAAATTTTTGATTTATTTATATGGCTTCAGCCGCTTAAATGGCCATCTTCAGATCACAACAATAATGTTGGCCATGAATTAGTAGTTAACATCGCTGTTAGTCCATGATTTTCTCAAAAATAATTATTTTACATTTAAATTTTTTTCCCACAAGTATCAACTTAGCCGGATGGAACTGTAACTTCGTTTTGAAATGACATACATTTGTCAGTGTTATTACCTGTCATAATACATCACGTGTCTGGTAGGAAAAGTTACAAGCCCGAGATATGTTTGGCTTTTCCCTCTGCGACGGCAACGTCATCACATTAATTGCTCTCCTATACAAAGACGACCACGAATAGCCGTATCCACCGCTACTGCAGTATGGTAATTGCATCTTACAGACTTTTAAGAGTGCTTTTGGTAACGAAGCCGGATGGATTTATAATTCCATTATTACTATGTAATCAGACACCTGACACTCTGCCTCCCTTATACGAAAATAGCATGTCTGAACAACCACCTCTGATATTTTGCCACTGAAGCTTACAGTCATCCTGTATAAAAGGTCATTTAAAATTAAGAACAATCATTTGAATCCAAGGTCCCGTTTTGTATCATCTTTATGTCGTTTTTTACTAAATTTTGCCGGCTTCGACAGAATCCATCTGTCAACCTCAGAGGAAACGAACAATATCGATACGATCTGAAAACCGTATAACCAGTATATACCAGATCATGGACCCTAAAATATAACATCTTGCGTACATTATAGAAATTATTTGATAGCGGATTATATGACGTACGTAAACTTATTACATTTTTCAATACATTATCTCTTAAATTTATACCGGGTGCTCGATTGTGCATGTAGTCTTAATATTTTTTTCCGGCATTTTGCAGATCTGAAAGTAACAACCGGAATCTGTCGAAACCGGTAAAATGTCAAAATAAAATAAAATAAAACAACATGCTATCTGTCAACCTCGGCTGCAAAATATTTTAATTAGTGTAATTCAGTGGTAGTTGGGGGAACTCACGCCGGACGGCTTCAAAAACTGAAAAAAAAAAAAAAAATGTGAGTCTGTTTCAAGAACAAGTTATTTTACCTGAAAAATTGTGTGTAAAAGCGGATTTAAAGCAGAAAACTAGGTTGCTGATAACATCCTAGGGTCGATTCGAGATCAACACAGCCATAGCATTCGTTCTTACTCCCTTCAGAGAAACGCTACATCCTCTTCAATTTGTGAAGATCTCAAACCAATAAGGACGTAGTATATGACAAAGTTTGACGACACCCCTGACCAGAAATGTACGGTTTTGGGTTGATTTAATCCTTTCAGACTGGATTTTTTTCTGGAGGAAGGAAATTATTTTTTATCTGTATTCCTCTTAAGTTACGTTTTTAATGATTTTAGAAGGAAGATTTGCGCTGTTGTATGCATCCATTTACATACTACAAAATTTCATATGCTGAAAATCAGGGCTTCTTTTTAAGGACAATAATAATTAATTTTGTAGCACTAACTTTTGTACTAAATAAACTGATCATTCAATAGTTGCTATGCAAAGTAATTACTACTACTTTTCAGTTGTACAGTAACCCACAACTTGCGTGTTCTTTGGAGTTCACAAGCTGCTGCGCAGTGCAACACTAAATACTTGGTATTTTTATAGTGATACTTTGCAGTTGACAGTAAGTGTGCACGATGAAAAGGTTGAACACTCATAGTCATATACGTGTTGTTTCAATTGAGAAAAAATGTTTCTGAGCTATCTTAGACACTGTAAAAGTTATGTACACTGTTGTAGCCAGAGGGTCTGAAAGGGTTAAGTTTGAAGACTACAAGTCACACGGTTTACTGTTCGCTGTCAAATTGGGAAGAGTGCGCTGGTCTAAGTTCCCATTTCGACATCTCGTACCACTTTCGTCGACTACAGCTCAGGGTGCAAGAAACACAAAGATAGTGCCTTACGGACTCTCTACAATCGTGACTTCAGAGGAGCACGAATTCTGTTACGTACAAGGTCAACCAAAGCATTGACAATGGAGAGGCCCTGTATTGCATATCGGTAACAGCTAATTGCCTCCACTGATTGCGTATTGCGAAACGGGAGATCTGGAATCGATCCAAACATCAGAACGGTACATTTCTACATATTTTACTCACTAATTTCACTGTAGAAGACATAGAAGCCTGTAATAGGAATTACGGATCACCCAGAGTATACAAAGTAAATAAGTAAATAAAGAAAAAATATTTTTCTCCTTTCCCATAAACGACATAAAGGAAACGTTCATTTTTTCACAGAAAACCTGTTCTGTTTTGTTATTTTATATGCTTTCGCATTTCTTCCAAATATCACAATCTGTTTTACCCCTTCCAAATGTGCTATACAGTGAAACGATACTGTAGTATCATTCCATTAAATTCTTGTATACTACAGTGTACGTTACTTTCATCTGATTATCATTTCGTAAAAGTGTGCTTTGCCTTTAGTGCCACTATAATGGGAGATGTACTAAGTGGAGACAAGAATTCTCTATTATTTATTAAAATTGTTACTGCAGGACAAATAAGTGGGCGCCGCTCACATAAGGAGCTTTGCTCCACAGTACCCAACTCATCTTATACCTTATGTGATTGTGTGTGTGAGGGTCTGTAAGTGTGCATTATATGGGAAGGCAGAGATGCAGAACACTCGGTAGGTTTGCCAACTTTAGTTTTGGGGTGTGGAAGAGAGGTTTCCTTGGGGATGAGATGGTCAAGTGGCTGCGACTTGCGAGTTCCTTCAGAATTCGGAGGTTGGCAGAAGATCCCGTTAGATCACAAGCCAATGAGGGCGCGGCTACTCGCGAACTGGAATGGGAGGATCGGTTAGGACGGGCAGCGGCCACGAGAGAGAGAACGTTTCCGGGTGTCGAAGAGGAAGGATGTGAGTATGGTGGCCTTCGTGGTAAAGTATCAGGAACTGTGTTGGTTGTTAATTCTGTCTCTATTTCAGCGGGGAAATGATTTTGTATAATGGGAATGTTGTGCATTGCTACGTGGGTGCAGTATGAGAGAGTAAAGAATATACGGCATGAATGTAAGGTTACGATCCTTGTCGCAATCCATTGTTGATACTTTTAGTGAATGAATATTTTGTATTTTGGCTTTAAATGATGATAGGGAGGTATACTATGAATTTAATAAACTTGTGTAAATAGTTAAACATTTCGTCCCTAGTTGTTTTATGAAATTCTGAGTCCCAATTTTGCTTAATGATTAAATGGGGGAATTTCATCCAGTAAGGGAACTGCCACCGGCATGCTATCAGTTGCTGCAGTCTTTTGTGTGTAAAAGTCGTTATCCGTTGCAATGCAATTTTATCAGGGCAATAACATCTGCATTTAACACCGAAAATAATCACTGAGCAAGGCGGCAACTGGTAGGAAACGGAGGGTGGTTAACTTACAACAGATCTATTTATACGACGGCAACGATTGTCTTTAATTCCCACATAGCCTGTTAGACGTATTTGTCGAGAGTCAATCAGCCGAATCAGCTGTCTCTCATCAGTCACACTAATATCTTACACACAGTTTCCTTTAACTTGTACGCCACAGATTTCTCAGCAAATCAAGGGACCCATTCGCTTCTCTGGTACCAATATCAAGTATTGGTACGATTTCATCTCGTATGCCAACAGCTTTAGTAGCTTATCAAATGTTCAAATGTTTGTAAATGAATCTGACCTAACTGCGTGATCATCAGTCCGTAGCTTACAAACTACATAAACTAAGTTAAACTAACCTAAGAACAAACACACACACACACACACACACACACACCCGTGCCCCAGGGAGGACTCGAACCTCCGACAGCGAGCAACCGCGCGCTCCGCAGCGAGGCGCCTTAAACCGTTCGGATACTCCACCGCAGCTAGTAGCTTATCACTGACCATATAAACAGAGGCTACAGCGATGTTTCAATCACTTTTCAGGGTCAGTAACTTTTATTCGTTAATTTGCAGTTCAGTTTTGGACCTTGTTTTAAATTAATAACTTTATTGATACTGGTCGCTAAGCAGCTGCAGTTCGCAAGAAATTCGAACTGAAACAACAATCTTGTATCGAACTTCGTCGTCCGCTGATAGTCACAGAACTACTGATGTTTACGGTATGCCTCATTTAGTGACTGTTCACTGTTCATCTTACATTAAATTGAATAATGACTGTTAAATACCATTTAGAACGTCGTAGACTTTCATTGACGATGTGTAACTTGTCTCGTATGAATCACATGTTTTTATGTTAATCATGTTCGAGGCTGAATGTGCTCGTGACTAGTACACGCAATAGTCTTGTCAACGAAGCAGTTTACTGTCTCTGCTAGGAGAAAGCGCAGTGCTTCGAGCTGAGGTAGACAGTGTGTGAGCGTTGACAAGAAATGTTCAGAGATACAACACAGTCGGGCTCCAGATAATATTATCTACGTAACTGACATTGTTTTGCTTAGTAATTTCAATTTTCTCCTGTTGAAATTCCAAGTGAATTTCTGTCTTACAATGCAGACTGCTATCAGTGAAACTGTTTAGACACGTGATTAATACAAATAGACAGTCCTGTACTCGTAGAGAATGTGTGCCGAGTTTTCCTTATAGAATGTCACAATTGTACTACAATTTAGCCTTGTTGAGCAGAACGACATTGAAATACGCGTGCCGCCATCCGCATTGTGGTGTTCTGTGGTCTTCCTAAAAAGTTAAAAAGGAACTTAGAACCTTCCATATATTTCCCAATAAGACCTCTTGCTTCGACACATGTGATGATTAAAATTAATCATCCCTTCATTTGTGCACAGTTTTGAAATAATAAAGGTATGACATATTATAATTTGACTTTTCAGTGCGCCGAACTAAAGGTAAATTCCTACTTTAAAGCTATTTTTTTTTACAATTAGTATTCTTATAATTACTGAAGAATTAATTACTTTTTCTTTTTGTAACATCACTTGCGCATACTACCGTGCTGAAGAGTGCTAAAATCTCATTCAATACCACGATTACTGATAAAAGTTAATAATTTCTCATAAATATAAACCCGTCTCTGGCAGTTTATTATATATTACAAAGATGAAACAATTGTTGCTTCGCGTTTCTATCGTTACCAAACAGTCACACACGATTTAACGTATTAATCTGCAAAATGTCGATTATAACTCAATTATTTATCTGTCTAAGTTCATAGCCGGCCGCGGTGGCCGAGGGGATTGAGGCGCTCCAGTCACGGTCTGCGCGGCCACTACGGTCGGAGGTTCGAATCCCCCCTCGGGCATGGATATTTGTGCCGTCTGTAGGATTAGCTAGTTCATAAGTAGTTTGTAAGTTTAGGGACTGATGACGCCGTAGTTAAGTCCCATAGACTCTACAAACATTTGAACATTTCTAAGTTCATAAAGCGTAAATCAGTTCTTAATATGGTCACTGATCGGTAAATCGATTATTTTTCAGAGTTCTCCAAATGAACTTTTGAACGTTCTGCCCACCAAAGATATTAACTCTCATTATTGATATGAAAATGATATTAACTACCTTCCGAGTTAGTTACGCTCACTTTTATTTTACCCGCATCTAACGAATAATGTTCTGAAATAAGCCTATCCGTGTATTTTACACAGTCCGCAGCAGCGACGACAATGTTCAGTCTCGATAAATTAACACGAGCGGCCTTCACTTACTTCTTGGCTGCATACTCGCGATCAAACTTTAAATCGCAATAACATTCGATAACGTTCGATAACATGTGATAATCTGTAACAATCCCGGAATTTATCTTATAAACCCCTTACACAGAGAAAATATCTTAAACAGTCCATATTCTGGATGATACCCTCTTTTTTACTTCCCATCCCATGGAATTAAATAATTTTCATAACCGAAAATATTAACTTTCCCCCGATAAAACTGAATATAGATGTTATAAAATTCCCAAATATAAATATCGAATTAATTATACTTCAATAATCCCATACAAAAGTAACTTCCCATAAATCAAAATACTCAAAGTGCTAACGAGCATAATAAGCAGCGACAGTTGATGAATTATAAATAGAAAACAGCGATCGGTCGCTAAATAAATTGTCTTATAGGGATTGATTTTGGCTAATTTCTGCACATCATCAGACTTGCAGCATATGTCACCTGGAGTCGTTACAACAGATACAGTGTTGTTGCTACTCCTGCTGACATAATCTGTAACTGTTGAGGGAGAAGCCGAACTCGATCTGTAAAGGACAATTTTTGTTGCACCAAATTGCTGATTTCCTGTTGGAACACATATTGAAATACTTTCCTCAGAACGTTTCACGTATTGTACTGAGTTTTGTATCTTACCTAACGAGACAAAACGTAAAACACACTGTTCGAGTAAGACATTAAGTGACTGAGTACCCAAATACTGTGTGTCTGTTTCAACATGGCATACGACTCTCCGTGTTGTGCTGAGGAACTCAAAGCAGCATATGACGACAGTTAATTGGCGGACGCAATTCGCTTGTGTCACGCAATACTCTGCTGATTATCCACTTGAGCAGAGTGGCTTTCCTTACCGATGCAAATTACTCGGATGTAGGAACGAGCGAACGTTCTCGTGGAATTACTGTCCGTGTTGTTACTGCGATAGTTAAGGCGTACTGCGACAAGAGCCATCTGACACACTACCTAAAAGGATCTTTAAAGTCCTGTTGTTTATTCACATTTACTGTATGTACTATTTGTAAGCAGCTGTTTTTATGTACTCGTATCTCGCGTTCTTGTATTTTTACGTCCGCTAGAGCTTTTCTTTGGCTTTGTTTGCCAACTTCAGTGGTCCTCTACAATGCTCAACGGATACGACATATATCAGCGTCTATACTTCACTGCCACGTGTACTTTTCTTGCATATACATGCTAGGCACACAGATATGTGACCTACGTCGCCGAGGGTACTATTAATTACGCAGCATTTTGAAGGAACTTCTCACTAAATTACCGGGTAGAGTATGAAGAAATAATAACTTGGACGCCTACGTTAAAACATTTATTTTAGCATTTTATCTGGAATATTCTCGTTATGGACTAAGGGATGCTTCTAGTTCGTGCACTGGAAGATGGCTCCTGCACTTTTTAAATAAGAAACTCGCGAGGTAGTCGCCATTCTTCAAGCAACTGTCAGGTTAAATTTTCAACACTTGGCTTTTAAGTTCACAACATCAAAGAAGCATTTATGTGAACAGAAGACGACAATGTATTCCCTTTCCTCTATGTCATGCCGTGGCGATCTAAGGATGTCGGAGGCATGGGGCGGCAAAACAAAATGAGGCCCCCATCCACTTGAAAATAGATGTTTCAAGGGAAAAATGTATGAAACTTCTTCTCCAATTAAAAATGTGGGCCGGAACCAGGATTAGAATCTGGGACCTTTGTCTTTCGCGGGCAAGCGCACTACCGACTGAGTTCTACCGGCACGCTTCACGGTCCGTCATCACAACATCACTTCTGGCAGTCCCTCGCCTCCTATTTTCCAAACTTCACAGAAGGTCTCCTGCGAATCTATAGAACTTCTGTAAAGTTTGGAAGTTCAGAAGTTGGAGCGCTTGCCCGCAAAAGGCAATGGTCCCATGTTCAAATCTCGGTAAGCGCACAATCCGGTGCAGAGTGAGAGTTTCATTTTGGAAATACCCCTTAGGCTGTGGCTAAGCCATGTCTCCATCGTATCCTTTCTAGCAGGAGTGCTAGTTCTGCAAGCTTGGCAAGAGAACATCTGTGAAGTTTGGAAAGTAGTAGCCGAGGTAATGAGGACAGTCCGTGAAGCGTGCCGGGGTAGCTCACCCGGTAGAGCGCTTGCCCGCGGATGGTAAAGGTCCTAGCTTCGAATCCTGGTTCCTGCACACAATTATAATCGGCCAGCAAGTTTCAGATTAGTGAACAGTCCGCTGCAGAGTGAAAGTTTCATTCTAAAAATAAGTAGCTTTCGCCCTCCAGGCACCTTAGTTTGCCACTCATGTCACAATCAGCCGAAAATATGTTGGAGTGACGAAACTAGTGGGATACCTCCTGATACCGTGTCGGACGTCCTTTGTCCTAGCGAATTGCAACAAGTCGTCGTGATATGTACTCAAGAAGACATTGGAAATCTCTTGCAGGAAAATTAAGCCTTGCCACCTCCATAGATGCGAAAATGTGGCCGATGCACTTAACTAACCTCGCGGTTATGTCACATAACCATTAGATAGGATTCACGTTGGGCGAAGAACCAGTCCATTGATTGTAAAGAGAATCCCTACCACTATGGACCCCCAACAGCTTGCAAACAGCGATTTTGATAAGCCCATTGCTTTCTCGGAACTCCGCCACATTCGAAGCTCTGTTAAGAAATCGTTTGGCAGAGCCACATCTTTTCAGTCATCTAGCGTCGAACGGAAATGTTCACAAGCCCAAGACAGGCGCTGCAGGCGATGTCGGGCTGTTATTGGAGGCACTCGAGTCGGTTGTCTGCTGCCATAACCAGTATCGCCCATTTGCGGTGCGCTGTCCTAACGAATACACTAGTTGTACGTCTCAGATACATCCCTACGGTTATTTCACGCAGTACACTTTGTGTATTGGCAGTGACAACTGCAACTAAACGCCGCTGCTCTCGTTCATTAAGTTCAGGTCGTCGGCCTAAGGTAATCTTCTTCTAGATAGATACTCTGGAAGTCACATTGAGGTGCCTGGCAGAAGATTCATCGAATCACTTTTACGATACATTTCTATACTTCCATTCTGTAATAGCTTGCGGAAAAAAGAAACACATATCTTTCAGTTTTAGATCTAATTTCTCTTATTTTATTATGATGATCATGTCTTGTAATATAGGTGGCTGCTAACAATATATGTTCGTATTCGGACGAGAAAGTTCATCAAAGAAATTTCGCAAATAGAACTCGCTGCAACAAATAACGCCTTTATTTTAATGATTTATACCCCATCTCGTGCATCATTTCCGTGACACTCTCTCCCCTACACTGCAATAGAACAAAACAAGCCGCCCTTCTCTGATCTTTCTGTAAATCGTCCGTCAGTCCCACCTAGAGTGGATCCCACAATGCGAAGCAATCCTCCAAAGTAAGCCGCACAAGTGTAGTGTATGTAGTTTATTTAGTAGACCTTCTGCAACTTCTAAGTGATCTACCATCTATTTGGCGATACAAATATTTGAGAGACCAGGAGATACCTGATAGTACCGGATAGGTCTTATAATTGTAAGAAATAGATTTCGGAACCAGGTTTTAAACTGTAAGACATATCCAGGGGCAGATGTAGGCCTTGACCATATCTTATAGGTTATGAACTGTAGACTGATATTGAAGAAACTGCAGAAAGGTAGGTATGTAAATAGATGCGACCAAGATAAATTGAAGGAACCTGAAGTTCTTGAGAATTCACAGGTAGTTTTAGACAACAATTGACAGGAACGGGGGAAAATAAAACGGTAGCAGAGGAATTGTTACCTTTATGAGATGAAATAGTCAAGTCATAAGATGACCATATGGGTAGAAAAGCAAGAACTACAAAAAATCTTTGGATATCGCAGGAAATACTGGATTTCAAATCAAATGTTCAAATGTTTGTAGAGTCAATGGGACTTAACTACGGGGTCATCAGTCCCTAAGCTTACAAACTACTTATGAACTAGCTAATACTAAGGACGGCACAAATATACATGCCCGAGGGGGGATTAGAATCCCCGACCGTAGTGGCCGAATACTGGATTTAGTTGATGAGAGGAGAATATATAAAAATGCAGTAAATGCAGCAGGTAAAATGGAATACAGACGACTCAGAAATGTGACTGAGAGAAACAGCAAACTGGCTAAGCAGGAGTGGCTAGAAGGCAAAGACAAATGTTTAGAAAAATGTGTAACTGGGGGAAAAATATACCACCCACAGGAACATAAAAGAGACATTTGGAGACAAGAAAAATAGTTGTACAAATATTAAGAACACAGATTGGAAAACAATTCTGAGTAAAGATGTGAAAGCTGAATGGTGGAAAGAGAATGTAGAGGGCACTACAGTCGGGGGTTCGAATCCCCCATCGGGTATGGATATTTGTGCCGTTCTTAGTATTAGCAAGTTCATATGTAGTTTGAAAGTTTAGGAACTGATGACCCCATAGTTAAGTCCCATAAGCTCTACAAATGTAGAGGGGCTCTATAAAAGAAATCACCGAGACAATATAATAGGAAGGGAAGAGGAGGTAGATCAAGATTAAATAGGAGATGCTATACTGAGAGATGAATTTGACAGAGCACTGAAATACCTAAGTCTAAACAAGGCCCCTGGAGTTGATGACATTCTTTCGGAGCTACTGACGTCTCTGGGAGAAGCAGCCATTACAAAACTTTTCACATTGAAAGATGTACGAGACAGGCGAAATACCCTCAGACATTAAGAAAAATATAATAATTCCTATTCCAAAGTAATTTTAATACGAATTATTTATAGAAGAATGTAAACGCTGATAGGGGCTGATCTCGGGGAAATAAGCGCGAATTCAGGAGAAATGAAGGAACGCGGGAGACAATACTCATCTTACGTCCTGTCCAGAAGATAGAATAAGGATAGGCAAACATATATTTCTAGCTTTTGTAGATTTGGATAAAGCTTTTGAAAATGTTCATTGGAATACACTCTTTGAAATTCCGAAGTCAGCAGGGATATCATGGAATCTTAAATTTAGAATTGTAGGGAGGTATGAAAGTTAAAAATCTCAGAGGGAGAACAAAAAACCAATATAGTAAGCAGATTCAGATGGGTGTGGGTTGCCGTTCTTATGAGGAGACGAGGAAGCTTGCTCAGAATAGTGTAGGATGGAGTGCTGCATAAAACCAGTTTCCAGACAAGAGAACAACAATATTTACAGCTAAAAAGCGAACAAGTTGACAGGTACTGTCCTGGATATTTCAATGTTTACTGCTTACAAGGGAACAAGGAAGACCAGTCTGAATACTAGGAAGTCAAAAACAGACTTTATTTTCCTTGTTCATAAATTTACTTTATTACCCAGTCGCATGACAGAAATTGCAATGAATCAACAACAGACACATAATTCAGTTCTGTTTACAGAAGTGCAGGACGCTACTATGGAGTGGTAGCTGTTCAGTTATTGTAGAATTCACCGACATGCACGTTGTCTTACTACATTGTCTGCGAGGTCAGGTGACGTGCATCTCCTTGATTACCTCCTATTGGGATAGCCGGCTGCAGTGACCGAGGGGACTGAGGCGCTCCAGTCACGGTCGGCATGGCCACTACGGTCGGGGGTTCGAATCCCCCCTCGGGCTTGGATATTTGTGCCGTCCTTAGTCATAGCTAGTTCATAAGTAGTTTGTAAGCTTAGGGACTGATGACTCCGTAGTTAAGTCCCATAAGTTCTACAACCATTTGAACATTTATTTTCCTATTGGGATATCCAAAGTCACTTTTGTATGAGACTCCAGTTGATACGGAGATGGAATTAGTAGCCAGAATAGTATGTTTGTGACGTGATTCGAAACAGACCAAGTATATTTGTCAGAGTTCGTCAGAATATTGTCCGACGTTGTCTGCCTTTCGTTAATGTTCATGGCCGTCAGCTTCGGCAAATTTTGTAAGACATATAGAAAATGGAACGTTCATTGTGAAGATGATGATATTTGTATTTCACTGTAACTGGTGTAAATTAAAAAGTATACAATGACTTGATGATATTAGAATCGAACCCGGGTTCCCTGCGTAGAAACCCTCCATTATGTCTACTAGATTACGGAGGCGGACAATAATGTGATTATATTATTCCCATTACGTCCTTCAGCTGGCTTCCCTCAAATGTTTCAAAGAAGCATCCTCTATGTCCTGTTACATTTTTGCACGCGCTTAAAATAACCCTCCGAAGACATCGAAACGTCAGTGAGGCAACAATCACCGTGCCGTGCAGCAAATTGTAGGAACATGCCAAACATCCGAGCGGATTGCGATTTGATGAAATGCTTGGTTGAGAGAACGCAACGTCGGTAGTAACAGAACAAAATCGACAAGTTTATTGGTAATTTCCGGAGAACTCAAAGGAAGTGTTTAAGATGTACAGTGTATAAATATTACAGTAAAAAGCGGGGAAGGCGTTCAAGGCTGGTCACAGATGATGCAGTTGTTATCGTAGAAGCGCCAGAACATAGTGTATTTGCATAAATGTCTATAGAGAATGCATGAACAATACGGGGATGGTAGTTAACCCTGTTGTTACCCAAATTTTCGAAAAGTAATCCATTACTCTGCAACTACACTATTGGTAAAAAACTTCTGTGATCCATATGTACGGTAAAATACGTAGGAGTAACTAAACAACCACTCAGATGTTGCCTTTCAAGATGTTACCCTCTTTTCCTTATTCAAAATACATGGGGCTAACCAGTTAGGAATCTTGTTAGAGTTGCGGCTTATAGATGTGTAGGTTTCACTCCCTGCAATTTGGCATTCGCTTTCGTATTCGCTGTGATCTCCTCAGGAAAATTTGCTCTCTCTTTGCCCACTCTGAAATTTTATTAGTTAGTAAGTGCTTATATATATAATTGCCAGACTCATAAGTCTGATGTTACACTGTTGTTTTTAGGTATTCACGGCTGCAAGGAAAATCCAAAACAGTTCCCACTCGACATTCTCAAACGTTCCAATGTTTGTAAATCTAAGAGACTCAGCTGTTGTGGTTACTTGTCAATAGACTTACAAACTGCTTAAACTAACTTATGTTAAGGATAAGACACACCCACATATGGACGAGAGAGGACTCGAATCTCCGACGGTGATCAACGGCGTGCTCTATATCAAGGCAATTTAGAGCCATCGGCTACTCCACCGCGGCCTCGACTTTCTAAGGTGTTTCCTTTACATTTAATTTTCTTCCTGTGAACATTAATTTCCTCTTGACTCTTACTACAAGAATGGCTCCTGGCTAGTTAGCACGCAACACAGCTGACAAGGCACTGTTAACATGGAACCGCCAATTTTGCAAATATCTGCAACAAACTGAAGGGTACGCCGTATCGTTTAGTGCCAGACTCACGGTGCCAGTCAATTTAACTGGGTTATTATTTTTTATCTTATATCCCTCTTTTTAGAAAGTTCTGCCTGTTCATTTCACGCCGCGGTGAAGTTGCCGAGCGATCTAAAGCACCTCGCTGCGGAGTGCACGGTTGCTCGCCGTGGAGGTTCGAGTCCTCCCTGGGGCATGGGTGTGTGTGTTTGTCCGTAGGTTAGTTTACCTAGGTTTAAGTAGTTTGTAAGCTACGGACTGATTACCACGCAGTTTGGTCCGATAGATTTACAGACATTTGAATTTGTTTATTTCACAGTTTGGACGTCATTGGTTTAATAATGTGTCGAATGCACTGTGGATTAACTTACCGGGTTTTATATCACATGTAGTGTCTTATCTCCTTTCTTGATATTCAGCGTGCTCTTATAGTTTTCATTCCTTTAAGGAGGCATGCAGTTTAACGGAATGAATCGAGGTAGGACAGGTTATGCAATGACAGTAAGAAGTATTAATTCGTACTATATCATCTGCCACAGCTTTGGTTATTACTCTTTTATTTAACTGTTTCTTACTGGGTTTGTTCACGGTACAGCACTGTTACGTATGATCTGTCATATAACAGAAGGAGGGCCCACAGCGAAATAAAGACCGATCATAACTCGTACATTGAAGGATATGGACCGTCGAGCATTTTGTAAAAACTAAATAAATAAATAAATAAATGAAAGTAAAAAATCCCGCTAAATTAGTCGAAGGAATCACTCCAGACTTCTAAACCACTAGCAGCAGTGAGGAAAACCGTCAAATCAGAGGTGATTTTGACGTTTCCCGACCCTGGATAATGTTACAAGCCTTCTGCTGTTCTTTATATACATAAACGATCTAGGAGAATATCTGAGCAATCGTATTAGCTTGTCTTCCGATGGAATAGAACAGCCATTTCAAGATCAAAATTGAGCACAGAACGATTTTGTTTAGGTATCTGTATGGTACGAATATTTGTATTTGACCAGAGGTAATGAAAAGAGTGAAGCCGTCCACATGAGCCCTAGAAGGAATCCGTTGAAATATGTCTAGAAGGTAAATCAATCAGATCTGTAGTCTGCAAATTTAACTATATACATAGAGATTACAATTACAACATACTTAAATTGGAAAGAGTGCGTAGATTATGTCGTGGGAAAGGCGAAACTAAGACTGTGATTTATTGGCAGAATTGTTCAAATGTTTTTAAATCTAAGGTACTTAACTACGTTGGTCATTAGTCCCTAGGCTTACAAACTACTTACACAAATTTTAAGTAAATTATGCTAAGGACAACACAAACACCCATGCCCGAGGGAGGACTCGAACCCGACGGCGAACGCAGCTGGGCGCCTTAGTGGGTACGACTACTCTCCCGCGGAATTTATTGACAGAACACTAACAAACTGCAACAAAACTACTGGAGAGACTGCTTATACGACAATAGTCCACCTCTATTGAAGTATTTCAGCATGGTGTGATTAATCATCAGTTGGAATTGTCGAAGGACATCGAAATGCTATGAGGAAGGGCAGCTTGTTTAGTACCATCCCCATGTTGGGGAGAAAGTGTCACGAAAACGGTATAAGGTTTAGGGCGGGAATCAGTACAACGACGACCATTTTACGGCGACGACATCTTTTCACGACCTCTCTGACGTCAATTTCTCCTCCGAAAGCGAAAACGTGCAGTAATATTTCTTCTGTAGATGGGACCTACACAAGAAAAAATGAATTAAAAGAATACGGCGAATGAGAGTGGAATTGAGGGATTTACATGTTCTTTCTTTTTGCAAGAGAGTGTAATGGTAGATAACTAGTGTGAAGGTGGAACGACAAGCCTTCTGTCAGGTACTTAAATGTGACCTTCACAATACCTCGTGTATATGTAGATGCAAATGTAGGCGACAAATAACTAAGAAAATTCAGTTATGAGGAAAATTCCTTCACAGTGTATTGACGCTTGCACGGTCTCGGCAGTTAATACCACATACTGATATTAGTAACTTCGCACAGCAATGTACACTCTACCGTACACAGGGGGACTCACTTATTCTGGAGCAATACAGATATTGAGAAACGACTTTCACATATACGAGCGTATGACAGGAGCTTATGGAAGAACATTCAAATGCAAATGTTTGTAAATCTGTTTGATTTAACTGCTGTGGTTATCACTGCCTCGGCTTACAATCAACGTAAGGACTACATACACACACCCATGCCCGAGGGAGGACTCGAACCTCGGACAGGAAGCAACTGCGCACTCCGCAGCAAGGCGTCTTAGAGCTCTCGACTATTTCACCGCGGCTGGATGTAAGTACTGCTGGACGGTGCAGAACGTTAACAATTATTATTTTAAAGAATAAATTATGGTTTTATTTTATTTTTTAATAGGCACTCCATATTATTTAGAAAATAGTTACATTACAAGAAATTGCGAAGCGGATTTGACGCCTAAAATAAATAGAGCGCCAAGATAGCACGATTACGCTCTTCCTGAGGTTCACGCTTGTGTTTTTTGAAGTGAGGTAGCCGCGCGTTGCGTCTATTTCAAGCGTCATATTCGCTTCGCAATTTCTCCTAATAAATTTGACATTTTGAGATGCAACCAACACCACTATTTTGTGATTTTTCGTGCTATTTATTGCATAATAAAGAAAATGGTGTGTCCATTTAAAAAAACAAAAATTAATGTAGAAAATAATATGTTTACGTTTTGTAATGTCTCACATTATTCGATATCATATGATTATGCCTCACGTACGCACCAGCGAAACTAGTATTTGAGTACCTAATTTGGCTCCAGAGATATTTGCGATGAAAAGTTTTGGTGGGACACCTTGTATAAAGTGAGCGTTAAGACTTTCACCGCTCTGCCGTATTATTAGTCCGGGATATTTGTGGTTTGCAGACATCATATTCACTTGCGCTAGAGCAAGTCAGAACAGAGCTGTAGGCAGCTGACGCAGTTTGTTTTGAGTTACCAATGATATGTGATACAGTAGGTACTATTTCCGTGGTGAAGGTCGCCCAAAATTCTAATGCTCTGCTGCGAATGGTTAGTGCATATGGAGGCTAGATGCCAAAACTAATTTATTCTCTGGTCAAATTTCATTTCGTTTACATGACTTTTATAACAAGTCATCTTTCAATAGAAAGCTACTATTACGGTATTTCAGATCATTTCAGAACAGTCAATAAAGTACAACGAAAGGGTAGACGAAATGCTTCGGCCAGGTATTGGCCGCATGTTAGCAAGCCTCCAGGCCGAGGAAGGAACGCGCTGGCTAGTCACTCCGGTTTGGGCAGTCATCACGGACAGTCCCGCTGGCCAATGCGTTCGGTCATACAATAGAAGCTGATTGTATGAAAGTGCATTTTAACCTTGCACAAGCAACATAAATCATCAGTAGTAACTAGATACCGTGGAAATTAGAACACGATTAATTGTACGATTTCGTTGTGTCTACGTTATTAAATAAAATGGCTTCATTTCATTAATTTGTTTTAACAGAATAGTTCTTCACTAATTAACCTAACAGCCTTAACATCAAGAACCAAAGAGGTCCGTGCCGCGTTGTGCGCTGAGGACACAACTTGTGAAGAGAGCAGGTTGGTGAACGCTTTGCTTGGAGACTGTGCATTTCACTCACGGCGGTAGCGAGTACTGCACTTTCGTTACAACGGAATTCAGTTATTAGAAATCCGCGGCAACGCGGAGGAGGTCGTGAAAGGAGATAAAATGTGGGAGAAACTTTCAAACTACTATCTCTCTCTCTCTCTCTCTCTCTTTTTGCTGTCGGCATTAGACATTTGAGGGGTTCAGAGCACAAGTGACGTAACTCCATCTACGATAGTTTTGAGTAAGATGAACATTTATTAAGAAGTGTATAAAAATTATTAGTGTTAATAATTTATTTGTATTTATGAATACAGAACAAATGCACAAAATAAATGTATTAACAAAACAGAATGTCGTACAAAAAATGCGAGGGAAATTACTTGTAAATCAAAATTTTAAGGAGTTACGTAGTTCGTGCACTGAAGACTTTTATCAGTCGTCCATTGAAACTTCAAGAACACTTTGAATACAGGTTCGTCGTTTTCCTCATTCGAAATCTGATTTCGGAAATCTGAATGACGAGCCAGGCAAGTTCTTGAAGAATGCATGATACACAGAAGGAATAAATTTTAGAAGATCAAGCATATCTTATTTTTGTTGGTTGTCACAGTCCAGTTGCTCTTGTAAAGTCTTCCTTGTGTCACTGAAGTAAGGCTTTGCAGTGGTCTGCCTAACGTGTACTTACGAAAATCTACCTCATGAAATTCTTCACTTTGACGGAATCTTGATTTAAACCTCATGAAAAATGGCGCTGTCCTTTCAAACTGCATCCATCTGACTTGCAGCCAATTTAACGGATGCCCATCAGTAGCTCTTTTCCTTATCACTGTTGCTTTTTAGTTGAGGCAAAGTCGCCGTTCTTCATTATGCAAACATTGAATTGCTTTTTCTTTTACACCCTTGGATAATATCTACTCAATCACCAGCTGAGAAAATGTATTATTGTTCGCGACTGGCTAATTGAATCAGACCAAATTCTGCAAAATTAGGCAGATAGCTTTGGTCAGTTGTCATAAATTTGTGGTTTATCACATCCACTCTCATGTCTGGGTCTTGCACTAATTTCATCAAGGAAACGCAAATATTACAATTACTAATTATTATTGATGTGGCTTACCTGTCATATTATCATTCATACGAACATTTTCCTCACTGTTTGTTGGATATTCTGAAGAGCATTCCATAATATGGACACTACAAGAACCTTCACATTTCGTCTTCTACAAATGCACTTGGACATACGTACTTTGTGCTCGGAACAAAGGCGGGTAGCAGTTAAAGCAAAAACACTGTGACGCACTCTATGCATAGTTGATGAAATCTGAAAGAAACTTGCTAATAGATCGGAATTATATCTGTATCTCTTTTTTCAAACATCTCTGTAAGTCGTTTTCAACTACAAGTGGAGTTACGCCACTTGTACTCTGAACCCTTCATTTATGAGACGTGGTGGCCATTTCGTCGCGCTCGAAAATAACTTTGTCTTGATTACAATTACACTTTATTAAGGCGTTACGCGTTTCGACATATGTCATTATCAAAGGCTATAAAAAGACAATGATATTAATATTCCATCCAACACTTTGATAAAACATAACGAATAAGTAACGCCAAGTTTACACTCACCAACACTTGGTTAAAAAATACCCCACATCAGTATTCTTTAAAATGTAGAACTATAAACAATACCTCCTCTTACATATAGTAAAAATTTTTATATAAATTTGGTACTACTTTGATACTCTGTACTGAAGGTACTAAGTCAACATTGTAAGTGCATGATTTTATTTTATTCCCTTTAAGCTCTCTGCCCTCTGCACTCACAAACAACCATATATCTCCTCCCCATCACCTACACCCACTTTTCCTTTATGTAATGAAATATAAGTGAGAATTTGTATTTGTTGATAGTTATTTGTGATAAATGGAAGCATAATGCAATCTCGTATGTTAATGAAACCACCAACGAGTGAGTTTCGTAGGCAGTTGGTGCTTGCTCTTCCTTCGCAGCTCTTTTATGTATGCTTCACCCCTCCACCTGCCTTCCCTCACCAAACTCCCACATTCGCCCTTACCTGAATTCCGTAAAGAGAGTATTTTGGTGTTTGTCTGGCATGAAGATCTCAAACTATAGTGTAACAGAAATTTTTTTATATAACACTCTTCTAAAATTGAATAGTCTAAGAGAAAACATTTTTGTGTGCGGCTCCGTAGCACAGTGGTAGAGTGCCAGACTACAAATCCAAAGGTCCCGGATTCGATCCCCGTCAGGTCCTAGGATTTTTATCTCTCACTTTCCACTTCTTTCACCTCTGGCAGTATTTGTCATGTGAAAAATGCCGAGTAGCACCGTGGTTCGGAACCCACGTTAAACTGTAGGTCCCCCTACAACTGGCTGGGTAAGTCAGTTCGAAGGTCGGAGGAAGGCAACGGCATACCACCTCCAAACAGGGCCATGCCTAGTAAAGCACTGTGGTGTTCAAACCAATCTTCGGATTGTTGACTGCTTTACATTAATCAGTGATTATAAAATTTTTACACTGCATCCATTTAAAAATGTATAATTTAACAGAAAATAATTTTTGTACAGAACTAAACTATAAATATATCATAACGGTTTGTCATGATGGGGGGCGATCTTTAAATCAATTTAAGACAATTGAAGACAAGATCCATGATCGATTTTTATTTATTAATGTGTTTACCGGTTTCGGCAGTTTAACTGTCATGTTCGGATCTGCTACTGAACACAAAATCACACTCAAAATGTAATAATACAGCACGACATTCATGTATTTCATGCACAACACAGACGGTTCTATCGAGATATTTTATTACTTGGGACGTTATTTTGCTGATAGTTAACGCTGTCAGATCAATCAATGCTAGCATGATCTTCGCCACTGCACATAGGACAAGACAATTCACTGCTGAAATAAAAGGAAACACACTCACGCTCACACTGACAGCCACGTGCAGACGGCAACGTACCGCAGCGTTCATGATGGACAGATTGATGCCTCTGAAGTGGCTACACGCCGTACCAAGCGGCAAAACTACGCACTAGAAACATGTTGTTCATCAACAACATTGCTGCTTTAAGGCCTGATACACAAAACACAGTATAAATCAGATTTCGAAACATTGTTATCGACGCACAACACTGGGAATGAAATGGCTAAGAAATCACAAATTGAAAAAGCTCATATACAACCAGTCCTTATATGAGTGTAACAATTTGTTCGATATAGAAGTACGTCGTTAAAAATGTTTGGCGGATTTTCCACTTAGTCACTGACTGTTAAACAGACTTCAGTATGCATTTGACCATCCTACAGAGTTACTCTGGGGTGAATTGCAAACACTTACCTATGGCATATATCTGTGACACTGATAGATTTAAGGGGATTTTTTAAATTCTGTTTTGATGAGTGTACTTGTTACTTATTCGTTATGGTTTATCAAAGTGCTGGATGAAATAGTAATACCATTGTCTATTTATAGCCTTTGATAAACACGCATGTCGAAACCCATAAGGCCTTAATAAACTGCAATTGTGGTCCAGACAGTTAAACATATTTTCAGGTGCTCTCCCTCCTGCCGTAAGTTTATTGCAGAAAACCGTAAATATTAATGTCACACAGCGCGTTATACCGTGCAGATCTCAGCGTTGTGTAGTCCTGGAAAATGAAAAAATAACACCACGAGTTTGTCGAGCATGCAGGACATTTTACTGACGCATACATGAGTACGTATAACGACACACGATCAGACAGGCAGAGCCATACGCACGTGAATACAGCCACCATTGCGTGAGCACTGTCGACGCTAGTACCGTGTACATCCAACTTTTGCATTAATACAAGCTGTAATCCTCCCATGGTCATGATCGTGGTGGTGCCGAATGTAGTCATGCAGAATGGCTGCCACACAGTTCCCACCTGGTGCCTCAGTTGGGCCACATTTCGTGCCGCTCATGCAGACCTTCCAACATGACGTTCCATTCGGTCCAAAACATTCTATCTGCGGAGAATAATGGGGAGGGTAGTTGACGTATACCTAGAACAGTACGTTGGGTTGTACGGGATACGTGTAGACGTGCATTGTCCTGTTTGAAAAACATATCGCCTTGTTGGTGCATAAAAGGTGCCAATACAGGTTTAATGATGGTTTCTCTGCACCGTGCACTGTTCAATTTTCTCTCGACCGTTACCAGAGGAGAACGGCCAGTGCAGGGTATGGCTGCCCACACCATGATGCCAGGTGTCGGCCTAAAACAACACATACGGTCGCAAAAGACACATAAAGATTCATTTTATACTCCCCTCTTGCTGCTTCCCTCTGGTCAGGTATGTTTATTTCACCCCTGTCTATTAATCTCTGACAGGGCGGAGAAGAACAATAGAACCTATCATCTTTGGTCACTTCTTTTAAGAACCGCCAATAGACTCGGACGTGGTGATGCCGTTCTTCTTCTTCAAAATGTTCAAATTTTTGTTAAGCTTAAGGGACTTAACTGCGGGGTCATCAGTCTCTAAACGTACAAACTACTTATGAACTACCTTATACTAAAGACGACACAAACATCCATGTCCAAGTGGGGATTCGAGCCCCCGACCGTAGCGGCCGTGCAGACTGTAAGTGGCGCGCCGCAGACCGCTCGGACACTGCGGCCGGCGTTCTTCTTCTTCTTCTTCTTCTTCACTGCAGAACTGATGTGAGTTGGGCATTGTTTATTTAAAAAAATTACTTAAAGAAAACTTTGTGGAATCATTTAATAGAATTATTTTCTCCTATTTTTTCTCAGTAATTCTGTGTCATGAATAACTGTAATTTGGCTTCCATTTTGACACCCTGGATCTTTCGCCACCATTACATCAGCTATACTTTCTCGATCATCAATTTGGGGCAATAGAACCTGCAATATTCTTTTATCTCCCAAGATCGATTCTTACTATTATTTTTACGTAAATGCTGCTGCCCGCGGAAGCATTTAGTTGCTTTTGTAATGCACGGTGTTTGGTACAGATCAGGTTTTGTTGAGAATGGTATCAAAGTATTTTTAATTACGACTAATTGATGTCTATTTCAGCCTGTCTCCAGAGTTAAGTTACATTATAAAATCAGCATTTATATGGAGTAGGTAGCAGATTGTCGTATTTTTATATGTCTTTATCTACCAAAACCCCATTTATCAAAAAACTTGTCGATTAGCACTCTTTAAAATACATTTATATCCTTATCACAATTTTGCATTCTATTTGTTATCAGATCTGTCATTTGACAAATTAGATTACGTGGGAATTTTTGTTGATTTATTTTCGTCCCGTTATGTCGCTTATCAGGTAACGACATAGACCTTGTTTGCCTCGCGAACACTCAAGTTTTTCGCGCTCCCCTGCACGACACCACACACGCGTACGACTGTCATTGGCATCGAGGCAGCAGCGACTCTCATCACTGAAAACGAAACGTGTCCATTCGTCCCTTCATAAGCGCATACCGTGATACCACTGGAGGCGGGCTGAACGATGCTTTTCCATCAGGACAATACCCGTCCACATGTATCCTTTACCACTCTACGCGCCCTTCAAGGTGTACGTCAACTGCCCTAGCTAGCACGATCCCCAGATCTGTCCCTGTCCCTGTAGGGGACCGCATCAAACGTCATGTTGGGCGGTCTGCATGAGCGGTACGAAATGTGGCCCAACTGAAGCACCATGGCAGACCATTCTACAGGATCTCATTCGGCATCTCTACGGTCGTCTCCATGACGAATTACAGCTTACATTCCTGAAAAAGTAGAATATACATGGTACTAACGGCGACATTGGACACGATCTGCTGGATGTACTCAAGTGCGTATGGCTCTGCCTGTGTGACTGTGTACTGTACACATCCTCAAGAATCTGTCACTACAGTTTCTCTCTGCTGGGTCGAAGAATTCATAGTGCTCCTTTTTCATATTCCGTGAGTGTATTTAGCGTTCGATGCTGCCTTGTACTCCCTTGATAGGCAGTCTGAGACGACGATACACAGAGAACAGACAGCACGCGCCGTCTCCGCGACATTTGGCGGCGGAATAAGCGGCACGTCTGTTGACACTCTGCGCGCGGCTCTAGGCTTATCACCGCATGGCACCTGCTCTGACACAGCTGAGGCGGCGCGCGCCAGCTACCGTGCTGCAGTGGCGCACTGCCTTGTGTGGCTCCGAGTTGCATCTTCACTGCAGAGCGCGGTACTGCCAATGGTGTTCACGGGCACAACACTAGTTTCCAATGGCGGCTGCTGTGTAAGACTGTAGGGTGACCAGAAGCAGTCGTCTGAAAAGGAGGACAAACAGCTTCAAAAAGGAGGGAAAAAAAGACGCATAAAACACATAATCAAATTTAACAAACAACTTTATTATTAACCCTCCGTCGGGTGCAGTCGGCCTCACAGGCCAGCAAAACACATTTTTGATTTCCGTGCTTAACACTGGTGGTCCAGCGGCCCGCCTCTCCGTTTACTCGCGTAACTTTGGGAACCTCATACAGTGCCGATCCGCAGGCTGCCGTCGATTTCCACGCGGGGCATTGGGAACTCCTTGTGCCTCACAGGCCGTCTGCGCCCGATTACGTTATAGTTTTGAAAGTGAGATTTTTCAAGATATTTTTATTTTATTACTTAATTTCATTCAAACTAAGTCTATCCTCTGTGATTCTCGCCGTTATCTTCGGAAAAAAAAGACTCTGACGACCCTGGCCCTTCTGACTGAGTGCGCCTGATCGAGTTCTAATTACAGTTTTCCTATCCATATTTTCTGCTGAAATATCCAGAGAAGTATATTATGCTTCTAAGCCAACGATCGTGTGGAAATAATGCGCCTCCTCGAGGACGAAACTGCTGAAGATCCAGCCGCGCTCGAACATTTAGTCGATGAGAGTGACACCCACTCTCAGGGTGAGGTAGGAGAAGGCAAGGAGGACTCAGCAGCTGAACAGGAAGTTTAGGGAATAGTTCGGGATTATGAAGAAGAGAAGAAAATATGTGATGAGTTTTTATCTTGGAAAGGATAAGACGACGAAGTAGTCTAAGTAGACGCCTTCTGCTTTTCAGATCATCATTACACAACATTCAGTGTAAAAGATATTGCTACAAATGACGCCACCAATTGCAAAACCTCTTGTCATCAACTTGTAACTAGACACTTTAGCCTGCGAAGTATGCTATGAATTTATGTGGAATGTCGATTCGGCTGCAAACTCGACTGAAAATAATTTTACCCCACAAGGAACGGGAAAGTTCTTCCACATTACCTACCAAACGGCTAAAACGTCGATCATGCGTAGCTGAAACAAGAGTTAGGAGGATGAAGAATTAGGAATGTTCAGCTTGTCATCAACCAATCTGCTTGAGCGACGTATACGTTCTGTGCCTTACCTGTGCTTCAGCTGTTGATTTGGGAGATATAGCATCAGTTTTTGGCTGCAGATGTGGCAAGAAAAGATGATTACATATCAGAATAGACTGCTTAATATCCTTTAAAATAACTTCATTACCAATTTTTAATACTCTTTGTGGGAAATTGGTAATTTTGGTTACTTTAGTTTAAGGTGTATTCTGTTCAATAAATCCATTATTATGCTTTGAGTTTGCTGTAATTCCTTCCTTTAGATTTCAAGACTAGCCAACACGCATTTTGAATTTGATTTAACATGGCGGAGCTAGTCCACAAAATATTTGGGTGGCCTCTCAGGCCGGGTGCGCCTGATTTTGTTTCATCTGGAGGTGCGCCCGACGGCGGGTTAATGCACAAAACATACTTATCGGCGTGTTCAGACAACCAATATCAATGCGACTTTACGTTTTGCCGCTTTGTAAATAATTCGAGGTTAAGTTTTACTTATGGCGGCGGCTTCGTGTTGTAATGTTGGTAACGAAATATATCGAAGACATGGCTTCTTAACGAGGTATTTGTATATCGAACCAAGTATTTCATTCATGTAGTGACTGGTTCCCGATGTACATACATACAAAGGCCTTCTCCGCGAACCGCCCAAAGGTGTGAGGCGGAGGGTACTCATTACCACTACTATTTACTAGCTTTCCTGTTCCATCCCCATATAGAACCAGGGAAAAACGAATGTTTGGAGGCATCCGTATGAGCCCTAATCGTTCTAATCTTATCCTTGTGGTATTTACGCGAATTCTAGGTTGGCGGCAATAGAATTGTTCTGCAAACCGCCTCATATTTCGGCCATACAAATGTCTTCAACAGTGCTTCTCGAAAAGAACGTCGCCATCCCTCCAGCGACTCCCATTTGAGTTCCCTAAGCATTTCGGTAACACTCGCGCACACTAGGTTTGTAACTGGTATATTCCATCAATGCGATGACACAAGCTCTGTTGCGCCCGCTTTAATCAGCTTTTCCGCATGCGTAAGTTGCATTACGTCATATCTTTGTGGGTCAAATACACGCGGATGTAATACAGAGTGAAATCTTTTCTCTCTGTTGTGAACTACATATGTTGCATGTTTACGTTTATGTCACGAGGCACTCGCACATTGCCGCGTATTGTTAAACCTTGCAACCGCACGAGACACTATAATCTGTTCTGTCCTTCTCAAATCGCCCCACCTAACCGCTGTTTTCAGTATAATTTATCGAAAGCCTTTAATCATTCGTAGAATTTCTCATAATTAATTGTAAATCAATTAATGACACATTGGCAGTAAAAGCCGTCAGAAGTTTCCACCATAACATATTTTTGGAAACATTTTTGTTTCACTTATGGGAAACAGCACTCTTATTTAAATTTATGTATAAAAGAACAGTCTAGAGTGCAAAACCTTTTTTTTTTTTTCGACTAGTTTTGGTCTTATTTAAACCATCACCAGGAAATTAAGCTCCATTGATGTTGTGGAGCTTAATTTCCTGAAGATGGTTTAAATAAGGCCGAAACTAGTCGAAAAAAGTATTTTTTTTTTCACTGTAGACTGTTCCTTATATATAAATTTCCATCATAAATTGTATTATTATGACCGGTCATGTGCGGTAAGGCTGAGTGGTTACAATCGGGACCCTGGTTGTCAGAAGAAATTTTTAGCTGGGTGTAGTTTAAAAATTGTTTACAAGGATAGTAACTAGACAAACCAGTTCTTTCGATAAATCCCTGACCGAGGTTTCAACATCAGTAATACTAATTTCTTCAGAAGGTCCTGGTTATTTCAAATAGTGCTTACCGTGCATTCATTTATCGTACGGGAAAATAAGCACAGAATATAATATAAGGCTGTTGTCACAAACATTTTTACATTGTTTACAATGAATCCGTAACTATTAAAATGTACATGATCCTCACGTAAGTGGGCGTTTGCCATTTATTTGTCATTACGAGCAATTTTTGTTCATGTGTGCTAATGCTTGGTTGTCTGTTGGTGTTCAGTATGTGAAAGTTAGTGAAGCAAGTTGGTGATGATTTGTTTACTGCTGTGTGGTACGTATCGCGATGCTAGCAGTTCACATGATGTAGATGAGACAATTAATTCTTCTAACTGGGGAGTTATCAAAAATGGGGTCCTACAAGGTTCGGTCTTGGATCCTTTGCTGTTCTTAATATATATTAATGACTTGCAATTCTACATACACGAAGATGCTAAGCTAGTACTTTTTGCTGATGATACAAGTGTAGCTATCACACCTGAAAAACAGGAATTAACTGATGAAATTGTAAATGATATCTTCCAGAAAGTTATTAATTGGTTCTCTACAAATGGACTCTCATTAACTTTGATAAAACGCAGTATATACAGTTTCATACAGTAAATGGCATGACACCATTAGTAAATTCAGACTTTGAACATAAATCTGTAGCTAAGGTAGAATATTCAAAATTTTTAGGTGTTTGCATTGACGAGGGACTGAATTGGAAGAAACATATTGAAGATCTCCTGAAACGTCTGAGGTCAGCTACTTATGCTATCAGAGTCATTGCAAAATTTGGTGATATACATCTCAGTAAATTAGCTTACTACGCCTATTTTCATTCACTGCTTTCATATGGGATCATATTATTAAAACTCCGACCCAATTCAAAAGTAATAGCAGTGTGCATAGCTACAACACTAGGAGAAAGGATGATATTCACTATTCAAGGTTAAATCTAACTTTGGCTCAGAAGGGGGTGAATTATGCTGCCACAAAAGTCTTTGCTCACTTACCAAGTAGCATCAAAAGTCTGACAGATAGCCAACTAGTGTTTAAAAAGAAATTAAAGGAATTTCTGAATGGCAACTCCTTCTACAATGTAGATGAATTTTTAGTTGAAACTTAAAAAAAAAAAAAAAATAAAAAAAAAAATAAAAAATCCTTACAATATTGATTGTCAAGTATAGACAACATTTACTAAACTGACACGTTCCACATCATTACGAAATGTCGTATATATGATCTATGGAACAAGTATTAATCTAATCTAATCTAGCGACGGCCGTCCACACGCGGGTCGATTGGCACTCGTCACGGGCGCGATTTTCCTTCAGTCAGACTTTCGACAGGGAGCTACAAAACGGTGTTGCTTATTTCCTCCAATAATTACCCTGTCAGAGTTCTTGTGATGAGGGGGCCGCTGTGATGTGTTACTGGTACCGGTGCTAGAAAAGGACGACACAAAGA
This sequence comes from Locusta migratoria, assembly GCA_026315105.1. Taxonomy (NCBI): domain Eukaryota; kingdom Metazoa; phylum Arthropoda; class Insecta; order Orthoptera; family Acrididae; genus Locusta; species Locusta migratoria. The sequence continues at coordinate 153,296,807 of CM048749.1, forward strand.
GTGTTACGGTTGCATCCATGCATAGAGCCGAATATTCATCGGTTGTTCGTTGGTGCTAGAAAACTGCAAGAGAATGATACAAAATTTTTAGCATTTTACAAAGTATAAATAAAATTGGCTTGAGAAAATGGGATATGCCCGAAACTAGTCGCCAATATAACAAGTAAATAAACATCAGCAGCTCTGGTTGAGACATAAAAAAGGTCTTTTCTAGATTATTTACTAGCTGTAAGAGACGACATACTGAAAATATTTATATATGTTGTAAAAAAGGTAAAGCGTCAACAATGCGAAGAATGATTTGAACACCACAGTGCTTTACGAGGCGTGGTTCTGTTTGGAGGTGGTATGCCGTTGCCTTCCTCCGACCTCCGAACTGACTTACCCAGCCAGTTATAGGGGGACCTTCAGTTTAACGTGGGATCCAAACCACGGTGCTACTCTATATTGTTATTAGAAACACTGCCATAGGCGAAAGAAGTGGAAAGTTACAGATAGAAATCCCAGGACTTGGCGGGGATCGAAAGGTCGCGGGTTCGATCTCCGCCAGATCCTGTCATTTTCCACTTCTTTCACCTTTGGCAGTATTGCTCATGTGAAAAATACCAAGTAGCACCTTGGTTCGGAACCCACGTTAAACTGTAGGTCCCCCTATAACTGGATGTGTAAGTCAGTTCGAACGTCGGAGGAAGGCAACGGCATACCACCTACAAACAGGACCATGCCTAGTAAAGCACTGTGGTATTCAAAGCAATCTTCGGATTGTTGCCTGCTTTACCTTTTTATATATAATATACTTATCTATTTATTAAAAGTTCATAACAGTGATTGCGTTTAGTGCTCGTGGGCTCGAAAGTTTTCTATGCACTGGAAATACAGAAAAAAGTACATGGTAAAATTACCTCCATGACGTACGATCCGCTCGTCACCCTCGAACTTTCCCGTGCACTGCCGATCGCAGACGATTACGAGACGCTTCCACACGTTTACGAGACGCTTTAAAAAAATGTTACAAATGTTTGTATAGTCTATGGGACTTAAGTACGGGGTCATCAGTCCCTAAACTTCTTATGAACTAACTAAGACTAAGGACGGCACAAATATCGATGCCCGAGGGAGGATTCGAACCCCCGACCGTAGTGGCCGTGCAGACCGTGACTGAAGCGCCTCAGTCCCCTCGGCCACCGCGGTCGGCGGGACGCTTTCAATTCGACCTGTTGGCGGCCTCTCAGTTAGTTACGTGGGCAGGTGCATGGGGACGGAATCGCGTCGATGACGAGTCGCAGCAGCGACGAGTGCGAATCGACCTGTGTTCGGACGGCATGAGGCTGTTTGAGGCCCCAGGCGTCGGCAAACCAAAATGAAGCCCTATCGTCCACTTGGAAATACATGTACTGTTATAAATTTTGAGATTTGGTCCCCCCCCCCCTCCGCAGTACAAGAGTCACGGGACAATCTGAAAAAATAGCTTTCGAGATTTGGAGCCCCCCCTCCCCCCCCCCACCCACCCAGAACAAGAGGCCCAAGGCGCTCTCTCAAAAAAAAAATTGTAGGCCCCTAAGACGAGAGGCCTGGGGTGACCGGCACCGGCTCCCCCCCCCCTCCCCCTAGTTCTCTAGTTCCACATTGATCAGACTTAAATTATATTTCATATAATTCAATATATGTCACAATGTACATTACCTATTGTCTCTAGTCCCAACATCATAATGACGAAAGAATTGCTTAGCCTTGGAAAAAACACGGTAAAACGAAATGTAGCAGGAACATATACAATAGCGTGTGATTGTGGCCAACAGTTCATTGGGCAATCGGAACGCACTATATCAAAACGCTGCGTGCGTCAGCAAGTGCCACAAGAACTGACAGCTATATCGGCAGCAGGAGAGCTTAACCTCAAGGAAGGCCGATCCTTTGACTTCCACGACAACAGGCTATTTGGACAGCGTAATTAAGCAATGATTGGAACTGCGAATTGACAGAACCTGATCAATTAGTGACGAACGGTATCAACTAATTGCTTCGTGGAATTTCTCGATAGAGGCTTTGCGGAGAAAGCCGGCCCAACACAGACGAAGTAGCACAGAAGGATTTAGAATATCGACACGCAGATGCGAAAGGCGCACCCGCCCATCCACACATCTGCAAGCTCGACCCCTTCCCGTTCACTGTCAGCCAGAAAATGCGGAGGGCGGACGCTGCTAGAATTCACAGCGTCCGCCTTTCTGGACGATTTACCAAAAGATTAAGGGTACAATACTCCTAGCCGGCCGCGGTGACCGAGGAGACTGAGGCGCTTCAGTCACGGTCTGCACGGCCACTACGGTCGGGGGTTCGAATCCCCCCTCGGGCATGGATATTTGTGCCGTCTTTAGTATAAGGTAGTTCATAAGTAGTTTGTAAGTTTAGGGACTGAAGACCCCATAGTTAAGTCCCATAAGCTTAACAAACATTTGAACATTTTTGAATACTCCTAGAAACGACGCGGTATTTTATACCCTACCTCCTACTTTGAAACCGCGATGAGTACCAGTTGCGGTTTTCTGTACTAACACCTCTTCATATTTACTATTCATATTGAAACATCCTCTATGGTCACTGATGAGTTGAAAAATATGATCATTTCCTTTAACGGGGCCACACCCTACCTATCTAACCCGTGTTAATTCAGGCAAGTATTTGAGGCATTTCTGAAAAGAAAGAAAAAAAAAAACCTCTTTGATGTAGGACCTTAATATTTTTACTGTGTGTTATATGGTGCTAATACAGTCAATTGTACTAAAATATACTTTATCCAATTTATAGTTTTAAAGAAATACTTTTTTTTAAATTTGTTAACAAAAATATTGTGTTTTATCCGCAGAAAATATTTTTGTGAACTTCCTAATGTGGGAATACTACTGAATGTAGTGCCAGAGATGGCTTTTTATGTTATGCAGAGTCTCTGAAAATTTCATTCATTGATCTACGATAGGTTCTGATATAATTGGGCATATGTACTGAAAGTTTTAGTTTGCGGCAAATTTACTTTAAAGAAAAAACTTTTGAAATTTGTTACTTACAGTTAATTAAAATTGTCCTGCTGCATATGATGGCACTTCTTTGGCCTCTAACAGGTCTTCCAGCTTCTTTTTCACCTTCTTTCCTGGATGTTTGTCTTGCTTTTTTGGCCATGTTAGATGCAGACCTGTCCGCATTGCCTATCCTCATTTTAAAAGCCCACTGATCATATTTTCACCAGGATTAATTCCCAGCTTTTTCAGTACCCAACGAATATTACCACAACTGAATGTAATCACAGGATCATGAGCTCCTTGTTTCATAGTATACATTCCTACAAATACAGTTTTAGGAAAGCGCTTCCAAATTATCCTGTTGAAAAATTCATTTGGGTTCTGTGTCTGTCCATGCAGACATTTCCTTAAAAGGTCAGGACAAGCAAAGTCCCTGAAAATCGGTTTAATTGCTGAAATAACAACAGCAGGAAGAGAATGCTGGTGAGAATAAGATTGTCCAGTTGCCTGAGCCCTATTATATTTGCACCACGAATTTTCTCCTGATGGTCACAATGCATGACGTGGCTTATCGTCAGTAGAGGACTTATGGAAGAATATGGCCCAAACATCTCTCTTCATTGCCTCTAGATTTTTTTTATTTCTCGTAGTTACCTGCCCATAGTAACGTAAGTATGACAACTACTCGCAATGACGAACAAAACTAACCGCGTGTTTGAAAACGGGTTGTTTACAAACAGCAGAAAGAAAAGAATACCGACCGTTGCATTCCAAGAGAAACCAACACACTCGTGAGTGTGCAATATTATATATATAACGTGAAGTGCAGGGGATATAAAGATCTACAATATATGCAGAAAATTGGGTGACAGAAAAGTTGACGCGTTATATAAACACATGTAGGTAGGAAAATGCTCGGAAAAAAAATCAGCAAAATCCTTATCAGAGTACTTAAGTGAAACATTAATCTATGGATATATAGTAAAGCCGAAAATCTATTTTTTTCCGACCTGAAGTACGGTGTGGTCCCCTTAACATAGTGTTAAAAAAGGAAAGGAAAAACCACAAGTTCTTCCAAATGGATTCGACAAACAGAAAGACGGGACGCAAATAACTCTGACGCCGGTGGGTTCCAGAATTTTGGAACATTATATATGTTAATCTGTTATTTCTCGAGACCGCAAAAACCCTCGAATACAACGATAGTGTGATACCCAGCTCGCTCTTTCCGTTCACGAGGCACGGAAAGCAGTAAATACAAGTTCCCAGGTAGATGCCCTGTCTCATGACTTACGCAAGGCGTCATATACGATTCGTCATTGTCATCTAGGAACGATACACGAGCGTACGGAATATGATTTCACTGTAGATTTTCTGGATAGGAGAACACGGCATACCAATCGACAGTACTCTTCTGATGAGTAATTAATTTCAGTCATGCCGAGGGGACTACTTGTTTTCATAATATACATAAATGGCCTAGTAGTCAACAGAAGAAGTTGAATGAGGCTATTCTTGTGAAATGCAGGGAACTCTGCTAGATTACGACGATTGTCATCCAACATGAACAAATACAAGGCTTTGCGAATACAAGGAAAGAAAGATCATTTATTGTGGGACTATAGAATTAAAGCAAAATCAATGGAAGCAGTTACTTCAGTAAAATGCTGTAGCACAAGGACGTTTGCATGTATGAAAAAATTGTTTGAAAAGTCTTGGTCGCAATTAGCTTTATTTCATGATGCGTTTCGAGAACATCATCATCAGAAAAAGATTTTAAAAAACGATGGGAATTACACCATCTTGGTATAGATGCCTGATTACAAATTTAAAATACCATCATGGATGTCTGGTGACACCTTCACCAGACATCCATGATGGTATTTTAAATTTGTAATCAGGCATCTATACCAAGATGGTGTAATTCCTATCGTTTTTTTAAATCTTTTTCTGATGATGATGTTCTCGAAACGCGTCATGAAATAAAGCTAATTGCGACCAAGACTTTTCAAACAATTTTTTCATACATGCCAACGTAAGGTCGCGTGTCCACAAGAATGGAAGGTTTTATGAACCAAGTGATAAACAAGGACGTTTGGAAGTGTAACAACCGCATTAAATTAATTGTCTCAGACTGACAATGATTGGAAAGATAATCACGAAGTATAGTCCATTAACAAAGAAAGACGTTTACTAATCACTTGTACGATGAATCGCTGAATGTGTTGTAAGAGGTAGAATCGAGAACTGCTTCACCCATTCGGCTTATATATATATATATATATATATATATATATATATATATATATATATATATATATATATATGTGTGTGTGTGTGTGTGTGTGTGTGTGTGTGTGTATGTATATATAATATTTGTTGATGTCTGAGGAAGTTTTTAAAGAAGGGAAAAACGATTTGAGCGAATTTGATGAAATTTTGTATGTTTGAATGGTTCCTGGATACCTTAGATTCATATTGAAGTCCGATATTTGATGCTAAGACCCGAAAAAATTACAATGGATGTTTTTACATGGACGTGGTCACTTAGGATTACATTCGTATTTTATGTGCTGCCATACCGTTCATCTGATTGCGATAAAATAAAAACGATTACGGTTTCCATAAATTTTCGTATGGTGGATCGTGGTGAGTACTTTACTGATGTTATGGAAGTCGACAAAATGTCAAAAAATATGGTTTTCTTCCGATATTATTGACCTTCAAACCGAGGGGAAGAACACCCTACATAAGGTTCCGTACAGTACACAGTGAATGGTACATTACTGCAGACTTAGACACTGTGTGACCAATTACCGTGCGTGAGAGAGGACTTCAACCACTGACGGGAGTGGCAACACAATCTGCGTAATGGCCCCTTAGACCGCGCAGCCCACATTGACTGACAGAATGTATCTATATAAAGAAAACGAGTAACTAGATGTGTTGCTCAGCGCAAAATACGCACTGGTTGCATCGATAAACATGGACACTGCACGTCGTATTTAAAAGAGCTACAGTAAAGAGTGCAATAATTGTAAAAAACGTCTTTCTCTGTACATGACTTACATAACGAGCGCTTATGGGCAGAAGGCACCGTGCGGTATACTGAAGTTTGTGTCGGTCCGGCGCTCGCGCGCATGTGTCGTATAGGGTAACACGACCGCTCGCTATTACCGGTTCGACACAAACTTTCTCATGGTGGCATTAAATTGCACAGCAGCTGCTGATTCATATTCGTAATTACCAATGAATCTCTTGAGTTTAATTTGACAGCTGTAGTCGCCGCAACGCCGCTTCCTTCAGACCTGCATTCTCGGGCTTTCGCATAGCTCTCCTTCGATAAACATTGACACTGTATATCGCATTTAAGTGAACCATAGCAACTCTTGCGACAACGGTAGCAAACCCGTCTCCCAGTGCGGGCTTATATAGTGGAATGTACGAGCATTCGTGAGTACCAGGCAAAGTGCGACGTATGGTTGTTTCTGTCGTTCCAACTGCGACGGAATACCCGTACGCACTGAAGCGCCTTGCTACTGTAAGCGCGGCCGTTCCACGTCGAAGTTTAGAATCCTCCCGGGGGCATGAGTGTGTGTGTTGTTCTTAGGATATGTTACTTAAGTTGTTTGTCAGTTTAGGGACCGATGACCCCTGAAGTAAAGTCCCGTATCTTAACAAACAATTGAACATTTTTGTTTCAGCATTTGCAGCATGAATGTTCATGCGCTACCATTAAATTATATAGTTTATGTTGATACATATTAGCAATTTCTTATGGTGCATGGCAAAGTGTACTTTACGTACTGTCCGCATACCGACAAAATCTAAAATTCTCCCAAGGTTGATGAAATTTTCCACAAGTGAGCCTCAAGACAGGAGGAATATCACTGTCTACATGAAATTTCGTGTGGAGAATGGTGAGAGGTTATCTCAATTACAGACATCCATGCCAACTTACAATGTTTTCGGATTTTAAAGAAATTTTGTGTAGGTGAAAACGTATCATCACTGAAAACAAAACATTTCACATTGTGTAAGGTGGAGGTTAAGTTACTTCGCTCAGTTTTACTAGTTACCATGAAAGTAATCTCATGATCGTATATTTTCTTGAAGTGGGTACATGGTACATGGCAAATGGTTCACTGTAGTAAGTGTTTGTTTGATTAATTACCACGGAAGTTGACAGACATACTCACGTCTTAAAACAAAAATGGTCAAATGTTTGTAGAACTTATGGGACTTAACTACGGGGTCATCAGTCCCTAAGCTTACAAACTACTTACCAACTAGCTAACACTAAGGACGGCACAAATATCCATGCCCGAGGGGGGATTCGAACCCCCGACCGCAGTGGCCGTGCAGACCGTGACTGGAGCGCCTTAGTCCCCTCGGCCACCGCGTCCGGCTAAAACAATTAGAGTACCAGTGAGATATCATACACAATATATGGTGACATATTTTATTAAGATATTGGTAACAGTCGCAATTTGTATGTCACTCAGGATGATATTTTACTGTCTCAAAATTTTACTTGCGGAGTACATAGTGTTTACTTTGAGTGAGGCACCATGGAGCTGTCATAATAGCGAAAACGTCATTCTCTCTGCCCTCTAATGTGGTATTGGATCACTTCTGATGGCCATTACACCTGCGTGGCATAGACAGCATGAGGGTATCAATGGATATTTGACCATTCGTCCATGACTGCAATATCCAGCTCTGCCACCGTTGGGAAGGTGCTGGTCTTGCTGCAATACATCAGCCAAGTGCATTCCAGACATGCTCTGTCGAATTCAATTTGGTGAACAAGTTGGCCACTCCTTTCGTTCAAGTCTCTCAGCTTCAAGCATGTCGTCCACCATTACATCTGTGTTGTGACGAGCGTTATCGGAGGTTCGAGTCCTCCCTGGGCATGGGTGAGTGTTGTTGTCCTTAGGTTTGTTTACCTTAGTTTATGCAGTTTGTAGGCTACGGGCTGATGACACGCAGTTTGGTCCGATACGTTTACAAAGATTTGACCATTTTGAGCGTTATCGTCCACGAGAAGTAACCCATCTCCTATGTCACAAGCGTGGGGCACAAGAAAAAGCCGAAGGGTCATGTATCACCTGTATCACGTGTCAAAGCGTTATTCTGACCGACATATAGGTCCGTACGTTCACCAATACTGATTCCTGCCCACATAATTCGTTAATCACTATCAAATGACGATGTTTCCTGCACATATGTAGGACTGTTCAGCCTTCCACGTTCTCTCCAGATGAGGGAACGTCGATTATCTGGCGGAACAAAAGATCTGGACTCTTATGTGAACCGAGAGCGGCGCCATTTGTTAAGACTCCAATCCTGATGTTCCTCCGTCTAGTTTCCACGAGCTAAACCGTGTTGTGATTTTAATGGGACTTACACCATAGGTCTGTGAGCGTAGAGGCCACATTCCCAAAAGCGATATCAGTCTTTGTGTTGATATTGCGCGTCCTGTTGCTGCCTGGAGTGCGTGTTGTCGATGAGTTGCATTGGCTGTCTTCCCTTTTAAAGGTTTTTGTTGTCTGCAATCGCATCCACGTACTAAAAATTACACTGTGGGACACTCCAATAGCAGCAGCCACCTCCCTCTACCCCGCTTACAATCCTCCTATGGATTTCCATGCCGTAGATTCGGATAAGTCAAGTTTTTGTTGCTTTCATCTTCCTGCTCACTACACTATCTGAAGCGAAAACAAGTCAACTCGAACACCCTCTTCAGCAACTTTCTGTTGCCCTAATGTTGTAGTCTCCACTCCGTAGAACCGACAGTCGGCGTCGAACCATTTTAGCTCATTCTCCAAATGACAATATTTCAGAACCTCGATATCTCAACTGATCCCCTAATAGTTTGACCAATGTATATGAGCTTTCCTAGATTGGGGAGTGTAGGTAGGAGATGAATAAAGGAGGCGGAATGGAGGAGAAATGGAAGAAATGAGTCGACAATGAGGAGTTAGAAATGAATAATAAGATGAGAGAGGGAAAGATTAATGGAAAGAGAGGAGTGGACGGGATATGGACACCAAGAGTATAGAATAATATGCGTGTTTTTTGTTAGTTCTTGAATATTGCTCATCAGTTTAGTCTACGCACTAGACAGCATTGATTGTTGTGATAAATGACCGACGGAGAACAGCAAGCTTCTACATAGGTCCCTTTACTAAGCTCGGTCAACTCCAGTGGCAGACACTGTATGAGAGAAGTGATGCACGACGGTATCGTCTTCGGTATAATCTCGAGAGGATACGCTCCTAGAACAGCCATCAGATATACTGCTTCATGAAAAGACCCTGAGAATCAAATCAAAAAGATTAGTGCCCTCACGGATGCATACCTACAGACCTTTTACCGCTAGACACCGTGAGTTGGCTTTCACAATACAGATGTAGACATACTGTGTCCTACAATGCAATACAACAGCAACTCAGGGAGGCAACGATTCAATCTTAGTGGCGCCCTATGTTGTGTCACACATCCAGTGTTTCCCATAATTTACAGCCTTTTGGGCACTGAATGTGGATCAGTAATCCAATAATGTTCCGGATATTTTTCACTACACTACCTCTAATGGGATTCCTATCCTGGCTAGAATGTTCTTCCATTTGTCTTTGTTGCACTTACGTACAAACACATTAGAAAAAAGATGTTGCATTACCTTGGCTCCAAGGTCTCATGAATACTGATATTTAAATGTGTATATTGCATCCGTATCCCAGTTCCTTAGTTTGTCGATAGAAATCACTCAACTTGCACAATGACATAAAGATCCAGTCGCGAACAGTGCCAGTGCAGCGGAGTGAGTAAGACGGCCGATCATTATCACTTATAACACCTGGAACGAAGTACACTGCTTGTAATGACTGTACTCCTGACATGCCTAATAGTTACATTTCAGACTTCGATCTTATCCCTGTTGTTACATTGTGTCAGGAGGGACGCTCATCAAAGTTTTCTAGGCAATTCGGAGTGAACGTAGTCGATGTTTTCCGGACGTGGATGATATACATAGAAACTCTCGATGACTTATTCTGGCCGCTCAGGGCTACTGGCGTATTTCAGATTGGAGAAACGCTGAAAGAAACGCCCCCGTGCTGAATATGGATTTTCTTGCAGCCACAGGACATTGTATTTCGTTCAAACCGTACGTAATATGCTAATTGACATGCAACTTCACTCCCGACGCCCATTTCGAGGTCTTGCTTTGGCATCTAGACACTATGCAGCGCGGTGAAGTTGGGCCCGAGCTGAATAGACGCATCAGCATTGAAATCAAGTTCTATTCACAGCCGAGGCTCGTATCTGCCTTCAAGCAGACAATCGTCACAGATTTTTAAGGCAGCCTGGTCAGCGTGAACGTATTAGACTCGCATTCCAGCGTGTGCAACATAGTGGTTTGGGGTGGCTCTGTATAGAGCTTCCGTACGCAACCAGTGGTCGTAGACGGCAATCGAACGTGTTTAAGGTACAGGGATGACATCCTATGATGTACAGTGGAACAATGTCGGCAGAAATTTGGTGATATATTCGTCTTAACTAACAACAACTCTTGCGATCATCATGTAGATATTGTAAAAGCGTTCCTACATAATAACGACTTCGCAAGGTTATATTGGCCAGTATGTTCTCCAAACGTGAAACCTATCGGACAAGGCCGAGATAAAGAAACTTCCTGGCAGATTAAAATTGTGTGCCGGAACTGGGATTGCCTTTCGCGGACAAGCGGTCTACCGGCTGAGCTATCCCGGCACGATGCACAGTCAGTCCTCATAACTTTACTTCTGCCAGTACCTCGTCTGCTACTTTCTAAATCTCACAGAAGTTCTCCTGCTAAACTTGCAGAACCAGAACTCTTGGGCCGCGGCGGATTAGCCGTGCTTACTGGGGCGCCGTAATGCGGTGCGACGGCCGTTCGCCGTCGGGGGTTCAAGTCCCCCCTCGGGCATGGGTGTTTGTGTTATCCTTAGGTTAGTTTACCTTAGTTTAAGTAGTTTGTAAGCTACGGACTGATGGCCACGCGGTTGAGTCCGGTAGATTTAAAAAAAAAAAAATTAAAAATATACTATAAATTCTTGGAAGAAAATATACGGTGAAGAAATGGCATAGCCAAAACCTAAGACCTACAAAGTAAAAGTTTCATTCTGGAAACATCCCTTATGCTGTGGCTAAGCCATGTCTCTAACATATCCATTCTTCCAGGAGAGTTAGTTCTGCAAGTTTCGCAGGAGATCTTCTATTAGGTTTGGAAAGTAGGGGGCGAGGTACTGGCAGAAGTGAAGTTGTTAGGACGGACCGTGAAGCGTGTTGGGATAGCTCAGTCGGTAGAGCACTTACCCGCGAAAGACAAAGGTTCCAGGTTCTAATCGCAATTCCGGCGCAAATTTTAATCTGCCAGAAAGTTTGATATCAGAGCACACTCCGCCGCAGAGTGAAAGTTTCTTTCTGGAAGCCTGGGATACATAAAAAACAGATTTTTTGGACGAGACTATCCGCCAACCAATCTTTGAGATCCACGCTGATTCTCCGTTGAGGACAGAAACAATCTGGAGCAGCAGTCTCTTGATGAGCTACTGGACGTATGCCACGAATAATCCAAACGTGCTTTGGTACAACATGACTTTCTACGGGTGTTCGGTATACTGATAGTATGCTACAATCGTGAACAAAAATCGGAAATATGTAGGTTATAGCACAGAAACTTTTCAAATTTCTGTTTTCATGAGCAATAAAGAGAAATATAATGTATTTATAATACCTCTAATCCATTTTTGGATAAAGAGTCAGAAAGACCAAGCGTCGTGGCGATGAAACACTTCCTCCATGTATAGTGGTCTCGTCACGCACATAAGTACAAGAGATGGTACATTTACATTGCAAATATCCACAAAGATCCGGAAACGTTTGATTATACAAGTATTTCTCTGTAGTATTCGGTGGAAATACTATTGAGCAATCATAAACTATGTGAACCATTAGGCGCTTTAAAGTCGAATGACATCATGAAACTAACCATGGGATGTGATTTATTTCCTAACTGCCGTGAGTGTAACTTATTTGAAGTAACTGCCAACATACTACTTCTTCACCATTTTATTCGCAGTGGAGAACGAAACAAACGCTAACATATACATATTCACTTACGGTTTTGTACTTTTTTTCGGCACTTGTCTTAGAAAGAACTTACAAACATCTCTAAGTGCTTGATTCCGACGAAGGATACGGACACTTATGCAAAACAAACACAATAATATCCTTAAATGTACTGGTGCTGAATACGCCGTACGGGACGTATACACGGGTACTAATGTAGTGTAAGTTACTAGCACAGTTTTCTTGCAAGCACCATGGAATACTTACTACACGTTGTCAGTTTGTATACCTTCTTCTCAGAAATAGATTAAAATCGACAGTTTTAGAGGCTATTTCTTCGATTCTAAGCCAATTGTCTACACTGTAATTCATCCAAACAAATTTCCACTTCCAGTTCACAAACATCTCATTACAACTATTCGGTTAGCTGTTTTGGTATTGCAATCATGCAGAATTGTTGTTTTTGCTCGATTTTGGCATGAACTGAACATGTTTAGTAACTAATAAGCGTAAAATTAATGGAGAAATTATACACCATTAAAATATGTTTATGTACTGAAAATTTCGATTTGAAGCCTCGAGGGAAATATAGTGCTAATATTAAATACTGTTACTGATCTTAGTTTCGTTGTGTGATATAGGAATGGTAAATTTCAGTTTAACGTTTTCTGAAACTAATGGTACATAATATTCAATATACTTATGTTGATAAATGAACCTGAGGTAGGGATACATAGAAACGAGTCGAGACAGATGCTACTGTGGCAAAGACGTTGATTAACAGTGGTTAACATATAGTGTTTAGAGTAATTCTCTTCAGGTATTTTACATTGGAAGTTCAGGTCATGCATAAGTCAGATCCATGCCTCATTTCATCCATCGATTAATCCATCATGTACATAATACGAGAATTTTAGGTATCTACGAAGGATAAACAACCGGTAGTTCTTTTTCAATATCAACACTCACTTGAAAGTACTTCGTCGAACTGAAATAAGCCCAGACACATTTGATATTCCAAAAACCTTTTCAAAAAAATGTTCAAATGTTTGTCAAGCTTATGGGACTTAACTACGGGGTCATCAGTCCCTAAACTTACATACTACTTATGAACTACTTACGAACTAGGACGGCACAAATATCCATGCCCGAGGGGGGATTCGAACCCCCGACCGTAGTGGCCGTGCTGACCGTGACTGGAGCGCCTCAGTCACCTCGGCCACCGCGGCCGGCAAACACCTTTTCATCTAAGCTGCTATGAAACGGCAGAAACCATTCCTTTCCGAGCTGTGGAGCAAATGCGGATCTGGTTTGAGCCGCATTTCGTATCGGGTTAAAGCAGCTATAATGACCTAGAACGGATAAGAGTTTTAATGACTTTCGAATGTCTATCTTGCGGTCAAAATATTTTCACTACTCAGTCTAAGATACGACGTCAATGGCAAACACTACATTAGCGCAACTGAGTGACGTTTGGGATCCTACATTATTTACAACACTTAAAGGCTGAGGAACATTCACACCAATAAAAATTAATGATATGTCTACCATTTGAAAGAGGAGCGTTGATTCCTCTGACGACGATGCACTTCGGTGTATATTAATGACTGCTTTGAATCTGGTGAATTCCCATGGAAATTGAAAAAAAGAATCATTTGAAAGTAAGTAAATTACTGAAATAAGATGACTTTGTGTGTGTGTGTGTGTGTGTGTGTGTGTGTGAGTGAGTGTGTGTATGGAGGGGGGGGGGTGTTCCTATGCGACCAAACTTCGTGGTTATCAGTCGCTAGACTTACACACTAATTACTTGACTAACTTTAACTTACTCTAAGGACAACACAAACATCCAAGTCTGAGGGAGGATTAGAATCCAGACCGTAGCGACCGTGCAGACTGTCACTGGCGCGCCGCAGACCGCTCGGCCACTGTGGCCGGCTGACTTTTTTTGTATTTGGCCTACGCATGGGGTCAGTGTTAATAAACATTTATTTTTCTCCCGTTTGAACGAAGCAACAAATTGCAAATGAGTCACCCTCCGTTGACGACACCGAGTGATGCAGCAACATTGGAGTCGTCTGCTTGAGGTGTGCAGTTCAAAATCCTCCTCGAACTATCGAGATACACATTTCCTCTGATTCCCCTGAATTACCTGCGGCGAGTGGACGTGTCACATTAGTAATGACATCGTAGTCTTCATATGCAGTCGACATTGCCGGGGCGCGGTGGAGTGGCCGATCGATCTAAGGCGCCTCGTTGCGGAGCACGCGGTTGCTCGTCGTCGGAAGTTCGAGTCCTCCCCCGGGCATGGGTGTGTGTTGTCCTATGTCCTTACGTTAGTTTAACTCAGTTTAAGTAGTTTGTAAGCACAAGGATTAAGAAGCAAAGAGTTTAATTCCTACAGATTTACAAACATTTGAACACATTTACATTGTCGAGAAGAGATTAGTAGACCTGGAAGCGGGAAGTCGATTTTAATCCGATGATGGCAGATTCCATCCGGGAGATGAGAGCTGTTTTGATCTTTCCACGTTGTACGCGAATTGATGCCGTAGTTGAAAGCATCCCACCTGCTCGTTGCTTTTCAATTCTGGGAAGAATGGGCTATCGAAAGTGTTTTGCCTCATATCGTTTGTCCCGGTCAAGTCTTGTGTACGATACCATTTTTAAATGATACCAAATATCGTTATTTCATATATGTATCCTATACTTTACTCGATATGGATATCTACCAATGGTTATAAATTTTGTTTTGTGAATGTATAATAAGATATATTTATCTCCAGAACGTTTCTAGAGCAGTTAATCTGAAAATGACAGTGCTTTTTAGGTACAGAATTATCTTTCACACTTCCCATTATTTTTTAAATTATGCATTCTGTTATTAGAGCCGCCTTCATATAAAGAAGATTGTAGCACAATAAATGTTTTATTTTATACCACCAATAAGTTTAGTACATATCGCGTGAAGGAAATTTTCGTTACCACGATACGACCTCGCAACGTGGATTGTTGTCGAAAGGTTGCTAATTAGCAGTTTCGGTGGTGAACTCGTTTTTGGTCAACAGTAATGCCCTGTGCGTCAAGTAACGTCGGCTGCAAGCACCAAGTGCCCAAAATATCATGTTGTTTAGTCACATGAGTCCTTTAGCACTAGAAAGGGAAATGTTGAGTAGAGTAGAAGCAGCAAATACATGGTACACTAATCACTAGAATCGCAGAAGTCTTTAATTGTCAGATTGATTATTTTCTTTGTTTTATTTTCAGAATTTAATGGACTACGAGGTATTGAAAAAGAGTTGACACCTGTACAAAAGTCGCTAATAATGCATAAAAACTGTGGACTGAGCATTGGAGAAGCTGTTGCATGAATTAATCGAGATTAAAATCACAAGTAAGTACTTTTTTTTTAATTTTTTGTTTTTATTTATTGTTGTGGTTTTTCCTTTCCTCTGAGCAAGCTATACAAACGCATAAGAAAGTTTTTCACGATATATTGATTTTCTTATTCACTAATTTGTACTAAAATTCATTGATATAATTTCTATGGGAGTTATAACTACCGATGGGAAGTAAGAGTTTTCAGATAACAGATACGCACTGTGGAACGAAAATCGTGACATTAACTCTTGGAGCAGGTAACAAATGTGTACGAATTATTTCAAAACACGAGACCGATGTCTGTAAACCGTGACACTGACACGTTGCTCTATGACAAATAAATTGAAGTTGCGATGATACGTTTTAAATGAAATTTACTGATTTAAGATAGTCATACAGAAAGACGAAAATAAAATTTCACAAAGGTTTCTTCTTAAGATAGGAGAGAAGAGGAAGCAGAAAGTGGATTAAAGGTTGTGAATAAGTTTTCCCATCTGCATCATTTTCCCCTTGTTCTCTGCTATAAGATGAAGGAAAGAAATTCTGAAAGCTGATAGAAGATGGGCTTTCGTTGTGCGTAACCATTCCCTTCTGTCTACGTTTTTCTCCATTTTCTCTTCCACCTGATGATGGAAAATTTTCCGAAAGCTCGTATGTAGCTTCATTTTAGTCCTTTTTGGTGTGTTTCTTATGTAACATTGGACAGTACGGACCTGGGGTAAGTACTGATCGTCCGCTGTATCTCTGTTAATTAGCTTTTTTATCTCAATGGGAAATATGAGTCGGATTAATAGAACTTTACATTTATGTTGATATTTGGTTAACGTTATAGTCAACTTTACCAACACACTCCGCTGCAGAGTGAAAGTTTCATTCTGGAAACATCCCCTAGGCTGTGGCTAAGCCATGTCTCCACCATATCCTTTCTTCCAGGAGTGCTAGTCTTGCAAGTTTCGCAGGAGAACTTCTGTGAAGTTTGGAAAGTAGGAGGCGAGGTACTGGCGGAAGTAAAGTTGTGAGGCGGCATCGTGAGTCGTGTCGGGGTAGCTCAGTGGTAGAACGCTTGCCCGCGAAAGGCAAAGGTCCCAGGTTCGAGTCCCGGTTCCGGCACACAATTTTAATCTGCCAGGAAGTTTCATATCAGCGCACACTCCGCTGCAGAGTGAAAGTTTCATTCTGGAAACATCCCCTAGGCTGTGGCTAAGCCATGTCTCCACCATATCCTTTCTTCCAGGAGTGCTAGTCTTGCAAGTTTCGCAGGAGAACTTCTGTGAAGTTTGGAAAGTAGGAGGCGAGGTACTGGCGGAAGTAAAGTTGTGAGGCGGCATCGTGAGTCGTGTCGGGGTAGCTCAGTGGTAGAGCGCTTGCCCGCGAAAGGCAAAGGTCCCAGGTTCGAGTCCCGGTTCCGGCACACAATTTTAATCTGCCAGGAAGTTTCATATCAACGCACACTCCGCTGCAGAGTGAATGTTTCATTCTGGAAACATCCCCTAGGCTGTGGCTAAGCCATGTCTCCACCATATCCTTTCTTCCAGGAGTGCTAGTCTTGCAAGTTTCGCAGGAGAACTTCTGTGAAGTTTGGAAAGTAGGAGGCGAGGTACTGGCGGAAGTAAAGTTGTGAGTCGGCATCGTGAGTCGTGTCGGGGTAGCTCAGTGGTAGAGCGCTTGCCCGCGAAAGGCAAAGGTCCCAGGTTCGAGTCCCGGTTCCGGCACACAATTTTAATCTGCCAGGAAGTTTCAACATATTTAGTGTTTAAAAAGTATCATTTCAATATTATCAGGGGATGCTATCCTTATTGGAGGTAGATTGCTATGAAAATATCGCCCCGATATCAGCGAAACACGGTGGAGTATTGGAAAAAGATATTGGTGTACAGAAAGATAATTCTTTGAGTAGGCTAGAGCTTTTGATTTTTTTATCATTGCATCCATATGTATGGCTCCATTTTTATTTTCGTAAATGAAACTCTGGTAGTAAATGCTCGAATGCCACATTTAGATCCCTTCGTTCCATATTTTTCAATGGCACCATGCAACACTCCTGCTGACTGATATGCTTTGCAGTAGCTTGTATCACAGAAAAATTACGTTTACTGCAATATACCCCACTCCGTAAATTGTCACTCCAACCGCAGCGTACAGGATTTTATTTTTACTGTGTGTGTGCTTTTCTATTGGATAAAAGCATCAGAGGTAGCCTCCGCTTCACGAAGATGCGAAGCACAAGAGAAACGATGGTAGCGAAATCTCAGGGATTCTGTAACAGAATGTTCAAGAGAAAAATACTCCACTGTGTTATATTTACGGTCGCCAGTCCTTGCGGGCAAGAATTAACTATTCATATATAACACAACTATGATCATTAGTAAGAGCAATGTTTAGCTTCGGTGTACAAAAAATTGAAATCGATTCTTTCCAAAGTTATTTAAATGTATGGTAACGGAAAAAAAATCAGTGCAATACCTCTTGAAAACAGTTATTTGTGTAAATGTCTGACAGCAGTCACAGTCATCAATAATAATAATAATAATAATAATCAGGTAAATATTTACCATAATGAATTTGATTCTTGTCAAATTTTGGACTACAGTGAACTACTAAGGTTCTGTATAGTAATGTTGACACTTTCATTAAAAGGGCAGAGAATAAAAGTAGTACTAAAAAATTAACACTCACCTCTATTCAAAATATCGTGTGTTGCCAGGTTATTTAAGGGTTATCTGTAGAAAATTTTATATAAAGTTAACACAATCAAGATCACCGGATCAATAAGCTCTGCTCTTTCTATGGGCTGATAAAATTTCGTCCATAGTCCCCACCTGCATATGGTTAATAAAACAGAAATAAAAATGAGAAGAAAGAGTGCATTACATAGAAATAACATTTTCGTTTAAACTTTTACGTACTAAGTTTATTTATCAGATCAAAACACTGTCACTGGTACTAGCACTGTACATTAGGGTATCTAACATAACTCGTAAGCCCCCAGATAAAATTTACTTAGCCGAAAATATTTATAATTAGCTTACTACGAATACTTTGTCTTTATATTCCGTCGAATCACAGTTCCTCTGACAAAAAAAACGATGTTCCTGAACAGATATTTGCACAATTCAGTTCAATGACAGTTAAGGCTTCCTGACGAGATGCACTTTTACAACCAGTTTCCGAACAAGTTGGTATAACCGTTCTGATCCATGTAAATTTATCTAAGTCACAGTGCCTAAACTTCACACGCTGCAATATTCAAGTTCAAAGTAGCACTCGGCGTCTCAAGAAGAAAACTTGCAAGTTTAATAACTCACCACACTCGTAAATTATTGTAAGTTCGAATGTACTTCCCGCACTCTGAAGACTTTTAAAGTGTCACTGACCGGCATAGCTTCGATGTCACGATGCTAGCCAGACACACACCGCCCCTCATGGGCCTACCGCTCAGCCTTTATACCTGTTCTCCGTTTAAACCCCGACGTCCAAAATTGTCAGTTGCCTCCCATCGCAAGTACAACGTTTTGCCAAGTATACCGTACATTCATGCATATACGAGGTATGTCCACAAAGTAAGTTCCGTTTGGTTATATAAAACAAACGTGTTCAGATACAGAAAAAATATTTATTGTACAAAAGTATACAACTATTACACTACTTTTATACATAGTTTCCGAAATTTAGTAGGCATTTGTCATAGCACTGCAGAAGTCTTTGTATGCCTTCTTCGTAGAAGGTTGCCGCCTGTGTATTCAACCATGTGGTAACATGTTCTTTCAGCTCGTCATCATCGCTGAAGTGTTGACCACCAGGGACAGGTTTTACGTGTGAGACGAAAGTCACTATGAGCGAGACTGTACGGAGGATGATCAAACACGTCCCAGTGAATTTCCCGAAGAGTTGTTTGGTCACATTCGCCTTGTGAGGTCGTGAAGGGAAGAAGAAGACTCCTTTCATCTCTTCTTACACCTAAAATCTGTCATTGGTGGTCAACACTTCAACGATGATGAGCCGAAAGAACATGTTTGCCACATGGTTGAATACACAGGCGGCAACCTTCTATGAAGAAGGCACACAGAAACTTGTCCCACGCTATGACAAGTGCCTACAAAATTTCGGAAGTTACGTAGAAAACTAGTTGAACAGTTGCACATTTTTATACCATAAATATTTTTTTCTGTATCTGTTCACGTTTGGTTTTTATAACCAAACGGAACTTACTTTGTGGACATACCTCGCAAATCTTTAAACACTTACACTATGGAGCGATCCAGATATCAATATCGACTCTCCCGCCATTTGCAGTATTGTTTTCCTCTTTTAAACTTATTTATGTGATGAACTGTGTTTTGCAAAATTATATATGAAACATGTTTTACATATTGTTGGCTTGCTCCTTACAATAAAACAAACCGTTTTGTCGTACCATTTCAAATTAAACGATTTTGGAAGATTATATACAAATTGATAATGTAAACAAAGAAACCATGCATAAGTGAATTTTAACAACGTGATTTTGTGGTATAATCATTTCTAATACGACACCTGAGAACAAATACTGCCATGATGGTTGTGTTACTGGCTTGTACTTTTATGTTATTAACAAATTTATAAATCGTATTAGTCAATTAGGTTTCCTGTGATGTATATTTATCTTATGTCGAATGTAAGCATAACAGGTGCTCCACCTTGTTGTGACCTTTTAAATGAGCCCTCGCTCACTTCTTTATCATAAAAGGTTTCAAAGTTAGTAGTTTTTAAATAATTACTAAATGAGTATTAAACATGAGAGACATTGAATTAAAATTTATGCAGTGGCCGGGATTCGAACCCACGGCATCCTACTTACGGGGTATTTGTTTTAGACCATTCTTTTTTCTTCTGGTAGATCTATGCTTTGTGGTTATGGCTCAATTCGTTCATGGTTGTTCGTTGAATATTTGGCTCAGCTTTTATTTATTACAAAGGGCGTTGAGCTCCCTGACCGGGCGCGCTGAGCTACGGCGCCCGGGTATCCACTCAGCTAACACCGCGTTACAGCCAAAGCAACTACACGGACTGTCTTGAAGCACGTATCCCTCCACACCTCAAACTTTATTTCTGCCTCATGTTCCCTCTCAAATGCGTATCAAATTGCCAGGGCTCTCCTACATTGGAATAGCACCCCAGCAAAGAACTCGAATAGGAACTATCCCGCCTTGTTCCTGAGGCCAAGGTGATATAAATATCAACAAATAATACAATCCCTTGAGATAACATTGTCTCATTATGCCAAAGGTATTAAACATAAGGAGAGGCATTGAATTAAAATTTATGCGGTGGTTATTCCAATGTAGGAGAGACCTGGCAATTTGATACGCATTTCACAGAGAACATGAGGCAGAATTAAAGTATGTGGTGTGGAGGGAGACGTGCTTTAAGACAGTCCGTGTAGGTGCTTTGGCTACAACGCTGTGTTAGGTAAGTGTCTAAAACATCTACCTAGTAAGTAGGAGGTCACGGGTTCGAATCGTGGCCACCACATAAGTTTTAATTCAATGCCTCTCCTTATGTTTAATACCTTTGTTATAATGAGACAGTGTTGTCTCGAAGGATTGAATTATTTTTCGATAGTTAAATGAGTCTTTTCCGTCCCCCTAATGTGCCAGTTTTGCTTATTTAGTAACCCATTCAAATAAAAGTGGACTTCATTGCTAAACCAAGCCGTTTTCACATCCAAGTGTGCATACTAACTCCCACCATACCCTGTGGCCACACTTCAGTTTGAACGTCCTAACTACAGCCGTTAAGAAGTTGTAATAATTTTATTTCATATATTTCAATAATTGTCTGCCTGTGACTCTGATGCTCCTGACACAACTGAAACGAAAGTTAAGATTATATCTGGTATCCACTGTGGTACCTGATTACCATAGGTTTATTGAAGTAGTTGTGACCGTTACACCTATATATCGAGAAACCTATTTGGAACTGGCTAGCCACAGTCCCAATCATCATGTACAGTTAATGTTACAGATATTTCGTTTCCAGGTCTCGAGGAAAGCAAAATGCCCGCAGAGTCCGTCAACGCGCAGGCTGAGCTGCAGCCACTGCGACAGACCAACTTCGAGAGTTCTTCCACGTTCCGGAGGTGGCCGCAGTATATCGCTGTGTTTTTCGGTAAATCTTTTGGCACAGACACTTTTATTAACAGGCGATGTACTTACACACTGTTTAAACTGTATTTGACACTTCCCGACGGTGTATTAATGTAGAATTGATGAATTGTATATATTACTGCATAAAATTCTATCTGCATTATGAATAAAATAGTTGTCAGTTTATGAAAAATCATCAGTTTGTTACTGGGATCACTGTCACGCATGGCAGATAGTCAAGTAGAGTGAGCATGGTGAGAAGTGAGCTGCTACTCTTTCCCAATCCATCTTCCGGGAAATACGCTGTACGGTTCCATTCAAACCAATTAATATGGATCCTGTACAGTCATCCCATTGGAACCATAATCGCTGGCGTACGTTCCTCATTTACATAAACGACTTAGGGGAAATATCTAAGTAGCTCTCTAAGGTTGTTTGCAGATGACGCCGTCATTTACCGTCTAGTAAAATCATCTGAAGATCATAACCAACTGCAGAACGATCTGAATAAGATATCACAATGGTGTAAAAATTGGCAATTGACTCTAAATAATGAGAAGTGTGAGTTGTCCGCATGAGTACGAAAAGAAATCTGTTAAACTTTGTTTACAAGATAAATCAGTCGAATGTGAAGGCCGTAAACTCCACTAAATACCTAGGAATTACTATTACTTCAGACTTAAACTGGAAAGAACACGTAGATAATATCGTGAGAAAGGCGAACCAAAGACTGCGTTGTATTGGCAGAACCCTTAAAAGATGCAACAGAACTACTAAAGAGACCGCATACACTACGCTTGTTCGTATTTTTTTTTTTTTTTTTTTTTTCTTTTTTTTTTTTTTTTTAGTATTACTGCCCATTGTGGGATCCTTATCAGGTGGGTTTGACGGGGGAGATCGAAAGAGTCCAAAGGAGGACAGCTCGTTTCATATTGTCACGATACAGGGCAGACAGCGTTACGGAAATGATACAGGATCAGGGATGGGAACCATTACAACGGCGCTTATCGCTGCTGCGTGGGCTACTTACGAAACTCCAATCGCCACCATTCCCCTCCAAATGCTAAAATATATTGTTGACTCCCACTGACATAGGTAGAAATTATCATCAGAATAAAATACGAGAAATCGGAGATTCAGGTGTTTTTCTTGCCTTGCGCTTTTCGAGAATGGAATGGTAGGTAAATAGTGTAACGGTGGTTCGATGAACCCTCTGCCAAGCACTTAAATGTGATTTGCAGAGTATCCCATGTAGATGTAGATTTAGAAATAGAAGTTCGTCGTGTAGCGGTTCTAAGTACCGAAACTGGTTTATATTCTCATCAAGAAAGGAAGGCTGATTGATAACTACATAGTTGATCAGATAGACACTGATACAGAGAGTCTCATGTAAACATTACGTGAAATGACAGGTTGGACCATGAAAACAATAGATAGACATGTCCCTTAACAACCATTCTTTGTCAAAGGCAAATGAAATATGCCTAAAAACATAATTTCAGGGAATACTGCAGAATGTTATCCTCAGCTTCTTGCAAAAATTAATCCCGACTCATTTCTCCTCTAAGCAAACTCACAATTGCCGTCCACGGTGGCCGAGGGGACTGAGGCGATCCAGTCACGGTCTGTACGGCCACTACTGTCGGGGGTTCGAATACCCCCTCGGGCATGGATATTTGTGCCGTCCTTAGTATTAGCTAGAGCGTAAGTAGTTTGTAAGTTTAGGGACTGATGACCCCGTATTTAAGTCCCATAAGCTATACAAACATTTGAAACTCACAATTCACGAAATGTTCGACGCAATGTTCTACGCGATACAGCACTAAAGAATACAAAAATGAATATAGTGAAACAATTAAGACCATCGATGACCGATGTATTGAGCCTAAACATCACACACGTTTGCAAAAACCTAACAAGTCTGCTGTCACCAAATACTGGTCGAACACAGGTCACCTGATGGAACACAAAAGGACCGGAATTCTGGCATGTACTTTCAGCTACTGGAACTGTGTTATCAAAATAACCTTCTGAATGGGGATGGAGGTTTATGATTGAATTCTGAAATGGAATCCTGCTCTCTCACTTGTCCAAACAGAGGGACAAATTTAATGCTACCTCACTTGCTGAAAACTGATGTTTATTATCGATATAGCTGTTGGTATTAATCGTTGAACGTTTTATAGGGTGCGCGGTTTCTCGGTCGATGTGTGTTGTCTTTCTGTTGTCATTGAGATGGGAGGTTATAAACATCGTTTCAAATTGCTCCCTCGCTGCAGTACTGCCTTGAGAATGGGCAGGGTGCGCTCCTGCCGAAATATCAGCCGACGCTGACTTTCAAACCTGGCTGCATACCGTAAGTTTTGGTCCATTTTAGGTTACGGTAGTAACACTAAAAGTGGGCCTTTGGGATCGTCTTTTGACAGCTCGAAATTTAAATGAAAATAACGTCTTAACCATGCATCTGACACGAAAATTGAATAAACCGAATTTGTAGAGGAGAAAATTGTCTATAACTTTGCTCATGTTTTTTTCATATCTCGTATCGTTTCAGACATATTTGCAAAAATAACGGCGATTTGACGATGTCTGTCTCGATGTAAAGTTTTCCAACTTCTTAGGTCGAACCGTCCAACCGATCGCCCTCAAATTTTGCAGACATAAATGTTGGCTACCACAGACCAGACCTTCACTTTTTGAAATATTTCGGACAAGAAATACGTTAGTAATACAAAAAAAGGCGTTTGTAATGTAATTTTAATTGCAAATAAACCGTTTATCTGACGCGATAATTAAATAAACGAATTTGTAGAGGCGAAATTTCTCTACAACTTTGTTCACTTATGCTTTTTTCATATCGCATTTCGTTTGAGAGATATTTGCAAAAATAACGGAGTTTTGACACCCTCCATTAAATTAACGAAAACCAGCCGTTCGCAGATGCCACGTGACATTCCTCGTCCAGAACTGTCTCTGGAATACGCCATCTTGCGTTGCGTATTTGATGATTTTCTTATTGTAACTTACACGTTGTCATTTCAAAGCAATGACGCACTGAAGAATTAACAAAATGGCGTCGCTCTTCATACGATAAATGATAATCTAGTGTCTACAAATGCCATATTAGCATCAGTTAACAAGGGCCATCAATAGTAAGAGATTACAGGAAACAATGCCTAACTGTTAGCTGTAGCATCGTGGGCAACGTCTTGGACTGTGATTCTGCAGGTCAGTGGATCGGAACTCCCCAGAACCTAATTTTTTTTCCTACAAGGGTTTCAGAGATTCTTATTAATTAATTTTTTATTATTTAGATTATTATTTTGGTCCAAAATGTTTGCAGAAAATATAAAACTACAAATCTAAAGTGGGCTGTAAAACACGTCAGTGGGATTTTTTTTGAATGACTCTTCGTATATGCAATATGTAGACTCATGCGGATGTAGTTTCATCAGCTGGCTGGAATACGGTGCAATAGCAGCAGTTCCAGCCTTGTGTCCCAGCCTCGTCGCCGCTTTTGTGTCTCGTTTCCGTCGTAGGTGTCGGTGGCCGAGTGGAATGAGACCGACACAGGAATAAAGATAGCACGCTGGTGCAGGTACGGAGGGGAGCAGCCAGAAACTAGAAACACTAGGGTAAATTAGAACGAGATATATATTGCACAGAATTTATACAATACTTAACTTTTACATAGCTCAGTACTGCAGAATGCTGATACATAGTTGAGCTAGAGGTCTGCCTAGTGCCTGTACAATAGCCAAGTCTTCACTGGTGCCTATCTGATTCCGAAGGTCTTAACTGATTCCTATCTCAGTCCCAAGTGAACGATGTCGTTCAGTGGTGGCCACGAGCGGAGCCGTGCGTGCATGGCGGCGCGCTGCGAAAGTAGGTGGCGCGCACTTTGGACTTTTTATTTAAATTCTTTATTATGGCTTTTGGTGACAGTGACCATACAGCCAGCGGTTATTACATTGACAACATTACAATAGAATTGAGATTCTTACAATGTACAGCACAATATTAATAAGTATGTTACATCATATAGCCTTAGAATAAAAGTAGAAAAATAACATGTAAAGACATTAAAGAATACATATTTAACAGTACGACAGATATTTGTAATACAATAAAAGTGCAGAAAGCATAGGACCAAATGAGAGGTTCAAAGACAAATAAAAGTCAATATATAATATAAAATCACTTATGCAGTTTCCCGCTGTGCATGTTCAAGGTAAACACACTAGCTCTAAAATTAGAGCTGTATGCCAGTGACTTTGAGGTAGTCCTTCAGTAAAGTGTACTTAAGCTTGTCGAATCCATGAAGGAGGACAGTGACACTTGTGGGGAGGGGGTAACCCCTCGCGACCAGCGTTCGGTAGAATACACTTTGTGCGGCCGTGTACTTGGTGCATGCCAGTATGATGTGGTTGAGATCCGCCACTGCCGTTACATCTTTGTCGCAATGCCGAGAAGCGATGATTTTCAAACGGTGTAGGTGGGCAGGGTAACATCCATGCCCCAGTCTCATCCGAATGAGAGACGTTGCATGACGTCTACTAAGCGTCATCGATGAAAACCACGGTCGTGAGGAGACATTTGGTTGTATAGCTGCCAGGTGTCCTCCCTTAAACACATGAGAGAGGTGCCATTCGTGGTCCCAAGTGCGATAGGCACCTTTCCGAATCGTCGTCCGTAAGTCTGTATATGGAATCGGCGTGGGGCGTTGTTGTCCTTCCGTAATACTTCTCTTGGCAAGGCGGTCTACGGTTTCGTTATGGGGTATACCTCGATGTCCTTTAATCCAAAGTAAGTGGATGTCTGTGCCCACTGTCTGTGCATGTGTTATGGCCTCCAAGACGTCCAATATATATCTATTCGTTCGTTTGTCAAACGTCGGATGTTGCAATTTTTTCAGCACGCTTTGAGAGTCGGTGAGGATCAATATAGAGTTAAATGTTCGTGCGCCGTAATAAATGGCCTCCCTGATGGCTAGTAACTCTGCCGTGTAAATAGATGACGCAGGCGGAAGCGCAAAAATTTGGTAGGTGCCCTTTAGAGGGGCAAAAGAAGGCGTATCCCACCCCTGCTTCAGTTTTAGAGCCGTCAGTATAGATGTGAGCATGCTGTGGCCAGTTGCGGAGAAGAAACTGTTCCACGTCGAGAGTGATGTTGGTCCCCGTTGTGTAGTCTGATGGCAAATGTGTCACCGGGACTGGGTTGAAAAACAGATGATAAGAATAATGGAAACAAGGAAGTTTGGTGTCCTGTATGATGAGTGGGAAGAGATGTCTCCATTTCTCGTAGCTGCGAACCAGTAAAGGAACTCGGGTCATGCCTCTTCTGTGATGCATTTCTGTTATGTTCCAAAATTGGTGTACCGTTTTGAGAGAGGCACTATCACATATTGACGCTCGGCTGAGGAGGAAAATATCGGACAGCATCTGTCGACGTATAGTTAACGGCATTTCAGACGCTTCCACGAGCAAGGCGTTGGTGGGTGTTGACTTCATAGCTCCGAGAACAAGACGAAGCATTCTGTAATGGAGGGCATCAAGTTTGCGCAGGGTCGATTGAGCTGCAGTAGCGTAGACGATACTGTCATAATCCAAAACGGAGCGGATCAAGACCTTATAAAGAGTAAGGAGGACCGTCGGATCGGCTCCCCACCAAACTCTGGCAAGCATACGCAGGATATTTGCAGTAGTGTCCACTTTGTCCAAGAGATATTCAACATGGCGCGTCCACGTCAGTTTGCTGTCGAAGTAAACACCAAGGAACTTAGCATATGACCGAACAGGCAGTTTGTATGGACCGAGCTGAAGGTCTGGAGAGAAATAATTCTGTTGTTTCCTCGTGAATATCACCACAGTAGATTTTTCAGGCGACAGCGTGAGTCCGTGTTCTAACTCCCATTCAGCCAGTTTTTCACATGCAGTAGTAAGCCATATGTTAGTCACCCAAAAGCACGACGAGTGGGCGTATATACAAACGTCGTCCGCGTACTGTAGAACTTTGACAGTAGGATGAAAGATAGAGTCTAAGTCGGCAACATACAAGGCGTATAGCAAGGGGCTTAATATCGCACCTTGCGGGAGGCCACGGGAAACGATTCGTGGGCCATGTAACACATTGTCCTGGTCACGGATATAAACAGTGCGGCAACAAAGTAATTTGTATATAATTCTTAACACCTTTAGCGGGAGATGCAAAAGTTGTAATTTATTTATAAGTTTATGTATCAAAACATTGTCATAAGCCCTCGAAAAATCAAGAAAAAGAGCCGTCAAATACCCATTTGTCAGGAATGTTTTTTCGATGTCCATAGCAAGAGATGTTATATTATCGTAAGTGCTCTTCCCCTTGCGAAAACCGTATTGTGTCCGTGGGAACAGATCGTGATGCTCTAACCACCATTCTAACCGGACCTTGAGGAGACGTTCAAAGGTCTTGCACACACATGACGACAATGCAATGGGGCGATACGACGTTGCCTGACCAGGGTCTTTTCCAGGTTTCAATATAGGAACCAATACCTGAGTGGTCCAGTCGGTTGGAACAGACCCCTCTCTCAAGATGTCATTAAAGATATTCAAAAGAATAAGTTTTGCATCATCAGACAAATTGCGTATCATGGAGTAATGTATCTGGTCATGCCCGGGCGACGCATCGGTCGAGGGCGGCAGCGCACTGTTGAGTTCAGCGAGGGAGAACGGTGAGGTGAGATCATCTTGAAGATCTTCAACGGCGATATATGTGGTGGGATCAATGGGTTCTGGCATGGCCGTAAGAGGTGCTACAATGTTGGCAAACTCGTCTATCCAGGTCTGTAACCGCTTGGGAGGCATTGGTTTTCGTTTGAGTGAGTTAACTTTCGACCAAATCCTTCCGACAGGAGTATGCAGGGATAACTGTTCACAAAATTTCTTCCAATGTTCTTTTTTACAAGTCTTGAGAAAGCGTTTGGTAGTCGCATCTATACGTTTGTAGGCGAGGTAGTTTTCCCATGTGGTTTCCCGTTTAAAACGGCTACATGCCAGTCTCCTTTGCGCCACTCGACGCGAGCACTCTTGGTTCCACCAGGCAACCGGCAGACGTCTACTGCCAGTTACCACCCTCGTCTGTGGGATTGACTGCGATGCTGCTAGGTTGATGCAATTCCTATAATGAGCGTACCTTGTTTGCGGTGACAACTCGGTGGGGAACGACGAAAGTTGTGTATCCATGATGGCACCATACCGAGACCAATCTGCCCTACTGACATTCCATTTGCGAGACGGCCGACAGACCGTGTTCGGTGACGAGGTTGGTGAAGAGAGCAGAATAGCATAATGGTTGGAACCCATAGGATATGAAAGTACAGACCATGTAAAGAATGAAGAAACAGACGCTGAACACAAAGTCAAATCGACGGCTGATGGTCTCTGTCCGGGTAATGGAAGTAACGTAGGGGATCCATCATTGAGGATGATAAGATTGAACTCGTCGATAATATCAAGAATGCCATCACCCAGCCTATCGTTATATGCACACCCCCACAATCTGTTGTGTGCATTAAAATCCCCGCAGAACAGAAATGGTTCCAACTGTTGTACCAGAGCGTACCACTCTTCAATGGTAATGTATGACCGTGGTCGGCTGTAGAGGGCCACAATAGTTATTCGACCAATTGGAGATGAGAAGTTTACTGCTATCGCTTGAAAGCTTTCAATATCGTCATGAGAAATCAGAACAGGGGTGTGATGCAGCATATTATTGATCAAGAGGGCGACTCCTCCTCGACCATCATCTCTATCTTGGCGGTAAACGTGGTATCCTTGGAAGCGTACGATGGTATCTGGTTGAAACCATGTCTCAGAGATGGCGGCCACTGCTATCTTCCGCATCCAAAGTTCACGTTGAAGTACACCCTTGTTGGCAATCGCAGATCGCGCATTCCACTGCAGTATTTTAAATTCCGCCATTGTTGTTAGAAGTAAGGAGAGTCGTTAATAGTTGGCGAATAGGCTGTATCTGTAAAGTTCCAGGTGGCATTGTTTTCGCGTCTTCTATGAGGTGAAGGATAAACCAGATAATGTTCTCTACGATGTATTCACTATTGTTACGTGGTGGCACTGCTTGTTGTCCGTACTGAGGAGGATACGGGTTGGGTGGTAAAGGGGCCTGTGGTAGATGTTGGGAGATAGAATATTCGTGACTAACGTCTGAAAATCCCTGATGCCAGACGGGTCTGGAAGTTTGTTTTTTCCCCGTGCCGCTCATGACGGAGCTGACACCCGCTCTGTCTGCTATGGGAACATCATTCCGTTGATAGCTTTCGTCCTTAGGGGGTGAACGCAGCTGGGGCGCCAATGGCGGCATTTGTGGCCCCGTAGAACGCTCTTGTACAGCGACTTGCGGTTGCTGTAAATGCCTTGGAGGTATGGGCGGGAAGTCCGCAGAACTCTGAGGGCTAGGGGGCTTCCGTACGGCCGCGGAATATGTGGGGTGCGGCCCACTGAGTGCCCTTCCTGACGTGGCGTACGCCCTTGCACGTTGTAGCTCTTGCTGGTGGAGAAAAATGGGGCATGACCTCTCAGTGACAGGGTGCTGTCCAGAGCAATTTAATCAGGTCGGAATCGTCGCAGGGCACGAATCAGCTTGGTGCTGACCGCCGCATCTGCTGCAACGAGTATGGCTTCGACACTGGTTCGCCCGATGATGAAAACGCCAGCAATTTGTGCACTGAATGACTGGGGCAACGTACGGTACCACTGGGCAGCGTGCCCCCAGAATAGCAACATGAGAGGGTAATGTCTGAGAGCGAAACACCACCATGCAGACTGGAATGGGTACTGTGAGCTCAGGATTGGAAGGATGTTTCTTCGTGTATCGTTTTATACTTGTTACAGGATAAACACTTTCCATGGCATCTATTATCTCTTTGTCCGTTAGGCTGGTCTCTACGTCATGGATAATGCCATACGTATGGAGTAAAAAGTTAGGGATGTAAATATCGAACTTATGATCTTTGAAAGCAGGGACATTTAGTAAGTTATTAGCAGCTGCAGCAGTTTTCAGTTCTATCTTAACTCTGTTCTTGCCTGAGGAACTAATGTCAACAATATCGTGCTTGAGGTGAGAGCTGTAGGAATACAATAACTTGCTCACTGACATGGGATGGAGTTTGCCAACGTTTTTATCTAAGCTCTCCACGAAGACAATGTATGGGCCTGCATCTGTCCGACTGTATCGGTTATTGACACTCGGTCGAGTAACGGTGGCAGGAGAAGCAGATGTCTGTACCGGCGTGCGTTCTGTGTTTGCCTGTCCGGTGCCGTCGGTAGAAGACGCGTGTGAAACCGGTACCTGGTTCATTTCACAGTCCGTGACTGAAGGAGAATCGACACACAGTCGTTTACTATGGGGACCACTTTCTTGCTGCTGTTGTGCAGCTGTATCGCCACTAGGTAATATGCTGGAGGGCTCGCAGGAATAGCTGAGGTGCTGACTAACCTGTTGTAACTCATGTTGTTGATGTTGTTGCTGGAGCAATTGCTGGTGTTGCCGTTGTTGCAGCTGCAGTAGCTGAAGCTGTTGCTGCTGGGCCAGTTGCTGCTGGAATTGTAGGTGTTGGTGGTGTAGAAGCTGCGGTTCTTGTTGCTGCTGTGGCCCTTGTTGCTGTGCATATTGTAGGTCCTGTGTTGGTAGTTGACTCTGCTGTACGTCAGCAGGGTTGTCGGACATCACCGGCAGCGGGAGAGCCGTCGCTGCAGGTTGATTACATATTTCCATGGCGGACTGGATGACCTGACCCGTATTAGGTGGGTCGGCCATTTCGAAGATACACTGAGTAGTACTGCTACCACGAACGTGTGGTTGAGACAACACACACAATTCCGGCGCGCACCACTCTGCACGTGAACGTTTCTCCCCAAAAAGGCACATACGAGTACACAAACGCACGGAAGAATAAGTACGTCGCACCACACTCGTCCGCGAAACGTAAACAAAGCGCGACCGCACAGAGCGCAGCAGTAAACGCGTCCGGACTCCGCGGGAGGCGGAAGTAGACTGCACTTTGGACTTGTGCGACACCACACAGCCGGCAGACACACACTGCAGCTGTAACGGCTTCAACTGTAGAGTAGTGAGCGGATTAACCCAGGCTGTTCCGTCTGGCGCGCTCCCCCGTGAGCCGTGAGCGCTCATCTGCTCGCGGGGCGTCGCTTGTTCGCCTGAGGCTACACCGAGCGTGTGTCCAGGCGAGACAGACGGCTGACGCGGCCAACGAGAAATACAGACCCCAGTGCAGACATCGTGCCACATAAGCGAGGTTGTCCGGAGCCGGAGCGGTCGCTAGCTTAGTGGCTGTCCGCTATGAGGCAGTGAGGTGTGCCCCAGCGGCCGGCCAATCGCCTAGCGATTGCGCTGGCTCGGAACTACCCTGCTTATGAAGCATGATGTGTGCGCTGAGGTCTGACTTTCTCGCCGGCCATGGCCAGCTGGATCGTGACGTCATGAGAAACTGCAGCCGCATTGCAATTCCCGCCACCGGCACAATTGTTTCTGAAGTAGCTAGCGTACAACTAATGCTCAAATGTTTCTTAAGCTTAAGGGACTTAAATGCGGCGTCATCAGTCCCTAAGCTTACAAACTACTTATGAACTACCTTATACTAAAGACGACACAAACATCCATGCCCGAGGGGGATTCGAAACCCGGCCGTAGCCGCCGTTCACACTGCGACTGGCGCGCCACAGACGGCTCGGCCACTACGGCAGGCCGTACGACGAAGACTGGTATTTTTCTCCTTGAAAATGCGGGACATGCGATTTGTGACACGTGGTAAGTCCTCAGCGATAATTTTTCTTTATTATAATTAATTTAAAAGCTCTGTGTTCATGAATATCAACGATTTGGTTTCATGACTTGGAATTTAATAAAGCATGTTTATGGTGGCATTATTTCACATTTTTAAAAGCCTTTTACATTGAACCAACGGAAGGAGAATTTGTTATGAACTGTATAACGAATTTTCCTAATATTTCTTATTGAAGATGTTTTTGATTATAGAAGTTGCTACTAGAGTATCGAAAAAAAAGCTAAATTAGGCGCGGCAAATTAGCCGCGCGTACTGGAGAGCCGTGTTACGGTTCGCGCGGTAGTCCGCCGTCAGAGGTTCGAATCCCCCCCTCGGGCA
This sequence comes from Locusta migratoria, assembly GCA_026315105.1. NCBI lineage: Eukaryota > Metazoa > Arthropoda > Insecta > Orthoptera > Acrididae > Locusta > Locusta migratoria. The sequence goes on from CM048749.1 coordinate 153,329,620, forward strand.
TGGATATTTGTGCCGTTTTTGTATTAGCTAGTTCATAAGTCAAAAGTCAAATGTTTGTTAAGCTTATGGGACTTAACTACGGGGTCATCAGTCCCTAAACTTACAAACTACTTATGAACTACTTACAAACTAGGACGGCACAAATATCCATGCCCGAGGGGGGATTCGAACCCCCGACCGTAGTGGCCGTGCTGACCGTGACTGGAGCGCCTCAGTCACCTCGGCCACCGCGGCCGGCAGTTTTGTGTTTAGGCATAACAGCTTACGTCAGGCAATTTAGTAACACACCATCTTAATTGCCAATAACTACACTTACCGAAGGACGCCTGTCCTAAATGTTCACATTATAGTAACTCGCTAAACAGTGGCAGCAATAAGTGGCATATCGGTCGATACAGCGTTTATCACAAGAAATGGTACAAATACTAAGGTTGCAATTTAAGCAGATACAGAACAAATTTTCTTTCACACAAAAATTGAGGGACACACAGGCAAAGAAAGGTGCTGTATTTCTTTTTATTCTGCTTGCAGTAAGTCTGAATTGCGGCAAGAATGTAACATTATGAGCTGGCTATGTGGAAGTGACGATCAGAACAAATTGACGAATACGTTTGTACAACGCACAAAAGATTTACTGATTTTTTTGTCGTTTACATTTCTTTTGCGACACTAGTGAACGGATATCAGGTGTTATCTTGTTTGCTGCAGCTATTCTCAGCTTATTGTTCATTGTAGGGTTATGAAGCAATGACCTTTCCTTGTTGTTTATTCTCTTCATTGCGGAGAACAGTTGCTCGCAACAGTACAAATCTTGGACTAGTTCTAAAGTAGCAGGCACTGGACTTCCGCGACTAGACATTTTTGTTGTTGTCACAGCTGCACATTGGCGAGAACTAAACGAAGGCGCCGGTTTTCTTTCGCCCACCGATTACTAGCGTTCGTGACGTCAGCTTCTCCCACCACCGCAGCTCCGAGGTGGGGCAGTGACCGCTCGCGGAGCAGCCTGTTGGAACAGCCAGGTATAACGCCCTAGCCGAACACCGCTTCTTAAATATACTGCCTCAGGAGGAACTGATAACGTGCATTTCGTGATAAATCCATATCAAAATTACTCATATTTCCTTCGGAGTATATCAAATTATTTCATTTACCGATCAACATCTCAAGTGGTACTGAGGTACAGGTGACTATCCAAGTCGAAATACGCATAGCCGGCCACGGTGGCCGAGGGGATTGAGGCGCTTCAGTCACGGTCTGCATGGCCACTACGGTCGGGTGTTCGTATCCCCCCTCGGGCATGGATATTTGTGCCGTCCTTAGTTGTAGTTCATAAGTAGTTTGTAAGTTTAGGGACTGATGACCCCGTAGTTAAGTCCCTTAAGCTTAACAAACATTTGATTTTAAGTGCTCTCATTGTCAAATAGATGAGGAATAAAATCACGATATCGCACGTCGCAAATGGGACAGTTTTCATTGTTTATGACGTGATACCAAGTGAATTATGTATCGTAGTTTGGTTTGCAACCACAGGAAGTGATTACTGACCGTAAAGAATATTTGTACCAAATTTGGTTGAAATCGGTCCATCAGTTCAGGAACAGATGTAGATTTTTATCGTACGATGCGACCGTTTTTCACGATGTCATTGTTTATGACATCATATCTTCTTACGTATGTGTCGTAGGAGATTTTGACCCGAGAATGATTGTTGCCTGATGATAAGGAATATGTGTCCTAATTGTGGTTGAAATCGGTCCAGTAGTTTAGGAGGAGATGTGGAACATACATAAATATAGGCTATATATACATCCTCTCTTATAAGATGTCTAGGTTATTCAGAAATCTATAGACATGGCAATAAGATTTCGGTGTAGCTCAACGACAGCTGTATCTCCATTTTGTCCTATTAATTGAGACCTAAAACTCGGGACCAGCAGTGGAATGATGAACAAAGGTGTAGCTGTGCCTAAATCGTTCTGCCAGAGGAATTGCAACAGCTGGTGCTACGCTGACCGTTTTATTTTATACGAGTAGCCTGCTTTATTCTCGTTTGCACTGGCGTCGAAATGACACTCGTGCGTTTGTTTAGAGAGAAAGGTCGCACCGTTCTCTACGCGCCAGTGCACACGAAACGGCACAGAGGCACGCCTTTCTTTGTCGACAGTATGACGTTAGTTCCCCATCTCCACTCAGCACTGTACAGAGGACTGAGAAATATTTCCCGATCTTCACTGAGCAGCACTCGTATTGCAGGATTGTATTTCAAACCGTTCGCTAAAATTAAGGCGTACCGTGGAACCAAAGAGAGTTAAAATTTGAATGTCATTCTGTACCTGGAATTCAAAAGAACTAAATCAGTTTCACGCGTAACTCCATATATAAAAAACAATTTTTACTTTATGTGCTCATAAATGTGTAGATCCCTTATCGACACTAGGGAAAAACATAAATTGTCAAAGGTTTTGCGTAAGTATTCTTGTAAATTTAACTTAATTCTCTTCTATTTTTAAATTATTCATTTTCATCGAGCACCATGAAGTATGAGTTATCTGTTCTCTAATTATGTGAATATTACGTCACTTTTGTTTCTCCAGGTGATAGGAATATTTTCTCTACACAGGTGTCACGAAATTTTTACCCTAGATAGCCGATGCCAGTAGGAACCAAAATGATGAATGTTGTGCAGGTCGAAATCGCACCATTTTTAAATTATGGAAATTCAATATCCAAGGTGGCCTATCGAAACACGGTACGACAAGTTTCTGTAGCAAATAAAAATGTGTTTTCGACCGACATAACACTAATAATTTTAGTCCCTAATCGTATCAGCTATCCAGGGTTAAAGTTTAGCGACACTATTTTTCTCCATCCTGTGTATAGTAATCAATTTCTTTGCGTTAGTCTCACTATGACTGAAAATGGGTTGGCCGATTCGAATAACTTCTGTTTTGTTTTGATCGTTGTAGTACAGTATTCAGATAGAGAAAACTGAAAGAAACAGCCGAAAAATCGCGAAAGAACCAAATTTATAATTTTGTACAGGCATCGTCACTTTGGATTAGATTCGTATTTTATGTGCTGCAACGAGGTTTGCACGCTTAACCTTCAATACAAGTGGAACGGCACGGCACGGATCATGGGGAAGAGTAGTTTGAAGCAGAGCAGTGTACAGTTTTATTCTGCTCTTTATGATATTTCGCACACCCGACCATCAAAACAAAGGGAAGATCACTGTTTCCTTAAGATTTCGTACGGTGTATGTTAGAGGATACGTTAGTCCAAAACACGATATCGTTTGACTAATCACCATGAAATTTGGCAGATATATGTGATTGTCCATAAACAGAATAGGGAAGAGATGAAATGAAGGAGGAGACTGGAAGTGTGGGTGAAAGTAATGACTGGGGCAAGGGGGTTGGGTGGGTGAATAGAGGAGAAGAGTAGGAAGTGGAGTACGAGGAGTTGGAGATAGATAGGCGGAGTGATAAATATGAGCAGATGAACAAAATGAGGAGGGAGGAGTACGTGGCATAACTGAATCTTGGAATTAATAAATAGCTATCCAATTAACGCCAGGTTTTCACCTGGTTAATGCAGAGACAAGTCTAGCAGGACGAAGAGGAATGTAAGCAATACGCACAGAGAAGGGGAAGTGAAAGGCACAGAGATTAATGGAAGGGGTGTAGGAAGTATACAGTATTCCATTCAAAAATCAAATGTTCAAATTTTTGTAGAGCTTATATGGCTTAACTGCGAGGTTATCAGTCCCTAAACCTACAAACTACTTAGTAACTACCTTATACTAAAGGCAGCACAAACATCCATTCCCGAGTGGGGTTCGTACCACTAACGGGAAACGGCCTCACGCATCGTAGTATAGCCGCTCCGTCCCGGCAGTATTCCATTCCCATGTATATTTGGCAATTGTGAAGTATTGCTGCGTTCGCCAGTTACATGATAAATTTAAATTCTTGATAACATATTACCTCACAAAACCCTACTTTTACTATTCTTGCATATTGTTTGTTGAACAATACCTGAAATAATAAGTGAAACGAAACAAATATGTCATTCTCTGTTGTTGGATAAGTACGATGATATTTTGCTAACAGTTTTCGAGAGTCAGGAAGTGACACACAACATGTAATATGAACCTCACCAGAATGTGAGCAATAATTTATTGACTCATGAATGCTAAATGGAACATTTATACAGGTTCGAAAACAAATCAGAAAAGAATTACAACTTCAAAGGTCTATGGGAATAGACAGATCGTTTAAGGCACTATGCTTCGGATTGCGCGGCGGCTCCCGCCAGACTTTCGTGTCCTCGTCCCTAAATGTGTGTAAGTGTGTGCATGTGTGTGTAGTCTAAGTTATTGTAATTAGTTTGTAAGTAACGGAACGATGGCCCTAGCAGTATGTTACCTTAGATTCACAAACTTTTGAACATCGTTGAAAGCGGAAATCAAATAAGCTTTGAATAAAACAATCTAAAGTCAACAAGCATACAAAAACAAGCCGCGGTGGAGTAGCCGAGCGGTATAAAGCGCTTCGCTGCGGAGGTTCGAGTCCTCCCTGGGGCATTGGTGTGTGTGTTGTCCTTTAGGTTAGGTTAACTTAGTTTAAGTAGTTTGTAAGCTACGGACTGATGACCACGCAGTTTGGTCCGATAGATTTACAAACACATACAAAAACAAGTTATGAGCTTTTGTACTTAGGGCAGCGCAAGAACACGTCTTCATTGATGCCTGAGTAAATAATCCAAGCTAATTAGTTTCAGAGAGTCATTTGGTTAGTTCCGTAAGGTTTCCAATATGTTTGAAAAGATTTTTAGGATTTAATGTAATTTATCAGTTTTTTCTTACGGTAGAGCGTTAAGAATTTAGGTCACCATCATATGTTCAAATGTTTGTAAAGCTTAAGGGACTTGACTACGGGGTCATCAGTCCCTAAACATACAAACTACTTATTAACTAGCTTATACTAAAAATGACACAAACATCTATGCCCGAGGGGGGATTCGAACTCCCGACGGCGGACGGCCGCGCGCACTGCAACACTGCGCTCCAGTACGCGCGGCTAATCCGCCATGGCTAGGTCAACAAAATTCGAAAATAAAGGATTTCTCAAATGTTATTCAAAGAAACGTGTTGATAGCTGTTATGGCAGAGTGTAGTTTCAAGTAGAGTTTGGTGAGCTAACAAGTCATCTGCGACATCTCTACTTTACTATCCCACTTGCAAAGTCTTTGTTATACCGGTGACTCTGATTTTCGAAAAAGCAATAGCAGAGTTCTTCAGACTGGAGGAAGAGTATGTTATGTGTTTCCTAAACTCTGATGCACCCTTTTACATCTAGACATACCTGGAAAATCGACAGATGGCGTTCGTTTAGTGTATCTGAAGAACACGTTGAAACAGCACATAAAAGCCCATCAGCGGCATCCCCGTAATTTTAGTAGAAATGCGCGATCAGATCCCGAGTTGGTACCTTAACATGGCTGAATGGAGTTGACCGATGGAACAATGAAACGGTCAGCTCAAAGAATCTAAGAAATCGTTATTCAGTCAGCTTGCTGCGGACGGCAGTATGCTCGGTAACCGAGCATATACTTCCATACCATCTTTACGATGAGCATTCTGTTAATACGCAACCGTCTCGTCAGACTGACAACCGTTACCGCAAAATTTTCGCATTTTTCAAGAGCACTGAAACATCTCATTTCGCGTATTATGGCGCGCTCATGATAATACCATTCTCCTACAGAAAATGCCTCGAAATATTTGGGTTAGACGCTGCAGCCAAGTTCCCCACAAGTCCAATTTTCTGCATAAGTCAATCAGCAAAGCGAGCTCTCAGCTGTATGTTGAAAGTTTACGAGAAAAAAAGGAAAGGTAATAATTCCTCTACGTCAATGTTAGCTGCATTTCGGATTATTACCTGCATCTTCCTGCATGCAGTTCCAGTGTCTCGTCAGGGTAGTCAGTCATGTTTAGGTCCCAACTACTGTACGATTATTGGGCACCTCTCAAGATCACTTTTAATTATTATTCGACAGCCGTGCATTATCTTAATAGGATAAGAGAACCTGCCGCCCAACACTTATGTCAACATTTGGTGAATGAGTTGACCTTTGAGCACACTACATCGGCTTCAGGAACACATTCCTACAGAGTGAAGCAATCATGGGACCGTAACGGGCTGTGGCTTACGATGATGTGAAATCAACTGACCTTACAAGAAACCAACTGAAAGTTTCGAAGTGTCGTGGCAAAAACTGTGTTCACATATACAAGGTCATTTGTATGGGTGCTGTTCAAGAGAGTCACAGTATTCTGAGGCAACTACTTGGCCATTGGAAAAATAAGGCAAATTTATTATAACGCGTAAGGCTGGACTATACTGCGTTAAACGATACCCGGCAGCAGATATTTCCTTCAGACATGTCAAAATAAGAGCAGTGTAAAAGAAACTTCGTCAGTTTACGTTATTATGTTTTCAGAGTGAAAATTTTTCCAAGTTTCTAATGTTCATAATTTCGTTCTCAGTTCACCGTCACTCCAAGCTCGCTCATATTCACAGGTATGGAAATGGGCAAAACGTTTATTTGCAAATGGAAAAACTGCAGAAGTGTTTTTACTTATGAAGTTCCAATTGCAGCGCATTGCGATCGGTCGACATGAACGCCAATATTCATTTCGTACCACTTCTTTGTTAGGACGATTGAAGTGGAAAATGATGGAAACGATACATATATATTACTAATTTCTTGAAACAATTCAACGGCGCCGAGTGAAATCAGTGCTGCACCGGGATTTCAACTTCTGATTCCCGATTTGGGCCAGCTGTCATCGTAACCACTCAGCGATACAAGCTCTTCACCCAGCTGTTCCGAAGTATCACAATTAGCACACTAAGGAAGAAGCATTCCTTTCGTTTATAGTTTTATTGTGCTCACCTTACGGGATTCCCGCACGAAGTCGATGCTATCGCATCTGCAGTGAACCAAACGCTTTAATAGCGCAGACAAACATGCACACTGCCCATAACAATTGGAGGATCAGGTGAGATATCATACGTATGGTGATGCATTTCATTTGAATATTGGTAACAATTGTAAATTCTGTGTGATACAGTATTATATTTAGCTGTATCGACTCTATTTGAAGATTACTCGGCTTTTACTTAGAGCGAGGTACCATGGGGCTACCAGAATATTGAAAAACTCATTCTCCTTGCTCTACAGTATGGTTTGTAATCACCTTGGGTGGCAAGTACATTTGCACACCTGTGTGGCATAGACAGTTTGAGATTATCAATCAGCTCTTGGTGGATGTTTAGCCATTATTCCATTAACGCAATATCCAGCTCTACAACCGTTTTGGTAGTTGCTGGTCAGGCTGTAATGCGTCTGCCAAGTGCATCCTAGACATGCTCAGTCGGATGGCTACTCCATTTGTTCAATTACCTCAGCTTCAAGGGTGTTGTCTACCAGTGTAACTCTGTGGCAACGAGCGTTATCGTCAAGCAGTAGGAATCCATCTCCAACGGCACCAGCGTAGGGCACCATAAAAGATAGAAATGTCTCGTCTCTATAACTCTGAGGAGTCAAAGTGCCATTGTGTACTACATAGATGTCTGTAGTGATGATATAGTGACGTTGCCTGCACATAAGAACGTGTGGTGCCGCACAAGTACAAAGTGCGCGCCACTTAATTTCGCCGCGCGCCGCCATGCACGCACGGCGCGGCGTTCTCACGACGACAGCTACGAGCGCCCTCTGCGGCAACCCCGCTCGTGGCCACCACGGAAGACACCGGGCACTTCGGACAGAGATAGCAACGAGTTAGGACCTTCGTAATCAGATAGGCACCAGTGAAGACTGCTATTGTACAGGCACTAGGCAGGCCTCTAACAACTATATATCAACATTCTGCAGTACTATGTAAAAGTTAAGTATTGTTTCATTCTGTGCAATATATCTCTTTCTAATTTACTCGAGTGTTTATAGTTTCTGGCCGCTCCCCTCCGTACCTGCACCAGCGTGTCGGTCTCATTCCACTCGGCCACCGACACCTACGACGAGGCTGGGACATAAAAGCGGCGACGAAGTTGGGACACAAAAGTGGCGACGAGGAGTGATAGAACCTTGCACCATCCCGCTTGCAGCAGCCAGACAGCAGTAGTCGGAGCACGCAGAAATTGCTCCCGCCCACCCACCCTTCTAATAAGATTTTTGGGGGAACATATTCTGTTACGTATTTTGTGGACTTTTTTGTTGCAGAGCGAGTCCTCTTTCATATTGCATTTGTGTTTTGTTATAAGTTACTTGTATGCGCGGCGCCTAATCGGTCAGCATGGCCACTACCCCGAACTCAAACTTAATGGAAATTATTCAGTTACAGACGGCGCAAATAACGCAACTCCTCCAGGCGGTGTCCCAGCTCACAGCGCAGGCAGCTAACCAACAACAACAGCCGCCGCTTCAGCAGCCCACACCTGCCGCCGCAACACTTCCTACGTTTCGCCAATACAACGAACGTGAGGAAGAATGGAGTGATTATCTGGCGCAGTTTCAAGAACTCGTCGCGGCTCATCAACTTACAGGTCAGACTGTTAAGCATCTTTTATTGTCTATGGTGGGCCCCAAAACTTTCGTGTTACTGCAAAAACTATTCCCGCACGCATCTCCTCGTGATGTAGACTTTGACCAAATTGTAGATGCACTGAATGCTCATTATGAGAGAAAAGTTCTTGTAGCCGCTGCACGATACCGATTTTTCAGACTTAAAAAATTACCGCAGCAGTCACACCAAGAGTGGATTATGGAATTGAAGGGCTTAACCCGCCAATGTAAATTTACTTGCTCTTGTGGACTTTCGTATAGTGACGTGATGTTGAGGGATGCGATTACGCAGAATATTCAGGACCCCAGAATTAGAGCAGCAATTCTGAAACAGTCTGACCCTTCATTAGACAGTGTACTGCAGCTTATAGAAGCGCATGATACTTTTGACTTAGCAGATGTAGAAATGCAAAGCCACAGTGTAAATTCAGTGTGCCGCAACGGACGCTTTCCTAGCCGTAGTTCTCAGTATAGCACTAGTGATTCTTATTTTTCTACCGGTCGTGCTGAACAGACAGTGAACAGTAGCCAGTGTAAAAGTGCGACACAAAGGTCGCCCCGTCGTGTTAGAAACAGTGATTTGAATAACGGGCGCCAACGCTTATTTCAGAAAAATGTACGTAAATCTTGCCCCCAGTGTGTGTCTCGCCACAAACGTGCACAGTGCCCATGTCGCAACGCAACCTGTTATCAATGTGGCAAATCGGGACATGTGCAGTCTGTGTGTATGCAAATTAAAACTCAAAGAACAGTAACGTTAGAAACGGTGCTTCGCAAAGTGCGAGAACAGTTCATTCTGTAAATGTTATACGGGCTGTGGAATTGAACAGTGCTTTCCTTGGATCTCAATTGCAAGAAAGTAGTTCTGCGCCTATGGCAAATCTATATAGTGCACCACGTAGCAAGCGCCGACGAGCGCGTAAAACAGTGCAACGGAAAAGGGTTCGGGACAAGCAAAATGACTATGAACAGTGCATTCCTGTAGTGAAAATAGTGCCTTCTACAACTGCTCCTTGTAATAGTGCCCAGTACTGTGTAGCTAGTGACAGTAGACATCAAGTAGCTACTCAAAAGTGTAGTGCAGTAGTTAGTACATCTGTAGTAGCCTCGCATTGCGCGGACGCCGATCCGGCGGTAGTGTCATCTAGTGACAGTGTTGTTAATCCGCTGCGTGCCGAGTCTGCGCCGCTTCCTTCACTACGCGGCCCGCGCAAGCGCAGTAAACAATCCGTAGCAGACGTTGCCCACATTCGCGCACCTGTCGAGCGCCGCAAGCAAAAACTTTTTGTGAATCTTTCCATTGACCATAAGACTGTGCAATTTCAGCAATTTCAGCTCCTCTGTCACATTAATGAATAAAGAGACGTATGAACTTCTGGGTTCGCCAAAATTGTCGCCGTCACAGCAAGTGTTGACAGCTTATACAGGTGAAAATATTCCCGTGCTAGGAACATGTAGCCTGCCCGTCTCTTTTCAAGGTGTAACAAAAACAGTTGCTTTTGTAGTTCTTCAGGCCAAATCGACACAGAACATTTTTGGACTAGATGCTTTTGACTTGTTTGGTTTATCAATTCAAAGGGATGTGCTTCAGATTTCGTCAACAGTGCCTCAGGATAAAATCAATGCATTGTGTGACAAATATAGTGACTTGTTTTCGCCGGAACTAGGTTGCGCAAAAGACTTCGTGGCACAGGTGACTTTAAAAGAATCTGCAGTTCCAAAATTTCGTAAAGCTAGACCAGTGCCTATCGCCTTGCGTGATACAGTTGCCGAAGAACTTAAACGTTGGCAAGATAGTGGGGTGATTTCTCCTGTTTCTGCGAGTCAGTGGGCCTCGCCTATAGTAATTGTACCCAAGCCGTCAGGAAAACTTCGTCTCTGTGCGGACTTCAAATCAACAGTAAACAGTCAGACAATTGTAGACACTTATCCCCTGCCCAGACCTGACGAACTTATGGGCAAATTAGGACAGTCTCGCTTCTTTTCTAAGATTGATTTAGCAGAGGCATACTTACAAATTCCGCTTGATGACGAGTCAAAAAAATTTTTCGTCATTAATACTCACATGGGCCTTTTTCAATTTCAACGCCTACCCTTTGGCAGTTCTTCCGCTCCCGCTATTTTTCAGCGTTTTTTGGAACAGCTGACAGTTTCGGTACCTTGTTGCTCGAACTATTTAGATGACATTGTGGTATCCGGACGTACAGTTGAAGAACATTTAGCAAACCTGGAGTGCCTTTTCAAAGTGTTGACTGCAGCAGGTCTACGTTGTAATAAAGCAAAGTGTTCGTTTTTTCAATCTGAAATAGAGTACCTAGGCCATGTGATTAATGCCCAAGGAATTCATCCCTTACAGTCACATCTTCGAGCAATCAAAGACTTGCCTCCTCCTAAGAATGTGCACGAATTGCAAGCAGTAATGGGGAAGCTGAACTATTATTTCAGATTTATTCCCAATGCCTCTCAGATTGCAGCTCCACTGCATCACTTACGTAGGAAGAATGTTCCTTTTGTATGGTCTAAAGATTGTCAGGTTGCCTTTGACAATTTAAAGTCTGCACTACTCAGTGATGCATGTTTGATTCCCTTTGACCCCCAGAAGCCTGTAGTGTTAGCAGTTGACGCCTCATCGTATGGTCTGGGCGCTGTAATCTCACATCGTATTGGATGTCACGATCGTCCTATTGCCTTTGCATCCAAGCTACTGACGCCGACGCAACAGAATTACAGTCAGATAGAAAAGGAGGCCTTAGCAATCATTTACGGCGTCACAAAGTTTCATCATTATCTGTATGGCAGAAAATTCTATTTGTTGACAGACCATAAGCCTCTCACGTCGTTGTTCTCACCCACAAAGCCAATTCCGCCACGTACGGCACAAAAGCTTCAGAGATGGTCCTTGATATTGTCAAATTATCAGTATGAGATTTTGTACCGACCTACCACTAAACATGCCAACGCGGACACACTTTCCCGACTTCCGGTTGGCCAGGATGTATCATTTGATTCTTCAGAAATGGCATGTTGTCAGATAGACTCCAGAGATGCTTCCGCTGTCGTAGACTTTCCTTTGAACTCTCGTCGGGTTGCACAGGAAACAGCTGCGGATGCAGACCTAAGTGTGGTAGCACGTTTTGTTCGCTCAGGGTGGCCTGCCAGAGCCAAAGACATTGATCGGCCTCTGGTTCGACGTTATTTTGCACAACGTCATGCATTATCTTTAAGTCAGGGTGTACTGTTGTTGCATACCGACAACGACCAAGCAAGAGTGATTGTTCCTCGTTCCCTGCAACGAGAAGTGTTACGCCTCCTGCATCAAGGACATTGGGGCATTGTTAGGACAAAGCAATTGGCCAGACGTCATTGTACCTGGGTTGGTATGGACGCTCAGATAGAGAGCATGACATCACAGTGTACAGTTTGTGCGGAGCATCAGGCGACTCCTCCACAGCGTTTCTCAGACTGGCCACGCCCCAAGGGACCATGGCAACGTTTACATATTGACTTTGCCGGACCATTCTGGAATACGCGATGGTTAATTGTTGTAGACGCTTTCAGCAAGTTTCCTTTTGTGATTGCCATGAACTCAACGACGGCGTCTAGTACAATCAGTGCCTTAACATCAGTGTTTTGCATCGAAGGCTTGCCTGAAACTATCGTCAGTGACAATGGACCTCAGTTTGTTAGTGCGGAATTTCAACAGTTTTGTCGCGTGAATGGCATTCAGCATATCACCACCGCACCTTTTCACCCTCAGTCCAATGGTGAAGCAGAACGTTTCGTTCGAACATTCAAGTCTCACATGGAGAAGATGAAAGGTCAGCACTCCAGGCAGCAAGCTCTTCAAATTTTCCAGTCTACGTATCGGTGCATGCCACGTGACGGCCCGTCTCCTGCCGAGCTGCTACACGGCCGCCGTCACCGCACTCTCCTTCACCTGCTGCAGCCTCCCACGCACAGAGTCGGTTCGTATGGCGCTACGCGTTTTCAGGTTTCTACGCCGGTGCTGTACAGGGTGTTTGCTGGAAACAAGAAGACATGGCTGCCGGGCACCATCAGCGCGTGCTCGGTAGCAATATGTATGTTGTACGTTCTTCCACAGGGTCGGAGCTGCGGCGCCACGCAAACCAATTGCGCCTGCACAGGCCGCGCGATCCTGTCTCCGGTTTCTTGATTCCAGACCCGTTCACCGCCAGGGAGCACAAACACATCGTTCGTCAACGGGTCCAGCGTCCCCGGACTACGAGATCGTCCCGATGGAGATCGACGCGACGCCGCCGCTGTCGCCGCCGCAGATGACAGCGTCACCGAGAGGGACTCCGGGACCGTGCGTGCCGCCGCCGCCTGGGCCACGCACCTCAGAAGAAGATGACCTGCTCCCTCTGGGCGGGGGGGTGCGCCCTTCCCCAGGTTTCGGCGGGTTCCCTGGAGGATCTCAAGGCAGATGCCGGGGCGCGGACGGCGTCTCGATCCCGGCCTCAGCTACGACGCCCGTCCCACCAGTAACGCCCCCGCCCAGGCCCTCCTCCCAGTGCCGTCGCCGTGGCCCTCAGCCCTACGCCACGACGGCGCGGCGGTTTGGGGGGGAGGGGGTGTGGTGTCGCACAAGTACAAAGTGCGCGCCACTTACTTTCGCCGCGCGCCGCCATGCACGCACGGCGCGGCGTTCTCACGACGACAGCCACGAGCGCCCTCTGCGGCAACCCCGCTCGTGGCCACCGCGGAAGACACCGGGCACTTCGGACTGAGATAGCAACAAGTTAGGACCTTCGTAATCAGATAGGCACCAGTGAAGACTGCTATTGTACAGGCACTAGGCAGGCCTCTAACAACTATATATCAACATTCTGCAGTACTATGTAAAAGTTAAGTATTGTTTCATTCTGTGCAATATATCTCCTTCTAATTTACTCGAGTGTTTATAGTTTCTGGCTGCTCCCCTCCGTACCTGCACCAGCGTGTCGGTCTCATTCCACTCGGCCACCGACACCTACGACGAGGCTGGGACATAAAAGCGGCGACGAAGTTGGGACACAAAAGAACGAATGTTCTAAGTTTCTCGTTGTCTCCACATGAGGAAACGACGACTTTCCCGCTGAACAAAAGATCTTGACTCGTTTTGAACAGAACCCGGTGCCATTCTTTAAGACTCCAATCCGGATGTTCCTGCGCCCAGTTTCTGCGGGCTAATCGATGTCGTGGTTTTAATGGGACACATACCATACGCTTCGGGGCGTTGGACCCACATTACCGAAGGCGACTCCGACACTGTGTTGATATTGCGCTTCCCATTGCTACCTGTGTGGTGGGTTGCAGTTCGGTTGCATTAAACCGGAGACAACGGTCACCTCTTGCTGAGGTTACCCGTAGACGACTTTGGCCTTGCTTTCTGTTAACAGTTCCTGTTGAAGGGAATCGCGTACAGGTCCTGGAAATTACACTTCGAGAAAAATCAATAGCAGTGGCTACTGGCTACCTCCCTCTGTGTCCGTCTCGCTTCTTACTTTATGACTCTCCATACCATAGCTTTCTTAATTCACGCTGTTGTCACATTGCACCATCTGGTGACTACACTATAGGAACCCAACTTCTTGCGTAATTCGTTTGTTAGAATAAACACAAGTCAATACCTATACCCTCTGCAGCAATTATCTGTTATTGCCTCTTTCTGGTTTTCTCTAAAACCGACAGAAAGACTATTTTAGTTCATTCTGCCGATGACACTACTTCAGAACCTAGATATGTCAACTGAGCCCCCAATTGTTTTGACGAGAGTATAGTTTAGATTAGATTAGATTAATACTTGCCGCATAGATCATATATACGACATTTCGTAATGATGTGGAACGTGTCAGTCTAGTAAATGTTGTCTACACTTGACAATCAATATTTTAAGGATTTTTAATTACATTTTTGTTGTTTTTTAATTTTAAAATTTTTAACCTTTTTTTTTTAAAAAGTTTTATTTAAAAATTCATCTACATTGTAGAAGGAGTTGCCATTCAGAAGTTCCTTTAATTTCTTCTTAAATACAAGTTGGATATCTGTCAGACTTTTGATGCTACTTGGTAGACGTTTGTGGCAGCATAATTCACCCCTTTCTGAGCCAAAGTTGGATTTCACCTGGAATAGTGAATATCATCCTTTCTCATAGTGTTGTAGTTATGCACCGCTATTACTTTTGAATTGGGTAGGATTGTTAATAGCAAATTTCATGAGTGAATATATATATTGTGAAACTGAATTGAAGATCCCTAGATTCCTAATAAATGTCTGCAGGATGCTCTTGGGTGGGCTTCAGCAATTATTCTGATTACGCGCTTTTGTGTAATGAATACTTTTTTACTTAATGTCGAATTGCCCCAGAATATGATCCCATGTGAAAGCAAAGAATGAAAATAGGCGTAGTAAGCTAGTTTACTCACTTGTATATTACCAAATTTTGCAATGACTCTGATAGCATAAGTAGCTGAACTCAAACGTTTCAGGAGATCTTCAATATGTTTCTTCCATCTCAGTCCCTCGTCAAGGCAAACGCCTTAACATTTTGAATATTCTACCTTAGTTACAGATTTGTGTTCAAAGTCTAAATTTATTAATGGTGTCATGACATTTACTGTATGAAACTGTATATACGGGGTTTTATCAAAGTTTAATGAGAGTCCATTTGTAGAGAAACACTTAATAACTTTCTGAAAGATATCATTTACAATTTCATCAGTTAATTCCAGTTTGTCAGGTGTAACTGCTATACTTGTATCATCAGTAAACAGTAGTAGCTTAGCATCTTCGTGAATGTAGAATGGCAAGTCATTAATTTATATTAAGAACAGCAAGGTACCCAAGACTGAATCTTGTGGGCCGCCATTTTTGATAACTACCCAGTTAGAGTATTTAATTGTTTCATCTATATCATGTGAACTGCATATTTCAACTTTCTGCACTCTTCCGGTTAAGTATGGTTTAAACCATTTGTGTACTGTCCCACTCAGACGATAATAATTAAGCTTTTCTAGAAGAATCCCATGATTTACAGAATCAAAAGCCTTTGAGAGATCACAAAAAATCCTAACTGGTGATGTCCGGTAATTGTATGTTACTTTGGCGTGAGGGACATGCGCAAAGAAAACACGTCATACTAATATGAGCAAACTACTTATTTGACAAAAACGTTAAATTCGTTTCGAGGCGAAACAGCGCTCGAGTATGAAAATACCTCGTCATAGAATACCGTATGGAAAAACACATTTTGCGTTTCTCCCACCGGTTCACAACTTTCCGACCAAAGTGAAAGCAAAAGCACTGTGCCTTTTAGCAACTCGTCAGAGACCTGCCGACAGCTCTTGGACATAAATAGCACCCCATCCCCCCCACTCTCTACCACTTCCCCCTGGAGGCGAACGCTTTTCTGGGCTATCTGCTTCTCCTTCTCCGCCCTGCCCGATAACATCTTGCCAGCAGACAGGCTTCTACACCATTCGGGTCGCAGAGAACGAATGGTTTCTTACGCAAAAGAAGTTCGTTTTCTTTTCACCTCACCCTCCTGGTGTATTCACAAAAGTTCCTTTGAAACGAGTGTGTTGCGAATTAACCTTAACAGTAGCTAAACTGCATACATGACACTTTTTTCATTATGAAATAATTTTATTTGTTAGTTTATTTTACTATAGCGGCAGGAAATATTCGTGAAAACGAAAAAGCGGCAAATGATGTGTAAAGAAGTAGTTTGCGACATAACACGAAATCGGATATTTTTACGAGCTAACAAGAAATTATTTTCACACACAAACCTTTTAAAAATATAGTACTTCTTTAAACATTCAACTGAAACCGCATTTCGAGTTCCAAAGTTCTACCTTAATAGCATAATTCGTTTCACAAAAGACCGAATTTGATTCCAAAAGACAACCCATTTGGAAAAAAAGACCCAGAATTTATGAACACCTTATGTCGCGAACAATAGGGCATCTGCAGAGGAACGAATTTGGCAATAAAACACCAACGAATGTTCCGAAATATTACGTGATTTTGAAGAAAAGATTATAATAAATTTAACAGAAAATAGCACCGATTTGGTGAAAACTTGCATTTACTTTGGCAACAAAATAACATAGAATGTGGAAAGATAGTACACCGAAATTGTCAGAAAGAAATCGTATATGGGAAACAACATTGCATTTTGAAAACGACGAATAAAAAAAACGAATTTGGAAAGAACAACGAATTTAATAAAATTCAAAGACTTCGATAGAAAATTAACTTGTAAATAAACAAATTAGCAACAATGAAAACTAAGTTGTCAAATATAAATTATAATTTGGCAACAGCAAAAATATTAAAGTAAACAACTGTAGGAACAAATATCTCCGCATTTGCAATCTTACTTCATGAGATGTGCGGTGCCACTTTTTTCTGCAATGATCTAACGACGGTGCTTTTATGGTGTAATAGAGTATTTCGCTAGAATAGCAGTCCGGATTTGAAAAGAAGTAGCAAACAACCGAAAAATATGGAGGAAAGTCACTGAAGAAACGAAGGGCTGTGGCGCAACCAAAAAAGAAGAAGAATTTTACTATAGCTAATTTAGCTTATATAGTTGTTCTTTCTTTTTTTTTTAATCTACTGTAAGGAATCAGCGAAAACACACGGTAGGTCATTATCTGGGGCAGCCCGCAGACCAGTTGTCCGCAGTGCCCTGTGCACCTACCACATTTGTCGCAGGAAGTAATATTTCATGTCATCCGACGTAAGTAAATTAAGTTATTCATTTATTTTTCGTAGACGCAGCAATGCCACACAATACTCTAAAGTTAATTTCTCTGAAAATGTTTTAATTTTCGTTTAAAAGAAAAATTACAATAAAACGAATTTCTGAATATGCATATTCTCTGGTAAAGCCGTCATTCTCCATCGATGGTGTCCGCTAAAATTAATATTATTTCTACATTTTACATTGAAACATCTCTGCTTGATAAGAATGTGTTTTCTTTTCGTTGTTGTCCATAGTCATTGTGATACACAGAAAAAATGCACTTCGCCGTACATATTTCGTAAGTTTGCCGTGAAAATGTAATCGTTGGCAGATTTATGTTTGGCACGTTTCATGCCATGAATTAGCACAAGTAGATAGAATATAGGTAATATGTCATTCCGTTTTGGAGAAAAAACCGTGTATCTAATGGACTTTGACCAGTAGCTAACGCCGCTACAAGCTTTCCCCCTGCCGAGGTAAGGTAAGTATTTTTCTGGAAGCCGAAACTGGGACCAGTTTTACAACTATTCACTTCTCGTAATGAAACAAAGCTCCGCACTTGTTATACATTATTATTCTTCAGAATGGGATGAATAATATATATGAAAGAATAATATAACACACTTTCACAAAAAATGTTCAAATGTTTGTAGAGCTTATGGGGTCATCAGTCCCTAAACTTACAAACTATTTATTAACTAGCTTATACTAAAGACGGCACAAACATCCATGCACTAGGGGGCATTCGACCCCCGACCGCAGCGGACGTGCAGACCGTGACGTGCACGCCGCAGACCGCTCGGCCACCACGGCCGGCACACTTTCACAGTTATCGTATGTTTATAATGTAGCGTGGATGACACCCAATAGGAAGAGTCCACGTCGATTTGGAGGGACCTGTCATCAAATAGCCCTAGAGGAAAATTTTAGCCTTGTCAGAGGCGGTTCATAGCACTTGTAGGTTACTTAACAGCGGAGTTGTACCCCATAGATATTGACAGTGACATATGTATGCGTTACATACTTCTCCTGACGTTCTTTATTGAAAATGCTGTGCCATTTGGGCATTCCGATATTGGTTACAATATAAACACATTTAAAAATGAAACTGTACTATACAATACTCACGACAAATCATAAAACGATTAGGGCTGCCCCTAGGCTAATGCAGCTCAGCAAGACCAACTTCATCAAAATAATTGCTGGAGATTTCGAATGCGTCATCGGCCAGGTCGAGTACACGCGTTCTATAATATAGGCAGTAAGGTTTGGGAAATGACATTGAAATAAAATGTAGACATTTTTCTCATGCTAAAATATAGGAAGTTGTATATTGAAACTTCACATGATCTAAACTGATTTGATTTCTAAAAAGTAGCACTTTTAAGGCATCCCGACAGAACCCGATGAGGACAAGGGGCCATGACACCAAAAATCGGAACTTTCCCTACTGAGGAGTGTTCTGGCCTCCTATCGTATTTCGTATTTCAGTGCTATATGGAAACCCGTTACAATTTGAGGCTGGCAGTTAAGAGCTTTAGGAAAAAAAACTGAGGTAAACTAACCTAAGGACAATACAAACACCTATGCCCGAGGACGGGACTCGAACTCCAACCGGCAAAGCGCTCACAGCAGCACGACGGCTCAGTGGGTACGGCTTCTTCTTTGCTTCAGGAAATTTAGTGACGGGTGTAAACGAACTATGAAATTTAAATTTAAATAAATTTTGAACGAGAATTTTATCGAGGTTGGGATCAATATACGGAGACTTTCTGCGGAATAACGCGTTTCTGTCACTTCTTCTAACACACAGTCTACACTGACGCAGACTTCACCATTCGCTGATACATCACTCATTGTGTCTGACCTATCTTTAAATCAAGTAGTTTGTTGTCAATACTCATCAATTTATATATTGTACAATTTGGCAAAGTGGGACAGTTATATAAGAACTACCCTAGTTTCATTAATCTGTCTCTATTAATTACGTATGTCACATTGAAAAATTGATATACTAGATGGTCGTACTAAAGACTGTTTCCACAGTGGCATTTTTAACGGCACTCATGCTGTGAGTAAATATACCAAGATTTTGTTGTTGTATTGTTGTGGTCTTCAGTCCGGAGACTGGTTTCATGCAAATCTCTACAGTACCCTATCCTGAGCAAGCCTCTTCAACTCCACATAAGAACGGCAACCTACATCTGCCTGAATCTGCTTACTATATACATCTCTTGGTCTTTCTCTGCGGTTTTTGTCCCAAACAGTTCCCTCCAACGCTAAATTCGCAATTCATTGATGTCTGAGAATGTGTCCTACCAATCGATCCCTTCATTTAGTCAAGGTGTGCCAGAAATTTCGTTTCTCCCGAATTCTGTTCAGTACCTCCTCATTAGTTACGCGATCCACCCACCTAATATTCAGCAGTCTTCTGTAGCACCACATTTCAAAAGCCTCAACCCTCTTCCTGTCCGCACTGTTTATCGTCCATGTCTCACTCCCATACAAGGCAACACTCCATACAAATGCCTTCAGAAAGGACTTCCTTACGCTTAAAGCAATATTCTATGTTAACAAATTTATCTTTTTCAAGAACGCTTTTCTACCCATTGCCATTTTGCATTTTATATCCTCTGTACTGCGACCATCATTTGTTATTTTACTGTCCAAGTAACAAAACTCATCTACCTCATTTATTGTTTCGTTACCTAATCTAAATCATTCAGCATCACCTGATTTTCTTAGACTGCACTCCATTACCATAGTTTTGTTCTTGTTAATGTTCATCTTATATGCACCTTTCAGTACACTGTCCATACCGTTCAACAGCTCTTCCAGGTCCTTTGCTGTGCCTGACAGAATTACTATGTCGTCGGCAAAACGCAGTGTTTATAATTCTTCATCCTGAACTTTAATTCCTTCTCCAAATTTTTTCCTTGCTTTCCATTATAGCTTGCTCAAATTGAATAAAATTGGAGAAAGGCTACAACCCCGTCTTACTTCCTTCTCAACCACTGTATCCCTTTCATGCCCTTCACCTCTGACAACCGCTGTCTGGTTTTTATACAAGTTGTAAATAAGCTTATGCTACCTACTTGCTTCAGAACTTGAAATAGTTTACTCCGATCAACATTGTCAAATGCCTTATCCAAATCTACAAAAGCTAGATACGTAGGTTTGCCTTGTCTTAATCTATCTCCTACGATAAGCGGCAAAGTGAGTATTGCCTCTCGTGTTCCTGCATTTCTCCTGAACCCAAACTGATCTTCCCCGAGGTCGGCTTCTACCATTTTTTCCATACTTCTGTAAATAATTCGTGTTAATATTTTGCAACCATGACTTAATACACTGATGGTTCTGTAATTTCACACCTGTTTGCGCCTGATTTCTTTGGAATGGGGATTACAACATTTATCTGAAAGCCTGAGGGTACTTCGCGTGACTCATACATCTTACACACCGGGTGTAACAGTTTTGCATTGCTGGTTCTCCCAGAGCCTTCAGTAGCTCTGAGGGTATGTCATCTACTCCAGGGGCCTTGTTTCGACTTAGGTCTTTCAGTGCTCTGTCAAATTCATCTCTCAGTATAGTATCTCCTATTTCATACTCATCTACTTCTTCTTCCCTTCCTAAAATATTGCCTCTAAGTTCATTTCCTTCGTACAGCCTCTGTATATAATCTTTCCACCTTTCACTTTTCCTTCTTTGCTGAGAACTGGTTTTCCATCTGTGTTCCTGATATTCATGGAACTGTGTTTCTTATCTCCAAATATCTCTTTTATTTTCCTGTAGGTGTATCCATTTTTCCCCTATACATACATTCTTCTACATTCTTGCATTTGCCTTCTAGCCACTCATGCTTAGCCATTTTGCACTTCCTGTCAATCTCATTTCTTAGTCGTCTGTACTCCATTTTGCCTGTTTTATTTTCTGCATTTTTATATTTTCTCCTTTCTTCGATTAAATTTAGTATGTCCTGTGATTTTTGTAGGTCTTGTCTTCCTACCTATTTTGTCCTCTGCTGCCTTCACTGTTTCATCTCTCAGTGCTACCCATTCCTTCTCCAGTGTTTTATTTTCTGTCAATTGTTGCCTAAAGCTTCCTCTGAAATTCTCAAGAACTTCAGGTTCCTTCAGTTTATCCCAGGTCCCATCTCCTTATTTTCCTACCTTTCTGCATTTTTTTTTTCAAGATTTTATGGTCTCTTAATTGACAGAAAGGGATGTGTTAAACTGTTGCGTAATTGGCATACAGTAAGACAGTAATCTATGACCTCCATTCAAGTGCTTCATAACCTGATCATAAAGACCATACCATTTTGACGTTCTGTGGGTATGTTTTAATATTGAATGTTAGTGGCTTTAGAGGTTTCGTTGCCGTTGCAGCATTACAACTGTTATTAAATGGTATTGAACGTACAAGGTGAAGACTACGACAAACCTACGATGTGTCACTGCTTTTCAACAGCATACTGTCATGATACGCAGCTGAATATTGCGTCTTCAAAGCTGTCGATGCTACGAGCTTCAAGAGCGGTAAGATATTACTCTGCCTCTGTCTCCACTACAGGCTGTGTCCACTGAGCTGCAGTGGCACTATTGCTCCGCGGTGTCTCTGCTGTATGGGTAGTGACCCGTGGATCACAAGCTTTTCTGACTGTTTCTGACCACTGTGTGCAATGAATGATGTCTGTTCAAAAATTCACGCCAATGAAATGTCGGAACAAACTGCCGTTGGCTTCCCTACAAACGCCTGTTTTGAATTTTTAAGTCCTGGAAGTCTCATCATCGTGTTTCTTTTACTTATTGGTCAATGCTGTATTGCGCAGAGCGTTATGTCCCACAATTTGCAAATTTCGAGATGGCAGAGATAGAGAAGCAATGTGTCTGCATTGAACTTTGTGTAAAACTCAAGAAATCCTTTTTAGAGAAAAGCCAATTAATGCAGGAATCGTATGGTTATACGTGTTTTAGCCGTACTCGGAGTTAGGATTGGTACACGCGGTTTAAGAAAGGACGGACGGAAGTTAATCTTGTCCAATGCAGCATGTCGTTCTCAATGGAGAGGTTTTCCGAAGTAAGAGTGATGTGAGGTGTGCCACTGCGGAATGTAGTGGGACCATAGCTGTTCACAATATATATAAATGACCTTGTGGATAACATTTGAAGTTTACTGAAACTTTTTGCGGATGATGCTGTAGTATATAGAGTGGTTGTAGCAATGGAAAATTGTATTGAAATGCAGGAGGATCTGCAACGAATTGACGCATGATGCAGGGAATGGTAACTAAATGTCAATATAGACATTTGTGTATTGTGCTACGAATACAAAGAAAGTAAGATCCTTTATCATTTAGCTGCACTATAGTAGGTCAGAAACTGGAAACAGTGAATTCTATAAATTATGTGGGAGTAGGCAGTAGGACTGATTTAAAGTGTAACGACCATATAAAATTAATCGCCGGTAAAGCAGATGCCAAACCGAGATACATTAGAAGAATCCTAAGGAAATGCACTCCGAAAACAAAGGAAGTAGTTACAGTACACTTGTTTGCCCACTGCTTAAACACTGCTTACCCGTGTGGGATCTGTACCAGGTGGGGTTGGTAGGGGAGGCAAAGATCCAACGCAGAGCAGCCCGTTTCTTTAGAAGATCATTTAGTAATCCTGAAAGCGTTATGGAGATGATCCATGAACTCCAGTGGAAGACTCTGCAAGAGAGACGCTCTGTAGCTTTGCACGGGTTTTTGTCGAAGATACGAGAACATACCTTTACCAAGGAGCCTAGCAGTATATTGCTCCTTCCTACGTATATATCGCGCAGAGACCGTCAGGATAAAATCAGAAAGGTTAGAGCCCACGCAGAGGCATACCTACAATCTTTCTTTCCGCGAACAAATCGAGATTACAATAGGAGGGAGAACCGATAGTGCTACTCAAGGTACCCTCCGCCACACGTCAGGTGGCTTGCGGGTTACAGATGTAGATGCCCTGACTGTTTTGACCAATGTGTTGTCCTTCTACCGTTGTAGACTGTGCGTGACGTTGGGTGCAGTGTCAGTGCAGTGCGATTGTCGGTGTGCGCAGCGACGCTGGGCGGCGCGACGGCGGGCCTGGTGGGCGGCTGGACGAGCAACGCGGTGCCGGCGCTGCGCATGCGCGGCCTGCCCGAGAGCACGCTGGCGTGGGTGGGCGCACTGCCGGCGGCGGGCGCGCTGGTGGGCGCGCTGCCCGCGGGGCTGCTGGCCGCCGGCCTGGGCCGCCGCCGCCTGCTCGCCGCCGCCGCCGTGCCCAGCGCCGCCGCCTGGCTCGCCGTCTACTTCGCCATCGGCGACCTCGATTCGCTGCAGGTGGGCCGCCCAAGCTTCACTCAGCTCCGGTTGCGAAACCTGCGTCATCACTCCTCGCTCAACTCCTGTGTGCAACCTGCATCACTTCGCCTCGCTCATGCATTGCTCAGCACCAGTTGTACAACCTGTGTCACCGTGCATCGCTCACGCATCGCTCAGCACCAGTTGCATAATCTGCATCACCAAACCTCAATCACGCCTTGCTCAGCACCAGTGGCACAACCTGGGTCACCGCACCTTGCTCACGCCTCGCTCAGCACCAGTTGCGCAACCTGTGTCACTGCGCCTCAATCACACCTTGTTTCGCACCAGTTGCACATTTTGTGTCACCAGGCCCCTCATGAGTTGCTCAGTACTGGTTACACAACCTGCATCACAACATATCGCTTACGCCTCACACAACCTGTGTCACGGTGCCTCCCTTATGCCTCACTAAACACTGGTTCCACAACCTCTGCCACCACACCTCACTCACACCTCGTTCAGCACCAGTAGCACAACCTGTGTCACCACACCTAGCTCAACACCGGTTGGGCAACTTGCATCACTGCCCCTCACTCATGCCTCACTCAGCACCAATTGCGAAATCTTTGTCACCATGCAGCGCTCATGCTTCGCTCAGCACCGGTTGCACAACCTGGGTCACTGCAACTTGCTCATGCCCTGCTCATCACCAGTTGCAAAACCTGTATCACCACACCTCGCTCAAACCTCGCGTAGCACGGATTGCCCCACCTGTGTCACCACACCTCAATCACGCCTTGCTCTGCACCAGTTGCACAACTTGTGTCACCATACCTCCCTCATGACTCACTACTGGTTATACAACTTGCATCACAATGTATCACTTACAGCCCACACAGTCACCGTGCCTCCCTTATGCCTCGCTCAACAATGGATCCTAAACCTCTGCCACCACACCTCACTCACACCTCGTTCAGCATCAGTTGCACAACCTGTGTCATTGTGCCTCACTCAAGCCTCGCTCAGCACTAGATGCACAACCATCATCACCTTGCCTAACTCACGCCTTGCTCAGCACTGGTTATGCAACCTGATTTACCGCATCTCGCTTATGCCTCGCTCAGCACCAGTAGCGCAACCTGTGTCACCACGCCTAGCTCAACTCCAGTTGCGCAACATGCATCTCTGCGCCTCACTCATGCCTCACTCAGCACTAATTACGCAACCTGTGTCACCGTGCATCGCCGATGCCTCGCTCAGCACCGGTTGCACAACCTGCATCAACACACCTTGCTCACGCCTCACTTAGAACCGATTGTGCAACCTGCATCACCACACCTCAATCATGTCTTGCTCTGCACCAGGTGTACAACTTGCATCACCATGCCTCCCTCATGAGTCATTCACTACTGGTTATACAACTTGTATCACAATGTATCACTTACAGCCCACACAGTCACCGTGCCTCCCTTATGCCTCGCTCAACAATGGATCCAAAACCTCTGCCACCGCAGCTCACTCACACCTCGTTCAGCACCAGTTGCACAACCTGGGTCATTGTGCCTCACTCAAGCCTCGCTCAGCACTAGATGCACTACCATCATCACCACACCTAACTCATGCCTTGCTCAGCACTGGTTTCCCAACCTGCATCACCGCGCCTTAATCACGCCTGGCTCAGCACTGGTTATGCAACCTGATTTACCGCATCTTGCTTATGCCTCGCTTAGCACTGGTAGCACAACCTGCATCACCACACCCAGCTCAACACCGGTTTTGCAACCTGCGTCACTGCGCATCATTCATGCCTCGCTCATCACCAATTGCACAACCTTTGTTACCGTGCATTGCTCATGCCTCACTCAGAACCGGTTGCATAATTGCATCACCGCACCTCACCCACGCCTTGCTCAGCACCAGTTGCACAACCTGGGTCACCGCACCTGCTCATGCCTCGCTCAGCACCGGTTGCACAAACTGCATTACCGCTCTTTGCTCACACCTCGCTCAGCACCAGTTGTGATACCTGTGTCACCACACCTCAATCACGCCTTGCTCTGCACCAGTTGCACAACTTGTGTCACCATGCCTCCATCATGACTTGCTCAGCACCGGTTACACAACCTGCATCACAACGTATCGCTTACGCCTCACACAACCTGTATTGCCATGCCTCCATTATACCTCGCTCAGCACTGGTTCCACAACCTGTGTTACCATGCCTCGCTCACATCTTGTTCAGCATCAGTTGCACAACCTGTGTCACTGCACCTCACTCAAACCTCGCTCAGCACCGGATACACAACCTTCATCACTGTGCCTCACTCATGCCTCACACCTCACTTACACTTCACACATCACCAGTTGTGCAACCTGCGTCACCAGTCACCGCACCTCTCTCAGCACCAGTTGCACAACTTGCGTTACCATGTCTCCTTCATGACTCGCTCACCACCAGTTACACAACCTGCATCTCACCATATTGCTTACACCTCACACAACCTGTGTCACCGTGCCTCCCTTATGCCTCGCTCAGCACTGTTTCCACAACCTGTGTCACCATGCTTTGCTCAAACCTTGTTTAGCACCAGATGGACAGCCTACATCACTATGCTTCGCTCATGCCCCCCTCAGCACCGGTTTCACAACCTGAATCACCACACCTCACTCAGCATCAGTTGTGCAACCTACCTCACCGCGCCTCTCTCAGCACCAGTTTCACAACCTGCATCACCATGCCGCGCTCATGCCTTGCTCAACACTGGTTGAATAACCTGTGTCACATCAAGGACGTAGCCAAAGGGAGGGTCTTGGGTGTCTGCACCCCCTCCCCCATCAGCTAAACGATAAATTATTACTCAAACTTATGCTAAGGACAGCACACACACTCATTCTCGATGGTGGACTCGAACCTCTGAAGTGACTAAATGAAATAAGACACGACCTAGCTACCGTGTAGTGAAACTGAATGATATTGTTATCAGTCAAACGTTGAAAAAGTTATACGAACTATCGACAGTCAACAAAGGCATCTATAGTTTTTAATTATCGATACGTGGATAACAGCATCGGCTATGGCCCAGTCCTCTTTCGCCATTGACCATTGTTGGCCTTACTCCATTATTGCTATGTTAAGCACTACAGTGCAATGCTGCCGCTGCCATTTATTTCTTTTGTTCTGTTAAGATAAGTTTCCAATTATGAGTAAGTTCATAACAAGAAAAAAGAGAAAAACCGACTTTTCATTTGTCCACTAGCGTTGTGGTAAGTTAAAATACGTACTATTATAATAGCTTATTTATATATTTATAGCAATGGTGTCGTTATTTGGTGTGACAATATTTCAGTATATCATAAGGCACCTCAATATGCGTAATACTTTTTAAAGCTAGGTTTAAGAGTAATATTATATCTAGAGAATGCATACGTTGCAATGCCAACAAGAGTAAAAGAACCGATAATCTTGGAAATAAAATTATAGACTTACGATTCCTAAATGAATATGCAAGGTATTTATACTAATGCAAAAATTAATGCAAATTTTGCGAAACACCGAGCTACAGTCGTGGCTGACAGGCAGGGAGCTTGGTGACATGCAACCGTGTCGTTGCCAGTGTTTAGATACAAAGAAACACTTCTCATTCTGATAATCTGACTTCGTTTGGAATAACATCTGAAGGTTCTGCTGGCTTGTATTGAAACAATTTTTAAGAAATGTTTTCCTCAATTTTACAAACGTAAACTATGTGCAGAAAATATAAAACATATGTTACCCTAAGTTTATTTTTAGAATAAATGAAAAACATAAGCCTTTGTAAATTTCTCTTTAACCATTCGCACCCCCACCTCTTTGACAATATCCTGGCTACATCACTGGTCACATATGTGATTGCAAGCTTTCTCGGCGTATACCAGCGATGAAATCTTCTTGGGTGATCAGCCGAGTCGCGGCGTTGTCTTGACGCGATGTTTCAATGAGTTTGTTACTCTTCGTCCTCAGGAGAAGTGGGTCACGTCGGCCTTGGGATGCATCCCAGGCCTCACACTGGCACTCGGTCCCACAGCTGTCCTTGATACATACACTATTTTATATTAACTATTGTAGGCTTTTGTATTGTATTATTTCTGACTTACAGCCATCATATTCAAATTTCAGAATCGCCTCCATACAGTAGATTAGAACCAGTAGGCAACAGATGGTATACTGTGTGAAGCATCACAGGAGCTACTAGTAGGTATGGTTTCCGTGCGAAGGAATGTAGCAAAGATCCCCGAGTTGTCTGTACCTCTCACGCTGATTGGCTGACGTATAAGGAGGGCGCCCGCCAAAACGCTGTCATATTTTTAATAATATTTATTAAACAAATGGTTCCACAACGGCGAAACTCTGAGTAGGGAACTCTCAATACCAAACTATGTCATAATAAAATAAAATATATAAGAATCAACTGTAAATTTAAACAAAAAGGAAGACGATGCGCGTCGGACATGTTTTGGCACCAGCCACAGTGAGGGGAGCCAACACGAGTCGCACTGCAGAACTTCAGTTCAGATTCGGCACTGACACAGTTAACATGTACAATTTCAGATCGAGTGTCCAGACGGTTAACATGTACAGTTGACATACAGTGATAGGGTACGGTCACAGTAGATTTAAATTTTATTTAATAGTTTTGAACTTAATGCAGAGAGAAGAAACAATGCAGTTCATTTGTGCAGTTTGCTAATTTTCTGCGGTTATCACTAGTAAATTAGCTGGCATCCCATCATCTTTAGTTCATCTTTCAATAGGAAACTACGCAAAACAGTTCCTAGTTAATTGCAGCCTCAAGAACAAGAACCAACAACCTGCGTACTGGTTTCTGCGCTGGGGCAATTGCGGAAGAAGACGCCGAGTTGGTGAAATAACTTTTAGAACTGTCATATGCTACTCGGAGCGGCAGTAGCAACTTGGCGCCTCACGTCTTCCGTATTCTTGTTACAAACAAGAACGGGTTCACGGTGTCCATAGTATTATGGAGGAGTATTATGGAGAAGAAGGCAATAGGTTGGGATGTTCGCCTATGGTGAAAGTAGGGAGAACCAACAGCTAGCCCTCGAAATTATAAAAACGAGTCAAAGTTCAACCCCAGCCCTACCTAAATAATTTTTTTATTTTTCTTATACCCTCCGTAGTATGCAAATACAGCGTTAAGTAAACACCAAGAGGAACTCGATATATTCGGCAACAAACACCTACGTAACCATTACCTGACGTCGCAGGATGGAGGCGATATGCATAGATTAATTATCTTCATACGTAAAACGGCCCCTCCACTTCCAGAGTAACGTGGTGACCAACTGTTGTCGCCTCCGTATTTGTTAGTTTTGCTATGGCAGATCACGGGATGCGGGAGCCGCGATGTTATCCGAACTTTTGAGCACGATACCCATTAATACAGTGCATCTGGAGGTGGTGAAAAGTAACCGGAGGGTAGGTATGTAAGGCAGAGGAAAAACAAATGTCGAGGCAAGAGCCAAGAGGAAGAAACCTCTGCGATTGTGGGGTAGGTTGCAAGGGCAGTAGCTGCGCCTTGCTCTCTGTGATAGATCATGCAAGGGTTTGGCAGTGTTAGTAGTGAGTATATCTCAGTACCATTACTTTGCTAGGTTTGTCATAGAGAGTCAGTAAGGCTTGATGCGATGTTCTTCTGCAGCTGAACACCTATGATGTCTCCTAGGACGGCTGTGGCAGAATATCTGTAAGATTGCCATTTCGACAGTAAGAATGCCTAACTGTGTAGTCTGTAGGGTTTGTTTGTGTTCAGTGCGCTGAATATGGCTTCCATATAGGCCTGTTGGGCGTCTGTGGGAGCTCAGCTGGCGATGCCAGTCAATTTGCTCTATTGCAGGTGTTCACCATATTCATCGTGTTTTTGGCTAGTCTCTGAGAAGCAGTGTATCTGGGCACTTATGTTTCCACGTATGGTTGTGATCGTAGTTCCTCAAGCGTAGTATGAAGGGATTGTTCGAATGTCTCACGGCAACATACTTGAATACCACCCAGAGGCGCTCTAGATGGTATTCTTTCTGAAAATCCATGGTGCGTGTGTATCGTGGAGCTTTTCGTATGATGCGTAGTACCTTGTTCTGTATGAGCTGTAGGTGGCGAAGCTGTTTTGACGTCGCGTATTCCCAGGACGGAGAATCGTCATCAGAAGTCTTATAAGTGTCATGTAAGTGTTCTCCAGTTTGTCTGTTAACCATTAGCTATAGTTGTTCAAGTCTTGCGTTTGCCCGGTTGGTCATGTGTTGTATGTAGTCCACTATGTAAATTTCCGGTCTAGGCAGAGACCAAGGTATTGTCTAGACCAAAACGATCGCTATAAAATATAGGTATTTTGACTAAGTCCTATGTTGCATGTTCTGATTAGCATCCATTTTTAAATAACGTAAAATGACCATATTGTACAATTATATACGACCAGATAATAGTGGCATAGCCAATTGAAAACGCTCGTCAGTCAATTAAATAATCACTTAGCTATCTTGGCATTTTACATTTGAAGATAATTACGCCTATGTAAGACACCAGTTACAGTCGGCGCACGACAGATGGGACACAGCATATCCGAGGAAGCGATGCGGGTCGAATTAAAAGCTATGCTGCAACTGCTTCCTAGCAAGACTTTGCGTCCCCTTGGGATCATGGCCCATAGGCTAAATAACACTACACCATCACCAAACTCGACTCTTACAATCCCAATGTGTTCCCTCTCGTTTTCAATTCTATCATGTGACCTGATTTATACCTACACATATTACCAACGCTCCAAATCCACACCCACCTCATCGTCTCCCAAAAAAATTTCAACTGTTTTCCTCTCCCGGATCGTCATCTACGTCTGTCATATCCCTATCCTACCAACTCTGAAACCTAACTCGAGCTGTCCATCCGTCATTATCCCCAGGATTTCCACCCCATCTTCTTCCAACACACTCCGCTCACTCTCAGTGACTTACATTCTGTATACCAGCAATTTTATTCTCCCCAATAGCTACTAATACGGATGACCAGCTTATACCAGTCCCCAATCTTCATTAGTGTCACTCTCTATCTACACTCCAGAAGCACCTCTCCTTCCATTAACTATCCAAGGTAAGGTCGCTTTTCTAAATTGGTGAAAGTGAATGTCCTCTATATTACACCCAGTGTTTCTTCCATCGTGTGCCGTTTCTAGAGTGACATGGTCTTTTAACTGTTCTATTTGAAAAGTGCTCAAGTGTTTCTGTGTTCATCATCATCATCATAATCATCATCATTGGAGACTGATCATGTCTTTCAGCGTTCATCCTGGCGATAGTGCCCCAATCAATTTTCTCTATGATCCCCTGTTCAATGCTAACAAGGATGTTTCGTCTGATGTTATGCCTTTTACTTCAAAATCATGTTTCACTGAATCTACGTACTTTCTCCTTGTCTACCTCGACTCTAACCCTCCACTACCGAGCCCATGAGTCACATAGATAACATTGCTTTTCCCATGCGTCTAACATGACTCCACCATCTCAACCTGTTCGCTCTAACTGCTTCTTCTATAGTCTTAACTCCCAGTTTTCCTTTGATTTCCTCATTATGGAAACACTGCTGCCGTTGTTGCCATCTATTAGTGCCTGCAATCATTCTTGCTACTTTCATATTTGTAACTTCAACTTTATGAATAAGGTAACACGTATCAACCCAGCTTACGGTCACATACAACAATGTTGGTCGAAAGATAGAGCGGCGCACTGCTAATTTGGTACTAACTTCGTACTGACTTCCTTCTTGCACAAGATAGTAGATCTTAGCAGAGAACTCCCTGCATTTGCTTTGCTACATCTTTATTTAAGTTATTTCAGTATGTTGCGATCCTGTGAGAAAATATATTCTAGATACTTGAAATTGTCTACATATTCTTTTATCCTCCTATTTGGCAATCTATCTGTTTAAATCTCTTTCCCCCAGACATTACTTTTGTTCTAGAGATGCTGATCTTCCTATGATAAACCTTATACTCCTGATTGAGCTATGAAATATTAGATTGCCACATTTCAATCAAATCTGCTATCAGAACTTGGTCATCTGCATATTAGAAACTGTATTCTATTGTTTCTACATGTGCTGTGAGTTTTCCATGTGTCTTATTATAACTGATTCCCTTTTCTCTTAATCTGTGCATCATGGCAGCCCGATTTTTCTTTTATTCATGTCACTTTTTCA
This sequence comes from Locusta migratoria, assembly GCA_026315105.1. Lineage (NCBI taxonomy): Eukaryota > Metazoa > Arthropoda > Insecta > Orthoptera > Acrididae > Locusta > Locusta migratoria. The sequence goes on from CM048749.1 coordinate 153,361,555, forward strand.
AATATTCCTTAATGTATTTATAAATACACCGGTCCATTCGGTGTTGTATCTCTTTAATCTCTTCATGTCTTTTGGCTGAAGAGTGGGTCAGTTTTACCGCTGCCACCCCCCCCCCCCCCGTTTCTTCCACCGCTACTACCCCCTAACGTCATTTTAAACTGTCTGTGTCGTGAAGTAAGCGATATTGTATTATAGTCCCACTAACATAAAGTTCTACGTGACAGTTAACTTGTAGATTGGCTGCTCTGCGAACGAATAAAACAACGTGAGCCCTGAATGGGCCGTCCAACTGCATGAACGCTACAAAGTGACAGATACAGTAGATACGGTATTAGTGCAATAATGCTCACCTTCTCTAGCGTCATATAGGATGATGAGGATGTAGCTAAGAACAAAAAATTATTTTGATTCTGTGTTGCAATTGTAGTGCTTAGCAACTGTGTTAACTACACCGAAGGGCCAAAGAAACTTTGTATGCAAGCCTATTAAAACGCACAGATATGTAGTTTCTCAGAAAACGGCGCTACTGTCGACAACACCCATGTTATATAACAGTTGTTTCGTGCAGGCGATGGGTCGATTACTGCTGCTAACAATGGCAGGATATCACCATTTAAATGAATGTGAACGTGATGTGATAGGCGGCGAACGAGTGATGGGACACAGCATCTCCCGGGTAGCGATGAGGAGGAGATTTTCCTGTAACACCCTTTCGCGAGTGCACCGTGAACATCGGGAATCTGGTAAAACATCAAATCTTCGTCTCCGTTGCTACTGGAAAAAAGTCGTGGAAAAATTCGACCAGCGACGAGTGAAGGTGATCGCTCTATCGAGCAGAAGTGCAGCCTTGCCGAAATTTGGCATGGCTTTCAACGCTACATCTTCAAAAACTGCCAGCGTGCAAACCATTTAACTGTAAAGGCACAAGTGTAGAAGTAATAGTGGCACTATGCTTTGTGGACGTTGCTCTAGGTTCTTTGCTGCGAAGGAAATGGCCGCGCGTGAGTAGCCGAGCGGTCTCAAGCGCCACATTACGGATCGCGCGGCCTTCTGAGTCGGAGGTTCGAATCCTCCCTCGGGCATGGATGTGTGTGTTGTCATTAGGTTAGTTTAACTTACTTTAAGTAGTTTGTAAGACTAGGGACTGATGACCAAAATAGTTTGGTTCCATATAATTACAAACATTTGAAAATTTGAACATTTTAAGGAAGTGGAGACGAATGGCGAGACATTCAATTCTTTACTTCATACTCATTACCTTTTACATTTCACTTTTGGTTGCTTCGCTCTCTTCTCCACACAGTACACGAGCGAGCGACCTGCTCAAGCCGGTGAAATCTGCTTCATACTGCGGTAGTCGGCGTGGGATAACAGCCGACGTAAGAGCCGGTAGCGGTGGCGTGACGTCATCAGGCTAGTTTGTCACCGCGAGGAAAGTGGGCTGAAGCGGCGTGGCCGGCCACGCGAGCGACCTCCTGTTCAGTGGCGCCGCGCTGTTTGCTAGCCCGAGGCGTTTGGAGTCCGAAGTTCAGCGCCCGCCTACGAAGTCGCACAGACCGGACGGACTGCGGTGGGCCGAGGTACCGGTTTCGCTGCCTACCAGCGGCGTCGTGCAGACCTGCCGGACAGCCGCAGGATGCGGCGGCGACCGTTTCTAGCGTCATGTGACTATTGCTCGGTGGTGTTACTAAAGGGACACTGCTTTTTGCGGTTAGCAGCTCATCCGTAAATCGAGTTCTTCGCAAACATAAAGCTAATCTCACCTTGAAATAGACAAATAAAGACTGATCTTGTTTGTTTGTAAATCTATCGGACGAAACTGCGTGGTCATCAGTCTGTAGCTTAAGAATTACTTAAACTAAGGTAAACTAACCTAAGGACAACACACACACACACCCATGCCCCAGGGAGTATTCGAACCTCCACGGCGAGCAACCGCACGCTCCGCAGCGAGACGCTTTAGATCGCTCGGCTACTCCACCGCGGCCCATTCCAGTTGAAATCCAGCCAGAATTTTTTTAATGTTCCAAAATTGCAACCTTTTTTATTTATTTATTTATTTGTCCCCATTGACTCCCTGGTTGTAGATTGACTTTCATTTAATGTATGTTCAAATTGAATGAAATCTTTCCTCGATTTTAATCTTGCCACCACTGGCTGAAGTCGGAACAGGGGATGCCTTCTATCCTCGCACTGTTTATTTATTTATTGTTTCTTTTCTGTTCCACAGCATTCAATTGAGGAGTGAGACTCCATGGTCATGGAACAAGTCAATACATTAAGTTTTACACAAGTATGGTAATAGAAAATATTTAAGTAGTTCGTTGCACACGAAAGACCTTTGGTTAATAAATGTGTGCAGCTATAATTGAGAAACGAATTGTTATCGACATGAGCTTTAAGACGCGAAAGTCCACTGGTGTACTCTTGCTGACTGCACGACAGAAAGCTTTCGCCTTTTCTAGGGTCGTCAACACTCACATTGGAATGTTGATGACTGAAAACGTGTTGCCTGGTCTGAAGAATCTGGTTTCAAATTGTATCAAGCGAATGGACATGTGCGGGGTATGAAGACGACCTCATGAATCCATGGACCCTGCTTAACAGCAGATTGGTGGAGACTCTTTAATGGTGTGGGATGTCTGTAGTTGGAATGATACATGTAGTTACGACTCAGACACGTGACACATACGTACCCATCCTTGCTCTTCACCTACTTCCATTCTTGTCTATTGTGCATTAGACGGAGCCGCGGCAGATTAGCCGTGCGCTCTGGCGCGCCGTGCTGCGGTGCTCGCGGCCGTTCCTCTTCGAGGATTCGATTCTCCCCTCGGGCATGGGTGTTTGTGTTGTCCTTAGGTTAGTTAACCTCAGTTTAAGTGGTTTGTAACCTACGGACTAATGACCCAGAAGGTGAGTCCGATAGCTTTACAAAGATTTGCTTGGCAATTGGGCAATTGGGCAATTCCAGTTGAACAATGTGGTATCTCACATTCCCATAATTGCTATAGAGTGTCTCCAAGACCAATCGTCTCAGTTTAAAAACTTCCTCTAGTCAGGAAACTCCCCATACTTGACAATATTCACTATGTCTGGGATGCCTTCCAATATGCCGTTCACAAGAGGTCTTAACCAACTAGTACCCTTACGGTTTTTTGTAAAGCCCAGCAGGTTTTATGGTGTCATATTCTCTAGTCTGAACATTGATCGAGTCCGTGTCACGTCCTCTTGTGGCACTTCTCCATGCTCGCGGGGACCCTACACGATATTAGCTGTACCAATGTCTTTGGTTCATCAGTGTATGTTCTTCACAGTCTTATCTATAACTACATTTACATCGTTACTCCGTAAGAAAACTCACGACGTCTTGCGCAGCGTAGTTTGTGTACCATTCTCATTTACTACTCCTTCTCTTATTAGGGCAACTATCCGGTTCGGATGAAGTCGATCATGATGGCTAATCTTTTTATGATTGTAGCAAGGCGGAATTATTCTCTTCAGAACTTACTGAATCAACATCTGAGGTTGTTGCTGTGAATATCACCCAAGGTTGCAGAACACAGTTTTGTTTACATCAGTTGGTCTTACAAGATCACAAAAAAGGGTACGTACTCATGGAACAAAACATTGAGGAGACGACGTAGGGAAACAGAGGTAAAATAAGTTCCCACTAGTGTTTAGAATAAAATAAAACAGAAAAAAACGATGGTTCTCTTCTATCGCAGCACGGTAGCATCGTGGAACGTCACAGGAACAATTAAGTCCACAAGTTCTGATTTAGGAGTCGTAGGGAAATACTTCAAGTTCACAAAACAGAGTCCAGAAATAAAGTCCGTAGTAGCGCCAGAGTCTACGAGAAGCTGAGCGTACATCCGGAATGTGAGACTAAAACGATCATGACCCCCAGAGGGCTCACGGTTCTTTCGTCAGTACGAGCGTGGCGAGCACGGGGACTCGACATAGTGCAGTCTTTCTTTCATCCTTCTTTTCTCCCTGGGATGCATTTCCTTTCTTTTCCCCTCCTTTTCTATCCTCACTCCTTCCCCACTCCAGCGGAGGACTGATGACCTAGGCAACTTTTCCCCCTCGTCCAAACCACCAACCATCTAAGAGGGTCTTCAGGCGTACTGAGGACACCCCTCCTCCGGAGGCGAATCTTTCGGTAGCTGTTATACAGAGGGGGAATGGCGCCGCAGCCCGCTGCATGAATACATATAGCCGGCTATAGCTAGTCCATTGAGAGAGTACTGTTAGTTCTCGCAATGCTGTCCTGAAGCGCTCTGTTTGCATCATGCTCCACTAGCAAGAACTAGTTCACATTGGATGTTTTTGTTGCTGTCATAAAAAAATGTTCAAATGTTTGTAGAACTTGTGGGACTTAACTACGGGGTCATCAGTCCCTAAACTTACAAACTACTTATGAAATAGCTAAGACTAAGGACGACACAAATATCCATGCCCGAGTGGGGATTCTAACCCCCGACCGTAGTGGCTGTGCAGACCGTGAGTGGAGCGCCTCAGTCTCCTCGGCCACCGAGGCTGGCTTGCTGTCATCCTAGTGTCCGGAAATGGCTATTGTCTGCTAGTCTTCGTAGTTGAATGTGCTCTTCTTGAGGTACGCATTCGGTATAGGCTGCCGGGAGCACTTAGCGGTTAAGTGATTTGCCATTCCGTAGAAGCTATCATGGTGTCGGCATAACAGTTGTTAACAAAATATATTCGTCTTCGACTAGGACCTATTTTTCCACGAATTATTCTTTGTAGCCATTCACATCTATTTGCATTACACACAATATTTAATTATGTTGATTAATTTTTCGTGATTTCTTCAATCTTCTCAGTACTTTCTGGGTCCAAGGTAATCTCAGGATCCGCCTTTAAATACGCAATACAAATGTATCCCACTTTCTCACTGTTACTCTCGTTAAGGTCATTGCCTCTACGCCACACAGGAGGACAGAATACACATGACACTGTAAAAAAGCCGGCCGCGGTGGCCGAGGAGACTGAGGCGCTCCAGTCACGGTCTGCACGGCCACTACGTTCGGGGGTTCGAATCCCCCCTTGGGCATGGATATTTGTGCCGTCCTAGTTTGTAAGTAGTTCATAAGTAGTTTGTAAGTTTAGGGACTGATGATCCCGTAGTTAAGTCCCACAGACTATACAAACATTTGAACATTTGAACACTGTAAAAGTCTGAGTTTTGTACTTGGCATTTGAAGACAACAAACATTTTCTTAAATTCACTTCTTTCTTTTCCGATTTGAATGTTCTGGGATATCTAAATTTTACTATATTATGTTTGGAAGATACGTGTATTGTTTCGTCCCTTTTATAGTTATTTAGTTTATTACTTTAACAGCCGCGTATTCCTTCCAGATAGAAGTACCGGTATGCCTCCATGTGGGTTCTGTCTAACTTATCTTTGTGGTCATTTACCAACAGCAGGAAGAAATATATTGGTAGAATACTCGAGAATCGTATGCTCACGAAACCGTACTGCGATACAGAACGTCTCTTTTGCAATGCGTGCAACTGGAGTTTCCCGAACATTACTGTGTTGCTTTCGCGTTTACTAAATGAGCCAGTAACGAAGCGTGCTGCTCTCTGTTGGAGCCTCTCTCATCTCTTCTCAACCATAGCCGAGACGAATCCCATAATTGTGAGAAATAGTCAAACCTCGCCGGAACGAGTGTTTTGTAACCTACTGCCATTGTTAATGGAATGCAGTTCTTGAGGATTCTACCAGTGAATGTCAGTCTGGAATCTTCTTATCCACGATTAATTTTATACGTTCCTTAGGTCAATTCGATCGACGATCTGATATCGAAGCGGCAAGCCTCCACCGTGGAGGGCGCTTGGAGCAGCGTACGTAGTTGTAGTGAACGCGCACGCTAAGTACGCGCATGCGCAATGTCGGCTGAATTGGTCATAAATAGCACAGCTTAGCGCGTCTTCGCCAGTACTTCGGCGGTACTCACCTGAAAATGGCCAGAAGACTCTGTACCGAAATATTGTGGCAAGAATTTACAGACATCCGACAGTTTGCCCGAGTATTTCTGGAAACCCTAAACGTGTTATTAAAAAATTCGTTTGGCAGAAATTTCAGCTTTGGAATGGGTGAGTGTATATTCTTATCTAAATCCTTTTCAACATTTGTGGGATGAGCTCCACGGATGTGTTCGAGTGTAGAAACGTTCTAATCTGGAATCATTTTTTGAAGCTAAAAGAGACAGTGAAACAAAATTCCATAAGACTGTCTTGCGCAGTAAGTGGACACTATGCATTATAAATGTAAAGCTGTCATCTAGGCAAAAGTTTATGCCATTGCGTATTAAGTTTTCCTTTAGGAAAATGTTGAATGTTTAATTTCACAAAATTATTATATTAAACAAAAAAGACTTTTGAGATATGGCAACTATGAAAACTTCAATTTTTATTTTGAAAGTTAGTAAGAAGTTTTCTTTATTTCAAGATGCTGTGTACATCTACATTTGAATACCTTTTCATTGGACGTTCATTCAATTCAACTATACTTACGCCAATGTAATTTCCAAGGAGGTTAGGATAGAGGGAGATGCCCAAAACGCCACAGATGTGAAGCCATTGTCGCCATATTGCGGAGCAAATAACATTTGTGGTGAAGAATGTGCATTCATTGCATTCTTAGTTCGAAGTGGTAGGCCCTACGTTATTAAAAATGAAGAAATTGGTTATCTGCATTACCTTTGAATGTACAAGCAGAACAAGAAAGCCGTCTGCTTTCACCCATAGAAAAATTTTGTTGCTAAAGAAATACTTCCTATTTGTTTCATTGTTTTTCTCTCAATGGTTTTTAAGTTTCTTTTATACGAGATATGGGTGGAGTCCTTTGAAATTTCGAAGACCTGCAGGTACAGAATTTTAGTATGGATATTCAACGAGATGGAACTTGTAGGAAGATTTTTCGCATATATTCAACATTAAAGTCCTCTTTTCAGAAATGAAATTACAAAAATGGTGCAGCTTGGATCCATCATTATGAGAAAAATCTTGTTCTATATTTCCTGTGGACTGCTACAGATAACAATTTTAATTCTTGTAAAGTATTTGGGTATTGCCGAGATATGTATGTCACACTCCTCGAATGAGATTTTATGTTAATAAATAACTGTTCAGCTCTGTGTAAAGTCTGTATTTTTCCACAGTCGTATCCTATATCTAATATAAGCTGCTACACAAAATTTTCGGGATTCGTGCTGCCATCTGTTGAAAATCTTATCCATGGACTAATGTTCACCGTCACCCTCGAAGTAGTTTCCATCCACAGGTACACACCAGTCCCAACGCTTATGCCACTGGTCAATCGTTTTCTGGAAGTCGTGTTCTTTGATGCTTTTTGAGCCGGCCGCGGTGGCCGAGGAGACTGAGGCGCTTCAGTCACGGTCTGCACGGCCACTACGGTCGGGGATTCGAATCCCCCCTCGGGCATGGATGTTTGTGCCGTCCTTAGTTGTAGGTAGTTGATAAGTAGTTTGTAAGTTTAGGGACTGATGGCCCCGTAGTTGAGTCCCTTAAGCTTCAAAAACATTTGAACAACATTTTTTTATGCTTTTTGAATTCTCTCTAGAGTGTCGAACTGAATGCCTTTCAAACTGAGATTCTGTTTTGGAAATAGTGCGAAGTCATAAGGAGCCAAATCTGGCGAGTTCGGTGGGTAGGTATAACCGTCATGTTGTTTTTTGCCATAAAAGTCCTCGTGAAGAAGGAAGTGTGACAAAGCGCGTTGTTGTGACGCAGTAACCAGTCTCTTGATGTCAAAGTTCGGGGCGTTGTCGCCGCACGTTTCCGCGGAGCCGTCGCAAAACGTCACAGTAGTACCACAGTCTAACATATACAGTCACGACACTGCCGAACGTATTTACTGTCATTAAATAGGCAATAACTTAAAAATAGCACCACCTTTGTCTTAAATTAGGTTTCCTAAGATCCCTGACAAGATACGAAACGGTACAATGCAGCACAGTTTATTTACATTTATCTTGTAACCTACAGGCTTTCACTGGATAATTACATTTCCTCTTAGAAAAATGGCTATGAAACACCAGAAGACCTGCCCTTTGTCAGAAACAGGTCGCTTTTTTACTCAGAAACGTTAACGTTTCTTCACTACAATTCCCGTACAATCTGTGAGGGTGGAAAGTGGGAAGCGAATACAGAATACAATAACTACAGTATCTGACGTACCAAATCAGGCACCACAACTGTAGCTGAAGATAAAAGTCACAGACATGGGAAGAAAACGGAAAAAGTAATGAAACAGTTTTCAACAAAGAAGAACACAATTCCACAATTGTTACTATAGCTGAACATCAAGCGTAAAGCATCTTCAAACGTTGTTTTCTTCGGCTAAAGTAATCACACAAAAGAATAAATCACTGAAAAGAATATGCGCGTACAAGAAAGACGAGTGGAGCCTAAAAATGTGCGAACTATTAGACTCCATACCGAACTGATACGTGTCAAAAAACTCTTTGTCATAGAACAGACGATAATAGAAATCTACGTTTCTCTTATATTTATATTCCACTTACTTTCAGCGGAATAAGCTGCAAATTGACACATATTCGTAAATATTGGTTCATGAAGAAGTTCTTCTTTATACCACTGAATCAATTAGGTTAGACTGTTTTTCATTAATTTCCGTACTATGTATGTCTCTTGATATGTTCCTAATGCTTGTGAACGCGAAAATTATACTATTTCTTTAATTACTTACACAAATAATTATAAACAAACATTACTCTTTCGGTGGCTTGCCCACCACCAGGAGCGCTAGTGTCGTTGCAACTGTCAGTTGGTAATAACTTCAGAGCAGTGAGTGTCGCGACTGTTTATGTTAGACTGTGGTAGTACTTGGAATTCACTGTTTAGTTGTGAGGGACGAATTCATTGTGCACAATTCCCTTGGTATATAAAAACGACGATCTTACTTTTCGTATTGCTCTTCACCTGTCTCGCGTTTTTGGGTCTTGCTGAGACCGCGCTCTTCCACTGGGTCATAACCGTAGCACTTGACTCGAGATTCGCACAGAGTGTTATACACACGCTCTGTTCTGTTCGCGGATGCGTCGTAAAATCTTCACACACCAAACACAGATTATTACGGAAATCACTGTGGACAAGCATCAGGCCATCGCAGCTGAATGCCACTCTACACACTGACTCATCAGATATGCAGCTAATGCCCCGTATAGTCGGCGTCACCTACGAAGGCGGCCCATTTTTCAGCCTTTCTGCGCATCCCCTCCATTTCCGAAATGACAGCCAATGTTCATTCCGTAGGCGCTTGGCTGGTCGCGAGTTACGCAATGTTTCTCCCGGAGGCGCAACCATTGACGCTCGGCCTGAGGTCCTCCCCTCCACGCTTCCCCTATCGCCCCGCCTCTACACGACGAAGCGGCTTCTTATATGACGCCAGGTATAACGGTGCAACGATCTACTACTTCCACTTTCCAGATGGCAGCATCAGTGGTCAATGGTGGCAACTTAGACTACTATTCGCGAGGCAGATGCAGGCACCCAATTCGTTGTATTTTTCCGTCAAAACTGTAATCTTTAATTTAAGAGTTTGTCAGTTTGCTGAACGGACAAGGGTACGTACTAAAACGTCTCTGTCACAAAGCAGTAACAGCATTATTAATTTGTCACTAATTTGTCGTGAATTCCGAGGGCAGTGTTACACGAGGAAAGCAGATACGTTGACCGAACTACGGCACATCGAGAAACTGCCAACCACAATGCAGCAACAGTATCAATTATGCTGCGAGTGGATCGAGCAGTAAGGAATTTTCTACGAATGTGTCACGATTTTATACTATCTTACTCCGAATATAATATTTAAGTCAAAACTTTAATTTACGAAGATAATCATAGTTAATTTACTAGGTACATTAAATAAGTATTACGATATAATATAGTATGTTCATAATCTATAGTTACCTTGATAGTGTTTTCTTTTGCTAGTTGACATATTGTAGTGTAACCATTTACAATACATATCTGCCTGTATCGATGCCAGATGACCAAAAAGATAATTAGCAGATGAGAGGTCAAATACTGCCCCCAAACCTCTTTTCTGTTTAAGTATTGGGCAGACTGACTGTAGCAAGTGGCAGCGGTTGTATTTGAATCACAGAAGCTGCATGGACCAAGAAGATTAAAATAAAGAGACACGGCACTACTATACGAAACTAAGCTGGCCATTGAAGCCAGTCCGCCATCTTACGAAGCCAAAGAAATATGTTTTTTAGCATAAAGTACTGTGTATTTCTTTGTTAGCTTTCACACACTTAAATGGCTGTCATTTCTGAGTAGATACGAGGTGAAATACAAAATTTTCTCCCTTCGCTGACGAACCAAGTCGTAAAATTAAACCCAATCTTGAAACATAGCATTTTCGTATGGACGAAATGTTATGGACTTTGGGTGATGTGAATGTAAATAGAATATGCATTCAAATGTAGATATACTCAAATTTCTGATCATCTCAGCTAAATGAAGGACCAACGTCTTCACTTTTATCTATGCTGATGACGTAGCCATTGCCTGTCAATCGAGATCAATCAATCACATCGAGAGAAACCTATCCGATACCGTAGAAGTTCTTGCTGAATGTTACAACAGGTACCAGCTACGACCAAATCCAGCAAAGACACAACCTTATTTATTTCACCTGAACAACCAGGAACCAAAAAGGGAATTACTATTGGAATGGATCTCAGTTAAACTTAAACATTGCCCAAACCCAGTTTATCTCAGAGTCACATTAGATCGAACCCTGTCCTACAAGAGACATGAAGGAAAAACTAGAGCGAAAATCAACACACGGAACGGTATAATCCGCAATCTTACCAACTCACACTGCGGAGCAAATCTAGAAATTCTGTGTTAATCATTCCTGGCTTTGTGTTTTGCTCCAGCTGAATATGCTTGCCCCGTATGGAGAAGATGATGAAGCACTGAATGACTCATGTCGACTAATTACGGGATGCCTGAAGCCCCCATAGATCAGACGGCGATGGCTGAAAAAAGCAGACAGTGCGAGGATAGAAGACATCCCCTGTTTGGACATCAGCCAGTGGTGGCAAGATGAAAATCAAGGAAAGATTTCATTCAATTTGAACATCCACAAAATGAAAGCCAATTTACAACCGGGGAATCAATGTGGACACAAAAATTGGAAAAAAAGAGCTTGCAATGTTGGAACATTAAAGAAAAACTTCCGGGTGTATCTCAACTGGAAGAACCTAAATAGACTTAGGTGTCGAATGGGAAGATCAAGTGGGGATACGCAGAAGACGAGCTCTGCCAATGTGGAGTAAGACAAACGATGACACACCTGCTGGGCTGTCCATCCTTGCCAACGCCATGCACTTTCCAAGACCTGTGTTTGGCCAACGACGCTGCAGTGAAGTGTGCCGAACACTGGAGAGAGTCTGCTGTAGACAATAATTACGTATAATGTATGAAAATCATGACTGTATATATGAATGTATAATTAGTACTTACAAGGAAAGTACATGGGCTTGAACAAACATATCTGTATGAACGATTGGTTACAGGATCTCTACGTACACCTCAATGTGCTGGTGGATGTCGTTTTTCTGCAAAAAGCTCTGCAACCATACTCTAGATAGCATTGTGCCGGCCGCGGTGGCCTAGGGGACTGAGGCGCTCCAGTCACGGTGTGCACGACCACTACGGTCGGGGATTCGAATCCCCCCTCAGGCATGGATATTTGTGCCGTTCTTAGTATAAGGTAGTTTATAAGTAGTTTGTAAGTTTAGGGACTAATGACCCCGTAGTTGGGTCCCATAAGCTTTACAAACATTTGAACATTTGATATGACTGATTTGCAATCGCCGCCCCATCTGACGCTTCACCACACAAATAACATCACAAAATGCAACTTCGGAGGCACACTGCACCGTCCCTACTGGCGAACTGAGCAATGCGGCATGGCAAACGCAGAGGCCTCTAACGGACGACTGCAGAGTTTTGCAGATGCGGAAGTATCACTAGTGCAATAAGGAATCATTACGTTACTTCTTATATGATTTTAGTGTATATGTGTGTGTTCGAGTCCAAGTACTTTCCTTGTAAGTAGAAAACATCAGGTCATTAACTTTATGAGGTGGTTGCGGGAAGAATGTTCCACGCAAAGGAAAAAAACAACCAATATTCTGTACTGTATATATATAAAGGTACAACATATAAAATATGCCCACTAAGAAGGTCTGATCGAGACTTAATGAGTCTATAAACAGGACTTTATTCGATATTAAAACTCACCAAAATATTTGGGCGTCGATACACCGATACCAAATTGCTTTCCATGATTCATATACTCCCAGGAAGTAAGCTTCGTAAATACCTTTTAAGGATTTGGTTACAGTTGGTTTGAAGCTTTATGGAGGACTGCAACATTATGAAAACGGCGGCCTTCCAGGGTTCTTTTTACACTTGGCAATTGGACAAAGCTACCGTGCTGAGGGCTATACGTATTCTGTGGCGAAGTTAGAACCCCTATCCGGAAAAGGTACGACGCCACAAGGGAGCCTACGTGGCTGGGAGCGTTGCCGTTTTGGATCTTCCACCAGTCGGTAATCTCTGGTCGTCTCCTCTTCTTGAATCGATGCTGTGCTGCAGAACATCCTTGTAGGAAGTGGTGTTGACGGTTTGCCTTTAAGGCACAAACTCGCTTTATCAAAAAAGACAGTCAAAATGGTCTTCACCTCGGTCATTCTTACGTTCTTGGGATACGGAGAAGCCTTTCTGGGTCACTCAAAACATTCGACATTGCTTTGTCTCCGTAGGCCTCCTCGATATAGGCAAGATTCTCTGAAGCATTTCTGCTGAACTGGATTCACAATTTTATGGCGTTTCGCTGTTCCATCGTCCATTTCTTTTGTCTCATTTATCCCGAACCAGAATGGAAAAAACATTATTCCTTACTCGATCAGTGCTAAGAAGCGACTATCGCGATATGCAACAATAATAGCATCTCTCTCATTTGCCCGCAGGAGTTGATAACGGAGAGCAGTACGTTCACGACAAAAATGTGGCTGCTGCTGAGCGGCCGCACGCTGATGGGCGTGGCGATGGGCATCGCGACGGTGGTGGCGCCGCTGTACTCGGAGGAGAGCTGCGACGTGGCCATCCGCGGCCGGCTGGGCGTGGCGCAGAACCTGCAGATCGACGCGGGCATCCTGCTGGCGTACGCGCTGGGCGCGGCCGGCGTCTCGCTCGAGACGCAGACGCTGGTGCCGGTGGCCGTGCCGCTGGTGCAGTTGGTAGCCTTGCTGTGGATCCCCGAGAGCCCCGCCCACCTGGCGGCGGCGCCGGACGCAGAGGCGATGCGCAAGGCGCCCAAGGCCGCGCGGTGGCTGCGCCTGGAACTGGACCCTCTGGAGCGGAGGCGGCGCGAGGCGGCCGCCAGGGGCGGCAGGACCACACCCCCGCTCAGGGTCAGGTGAGCGCGCGACCGAACACCTGCTCAGGGGTGGTAGCGAGGGGCAGCTTTTAATGAATGCCATAAGCGTAAGCGGTAAGTGGCAGTTTACCGCTCACTCTAATTCGGTCACTCTGCACTTAGGTAGCAGAAAGGTCAACTCTCCGAAGAGTCACCGGGGACGGAACTTTTAGCTGCAAGTATAGGGTAATTCCGGAATATACCAACACCACCTAGAAGACAAGGCCTTACAACAGGCTGTGCCTACGTCACACTTAGAGGCCGCGGCCGCCACCTCACTGGCTGGCCGCTGGGGCACCCCCACCGCCGCTCAGCGGCAGAACAGTCAGATGGCGGCCGCGGCCTCTAAGTGTGACGTAGCCACGGCCTGTTGTAAGGCCTTGTCTTCTAGGTGGTGCTGGATAGACGGCCATACGGGAGAGAAGAATGATGCGGGCAATAGCAAAGCTTACGTCACGAAAGAGGATAAGGAAGGGGCGGCCCTTTAAACCTTGCACATGATTCGATGTATGGAACCATAAACACATTTATTACACCTATAATACATTCATGCGCCTTAAATCATACCAAATCATTAATAGTAGGCCCTGATCCTGGGCGTTTGACAATATTACGTGATATTGTAATAAAACATTCCTCATAAAATACAGAAACCATCAATGAATAAGTAACAAGTCAAAATTCTTGAAACAACTCTAGGGTGACCGGTCCCCTCCTTAAGCACAAATCTAAACAGAACAACATAACTCTACATGCAAACTTACACCCTTGTAATAAGGAAACCTAAATACATAAGCAGGTCCACGCCCCCGATCAGGGTCAGGTGAGCGTGCCACCACCTGCCAAGGAGTAGTGGGGAGGGGCTTTTAATGAACGTCATTAGCCTAAGCGGTAAGTGACAGTTAACCCCTCACTCGAATTCGGTCACTCTGCACTTAGGTAGCAGAAAGGTCAACTCTCCGAAGAGTCACCAGGAAGAGAACTTTTAGCTGCAAGTATGGGGTGATTCCGGGATAGAGGGCCATACGGGAGAGATGAATGATGCGGGCAATAGCAAAGCCTACGTCACCAAAGAGGATAAGGAAGGGGCGGGCCTTTAAATCTTGCACATGATTCAATGTGTGGAACCAGTGGAACCATAAATACATTTATTACATCTATAGTTCATTCATGCACCTTAAATCACACCAAATCATTAATAGCAGGCAGTGTTCCTGGGCGTTTGATAATATTAAGTGATATTGTAATAAAACACTCCTCATAAAATACAGAAACTATCAATGAATAAGTAACCATTATGATAGTGACTTGTTTATTTTTAGAAAACCAGCCACCACTTACTCTTACTGTGTCTTAAAGTACCGTGATCTGCTGTACATGATTGTCCTCTTTCGTATATTTCTAGCAAGTTGACTGTTTAACTCACTTCAGTTGTCTAACTAGATGTACCAATTGTAACACTAGGTTAATATTACTGTAACCATTCACATTTCTTTGCACATGAGATCACGCATCTAAAACCTTATAACCCACATCCTCAACTTATTTGTTGTATGAGAATCACTTCTCAATCTATACCTATTAATATTTGAAGCCATAGACACTATGACAATTTCTTTATATTGACAGATTCCGCCGGCCGCGGCCGCTCCAGTCACGATTTTCACGGCCACTACGGTCGGGGGTTCGAATCCCCCCTCGGGCATGGATATTTGTGCCGTCCTTAGTTGTAGCTAGTTCATAAGTAGTTTGTAAGTTTAAAAAATTGTTCAAATTTTTGTAAAGCTTATGGGACTTAACTACGGGGTTATCAGTCCCTAAACTTACAAACTACTTATGAACTAACTAAGACTAAGGACGGCACAAATATCCATGCCCGAGGGGGGATTCGAACCCCCGACCGTAGTGACCGTGCAGACCGTGACTGGAGCGCCTCAGTCTCCTCGGCCACCGCGGCCGGCTTTGTAAGTTTAGGGACTGATGACCCCGCAGTTAAGTCCCATAAGCTGTACAAACATTTTGACAGATGCCCTGACACTGACATTCTGAGCATCCTACTACTGTGTAAGCTGCTAGTTCCGAAATATTCCGCCTATGGCGCCTATTATCATTTTGCTTCTTACACTACTAAATATTAATCTGTTAAGCGACTGTTTTATCAGTCACCTGCTCCCCTCTTCACGTTTTTCTTTTCAACACATCGAGTATTACTGTTTTCCCATAGCCTTTTTCCTTATTTATTTTTCCTCTTTCACTATGAGGCTCATCCATAGATACTTTGTTAGCAGTTGATTGTTATTCATTGCATAATCTCTGCACTCAGTGTTGATTCTCCTAATAGTATGTACATTCATTAAGCAACAATACTAAAATGTAAGTGTTAATTTTATCCCATTATATGAACATATCTTTTATTACAATCGATTTGGTTCAAAACTGCTTCAAATTTCTGCAACCGACGTTTGTACGTTTTATAGCCTTTACTGTATACCAATTCCCTTCTTTGTCTGTATAGAGACCAGAAGAAGGGCACTAAAGCGCCCGAAACCGGTCGTCTAAAATAAATAATCACAAGCAACTGGTTGCTGTATTTTATTAATTTATAATAAGTAAGAAATTAAAATTCTTGATACAACTCTAGGGTAACCGGTCCCCACCTTAAGCACAAATCTAAACAGAACAACATAACTATACATGCAAACTTAAACCCTTGTAATAAGGAAACCTAAATACATAAGGTTAATTGAAAGAAAAGGCGTACACGTCGCCTGGGTGCAATAGCTCAGGCTTTAAAACTCCAACATAAATTAATGATAAGTAAATCTTAATAGTAGCATGTGCAGTTCGGAACACCCAGCAGAGACTTACTCCAAAGGAAACTAATGACATCGGTAGTACCAAGCACAAGTTAAAAAATTAATCAATAAATTATTAAATAAGTAAATTAATAAATTTCAAGAAATTACGAACTGTCCACTCTTAGGCTCACTTACAAGAGGGAATCAGTGTCAGAGCGGGAACCTCCGAGAATTTAATTGACGTGTGCATAATAATTAACGAACTTGCACAAACACTTGTCAAAGGCTGAATGAATGTACGCGCCCACTAGACTCTAGCAAACATACAATGAACTTTGCACAAGGCGTCCACCTATAGGTTCAAGTACAGTGAACTTGACACGGGTCTCTTAATACGGGCTGGTCGCGGTGGCCGAGAGGCGCTCCAGTCATGGTCTGCACGGTCACTACGGTCGGAGGTTCGAATCCCCCCTCGGGCATGGATATTTCTGCCGCCCTTAGGATTAGTTAGTTCATAAGTAGTTTGTAAGTTTAGGGACTGATGCCGGCCGCGGTGGCCGAGGGGACTGAGGCGCTTCAGTCACGGTCTGCACGGCCACTACGGTCGGGGGTTCGAATCCCCCCTCGGGCATGGATATTTGTGCCGTCCTTAGTTGTAGCTAGTTCATAAATAGTTTGTAAGTTTAGGGACTGATAACCCCGTAGTTAAGTGCCATAAGCTCTACAAACATTTGAACATTTGAATTAGGGACTGATGATCCCGTAGTTAAGTCCCATAAGCTATACAAACAAACAAACATACAAATCTTAATACGGCCACTAATTCCAGTGTCAGTCAGGGGACTAGGCCATGCACGGTACGCAAACAAGGTAAAACACGATTGCCACCTGGCTATGGAGTATGCGAGCAACAACAGTTAACGCGCTGGTCGTGGGGCGATGGACAGCACAATCGCCGAAGTTCAAATACCGGGAATTTCTCCGTCAGTCTGCGTCAATTTCTATGCACGAAGCGGAATGTCTCTCCCCACTCAACACAGCCAGCATCTCCTGTGCCCGATGTCGCTCTCTCTCTCTCTCTCTCTCTCTCTCTCTCTCTCTCTCTCTCTCTCTCTCTTTCTCTGCGTAATTCGTACACAATCCAGGAGCGTGATACGACTGCGGTGTTGGCGTGAACCCGTCAGCCGCACTGAATGTAAACAAGAGAGTTCTCGACACGACGGGCGTGACGTCAATCTTCACATCAGTCAGTCCGTACACACACTGTCACCTCGCATCACTCCCCAAGCTGACCGTGCACCGCGCCCCCTCCCGGGAAAGATAACAACACCACGAGGGAAAAAAAATGTTCAAATGTTTGTACAACTTATGGGACTTAACTACGGGGTCATCAGTCCCTAAGCTTACAAACTACTTATGAACTAGCTAAGACTAAAGACGGCACAAATATCCATGCCCGAGGGGGGATTCGAACCCCCGACCGTAGTGGCCGTGCTGACCGTGACTGAAGCGCCTCAGTCACCTCGGCCACCGCGGCCGGCACCACGAGGGAAGGCTTAGTCCTACCGCAAACGGATTGATCGATATAGCACAGCGATCCGGCTCAATGACCAACTGCTGTAATTTTCCTGTAATCCTTCTACCATCCGCTGTACATCTTCGATAGTCAGTTGGTAGTGAGTACATAACATTAGGAAACAGAAGTAATGGAGTAGCCTTGGTAGAGTTCTAAAATATGAAAATTACTTTACTTAATAATAAAACTGAGAGGACAAGTAAGGACTGGTTGGATTACGATCACTCCTTTATTTAACAGAGGCAAGAAGAAACCCAAGAGAACTGGTTACTTTCTGACGGCTTGTTTGCAAATAGAGTTTCAAAAATTCATTCTTAAATATTTCCCAATTCTAATCAAAACTCCGAGATTATCATACAATCTAAATCTACCAAAAATGCTATTTGAGAGGAGATGTAATCTCAAAATGATACTTGGAGCAAGGAGGCTAAAAATTACAATTACATGTTAAAACACAAGTACCCCTCAAGTCAAATACCACTTCAAAAGCGTGCCTTGCAACACGAAACCTGGACCGAAGGCACCATTTAATTTTCAAAAGATGACTTCCGAAGACAATTTATATCACACCCAACCCATGAGTATCTTACTTAACAAGCCCTTAACAAGGTATACACAGTTCCCTGAAAATGACAATTGATATTTTCAAACAGTGACTCGCCAACGGGGTTTGCAATACATACTCTAAATCCAAGCACTAATACCACTTAAATAGAGTCGTAACTCAAAAATTTAACCAGGGGCAAGAAACGTAAAATTACATGTCAAAATACAAGTGCCTCTCAAGTACAGATACCACTTCAAAAGCGTGCCTTGCAACACGAAACCTAGGCCTAAGGCAACATTTAGTTTCCAAAAGATGACTCGCAGGTAACAAGGTTATTTACTTAAAATGAGCTTCCTACAGTCGGACTGCCATCGCCTTCAGGGCCCCAATTTACAAATGAAACAACTACGGCTCAGGGTAGCGATAAAACACGCTAGGTTACCACGTCCAAACGGAAGCAAGTTAGGAATGAAAGAATGAAGACTATGTGGAAAACAAATGAGAATTTCAGGGACTGCCACAATACAACAGCAGGAAAGGAAAGACACGCGGAGGAAGGAAGGGCACTAACTTAAATAACGCCTGCTTCCCGTGTAGGAAAAGAAGTAGCAGACGGGCACACACCAGATAAAACCTCAGACACCCTTAGAGACCAAATAATCAATGCTTTAGCACCAGTAGCTCGCCTCCTACTTTCCAAACTTCACAGAAGCTCTCCTGCGAAACTTGCAAGACTAGCACTCCTGGAAGAAAGGAAGTGGTAGATACATGGCTTAGCCACAGCCTAACGAATGTTTCCAGAATGAAACTTCCACTCTGCAGCGGAGTGTGCGCTGATATGAAACTTCTTGGCAGGTTAAAATTGTGTGCCGAAACCTGGGACCTTTGCCTTTCGCGGGCAAGCGCTCTACCGACTGAGCTATCCCGACACGACTCACGATGCCGCCTCAAAACTTTAGTTTCGCCAGTACCTCGTCTCCTATTTCCAAACTTCACAGAAGTTCCCCTGGTTCCGGCCCACAGTTTTAATCTGCCAGAAAGTTTCATATCAGCGCACACTCCGCTGCAGTGGCAGAGTGAAAGTTTCATTCTCAATGCTTTAGCAATTTGAAATAGACGATTGATAATGAGCGAGACAACTCACTTACTCTCAAGTGTGAATTTTTAATAATACATATAGTAAAGAATAAGACGTAGACGTTAAGAAAAGTCGACAGCTGGGGTTCTGCCACACAATCTCTAATCAATCACAAACACTACACCAAAGTCATGGAAGCACGCTGGAAAGAACTTCAAGATGCGACAACCACAAGTGGAATAGACAACAGCCGAGTGGACTGCGTATGGAAGGTACTTATGTCAAATGTGTCGCGGGAGCTGGACACCGCGATCTCCTCCATAACTTTGTAAAAAGGCGAGTTAGGTGAACAACTCAAATATCATGCGTCCATCCGTTGATGTTGGTGTTATTACTGTTTGGAGGGGACTAAACATCTTTGGCATCAGTCCCCGTCTATCAGTCATAGCCTTGGAGTCATAACTAAGATCTTCAACACCAGTAAAAAATCCTACAGTCGGTGCTCGGTAATGGTTGAAACCAATATTGCGGGAAAAAACTCGCAGCTTAAGCGGAAGATGTCACCACGTTGACCAAACATCGGAGCGCGCCCGGTCCTACTTGCTGCCCGGCTGTCACTAATAACACGGCGCAGACTCCCTCGTACTCCTTCCTCCCACTTGCACCCCCAGAACGACACTGCCTCAGCGGGACCGACGAACGACAGACACACTGCCGGAACACGCAAAACTGCAGACTGACTCACTGGGGAATCACTCCTCTGGCTTGCGAAAAGTTCAAATGTTTGTAAAGCTTAAGGGACTTAACTGCGGGGTCATCAGTCTCTAAACTTACAAACTACTTATGAACTAACTTATACTAAACACGGCGCTCCAGCACGCGCAGCTAATCCGCCGCGGCTCTGGCTTGCGCACGCGTCACCTGATATACCCACCGATCGCGACTACTTGCACCGGCCGCAAGACATATGACAAGCAAAAACTAGCCACATCACCCGCGGTGAAGTAACGAAGAGATATCGATACGCGAGTTGGAGGGAGGCAACTGGCTCCAATACAAGTAAATCGAGCCAGCACGGCTCAGTGATGGAGTAGGTAAAGCTGTAATGGAATCCAACTGAAAAAATGATAGAATGATGTCTATCTAACTTCAATGTCAGTGTCTCAACATCACAGTAATTCAAGTTTATGCGCCAACCACTGATGCTGAAATGGGAATTATTGACCAGTTCTATGGAGATTTACAAGAATTACTGCAGTCGACACAAAACAGGATATCGTCTTCATACATGGAGATTTTAAGGCAAAATTGGGGAAATCAAATTGTAGAGGTATAACGGAAAAATTTGGTCTTGGTATAGCAAATGAAGTAGAACAGAGACTCCAAAAGTTCTGCCAAGATAAGTCGTTGGTAATTACTAATACATTGTTCCAGCTACCAAAACGACGCCTATATATTTGGACTTTACCAGACGGTCAAAACCGGGATTAAATTTATTACATACTTTGTAATCTGAGGTGGAAGTGTGCAGTTCAGACAGCTACAACTAGACCTGGAGATCACTGCGTATCATAGCATGAGCTCCTAATTGCAACATTTCGGCTGAAAGTAAAGAAAGTAGCAAAAACTATTCAATCTTGCAAAATCAACCTTATCTCCATACCCTCTGACTACGCAGTAGATGTAAAAAAAAAAAAAAAAAAAAAAAAAAAAAAAAAAAAAAAAAAAAAAGACAGGAACCGAAATTAAAGGAAAATATCAGGCAAAAGTTGGAATGATAAAAGGTAGATATGGGAAAAATGTAAGTGAAGCAGAGGATGTTAAGGAAAGATTGGCGGAATATGAAGAAGACATGATGCTAATGTTATTTTAGAGCTAGACCCAGATATTTTGCAGAGCGAAGTCCAGTGGACCCCTTGAATATTTAGCTAATAAGGCACCAAATAGACATAATGGAATACGAGGAGAATTATTTAAAGTCATTGGAAAGAAATGCAGTGAAAGAGCTGCACTCAATATGTCAGAAAATATGGAGTACGCAATAGCGCCGAGAAGACTGGAAAAGATCAGTATTCATCCAGATTCCAAAGAAGGATATGTCTAAAGAATGTTCAGATCACGAACAATTGCACTTATCTCGTATGCTAGCAAAGTCATGCTGAAAATTTTACAAAACAGACTTCGCCAATATCTAGATCGAGACCTGCCTGAGGAACAAGCTGGATTTAGAAAAGTGATGGGAACCAGAGATCACATTTCCAACATTCCGAGGATTATGGGAAAAGCGAAAGAATTCTAGAAAGACTTGTTCCTCTGCTTTATTGATTATGTCAAAGCCTTTGACTACGTCGATTACAACAAATTATGGGACTTACCCAATAACATGGGAGTACGAATTCACCTCATTCATCTGATATGGAGTTTATATCTTGACCAAAAAATCATACTGCTGGCAGAAAGTGAAGAAGAATTAAAGACTCTCTTTCTGAAGGTAAAAAACGAAAGTGAAAAGTCCGGTCTCAATCAAAATGCGAAGGAAAGCAAAGTTTTGGTGACTACACCATGGAGGTTCACAGACCTCTGATGTTGGCGACTGCAGCCACGAAATCAGGAGACGCTTGTTGCTCGTTAGAAAGGTGCTGTCAAACCTTGGAAAATTTTCAGGTCCAGAGACACAATTTTAGCAACAGAGAAACGTACTGTGAAGGCTATGAACCTCACAGTTGTGATGTATGGATGAGAGACGTGGACCATTATAAAGGCTGAATTGACTCCTTTCAATTGTGGTGCTGGAGAAAAATTCTTAGAATTCCATGAACAGCAAAGAGAACCGACATATCTATATTAGAGCAAATAAAAGCAGGTTGATCCTTGGAACGTATAATATTAAAACAAAAGCTGACCTGTTTTGGAAATATGATGCGAAGACATGTCTCACTGGAAAAAAAAAAAAAAAAAAAAAAAAAAAAAAATTAGTGCTGTGGAAGATCGATGGCATTAGAAGAAGAGGCCGTCAGAGGATTAGGTGGATCGATGGATGGAATCAAAGAAGTAACATGTTCCAGACTGGAAGGTGTCCGGGAGAAAGCGCAGGATGGAGGAAAGTGGCGTGCTGTAGTTCATGGTGTCACGAAGACACGGAATCGACTAAACGAACAGAGGGAGAGGGAGAGGCGTAACATCAGAGAATATTGCTCTTTTGCATGAGTCTTTATATTAATTTACAGTTCGTAATTTTAATAATTTTAGTTTTCAGTATACCTTGAAATTACGTGGTATGTCATCACCTTTCGATTGATAAATGAATTAGGTTGTGAATAACGACGGAACTTTACATGTAAGAGTTTTTAGGTCGAACTGCATACCGGTACGCAGTTATTGTTTGAGTTTGCTTCCACCATGTTTGATTACGTCTCGCGGTCAATCGGAAGAGACGGCCATACCTTCATCGGGATAGATGGCCACCTGAAACAGCTCTCTTACCCAAGCCGCACTCCACATCTAGATCGATCGACTTCACTTCAGTAGACAAATGTGACCAAAAATACCCCGAAATACGAGCAGCTTCACGTCTACCAGAACCCCCTACAATTTGTGGTCTGTGATTTCAAATGAAACAAACCAAGTGACCCCAATAATCATAGCAATATTTCTCCTTCGTCAGTAAGATACCGACAAAGAAACGTAGAAAAATTAAAGCTAAAAACTTAACATCAAAGGAAAATATTACAGTGTTAAAATTTATCTATCTCTATAAATGTGAATGTCTGTTCGGTGTACTCTTATAACGTCCGAACGACAGGACGCAGAGACGTAAATATTTCTACAGTTACTAATTTGCACCTGAGGAAGGTTTTAGGCCCGGTTTTATAGCGATCAGATAGATATTTAGTAATTTGAAGAATATAACACGAAATGCGGAACAATAATTATATTTACTCTTTGCAAATGGTTTTATTGGTTGCATTGTTGCTTGAGGGTTGATAATGATAAAATGGTGGAGTATATTGGGATGGATGGTTATTGGTGTATATAAAATTCTACGTGTGTGTGTGTGTGTGTGTGTTAATATTTCGCTCTGCAGCGAAAACTACAGAACGCAAACGAATGGTCTGTGTGTAATTGTTGTCCGAAGTCTCCCGTTGTACACCATAGCAGTTCCATGCCGATAGCTATAAGGGGGTGGAAGATATGGTGGTTGAAAGTCGTCAAATTATAAAAAAATTCGGACTGTAGGTCCGCGATGACGTTTGCGACTCTATAGCAAGGATGTTACATACAGCGAAACGTAATGCCACACAACATATCTTTGGTCTATGCGTGCTACAATGTTTTCAGCTATTTCTCTGTAAGGATAAGCATACGAATAAGGAAATATAAGAATAAATATATAAAACAGTAAAAACAAAATTTCTTTTAATACATGTCTTTAAAACAAATCGATTTGACGTTTCGCGTATATTCTATCATAATCAACCAACACGCGAGCGAAGCCGCGGGTTTAAGCTAGCAGGTTACAAAAAAGGAAAAACCAACTATGCCTCTTGGGAAAAAACAAGTGGAAAACTATAGTTCAGACTCAGAAGTCGTCAGTATAAAGACGCCGGAAGTGACTTTCTCAGTGAAGAAGAGTTCGATGGATGTGAGGAAGAGTACTCGAAATCAAATGAAACCTGTGATTGGATTGGGTGTAGAAGGTGTAAGCGTTGGTTACACGAATCCTGCACAGCGTATATGGATGTTTGCCATCGATGTGGAATTGCCATTTTAAAAGCGAAATCTAAAGCCATACAGTAAACAGTAGTATGTTCTCCGATTAATAAAAATTTAAAAACACTCATGAATTGTACAGTACGTTTTACAAATGAGGTTCAGTATAAGATAAATTTAACTTCATTAATATGTTGTTTCCAAAGTTCTCGCGCTGTCCAGCCGGCTACGATCGGCGCAGTTCCAAGATATTTCGGCGAGTAACCGCTATCATCGGGTGGTACTGATGGAATGATCTGTCTGCTCTCTGTCGGATCGACATTCGTTTTCCAGCGCCGACCGCCGGCGGCGCCCCGGTGCTTGGGGAAGTCGATGCAGCGTCGGTTGGTGGGGGGCACAGTAAATCTCCAGCGGCCGGGGCGAAAAGATCTCGTGCCCGTACCCATCTTTGCTCTTTGATGGTGCTCAGAATCGTTTTACAGGCCTTGCTACGTTGAAATCCGTAGTCGATTTTGATGAAATCGTCCGTTAGACGAATTTCTATGGCGTCCTTGAAGACGCTGTCCCGGTATGTATTTGTACTTCTTCATAATTTGTTGTGTGTCCGTTGTTGATACATTGTTTGCTGAGGCCGACTGACTAGGTTGGCACAAGCATGTGTTGCGTTGATGTTATTTGCATGGATCTTCGATCGTGCGAACTGTTTTGTCGATGTTGGATTTGCCATAGCTGCACGGGATTTGGTACATGCCCGCTTTCTTGAGCCCTAGTAGGGCGCGCATCCCGGCTGGTGGTCGGAAGACTGTGGCAATATTGTGTTTCTTCAACTGTACCTATTTTTGATGACACATTGCCCGTGTACAGCAAAACGGCCAGGGCTTTCCTCTTCTCTTCAGTTTGCTCCTTATCTTGGTCCCTGCTGTGCTTCTGTTGTCGGATGGCCCTTCGGATCTGACGGTTGCCATATCCATTCTTTCTGAAAACAGTGTCAATGTGTTTGAATTCAAATGTCAGGTTCTGTTCGCCCCGGTCGAGTGTGCCCTGTGTACCAAGGTGCTAAGCGTTCCATTTAGCTGTCCCGGATGGTGGCAGCTAAAAGTATGTAGGTACGGGTTGGAGTGTGTGGACGTACGGTACACACTGTGGCCCAGTAAGTCATCAGACCAACGCTCCACCAGGACATCAAGAAAGGATAGTTTTCGGTCTTTTTCGATTTCCACGGTGAACCGAATATTGTTGTGGGATGAATGTAGATGTTGTTATAGAAACACCTGTAGATGGGCATGTCCGTCATCTGTCCGCACGGACATGCCCAACTACAGAATCGCAGAAGGGACCAAGATGAGGAGCAAAATGAAGAGGAGTTTTCCTGTTTCTGGCTGATTATCTGTTCGTAGGCCACGTGGCGTCAAAAATAGGAAGACTATTGCAGTAACATAATACTGTCACAGTCTTCCGATCACCAGCCAAGACGCGCGCACCTACTAGGGAGCGTAAAAGCCGATTTAGGCCTGAAGTAAACGCGCAGGTACAAAATCTCGTGCAGCTGTGGCAAATCCTACTTCGGCCACACAGTTGGTATGATCGAAGATCGATGCAAATAACATCAACGCCACACAGACTTTAGCCAACCTAGACATTGGGCTTTAGGAGAACACTATTAACAACGTACAAACTGCAAATTACGAAGAAACGAAGTTTCTAGTTTCTACGAATCATACTTACTGGGACAGCGTCTTCAAGGATGCCATAGAAATTCGTGTTACGAACGATCTCATCAAAAGGGATTCCAGATTTCAACGTAGAAAGGCCTGGAAACCGATTCTGAGCACCATCAAAAAGCAAAGATTCACGCGGACACGAGATCCTTCTGCTCCGCCCGATGAAAATGAACTGTGCCCCCCACCATACGACGCTGCCTCAACTTCTCCAATCACGGGGCAGCCACCGGCCGTCGGTGCAGGGAAACGAATATGGAGATGGCAGTATAAGTACCACCGACAGAGAGGTGACAGATCTTTCCATAAGTACCACGTGATGATGGCGGAGCGGTTATTCGCTGAAATAACATGGATCTTCGACGAGGGTATCCGGCTGGTTACCCGAGAACCTTGGAAACAGTACATACGCCGGTACAGCCTCAGATCGTACATTAATGTCTTTATAACATATATATTACTTCAACAGACTCAATGAAACATGTTGTCACGAATAGTTCGCGAACAAGCTTTTTCTACTATAATGATAGTAGCCGCGTTAGTACTGTAGTAGGCTGGGAAGTTCACCCACTCGGCTGTTACGTGACCAAACGAATATGGAAATAGCCGATTAATTAGTGGCAGCTGCATGGGAAACCTCCATCCAGCCTGAGTCCAGAAGCGTTACGTGACCGCCACACACGGAAAGCTCCCCGATAATCAGCGGTAGCTTCCAGGGTGGCGGAGCGGCGTCACCGCACAGTATTTAAGCGACTGCGCAATCGCCGGTCGGGGGAGTCGGTCAGTAGTCGGCAGTCGACGCAGGGTCCGTGTCGCCCTACCACGGGGCTACGATTTAGTTTAGGCCGCGTTACACGCCATGAGTAGTCACTACTCTCAGAGCCTTCCTCCGTTATAGTACCTCTGCAGTTTGCAGTTTCTATATTTAAATTGTATACTTCTGCCTTTGATTCCAAGCCACATCGAGTTCTCAAAACTTCCAACTTGCAGATCTACGAGTTGGAAGAATCCCACTCACTTCTGAAATTTAGCTCCCTCTTCCTGATACCGCTCGCAGGAAACCAAGACATAGACGCGATAATGTGCAAAGGTGTTTTTTTTTATGATTTTGTTCTTCATTTTAAAGTGTGACGATCTACACATTACATGTCTGGCCATCTAACCCTAGCCGGCCGCGGTGGCCGAGGAGACTGAGGCGCGTCAGTCACGGTCTGCACGGCCACTAACGTCGGGGGTTCGAATACCCCCTCGGGCATGGATATTTGTGCCATCATTAGTGTTAGCTAGTTCATAAGTAGTTTAGGAACTGATGACCACGTAGTTAAGTCCCATAAGCTATACAAACATTTGAACATTTGATCTAACCCTAATACTCGGTGAAAAGGCCAAGTGCTACACTTCTTATAAATAGTTTTTATTACCATAAAATTAGGTGTGTCTTTGTAAAGAAAATCGACTTCAGCTTTTTGTGAAGTGAAAATGAAACCTGTGAAATGTTTTAGGTTGTTCTTATGAATTAGGTTTGTGATACTGGCTTCTGAAAAAATCATGGCTATCTATCCCGAATTTGCCCTATGGGGCGATTATTACTGAAGTATTAGTATAAATCCAGACGTTGCCCTGGTATTTACTTATTTGAATATTTCGTTACTCCACTTCCTCTTCTCTCCTCTGTTTGACCGTCACCTCCTGTCCCCTGTCTTTCATCACCTCCCTTCCATCTCTCTCAGTTCATTTCTCTTCTCTTCACGTTATCCACATATGTATTGTAATTTGCATGTATCTACAAACTTTCACAGCAACCGGTGGAACTGTCCTACGGTGGAGCTATCCTCCGACATGCACCTTAATAAATTTTGTGTAGACAGCGATGTTCCTGTTGTTTCGAAGCTATAAGGGGCAAAAACATCAATATAGGAATAACATCGTAGATTGGTGGCGACGTCTGTTTAACGTACACGCCACTACACACCTTACCATATCTCACAGCGATTTTGTCTTCTTTTGAACGTCAAGTGCGTATAATTTTATCAACATCGGAATAAAACAATAGATTCTAAGGCACTTTCCGATTTGCATTGTACAAATTTTCATATAGACAGTAGACATTCTTTTGATTTGAAGGTCAAGTGTGGAAAATGTAGTCAAGATCGGAAAAAAACGGTAGATATGTGTGCATTACAAACAAACATTCTGCGTGAGCGTGGAGTTTATCATGTGTATCGTTGTTTATGATGTCATATGTCCTGAGGTATGTGTCGTATGTAATTCATACCCCAACAGCAGTAGTTTTCTCATTGTAAGGAACATGTGCACAAGATCTGGTTCATTATCGCTATTTTTGTCATAAGGAGAATTACAGAAACAATTAGTCGGTTTATTCGAAACTCTACAGTACTGAACGTTTCTATGACAATGTTCACAGGTGAGGAATTCGAAAGCTTGTTACAAATTTTAATTCATTGCTTCGCCTTATATAATAAATAATAATTAGACGAAACGATGCTTCAGAATGCAATCATTTCACAAAAAATTTTAATCAGTATTTGTGCGTAGAATATTTCACGATCTTTTATCTTATGTCAGAGACATAATAAAATAACTACATATTTATAAAAAAAGTTATACAGAGGTAAAAGGTTTGTACACATTCTTAGCTAAAAAGCGGGCTACGTCAATAGCGTTTGGTTGTGCTGACATTAAGTCCTCGAAGGTACATTGTGAGGGAGAGAGGGGCAGTTAGACATATGGGTGGTCGTTTGAAGGGCTCCCCAGTCATGAGGGTAGAATTATTTTGATAGCCTCATTTGCTTCGTTTTACTGTGGATCTTGCTACTCCACTGCTTAATCGGTTCATAGACTTTCACACTGTCCAGGTTTCGTTCTAACAGCTAAGGCTTCGAACGGTTTCATCCACGGGTGTCCTCCCGCATCCTTCCACCGTTCTACTGTTCTTATGGGCATACTCTTGTTCTCGGTTAATGCGAGAAAATTGTTTCTAGATATTAGCTTCTGTGACGCTGGTTCCATCCCATGGAGTGGGTGCCAACTGGAGAATATAGATTTTTGTCTGTCCTTGTAGGCTGCCTGTTCTCATCGAACTCAAATGTTCAAATGTTTGTATAGTTTATGAGACTTAACTACGGGGTAATCAGTCCCTAAACTTACAAACTACTTAAGAACTACTTACAAACTAGGACGGCACAAATATCCATGCCCGAGGGGGGATTCGAACCCCAGACCGTAGTGGCCGTGCAGACCGTGACTGGAGCGCCTCAGTCTCCTCGGCCACCGCGACCGGCTCTCATCGAACTGCTGGAGGTGCAATACCGACCAGCTGATAGATTTTATTTACAGGGGTTGGCTGCAAACATTCTGAAACGACTCTGGCTGATTCATTGAGGGCGACGTCGACTTGTTTGGCGTGTACTGTCCTGTACCTACTGGGCTAGCGTATTGACCAGCGGAGTTG
Source organism: Locusta migratoria (assembly GCA_026315105.1). Taxonomy (NCBI): domain Eukaryota; kingdom Metazoa; phylum Arthropoda; class Insecta; order Orthoptera; family Acrididae; genus Locusta; species Locusta migratoria. Next base: position 153,390,967 of record CM048749.1, read on the forward strand.
GCTAGAGATAGGGCCGACATTCTTATAATCTTTGGTCTTGCGCCCCAGATCGAACCCGTCAGTCGTCGCAGAATGTTGTTACCACCACACACTTTAAGTTTGGTGTTAAGGTAATGCTGTTTAAATGTCAAAATTCCGTTTAAAGTAACATTGAAGAATGTAGGATTTTCGCAGTGTTCCAAATCAACATTCCTCCACCTCACAGCTGACGAGATTTCTGTTTATTGAGCAGATGGAATGCACATACCTGGGTTTTCATTGTGTTAGGTTTCACTTGATTACGGCAGTAATACGAGTCAAGCTCCACCAGTGCTTTATTCAGCCTCTTCTCCACATCCTCAAACGACTGTCCTTCAGCAGCTATGACCCGATCGTCAGTATCATCTGTAACTGCTGGTGTTGACAGCAAGCTACTTTATTTATTTATTTCATTGTCCAACGGAGTTGAAAATTATATTCTTTTACTCATTACGGCAGACCAACAACAGCAAGTGAAGCATACATTATTATCCATTCACAAATAAAACATGATGGGCAATATCCAACTGTAATAAACTGAAATTCTCATCACTAACACGGCGGTGAAAAAGGAAGTTTATGGTCTGTTTGAAGAGGTTAACACAATTGTTTCATTATCAGCCATTATATGATGGCAGGCTACGTTTCTTATTTTAGTTATATCTAAGTGTTGAATTAAATCCAATAGAAACATGTGAACACAGTTTGCATTTTCCCCTTTGGTCATTGCCAGCACGTAAGTTACTGCAACGATTATTGTGTAAAAGTGTCCAGTTAGGCTTATATGTAACTGTAATTAGGGCGTTAGCTTTTTCTGAATATGTCAATACGTATAATTTTATACGTTTAAAATACTTTATCTGTGTGTAAATAAATCATAAAATGCCTTGCATCTCGCTTGGACTGCCCACTGTGTTGGATAAACGATTTTACTGCAGTTTTGATGGTATCTTTTACTAAATATTGCATATGCAGTAAATATAATGAGCATGGACCATCTACCTGCCTGTCTTGTCTATGAACCCCTCCAACAAGAAACAAGTATACTTGCATTGAATGAAGAGGATTTGAGGGTGGCTGAAATAAAAATACTTTATCCCATCTTGATATCCATTAGTCAAGATGTTTAACAATGGTCACAAACGTCGATCCAGGATTATTAATATATTTTTAAACTCTGCAGAACGCAAAGCTCGTAGTCGGGGGCTACAGAATGAGTGTGGTTGTATAACAACCGACAAGATGAAATTACGATTCTGAATCACCAAATTCTGGAAACTTCTGATAAATCCTACCCCCAACAAAATGCTTGCGTCGTGGTCTCTGTGAACGACAGACAATGATTTTGTAGCTTAATTGCTGCTATATTACGAGTAAGTGATCAGCAGGTGATAAATGGCGTCATGTCGGTGCTTCCGACAAGGAAGTAGATTCCGCCGAATACTGAAAAATCCCGTCGCGAAATGATATAATTCCTTTGTGCAGATCCTTAAGAGACGATCCTCTCTTCAAATAAATAAACCCACTAGTCACTGTGACGCTTGTTGTTAATTAATGCCTCGCAATTTTGCCGTTCACCACTAGACCAGTTCGTACATTTCAACAATTAGGCTTCAAGGATGCATCGAATACCTCAAAGCGGGTGTTCAGACATAGGAAAATGTTAGCGTGGTGTGGCAAACACGGACGCGTGAAGCCGAAAGAGTTTCTTGTGGCCGGTGCAATACCAGGGCTCAAGACAGCCACACCTAAGTCTCCGAACTGTACGATAACTAGTACCTATCCAACAGCGACAGCAGGCGATACGGTGGCACAATGAAAATAATTTCCTAAGGCGGCAACTCTGGTGGAGCCCTCCTAGATCACATCCCTCGCTGCCACGGCAGGTGGTGGTCTGCCACGGTGGAGTGGCCGAGCGCACTGAGACGCTATTCTCCGATGCGTCAGGCCGTTCCCCGTCGGAGGTTCTATCCTCCCTCGACATGGGTGTTTGTGTTGTCTGTAGTATAAGTTAGTTCATAAGTAGTTTGTAAGTTTAGGGACTGACGACCCCGAAGTTAAGTCCCATAAGCTTAACCAACATTTGAACATATGTGACGGTCTCCTCTCTCTGCGACCATGGGGTGGCAAACTCTTCGCCGGCCGCGGTGGCCGAGGGGATTGAGGCGCTTCAGTCACGGTCTGCATGGCCACTACGGTCGGGGGTTCGAATCCCCCTCGGGCATGGATATTTGTGCCGTTCTTAGTTCATAAGTAGTTCATAAGTAGTTTGTAAATTTAGGGACTGATGACCCCGTAGTTAAGTCCCATAAGCTTAACAAACATTTGAACATTTGATTTGCAAACTCTTCACGCCAAGTTTCCGCCCCCACATCTTCCTGTCCAGTTGCGGCGCTTCCAATTTGCGCTGCAGCCATCATGATGTGTTGATATTGTCCTGAGCGGACCTCGCGTATGGATACATACGTTTTGGCGAATCGCTCGTATTCTTTCCTTGCTCGCGCCGGGAAACGGACAAGCGCACAAAATCTGATTTCCAACATATAGAAACGGTTGCCCCTCGCAGTGAATTTTAGGAAAATGAGTCGCAGTCGTCTCGAGAGTAACTACTTCTCTATTGCCAGTGTGAATCCTTCTATATGAAATCTTAGTACTGAACAATCACTTTCCCGAAAGGGTCTCGGTCATCAGGCAACCGCTTCTGAGCTCAAATTACTGTAGCGAACACACAAGGCACCTCATAGTGCGCTCCTCTCTGCCAGATAGTGTTCCCGTCTCTTTATGCAGAGCCTGGGTTTCCAAACACCAAGATTTTTCATGCAACGTCAATTCCCACGAGACTAAATGGTTTGCAGAACCTGGTCCTTGTTACACTATAAACACTGTTATTCATACGTTTAGAAGTAGTAGCTAAAATATACACTACTGGCCATTAAAATTGATACACCAAGAAGAAATGCAGATGATAAACGGGTATTCGTTGGACAAATATATTATACTAGAACTTACATGTGATTACATTTTCACGCAATTTGGTTGCAAAGACCCTAAGAAAACAGTAAGCAGAACAACCACCTCTGGCCATAATAACAGCCTTGATACGCCTGGGCATTGAGTCAAACAGAGCGTGTATGGCGTGTACAGGTACACCTCCCCATGCAGCTTCAACACGATACCACAGTTCATCATAAGTAGTTACTGGCGTATTGTGACGAGCCAGTTGCTCGACCACCATTGACCAGACGTTTCCAATTGGTGAGAGATCTGGAGAATGTGCTGGCCAGGCAGCAGTTGAACATTTCCCGTATCCAGAAAGGCCCGAACAGCACCTGCAACATGCGGTCGTGCATTATCGTGCTGAAATGTAGCGTTTTGCAGGAAACTAATGAAGGGTAGAGCCACGGGTCATAACACATCTGAAATGTAACGGCCACTGTTCAAAGTGCCGTCGATGCGAACAAGAGGTGACCGACACGTGTAACCAATGTCATCCCATACCATCACGTTGGGTGATACGCCAGTATGGCGATGACGAATAAACCCTTTCTTGTGCGTTCACCACGATGTCGCCAAACACGGATGCGACCACATGATGCTGTAAATAGAACCTGGATTCATACGAAAAAATGTTGTTTTGCCATTCGTGCACCCAGGTTCGTAGTTGCGTACACCATCGCAAGCGCTCCTGTTTGTGATGCAGCGTCAAGGGTAACCGCAGCCACGGTCTCCGAGCTCATAGTCAATGCTGCTGTTAACTTCGTCGAAATGTCAGTGCACATGGTTGTTGTCTTGGAAAAGTCCCCATCTGTTGAAGGATCGAGACGTGGCTGCAGGATCCGTTACAGCCAAGCGGATAAGATGCCTGTTGTCTTGACTGCTTCTGATAACAGGCTGTTGGGATCCAGCACGGCGTTCCGTATTGCCCTCCTAAACCCACCGATTCTATTCCGCTAACAAATGTTCAAATGTTTGTATAGTTTATGGGACTTAACTACTGGGTCATCAGTCCTTAAACTTACAAATTACTTATGAACTAGCTACTACTAAGGACGGCACAAATATCCATGCCCGAGGGGGGATTCGAACCCCCGACCGTAGTGGCCGTGCAGACCGTGACGGGAGCGCCTCAGTCCCCTCGGCCACCGCGGCCGGCTTCCGCTAACAGTCATTGGATCGCGACCAACGTGAGCAGCAATGTCACGATAGGATAAACCGCAATCGCGATAGACTGGAATCCGATCTTTATCAAAGTCGGAAATATGATGGTACGCATTTCTCCTCCTTACACGGGGCATCACAACAACGTTTCACCAGGCAACGCCAGTCAACTGCTCTTTGTGTATAAGAAATCGTTCGAAAGTTTCCTCATGTCAGCTCGTTGTAGGTGTCGCCACCGGCGCCAATGTTCTGAAAAGCTAATCATTTGCATATCACAGCATCTTCTTCCTGTCGATTAAATTTCGCCTCTGTAGCATGTCATCTTCGTGGCGTAGCAATTTTAATGTCCAGGAGAGTATAAGAAACTAAAAACATTCATGATTGATGCATATTATTGATATGGTGTCTCTTCCTTTCGAACATGTCCGAAAAAGGACTACTTATCAGTAATTGTAAATATGCCCACAACAGGGAATTGCAATTTCAATGCGGACGCATGCAAACGCTCGATCCCTTTTATAGGCTCGTACTTTGTTTGCCATTACTCTGACCATTTCTTTCCGTGCATTCTAGAAAATATATGATGATTTCAATGATTAGCTGCAGTCACCGTAACATACAAAGATCACGAGTAATACTAGAAGCAGTTAAAATTACCTTATTTTGAGATAAATAATGTGCTGTATCTACGAGGACTTTCTTCTCTACATAAGCCGAAATAAGAGCCTCAACGCTTTCATTCATCCGCTCCATCTCCACAAAAAATAAAAAGTAATTTACAATCAAAATGTTTTGTATTATTTAGATGGAAAACGTAAAGTAAAAATGCCAGTGATGGCACACTAAGTTTTTATTCCGTACTGTACTACTTACCACGTGCCTTCGTTGTTTTCAAAACAGTACTTCTTCTGCTGGGCAATGCAGCCGCTGCATCTGCGATGCGCAGTGTTCACTGCACTCGAAAATTTAGATCAAATGTTCAAATGTTTGTTAAGCTTATGGGACTTAACTACGGGGTCATCAGTCCCTAAACTTACAAACTACTTATGAACTACTTACGAACTAGGACGGCACAAATATCCATGCCCGAGGGGGGATTCGAACCCCCGACCGTAGTGGCCGTGCTGACCGTGACTGGAGCGCCTCAGTCACCTCGGCCACCGCGGCCGGCGAAAATTTAGAACTCCGCACTCGGCACAATCGAAAGATTATTGACGTCACAGTCGCACTCGCGCCGTGGTTGGCACCTGATTTACACGACGGCAGAAAAGCCGTCCACGCTTCGAGCAGTCGATTTTTGCACGAAAGTGGATCGTGTAAAAGGGGTTTAACACTGTACATTGGGGATTATTGCACTGTCTTTCCCTCTGTATGACAGTCGTACGTTCTCACATGAAACAGGAAAAAGAAATATGCGTCTGTTAGCTGCGGAATTTCTGTGCGGTTACAAACATATTTAATGAATAAATTACCTGTGTGTTTGGACGCAGGAGTGACACTGAAGTAGTCACTACAATTTCCGATACACTAACACACACACACACACACACAGAGAGAGAGAGAGAGAGAGAGAGAGAGAGAGAGAGAGAGAGAGAGAGAGAGAGAGAGAGAGAGAGAGAGAGAGAGAGAAAGCAGGAGCTCTCGTTGTTAGAGGTAGGTTCTCACTGTGTGACCACTGACGAGACTCTTTCGGCAGGTGTCGAGCGCTGCTGATAGTCCTGGGCCTGATGACGTCACGTCAGTTACTCGGCATCAACGCGTTCATCTACTACACCGTCGATATCTTCCAGGAGGCTGACAGCTCACTATCGCCAGAGATGGCCACTTTGGTGGTTGGCATCGTTCAGGTGAGCTTCTTCAGGATATTCATGTAAATATACACAACATTTATGTATCTCGTAAGCAATATTCTTATTCCTGGCTTTATCCCGTACTTCTAGGGAGTCCGCAAGTTAATTTTGATTTGGAGATTTTTTTTAATTTCTCTGAATCGTCTAAATGAGATGAGATTTAGGTACCAGCCCGATATTCAATGTATGGATGCTGGGAACTGTAAAAAAATCATATACTGGCTGGCCCCTACCCCGATCCCATATGTCTGCACTTATGAATGTGTTCTCGCAAGTATTCACAAGTATATCACTGCCCACCAACGCAATATAATAGGTGAGACTTGTTAAATTCCAGGGACTGGATCTATTGCAATAAGTAATCTGCGATCATACACATGTTGCTGAATCCCACAATGAGAAAGGCACCATCTGGAAAGATGAACATTATATGCGTTGTAAAAGAACCAGACTTGAGTACCTGGCTAGTTTGTTTCAACACAAATGTATTATTTTACGAGAAAACCAAAGTTCGAGTTTTATGCGTACCTCCTACAGCTGTATCTACAAGTTGTACTTATTTACATCCTGCGTCTTTATTTCTAATTTTTTTTATTTCATAATGCAGAATATCATAGTATATATGAATGAAAATTATTTATTTGTTAAGGTAACAATTTTTGTCGGGGTATTGCATTAATAAGTGAATTACTACAGCTCACGTTCGTCAAACGTTTATTCCGTTTGTTGCAGAATGATCTTACTCTGTATCACTTGTATTCCTAGCTATACAAGAACAGATTTCTGTTGTAGAAACAACAGAAACAACATTATTAAAATAAAAATTAAAAGTACGTGGACATTATCTTTTTATTAGTTTTTCGGGATTCCCCAGAGAGCCACCCATCTGAATAATTCACAGTGACACAAAACTGGTAAAGAGATAAATGCAAATCGATAAAATCAAACATTAAAAATAATGACAGGAAAAAAAATGCAACAGTAAATGGTAATACCCAAGTCAGTTCAGATCTTTCTCTTAGCCTCCAGTGGAAAGGAGAGATGTTGGTAAATGATAGTGCTTGCTCACAACATAAAATCAACTTTAGTGTGTGTTTCCAGCAGCTAATTCAAAGTAAATAAAATAATGAAGGTGGCTTATGTCTTATATTCTTACACAAATACGATGTAGCAGTTACGCAGATCTATATGGTTGAATTTCAGTCGCGCTGTCGTTACCGCAATCGAAGTATCCGTGGACACGTAAGTCAGTGATAACAAGGCCTTCTTGCTACCCTTCAGCAGGAAAGGTGATCCATTCCGTCTTTTTCGACATCCAAAGAGCGATGCTCATCGAATTCCTCGAGCACTGATAACCATTATCAGTGACTTGTACTGTGAGACACTCCGTAGCGTACGCAAGTCGATCACGAGGAAACGGCTTCAGCTGCTCACGATGGGAATTATTCTGCTCCTTGATAACATACGTCCACACATTTTCAGGGTCACACAAAATGTGCTGGCCAAATTCAAATGGGAGCACTTGAGAATCCTCCCTGCCTTCCGGACATTTCGCCCTGTGACTTCCATCTGTTCGAATTATATACAGTGTTGTGGCTGCGAGCATTACAGAACATATAGGCTGTGGTAATAGGAGAGAGACAGCGTGGCGAACGGAGAATTGGGTGTGGCGGGAAACTTGCAGGGAAGAGTCCTCTGCAGTGGGGCTGGTCACTGTGTCCTCGGTGGCAGAGTGGTCAACGCGTCTGTCTAGTACGCAGGAGATCCCGGGTTCGAATCCAGGCCGGGCAAAAATTTTCATTCACCGCAATTTGGTATTCCATCCAAACCTAGAATAGTGAAGCCATAACTGATCGCAAATTGCGATTTATTTCATCCATCTGTTCGGTCCGCTATAAATCGTCTTAAAGGGGAACGCTTCAACTCGGACGACGAACTGAAGGACTCAGTGAAGGACTGGCTGTTGTCACATCCACAGGAGATCCTAACGCTCGAATAAACAGTGGGATAGTTACCCTTAGGCCTCTGATGATTACACTTGGATAAACACTTCCACTATACCCTCAGTGTCGTTTCGTACATTTCCTTTGAAAAACCTCTCCTACTGATAAATTCAGACTAACCTAAATTTCGATACAGTGGTAACCGAAGCTCTAATTTACCCATATGTAAAACATATTTGAAATGATTCACATTTTTAATCAGAAAAAGTTAACAGTAATTCACATTTTAATTAATTGTAACAGTCATTTGATAAATCTTTATGACGTTATTGACAATATTTTAGGTAATTATATTTACCTAAATTATGTTATAATTTTAGAAATAATGAGCGAAAAGTAAAAAGTTACTCGGAAGTAGAATGGAACATACGAGGGTTGGAACTTAAATAATGGCAACACTGCTGTGGATACGCTATGCAATGGAGTCTACTATTGTCGTTGAAAGCACCCGTTGTTGACATAACTACCTTACCTCCGAGCAAATGAACTCGCCCGTTCCACGTCACCGATTGAGGACTGGAATCTCCGACGGGAGCGGTCGCCCAGCCAGAAGCATGATGCCTTAGATCACGCGACTACTCCCGCGCGGCACACGTTAATTAAACGGACGCTTCTTCCATCACGCTCCATTCACAACCTATCTTACTTTCATTACTAAATCTATGTAGGAGCCCTTGCCACAGTTTTCTGGTGGATTTCGTCTCTCGTTCTTCCGAAGAAATTACTTTTTTATATTACTGTTATGAATGTTCATAGACATTCTTTCTATTCAATTACCACGTTCTGGAATTCTAGACAATGGTAAGATACGTTCATTGAAAAAGAGAAATACTAGTGTTGGAAGCCCCATTCGTATGAACATATAAACAATGTTACCGTCCCTACATTCCATTCCCCTTATGGAGGCAGTGCGAGTAAACAATACCACAAGCAGGGCCGCTCCGCATAAGCGTAATTGATGACCTGAAAACTGCTTCACTGGGAGTGAACAAACGGAAGGCAGTGTCTCTCAATAGCAAAGCGCTCAGCAAGGGTAAAAAATCTGAGTAATAATAATAAGTATAAAATCTGTAATTATGGATATAATTACGGAATCATTCTTTTCTGCTCCATGCGACAGAAGCGTTTTTGTTGGATTTGAAAAAATAAATGCAACAAACTAATAGAACTACTCACCAGTAATGTTTTCAGACAAGTTCCATTTGTTTATTTATTTATCTTTATTATAATTATAATTATTATTAGTATTTCCAACACAGGCAGAACAACCATTCCTGTGAGGAGTTAGATTCGTTGGCCCTCTATCATGATATAAACAAAAATTAATTTCATTTTCGTGAAGAGTATGGCCAGATGTCGGTTCGTACTCTGATGTTGCTTGTTTAAATCGTTGTACAGGTTTCGCCCTTTTCGTGGCCCCTCTGTGATCGGCAGAAGTCGTCTGAGTTCGTGTGTCTACGGAATTTTTATGCTCTCTACTAACCTTACCTCGTAACGACTTCTTTTACAAAAAGGAATGCTGTTCTTGAAAGAGGTGTGAGGAATGTTAATTCCGATTGTTATTCATTTGCGACAATACAAATAGGCAGAAAGTATTGCTACACCCGCTTAATAAGTCCCTTAAAATATTTATATTTCGTGGATATACGTTCCAGTTTTCTATTACTCAAACATTAAAGTGATAATTTCGTGTTTCATTTGTGACGCTTAAAGCACGTACATGTTTCTTTTAAAACCGGTAAGCTATGGGTCATGAGCTGGCAGCACTGGGAGAAAGAGGCGGGCTTGTTCTAACAGCCAAAGAAAGCTTCAGCTCCCAACATTCTCCGCTCAGGGGCCACGTTTCAGTGCGAGATCTGTACAGACCGTCTTGTAAATCCGTGTTTGTGCGAAGCTCCACAGCTTTACTACATATCCGACCATCTTGGTATAGTTTTGCCCGTATTTCATCTTTATTTTACATACGTAATTGTCGAGTTATCAACCTTGCACTTGTTGGTAACTATGTTTCCGTTCCACTTTCCTCTTACCTTTTATTGTTACCGTATTTATCTGTCAAGGAAAGAACAGCACGTTTACGTTTAGGCTCAGAAAGTCACAAGTTTACTTTTCGCAGGAAAGTTGACAGAAATGATCGTTACATAGGGCAAAAAGTTATTGTCAGTAATTCGGATTTTGGGGCGGGGTGGGAGGCGCTACTGAGGGTGTCCTCATTTTGTATTGCATTTTCGGACCTCAGCCGCGTACTATAGCAGTGGTAGGGGTTTTTAAGCTTTGAATGGATGGCCTTTGCGACTCTTCAGACGTAGCTAATCCTTGACTTATGATCTGCGGTCGGTGCGCGACGTAGCCTGACCACGTCCAACAAACTGAAGGCTATGAAGGAGACTACGGCTGTGTGGCGCTCCTCCATGATGGCATCTCGCCTGTGCTGGCACCGCATTGGCCACACTTGGTTATCCCCTCGCCATCTCCTCCATACTGGATGGGAAGAAAAGAAGCGCAAAGATTAAATGAGTATTAAAAAATGAAAAAAGCAATGATAATTAGTGCACCAGGCATGTCACAGGGCTTAACCTTCTCTAAATAAAAGGAGCACATTCACATTCAACAAATTACAACTTGGATGCTATATATAAAGTATGATCCAACATATTAGCTCATATCAAATTGCCAGACAGTTTTTATAACGCTACCAATAGATTGATCATGGTAAATAAATGAGTATTAGAATAAAATGGTATGTTATATAAGCGATGTCATAAGAACAACCATGGATTACACATTAATACAAAGCTAAGCCGCTGGAGGTGGTCAGCAGCAGCAAATGTTAAACACCAAGCTGCGTCAAATCGAGTAGGGCAAAGATACGGGACGGTAGCCAGATTTATTTCCTTTTCCTGAGGTGGAGGGACGGCAGTATGGCTACAATATATCAAACAGACACAGAAGCCGATGAAGAGGAGGAACACCTTGCAAGGTGGAAAGGTAGTGGTTATCATGAATTTCTAATCAAACGATAACAGGAATTCAAACTGCCAAAATACTTCCACTCGCCAGGCAGTAATCAGTCGAAAGGGGCGGGAACAACATTGCCTCAAAAAATGTTGGCGGTCTGGACAGGTAAAATTACTCAAATGTTTGTGGAACTTATGGGACTTAACTACGGGGTCATCAGTCCTTAAACTTACAAACTATTTATGAACTAGCTAATACTAAGGACGGCACAAATACCATGCCCGAGGGGGGATTCGAACCCCCGACCGTAGTGGCCGTGCAGACCGTGACTGGCGCGCTGCAGTTCCCTCGGCCACCGCGGCCGGCAGGTTCAAATGTTCAAATGTTTGTACAGCTTATGGGACTTGACTACGGGGTCATCAGTCCCTAAACTTACAAACTACTTATCAACTATCTTATCCTAAGGACGGCACAAATATCCATGCCCAAGGGGGGATTCGAACCCCCGACCCTAGCGGCCGTGCAGACCGTGACTGAAACGCCTCAGTCACCTCGGCCACCGCGGCCGGCAGCTAAAATTACTCGCGCACAGTTACATAATCAGATAAATACCGTGTTTACAGTTAGGAAAAAAATGGAACACCACAACGCTTGCCCATTCTAAGACGCGACGCCAAACATTACGAAACAACGGCGAGACTGAACTTACACCTAACTGGTAAGTCGCATGACAGCCATAAGATGTATAGGGGAACTTATCAGTTCCGCAGCGGTGAAAGTAGCGATGTCCCGGGAGATATGTGAATGGTCGTTCTAGCAATAGAGCATGGCTCAGAGAGCCATTGTGTTGCCGAAGGGAACAGCTCAAGACACGTACTAGGACTTAAGAACCAGTCACATTCATTGGTTGAGGTACGGTACGCAATTCACACTGAAGTTTTAGTGGCAGACGACATCAGCATAACAAATCCGTCACCAGCCTTGGGCACACACCCACCCATCTGCCCTCCCTCCCACCCACACCCAAACACACACACACACACACACACACACACATACACACACACACACACACATAGAATGCTCTGTAAAACATTTCGTCGTGAGAAGCACATACTGACGCGCTTATCAAGGAATGTGACTTTAATAGGAGGTGTAGAGACGAGGTAAAATTAAGCGGGGGATATACTTTAAAAGGAAAATTTCATCAATATAATAAACATGGCGGCAGACTGCTCAGCACTGGCAATAGGATGACGTCGAACATGAAGGACGCACGGATGAGAAACGGGAGCCACCACGTCTCAACCTCCTCACATCAAACGTGAACTACGGGGTAGAAAAAACACACACTGTGTTATAGAGCATTATAGGAATTAGGCGTTATTTCACCCGCTTAATGGTTGAATTTCCTAAAATAACTAAAAACGTGTTTTTAAAGTTCCAATCAGAAATCTAAATCCAAAGTTTTGTATTTTTTGCTTAAAATTACCTGAATAGCAACTAATTTCCAAAAAATCTTTCATGAACTATTTCACCCCCTTAGGGATAACAAAATCGAAAATTTGCTGAAGCATACTGTGCAAGATACACAACGTCCACAAATTTCGAGTTTCTATCGTCTGTAGATTCCCTTTTCAGCGCCATTTTCTGTCTTTTAGAAATGGCTCGAGAACGCAAACTTTCTGTCTTACGCTTTGGCATCTTTCTTGGTAGTTTTACTTATCAAAGTGCAATATGAACTTATTTTTCGTTATTCTTACGCTTGTTGCAGACAAACAACTGAAGAATGTGTATCACGTTTTGCTGTGTATAACCTCTTTGCTCTAATAGCGTCAAAAGTCATCTCTGGTATACAGTCCGAATTTTATATAAGCTGACGACTTTCAATCCTTGTATCTTTCATCCTGTTATAGCTGTCGACAAGGATCGCAATGGTGTACACCGGAGACTTTGTACTACAACAACACAGAGAGATCGTTCGTCTCCAATGTTTAATTTTTTCTCAAAAGCAAAATATTGAGACTCACACGTAGAATTTTATATAAGTTTTATAAAGTAAGAAAACATTCAGCTGCTCAGCGCAGTGTGTCCCAGAGTTAGCTGTTGCTCAGGACCGTGAGGTTATATATGTTACGTTTTCCGTTGTATTTTCTTCTGAAATGACATAATTCTAGTAAGGTACGAAAAACTATGCACTGCTGACTAATATTTCATTTTGATGCTTGTGTTTGAAGAATTGTATATAACAAACCACTAGTTTCATTACATAACCATGTCTTCTAAAAAATTGAAGTACTTTCCTCAATTTACATATTAGTTTTATGTATCATTTAGAATATAGTTATACAAAATGTAATTGGTTTCTTGGGACACAAAGGGTTAAACGCGCCTTACTGAATTCCCACTAAAGGAGGAGGAGTAAGAAATCTTGGATGAGGAATGGGAAGGAAATCGGCCGTGCGCGTTCAAAGAAACCATCCTGGAATTTGCCTGGAGTGATTTAGAGAAACCACGGAAAACCTAACCCTCTCCGAGCTGACCCGCACGATCGTGAGAGTATGGTTTTAATAATGCTGCTGCTCAACAATGTAACTTTCGGGTTTAACTCTGGGCGATGAAAATAGCGGAAGTTCCTGGCTTGTGACTGTTAGCAGTTGCATTAGGTAGCGTTCACATCGAAGAGAACCATATCTTTATGAACTTGCACAAGAAGATAGAACCATGTAGTCACTTTGTAAATGCAACTTAATTTCTTATATTTAATTATTTTACGACACTGCTGCTGTATTTCAGAATGAGAATGTTTCATTTTACATACTGAGAGTGCCTAAGTAAATTTACGAAGCATCGGTTGTATGTTAGACATGTTTCATTTTGAGTAGCATGATCATGCGGGTCACTTTGTGGAAAAAGGATGATCTTGAAAAGTTTTAAAAATATTTTTACGTGAATCTAGAGATCTAATCAGTCTTGTGTAGTTCGCGAACGAACTTGTTCGGAAGAGCGCTCCCACAGGCGAACTACGCGAACTAGTTCGCAGATTCCCCGCCTCTTAGTTCGTCCGCTCCTTTTTCGAAGACTCACTGGTAGCAGCGAGAGGACGCGAGAGTGCGCAGAATCGCGTGATTCCCTTCTGCCAGTTGCCGTCATTTCGAGCTGAGATGCAGCTCAGCTGTAGTTTTAGTAGCGGTAGCAAAAACCTGAACGAGCGGACGAACTAAAAAGAGCGACCTACTTCGCGGCCGAGCTGCGAACTAAAAGGAAAGCTACCGGTCGCGAACTAGAATATGCGCGATAGGTCGCGAACTAAAATATGCGTGATAGGTCACGAACTAAAATGTGCGCGATAGGTCGCGAACTAAAATATGCGCGATAGGTCAAGAAATAAAATATGCGCGATAGGTCACGAACTAAAATATGAGCGATAGGTCGCGAACTAAAACATGCGTGATAGGACGCGAACTAAAATATGCGCGATAGGTCGCGAACAGAATTAAAACTCATGTGTTTGCCTTGTGCTGATGAGAGCCATTTCGAGGTTAGTGTCTGCCTGCTAGAATACATAGTTCAGTGCTACAAAATTTCTGCTTTGAAGTATTCTGCCCTCTGCAATATCTGACTAATAAATTCCATAATGCCAAGATATAGAGAAAACTCTAAACTTAAACGCGAGAAATTATCCACAAATTGTTTCTTTTGCTTTGCGTGATATCGTTAGCGGCTCAAACAGCAATCGCATGAAGCAGTTAGGTGGGGGAACTTCTCGCTCCACCTGCATGCGCAGACCACGTCGCTCAGCCGTCACTGAGAACTGAAGAACTAAAAGAACGAACTAGCTCGCGGCTTGTAAATAATGAGAAGTGTGAAGTCGTCCACATGAGTACGAAAAGTAAACTTTGTTTACAAGATAAATGAATCAAAAGTGAAGGCCGTAAACTCCACAAAATACCGAGAAATTAGTATTACTTCAGACTTAAATTGGAAGGAAGACGTAGATAATGTCGTGGGAAAGGCGAACCAGAGACTGCGTTTTATTGGCAGAACCTTTAAAACATGCAACAGAACTACAAAAAAAACTACATACACTACGCTTGTCCATCCATGTTTGGAGTATTGGTGCCCAATGTGGGATCCTTATCACGTGGGTTTGACGGAGGACATCGAAAGAGTCCAAAGAAGGGCAGCTCGATTCTTATTGTCACGATACAGGGGAGACAGAGTTACGGAAATGATACAGGATCTGGGATAGGAATCATAACAACGGCGATTATCGTTGCGGCGTGGGCTAGTTACGAAACTCCAATCGCCAATTTTGTCTTCCGTATGCGAAAATATATTGTTTACTCCCACTTACATAGGTAGAAATGATTATCAGAAAAAAATACGAGAAATCAGAGCTCGCACGGAGAGATTCAGGTGTTCTTTCTTCCCGCGCGCTATTCGAGAATGGAATGGGAGATAAATAGTATAATGGTGATTAGATGAACCGTCTGCCAGGCTCTTGAATGTGATTCGCAGAATATCCCATGTAGATGTAGAAGTAAAATGAGCGCTCCCGATGGCGAACTGTTATGCGCAAGTCTAGTCCAAATGCATGGAAACTGTTACATTTTGGGAAGAGATTGAAAAATTGTTTTCCTCAGGTCGGAAAGGACTGAATCTGGATGGCTGGAGGTGGATACGAATCCAGTGTGTTACCACTGCGCCACCTCCTTCCGGTTCCCCACTACAGTTTGCCATCATTTGGCTACGTTGCTGCAGGCAAATGTCAGGGTGGTTCGCTTGTAAGGGCGCAGCCCAGTAGCGTAACTAGGACTTGGCTTTGGGGGGGGGGGGGATAGATCTGCTTGACGAGCAAAAATTTAGTCAGTTCCAGACAGACTACCATCTACCACTCCCGCTGAAGAAACTAATGAATCCAATGAAAGATTATGGTAAAACACCCAAAGTTTTCAATCTTTACCTTTACCAGTTTGCTGTTATACGATTTTTTTTCTTTGGGTTCTGGGTGGGGGTTTTCTATCTCCCTCATCCCCCCCTAGGGTTGCCAAATGCCGCCGCGGTGGCCGAGGGGACTGAGGCGCTCCAGTCACGGTCTGCACGGCCACTACGGTCGGGGGTTCGAATCCCCCCTCGGGCATGGATATTTGTGCCGTCCTTAGTATTAGTTAGTTTGTAAGTTTAGGGACTGATGACCGCGTAGTTAAGTCCCATAGACTTTACAAACATTTGAACATTTTTTTTGGTTGCCAGATCTCCGGGCGCCGCCCGGAGTGCCCGGGTTTGGAACGAATTCTCCGGGTCTACGGGCCAATGACTCATCTCCGGGCTTGAATGTAACCTTCATCTTAACATTTTTCTTTTTTTTATTTTATTTTATTTTATTTCATTTTTTTACGACGTTTTTTAAGTACTATGCTCATGTAGCGACGATCTACATCGAACTTAACGTAACTTAAACTAAGGACGAACACAACATCCATGCCTTAGGGGGGGGGGGGGGGCATTCGAACCTCTGGCGGGAGCAGCCTCGCGCACCGTGGCAAGACGCCTCAGTGCGCTCGGCCATTTCCGGCCGGCTTCTCTCTAGTAATTATGAATAACTTTATATAAATGTCAATTACTTATTGCAACAAAACGCTACTTTTCTATTCTTCCTCTGAAAACTTTTCATTGTTGCGTCGGTAGTAATCGGCTAGCGCATTATTAAGCAAACACTGTTGCGGCAACGTGTCAACTGGCGACGTCTATTATTTGTGTTCGTTCGTTCATTGTTTGTTATCAGTTTACCGGCAATTTTTGGAATACTCGGATCGTGTGAGAACAGACAAGCTTACATTAACTCAGATTAGTGAGTAATAACAGTGAAATGAAGAGACGATATGTAAGTTCGTTCCGTGGAGAATGGTTGCAGGAAGAAAATTATAAAGAGTGGTACAAAAAGTCGATACTGATGAGTGTATGTGTAAGTGCAGAACATGCAATATCTTATTTACTGTTAAGTACGACGGAGTGAAAGCTGTGAATAAACATTTACAAATCAGAAAGACACAAAGCGATTATTACCACACAAAAGAAGAATCAGTCGCTTCTTAAATTCTTGCCGAAACAATTTTCTGCAGAAGACGACAAAGTCACTGCAATGGAATTAACTTTGACTTGCCGTGGTGTGAAACACCGCCATTCTTACAATTCTCAATATTGTGGTAATAAGCTATATCCTTATGTTTTTAGAGATTCGTCAATGGCAACGAAAGTAAGATGCGGCCTAACGAAAAGCGAGGCATTAGTAAAAAATGTGCTTCTCCCTTATGCTAAAGAGAGCAAAATGTCTTATTTTCATTGGGCGTTTTTTTTTTTTTTTTTTTTTTTTTTTTTTTTTTTTTTTTTTTTTTTTTTTAGAATTCACGTGTAATCCTGGGTGGGGGGGGTGAGTCATTGGCCAAGGGCGAGGGAGCACGTCTGGTCTCCGGGCCTCCCTCGAGTTCAATCTGGCAACCCTATCTCCCCCCCCCCCCCCATAGTTATGCCACTGGCGCAGCCCGTGTCCTCGCCCACACTGGACGTAGCTGATCTGCGGCCCTTGTGGCTGTCCCGCAGTTCGTGGCGACGGCGCTGTCGGGCCTGCTGGTGGAGCGCGCGGGCCGCCGGCCGCTGCTGCTGGCGTCGGGCGCGACGGCGGCGCTGAGCCACGCGGCGCTGGCCGTGTCGGCGTCCGCGCACGGCGCCGGGCTCGCCTGGCTGCCGCTGCTCGCCATCAACGCCTGCTTCGTCGCCTTCTCCGTCGGCTTCGGCTCGCTGCCCTGGTTCATCACCGCCGAGGTCGTGCCCTCGCCGGACGCCGCCTGGATGAGCGGCCTCGCCGTCGCCTCCAACTGGTCGCTCATCTTCACCGTCACCAAGGTGCGTGACACACCGACACCACCTAGATGACAAGATCTCACAGCTGGCCGTGCCTACGTCACACGTACAGACCGCGAGCGCCACCTCACTGGTTGTGCGCTGGGGCACGCGCACCGCCTCGTAGCGGCCAGCCAATGAGATGGCGGCCGCGGCCTTCACGTGTGACGTAGGCACTGCCAGCTGTGAGACCTTGTCTTCTAGGTGATGTTCGCCACACCCGCTGGACCCTAACGTATCGCACCGCTAACAGGAAATACCTTTAAAAGGCTCGATCCCTTAAGGGGGTTTTTTGTGTCCCAGCCTCGTCTCCGCTTTTGTGTCTCGTTTCCGTCGTAGGTGTCGGTGGCCGAGTAGAAAGACCGACACAGGAATAAAGGATGCACGCTTGTGCAGGTAGGAGGTGACCAGCCAGTGGGACAGTTTTTGTGTCTCGTTTCCGTCGTAACTGTCAGTGGCCGAGTAGAAAGACCGACACAGGAATAAAGGACGCACGCTTGTGCAGGTAGGAGGTGACCAGCCAGTGGGACAGCAGAAACTAGAAACACTAGAGTAAATTAGAACGAGATATATATTTCTTAGAGACTTAGTAATACTTAACTTTTACATAGCTCAGTACTGCAGAATGCTGATACATAGTTGAGCTAGAAGCCTGCCTAGTGCCTATCCAAGTCTTCACTGGTGCCTATCTGATTCCGAAGTGTTAGCTCATTCCTATCTCAGTCCCAAGTGAACGATGTCGTTCAGTGGTGGCCACGAGCGGGATCGCAGCAGAGGGCGCTCGTGGCTGACGTCGTAAGAACGCCGCGCCGTGCATGCATGGCGGCGCGCGGCGAAAGTAAGTGGCGCGCACTTCATACTTGTGCGACACCACAGGGTTGATCAGTTATTGCATTACAAATATTGAGTTTTTGTTATTTTCCCCCGCTAAAGTATGCAAGGGAATAAATTAATAAAATTCAGCAACCAGTTGCTTGTAATTATTTATTCCTCCTCCTAATAGCATGTAGCTACATTCATTAAGCAACAATACTAAAATAGACCAGAAGAAGGGCGCTCAATCGTCCGAAACCGGTCGTCTAAAATAAATAATTACAAGCAACTGGTTGCTGAAATGGATAAAGTACTTCATAGAAGAGAATACTATGATTTATTTATTTATGTATTTATTTTGGCAGAGATATAGATCCTCTGGCAACAATGTAAACAGATATTCGAGTTAAAAAGTAGTTTGATAAAGTCCCAATTGTCAATGAAAATTTAACAATGCAAATGTGCATATTATCACGGTTTTCGGTTTAGAATAATAAGTATTCAATATTTAGCATTTATTTTAAATTAGAATTATAAACTACTGGCCATTAAAATTCCTACACGAAAAAGAAATGCAGATGATAGACGCGTATTCATTGGACAAATATATTATCAGAACTGACATGTGATTACATTTTCACGCAACTTTGGTGCATAGATCCTGAGAAAACAGCCTCCAACTGTTCGCTCATCTTCACCGTCACCAAGGTGCGTGCCACTCCCGCCGGAGCCTACCGTACAGCACTGCTGACAGGAAATACCTTTCACAAGACTCGATCCCTTAATCGAGTAGATAAAGTTATTGAATTACAAATATTGAGTGTTTTGTTATTTTCCCCCGCTAAAGTATAGAAGAGAATACTACGATTTCTTTTGATTTATTTACTTATTTTTTATTGTTCTTTTTTTTCCTTCGTCGTTTCGGCCATCTAAGGACCACGCACCAATTTCAATGTTTCCTCCTTTGTTCTTTTTGTGTCCCATCCTCGTCGCCACTTTTGTGTCTCGTTTCCGCCGGTTGTCGTAGGTGTCGGTGGCCGAGTAGAATCAGACCGACACAGGAAATATGATGCAAGCGTGTGCAGGTACGGAGGTGACCAGCCAGTGGGACAGCAGAAACTAGAACACTACGCTAAATTAGAACAAGATATATATTTCGTGGAGTTTTGGTAATACTTAACTTTTACATACTTCTTGACTGCAGAATGCTGATACATAGATTAGATAGAGGCCTGCCTAGTGATGATTCCTAGTGCCTATCCGATAGCCATGTCTTAACTGGTGCCTATCTGATTCCCAAGTGTTAACTGGTTCCTATCTCAGTCTCAAGTGGCAGATGCAGCAGTCGTGGCCACGAGCGGAGTTGCAACAGAGGGCGCTCGTGGCTGACGTCGTAAGAACGCCGCGCCGTGCGTGCATGGCGGCGCGCGGCGAAAGTACGTGGCGTGCACTTCATACTTGTGCGACACTACAGTTCTTCTTTCTTTTTCCTCCAGTATTCTTTCATCTTTTCACTATGCATCCTTTTTCTCTCCTCAGACCACTTTACTGCTGAAACTTCCTGGCAGATTAAAATTGTATGCCGAAACCGGGGCTCGAATCTGGGACCTTTGCCTTTCGCGGTCAAGCGCACTACCCACTGTGCTATCCCGACAAGACCCACGATACCGCCCTACAACTTTACTTCCGCCAGAACCCCGCCTCCTACTTTCCAATCTTCACAGAAGCTCTCCTGCGAACCATGCAAGACTAGCACTCCTGGCAGAGTGAAACTTTCATTCTGGAAACATCCCTTAGGCTGTGGATAAGCCATGTCTCCACCATATCCTTTCTTCCAGGAGTGCTAGTCTTGCATGGTTCGTAGGAGAGCTTCTGTGAAGATTGGAAAGTAGGAGGTGGGGTTCTGGCGGAAGTAAAGTTGTGGGGCGGTATCGTGAGTCGTGTCGGGATAGCATAGTCGGTAGTGCGCTTGCCCGCGAAAGGCGAAGGTCCCAGGTTCGAGTCCCGGTTCCGGCACATAATTTTAATCTGCCAGGAAATTTCATATCAGCGCACACTCCGCTGCAGAGTGAATGTTTAATTCTCACCACTTTACTGCTCTCTCCTTGGAATCCTTCCATTTGTAACATTTTCTTCTTAAAAGTTTCTCTTTCTGTTGGACCTTTTTCTCTTGTATAGTTTCTTTCCAAATCTTTCCTAACTTCTTGAATCCATGCTATTGTTGACTTCTTGTCCCCGAGATATTTAAAAATCTGTATGCTGTTAATTCGGTATAAATGTCCAAAAAATAGCAGTCGCCTCTTCCGGTAGTGTTTCGGTTATGTTTTCTATGTTGCGATAAACTTCTACATTACTTCTTAGTTTCCATACCTCTGTATTTCTTAGTGGACCAAGTATTTTTCGAATGATTTTTCTTTCTTTCTTTCTTGTAATTCAGTACTAAACATTCATTTGCCTAAAGACATTCCGGCTTTACTACTGTGTTGTAGTGCTGTATTTTCAGATTTTTATACAGAGACCTTTTGTTGTAAATGTTCCGGTTATACCATATGCTCTCTCCATTTTATGTCGTCTTTCTTCTAAAGCAGATTTTTCTTAGCCATTTCCCTGAATCATTTCTCCCGAATATTTAAATTTATTTACCCTCTTTATCGCCCCAATATCTGTTAGTAGGATTTCTGGAGAATTTTTTATTTATTTATTGGCAACAATGTAAGCATATATTTGAGTTAAAATGTAGTTTCATACAGTCCCAATTGTCAATGAAAATTTAACAATGCAAATGTGCATAATATCTCAGTTTTTGGTGCAGATCAGTAAGTATTCAATATTTTGCATTTATTTTAATTTAGAATTATACACTACTGGTCATTAAAATTGCTACACCAACAAGAAATGTAAATGATAGACGGGTATTCATTGGACAAATATATTATACTAGAACTGACATGTGATTACATTTTCACGCAACTTGGGTGCATAGAACCTGAGAAAACAGCCTCCAGCTGGTCGCTCATCTTCACCGTCACCAAGGTGCGTGACAACACCCGCCAGAGCCTACGCTATCCCTTTCAGCCCTGCACTCACAATTGTGCGCTTCTGGTTTTGCTCGCTTTATTTCTTTGTGATTCACGCTAGAAAGTTCAGACCTGCATCACACAATCGTGGATTGACTGTGGTAATGTGCGCAACGTATTTTAGTTCCATGTTTCTACACTGGGTGGCATCAGCAGTCGGCAAACTTCCAGTACACTTACAATTGTGGCAAGAAAGACTTGTTGACAAGGTGTTGATATCCTTGTCTTGACGTGTCAAGCTATCATATCTGACACCCAGTTTCTTTCACATAATCCTGTGATGTTATTATGTCAATTCTTTCAAAGGCATGTTCCTGTAAGATGGTGAAGATCATAAAAATGTCTGGGTACAAAAGTTTTGAAAAAAATATATATATATTTTCTTTTTTGTAATGGATTATTGTATGTATTTTGTATCTTAAACGTCCATCTTTATATTAATGTCACATCACCTACAACCTTAGGTCTGATAGGGGTATAGCACTGGTGACAGGAAATATCTTTCACAAGACTCGATCCCTTAAGGGGGTAGCTACAGTTATTGCATTGCAAATATTGTTTTGGTATTCATTCCCTCCCCCCCCCATAAACTATAAAATTCTATGATTTTTTTTTTATTTGCAGAGATAGAGATGCTCTGGCATCAATGTAAACAGATATTTGACTTAAAATGTAGTTTGATGAACTCCCAATTGTCAATGAACCTGTTGTTTGTTGAGACGTTTTGTACCTTTCCATCTGAACACTTCTCGTAGTTTGTAAGTCTAGGGACTGGTGACCACTGCAGTAGCGTTACAAACATTTAAACTTTTGAAATAAATAAAAGAAAAATTTAGATTTCAGTTTCGCAATCTTTAAATATTTCCCTTTGGCTTCAATTCCTTCACAATAAAAAGCAGTACCTCTACCAGCCTCTGAGTTCTTAATTCCTTTGCTTTCTTCCCAGGAAGGAAGCTGTGTCTGCACCTTAATAAAATATGAGGTGTTCTTCCTGTCTCACGGTTGAAACGTGAAGTATTCTGGACGCTGGTTAAAATATTTTCTTCCAACAGCGAACCAACACTTCCATATTTAAGTTAACTTTCAGCCAGGTTAAGCAAGTGATTTAATGTACCTGTACTAAATTTTATTTAAGAGATCCAGCCTCAGCTGTGCCTCTGTAGTTTCCATAACGTGCTCTTATAATTTATAAGTTTCTTGGTGTTACTTGTTCAACTGAGATGATCTTCATAAATATAAATAAGAACTCACGTTTACTGCGAAACTTCTCAACTCAATTTATTCACCTTATTACATTTCTACACGAATATCGGAACAATGTGTTCAGCATCAACCAAGTCATGAATGAATAATACAAATTACCATGAACATACATATGAAATCAACAAGAATCAACGCTTCATTTGTCTTATCTGCCCTCGGCTACTTTTAGATCATGGAAAAACTTCTTCAATTACTTCGTATTACTTGAGAGATAAATACGTATTTCAATTTACGTTACAAGAAATTATTAAATCCGAACGGAAAAGTATTGCATGTGAAGAAAGCCCAAATTCACAACACATGAAACGCAGAATCTGATTGGGCGTCTTCACCTGCAATATTCATCGCACCATTACCAACATCTACGCATGAAAAACCACTCTCAGACTCATAAACTGCACTACATTTCTGTGTAGTGACTATATTGCATTTACATCTACATATATACTCTGCAAATCACATTTAAGTGCCTGGCAGATGGTACATTAACGACTTTCATAACTTTTCTCTACCGTTCCATTCTCTAAAAGCGCGCGGGAAGAAAGAACACCTAAATCGTTCCGTTTCCGATCTGATTTCTCTTATTTTATTGGGATGGTCATGTCTCCCCAAGTAAGTGGGTGCTAGGAAAATATTTTCACATTCAGAAGTAAAAGTAGATGATTGAATCTTCGCAATCCACGCCGCAATGAATAACGTCTTTCTTTTAATGATTTCCACCGAAATTCGTGCAACATTTCCGTGACGCTCACCCCCTCCCCGTAACGCGATAAAACAAAACGAGCTGCCCTTTTCTGAACCCTATCAATGTCTTCCGTCAGTCCCACCTGGTGAGGGTCCCACAATGGGCAACATTATTCCAGGAGAGGACGCACAAGTAGGCAGTCACTATGGTGGAGCTGGTGCATCTTCGAAACGTACTGCCAATGAAACGTTAATCTTTGGTTCGCCTTCCCCATAATATTTTCCATGTGTTCTCTCCAATCTAAGTTGTTCGTAATTGTAACTCCTAGGTATTTGGTAGAATTTACTATCTTAAGGTTTGACTGATTTATCGAGTAATTGAAGTTCAGCGGATTTCTTTCAGTGGTCATGTGTATTACTTCACACTTCTCTTTATTTAGTGTCAATTGCCAATTTTCGCACCATGTAGAAATTTTGTCTAAATCGCTTTGAAATTGCTGTTGATACTCTGTTGAGTTCACTAACCGATAAAGGACAGCATCATCCGCGAAGAGTCTAAGGGAACTATTCAGAGCCGGCCGCGGTGGCCGCGGGGACTGAGGCGCTCCAGTCAGGTCTGCACGGCCACTACGGTCGGGGGTTCGAATCCTCCCTCGGGCATGGATATTTCTGCCGTCCTTAGTATAAGGTAGTTCGTAAGTAGTTTGTAAGTTTAGGGACTGATGGCCCCGTAGTTAAGTCCCATAAGCTTAACAAACATTTGAACATTTTTGAGCTATTCAGATTGTCTCCTAAATCGTTTATAAACCCAACGAAGAGTAGGGGACCTATAACGCTTCCCTGTGAAACGCCAGATATCACTTCTGTTTTACTCGATGACTTACCGTCAATTACAACGAACTGTGTCCTCTCTGTTAGGAAATCGTGAATCCAGTCACATAATTGGGAAGATATTCCACAAGCACGCAATTTCATTAGAAGCCGCTTGTGGGGTACAGTGTCACAAGCCTTCCGGAAATCCAAAAATATGGAATCGATTTGAGATCCCTTGTCGATGGCACATCACTTCATGTGAACAAAGGCCAAGCGGCCGCGGTGGCCGAGGGGACTGAGGCGCTCCAGTCACGGTCTGCACGGCCATTACGGTCGGCGATTCGAATCCCCCCTCCGGCATGGATATTTGTGCCGTCCTTAGTCTTAGCTAGTTCATAAGTAGTTTGTAAGCTAGTTAATTCCTATAAGAGCGATACTTTCTGAATCCGTGTTGACTATTGGTTAATAGGTCGTTCTCTTCGAGGTTGTTCATAATGTTCGAACAAAGTATATGTTCCAAAATCCTACTGAAAATCGACGTTAATCAGATTGGCCTGACTGTTTAATCTGTTATGGTGTGTTTCTCAAATGACAGGCAGTAAACTTCCTCGACAGGCCTTCCCGGAGAGCACGCAATTTCATTAAAAGCCTCTTGTGGGGTACAATGTCAAAAGGCTGCTGGAAATCAAGATATATGGAATTGACTTGAGATCCTTTGTCGATGGCACTTATCATTTCATTTGAATAAGGGGCAAGCTGTGTTTCGCAAGAGCGATACTTTCTGAATCCGTGTTGACTATTGGATAATAGGTCGTTCTCTTCGAAGTAGTTCAAAATGTTCGAACAAAGTATATGTTCCAAAATCCTACTGCAGATCGACGTCAGTGAGATTGTCCTGACTGTTTAATTTTTTATGGTGTGTTTCTCAAATGACGGACAGTAATCTTTCCTCGACAGGCGTTCCCGGAGAGCGTGGACAAGCTGGGCCGCGTGGCGACGTTCGGCGGCCTGTGCGTGCTGAGCGCGCTCACCACGCTGTTCGCGCTGCTGTTCGTGCCGGAGACCAGGGGCAAGCCGCGCGACGCCATCCAGCGCGAGCTGCTGCACGGACGCGTCGTCGTGCTGGCCTGCTGCGCGCGCGCGGACGAGGCCGACTGCGGCGAGGAGGGCGCGCGCGGCGAGGGGCCCCTCTCACTGGCCGAGCACGGCGCCTTCACTGGTCCCCGCCGCTACACGTAGGCTCACCGGGGCTCCGTCCAAACCACGACGACTCCGCGCAGATACCTGCTCACGCCTGCCTCCGTATTCACTGACACTACATTCCGCTGTCGTTTCCTTTTCGTGACAGGTAAACGATGTACGCGATATCCTGCCAGCATTAAAAACAACACGCGTGCCACATCTCAGGTTCCACAGGCAGACTCAGGAATTTCAGATGGCAGCTGAGTAACGTAGACTACTGTGCTACTTCGTTTTTCTAACTTGAAGACAATTTGGTTAACTACGTTTTGACGGAAAGACCTACTGTTACCAAACCTGTGTTCGGATAAAGAACATGCTGTCCGTAAGAAGAATCAGTATATCAGGTCATATCAGCTACCAATATTTCACAAGCAACGTGTGTATATTTCTTCTTCTTCCTCTTCTGCTTCTTAGCCTTTTACCATGTCAAGTAGGATCGGCGTTGCTCTTCTGGATCCTTCTCCTCCATAATACTCTATTCACTGCTTTTTTCTTCTTCCATACTTTTCTCCCATAGGTCCCACTCTATCTTGCCCTCGCACCTCACCTTCGGTCTTCCTCTCCTTCTCACTCCTTCAATCTTTATATCTTCATCTCTGTTTCCGATGTACTCTTTCTCTTTTCTCTGCAAGTGTCCACACCACCTTACTGTACTCTCTTGTATTTTTTCCCCATGGGTCCCACTTTCACAACTGCTCTAATAAATTCATTTCTAATTCTGTCCTTTCTTGTTACCCCACACATCCATCTCAGTATCCTCATTTCTGCTACTTCCATCTTCCTTTCCTGTTCTACTGTGATTGGCAATGTCTCTGCCCCGTATACCATAGCAGGTCTTACCACCGACTTGTACACTTTCCCTCTCAACCCATTTCTGACCTTCTTGTCACACAACACTCCGCTCATTTTCCTCCAGTTAATCCAACCACAGTTTATTCGGTGCTGTACCTTGCTTTCCAGTCCTCCGTCCCACTGTATGTACGACCCCAGGTATTTAAATTTACAGACCGATTTCAGTTCCTCCTCCTGGATCTTGCAAAATTATGTGCCCATCCTTCATTGCTATATATCCTTATTTCATCCTACTAAATTTCATCCCTCTTTCTTCTAGGAACGTGTGTTTATTTAATATGTTTGAATTGCACCATTTTCAAACCATAAAAATAATTCGCCTGGGACGCTTAATACTATCTTTGTACAATGACTCACAAAAAAATAATACATATTACATCCATCAATTATTATTGATTCCCATGTGCCTCTAATTACAGGATATTGTGAGTTGATACTGGTTCTGGAGATGGCCTGAAGCCTTGTGACCGTGCATCCCCGCGGCAACACACTCCTTAGTGTCCACAAATTTTTTGTCTGTTGTACTGCAATATTACGAAGAATTACTTCCAGTTTCTTGTTAGAGGCCCTGATATTCAGTGCCCATACTCTACAAGTTATAGCTACGTAGGATAAGCCAACAAACGTCAGCAGAGTTTTAGCATTGAATCCCAATTATCTTGAAATTGTGAGTGTTGAAACTACTGAAATAAACACTTCTAGTTCAGTAGTAAACAATAGTGTGGGTTATATTGTCTCAGAACTAAAACATACCCGAGAGGAACAACATAAAACGTAATTTTATACATCTATCTTGACACATAGACAGTGCAATAAAAAATACAATGGAAGTTGATATTCTTCAAAATCACAGAAGTTACGTATTGCATTGGAATAGTTGCATCATGATACACTGCAGATTCAGCTTAAATATGAACTCTTTGTCTAGTCCTCTGAGACCAGGGATCTGTGCAAAATAATAGGATTCCTGCGCCAGTTACAGTTCCTAAATAATAAATTTTACACAAGATAAATTATTTGGTGCTCTTGAGGCGATTATATAACATGTCATGCAACATGTTGCATTACAACTGTAACGTTTCTTATGGCGATCTAAAGGTATTGTTGATTATATGTCACATAAATGTGGTTTTCCTTTAGTATCACACGTATTTAGTTAAACGAAATGTGTGTAACATAGTTATGCTATTAGATACTAAAACTATTTGTACAAGCACAATCTTGACGGTCTGATTCAGTGGATCTGTAATAAGTCATTAATAAATTATCCACCAATAAATCAAGTAACGCAGTCCCCTTTCGAAAAGGCAGAAGTAATTTGTAAGAGTAGCATACACTTATATTAATTAGCACAGTCAATGAATGACAGACACTGTGAAGAAAACTAAACGTAATGGAACAGAAACTCTGTTGCTCGTGTACAGAACAAATACCTCCAATAGTTAATTTTCTGCCCATCACAGTGACTGTTATTCATTTGGTTGTAATATAGCAGCTCCCCATAACACTTAAACAGATTTTTTTGGGACCTTTTGTCAGCCAGGTCAAGGATGAACAATAAGGGTGCCATCTGAAAACTGTCACTGTCTGAACAACCTATCAAAATGTTCAAATGTTTGTAAATCTATCGGACCAAACTGCGTGGTCATCAGTCCGTAGCTTACAAACTACTTAAACCTAGGTAAACTAACTTAAGGACAAACACACACACCCATGCCGCAGGGAGGACTCGAACCTCCTCGGCGTGCAACCGCGCGCTCCGTAGCGAGACGCTTTAGACTGCTCGGCTACTCGACCCCGGCGAACAACCTATCATTACAACCTACTGAAGAGCTACTGGTTGCAATTATTTTAAGTGATAGTGACGATTTATACACTACGTTGTAGAGATCGGTAGTGACATCACAAAAACGTGAAAATTACAAGCAAGTAATCTTATGGAGATGACACTCTTTCATTTTTTCAGAAATTTCGGTATATTATAATACATGAAAAACTAAGGGACTGGTTTTTCTTTTTTTAGCTCCGGTAATACATATTTGAGGGGTGAAATAATCGCTCCAAAATGGGGGCCAAAATGAAAAAATTGCGATAACGTAGATATTGGTGAACCGATTTTAATTATTTTGTTGTGAAAGTTTATAGTTTATTTTGATAAAAGACGAATATCGGCCAAGGTAATGGGATTGGGAGTGAAAATTGGAAGGTGGGCACCTAGATCGAAAGAAATCAGTTTTTTGCTAAAAATTTATTTAAATCATTCAGAGAACTGAAACATTATTAGTAATAAAAATTGTACGACTGAGGAGCGACTGACTTACAATCTTTACCAAGTGCTCGTTAGATAAACGTATGTGACACTTTTTCAATATGAGGAAATTTTAAATGAGAAAAATCATAATTAATGTAACTATACTTTGACTTCGAGTCACGCTTCTCTAGATTCGAAGTCAATGTATAGTGACATTACTTTTGAGCTTGCTCAGTCACATTTTTCTCACTCATTAAAGAAACAAATAAAAAGAAAGGAAGAAAAAGCGGCCTAACAATCCCGTAAAGGATCACCCGGCCAACAAAGCCATACGAACGTTTCAATTTTTCTGTAAGACACAAGCTAATTGTCGTTCAGAATTTACACGCAGGTCGAGAGTTCGAGATATCACTAAGATGCAGAGATGTCTCAGAAAAGTAGAGGTGATTACAGAAGGAGCCAAGCCGAAGATACAGTGACGAAACTGAAGCATAATAGTTGTTGATGATTCTTCCATGTGGCAGTGGTAGATAGTACTAATGCCGCTCTCCGGCGTCCGATTCGTCAGCCGGCAAGTCTCAGCACCGCCAGGAACACCTCTGAGGATGTTCAGCGCAGTTCTCGACGAAACGTCAGGACAAGAAATGTTTCATGGACCACGGCTATACAACCCCTAAGAATCATTAACAGTTGTGACATCCTTTCGTGAAACACTTCAGTGTATAATTCGAATGCTCAATGCTTTGGTTCAAATAACCAGTACACGGTCATATTTACAACTTCAAGCTTACAAAAAGTTCTAAATGTAGGAATACTCATAAAACCACGCGCTTAGGTATAAGTCACCTTCTGCGTTAATGACTATAATATTTACCCAAAATTTGTAGGAATAAGCCGTTTGTTCAACATCGCACGATTGAACTGATTACATAACTTAACCAATAACAAATCACTGCAAATAAACGTAACACTTGAACCAAAAGCAGTAACACGCCAGGCCACATCTGACCTCCGAGGATGACACACCAAGTGTTCTTCAAATCCATCATTCTCACGCACTGTCAACCGTCAGCATGCTGAATTTGTTGAAATCGCTCAGAAATATTCAAAGGTGAATATGGTTCCTTCGTAATCTCTCAGGCAGACCCAACTAAAGGGCTGTACATTGTAAATAACGATAGTGGTCATAGATCATATCTGCAAAGTATCAGCAAATATCTATTCGCGAATTACCGTGTGCAATATATTGAAAACTCTGATAGAGAGAGAGAGAGAGAGAGAGAGAGAGAGAGAGCTCCAGCAAGTACGCTTGTATCGCAATCTGACTGTTCCTCTATTGGGAAAAGAGACTGTAACCTTTTGCTCTAAGTTTTTCGGAAACAAGCAAGGTAGTCCATGTGCACACTTTGTGACCACACAACACTACCAAAATTTTAGTTACGAACATGAGGATGAATAACAATTATTGTTTGGGAGATGTGAGTATGTGTGTGTGTGTGTGTGTGTGTGTGTGTGTATGTGTGTGTGTGCCTGTTTGTGAGTGTGTTTATGTGTATGTGTTTCTGCTTTGTAGCCACTTCTCATTCCAGGGAATATGTACTAAATTTGTAGGAATCACATCACGGCATTTCCTATCCCATTTTCTGCAGTTAAAATTCAAATAAATTCAATATTTATTGTAACAAGGTAAGTAACACCAAAACACATATAGTACTAAAAAGAACTACATCAATCACTACCTTGTTTAAAACAGAGAAAACCACTGTTCTGTAATCTTTCTTATTGACTCACACGCCGTTCTCACTCTGGCTCAGATCTCGTGATTAGTCGTTATGGCTAGGAACAGTGTAATATTGTGATGCGTGATTTGTTCTTTGTTATTTAAAGTGCCATGAAAAGAACAATTTCGTGAAATCATGTGTTTCACGATCTTTGTCTAATCAGAGATCAGAGATAGTAGATATTCTAGACCGCTGATAACCGGAACTCCTCAGACAAAGGAACGAAATATCATGCCCCGCTATACACTTGAAATATGCCCTTTTGTGTGAATTAATGTCAGCTATTAATGTAAATGAATAGCTAATCAGTGACACTCACAGAGAGGTTTCATAGGAATAGCGAACTAAGGGATTTAAATTTCTTTATATGGACGAACAGAGATTCAATCGTCTGTCTTTGCTTAAATTATTGAACTTGATAGTTCGTGGTAGTAAATGTAAACATTACAGTTTAGTTGACCAACTTATACCTTGTAGGAATACACACCAATTACAGTCCCTCTCTGCCCGAAAGCAGTAAATTCGCAGCTGATATTCAGTACTGACTTGTGCATGTCAGGGTACCACGCTGCCTCTTTCGTAATCTTGTCCAAGGTTTACATAAGGTTCTCGTTGGCTGTAAGGCGTATGCGGGAAGTGGTAAGCCCCACCCACCTATTCGGCTCCACAACTCGGATTGGAATATGAAAACAATAAAGCTCCTTTTTTTATGTGCACATTTTCTTGGTGCGGGTCAGCTTTAATTCAGTAATTGATTACCAGAGAAATCATTCCAAAACGGAGCAACAACGGAAAGAGAAGAGGACACCATAACAAGAGAAGCTTTAGATTTTTGTGGATGGGATCGATACTAAAGATAATACCGTGCACATCATGTGTATTGTCTGGGATGTTGTGCTGCAGTAAAAACTACTGACGTAAAAGAAGTACTTGTAACTTCTGAGTTTTAGGCACCCCAACAACACAAGTGTATTATGGAATATTCTTTTGTCTTCCAGGGACTCATTCAGAGGAGTCTCGATGAGCGGGGAGATGATGGAGGCAGAGATGGTTCTGAGGGAGGTAACCAGAGACCTATTGGGACACCATTTGATGCCATTCTTGGACTACATGTTCCCGAGCAACTGTGTAATTTTTACGATTGAGAAAGTTACATCTGGCTGGGCCACAAGTTGTCTGAAGAACATTTTAGGCTGTTGTCGTGAATGATTTGGCCTCATTGATAGCCCAAGTTAGTCACATCGAAAATTTACTGTTATAATCTAAATGTAATGCGTACGTAAAAGCCAGCACCGGCGAAGCTTTTGCAGTTGGGTGGCAAGGCTGAAAATTCCTGCAGTGGACTTCCAACGACATCTTGAATCCATGCCACGTCAACTGCTGCTCCTCGCCGAGCAAATGGAGGTCCGATTGGATATTACGAGGTATCCAATAAGTTCTGTAACCTCAATGACGACACGATATATAGGTTTACTCGAGTGACGTTGTTTGAAGGAGGGAGGAAGGAATCTTCTGCCTTCCTCTTACGGGACGTGGAAACGCAAGTGGAGGAGGAAGTGGTGACGTCACAGCGTGAAATTCCACGTTCCACTACCCTGAGAAGCGTGGAATGAAGGATCTGACTTGTTGTATTTGTGCTTCGTGGAGTGGAACGAGGCCATTATTAATTAATTTATTATTTAATACACCCAAATGTTCAAATGTTTGTATAGCTTATGGGACTTAACTACGGGGTCATCAGTCCCTAAACTTACAAACTACTTACGAACTAGATAAGACTAAGGACGGCACAAATATCCATGCCCGAGGGGGGATACGAACCCTCGACCGTAGTGGCTGTTAACATACCCCATTACATAGTAATATTACATGTTTGATGGTTAGATTCAGGCGGTTACATCAGGTATTTTTGCAAACACAAATACAGTACATAAGTCGACAGTGTTTACAAAGGAACTTACGATTTTATACATCAGGAAATCTTATTGAATTACAAAAATTGTAAAGGCTGTAGTGAATTTATGTACTAAGTCATATTTACTGTCGGGCCATCCTCGTCCTCTGGCAGCTATTTTTTTTCCTGAGATGGTCACTCTCTTTCGGTAAGTTGCAGTAGTCAAAAAGGACCTGGTCAATAGTTTGGACAGCACTGTTACATATGCACATTCCATCTTGAAATATTTTGAACCGCTGATAATAGGCTTTCAGTTTCCCGTGACCTGTTAACATATCTGTAAAATTCGGAGATATTGGAAGTTTAATCATTAAACATTACTGGTTTTTGGCGTCGCTCCAAATTGCAGCCCGGTTTGTTTAGAGCGGCCGTTAAGTGTAATGTAGCAAGCAGTTATTTAGTGAGCAAGCCGCTAATCGAAAACTCTCCGCGTCGATCCGGGCTAACACCTGCACTGCTTATCACACAGGATACACCATATTAGCAGAAGCAGTAGCATTTTCTTAACAAGTGGATGGCATGCCAATCCTACAACCATCGAATCATTTAATAATTGTAGTAAATACCAAAAGACTATATACCCAGTGGATATCTTATTATCATGTACTATCTCACAACTTATTTGTTGAAATTTTTGCGTCGATATTCTCTGACAATCCATACTTTAGACCTGAATATGCAGTTTTCATCAGGAGTGAAACGTACTGTTGATATATGACGGAATAATACGGAAGTTGCGCCCTCTGTTTTTTTTTATTTATTTATTATTTAACATGCCCCATTACATAGTAATATTACATGTTTGATGGTTGAATTCAGAGGGTGACATCAGGTATTTTTGCAAACACAAGTACAGTTCATAAGTTTACAGGGTTTACAAAGGAACAAACGATTTTATACATCAGGAAATCTTATTGAATTACAATAATTGTTAAAGTGTGTAGTGAATTTATGTACTAAATCATATTTACTGTCGGGCCATCCTCCTCCTTTCGCAGCTATTTTTTCCCTGAGACCGTCTCTCCCTTGCAATAAATTGCAGCTGTCAAAAAGCACGAGGTCAATAGTTTGCACACTTCTGTTACATCTGCACGTTCCGTCTTCAATTATTTTGAACCGCTGATAATACGCTTTCAGTTTCCCATGACCTGTTAACGTTGCTGTAAAATTCGGATATATTGCGAGTTTAATCATTAAACGTTGTCGGATCGTAGAAAATACGGTTTAGTGCTTCCCCCGATTTTTGTTCTTTGCCACTCAATGTCCCATTTGTTCCTAATCTCCTCTGGAAGTTTCTTCTTTACGGCACTTGTAGGTATTTTGTTGTAGCGTTTCGATTGTCGTGATCGAGCTGCTCTTTTAGCAAGGTTATCAGCTATTTCATTTCCCCATATACCTCCATCTTCTTTCTTCAATCAAGAAATTGTGGTTCTTTGGAT
Organism: Locusta migratoria; assembly: GCA_026315105.1. Classification (NCBI taxonomy): domain Eukaryota; kingdom Metazoa; phylum Arthropoda; class Insecta; order Orthoptera; family Acrididae; genus Locusta; species Locusta migratoria. Next base: position 153,425,026 of record CM048749.1, read on the forward strand.
TTCGCTAAGAGTCCATAGTAATCCTGCTGTCGGTGTGAATTACTGCAGTTGTATCAGTATTCGAGAGATTGTTTATGAACTCAAGAGCATTGAGGATGGCAAATTATTCCGCTTGATTGTTTGAGCATTCATTAGACAGTTTTAGCTGTATCTGGTAAATAAGCCTCTTATTAACAAAAATTGCTATTCCGGAACCCACTCCGTCGTCTGACTTGCTTCCATCTGTGTATACTTCAACAGCGTTGCTTTTACTGGCGTCCTTCTCAGTTACCTCGTAAAGTCTGCCAGGTGTGCCCAGATTTGTACTCTAGGGCGATGTCGATTGTCTGTTAGGCGTCTTTGGTTTTGACCAGGTTATAATTGTGAAGAGACTTAGTTTTCGCGTGACAAGCGGAACTATTGAGCAGCCATATTGCGAACGCAACCTCCGTATTTCGTGCCTTATTTTGTTGTTGCTTACGATATATGATTGTAATCTTTCTTTAACCCTCAGAAAATTGCGGAATTTTTGATAACGTACGCGTCATTTTAAAAATTATTTGATGCAATAAATTACCAGAAACTACATTTTCATAGCTTTAAGGGTTATCGTATTTAACCTGTGTCAGTGTTGTAAATATTATTTCGTGAAAGAATATCGTTCATTCACTACGGTATAACGTCATTCTATCAATGGAACGTCTTTGTGAGTCTGTATCATAAATGAATATTATAATATATTTTAGTAGCATTGTATGACTTAAAACAGGTAACACGTAAGCAGTGTGTAAATAGCGTAGTGGGTAGCGTTGAAATCGCCGGGCGCAGTGGCACAGCGCGCCCGGTCAGAGAACTGAACGCCCTCCGTAAGAAAAAAGGTGAGCCAAAAGCACATGGAACAACAACGTACAAACAAGACCAGCGATTGCCAAGAACAGAACAATTAATAAAGCAAAGAAAAAAGAAAGAAAGATGTAGAGTGGACTTAACAAGCGGGCGGGTGTCGCGTCTGCACACTTCCTAAAAATGTTTATTATTTCATTTTTCGTTTCCTAAGCGTTTCTGGTTTATTCTCATCTGATATTCGTTTTTATTTCTTTTTAAAAACGACGTTGTAGCCCGGTGGTTAGCGTCACGATCAGTGGAGGAAAGGGAATGTAAATAACAGGCATGCATCTACAGTCTACACTCTCGCATGTATGTTAACGATTTGGTTTAGTTTCGGTTTATGTAACTTTTTGTTCATTTCATACAATTACAATATGTGGTATTAGATGCTATTTATTAGCAACAACAACGAACTGTTTCCACAAGTGAATTTGTAAAGGTGAAGATAGTACCCTACGTCAATCGGTTTTTCCTACGGTGTTTGAATTCTGTTGCAGTTCAGTGCAGGATTGGAATAGTTCAGTTTCACATGCAAACAGTATATGTCACGGAAGGAGATACAGTAAAGGAGCAACAGTGTTTACATACAATACTAAAAGCAAAAATTATCACAACGGACATTGTCGACCTGAGGCCTTGCCCGTGTGTATGAACAAGTAAATTGTATCATGCAGAACCTATTATCTCCGAAGGATTGCCAAAGTGAGCATGTGAATATGCAGAATAAATACAACGTGGAAAATGGGAATATAAAAGATAAAGAAAAATGCAGCTGGCGCAGATGATGTTTTTTTCATCGTTGACATTTGTTTTATGATTTTTTTTACCCAAAAGAGATTTGGTCGTACATTTTATTATCATTATCAACTGCTTTCAGTTCAATGTAACGTCTTTGTGTTTCTCGAAGAAAATAATACAATTTCTGGAAGAGTAATTCATGCCACGTGCAAGCGTAACAAAGGTATGAACAGCTTCTTTTTGTTTTTGGACGATCGCTGACAGAGATACAGTACAATTTTTCACACATCTATCCTTTTAAACACGCCGATCCACGGACCAGCCCGCAACGGGTGCTGGAGAGCGCTACGGTCACAAAATAACGGCGACCAGCACGTTCCGTGGGATGTAGCAGGTCGTTTGAGAGCGTGCAGCAGCTAAGTATGTGGAAGGAAATCGTCCGTTCCATTTCAAAGGAATCATGCCGGCATTTAACTTGGAGGGGTTTACGGAAATCACGGAAAACCTAAATGTGGATGACAAGTGTTGGTTTTGGAACACCGTCGTCCGGAATGCTAGTCCAAGTTCTTTGAATTTGAATAAAAAACTTCGACATAGTTATTTAAATGAAAATGAAATGGAAATTTTAATGTAACAGGTTTGAATAGAGCGACTAAAGAGTTTAAAATAATTTGTCCTCGCTGCACACAGACTTCTTATACAGTATTCAAAATCCTGAATACTTTGATTCAGAATCTGTAATATCCATTGAAATATGTTGTAAAATTTTTAATCAGGAACGTGTGGCACTTACATTACGTATTTGATGCATGAACACACTTTGTACCTTGTGTCAATTGATCATGTGCCCCAATTTTTTTGTTGTTGTTGTAAATCTTAAAACTGTTTTAGGGCTACTAAAATCACAGTAGAAGACTTCAGAGCTACATATATTGGGTTAGGTATCGCAGTGGGACCAGAGTAAACCATTTCAAGTTTTTAGTCCGATATAAAAAGACATATCAAAATTTGTTTATCATTTAACAAATTATTTCGACGTAAGTTCAATGAGCGGCTATCCGTTGATGAAGTAACGGGTATCGGATGAAACTCTGGTGATTTTAGCAGTGTTCCTGGCGGCTTGGGGATTTTGGAGAATAATCCCTTTTTTCCGGGAGATTCTCGGAATTTCAAACCGTTGACATCAGTACTTTTGCGCTACCTTCTCGTAATTATGCGCTTGTTCCCCTTCACTGATAGAGCACTATTTTGACATTGGTGATGCTCATCTTACTCTTAGCCCATCAATTTTATTCATTGCTGTTCGGTCATGTCCTACATTTGTTTGTAAAGCGGTGTTTTTATGTTAACGGTAATTCACCGGAGTATGGATAGGTTTCCAAGAAACAGACAACAGAAATGTACCTTTTTATGGGTACACTGAATGCTACGATACAGTAGTATAATGGTGGAGAGCTTTGCTTTGCCTGAAACGGTGACATCAGCATATTAATTAGCGGTTTTGTCTGACGGTTTCTGCATTACTCTGTTTTGTGGTGGTGTTTAGGTAATTTAACCGGGTTTTACAGTGTTTGGCTGTAATGTTTGATTCAAAAACAAATATAATGGGTTTAACGATCGGAATAAAAATTCAAAATTACCGTGTAACGTCAAATTAAATAATGCGATGTTGACGTAAATGGATTACGAAACGAGACGTTAAAATTATGAGGTGACTTTTATTATTTGACCAATACAACTTTTCAATTTAGAAGTTCATAAGATATTAAATATAAAACATCAGTGGGTCGATAGGCACATCTGAAAAAGATTTATTTGCTAACATTGAATATTATGTGATAGTATTTGATAAAATTATTTTTGCGAAGTAAGATCTTTTCTTGGAGTGGAAGTTGGACGCCAAGGAGCTGAGACATTTGAAGTAAAGTGCCAGAGGAAAGTTAAGGAATATACGAATAGATAGAATAACAAAATAGGAGGTACTGAACAGATTTGCGGAGAATGAAATTACATAAGTTGAGTAAAAACACGTATTAATAGCTACTGCACATTCAATAAGAGATGTCAAAAAGAGCAGACACCTTAGAGTGAAGAAGCCATTCATCCATTAGTCAGTGTGGATGCTCACTAGGCCATTATGTGAATCGGCGAAATACCAGGAGAAATGAATGATTATGAGCAGCAGCATTACGTTAATAATGTTGGCCAAGTTCTAAAGTTGCGTCTACCGGAAAGCGTTCAAGAGCAGCCCACGAGGCCGTCTTGAACATTGCGTACCAAATTATGTAGTGGCGAGAGTGAGAGCCTACTAAGCTAGAAAACGCGGTACCGATTATCGCCTAGGTACAAATTTTCAGCTATCTCCATTAATTTATTTCAGCGCCTATTGGTAAATAACGCCATTTGTTCCTTTGTGTGAATGTAATACTGTAGTAATGTGACAGGTGACGCTATCAGTGCAAGGTAGTTTAAAAGGGAATTGTGAACAGCAAGGCCGCCATGAATAGGATTAGCTTGCCTGTGTCTGAAGAGTGGATTATGAAGATTGACGGTAAGTTCAGATTTTGCGGCTCGTCTTTCATAGCTTAATTTATTTGCAAGACAAATGATTAATATGCTCTTAAGCCAACAGCACGCTTATATTCATTAATCACGCGGTTATCTTCGGCATACTACCTCGCCATTTTCGAATGTCAAATTTTAAAATGTGAACTGTTCTTTGAAAATGAAAACTAAGTCACCATTTTCATATGTTTACAACAAATATTACAAAGATTAACATACTAAAAGTCAAATTTTATAAATAAACTAACCTTTGACTTCCCATTATTGAAAATGTACAAAATTACTGCATACAAAAAAGCTGTTGTTATCTTATGCAGCTCAGCTAAGCTGCTGTCCTAACTTATTGTTATTTCACTTAGTACGGTAGTTTCAATTTCCAGATTGGTCAATTGTGTTTACAACAGCTTGTTCACAAGTAACTTTGTTGATCTTCATAAATGGGAAGTCAAACATTAGTTCACTCTTAATATTTGACATTCGATATGTTGATTTTTATATTTTTTGTAAATATTTGAAGAGTGAGACGTAGATTTCCTTTTTATAAATTGTAAATCAAACATTTTTTTTTTCAAATTTGACATTATGTAAGGTTTATTTTGTTATAAGTTGGAAACACATGAAAATGGCGATGTGAAGTGGTAAGTGGTAGCAAGGAACAGGACCACGGGAAGAGAACAGTATCTGACAATATAATCAGGAACACGAACAATTGATTTGCCGTACAACCACAATTAAATAAGGAAGAGGCCCCAGTAGGAGTAGGTGTAATAGATGATCGTTTGGTATGTTTGGATGGAAATAAAAATAAATAGATATTCCTTGCCTATCTGTGCATCACATTGTCACTGGTACGGAATAGGTTAACATTTATGGGTATACAGTCTCAGCACATGTAAGCAAAGATAATAAAGAGAGGAGGTGGTGCCATTCATAGAAAAAGTTACCACTGCGTAAAAAATCGTAGAAACAAAAATGTTTTGTATAGAACAACATATGGAAGCATCTGCCTGTGAGCTTAAACTGAATTATGACACTTTCATAATAAAACATTTTATAAGTCCCTTTCAGGTAATTTTCAGCTACTTCAGAAAGAAACTAGGACGCTTTGTTGTGCTTTGTGACTGATAAGGGGAAGAAAATTATTATTTGTGGGGTTTTCAGTGCTGATTCTGAAAAAGAGTGTAATAGGAAGAAAAACCTTGAAGTATTACCTGATTCAATTTGACAACCGCTATTGATTTTCCTACTTGGATAGTGAAGGATAGCAGCACACTGATGGATAAATTTTTAAATATCCAGATAATTTCAAAACCAAAATGCTTATCCGGTTGAGAATAGTGTTTCTGATAACGGTGCACAGCAAGTTACAGTACATGACGAAGCCCATTACAGGAACTGAAATCAAGCATGCAAAGTAGTGTGTTCCTTTAACATTTGAACAATTTCGAAGTTAGGGAAACCTTACAGCATTTAGACTGGGTGAGTTACACAAGGAACTCGATACTAATTTGATATAACACATTTCATGATACATACATAAATGTATTTCAAAGCTGTTTTCCTAAGAAAATTGTTAGACATAATTGCAAACCTCATGTAAATACCATAGCTAACTAAAGGAATAAAAGTATCATGTTACCAGAGAAGGGAACTGTTTCTAACAGCAATTGAGGGTAATGAACGAGAAACAGCAAAATATTATAAAAAAACTACAGTGTGATAATAAGAACAGTTATTAAAATGTCCGGAATCAGGTGTATTATCTCTAATTAGAACCTCTGATAATAAAATTGAAATAATTTGGAATATAACTGAAAGGGAAACGAGACAACTAAGATCACATGTGGACTGTTTTACCATTAAAATCTATGAAATATTTACAAACAAAAACTCAGAAGTAGAAAATATTTTTAGTAATAACTTTTTAAATGTCATGGAGAAAATAAAATCTACATGTTCCATAAAATGAGCAAAGAAAGATATTGGTGGAAGACACCATACCCATGAAATCTGATACAAATGAAATTACACTCACCCATCTCTTTCAAATAAAGAAAATAAGAAAATCTATCAAAAGTAAAAGCTAATATGAATTTGATGGCAATTGCAGATTAGTACTAAAACTTTGTTACCAACAGATAACTTGGATTTTCAGCTACATATGTAATCCGTCTCTGGAGCAGGATATTTTCCCAGATGGACTAAAATATGATATTGTTAAACCGTTGCTAAATAAAAGGAAAAAAAACCTTAAATCTGATGTCAATAACTAACACTCAATTACACTTTTTACAGCTTTATCAAAAGTTCTTGAGAAAGTAAAATATTCAATAGTTGCTTCCTGTATTTGAACTAACAAAGTGTCAGGCTGGTTTCCTGCAAGGCTATTCCACACAAAATTCTATACATTGATTAAATACTAAATGCTCTGAATAACCGGACATTACCTGTTGTGATTTTTGTGATCTCTCAAAGGCTTTTGATTATGTAAATCTTGGAATTCTTCTAGATAAGCTTAAGCATTATGACATTAGTGAGGCAGTGCACAAACGGTATACATCATACTTAACTAGAAGAATGCAGAATGTTGAACTAAGTGCTTCAGATAAACTGCAAAAATATGCTGATTCCTCAAACTGGAGGGCTATAAGGGATGGCGTCAAACATATATTAATCTTGGGTCCTTTGCTGTTCTTGATATGTGTTAATAATTTGCCATTCTATATTCATGATGATATAGTGTAATTCTCTTTGCTGATGATACAAATATAGTAATACTCCTGACGAACAATAATTAACAGATGGAATTGTAAATAATATCTTTCTGAAAATTATTAAATGGTTCTCTGCAAAATGACTCTTATTAAACTTTGATAAAACACAGTATACACAACTCTATACAGTAATTGGTATGAGACAATCAACAAATATAGTCTGCGAACAGAAGTCTGTAGCTAAGGTAGAATAGACAAAGTTTTAGATGTTTGCATTGATGGGAAATTGAATTGGAAGCAACAGATCAACGACCCACTGAAACGTTTGTGTTCAGCAACTTATGCTGTTCGGGTTATTGCAAATTTTTATGACTAATACCTCATTCAATTAGCTTACTATGCTTCTTACTGCTTTCATATGGCATCATATTTTGGGGTAATAGGTAATTGAGGAAAAAAGTATTCATTGTACAAAAGCGTGTAATTGGAATATTTTATGGGTTCCAACCACTTATTTAGCGATATAGCGATCTGAATAGCATTTTTTATACAGGGTGGTCCCTTGATAGTGACCTGGCCAAATATCTCACGAAATAAGCATCAAACGAAAAAACTTCAAAGAAAAAACTTTTGTAGCTTGAAGGGGGGAAACAGATGAATGGTTGGCCTGCTAGATGTGGCTGCCATAGGTATTAACAACATTTTTTAAAATAGGTACCCCCATTTTATTACATATTCGTCTAGTACATAAGTAATTATGAATGTTTTATTTGGAACAGTTTTGTCGCTTTGTGATAAATGGCGCTGTAGTGTTCACTAACATACTGCTCACAATTTTAGACGAACAGTAGGTAACCGTAGGTTTTTAAAATTAAAACACAGAACGTTTGTACGTTCGTATTTCGGTTGTTCTAATGTGATACACGTACATTTGTTACATTATCATACATTACGAGAACGCTTGCTGTTACTGCGTGATTACCTGTAATTACCTCATGATTTCAATAACTGGTCAAAATGATGTTCATCAACTTCAGTGCGTTTGACAAAACGTGTAACGAAATTCCTCTGAACAGCGAGTAGTACGCTTTCAGTAATGTTCTCACATACATTGACAATGCGCTGACGCATGGTTTCAGGCGTTGTCGGTGAATCACGATAACAAATATCCTTAAATTTTCCCCACAGAAAGAAATCCGGGGATGCAAGATCCGGTGAACGCGCGAGCCTTGGTATGGTGCTTCTACGACCAATCTACCTGTCATGAAATATTCCATTTAAGACCGCTCCAACTGCACGCGAGCCGGACATCCATCATGTTGAAAGTACATCGCCACTCGGTCAAGCAGTGAAACATTTTGTAGTAAAATCGGTAGAACATTACGTATGAAATCAGCGTACATTGCACCAGTTAGATTGCCATCAATAAAATAGGGGCCAATTAACCTTCCCTCCATAATGACGCCCCATACATTAACCCGCCAAGGTCGCAGATGTTCCACTTGTTGCAGCCGTCGTACATTTTCCGTTGCCCAATAGTGCATATTATGCCGGTTGACGTTACCTCTGCGAAATACGCTTCGTCACTAAACAGAACACGTGAAAAAATCTGTTATTGTCCCGTGTACTTGTAAGTTTGTGACTATTACAGCGCCAACTATCACAAAGCGAAAAAGTGTTCCAAATAAAACATTCATATTTCTTTACGTTCCAGACAAATATGTAACAAAAATGGGGGTACCTATTTAAAGAAATGCATTTGACATCAGTTTGACCTATGACAACGCCATCTAGCGGGCCAACCATAGCGCCATCTGTTTCCCTCCTTCAAGCTAGAAAAGTTTTGTTCTTTGAAGTTTTTTCGTTTGAGGCTTCGTTATGGACCACCTTTCACTTATGAAATTTGTAATTAACAACCAAAACCAGTTCAAAAGTAATACCAGTGTGCATAGGTACAACAGAATAAGAAAGTGTGATCTATACTATCCTAACTCTGGCGCAGAGGGGGGTGAACTACACTGCCAAAAAGTCTTGGTCACTTACAAGATGACATTAAATGTGTGACAGATTGCCAATCAGCATTTCAAAGCAAGACGAAAGAATTTTTGAATCACTACTCTCTACTAAGTGGATGAATTTTTACATAGAAATTAGTACTTTTACCAAAATAAAATATTAAATAAATAAACTAAAGGAACGTATGCCATGTTATCTGTTAATAAACATTGATGCATTGGACATCATGATCTATGGAACAGGTATCAATCTAATTTAAGTAATCCGTAACTTGTCGTGTATTAAATACATAACTGACTGTTGGTTTGTGATCATATTAATGTCTTACAATTAAATTAACTCTTGATAGTTCAACTCCTGGACGGCAGTATGTCAGATTATAAAATTTAAGAGCTTAAAATGAGAAAATTTTCACCAGGAATGGAGTTCATATCTTCGAAAAATGTAATAAGATTTCATGCATTTTATTGTTCAAGTCTATATATAGTTCTATAAATAAAACAACGTCATTTCTTTTAATTCCACTAGTGACTTTCTTTAACATAAAATCGTAATATTTCGGAGTGGAACCAATGCAGACTACCTGGAAGAATTTACGCAACAGTATTCCAGCGACACACTTAAAGTGGATACTCTTTGTTTTGTGTCCCAGCCTCGTCGCCGCTTTTGTGTCTCGTTTCCGTCGTAGGTGTCGGTGGCCGAATGTAATGAGACCGACACAGGAATAAAGATAGCACGCTGGTGCAGGTACGGAGGGGAGCAGCCAGAAACTAGAAACACTAGAGTAAATTAGAACGAGATATATATTGCACAGAATTTACACAATACTTAACTTTTACACAATTCAGTACTGCAGAGTGCTGATACATAGTTGAGTTAGAGGCCTGCCTAGTGCCTGTCCAATAGCCAAGTCTTCACTGGTGCCTATCTGATTACGAAGGTCCTAACTGGTTCCTATCTCAGTCCCAAGTGAACGATGTCGTTCAGTGGTGGCCACGAGCGGCGTTGTAGCAGAGGGCGCTCGTGGCTGTCGTCGCAAGAACGCCGCGCCGTGCGTGCATGGCGGCGCGCGGCGAAAGTAGGTGGCGCGCACTTTGTACTTGTGCGACACCACACTTTGTTTTTAATATAGCTACGAACTCGTGTATGGCTCCCTGTTTGTAGATCCACAAACATGAACAACGAAGTATGACTCTACATTTTGATCTGATATGGAAAGTTATTGCAACTGCGTGCTGTTTTCGTTAAAAAGGAATCATTGGTTGATTTATAAGTATAGTTTACATAGATTCTCTTAATTCAGAAACATAATAAACTTTAATTATTTACCGAAATCAATATTCACGTAATACTCGTACATTTAGTGTTCATGTCGACAGATTTTGGATGAAAGCAATAGGCAGTGACGGATAGACGATATTACAATCGTAGTCTGCTTTAAGTTGAGAACTTGTGCAGGTTGGGAAGTGTGCTTTGGATAGCCTAATTGGTTAAGTAGAATATCTGGGATCGAAACCCGGTCCAACACAATTTCGCCTTTTAATTTATTTCAGTGCTCTGCAAAGGTCGAAGTATGTAAATGTTTCGTAGTCGGAACATTTACGGTCGTTAATGTGAATCTATGATGCCTGCTCTTTCGAAAATTCAGTAATTTCTCCCTTGCAGTGGGGAAGGGAGTCTCTTCCAATGTGGGTCACTGAAAATGGGCCTATGTGCACATGCCCCACATCCCCCCCCCCTTCTCCTGCCACCACACAATAACTGTAGTTGCACTTCTTGCACAATGAACCTTATACCAGATGCGTATCATTTCTGCTCCCGTCGTGCTGTACCCAGACAGGCGTGCTGTTTGTTACATACCAGATGGCATATAATAAAACGTTTTAATGACCCACACTGTTTCCCTAGCGACTCTTGTGTACCGACAGTAGTTAAAGTTCCAGGCGGCAGGAAACAGTCTAGTACAGAATGCATCACCCTTAAGAAAGAAAAGAGACAAACTTAATGAGAATTGCAATCGGTTGTATTTAATATTACTACTTGTATTTTCCATGCTGTGTTAGAGAATTTAACTTCAACTGCTATTTGGAACGGCATACCAATTATATAGTATATAAGATATTTTTGCAATTATGCGTTATGTAACATCTTTCCCAACTTTTTTAGAAAATAGACAACTATTTATTTGGCCTAAGATTCATCTGCAACCTGTGTGTACGTTTTCACGCTTTCATATTTACGGTCATTAATCGATGAGTGTATTTATTGGCACATTTTATGGGTGAATATAGATATCTTAGTGTCGAGGGACAACCGCTGAAATTCGCATACACAGTAACAGGTTTGTAGATACACACTAATATCCACTGCAGTATGAGTAAATTTATTGAGATAGTTTGTTAGTAATATGAGTTGGAGATCAGAAATTAACGTACACAACAAGAACGTGAATTCACAATAAATATGAGGGTTGGAACTTAAATAGTGGTAACACTGTTGAGGAGAGACTATGCGATGTAATCTACTATTGTCACTTATAGCACAATTTGTTGACATATCAAATTTCCTCCGAACGAATGGACTCGCCTGTCCGACGTCACCGGCGTGCGCACAATCGAGGGAGACACAGTCACTTGTGAACGAGCGGTCTGACGTAACGGTGTTACTGTGTTTTCGTAACAGGAAGAACGGAGTTGGATCAAGATTGAATGTGCCAGAGGTCATACAGCGCGTCGAGGTCTTCAAGAGGCGTCAGAGCCCCTCTAATGGCTATTCTCGTGTGCGACTGTGACGGTGTTAACCTAACGCATTACGTTCCTCCAAAGCAGACCGTCAATGCACGGTATTACTGTCCGTTTTTTGGAGCATCACCTGCGACCAGCTTTGCGAAAAATGAGGCAACACATTCTGCGGAACCCACCCATCATTTTCCTTGACAATGCGTGGGCTCATACAGCTTAAGCTGTGGCTGCTTTGTTCGGTCGATGGGATTGGAAATTACCGTACCATCCACTATACTCACCGGACATAGGTACTTGTGACTTTGATTTGATTCCGAAGATCAAGGAACCAGTTCGTGACATTCGCTTCAGAACTGTACCACAGATGCGACAGGCAGTAGACCGCTCCATTCGCACCATCAACATAAAAGGCTCTGCTAACGGTATAGTACGCCTTCCATGTCGCTGGCAATGCGTGCTACACAACGTTGATGACTACTTCGAAGGACAGTAAGTGGTGTAAACATTTAACACTTTTGTATCGGCTGTGAATAAGTGTTTGTCACTGTTTATGTTCCAAACCTTTTATTTGACAAGTGATTAGTATGAGAACTACAATACACATATGGATTGCCTCCTGTTCAAACACACTGCTACTCGTAGTTAATCGAATAACGTATTTGTAAAGACATTGAATTTTGTATCACAACCGTTAAATTTGTCAGCGCGTGAATAATCGCAAAATTACATGGAAATGTAAATTTTTTAAATGAATCATGGTGTCATACGGCTGTGTGTGTGTGTGTGTGTGTGTGTGTGTGTGCACTCATAAACAAACACCCTTATAGTGAGATCTCTCTCATAGCAGTGGCAGATGGAAGTGCAAATTTGCATATCTTAATTCATATTTAATTAAACTCATAGACATGGGGTCATTTGAATGTATTAGGACATGGATAAACATGAGAACACTGTAAGAATTGTTATGTGAAACCTTCAGATTCAAGGTTTGATAATGAGGTGGATACTTTGATATCTTACAAAACGAGACATAAGAGTGTTAAGCTGAATGTGACATTAAGTAACTTCGAAACACGGCAACTCGTACAAGAGCGTCATAAACTTACTTATCAAGGTTGCAACACCACTGAGGTGTGAGTGTGTGTGTGTGTGTGTGTGTGTGTGTCAGGATTGTTCTATTCTCTGAGAATTCTGAATAGCCAACAGACTTGTTGGAGTGGGTGCATTCGTCAACATCAAAATAATGTGGAACCTCAAGTACGTCAGTAGTTATGATATCGCCATCAATATCCAAATAAAAGTAAATAAAAATTTTCGCATACCGTAGGTAATAGACGATATTATCTTCAGCAAGATCATTTTCTTTGGTTTCTGAATGATTACATATGAAAAAGTCTGAATGTTTCCATAGTTTGTACAGATCTCTTCATGCAAGCAGAACATGAATTAAAGGTTCCTTTACTTGAAGCGAAAAATCCTTATATCTTAATAAATTAGGCGGCTCGCAGCTATGTTCGTTGTCAGAATCTGATTGTCTTCAACAACTGTACCACTCTCAACGCTCCTCATTAGAAAGATTATGGATACAATTCAAATGCGTAACCAGTTTCATAGTTTTACAGTGAGTGAGGTTTTGGACCATGAGAATTTTTGCTGTGCTGATGTATTTTGAAAATGTTTCTTCTCACTCCTGGCAGTGGAAAGAACCTTATCGTCTCTTCCTAATCTGTGTGATTCCACTTGCGTCACTTTTCATGGCTTATGCGCTTGCCCAAACAAAGAGTTCAATGTAAATGTATCACAAAAATATTTTTATTTGGTGTAACAAGTCGTTAAGAGCAATCGATGGAAAAATGCAGTTGCAGTTTTACTGCTTGGTAATTACTGCTGTGGTCACAGATAATTCCACGTCTCAAACCCTGCTTCTCCTTTTATCGTCAGCTGTCAATATATATATATTCTGTAGGGGATTAGAAGAAAGTAATCTATTGTTCTGGAAGCGCAGATAATGGACTGTTGTTCGACGTGGCAAGAACGTGACAGCTATTGTGCCGCCGTCTCGTCAAGAGCTGGTTTTTCTGTAGTGGCCACCCTGCATCAGTGAGGGCGTGTCTCATAGAGGCAGGGGCGCCAACTGCAACTGCATTGTGATCCGCCAGCAGCCGGCGTCCAGCATGGCTCATTGGCTCGTCTACGCCTGGACGACAATCTGTAAAAGATACACTAACCTCCTCTCAAGAGGTTTTTATTGCTCAGTGTTCCCATGATCCTGTCTCAGATTTATTAGCTATAACGTCTGATCGCTTCCATAAAGTCTTAGACAGACATCTGAGAAGTATTACAAAAAGAAAAGAAGATCACCTAGGCTGTTAATTTTCATTGCAACATATATCCTTATTCACTAATAAAAGAACATTGTGGCCTATTTACCATACATTTGGGCTCTTTGTTCTTCGGAATGTTCACAGGCACAATAAATATAAGTCAACAAGTATAACTGAACTGACTGAAAAGACAAAGAAATCCAAAAGATAAAATAGTCAAGTAAATTGGCACCTGTGAACATGGTGGTGCACACTAAATTGTAACGTGGTACGGGAAAACATTATGTTTGAAAGCTATAACTAGCTCTTAAACAAATTTATTACCATGGGAAGACTGGGGAACAGACACACCTTTGCTATTTTGATATAAAAACATTTCTAATGACTAAGAAGGTAAATATATGTCTAAACAACATCAGCAATTAAAGAATCAGTATCGAATAACTGAGCAAAATAAGTATTGAATTAATATTACATAACTCCTTCTTTATTTACGCTAAAATTCAATTATCTAACGCAAGAAAGAAACTTCCTGTAAGTGCAAATGCATCCCTTTAAATTAATAAAATAATACACTAAATTCTATTAAGGCATATATATTTACAGAGGCACACAAATATGAAACTCACAGAGGAATTTACAATAAATACAGCTCAGATACAAATCGTTTCTCCAGAAATGCCGACAATTTTAAATTACAAGAACCAAGGAAACTGTAGCGGAGCGGCCGAGAGCATTGAGGCGCTGTGCTAAGATCTACATCTACATGGGATACACTGCAAATCACATTTAAGTACCTGGTAGAGGGTTCATCGAACCACCATTATACTATGTATCTCCCATTCCTTTCTCGAATAGCGCGCGGGAAGAAAGACCAACTGAATCTCTCCGTTCGAGCTCTGATTTCTCGTATTTTATTCTGACGGTCATTTCTACCTATGTAAGTGGGAGTCAACAATATATTTTTGCATTCGGGTGAGAATTTTGTCGCCGGCCGCGGTGGCCGAGGGAACTGAGGCGCTCCAGTCACGGTCTGCACGGCCACTACGATCGGGGGTTCTAATGGTCCCTCGGGCACTGATATCTGTGCCGTCCTTAGTGTTAGTTAGTTCGTAAGTAATTTGTAAGTTTAGGGACTGATGACCCCGTAGTTAAGTCCCATAAGCTATACAAACATTTAGAATTTTGACGATTGGAGTATCGTAAGTAGCCCACGCCGCAGCGATAAGCGCCGTTGTTGTAATGATTCCCATCCCAGACCCTGTATCATTTACGTGACGGTGCCTCCCCTGTATCTTGACAATACGAAACGAGCTGGCCTACTTTTGACTCTTTTGATGTCCTCCGTCAAACCCACCTGATAAGGATCCCACACTGGGCAGGAATACTCCAAAAATCGACGGACAAGCGTAATGTATGTAGTTCTGTTGCAGTCTCTACGTGTTCTTTCCAGTTTAAGTCTGAAGTAATAGTAATTCCTAGGTATTTTGTGGAGTTTACGGCCTTCACTTTTGATTGACTTATCTTGTAAACAAAGTGCGCGAGGCCGTTTCCCCTCGGGGGTTCGAATCCCCCATCGGGCATGGATATCTGTGCCGTCTTTAGTATAAGTTAATTCATTAGTAGTTTGTAAGTTTAGGGACTTATGACCCCACAGTTGAGTCCCATAAATTTTACAAACGTTTGAACATTTGAAACAGTGAACTCCCCTTCATAAAACTCTGTAGGGGAGAATGAGACTACAGTTTAAGGTAGCACTAATCGTTCCGCCAAAAGGCTGCCGATTTTAAACTGCTAGAACCAGGTAAACACCTCTATATTAAATTTCACAAGAGGGAATGAAACCATAATTTAAGGTACCATAGGTGAATATAAACAGAAGAGATAAGATGGTGAAGTGCTCTCTGGCAAAATAACAAACAGCTAATCAACCTTTTAATTCGAGGAAAGTATTTAGGTATTTCCAAACTGCCAGTCGTGGAGCGGAAGCAATTTAAATTTAGGTGACAGGCCCCTGGGGCACTCCTGCTAGCGACCTCAGGGGAGCGTAATGAGGCGTACACTTAAGTCTGGCCTAAAGGTCAACGGCACTGTTCGAAGCTCGTCCTCGAAGAGCAGCAGGAAGAACCATATACAGAGGTAGAGAAAGAAAACGAAAAAAATACGCTACTAAAATTAGTCCCATGCCCCGAGTAGCGGCGGCAGTGTAGAAGGATACCAATCAGCAAACTCAAATTATTCCCGCGAACCTGTTGGCCGCAGCAACAAAAGAGGGTAGAAAGCAAAAAGAAACGTAGGCTTCAAATAACCAATATAAGCCATCCTTAAGAAGAATACAGTTATGTTCTCTTCTCTCACACAAGTTCCATAGTAGGCACCGTTGACCCTACACATCAGGCACAAGAATGACCGACGAGACGAAATGTCATTGAGACAAAGGTGAGGAATCTTAAAACAACGGAGCAGATGAAAAGAGACATAATTAGATATCTCTGTTGTACAGAGCAAGCCGGTAGCAATCACTTCAACAAGAGGGGTGTACCACGAACTTACTGCAACCAAACATGAAGGCAAGTCACTATCACAAGCTCATTCCGTACCCATTGCCACCAGGGTATTATACCAATCGCGTGACATCCGTACACTCGCTCACGTCGTTTTGGTACATGCTATAATATGCTCGCTGAATTCAAATCAAATGTTTGTAAATCTATCGGACCAAACTGCGTGGTCATCAGTCTGTAGCTTACAAACTACTTCAACTAAGGTAAACTAACCTAAGGACAACACACAGACACCCATGCCCCAGGGAGGACTCGAACCTCCACGGCGAGCAACCGCGCGCTCCGCAGCGAGGTGCCTTAGACCGCTCAGCTACGCCACCGCGGATCGCTGAATTCCCCACAACAAAAACGCGCTTGCCGTACAATGATAGTGCTCAACTGGTATATTTATAAAAACTAATTCTAGTCCAGCGGTTGTGCTGTCATAATACCCCCACTTCCGACTCTATTGACATGGAAATAGTGCCGCAAAAAGTACGAAAACAGACGAAGTAAAATGTATTATCTCTCTCATTACTCAAGAGTCCATTGTATTACACAGAATAAAAATCACATTAAATTAACCTATTTTTCACTATTTAACACACTTCCTAAACGTTTAATTCGTAGTTGTAATTTAACTGTGCATACACACACACACACACACACATACATACATACACGACAGCACGCGTGGTGCCGTGGTTAGCATCGCAGATCGCTGTGGTTGCGGACTCTCGTTCAAATCCCGCCACGGACGTGTTCTACATGTTTCTTATGTTTGGTGTACTTGTAAGTTCCAGAAAATTCTTTCTATGTATAAATAGTGGAGCACTCCATCAGGAGTTAGTCTATACTGACGGTACGCTTGTGTTCGCAGTAAACGTGTTGTAAGTGTAAAGTGTTGTGCTCTATTAACAACCAGCCTTCGATTTCCGCACCACTCGCAGTTTGCAACGTGACATTGTATATACATCATACAACACTGCACACAATTTTAACATTCGAAAATCTTGTAATGTTGGGTCCTCTGCTGTTCTTAGTGCTGGGTTAATGACTTTAAATTCTGTATTCACTAGGATGCAAAGATTGTGGCTTTTACTGGTGGTATAAGTGTTATAATTACACTGCGTTTCTTTGCAGATGTGCATAGCGAAGTTTTAACTCTCTTTTCATCGTTGACCTACAAGTTTAACACTGAGAACTTCCTTGCAGATGATTTGTGCTTACTTATAAAGTTAACTGAACAGATTCTGCCACTATGTGCCTTACAATCCTCGCTAACACGAACAGTGTGTATTGCTTTTTGTAGGATTCTCAGACAAGCACACAGTGCTGCAAGAAGTAATATCCATAAATTGCGTATGTCCATTTCATACGGTTTTTCATAAGTGCAAAGTGGTAAGTATCAATAAATTTGTTAAGTTTCACACTGTTTTGCACAAATGCAAAGTCTAAGAAATAGGCTTTAAAAAATTGAGATTGATAAAAAGTGTGTGTGATGAAGGGTTAACTGATGTCATTATTGAAGTAACTAAGAATCCACTACGGTTGGGGGTTCGAATCCCCCCTCGGGCATGGATATTTGTGCCGTCCTTAGGATTAGCTAGTTCATAAGTAGTTTGTAAGTTTAGGGACTGATGACGCCGTAGTTAAGTCCCATAAGCTGTACAAACATTTGAACATTTAACTAAGAATCTTCAGTAACGAAATTTGTTATTAATAAACCAACGCAATTCAAGAGTAATAGCAGTGTGGAGAACTACAACAGCAGGAAAAGGTTAACATTTAGCTTTGGCCTAAAAGGTGGATAATTACGCTGGTACGAAATTCTTTGGCCACTTACCAACCAGATAGCCAACTACTAAGTGAAAAGAATTTTGGCCCACTTTAGGTTACAGTAGTAACACTAAAGGTGGGCCTTTGTGATCGCCATTAGACAGCTTGAAATTTAAATGAACATAACGGCTTAACCGTTCATCTGACACAAAAATTAAATAAATTGATTTTTAGAAGAGAATATTCCCTACAACTTTGTCTTTTTACGTTTTTTTCATGACTCGCATCGTTACAAGTACATCTTGCAAAACTAACGGTGATTTTACACCGTCACTTGATTTTACGTAAACCAGGCGTACGGAAATGTAACGTGATATTCTTCGCCCAGAACCTTCTTTGGCATACGCCATATTCCTTTCTGTATTTTATGATTTTCTTATTATAACCTACGTGTTGTCATTCAAAGCAATGGCCCAATAAATAATTATAAAAAAAACACGACTTTCTTAGTATGATAAATTATAAACTAGCGTCTCAAAACTGCCGTTAATAGTACGAGAATTAAGGAACGTTTTCCTAATTGTTTGAGTTGTGTAATGTGCAGCGCGTTAGGTTGGTATTCACATCATCGGTAGTTCGAAACCCGTTATTGCCAGATTTTTTTAATTAATTAATTTATTTATTTATTTTTGTCTTGCCTCCTAAAAGGATTTCGGACAGTTTTATTAATCAAATAGTGCTATTTTCTGCAATGTTTAAGAGTTGCGTATACGTAAGAGTGCTCCCTCTAAAATGTTCGTTTATTCTTTTTCGTGAATAAAGCATATGCACCTAAACAGGAAGTACACTGTAATGATGACTATTCTAAACAACGTGCTGTTACTGTTACTATCATTAATAGATGAAGTCCTAGATTTTTGTGGCAACTGTCGTTTCTTAATGAAACGGAAGAAAAGTGTATACAATGCAACAAATTACCTTGTTTCATTTTGCTAAGCAATTATTCCCTATTTATGGAATTAGTTGAAAGTAATTAATTAGAATCGATGAGTGTAATAAAATATTTGTCTGTAGCATGTTTACTATGGACGCTTTCCTGTAGTGAAGATATGATTTTGTTCATGTTAGTTTGTACACTGCTAAACTAAAAAGGAAATATTTTGTTTCAAACCGTGGCTACTTTTTCTTTTACAGCTAAAATAACTGAATTCCGTGTTACTTTAGTGCTTAATTTATATACAAATTTGTTACTATCATTATGCCATATACATAGTTACAGGAACAGTATCTCCCCAGTTTCTGTACATGAGATAAGAAGTCTATATTTGCAATTAGATGGTATGTATTTGATGGCATGTTCACAAAACAGATCAAATGCCCTTTTCAGAGAAAGCGCAGCTACTTTTGAAGAACTCGGACTCGTGTAGAATATAGTTGTGTTCAGTTAACAACAATGTGTGAAAACATTTTAGGAAACAAGAAGAAAAAAAATCAGTGGCGGTTTCCTTTTTTTCTCATTTTATTAATTTATAACTTTTTGTTCTTCAAGTAGATCGCTGCTTTGCGGTACCTTTTTGATGTTAGTTCTGGGTAGTTCGTTAACAATTTTACATCGTTTTATACTCTCTCTCTCTCCTTTTTTTTTCATGATGTTGAGACCGCTTTCTTTTCCTCTCTTTTCATTGCTACTTCGGTTTGATCGGTCCTTTGTGAACGTTGTTTTATTTTGATCGTATCCTCGTTGACTCAGATTTTTCGTTAAAGATGGCGTCGAACCCTTTGACCGAGCATGCTGAGTTACTACGCAGTCTAACATGTTCGTGCATCACAAACTAATTCACCACTCTTTAAGCTACGGTGAGCAGCTGCGAGAGTAATCCATAATTTACGTACCATTGATGGCGTAGTTAATTGCTAACAAGGCATTTATAGATTACAATTCATGGTTCTAAGATCGAATTGTTTTTGATCATTTTCATTGCGGCATTGCTTGGAAAACACAAAAAATTACCAAATACAGAACGAAACCTGGTGTATGCAAAAGAGATTTTCAGTCGAGGTTTTAGGGCGAGGGATGTTCAAATGTTTGTAAATCTATCGGACCAAACTGTGTGGTCATCAGTCCGTAGCTTACAAACTACTGAAACCTAGGTAAACTAACCTAAGGACAAACATACACACCCATGCCCCAGGGAGGACTCGAACCTCCACGGCGAGTAACCGCGCGCTCCGCAGCGAGACGCTTTAGACCGCTCGGCCACTACACCGCGGCGAGGGATGTCACGTGACTTATTTCCGAATGCTAAAAGTATGCTACGTTTCTTCGAGGCCATAGTCATTCGTAACCAGTGCAGGCAAAGAAACTAAGAAGAAACTACCAAAGCCAGGCAGGTCATATTATTTTAACTGAAAACAAGTAATGAGAAGAGTACGTTAGTAAATGATAAACTCAGATATCAAATAACTTTGGCTGTTTGTCAAACTACGGTCAGAAAGAATATTATCTATTGGTTACATATATATTATCACAATAGTAGAGTTTTACTCGTATCGTGCATTTTTTCTTGACTTATATTATTGGTGTCCGAAATGTTTGCAAAATATCATAAAATTACAGGCAAATCCAAAGAGAGCAGCGAAACAAGCCAGTGCGATTTTTTGAAAGGCAACTACTTCTACTCAGTCATTGATCTCTATACTACCTGGATGTTGAACTAATATTTCTTAGCGTGCCAGACAGAGATGTTCATATTTAGTTTTTTGACTAATTGTTATGAAGTTTTACAAGGAAACGAAAGAGAAATATGTTTCGATACGGTATTCATATGAGTCTGTTAGGTCACATTTTGACTTAAATTTCAAATCCAGAGGTAATCAAGCAATTACTTTTCACTTACTAACTGACTGACAGCAATTCGTTTGACTAATTACAGCATGATGGACAATGCATAATTGTATGTAAAACATGTGAATGGGCAGGCATGCTACAGTTCTAGCTCAGACACCAGAGCTATACTTTCAGGTCATATAGACATCACTGTACTAAACAGATGAATTTAAATATGATTTAGTAAATTCACAAATAATACAAAATACAAATAACTATAAAAACAGATAAAAATGCATGCCTTCTATTGTAATGTGAAGATATCTATTATTAAACTGAAACATTCGACATCTTTACGAAATGTCGCATTTATGATCAATGGAACAAGTAATAACCTAATCTGATATTTGCTACTGAATGTCTACAATCGCGTAGGGAACATTTTTAATTTCTTTGTTATGGGCATGCACTTAGCCATAGATACTACGCTGCTTGCTATTTATTATCTCTACCGCGTCACAGGCAGTAGTAATTGAGCAGCAACAAGCATTAAGTGGGTAGAGAAGGCTTTTGAGCATATCAGTGTTAGGCTAGTAGTGCAGAAATGAATGGAATTTTATTTGATAGACATATAAAAGCTAATGGCTGTAGTATAAAAATCATGAATACGGAATATTTTCATTGGGCTTTTGAATATACTCTTTTTCTGAGGAGGATGATAAGGTAAGGAAAGCGGACATCCGATATGCTGATACTGGGTATTTAATCCCTTGTAAGGTGAACTTTGTGTGATAGTAATATTATAGATGAATTAGTCCTTTTTTTCTCATTTTATGAAATAACTTTATTGTAATGCGGTTGATTTGTTCGTGGAAACTGAAACGATAGGTCTGATAATTACTCTTTCTCACACACGTAAATGTTAACTGCTAACGTAATGAATTTAACCTCTCTTTGAAAAAACAGAATCAGATTTTGACCTACATTAACAGAGAGTGTTGTGATATATTTCTCACTCAATTCAGTAAATATTTATTTTGATGAACCAAGATGGACGGCGTCACTTTATAGCATTGACACAGGTGGGTAGAATCACAGAAGCCACAGTATCAAAAATGGTGTGCCTTCAAATATCAAATGAATGCATAAGGTAAAGTAGAAAAAATGGAAAAATTGTGAACAAACACCATCTCATATCAATACATAATGAAGAAATTACGTTGCACTTTTGCTTCAAAACAAATCAATCTGCATTCGCCTCACGTGCTGTGGATGTAACAGCTGTCTATACTTAATTATTATCTAATATTACTCAAGAGCAGCAATTTGCTGAAGTCATCTCACTCTGCTACTCATAGTTGAATCCCTGAAGAGCACTTCTGGGCATTCAGTTTCTTTAGCTTGTGACTGTAATAAAGTGAAAAATATATATTTATAAATAAATAAAAATAAAAAATAGCTTGTAAACATTTATTGGTATTTTAATGAATGTTATGATTTATAAGTTCATTATCATATTTATATCTTCAAAACTAACAAACAATGTGTAGAAATGAAAAACTAAAAGAAAGATATAGTTTTAAGGTCTTAGCAGTCGTGGAAGTCGATGTTACTTGTTACTGCTTATTAAAAGACGTTTCAGTTATATGATTCACTTCCTTCTGCCAAAAGAACCTGAAGACATTGGTATCTCTGATGGAGTAATCATATTCCATTCGTATTAAGTTTCGGATCCATTAGTCACCTAATCAACAACAACGCCTGCTCCGAAACTCTTTCATTATTATTTTGCTTTTATTTGAATCGGTTTCGTTTCCACACGTTTATAATTTGGTATTACGTGGTTAGCTTTATTCTTTTTATTAAATGTAGTAAGTTTTATTCATTTGGCTGATTTAACCTTTTCTGTTGTAACTATACAATATTTCTACACGTATAGTATGCGTATACCAAAATCAAGTTGATAATTAAAAATATGTCATAGGATGAAAGCAAATCAATATTTTGCGCCGCTGACAATGTTGCCCAAATCAATTTTTAGTTAAAAAAATCACGGTATGCAAACAGGTCCATGTTTTATGCCGCATCTTAAATGTCTTGGTTAAAAGAATCTCACGTATCCAAACATATATATATATACGTCAAAAATTACTAACACTGATATATAAAAAATGGAAAAAAATTATAAATTTCACTCTTCCCGAACGATTAATAAACATAATGTATCATAGCCATATTTCAAATTCAATTTTATATTTCTAGGAAGGATGGACATACACGTATTCACCCATACAAATATTATCTCTGCATAGCTACAAGATTGTTGATGACTAGTAATAAACATAAATGTAGTCGTCTGTGGTAGAATGACGTAAGATATGAAGTCTTTGCTAGAAGCAGACGGTTGGTATCGAACATTCAAAATGATCCGTCTCTAGACTCTCCAGATAACTATTCGCTAGTCATCAGGGACCATTTCGTAGCAGAACTCATCTGTGAAGTCAATGCTATTCCTGTCGAAATGTACCGATGAGCAAAAGTTTTTGTTGGTTTACAGAGGCCAACGATAATCGGAGAAAGGGGCCGCAGGAGCTGAGTACCATTTCTGTGAGCCACCTATTAATAGTGCTGGTGGCCGCTGTAGCACCACTGATAATGAATATGGTTTTGTGAATATCACTATGAATACTGATCGGATTAAAATTTTTGTCGTCTCTCTTGATCGACTGCTTCCCTCTAGATGCTTGGTTCAGCCTTGGTTCAACGACTTTCGCAAAAATCGTCGAATAGAGGCATTGCTTCTATTTGCCTATTATTCCAATCAGTTTCTCTGGGCCAAACTACACGTTACCTCTCAAATATTAGGGGAATTGGTGGTACTATGGAACACTTTTATGTTTAAGTCAAAATAAAAAATTTGAAATGTGACTATTCCAAAAAAAAATTACCTGTTTTATATTATATATCTGTGTCAAAGGATCAATAATAACTTTGATGAAAAATTAACATGATAATTAATTACTTTTTAAAATAGTGTGGTAGTATGAAAAACATTTAAAATAAATAAATAAATTTTCAACAAGGACTTTTTCAATTTCTTGGGGTAGAATAGGCTTTCTTCCCAAGTTATCATGTGTTTAAGTATTTAGTATGGTGAAACACCTTGCTGCTTTATTTATAGTTTTAGTTTTATTCTTGACAATCATTATTTGGGAAATCTGAAAACAATGTGCGTCTATTTGCGGCCATAAAAATTGAGATACTGATCTCTGTTGCCTCTACTGGCAGAAACAGAACATTTCGATTGTGATAACTGAAACTGTCACCAGATGTCGTTACTAGTCTTCAAATACTACGGTGTTTCATATTACAATTCTGTTTCATGTTGCCAACATTTCCGCTAATATATGTGTATATTATTCACGAGCGTGTTACTTTCGAAATGAGCGTACGGAATGAAATTCAGAAAAGACTTCATACTCTGGTATCGATAAGTCTCTTTAATTATTACTTTTCCTCTCTACAACACCACTAAGATTTCAGTTGAGCGATTTCCGTTAATATCGGGATGAATGTGAACTCAATTTTCAAGACTCCTCTATAGTATGCCAATTCATGTATCGTTTTTTCCCAACATAAATCACGGAAGATGCTTTGTAAACAAAAGAGCAGAACGTAACTGGTGTAGAACCACAACATACGTTTATAATGTATACATATATATGTATAATTTGTTTGCCATCTGTGCAACAAATTTTCTCCATTATAATATATACACTGCTCAAAACCATCAAGAGATCAGCTGAGATTTCATACACAATACACATATCACAAAGTATTTCATTCAGATATTGGTTACAGTTGTAATCTCTATGTGGTACATTACGATAATTTGCTGTCTCATCTCCTTTTTACTTGAGGATTACAAGGCATTAACCTACAGCAGGTCACCGTGGGACTACAGTAATAGTGAAAATGTCATTCTCGTTGCCCTATTATATGGTGTATGATCACCTCGGTCGGCCGGTACAGTTGCGCACGTGCATGGCTTGGACGGTATGATGTTATCAGTCTACTCTTGAGGGATATTTGGCCACTCTCCCAGCTCTGAAAACGTTTTGGGAGACGTTAGTTTGGCTGCAATGGATGTACCCACGGCATCTCAAACATGGTCACTCGGTTTTAAGTCCAATAAACAAGTAGGCCACTCCAATAACCTCGCATTAAAACACGTCTACCAGTGCAGCTCTATGGGTCGAGCGTTATCGTCCACCAGAGAGAAGCCATTTCCAATGACCAGCATAGTGCACAAGAAAATGTCGAAGAACCTCATCTATATACCTCTCAGCAGTCAAAGCGCCTTTCTGTATGACACAGAAGTCCATATGTCAGCCAATACTGACTCCTACCCACACCACTCGTCCACCACCTGTTTCCTGCATATGAGAAGAATTATTCCGAGTTTCACCTTCTCTGCAGATGAGGAAACATCGATTGTCCGATTGAACGCAAAATAATGACTCGTATGTGGACAGACCCCGGCGCCTTTTGTTACGATTCCAACCCTGATGTTCCTCTGCTCAGTTTCTGCGCGCTAAATGGTGTCGTGGTTTTAATTGGTGACACACCATAGGCCTCCGTGCGGAAAGGCCTCATTCCGGAAGGCGATTTGAGACTGTGTTGATATCGTGCATACTGTTACTGCCTGGAGGGTGCGTTGCAGCTAGGTCGCATTCAGCCTCCTGTCTTGTCAGGCTGTTATCCGGAAATAACGGTCATCTCTTGCTGAAGGTACCCATGGATGACCTTGACACTGCCTTCTTTTAATGGTTCCTCTCACCTGAAATAGATTCCAGGTCCAGAAATTTACACTTTGGAACACTCCAATAGCTGCAGCCACTTCCGTCTTTGTCTTTCCTGCTTTCGACTTTCTTATGACTTTCCATATCATAGCATCGGGTAAGTCAGGTTGTTGTTTCATTGCAGTTCCTGCTGACTATACTATCTGAATGCATTTGCTTGTGCAATTCATCTGGAACAATAAACCCAAATCAACACCAACCTCTCTGCAGCAAATTCTTGTTATTACCATTATCTCCGCAGCCGAAATGTTGTTGCCTCCACTCCGTAGAAGTGACAGAAAGACGTTGAACCTTTTTAGATCTTTCTGCTGATGACAGTACCTCAGAAAGAAGATATGTCAATTGACCCTTATTGTTTTACCAGTTTATATATAAAATGATATAATATTTATTTAAAACAAGATCCTTAGAAACATGTATAGCAAGCAATGTTGCACCACATTTGTAAGCATACGGTTAAAGAGATTCATATAGATAAGATCTAGAACATTTATTACAGAAGGCTCTAGGTTGGAATAGTAAGATGAGAAAGAGGAGGGGGAGGATATCGACGTAAAGAAGGGGGTGGGGGGATGAATATAGTTGAAAATGAGATGGAGAGTGAGGAGGTGGAGATGCACAAATAAAGTGTTGAAGGAAGATTGTATGAACAAAGAGAGGGGCAGGTAAGGAGGGAGTAGCGGAAGATTGTCAGGGAGAGGGAGAAAAGGAGGTGCACAGAGGGAGGTGAGTTGGATACAGCGAAATTGGTAAGAGGGAGGGAGTAAGAGAAAAGGAAAGCATGGTTTGTAGGAAGTATGTCTAATTCCCATTCACAATGCATTTTCAATTTACTATATCAGAAATGTCTGCGCTATCATTTCTGCTTTTTCCACCTAATCTGTCACAGTCTGTAGCAAAGTGTGGCCATGTACAGTTTGTTAAACATAATTTGTGTTTGGAGCAAATGGACACTACATTGTATGCACTGCACCATGAACTACAGGTGTGGAAATTTTCACTAAAAAGTTGTGCCCATAATAAAGGGATATGCGAGTTTTCCAACACTGAAAATTAATAAATGTCCACAGACGTATTTTGTCTCGATATATGTCAAATATAAAAATTCAAAGAGAGGGACTGAATACATGGGGCCTTCTCCTTGATAGGAATGCAATATAACCACTAATCCAGAGCGACATAATGGATATGGCAGCCGGCCGCGGTGGCCGAGGAGACTGAGGCGCTTCAGTCACGGTCTGCACGGTCACTACGGTCGGGGGTTCGAATCCCCCCTCGGGCATGGATATTTGTGCCGTCCTAGTTCGTAAGTAGTTCATAAGTAGTTTGTAAGTTTAGGGACTGATGACCCCGTAGTTAAGTCCCATAAAAAAAAAAAAAAAAAAAGAAAAAAGAAAAAAAAAAAGATATGGCAGTTCCACGGACTACCTTAAAGAGTGTCTTCCTGCGCAACACGAACATCGATTTTGCCTCATGTTCCTTTACGTTAATACGAGGCGCGTCCAGAAAGTAATTTCCGTTTGGTAATAAAATGAAATTGTACACAGAAACAGAAGAAAATTTTATTGTACAAAATTCTACAACTCTTCAACTACTTTTCCACACAACTGCCGAAATTTTGCAGGTATTTGTCATAGCGTGGCACCAGGTTTTGTATACCTTCTTCATAGAAATGGGCCGCCTGTGTGTTTATGCATCAGTGATCGTGAAATTTGGGGAAAGTCCATAGCGAGAGCACTAATTGTAAACCTACGGTTTTCCTGGATCTTGTCATCAATCGCGTAAACCAGTTCTTCTGTAACCAAAGGCGGACGCCCACTTCGTTCTTCATAGTGGGCATCACTACGCCCGCCATTGAATTGTCGGTCTCGTCTTCTCACCATGGAATCACTCAACGCATTTGGTCCGTAAACATCGCAAATTTGCCGATAAATTTCACTTGGTTTCACATTCCTCGCATTCAGAAACCGAATCACCGACCTGATTTCACAGGCGGCGCGATTTTCAATCAACGCGACATTTCAAACAAGCACAACAAAGTGTACGTAACTGTCAGCGATCTCCAAATGGCGCACGTTCTTCTCCTTGATACATATCGTCTACAGCGCATGTTCGGAACTGCAATCGCAGCGCTGCAGCGGATATAAATTGAAACGGAACTTACTTTCTGGACGCGCTTCGTCTTTACATTGAATCCTCCCACGGGCATGGATGTTTGTTTTGTCTTTTGTGGTTTGTAAGTTTAGGGACTGATGATCCCATGGCCGAGGCGACTGAGGCGCTCCAGTCACGGTCTGCACGGCCACTACGGTCGGGGGTTCGAATCCCCCCTCGTGCATGGATATTTGTGCCGTCCTTAGTATTAGCTAGTTCGTAAGTAGTTTGTAAGTTTAGGGACTATGACCCCATAGTTAAGTCCCATAAGCTCTACAAACATTTGTATATCATATCACTGGACACTCAAAATTAGCTTATGGCATGCAAGTATTATTGTAAAATAGACCAACAGTAACAGTGCGATATTACACAGTATCTCATACTCATCGCAAATGCAGTATCTCAGAAGCAGCTCTATTGTACGAGCTGTGAAGAATATCTGTGTGATGGTAGGAACAGGAGACCCGAAATCTTCTCACTATAGAGCTCTTTGTTGGTAATCAGTTTGGCACCGAAGACTTTGCGCCACGACTTCTCTTGGGGTTCCCTAACAGGGCTCTCCAGACGGAAACAGCTCGGCGGGCCAAGTTGCAACATTGCTGGGCGTCGGCGGAAGCTGATGGCAGTAATAACGGCAACCGCGCAGCCAGCTAACGGTCGTCCGGGATCTGCAGACCTGCACCCCGCACCTCCATCCCCCTCGCCCGCCACGTAAAAGCGTTCTGCATTACTGTTCATCACGAACCGGAGGCAAGAGCGCCTCCGTCCCTTCACAGTTTATCTGTGACACCGTAAACGCTACCCATCCGCCTAAAAGCTTCAAATGAGTATGCTAATTTAGCCGGCGCGCTACTTTCATCCTGATTAAGGGTACTGCCTTCCCAAAAGAGTCCAGTTTCAGTCGACAGACGTGTTAAGAGATCTTCCAGCCAACTCTCGTTTTCGCGTAGGTCACCATTTACTGAGAAACGTTTCACACTTTGAGCTTTGAAGATCAACTGAAGAGCGGAGTTGTCAAACATTCCCAGTGCTAAATCGCATGGTTATTAGGAGGTGGAAAAACATTTCAGAAATTATTCTCATACGGTAGAATATACTACTCACCATATCACTGCAAAAAATTAAGGGACCATGTAGAAAAAACATACTGCGAATCATTCCAGGAAGCTTACTACTTTTAAGTGCCAATAACAAAGTTTTAGTCCAACCATCAGTAATAATGAGAGATTTTCATAAACTGAGTACTGGAACAGAGCGTGCTGGCGCAAATGTAACACACTTAGCATTCGGTAGGACGGTGGTTCAAATCTACCTCCGGTCACCAGGATCACTAAATCTCTCCAGGAAAATGCCGGGATGGTTCCTTTCATCAGGATCTACATAAATACTCTGCAAGTCACAATGAAGTTCATGGCAGAGGTTTGATAGAAGCACTTTCTATAATTCCATTGCCATTAGCTCGCGGGGAAAAGGATCTTTCTGCTTTCAATCTGATTTCAGTTATTCTGTGATGATCGTCATGTCTCCGTATGTAGGTCGGTACTAACAATATATGTTCGCATTCCGAAGAGAAAGTTGGTGAAAAAAATTTCTCAAATACATCTCGCCAAAACAAATAACGCATTTATTTTAATGATTTCCCTTCCAACTCGTGCATCATTTCAGTGACATTCTCTCCCCATATCGCCCATATCCCCATATCGCCCTTCTTTGAATTTTCTCTAAATCGTTCGTCAGTCCCACCTGATGTCGATACCACAATGTGCAGCCTTACTGCAAAATGGGACCCACATGTGTAATGTGGGCAGATTATAGATAGAACTGTTGCGTTTTCTATGCGTTCTGCCAATGAGACGTAGTTTTTGGTTCGCATTCCCGGCAATATTTTTTATTTATTTTCAATTTAAGTTGTTCGTAATTGTTATTCCTAGGTATTTAGTAGAATTGACGGCCAGTGTGTTTGACTCATTTATCGTCTAACTGAAGTTTCAAGGATTTCATTAGTGGCCGTATGGCTGACCTCACACTTCTCATTATTAAGGGTTAACTGCCAATTTTTATGCCATGTTGAAATGTTATCAAAATCATTTTGCAGTTGCCTTCAATCTTCTGGTGACTTTACCAACCGATGAATGACAGCTTCAT
The DNA here is from genome assembly GCA_026315105.1 of Locusta migratoria. NCBI lineage: Eukaryota > Metazoa > Arthropoda > Insecta > Orthoptera > Acrididae > Locusta > Locusta migratoria. The sequence continues at coordinate 153,455,304 of CM048749.1, forward strand.
CCGATTGTCTCCTAAATCGTTTATAAAAATAAGGGACAGTAGGGGACCTATAACTCTTCCTTGTGGAACACGATATAGCACAAAGGGCATATCCGATTTCGTCCCCCATTCTGACCCAAGAATCGGAGTGTATGCTAATGACCGCGCTGTTGCCGGGACGTTAAACGCTAAGCTTCATTCCTTTCCTTTGTCTTTCAATAATGGAAATTTCAATTGTTCTAAGTGGTAACCATCGCATTTGTTTTAACAACGGGAAGTGGTTCGAGAAGAATAATTTCGCTACAGTTTTTAAAACATAGCCAGCATAGTTATATGATTTACTTTATTGACATCAGGTACAGCAAAGAATACAGAAAGATAGTTATGAACCCAGCAGCTAATGAGCATTTAAATGAATCAAATGGGAAAGTTAAAAATTTGTGGAGAGTTGGGATTAGAACCCGGGTCCCCAATTTAATTTTTTTGAGTCCTGTCATCACACTGTGTTTCGAATCCAGAACAGCTTTTTGGAATATTATGATGTTTTTATTACGATTAACACTTTTTGTGTATTTATTACGCAATTTTTCTGAATTAAAAATCTTATACAAGCAATGACGTAGTCAATAACTTGTAAATTAAAAATATAAGAACATTCTTCTTGAGACGTTGATAAATAAGCCTACACTTTAAATACATTGTTCAAGTTTCGAAGTTAACATGAGAACAACTTAAAAGAAACGTAAAAAGTTGAAAAACTGAAAATGATAAACTTAAAAAGAGCTCGTTTCCGTGTGCCTATAGACAATTGTTCAAATGTTTGTAGAAATTTTGGACGAAACTGCTATTTTAATTAGTCCTTACACTTACGAACTACTTAGCTAACTTACACTAAGGACAACAGAAACACACACCAGGCCAGAGGGAGGAATCTAGCCTCCAGTGGGAACGCTTATAGATATTTATCTGTTAATATTACTTTTATCCATGTGATCTAAGTCATTCACTAGAGGGGAGGGCCACACGTAGGTGGTACGTTTCAGCTGAGTGGGGGTGATGTGAGGGCAGCTCGGAGGTAATTAACAAAGAAGGTTCGATACAACGGTCGTCACTATTGAGGCGTGTGCAGTTTAAGACTGTCATCAGTACGAAAGCGTGAGATCTGGTTGCGAGTTTGGGTGTCCTCCGGGTAGGTAAAAGTCGTCGGTTCGATTGAGTTTGGCGACCTACAGAGGTAAGTGGAAAGTACCTGCTGACCCAGTTTCCAGACGTCATTGGTGGTCTCACATGTTTTCAACCTTTCTGTACTCCGATTGCGTGAATGTGTTGATTTGTGAAAAATATTCAGCAAGTGACGTGGTACCAGGTGTCCCTGATGTTGTTGGAAAGGAAAGGCTGGTGAATATATCCACATACTGTGCTCCATCACAATGGGAGGAAGCTGACTTTCTTGTGGGATATGTAACTCAGTAGTCGTGCATAAAAATATTTCGTTCGTGGACGGCGTGTACTGGGGAGATGGATGTCGGCATTGTTGACTGTACAAAGAATGTGGAGATGTTGGCCAGTTGGGGTGTATTGTTTCCCGATATCGTCGGGAATCCGAAGGTAGGCATGAGAAGCTCAAGCAAGCTGCACGTGAGCGAGGTATCTCTGGTCCATCGTTTTAGCATGGTGCCCATGTACAACCCGACCGCTCGAAAACTGGTGAGACCGACGCTCCCCTTTAAACGGAGAGGTGATCGTTTCGTCTCAGACTGTAAACAGTGTACCTCCGTAAGAAAGTATCCAAAGGCTGCCTTGATAATGTGCAACTGCGCTTATACTTTAGAGACCTTTCTCATGGAAGTATCTGGATACTGCGCTTTAAAACTTCTAGTGGACATCCACGTCGTATATTGTTTGATACAGTACGACATAGTGATGTCTCAATTATTTTCCTGAGGTTTACATGGAGTTTACTTAGAGCGAGGAACCAGAGCGCTAACATAATAGTGAAAAGTCATTCTCGTTGCCCTCTAATAGGTATACGATGGCATCTCACAATCAGTACAATTTTACACTTGCGTGACATGGACAGTATAATGTTATCACTCAGCTCATGAGTTACATTTTATCATTCTTCCATGAATGTAAAATACGGCTTTGAAACCGTTATGGGAGGTGCTGGTCTGACTGCAATGTGTGTGTCACGTGCATCCCACACATGCTTAATGGGGTTTAATTTCGGTGAAAAAGCTGGCCACTACATTCATTCAATTCACACAGCTTCAAGCAAGTGGCGCACCTGAGCAGGTCTGTGAAGACGAGCATTATCGTCGACCAAAAGGAACCCTACCCTAATGGCACCAGCGTACTGCACAACCAAAGGTCGAGGGATCTCGTCTCTGTATCCGAGAGGAGTCAAAGCGTCATTCTGAACTACATAGATATCCCTATGCCCACCAATACTGATTCTTGCCCACACATTTCGGCCACCATCAAGGTGATGTTTCCTGCACATAAGCTGGATTGTTCCGAGTTCCACGATCTCTCAAGATGAGAGAAAGTCGATTGGTCCCGCTGAACACAAAATCTTGACTCATCTATGAACATAACCCGACGCAATTCGTTGCGATTCCAACACTTACGTTCCTCCACCCAGTTACTGCAGGCTAAACAGTGTCGTAAGCTAAACTGTGAGATTTGCACCATAGGCATCCGTGCATAGAGTTTACATTTCCGAAGGCAAATTTGGATTGTTTGTTTCGATTTTGCTCGTCCTGTCGCTACCTGGAGGTTGCGCGGCTGCTGAGTTCCATTCACCCTCCTTTCTCAAACTGCTGTTTACAGGAAATAACGGTCATCTATCGCTGAGGTTACCCGTGGACGACCTTGGATTTGTCTTCTTTTAACGGTACCCGATGTCTCAAATCATGTCCAGATCCTGGAAATTACACTTTAGGACACTCCAATAGCTGCCGCCAGGTTCTTCTATGTCTGTTCCGCTTCTAACCTTCCTATGGCTTTCCATACCATAGCTTGACTTAAGTCACGTTGTTGTTGCATTGGACCGCCTACTCACTACCCTATCTGAATCCTACTGCTTGTGTAATTAGTTTGGTAGGATAAACACACGTCCACAGCATCCCCCTTGTGCAGCAACTAATTGTTATTGCCTCTATCTCAATTGCCATACTGTTGTTGTCACCACTACTTAGAACCGTTAGAAACAAGTCGAACCATTTTAGTTCATTCTGCCGAAGACAGTTCTTCCGAACCTAGATATCTCATTGGATCTCCAAAATGTGTTGACCAGTGTACTAAAATACGAAGTCCCATCCCAAACTTAATTACTGAGACCGTAAGGTGTCCTTGTTAGAGATACTTGTCGCAACTGCGCATTCCTAGAGAAATCAATACGCGGGGGAATTATGGTTAACTAGTAAGAACGTGCGACTCATGTCACTAATTTTCGATTTAAATAATACTAGCTAAAATCCCGACGTTACCCGGGTATTTATTTATTTATTCCTGCCCTGAGTTAGTACTCCTTCTATGCCTTCTTTCTCTGTCCCTCTCCATCTTTCTAAAAAACATGTTAAATTTATCGGATAATAAATAAGAAATAGGGATGTCTTGCATAATGTAAAAAAAAATATACGTGCAGTATACAAACAGAGAAAGATAGAAATCAAAATGCAAATGGCATATAAAATTCGCACGATGTCATATTTATTGAGTTATAAGTTGTACAGTTGTAAAATTTTTCACGTATATATTCATTTGTATAAATGCTGTATCTCTGTAAAATCTGTAGCGAATACAATTATTAATAGTGACGAAGTAATAGATTAAAACTTGGTGCGTAATAGGGCGGTTTTCTATGAACGTTAGTTTATGTGCTCATATCTCATTAACTACGTGTCGTACTTTGATACAAATTCAAAGGTACATTCATCTATAAGTGTGTAAGCTTTCTTACGGCTACAATTTGTAGTGTGGAAATTATAAATCGTACCGTCATAGTAAATTCTGTAGTTTTAGTCCACGAACAGCGGAAAAGTAGTAAGCGAGAAACTGTTTTACTGTCATAATTTTGCTATAGTTGACAGCGAGAAAAAGTTAAATTAAGGTTTGAAATTATATTAATACTTGTTTGCAAGTCGCCAAGTACTGTCATTCTCATACAGTGTGTGAATAAACATACGTGGCTGGCAATTACGTGTCAATTTCTTGTAACTATATTGTTTATGACATTGTAACTCCTGAACCATGTGTCTTTTGTAGTTCTTACCCAGACAGCATTGTTACCTCACGGTAAGGTATGTGTGCACCAAATTTGGTTGAAATCGGTCCAGTGGTTTAGGAGGAAATGCACAACATTGTCGTTTGATGCAGCAGTTTTACGCGCATCTCATTGTTTATGACGTCATATTTCGTGAACAATGTGTTGTACGTGATACTAACACTTACGGCGACCTCATGGATTGAATCTTACGTGTGCAAAATTTCGTACACATTGGCAGAAAACTGTAGGTTTTTATACAATACGAACACACAAACAAACACACGAACATACAGACACTCTGCTTTATATATATTGAAGCAGCCACATTGGTTGAGAATCGACATCTCCTCTCTTACAACTTTTACTCTGACCAGCATGTATTTGCCTTTTGTTGTGCTGTGATACGATTTCATTTCTCATTCAAGTTTGTAACTTTTATTTTACCACAGTTATCTGGTAAAAGCAACATTTCATTTAAAAAATGAAATAAACGCCGTCATTGCGATTATTTTACTACATAATAGCTATTCGTAAGAGACGTATTACCAATGAAACAATAATTAACTGAGAAAATAATACTAATTTTCGAGTACACCGTTATGTGGACGTCCTATGAGTCTCAAGACGTGCTAAATTTAGCTGGATTTTCAAGTATCAACCTCCACAGCACAAATGGATAAAAATGGATCAATGGCTGAAAAAAAAATCATTTTCACTTTATCCATTTATCTGGAAATGTATAAACGAACCTTTTCAAAAACTTCCCAGAAAGCGGGATTTTTCAAGTAAAATAAAATAACAAAAAATGGTGCCATTAGGTGAACATCAATTACAGCCCAACTGACATCCTGTTGAAAGGAAACTGATCGATTGGCAAGAAATGCGTGAACGCTAGCAGCGGCACGCCGTTAAAACACTTCTTATAAGTACAACAACGCTTCAGTATGACAAATATTGTAACGACCATAAAAAGGCATATCAAAATCAATTCCCATATTATAATTGGGATTCCCAGTTTTAATTGCGGATTTCGAAGAGTACGAATTTTTAAGCTGAAATATGACCCCGATCAAGTCCTTGACCACAATGTTGAAGGGCAGTCCAAGGTCAAACACATTCTTTTTCTGATGCAGACCGCCACTTATTATTGTAGATATGGGAAGCGCCGATGTTTTATCTTCACGTGTCACCTTATCCATAATCATGCTCTTACCGTATAACCAGTCTTTGAAGGTCATTTTAAAAAGATTTATTGTCGAAGTTTGAAACTTTACAGCCACTGGGAGTGCACATTCATCCAATTCAGTTAACGTAAGGATGTGGCCCGCTCAGTTAAGGCAAGGCTTAAGACCTGTGTTCAAAATGTTCTACATCATGTCGTGGTAGATTGTTAGGTGGACATAAAAGTTATCGGACTCCATATCAAATAATGTGTAATGCAGCCCATACACTTCCTATTTTTGTCGTAGATCCTCCAAATCTTTTGGTGTAGTAGCGCATAGCTCATGGTTAGAGTCACACTTGAACTTAATATTTAATTCTCTCTCTCTCTCTCTCCCCCCCTCTCTCTCTCTCTCTCTCTCTCGCTCTCAGGAGACAATATTAATAATAATAACAGGATTCCCTTTTAAAAAAGTGCATTTGAACTTGACATGGTCTTCAAGATCACGCTGAATTTCAAATCAAGACCGCCATTGAATAGACAGGAAACGACCAATAACTTTTGCATTTAACATGTAAAGAAATCCATTTCTCTTGAGCTCTTCAGGCTTTCCATGCTTATGTACCAGCCTATACATATATAATCACAATGACGTGAATACGGGCTAGATATTAGTAAGGCAGTACTCCGCTGCTCTAGACTGCTTGCAGCTACTTGTTTATTCTAGTCTCATTACGTACACCAAAGGCTTTGTATTACTTGTCGGTTTTCTCCATCAGAAACCACTTCAATCGCAGTATACGGTGTTACGGTGTAAGAGCGACTGCCAACGAGAGAGGTGATAAACAGCATCATCAGATATTAATCAGGACTGTTGAAAAATGCATTGAGATATCTGAAAGTATGATGTGCAATCAATGGTCGTTTACTCGGATTGGCAAGAAAAACATCCGCATCTGATGCAAGCGCAGCGTCAAAGAGAATTTCACAGCTATGGACAGACGCTCTAGTGACTATCGATGGACTGCCTTCTTTATGGCACAAAATCCAGTGACAGAACACTGATTGTATCTCACACGCAAGACAACTCTCTTTCTGTCTTTTTCTGACTTTTGTTATAATTGTATCATGTGGATACAAAGCAAGGCAATGTTTATTGGTGTTCAGCAAACTATAAAATTATTCTTTAGGCGTATTGTTTTAAGTTCCATGGAATATTCATAGAGACGTTATGGTACTAAACATGCATTTGGATTTACCGAATTATCGGAGAGAAAAAAACAAAATAACACATTTAAGTACATCGTCCCAACGTTATAAAGACAGCATATATCTTGACAAAAAATCTGTAAGTGACACTTTTCAGTCATTGTGACCTGGTTACGCTCCATGAGAGGCTGCATTGTTCTGCTGGTTTCCCAGTACGGTTCTTTATTTGATGAAACGAATGACAGGCTGCATTGTTCTGCTGGTTTCCCAGTACGGTTCTTTATTTGATGAAACGGATGTGCATAATTAGAAGCCTCCCCCATAGTTGAGAGACGATCAGAGACCCATCTCATGCCAATGATGTACCACCATTACCATCCACCAATTGGCTGGCTTGTAAAATATCAGAAAGCAGTTGTGACAGCATGAAAAAGTTTCTTACATACCGCTACCTAGCCACAGGCGCATTTTCACCTTTGCTATGCGTTCAGTCTATCATGTTATGAGGTTGACGTCCAATATTAGTTTTCACCTACACATGGTAATTCACTTCCATTCTGACGTGTAATTATTATACATGTTGCAGAGAGCGAAACTTCCACATAACGACATGAAAAACACACATGCTCTTTATTGACTGAAAGGGTTAGATGCGAGAAACGACAGTGTCTCAAAAATGTTCAAATAGTTTATGATGAAATCCACCCTTTGATTGGGCGAAGGGTTTAGAGGTGAGAGGGGCGAGCCATACAACTCGTCAGGTGGGCTGACGAAGACCACTGGAGGCGATCGTATTAGCAGTGGGAATCCGCAGTTCTTAGAAAGGATGAATTAAACTAGTTAAAACACCGAATGGGCGCAGGCGTGTTACAGGGTCAAAGTAGAGTGCTAGAAGTACTTTAAATGTCTCTATACATCACAGGTTACAGGCATTTTATCCATCAGTTTATGAAGTAATAATTGTAATATGTTAAGTGAGTAACAAGACTTATTAGAAGGCATTTTGTTTAAATAGTAATGTTACCGGTGAGTTCTTTGTACGCGGAGCATGAGTTACCCCAATCGTTACAGCGCCATTCTCATCCACCGTTTCGAATGAGCCAGCGACCAACGCTTCCTCTGTAACGACTGGGGACATATCTGAAGACGGAAAGTTAGTGGCTTCCAGAATTAATCGCGAGATGTGACGGCTTTACATAACTCCAACTGCACTCTCTACGTTCCTTTGCTCTCTAGTGCGAGAGGCAGGAACTCATCTTGATAATGCAAGAAGAGTGCTGGAAGATGACGATCTTACGCGCTAGAAATGTGCCATGAAGTACAATGTTAATGTAAATGGAGGGGTTTCGCTTAAGTCCTCTTATTGACAGGGAGAGTATGAATTAAAACATACAATAACAAGGACACAATTGTATGAAAAAAATAACACAACTACAAAAGTTAGACTTATCGGTATTCTTTAAGGGGAGACGGTAGCAGAAATACTCGAAAAATCACAATATTTCTTTATTTGCATAGTTAATAGTAAATATAATTAATATTATTATCCCAAATATTATCCTTGGAATTCGAACTACAAATGATAAAAAAAACATTAAAACGTTAAGCAGCGTAATGCGCCATGCACACGTTTCAAGATACTCAATAGGAGGAATATATTTCTTTCACAATGTTGCCTTTGAACCTAGAAAATTTGGCTATAGAAGACTGTGATTTTCATATACAACATAAAACTACTAGAAACATTTCTGCATGTCCAAAGCTGTATTTGCATACAATTTGGTAGTGAAGATTTCTGCTTTGGAAGTTGCAGAAGTGTTTAATGATGGAAATGTAGCAAGACTTTACATTTTCAGGAAGTTGGGCTTTACAAGTCCTCACTGAACAGATACTGCAGATCATCGATGAGCAACGAATCGCGACGGCAGAGACTTCATTACAGAATATAGAAAAAATTTTCTAGGCAAAGGAGCAGTGGAGCTAAAAGAGCTGAATGGGACGATGAGAAAGGACTGGCATATGAATTTATTTACTATTTTTTTACATTTCATCCAAACTTTCATGCAATTTTTCTGCAACTTAAGGTTTCCTTTTTTCAGGAACACACACACACACACACACACACACACACACACACACACACACACATATATATATATATATATATATATATATATATATATATATATATATATATATATATATTAAACTATTGGATGGATTGAGAAGAAATTTTGCACACCTGTTATTTTAAATGGAAACATTATGTGAGTGGAACACAATTTTAATCTAGACATTATAAATGTATATCACAGAATATAATACCATTAATTAACCAAAAAGTTACTGCACTTAATCATACATTCGTTAATGTAGATTACTTTACCATACAAAAATTGACAAATTGGTCTGGAAATAATGAAAAAGTGTATCTTAAAATATTAATGTCACAAAAAATTCAAAATTCTCTCACAGTATCAAAGTCAGTGTTTTTTAAATATATTGGATCCATATACATAATTGTGCAAAATTTCATTGAGATTGAACAAAAACTGACAGATATATGAATTTACAAAAATTAATTGCTACCGTCTCCCCTTAGAAATTTTTTAAGGTCGTTAAAAACAAAAGCAGATAAAAAAATGTAATTTTGAATTGCACAATACAAGTATTTTATCACTTGAAAAGTGAATACTTCACAAAGTTAGTCTTAAAACCTTACATCGGAAGCTGATTCCACTAGTAATAAACCAATAAAACTGTAATGTCACTAATGGCGGCACGTACTATGGGTTCAATTGTTCAGTGAACCCCAGGAAAACAGCTCGTCGTGAAGAAAATAGTAAATAAATAAATAAAAGTAAAAGTGTTTTCAAACTATTATACTTCGTTTCGTTCAGATCCGACCATTTTATATGGACATTCAAAGTATTTTCTCGCATGAGAAACGTTTTACATTGCGGAGGCAGCATGAAAACGAGTCGTAGCGTGACAGGCTTAATACAGGCGGCAATGGCCGCAGCGTTGCAATGCGAAAGCGCGGCTAGGGTTTAGATTATCTTCTGAACCCCCTGGAGGCAGCATATGGGCGCTCCCGCGGCAGGGAGGGGCGAGGGGAAACGCCGCTTTCAACATTGGCATTGGAGCTGGTAGAGATACTTGCTCCTTGCTACTCGAGCTCTGCCGGTTACGCACGAATGGTCGCGAAGCAAGACACTGGAGCTACTGCGCACCTCGCCTTGCGCTTGCGCAAATCCTCGATCATGGCAATATCCACCCTTCATGTTTATTTCCTTTTGACCCTTTGAAGATCCATCAAAAACACGTCACTTTTGTTAAAATATCTTATAACTATAATTTAAAGACGCAACAACTGTAAAAGCCTTCAGAAGATCCGATCATGAATAATAATTAAGTCATTACTCCCCACTTAGCAAGAATAGCCGCATGGTTAGCGGCATCGCGTTGCGTATTCGAAGGTGATGGGTTCGATACCGACTGAAAGCAATTTTTTTTTCTTTAACAGATGCGGAACAACAATGTCTTTTGTATTGCTATTTTCCACATATCTTGGGACGTTTTTTGCAAATGTGTCGCGACTTTGAGTGTAAATGACATTTATACTCTTCTTTATAAGAACTATTTAACTATTTGAAAAGATGTGAGGGAGAGCAACCTTTGGCATGCATAAGTTAGGAGGGAGTGTTGTTTAAAGTGTCACGTGACCCGAATGTAGCTTCTTCCTTCATCGTAACAGATTCATTTTGTTACAGTCACTTATCAGTGTAATCATTTAATTAGTGTTCTACTGTTCATGTCGAAGCATATTCACATGTTCTTGGTGCTTATTATCAAAGAAAAATTAACAATGTTAAGTATCTTTCCCGAGCGCAACTAGTGCAGATGCGCCACAGTGTCTCTTTGGGCGCCTAGAGGGAAGAAGGAGGCGAGGGGAGGCAGAAACATCGACTCACCGCGTGGAGGGGGGGGGGGGGGAGGAGGGGGAGGGCTCCACTATAAAAAAAGTGAACCCCCAGTCACCTGAAATACCAGCGGTTACTGTCTCAATTACATAGATGTACTAGAAAAAAACATAATTTCATAATATGTTGGTAATTTTCTTAATATTCATCCTAGTGTAATAATTTAAGATACAACCCATACAAGTGTATGAATGCATGTCCACGGTGTGCAACATAATATGTTACAACTTCTTTTTTAATACTGGTAAGTACAACAAAGTTATAAATCCGTTTGTGGTCTTATGTATAGTCTTATAACTTATGTACTTGGAATTGACATTGTACTTCTTGTATATTCCAGCACTGAGAATGTCTAGTTACTAGCCGATTCTACATCTGTTTAAATGAAGATGAATATTTCAACAACTGTTCGCTGTTAGCTACCAAATTTCTCAAATTGAATCAGACGCGCGACGCACCTTCGCACCTTCCTTCTTTATGGAAGGAAAAATGATCGAGATATTTACTGATGCAATATCAATTAAAAATACGGTACAAATTTATGAACATTTATATCCGCAGAAGTATAAAAAATAGTATCACATCAGATCTAGTTGCTAAATGATGTTCTTTGTTGATTATCAGGCTTGTGAGCCAAGGCAATATTTTTACAGTGACAAGACCTTTACCTGCCTTAATAAGTTAGAATGAACAATCTGGAAATTATATGCACTACTATTCCTCGGTGGGCCTCCGTTGCACTGTGGTAGAGTGCTAGACTATAAATCCCAAGGTCGCGGGTTTGATCCCCGCCAGGTCCTAGGATTTTTATCTGTCACTTTCCACTTCTTTCACCTCTGGCAGTATTGCTCATGTGAAAAATACTGAGTAGCACCGTGGTTCGGAACCCACGTTAAACTGTAGGTCCCCCAATTACTGGCTGGGTAAGTCAGTTCAAAGTTCGGAGAAAGGCAACGGCATAGCATCTCCAAACAGGACCATACCTAGTAAAGCACTGTGCTGTTCAAACCAATCTTCTAATTGTTGACTACTCTTTACCTTTTTACTATTCCTCGACAGCCACCCTACCTATTACTCAAAACCAGAGTAAACTCCTTACAGTACGGTAGTTCCAGAGATTTTTTATAGACTGTGAATGCAATGAAAGTTTGTAATGATAAAAGAGAAATTACGAGTGATATGTAGAAAATAATACCAATATTCGTATATTTTCCTTAACTTGCACTGGTAAACGTTGTTTCTTTCACATTTAATTATTTTAGTTGAGTGGGAGTACCCTAGGTGTTTGATAAGAGAGTTTGTGAATATCAAAATATTAAAGGCCGAACTATACCTCTCCAGCAGTTCCAGCAGTCTATAGATTTCAGTACGCAACATAAAAATCAAATATACACAGCTGCCTGTCTTGCGAAAAAGCTTCTTAATAATTCGATCAAACAGACAGACGAACATATGCACAATAAATTTATTTTATCTTGGTTCTGTTTTCCCCACTTGAGGTATGGAAGCGTACGAGTCAAGAAAACAAACGAATGACTCTCCTATTGACTCCGATTATAAGATTACACGAGGCACAGAAAAATTAATCACAGTTCGTGCCCTGTCACTTTGGCTTGATATCACAGTACTACTGTCCGAAAGAAACTGAACGGTGCATTGTCATCAGATTACCGAGACTTCAGCTAGTACTTGCAATCCAAGTAGCTCGGGCCCATCAAAGGCATTATGCATTTAACAGATCTATAACGAGAGTTAGTGCAAAAACAATATATTAACGAGTAGTTCTGTCAGTTTATGTAATTTATGCTCCAGATTAAACGTTGGTTCAGTTCATTTGTTTACAGGGTGTGCCCCAAATATGTCTAAAACAACGGTAGGTATTGGGAAACGACTTTCACGGTCATGAACGTATGGCAGGGGCCTTTGAAAATAAGTACAATGAGACACCTAAAACGTAAACAATTATAATTTTCAACAAAAAATTATGGAATGAAAAATCACAACAGGAGTGGCGTTCGTTGGATCTCAATACGTCAATTACATCCGGAGAAAGTGAGAAGCGAAGTTGACGTTCGAATAAATGATGCGCGCATATAGCGCATCCGGAGACTCAACTGTAAGTCTCGCCGCTTACTTTTTCTGACCACACAAACTACAGTCGGTCCTTGGTTTCACTCAGTTCAGCCTCCCACACCCACCTGTCAGCTGCATCTTCATCTCCGAGACTCAGTAGCTTCATGTTTCCCACAATATTATCCGTTCATTTTGTTCTCGGCCGTCCTAGCGGACTTCTTCCTTCGAGTTCCCCATCAAGTACTGTCTTTTTATCGTTCTTTTCCGTCTCCTCATCACTTATCAGTATGGTATGAGGCTTTTAGTTTCAACACTAGGTAAGATATAGGGTATATAATATTTTTGTCTGAGTTCTCTGTTTGTCCTCATTCTCCACTGTTCATTTTCTTTCATTTGTCCATAAATTTTTCTCACTACCTTATTTTCGTAAATAGGAGTTTTTTTCTCTGTTACTTTGTCCGTGTCCATATCCACTTGGATAGCACGCTATTGGTTTGATGATGGTCTTATATATTCTTATTTTTGGCTACCAAGGTAGTTACATAGATCTTCTGATTTTTTGCGTAGCTCCTAGGTATCTTCCAAGAGCTTCATTTCTTGATATGATCTTTTGCTCTATTTGGTTTCGTTGATTGATGTTGACCGCAAGAGATATCAATGTGTCTGCCTCCTGTATTGGTAAGTTGTTGATTGTTAGATGGTTTGGTCGTGACTGAGCCCTTACCCCATTGCCATGAACTTAGTTTTAAGTTCATGTATGCAACCTCTGACCATAAAGTTAGGTGAATAATCTTATAACCTTTACGGCGATCATCTATGAACTACAGTTACCCTACTGCCCTTCAAAATAGTCACCTCCTGTAACTAAACATCACTGAGCTCTGCAACACATCCAGTGGTAACTTTGCACGAGGTCTTTCTTTGGGATCGTATTTAAAAGACTCGTCACGTTTCGTTGGAAGGCAGGAATATCGTTATGTATCTTTCCTTTGAAAGTGCTGTAGAACTGTTAACTATTATTCTGGTTGTAGTCCTCCTCAGCCAACTCTATCTCGTTACATATGAATTATCTTTTATTTCGTCTTATTAATCTCTTCGTTTCTGTAGTGTCTAACCTGTATGGTATTTGATTTTCATAGCTGGTTACTGCTCACCATTGCCTGTCTGATTTTCTTCCTGTCCTGTAACGCTTTTCTTTATGTTTCGTTGAACCAAGGTTTGCGCATGAAATTGCTGTTATTGTTATTATCTCCTAGTAGTTACTGTTCTGCCTTCTTTATAACTTATGTTGTCTTGTTCCATTTTTTAATGATATCTTCATCTATTTCCTACTGCATTCTGGGTATCTATTTCCAAGCTTAATTTTAAACTGCTTATTCAACGCCACTTCTTTTAGAGTAGTACATGGTTTATTAAGGAGGTCTGGAGCACGCCCGAGAGATCTTCTTTAATAAATTCGTCACAATTACTACACAGCTCCAACTGATACATCGATATCCCATCATAGATCGTATGTGTATTCATATATATTCATATATTTTATATATACGCTGAGGTGGTACAAGTACAGACAAAGGTGGCGCGTAACAGCGTACACGAAGAAGAATAGGGCGGTGCTTTGACAGAGTTGAAATTTTAAATCCAAAAGTTCATGTGAAAAAGTTTACTACCTGAAGACACATTGGAATACACATAGGATATTCCACTTCGTAAATAGTTTATCAATTCAATATTTCGAAATCCAAATTGTCAAGAGTGCACCAAGAATAATAAATACCAGGCATCACCCCTCATCACGGACCACGTAATAGCCAAATGGCTGCATTTAATGATCTAGTACATGGGCGTTTCCGTAGCGTTGTTAGTGCCGAAAGACAAGCAGCTCTGAGTGAATTAACCGTAGAAATTAATGCGGGATGTTCAACGATTGTCGTTAGGACAGTATGGCGTAATTTGACGATAATGGGTTCTGGCAACCAGGTTTGGAGCATATAGTTCCACGATAATCTGGCAGATGCCAGTGGAGCTGCTTTGGACACAGGGAGCAACACCATTCAATTTTCTGTAGGCTCATTTGGACATGCCACGCTGGAAATGCCCGATCCTCAGCTCTGATAAAGTCGATGTTAACTTCTCCTGTTTTCTTACTATAAGAAAACTTGAAATTAAATATGACTACGCATATCGTTTTTTGGGTTTGTTGTTGCATCGGAAGCCACACGTTTTAACTTTTCTTGATTCTTCATTCCCGTAACGTTTGTCAGGCAGTTTTGAAGAGAATCTGATTTATTCAAACGTTGTAGTGTGAAATCACGCCTCCTTAGTAGACCATTTACCTTTTCATGATTCCTAATAGTCTTGTGTAGTTCGCGAACAAACTAGTTCGCAACAGCGCTCCCACAGGCGAACTACTCGAACTAGTTCACAGATCCCTCGCCTCTTAGTTCGTCCGCTCCTTTTCCAGAGACTGATGGGGAACAGCGAGAGGACGCGAGAGTGCGCAGAATCGCGTGATTCACTTCTGCCATTTACCTTCATTTTGAGCTGAGATGCAGCTCAGCTGTAGTTTATAGTTCACTGCCACAAGAAATCCATTCTAAAAATAAAGTAGTAGGAGTACTCTGTATTGAAAGTAGTTCAATACCATTGTATCACCCATTCGTGTAAATAACTGGATTCTTTGCCCAAGTATTTGATGTCACATTGCCCAAATATATGGGTAATAGCAGACGCTTTGGCAACGCTGATTCATTATACAAAAAAGCTGTCATAAAAAAGAATTTTTTTAGTAGCGAATCAAAAGCCAAAAAGAGCGGACGAACTGGAAAGAGCGGGCGAACTAGAAGGAGCGATGAACTACAAGCAGCGGGCGAATTAGGAGCAGCTGGCGAACTAGGAGCAGCGGGCGAACTAGAAGGAGCGGGCGATTATACCAAACGTATCTCGCTTCAAAATTCGTTGAATTCTTTTCCGAAGACCGACGGGCAATAGCGAGAAGGCGCGTAGCAGAATTAAAAATCACGTGTTTTCCTTCTGCTGATGAGTCATTTCCAGGTGAGCGTCTGCCTGCTAGATAACATAGTTCAGTGCTACAAAATTTATGTTTTGAAGTGTTCTGCACTCTGCAATATCTAATAATCTCCATATTGCCAAGATATAGAGATAACTGTAAACTTAAAGGCGAGAAATTATCCACAAACTGTTTCTTTTGGTTTGCGTGATATCGTTAGCGGCTCAAGCAGCAAGCGCATGACGTAGCTAGGTAGGGAAAGTTCCCCCTCCACCTGCACTAGCAGACCACACCGCTCAGCCGTCACAGGGAGCGAACTAAAGTGAGCGCTCCCGATCGCGAACATTATGCGCAAGTCTAATTCTTTGCACTATTTGTTGAACAAAGATTCCATTGGGTGTGGTACACATCAAGACCATGTCAATATATTTTAAAACGGAAGATTATTCAGTACTGTAATAGTTTTAGATCTTTATTTATATTTGAAAATCGGTTTCGACTACATCACTAGCCATCTTCAGTGTTGCAATTCATGAAACAATACAGGTAAAATATTTGTTGTAAAACGTCCAGTGATAAACCACATTAGACATTTCACACCAACTTTTGTCATTACATACCAAGCCATTAATGCCGACTTCAGCACAATCGGAAATAGAAACCAAGTCAGACAATTTGTACAAGTGATGCTGAAATGTTCTTGCATGAGAAACAAGATGTAAGACAAAAAAAGAATATGTCTGACTTTTAGATAACGAGGTCTTAGGCTTACATGGTACTCTGTACTCTGTACATTACATTGATGAAATACACAGGATTGTCATATTCTCGTACTGTAGAAAATCTGATTTCTTCGATAGTGTGATATCATGCAAAGTACGATGTGCAAATATAGAACTATGAGCACTGATAGTTTCTAACAAAATTGGAAAAACAAGATTTACGAAATTATATACTACCATTGTTATTCATGTTTTCTGGCGAAGACATATTCGTGTATATAAATCAACTGGATGAAAACCCGCCGTTGCCCGGGTATTTCTTTCTTTATTCAAGCCTTGAGATTGTACTTCTGCTATTCCTTCTCTCTCTGTCCATCTCCTTTTTTTCTAATAATGTGTTATATTCATCAGAGAATATATAGGAATTAAGGCTGTCTTACAAAATATATATATATATATATATATAAAAAAAAGAAAAAAATAAAGTACAGCGAACAAAGAAAGCAAGTAATCAAAATACATGTGATATGTAACATTCATCCATTCATTTAATTCACAAGTTTAATATAAACAATATTTATTTTTACTGATCTACGATCTAATATGAATAACGTCTTAGGTGAGGTCACCTCCGAGCAATGACATAAACTTGTCCGTGTCGGAAACATGGGTATGTCAAATCCACTCCACAGTATTGAATATTGAATAGGTTGCCCCGTGGTTTATTAATCGTAATAAAAAATGCAAGTCTGGCTGGAAACAGAAATCGTAAATAATCGGTATTCGTTGCATGTACTCTGTTTCATTCGCTTCAGAGCTCAAAGTTGTCAACACTGCTGTCAGCTTTCCAGGAATTTCCTTAAGCTGACTGGAATACGTGTTGCATGATATGATAGGCTTTTACCCATCGCAGTATATATGATCCCATGTGTATTTAATTATATGTTGTGAAATTTAGCAGTTATATATCCATTTGTACAAGTGCTATATACCGGTAAAATCCGTTGCGAACTGATTCATTGTGCAAATTGATTGATTATATAAACTGTGTCTATTTGGCTGATTTTAAAGCTCAGATAGTGACAAAAATTTATGATTTCATGTCCAACAAAAAGGCAAGAAAAGGGTTTTTTTGTAGTGCGACTGCTTTACTCATTAAACTGTTAAGAAATAGATAAAAATTTGCGTTGAGGTAGGTAAAGTTCCAAAGTCATAAGAAAGTATTGTCATCCAGTTATTATTTGTAGCTGATATGAGAAAGTTATTGTTGCGCGACGAAATATAGTTGGTATCCAAAGAAACAGTACAAACCGATTGATTATTTTGGAAAATAAGTCAACTAGTCCGAAATTAAAAATCAGTTAACACTACCAATTTCACGTGCATTTCGTACACGCAAACATTATATTTCTCAGATAGGTCTTTAACCTCTTTCCCTGACGCACTGATGGTCAAGAAAATTGCGAAATTGAAAGTATTTTGCCAGTTAATTATTATTTTATTGTTCATACGATATTTTCAGTAAGCCTTTAAGTATGTAAATTGAAATTAGCATAAATGTTGCTTTAGTTAAATTTACATGAGGGAAATGTTGAGGAAGTAATAAGAATTGTCTTCCAAGATGGCGTTGTATTTTATGTTTTCTTTTATCTCCACACGACCGAATTCCGCAGACAAATTGCCATATTTAGGTCGTATGGAAAAGTTATGAAATATGTATTTCTAAATTATTCCACAAGGTAGCTACTATGATGAAACCATTTGTGTGTAAAAAAAAAAAAAAAAAAAAAAAAAAAAAAAAAAAAAAAAAAAACGGTTTTGTGTGTCGTCGCCGCAGATTTTCCTGGGTGTTGTTAGCCGAGTGGAGAGATACCGACGCATGGAAGCAGGATGCACGCGTGTGCGGGTATGTGGGACAGCAGAAACTAGAAACAATAAGCTAGATTAATACAGAATATATACTTCACAGAAATATAACAATATTTAATTTTCATAGTTGCATACCAGTGGAATGCTTCCCACACAGATACATAGTTTATCTTGAAGACTACATATAAGTCTGCCTACTGATGAGAGTTTCTGTCCTATTGCCAAGTAGCCGATAAAGTTGAGTGGTGGCCGCGATCGACGTTGCAATAGAGGGCGCTCGCGGCTGACGTCTTAAGATCACTGCGCCATGCTTGCAGAGTGGCACCTGGGTGAAGTACGTGGAGCGCACTCCAGAATTTTGTGACACTACACCCCTCCCCCTCCCCCCCAAAAAAAAAAAACGCCGAGTCGTCGTGGCGTAGGGCAGAGGGCCATGGCAGCAGCACTGGTGAGACGGGGGTCGTAGCTCAGGATGGGATCAAGACGCCGTCCGCGCACCGGTATACACCTTGAGATCTCCCGGAACACCCACCAAAACGAGGGGAAGAGCGCACACCTCCGCCCAGAGGGAAAAGGTCATCTTCTGCAGAGTTGCGTGGCCGAGACTGGGGTGACGCATGACCTCAGAGTCCCTTCAAATGTTAAAATGTTTGTAAGGGTTATGGGACTTAACTGCGGGGTCATCAGTCCCTAAATTTACAAACTACTTACGAACTAGCTTATACTAAAGACGGCACAAACATCTATACCCGAGTAGGGATTCGAGCCCCCGACGGGGAACGGCCTCGCGCATCGTAGCATAGCGCCTCAATGCGCTCGGCCGCTGCACCGGGGCCCCCAGAATTCCTCTCGGTGACGCAGGCAGCTGCGGCGGCGACAGCGGCGTCGGCGAAGACGACTTCAGCAGAGGCGCGTCGCCCTCCATCAGCACGAACTCGTAGTCCGGAGACGCTGCGCGCGTCTGCCAGCGATGTGAGTTCTCCCTGGCAGTAAACTGGGTCTGGAATCAAGAAACCCGAGACAGGATCATGCGACCTGTGAAGGCGCAACTGGTTTGCGTGGCGCCGCAGCTCCGACCTTGTGGAAGAGCGTACAACAAACATATTGCGACCGAGCATGCGCTGAATGGTGCCCGGCAACCATCTCTTCTTCCAGAAAACACCTTGTACAGAACCGGTGTAGAAACCTGAAAACGCGAAGCGCAATACGAACAGATTCGTTGCGTGGGAGGCTGCAGCAGGTGAAGAAACGTGCGGCGACCGCATCCGTGTAGCATCTTGGCAGGAGACGGGCCGTCAAGTGTCGTACACCGATACGTAGGCAGGAAAATTTGAAGAGCTTGCTGCCTGGAGTGTTAACCATTCATCTTCTACTGGTGAGTAATGTTCGGACGAAACGTTCTGCTTCACCATTGGACTGAGGGTGAAAATGTGCGGTGGTGATGTGCTGAATGCACACGTTAAAACGGAATTCCGCACTAACAAACTGAGGTCCATTGTCACTGACGATAGTTTCAGGCAAACCTTCGATCCAAAACACTGATATTAAGGCACTGATTGTACTAGACGCAATCACAAAAGGAAACTTGCAGAAAGCGTCTACAATTAACAAGCACGTATTCCAGAAATGTCAGAAAAAGTCAGTGTGTAAACGTTTCTGTGGGCCCTTGGGGCGGGGCCCATCCGTGAAACTGCGGAGGAGCTGCCTGATGCTCTGTACAAACTGTAAACTGTAATGTCATGCTCTCTATCTGGGCGTCCATACCAACCAAAATGATGTCTGGCCAGTTGGTCCAAACAATACCCCATTGTCCTTGATGCTGGGAATGAGGAACAGTCACACTTCTTTGGTCGTTATCGGATTGTAGCAACAGAACACCCTCACTTAATGCACGACGTTGTGCAAAATAACGTCAAACCAGAGGCCGCTCAACGTCTTTGGCTCTGGAAGTCCACCCAGAACGAACACAACGTGCTACCACACTTAGGTCCATACGCGAAACTGTTTCCTGTGCAACCTGACGAGAGCACAAAGAGAAGTCTGTGACAGCAGACACGTCTCTGGAGTCTATCTGACAAAATGTCAATTTTGAAGAGTCAAGCGACACATCCTGGCCAACCGGAAGTTGGGAAAGTATGTACGTGTTGACATGTTTAATGGTAGGACAATATAAAATCTCATTCTCATAATTGGACAGTATCTAGGACCACTTCTGAAGCTACTGTGGCGATCGTGGCGGAATTGGATTTGTGGGTGAGAGTTATATGTAAAGCAGATCTGAAGCTACTTCATGTTTGAGAGTAATCAGATTGTACGATATTCGCTGTGTTGGTCAGGCACTTGTCTGACGCGAACAAGGACAGAATGAAACAGTTGACACCTGTGGGCGAATTATAGTGGTATCGCGGTGGGTTGATTCAAGCAATCAGCGTACGACACCGGTAGCGAGATTAAAATGTGTTAAGTGTTCTCAACATCATTGAGACATAGAAAGTATTTAGATCGACAGAAGTTGATACAGTCAGGCAAGTTAGGTTGATTTTCAGCGACGGCGCACCAGTTTTCAGCCATTTCAACGAACGATACGGTGTGCAATTCTCATGCTTTGGTAATAAAAAATATCACACGTTTAGTCCGACAGCCTCGAACGTATCGTTAGCTTTATCAATTTAAAGTCAAGTTAGGCGCGGTGTTTCAGCGGCGACAAGTTCTTGCATTTGCGCCAAGTAATCGCGCCATTCTTAGCTGATACAATGGCAGTTGTTGCTGAGATACCTGCGCCGTCAACTGGGACACCGCTTGGAGTAGTTGAGAGAGTTTCTCGGTCTATAACTAATAATTTCCATAAGTTTGGGTTCGGAGTAGTGGCCATGGCGACCGATTAGGTTGTACGCATTCAAAAAAACTGGCAAAAGTGAACACAGATGTAATGTGAAGGAGGAGTCGCTGAACTGCTGCTGTCTGGCTGCTGTAAGCGGGCTGGTCCAAGGCCACTTTTGTGTCACGTCACTGCCGGTTGTCCTGGGTGTCGGTGGCCGAGTGGAGAGAGACAGACACAGGAAGGTAGGATGCACGCATGAGCAGGCACGGAATCTGAGGTGACCAGCCAGTGGGACAGCAGAAACTAAACACACCAAGCTATATTAGTACAAGCTATTTATTTCGTAGAAATATTACAATACTTGCATAGTTGCAGATTAGTGGAATGCCTTGCATACAGGTACATAGTTGATCTTGAAGACTAAGTATAAGCCTGCGTAATGATGAGAGTCTTATCTACTGGCTGTTCTATGGTGAAGTGGCCGATACAGTATGGTGGTGGCCGCGAGCGGGATTGCAACAGAGTGCGTTTACGGCTGACATCTTAAGATCGTCGCGCCGTGCTTGCAGGGCAGCATGCGGCGGAAGTACTTGGGAATAGTAAAATGTATCGTTTTACGTCTTCAGTCTGGAGACTACTTTGATGCAGCTTTCCACACTACTGTAACCTGAGCAAGCATCTTCATCCCCTCATCGAAAAAACTCAACGTTTTTATTTCTTGGCCCTGAATATTTATCCCTTCTAAATATCTCAGCTTGTTTCCCTTCGCAGCTTGCTCGATGTACAAATTGAACAACAATGGGAAAGGCCTACAATCCTACATTACTCCCTTTCCCACCCTTTATTTCATGCCCTTCGACTCTACTAACAGCTGTTTGGTTTTTGTACAAGTTATAAATAACCTTCCCTTCCTGATATTTTACCCCTGCTGACGTTAGAATTAGAAAGAGTGTGTTCTTGTCAACATTGTCAAAACCTTTCTTCAAATTCTAGAAATATAGGTTTGCCTTTCCTTAGTCCTCTAAGGTAAGTCGTAAAGAGCCTCGTGTGTTACTACATTTCTTCTAAAATCAAATTGATCCTCCCCGAGGTCGGCTTGTACCAGCTTTACCATCTTTAGAGAATAATTCTAATTAAGATTTTACGACCATGACTTATTAGACTGATGGTTCTGTAACTTTGACCTCTTGCCTGCGCCTGCTTTCATTGCAATTGTGACAGTTACATTTTTTTCAGTATTTTTCCTCTCTCATACATATTGCACAGTAGGTGGAATACTTTTGTCATGACTGGCTCTACCAGGGACTTCAGTAGCTCTCAGGGAATGTTACCTACTCCACGCACCATTTTCCGACTTAGTTCTTTCAGTGCACTGTCAAATTCGTCTCTGAGTATAGTATCTCCTATCTTTATCTACTTCGTTTTCCCTTCCTACAACATGTCCCTATCGTCACGTTCGGTCTGTGGAATCGGTTCGTCAGTATTTGATGTGGTTTACGAAATATATCCAGCGGTAATGTTAGGTGACTCATCCTGTATATAAGTATCTACCTTCGGAAGTTGTGTCATCATATTGTATCTGACCCAGTGAGACGACACATAGGGCTGGATAATTTTTTTTAATCGCTTTTGGCACAGTGGAGAGTGTAGCCTCGCAAAGTGTATTAGCGGACCAGGATGCGGACAGGATGTACGCCGGCGGGTAGCGCTAAAGCTCATTGGTCCGCATTACATCCACACGCTGCCGCATTAACGGAAGGTAACGCACTGAGCCGGACAACGCACGCCGTCCCCCATTACGCACGCACGGCACGCAACATGCCAAGTAAATACCCTCACGTCACTGCCAACCTCTCTCAGCTGTCCAAGTGGCAGCAAGCTGATCTGACAGCATCGTTACGGCTTTCGACGTTCTTCAGCGAAGCCGCACAGCAAGTGAACAGAGCAACTGACTCACTAAATGAACGTGTAGTGGCAATTTTGTTCTGCAGGTGATAATTCTCAGTGGCTGCTGGTGGTGGCTGTTTGTGGTTGTTGCACACATGATTCAATGTTACATTTTTAGATGTGACGCTCACAAGAGAGAAAACTCTTCTTGTCAGCGCCTGGCCTCTTGACCATTTCGATGACATACACGTCGCTACAATTATTGGTTCATAAAGGTAACAAAAATCCATTTTTCACATCTAATTCACGATACAGTAGAGTCCGGAAGAATTTCAGTCTAATGTGGACCGAAGATTGGATGAGTTTGTGAAAATGCCGGGTTATCGGAAACGGTGTTAAAAAAGAATGGGTAAGATTTGTTTTTCATAAAATACTTTCTATTGTTACTTTAAAATACAATACATTTGATGGAGTACAGTAACACAAAATAAATGTAAGATAATATGTAACAAGTGAAATTCGTTACTTACACTCACGTGGATTTCACAAAACGCGGTCAATAAATACAATGGCTGTAGGCATTCTGAGCGGCAGAGAGCACGCCCGCGTCACATGAGTGTCATTGTTGTCTGCTGTGACCATTGCTGACCATCACGCCTAAGCTGATTTTAAATGACACCGTGAAAATCTAATCTAGACTGTTTTTAGTATGAAAAAGCATATCCATACTGCATTAATGAGACTCAAAGGATTCTTAAATAGAAAAGATGATTTCTGGTCCCATACATAGCCTGTAACTGCTACACGCTACGATTTCAATTCTATCCTGCATTCTGCAAGCACGGAATAATTCCAGGGGATTTGGTAGGGTGTAGCCGAGTTATCCGAACTGCCGGGTTACCGAGTGCCGAATTTTCGGGACTCTACTGTACTATGAAAAGTTAGATATATAAGAGTGAGAGAGCAATGATTGTGGGAGAGGAAAACCTACAATTTATCAATAATTGTTACGTGATGTGCTACATTCCGAGCCGAAATAAAATTCAGTCATCAGATAAAGGCTTAAAATAATAGGCGTATTATTTCTCCTGATTCCGCTGTCGGATCTTGGTGAACTTTCTTATTTTAAAGAAACTGAACAATACTTACTGCCTTGCTTCATAAAACTTCATTTTATTTTGTACTACCTAGTTTTCCGGTTATCTTCTCATTTTCTACTGTCTCGCTGATTGCAATGTTGATACACAAATAAAGACAAACCACTACAATTATCTGTTTCTCTGCTTAAACATTGGAAGGTATAATTGCTTAATAAGCAGTTTAGGAGACTATAAAATTGCATTCAAATTAATATTATGCCAAGAACGCAAAAATATTTTATTTATTTTTCTAGATGAATAGTTTCGGCGCACTGAGTTTCCAACTTCTGTTCTGGTAACTCAGATCCGTTGCGTCTTCATAGAATTGTAGGTATCTTTGTTGTAACTGTATCGCCGTTGTCCAGTCGTGTGAAGTCGCTTTGACAAGCAACAGCACATGTACTGGTGTATTTTAATGTGTAAAGAATGGCGTATTTTATTATTCATATTTGAACTGATTTTGTACTTGACTCGCCATTTGCACTACAAACAACGATTTCCAGCACTTCTATGAAAGCATAAATGCTAAGATATCAAACCAGATGATAGTACCTCAAAGTGCCGAAACCTGTCGTGAAGGGAATTATTATTATTTTCGATTTTTGCATATTATTCATTTGAATTCAAAAGAAGTTTGCCTTTTGCCAATACCAAATATGAGCAAATTAAGTTAAAAGACATTAAATTTTTCATGTGAAATAAATAATCGTATTGCAACTCATTTCAGTGATTATGGCACTGGCTGAATTTGTCTAGTGACAGTTAAGTAAAGTTTGTATCTACATAATATATGTAATTGCTTCTTTACAGATGATAGCCTCAGGTTCCAAATTCTGGTATTACCTAACGTTGAGGAGATAACCTTAATCTAAATAAGGGGAATAGTTGAATTATGTGAGCTCGTCCAAGTTTTGAGCTGTTCACACATATTATACATTACTACTTATAGGTACACTTATTCTTACGTCATCGGTGCTGAAAATTTGTTACCAACTGATTAAAGATTGCAATCTCCATCAGAAAATCGCTACCAATAGAAATCATCGCCAAGATTGAGGATAGAACTGCGCAAAATTGATTGTTCTTTTACAACTTGGAAAATAACGTTCTGCTTCGACTGACGATTTTGGAATTATGACAATTAGCTTCAATTGTTTACATCTTTCCTAGGTTCTTCATAATTATGAACTTTGACAGGCCAGCAACACGGGGTACATATCTAATTGGTGTGTTATTTGCCAATGAATCAAAATTATTACGACTGTTACTGAAACGTCAGTATTGGGTGGCAAATTGACATACCCGAAAAGAAAGATGACTGGGATAACTATGGGCAGCAGTGTCCTCTTTAGAGTGGTAGCAATTAGCGGAGCGCTTGGAACTGCTTTTGGTCAGGGGGTTTCCAGTCAGTTTGCAACCCTCTATGACGTCATTCGTGAGCGTGTTCTGTGGTGCCATGGTCAGGCTTCTACTTACCGTTGCCGTAGGTAGAGTCCGCGCAGGATACGGTGGACGATGCGCAGAGACGAGTTTTCGTGCGAAGCGCCGGGCCAGTTCATTTCTGCGTTTGGAAGCGGAGGCCGCCTCCACTTCCGCCTGCCGGCCAGTGCACGTCGAGTGAATGCACTGCTATAAACGGCGTGGCAGCACAGTCTCCAAGCGCTATAGGTGCAGGAACAGTTCTGCATAGCCAGACGGGGTAATCAAATTAAAGCGTCCTTCAAAGAGTGCAGGCTGCTACTGGCGTTTTACTTCGAACAACTAAAAAGAGAGAGAGAGAGAGAGAAATTAGTTGCAAGTAGATCTGAAGGTTTTTCTACTCCAGAAAAAGCGGAATAAAGAGGAAAAAGTCTTTGATTTAGATGGGTTCCATGAACAAGTTGTGCCGAGATTGCTAAACAATTTCCACGTTGCAAACAGCTCCCCACAATTAAGTAACTGTTTCCCATAATAAGGGAAAAACTTCTTTCAAGGAAGATATTTCTTTGTTGTGATACTTATTTCAAAAGTGAGGCTTGAGGTACATTAGTTTTAATTTTATTTTACTTTTTTCAATTTCAATGTAATACATCTTTTATTTTTCGTGCAATTAATATGCTTTACATTTAACAGGTGTCGAAAAAAATAGTTTACAGGAAGCAGCGTTTAGAAATAGGCCGTAAACGTTTCGACTATTTATATTGACTTCTCATATATGTCGATGAAACATACATTCGCAGTTCGCTTACTATGCCCAATGGGTGGACATATGGATAAAGTAATGGAGTAAAGGGGCCACTTTCAAAAGGGCAACGTGTGATTACAGTACACGCAGATAAATGATAAGGACAAGTAGTTCTGCAGACTAAATGGTATTAATGTGTCTAAAGGAAACATTTACGTTTTCTGGTCTACAATACTGTGTAACAGGTGAGAGTGAGCATTCCTTTTAAATTTAAAGATGTTCTGTAACACAGCGATTCAAATCGGATTTATTGACGTGTTTCGTACTTTGGGAGTTTTATTTAGTATTGTTTCTGACAGATCGTTTATGCTCTATCCCTACGTCTGCAGTAAATTGAAGACAAATGAAAAACACTATACATCCTGCATGCACACCAGTAATACTAACAAATCAGTCCGTATACCGTATCGCAAATTTTCCATAACTAACGCTTTAAGTAACATTTATTTCGAAGTAAGATAGGTTATGTAATAAAATGATAAAAACAATGAAATATTAATAACATTAAGTATTTATAAAAAGGTATTTTTGATGCTATGATTAGGTACAGAAGAAAGAATTTGTATTGGAGCGTAGACTTCAGTTTAGATAACAAACGGTAGATGCTGCGAAAATCAACCCCCCCCCCCCCCCCCCGCACAAAAACACACTTCTCTCCTACCTGCACGCTACGCCTCGCACAGCGCCCTGCCTTACCACCCCAGAATTTCGTCATGTGTTATCCAAGGCTCGCTACTTTTGAATCACTATATTTTTTTCACCATTTGCATTGCCTCCGTGCCTACATAAATCAGTTGCTTCTTTGCGTTCTGCAGGAATGCCTGGAAGGATGTACATTTCCCTTTCGTATTGCTCAATATAAATATTCGTACCGCATATTCTGCAGTTCAGAAGAACCTCTTCTACTTTCTAGAATATCTGAAAGAAATGGCCCTACTCACTACCATAGAATAGCTCCCATACATCTAAGTCACGGTCATATTCTAAAGAAGAACCAAGTTTAACCGTAAAGTACATGTTAGTTTTCTCAAGGATGTGAAATTAATGTATTTACAAACATCGAAACTGTATTGTGCTGTTGTCGTTGTGAGAGGTAGTAATCAATTTATATTCATATTTTCCAATTTCATTTGGTCTGTCGATTTAATTGGATGTTGGGTTCTTTGTATTCTAATTTCTCCAAATTCTTAATTCCAGATGATAGAAATGATCATTCCATGACTTTGGTACATTGGGAATAAGCCACCTGGGTAATTGTTTTTAGACGCTTGTCGCCACCAGCGAAAAACGTGGGAGAGAATGCTGCCCTTCTTTCGCGGCCAGCGGTGTATAAAGATATGGGACAGGATGTCACCCCAGTCACAGGGGTTGGGGAGAGAAAGGCACCCCGGGCTCACTCAGTCGCTCCGGGGAGTCAAAGGGAAAGCGGGGCTGGCAGCATTGTGTACGCTGCCTGGAACCTCACGGTCAGCTTGCGCCAAACTTTACGACTTTTGCCAGCGCCACATTGGCGAGGCATAGGTTGCTGAGGGCTCTCACGATGACAGAGGACGCCCATGCGATAATAAAATAATATAGCCATCTGGAGATGCCTATCGTGAAACACAAAATTTCACGCTGTTTCTGGGAACTGTGGCATACGTGAGTCTCACGCCTGGGAAAGTTTTGGAGGGGGAGGAGCTTAGTAGCGCTAACAAAAGCAAATTGATTTGATTGGCGAGACAATTAGGTCCTCTCTCTACTGGCTTGACATCACATGTGGGTGGAGTCTGGCAGCTGAGCATGTGGTGAGGGAGAGGAAAAGGAAGAAGCATGGAGGACACCGCATGGTTCGGACCTCTTGGTAGCAGAGTGGATTGGCGGCAAGGACTCAAAGTTTTCGGACCTTGCGAGTTGGTGGACTTAGATTTTTTGTGCCCATTGCACAGTGTTAGATGGCGTCTGTGTGATTGCTGTTCACATTCACAGTTATACTGGGAAACTTGTAAATATTCTGAAGTGGGTGTTGTTTTAGAACAAGCTCACTCGTAATCAGGATAATTTACTGCTCTTGAATAACAGCATACACCACCGGGTTGGAAAATTTTTTTGTAGCTCGAATACTTTAGGAATTGCCGCGCCGATCGGGTAGATAATTTCCCATCCGCAATTGCATTCATCAGCCTGCTCTTCCATCAGCGGCCCATCGACATCGTTGACGCTGTTCAACTGTATGTGGTAAAGTAGCGCCAACGCATAAATAGTGAAAAGGATTATTAAATGGTGGTTGATAGGTGGGACGTAGGTGTGAGTTTGCAAGGTCGTCATAGTCGATTTTTAATCGAGCGTGTCTGTTTTAGAACTTAACCTTCTACTGACTTTTTAAATACATTTTGGATAGGTTAACACACCAAATTTATGACTATAGCCATTCGAATTTGTACCTTTTCTTTTGGTGTTAAGATTTTGTCCTTTATTCTGTAAAAAGTATTCTGATCATTAAATAATTTTGTTTGTGCTATTTCAAGTCATTATTTTTGTATGATTTTTTAAAAGGAATTGACACTTTTTCACGCATGTCGTGTTTTTCATAAATTTGCACATACATTTTTGTTAAATACAGTAACTATTTATGAACATCGTGTACCTGATTTCAACCACCTTTCATATAGTATGGAGGGGTTATGTCTTGTCTATGTTAAGTAGGTTAGGGGATTTGTGTGCTTCCAACAACAGTGTTTGGAAACACGCACTTTCACAAAATAAATAAATATAAGTGAGATAAGAATACTGGTCGCCACTACTTTCAGTTAGGCACAGTAAATTCTCAGTTTCATATTTTTAATAATTTTTTCTATTTTTTTAATAATAATTTAAAAAATAGTGGCAACCCTTGGATAACTTGATTATTTTGAGATGATGGTTAATTTAAATACAATTTATTCATTTGCATATTAATGAGCTATCTGCAAAGTTGGCAGAAAAGGTAATAGAACTCAAATGATGGACAACATTCAGTTGACATTCAAAACAATAAATTTTAAAAAGAGCAACAACATTTCAGTTGTTAGTGGACAGATTCAGACTGGCAGTATCGGAAGAATCAGTTGGTATTAATTTTGTTAAAGGAATCATGTTCTAAAAATTGTTTGCTTGTGTTTTTAAACACAACTAAGAAATGTAGCAACTGTAAAAGAAATGCAGATTTAAATAGCATCTGTGTGACTAGTAAATGATACGAAACTTGTTGAGCCGCGGTGGAGTAGCCGAGCGGTCTAAAGCGTCTCGCTGCGGGGCGCGCGGTTGCTCGCCGTGGAGGTTCGAGTCCTCCCTGGGGCATGGGTGTGTGTGTTCTCCTTAGGTTAGATTACCTAGGTTTAAGTAGTTTGTAAGCTAGGGACTGATGACCACGCAGTTTGGTCCGATAGATTTACATACATTTGAACATTCGAAACTTGTTGATAAATTATAGTTTATGGTGAAAATACTACTAAGACGAATAGCTGCCTTCGAATAGTAAGAAAAGTTGTTTCTTTGTCATGCAAAATTTCGGTTTATCTTTGGAGAATGAGGATTTCGGAGATTACAGATAAATGATTTGTCTATAAGATGTAGAACTATAGAGAACACTACTGACTTGTAACATAGGCAATCTGCTTTAGATTATAGGTGGTTTTGTTTCGTTAGATTACAGTATCGGTAAAAATGTTATAATTGAAATCTGTCCATTAGGAACTGTTTTCCTGTAACATGTCTTTGATTTTTTGGAGTTACTTGTGGTTTAGTTCAGGCAGTACCAAGTAGATGGCACTGGCTTCAGGTCCTTGCCAATTAGGGGCGGAGCTTCAGTGCAGTGGGTGGGGACTAAGCAGATGATTTTCGCAGGATTTAAGCTCGTGTGTTTAGAGCGGCACTTATCCTCCAGTTCTGGGTCACTTCAGCTCATTGCTCCGGCTGCTTCCCCCACTACTACTGCTCTCCCTCATGCTTGTCCAGCTGTCTGCGCATCTACTGGCTAATTTAACCTTCGTGCATTCTACAATGGGCGGAGCTGTCCCCAAGAGAGTTACTGGAGAAATGAAAAGCACCTCAGCTGGTCACAAGACCATCAGCATTACCTGACGCATTACACAGCAACAGGACGTTGTACCACAAAAAGTATCACTTATAATATATTTCATATTCATTTTAATGTAAGACATGATGTTCTTTCTTATACCGATTGAAAAGTGTTGAAAACAACCTTGAATGGAATAATGGACAATGTCAGGAAAAGAAACCTGATTCCTGTGATGAAAATTTGATTCACAAATGTGTTTTTAACATATAATATTGGATTGTCATGACCAAATAAATAAAAAAGTTCGAATTACATAAACTTCCGAATGTGCCATCCAGCAGTGTCACTCTTCTGCAAAATCTCTGTTGGTCGATGTACATTTGATATAATAAGGTTTGTAGAGCTTAAGGGACTTAACTGCGGGGTCATCAGTCCCTAAACTTACAAACTACTTATGAACTATCTTATACTACAGACAGCACAAACATCTATACCCGATGGGTGATTCGAACCCCCGCCTCGCGCATCGTAGCAAAGCGCCTCAATGAGTTCGGCCGCTCCGCCGCGGCAAATCGTTAACTATCAGTCATTGTCACAGCCTGCATTTTCATCGTCACTAAAACTTTTTAAAAAATACACTTGTGGTACGAGAAACTGCGGTTTATCCAAAATCTAAACGTCTACACAGCAGGAGGAATACATCCGCAGTTTTCCTTGAGATAATTACAGTTTTCTACGAAGACGCTTGTAAAATTAGCGACTCGCAAATGTTCCCTTTTCCCACAGAACTGATTATGAAGAGTATAAAAGACTTCTAATATGATTGAATGAAAAAAAAAAAATGGTATCCGATCAATTTCAAGAGACACGCGTCTTCTATATGCAGACGTTGTGCGTTGATGACAACTGAATTCGAGGATCTTTATTATCTGCTCACAATTTCATGCACATGTTTTTAAGATCAGAATTTCTTGTCTGTAATGACTCTTCCGAATTCTGTAAAGCGACTGTATTTGGATCATTACAAACAACATCATCCGCAAAAGTACATTTGTCAACATTCTACTTCCGATGTGAAAGCTCTTATAAAGTGTCTATACCTCTGCCGCAGCCTTCGCGGGTGTTGAGACAATCTTTCTTACCTTCTATTGCTTCGGTGGTACTATCAAATAGTAAATATGGGAGATTCACACGCTAATCCGTGATATAATGTGTATCTTGGAAACGAATGGGGATATTCTAGAGCATTTACATGGCATTTCCTGTAGCATTTAGAGAGGCATGAATCACGTGGGAAAGACTGAAACACAATAGATTGCTGCGTGGGAATGAACGTACTTTCTAAGGCACTATGTGACGAATTGCGCTGCGTCTGGAAGTTACAGCCCTCACTAGGGTATTGGTTTGTGTCTGTATTATTCTTATTATTGGTTTAAGTAGTTTCTAAACCCAGTGATTGATGATCTTAGCAGTTTGGTCCCTTGGGATTACTGATATTTATATATTTTTGCCGATTGTGATAATTACGGCACTAAAAACACTTTCTCTGGCAGATCACTCACTAAACAACAGTTACTTAGAGAAATCGGAAAGTTTCAAACAGACAGGTATGGACGCATGGGAAGAGTTTCTTCGCGACAGTAATGTGTTTGCCTCTATGCACTAGTTACTGCGCATCCCTGAACAATCTAAACAGAAGAAATCAGAGGCTAAAGCTAAGAAAGCAACAAAACAGTTGTTTGGGAGAAGAGTGCAAAGTCTTCAAACGTAGTGCTAAAGTATAGGGATCTCCTAATAAATCGGCGTCTGATGTCCATCTTGGTGACAGTGGGGATTCGGATAGCAGTGATGACGATGACGCAGGGTGTTCCGTAAAGCGCGATTTTCTGACAACAAAGACGGAGAAAAATGGATACAGTGCCCGAAATGTTATCGCTGAACTCATGAAGGTGTAACAGAGGACACGTTTTGAGGCACTGAATGTCGTAAAAATAAACGTAACTAGTGTGAAATGAATGAGGAATGAGAGAAATGAATTATTATGTGAGAATATTATATTCGTATGTCATTTTTCGGTAATAAAAATTAATATATCAGTCCTGAATTCATTTCTGCGAAATGCCTTGTTCGTGAAGATTTAGTAATTACTCGGGAAGATAGTTTATTATGGCAAATATGATAAAATTTAATAATGCAAGATGATATTACCATGATTAAAATATGGTAGCATTTACTTTTAGGTCTTTAAATTTGGTTTACAGAAGTGTTTCACATTAGCCACCTGTAATATTTAACACTAGCTAAACCCGGCCAAGCTTCACTGTGGCTCACTCTCCTATGAAATAAATAGAGAAGGAAGTACTGTAATTCATGTGATCATAGAATCACCGATAGAATGCTTAAATCAAACCAATATCGTTCGTTGAGCTACTGGACTATGTGAAACGAAAGTTATAAAGACATATTGTTTCGGAGATATTCATCATTTTAAACGCATAATAGAGGTTATATTTTTTGTCCTTCGTTATCTCCACGAACATACAGATCACTTCCGACTCTGGACCATGTGATGTATAATTCACCTTACTAAAAAGCTATTGTTATCTACGTTCCTTCCATCTATTTCTTATTCGCTATGTCTCTTGCTTCCCCAGTATTTACCTCTTCATCCTTCCTCTATCTTATCCTCGCCTCTGTTCATTACTCCCTTTCCTTCCATTTTTCTTCCTTCTCATCCATCTCTATGTTCGTATCGTCTTTCGCCCGTTGCACCTATAAAAAATGAAGAATTTAAAAATTAGGGAATAGCTTCTAATTATATGTTATCTGCTGTATACCAGAAGTATACCAAAGTTACTGTTGCCTAAAATTAAACGAAACAACGACGCCCATAAACAACGTTTTGTTCAGAATTCGTTTTTATGGTGTTTTGATTTCCACTGCTAATATCATGATCGATCTAACTGAAAATTAACCATTAAATGCGTTTCCACGAAAAGTTGTCACTTAAGCGTCGCATTTTTACCACATCACCCGACCGGTGCACGAGGCAGAAGTTGGTACCACTTAAGTTTTCGACGCTCACTTATTTGGCCGTTGGAGAATTTGAAGCGTGATCAGAGCTATAGATATCAAAACATCTGGTTCCTTTTACCTTTTTAATGGATATATGTATACACATGCTTTTAGTTTTACTCGCATCTACGGCAAAGCGCCTTTTGAAGTATGTAAGTTTCATTGGTCTCCTTGTATAATTACAATCGAAAATCGATATTTCATTTTTCGTATTAATGTATTTGTATAATAATATTGGTAAAAAGTCATTTGCGGCATCTGATGATGTTGCCAAAATCTCTTGACTGCTCTCTGAAAACACAGTTACATACAATGAGGCTAATAATCTTCCTTGTTTACCATGAAACATTAAATTAGCACCGAATGCTGCAGTTGTTTTAAGTAAAACTATACCTCCTTTTCTAAGTAATTCTTTGGCGGCACGGATTTAGAAGTGCACATTCGATATATATCGTTAGAGGCTCGGCTACGTAAATTGCAAACATTATTAGAAGGCATCTGGTTACCGTGCATTGTTTGGGAATCTTGTTTGCTGTAACATAGTGTAAATTCTTATCAGATTGAATACTTTGGATGAATAGTTTTCTTGACCATAAAAGAACCATTTAACGCAGTTCCTGTTCTGTCGTTAATACGTTTTTGTACAAACCACTGTCCAGTCGAGAAATCAATTATCCTTGTAAACTTACCATTTCTTCGCCAACATTACTACTCTATGCTGCTGACACTGTAAGTGAAATTTAACTGAGTACCCAATTACATAGGCTGAGGGGAACATTCTTTCGTGTTTACAATTTGAAAGTACCCTGTTATTAATACAAGTAAGATCTCGGGCAGTTGAGATCTGCAAATGTAAGTTAAAACACTCACTGCTCCTCTAAATTACCTTATGAGTGGCCACAGTACATATGCAACCAAAGTTTATATAACTGCTCACTCCTTAAGGTATCAGCCAACTTTTCTTAAGAAATACAAAATCAATGTAAAAAAAATGATTAGATAATTTAACTTGAGACGGGAAGCATGAAATCATAAAGTAGAGGTTTGATACTTTTAAAATCATAATTTATTCAGTAAAATAACAAGCAAATAATAGTAGTGAGACTAAATTAAGCACACACCTTGTACAAAAGTGAATTAAATCATATAATTACTGCCCGTATTAAAATTGTTTCTGCCCTTTATGAATATGGAGGTAACGTGGGAGGAAATTTGCAAACAGATAATGGGTAACTGAAAGCACATTCATTCATTCACAGACATACGCATAATGCATAGCGGTACATTAATATCCAGGAAAACTTGAAAGCAGTGGCGAAACGAAGCGTCGGTGGCGTCTTGACGAGATGACAAATTTTTAGATATACTGTCACTAAACGAAGCTCATGTTTGTGGAGGCAGCAGCACACTACTTTTAAGTACCACGAGGTGTGCGACCATGCCGAATTTCATTACATTTACAAATAGAAATTAATTTAGAATAAGTGAGTAAAGCACATGGGAGAATTCATATAGAAGAAAGCTAATATTAACAAAAGCATGGCTGAAGGATGAGGTATCGACCGTTATGAAAGCACTTTGTGCAATCAGTCATACAAGACAGGAAAGATGGGATCAAACAAGAAAATCTAAGAAATATTAAACATAATCGCAGATACAGAAACTAAGCGAAAAGTCAGTTAAAACAGCAAGGAAATTGAAACACATTAAGTTTACAAAAAGGCTGAAGGCCACACATGTGTATTCTAACTTGAGCAAAACCGGCCGCACAATCATCACTGGAATGAAAATGCAAATAATAAATTTACACTGAATTTACTCGAGTTCTGTAAATTAAGAAACACTTCGCCTCACATAGCGAAAGAATAACTTACAAGAACTATCACTGAAAATCCATGACTGCCTGATCACGAAGACATCAAGGTTCTAACAGCATGATTGTGGCACGACATTTATGCTCTGCTCGGTCACTATAGTCGGAGGTTCGAATCCCCTCTCATGATGGATATTTGTGCCATCCTTAGTATTAGCTAGTTTTTAAGTTTAGGGACTGATGACCCTGTAGTTAAGTCACATAAGCTCTATAAACATTTGAACATTTTCGAATATCTCAGGGTTTATAACATCATAACTGCTGAACTATCCATTGTACTATGTTATAAATTCGGAGGTATGTTCACCATCATATGAGCATACTTTCTGTAAAATACATCGTTAAGTGTAAAAATAATGAAATATAACGTCATACAAAGTGCATGAATAGCGGAAAGATCGTCAGTGAAAATTTTTCCATACTTGATCTTTTTGGTGTGGCGAGAAAGCTTTTAAAGTGTGAGTAAAGTTCCGTGAAGACATGTCAAATTTATTACAAGTCAATGACTGGTCTCAATTCCAAGTTGTTGATGAACAGAGTCACTGTATTCACGCGTCACGCAATTTGGCAGTTTTTCGAGAGTACATTTGTCTTAAACGTTGTCTTGTAGGTGTTTCTAACTTCCGCAGAAATTCTGGTGTCACGGTCCGCGTCCGCAGTTTGGTTAAAACAGACAACTAGTGTAGATGTGCAATATACAGAACACAAACACACACACACACACACTCACAGACAGACAGACACACACACGCATACACACGTGGCATAATTAGAAATGTTGTAAATAATATCGAAACTCACTACAGGGCCATAAGGATATTTTAGTTATTAATACGTATGATTCTCAAAATTGAGAGGGCCAAAATTTGAAGCTGAGTGTAGTACGATCTTCCTGCCGACTACTTACATTTCTCGTCACAATCACAAAGATAAGACAAATTAGGACTCGCACGGAGGCATATAGGCAGTCTTTCAATCCTCGTTCTATTTGGGAGTGGAATAGGTAAGGAAATGCCTAGTAGTGGTACCGTGTACCGTCCTCCGCACGGTGGTTTGCGGAGTATGTATGTAGGTAGGTGTATATTTTTCAATATGGAAAATGTATGCAAGACTATTTACCTTGCAGCTGGGCGGCGACATGGTTTTGTTTGTGACTGGGTAGACAATTGTGTTGACTTCGTTTTATATTAGGGTTTTGAATTGCGACTTTTAAGCTGTAGATTACGTCTTAATTTCCACCGTTGTAGTGGATGTATAGTTTCAAAATTCTATTTGTCACCTCAGTATGAAAATTAAGTTGGTAGACCTGGTACTTCTTCGCAGTTAATAAAATTTATATCTTTGTTGAATTTTTCACTGTAAATATTGGTTCAGGATTTTATTTAAATCTTAAAGAACTTTCTTTAATGTTTGAGCATGAAAATCCGCTTGTCAGGGGCTGATATATAATAAACCAAATAATAAAAATTCGAATCATTGAGTCCCGGTAGTTCAGATAATTTGACGCCCATCACAAAGATAATGTTTTTTCTTGATCCTTTTCCATTATAGAATTATTCTTTAGAAAATTTCACCATAACTTTCTCCTGACCACTACTGTTAGATATATTCCTTCACTTTTAGAATATGCTGGGACAATATTAGGGAACTAAATACTCGAATAACGTTTAAGATATTTTTTTAGCTTCATAGATTCTCTATTCTGAAATCAATAGTTATATACACTACACTTTCACAGTACACACTTTATAAGTTCACAATTCGTTATTATTTTTGTCAAAGTTTGATTGTATTAATCTCTCTGGAATGTTCATCAGTTTATTACGGGAGGCAGAAATTTCTAATTCTTCCGTCCTAGCCTATCCCGATCAAATTCCAAAGATAATGTTTGCTTTCGCGTATGATCACGATATGAAAGTTTATTAAAGTTTAAATATGTTTTTGGGTTTTTTCCTATCTTGGAATAAGCGCGTATAATATTTTAGCTAAGCACTGAGAGCTCGTTACATAGAGAGCTAAACACATAGAGAATTAAACACATAAAGAGAGAGTAACTCAACTGCGGGTACTATTTATAATAGCAACCTGACAAATGATCTCTGATATATGAGATGTTTTGACCTAAGTATTCCCTGGATACAATTACTCTGAATTACGCTGATATTATTTGAATTTACTAAAATGTTTGAAAAATGAGAAAATTCTGCCTCTTAACAAATTACTAAAATTACGTAACATTGAAAAAGGTCGGAATACCGCGATTCTAATTCTATGGTCGCGATATGGTGTTATAACCTTCGGATTTTTTGTTGTAATTTTGTAGCAACCAGAATGGAAATTCGTCGTGGGCCGGATTTTCTTCTGTCGTGTTTTGGCAGACGTAGAGGGCGTAGCCTCACAAAGTGTATTACAGGTCCAAGGAGAGGACATGGCGGACGGCGTCGCGTAGCGCTAAAACGGATTGAGCCGCATTACACCTGTGCGGGCCACGCTCGCTGCCGGATTAGTCGGGAGCGGAGCACAGCAGACAACAGGCGCCGACGCCCATTATGCGTGAAGCGTCGCCGGGATACGTGTCGCTGTGGACGGAAACTCTCGCCTGACCCCGCACAGTGTCCAGAAAGGTCGGCGCCCTGCTGTCCACTGACACTCAACAACACGAGAGACAGTAACGTAAAAACACAAAAATACTACTTCTTGCGCTCTCCTGTACGGTAGCCCAAAATCAAAAATTAAATATTTTGCTGAGGGGCACATACACGGGAAACAAATACCAGGCGCACACAATTATAAGTTGTGCATTAAGGTTATAACTTTTTTTTTTTTTTCTTTTTCGCCGCGGTGGAGTAGCCGAGCGGTCTAAAAGCACCTTGCTGCGGAGCGCGCGGTTGCTCGCCGTGGAGGTTCGAGTCCTCTCTGGGGCATGGGTGTGTGTGTTTGTCCGTAGGTTAGTTTACCTAGGTTTAAGTAGTTTGTAAGCTACGGACTGATGACCACGCAGTTTGGTCCGATAGATTTACAGACATTTGAACTTTTGTTTTTTCTTCTCTCCACGTGACTTGCAACATAAACGTTAAAAGCTGTATGTGTGTTGTTTAATATTGAACCTATCGTTAAATCAGACAACAAATTGTTCATTAACACAGTAATTTGGTTTAATTATGGCCCTGATATTGATGTATATACTGTTAAATAAGAAACAGTGCATTAAACTGATTATGTGCGCAACGAATCTTTTAACAAAACAACTGCGGCAAGTCACCCTATGAAACAGACACTAACGATACTCAAAAAATTTGATTGCGAGAATGATATTCAAAAAACCACAAACTACTTTCTTAATGTTTGACTGCGAGAAGTCGGCCGCGGTGGCCGAGGGGACTGAGGCGCTTCAGTCACGGTCTGCACGGCCACTACAGTCAGGGGTTCGAATCCCCCTCGGGCATGGATATTTGTGCCGTCCTAGTTCGTAAGTAGTTCATAAGTAGTTTGTAAGTTTAGGGACTAATGACCCCATAGTTAAGTCCCATAAGATTTACAAACATTTGAAAATTTTGACTGCGAGAATTTTATGCAGATCAGTACCTGATTATCAATATTCAGTATCATAATAAATTAAATGTAGCGTTGCATGACAATCATTTACTGCGGCACCAATAACTAAATCTGTTCAACAACATTAGCAAAATCAATACTGCACTTTAAATTCACAAATAACTAATTATCAAATAAAGGAAGTTGGTTAATCTTCTAACTATATAAATGAAACAGGAAAGAAAGATCAACTGCGTTAATTAATCACCATTATATTACCTACATAATATAACCTTTTCGCCGCGGTGGAGTAGCCGAGCGGTCTAAAGCACTTCGCTGCGGATGGCGCGGTTGCTCGCCGTGGAGGTTCGAGTCCTCCCTGGGGCATGGGTGTGTGTGTTTGTCCGTAGGTTAGTTTACCTAGGATTAAGCAGTTTGTAAGCTACGGACTGATGACCACGCAATTTGGTCCGATAGATTTACAGACATTTGAACATTTTTAACAACCTTTTCATAATGACATGAAATGCAATTACCTTCATTCCAGCGGTGGTACAACGTTTTCATGGTAATAAAAATACAATATATATTCCAAATACAATCAAATCAACTTGCTGGCACAGCAGCCTCTGCTCTACATTGGAGCCATACACACAACTCAAACGCTCTCTAAGCGATGTAAACCACAAGTCCCCACACTCTCTCTGTGCGAGCTACAATGCTATGCGATACATAATCTTTGCCAAAGATGAAACTTCACAGACTTAAGTACACATATCGATACACACAGAAGAAGCAATATTATACATTTTCTTGCAAGCCAGTTACTCGACACCAAACAGGAGTCACAATATTAGACATTTTCTTACAAATTTTTTTATGGACACGTTTCATCGTGCGGTTTGTTTTCAGATAAAGTGCCGCAAAATCGAAATTACTACACAAACTTTTCCAGTTCACTGGAGATCTATAGTTAAAATAGAACTTATGGAGTCGGGGCATATGAAATCATTACATTTACGGTTCAATTGCTCAAACGGTACAGAGGTACCAGGTGTCGATTCAGACTGAAACACCCTTGTTACAATGTGTTACATCGTCCACGAGTGGCAATGGAGGCCCTGATTCTGACATCCACTCGAATAACTAGAAGGCGAATACTGTCATAGGATACATTATTCCACTCCTGCTCCAATAGTTAGATAGATAGTATACGATGGTTAGGGCGCACAACAGCAAGGTCCTTAGCGCACTGACAAAATAATTAGACGACGAGTGTGAAATGAGTCAACAATAAATAAATAAGAACAGGCACTAGAAGGATGTACTGCATTGTCAACAAAACAAACACACAAACACATATTGCAAATCAGCGATTTAAAGTGGCCTACTAAAGTATACAACCTTAGAAGTACTTAAAACACAATATCAGAGTATAGCGGTACGCCGATCTCTGATGTTAAAGTTATCAACGAGCCTTCCTGCAACACGCTAAAACATTCAGCCTAAGAGCTTAGGCCAGAGTCTGCTCCAATTGTTCGCGCAGTTCTGCAAAAGTTGGGTTGACGAGTTGTAGATGACTGTAGTTTTCTCAGCATATCCCGCACGTGCTCAATTTGACGCAACTCTTGATTTCGTGACCAGGGCAGTGTGTGCAAGCATCATTCTGTTGGAACATCACCTTCCTAATGCAAGAACGGCAAGAGAATTACAAGTCAGCACGTACTAAGCACTGGTCAACATTCCACCTACAAACGCCAAATCTGAGCGATAGTTGTAGCATAGAACA
Source organism: Locusta migratoria (assembly GCA_026315105.1). Classification (NCBI taxonomy): domain Eukaryota; kingdom Metazoa; phylum Arthropoda; class Insecta; order Orthoptera; family Acrididae; genus Locusta; species Locusta migratoria. Next base: position 153,495,962 of record CM048749.1, read on the forward strand.
TGAGGCCAGAGATGAAGCCAGTGTGCCTCGGAGGAATGAATGCAGCGCCAGTTAGTTCTACGTCGAACGCCCAAACAACACGCGCAGAAGGAAACTACTTTCATCGCTGAAAACCACAACCCGCAACTTCATCTGATCATTTGACGTCACCAGACGAGCAGTGCACGACGGTTCTGTCGTGTGTGTGTGTGTATGTGTGTGAACGTGTGTGTTCCTCTAGTACCATTATTAGGCTTGGCAACAGTCCGTTTCGACATTTCTGGAATCACAAACACTCTTACCTGTACTGTAGTGGCATATATGATCTGCCACTGCTGCCCTTAGAACACAAACGTCTCTGTAGCTACTTATCACAAGTCCAGTTGAGCCGTGGTGGCTCTCGAATTGTGTTTCGTGTGTATTCTGTTCCGTCCCTTCTCTCAGCGCTCACGACCACCTTGCATTCTAATTGTGGTAACTTAGCTCGTTTTTGTGAATTCCTGTTTTCTAATTTTATATGGCTGTTCACTGTTCCCCTATTCAGATTACTTTTCTGTCACGAGTGGCCATCTTTCTTCCCACGATTTACTTTACATTGAATTCTGTCATTTGTTTTGGCACCACTGAGTTCTCTAGTAATGCTGTTATGTTTCCACTTCAACGAGCTTAACTTTCATAGAGTGGCGATAGGTCCGCCATGTTTGAGGCAAAATGAGCTGGCGCCCACCATTTTATTTGGGGTATCGACTGACAACTGATATGCCACACCGACTAGAAAATTTTACCTATTTACAGTTCCTCGCTTTAAATATAAATTGAGTAATGTATACAGATGTGGGTCAAGTTCTGTCAGACTTTCTAAAAGCTGCGAATTGACGAGCCTGCTAGTAAATTTCCTAAAAATCCGATAATGAAATTTCACCAACCTCTCAGTTTTACAGTTCCAGTTCGAAGTACAACAGTTTGCCGATGTTTACAATAACAACGGAAATGCAGCTGTGGAAATATTTGTCTTATTTATAATGCGAATACGTGCTCTAAACGAGCTGCGAAACATATAGTGAACAGTAATTGTTATGACGAACAATCTTGACCATGGATTTGCATCTGCTGTTAATGTCAGGTGGATACCGTGGTTTTAAATTTTAATGTCACCTTTCTTGTGGTAATTATTGCTTAAGAATTCACGCAGACGTGACCTTTTGCCTTTTTGAAACCCTGGAAAATTAATTAAGAAATTAATGTACATGCTTCATTAACTACTTGTCAGATTTTATGTGGGCTTCACCCAATGATCAATTTTAATTGATATTTAGTTTAATAATTCGTTTAAAGTTGGCACTCTAGCTTTTCAAATCTTTCTAATATTAATTAGCAAATTAAGGTACTGGCTTCACATGCTACTTGTCAAATTTTAAATTGGGCTACACCAAATGATCAGTTTCATTTGGTACTTTTTGTTTAATAATTCTCTTAAAATTGGTGCACTGCCTTTTAAATCTTTTAAGATTAATTAACAAATTGATAAATGGCTTTCACCCGCTGTTTGTCAGATTTTAAGGGGGATTCACAAATAACCAAATTTATTTGGTAATTATTGTTTAAGAAATTACTTAAAGTTTACTCTGTGCCTTTTGAAACCCTTGTAATATTAATTAACGAACTGTCAAATATTAAATTTTTAATTTAGGATCCACCTAACGATTGGTTGTCCTTTTTTATATTTTTAAAATTGGTTTCACCTAATGATTTTTCTAAACTAAATAAATTCAAAGACTGCAATCTTTTATTTATTAATTTATTATTTGTTTTATTTTGGAAACATACCCAGTCCTTCCACTTGTCTGAGGGCAAATTTGAAAATCCGCAGTCTTCCATTTATTTACTTACGGAATAGCCTCCCTATAATGTCATCCGTTAACAAAAATTAATTTTCTGCCATGATTTTATCTTCAACAATCGGTTTTTACATTGACATGTTGTGAATTGACTATAAGTAATCTAGTAATAACATCTAGTGATTAATCAAGCACCCTCAAAGTAATTTTAGAATCACAAAAAAATTGTTTGTTACAGGCATCATTCTTCTAAAATTAACAATGAGTTAAACTGTAACAGCATTCAACAGCGGGAGCTATAAAATACTTAAGGTTTGGGAGAAATTACGGGTGACATTAGTTCTGAACGCTGCTAGCTAGAATTGTTCATCGTCCGCGACGCTAAGCAGATAAATGAACATGAGAAAAATAAGGAAGTAACCATGGGGCGATTCTGCCGTTGAAGAGGGCATAGAATATTGACCAGGAATATTATAATCTACTATGGAGTAAAAATAATTAGAAATGTAGGGAAATTTGTGAACCTTATAACCTTAATATATCACAACTATTTTTGCTACAAATCCTCACTTTCCTTACGGACAGATACATTACCCGCGGGATAATTATAAGAGTCAGCGTAAGTGTAATAAGTATAATTAAAATTCCCTCTTTTATATTATTTACTTGCAGAATTCTGCTTGAAAAAATGTTTGAATAATATTATACATTCAATAATTTTCTTTTTGTTCATCTACAAAAGTTAATTAAATAATTACGACGAAATGGACGTTGGCGTCTTAAAAATTTTTCAATATAATGCGTCACAGTCTTTGAAAATTTCACATTGGGACCAATGGAAATAGAATCTCTCCGTAAGCAGACAGCGCAATTCATGCGGAATAAAGGCTTCTATAGAGGCAGAATACCTGTGAAATACGCTGTAGGTCGGTATGACATGAGGAATAAATACTGTACATCACACTGAAACAATAGTCGGCTGAATCTTTACTAGCACGAAGTATACAACTAACAACCAAAATGAAACAGAAAGAAGCACCGGGGAAACAACCGTGAAATAGATTTGTTCGTTTCACTTGTTTATCCCGTCATTGACGGCACGAAGCCTGTGGCGTTAAGTTAGACGGAACCCCAGTAATGGACACATTAGGAACAGTCCACTCTGCCAGAGACGACTTTGGACAGAAAGTGCGCCTACTGCTTCTAGCGCTACATATCAAATTTTCTGCGATAGGGCACAGCAATTAATCTTGCCCTTGGGTATAATGTGTTTCTAACCACGTGCAGTGGTGCGAAGAAGTGGGTACGTCGGTGTCGTAGATGATCATGTTTTCGCGCAACGCGGGGATGGTCGAGTGGTCACAGAAGCTCGCGTTAGAGCTTTCAGTTCCTCCTCGTGCTTGGGTGTGTGTCTTTCCGCTCATTTAAGTTATTTTAAGGAAAGTCTAGGGACTAATGACATCATCAGTTAGGTCCTCATGTATACAAAGATATTACTTAATTTATATTTTCGCGGGAACGCTTGTTCGGTCTATACTACTTTTTTTTATTATAAAGAACTAGCTAAAAACCTTGAGTTGCCCGGGTATTTATTTACATATTTATTCAAGCCTCTCTCTTTGTCTATCTCCTTTTTCACAATAACATTTTATATCTATCAGAGAATATGTAAGTAATAAGGTTGTCTTGCATAATATACAAAAATTTAAGGTACAGTAACCAAACAAAGAAAGATAGTAATCAAAATACATATTATATGTAACACTCATTCAGTTCGCAACTTTACTATCAACAGTATTTCTTTTTACATGGCCAGGATCTAATATGAACAATTTATTTGGTGATGCCACCCGCGAGCAAGTGACATGAAGTTTTCCGTGTGCGAAACATGGATATGTTAAAACCACTTCACAGTATTGAATAGATTGCCAAGTGGTTTATTACTCGTAATAGAAAATGCAAGTCTCACGGTAAACTTCATTCTCTTCAAATTAAAAGCCAAATCTGTATGGACATTCGTTGGATGTGTTTCATTGTCTTCCTTTCCATATAAATCTATAGAATTCTATTAATATCGCCTGCATGGGTGTGCGCTACATAGCTCAAAGTTGTCAACACTACTGTCAGCTTTCTAGGAATTTCCTTAAGTTGACTGGAATACGTATTGCATGATGTGATTGGTATTTATCCTTCGCAGTACATATGATCTAAAATTTAATGTTTTGTATGTTGTACAGTTGTGTAATTTTGCAATTATATATTCATTTGTAGAAGTGCTGTACGTCGGTAAAATCCCTTGCGAACAGAGCTACTTGTAAAGAAGTAATAGATTAAAATCTGGTGCGTGATGGTGCGGTTTCCAATGAACGTGTCGTACTGTGATACAATTTCTGACGAACATTCATCTGTGTGATCGTATGTTATATGTAAAATTTCCTGTGACTGCAATTTTTAGTGTAGATATTATAAACTGCAACCTCATACGGAATACCACAGTTTTTCCGATGAACAGTGGAAAAATGCTAAGAGAGAAACTATTTTCCTTTCATTACTTTAATGTGGTTGTTAGCTAGAAAGTTTGTAATTATATTTAAAGTCTATTACAAGTCACTAAGTATTATCATTCTCATATAGTGTATGTCGCATTATGTGGCAGTGTCTTGCAAGTCTTGTTTACGACGTTATATCTCCTGAACGATGTGTCGTATGTGGTTCTTAATCCTACAGCAATTGTTATCTCACGTAAGGAATACGTGCACAAAATATATCCAGTGTTTAGGAGATAATGAGCAGCATTGTCGCTTAATGCAGCAGTTTTACGCGCATCTCATTGTTTTTGACGTCATATCTCGTGAATTGCAAAATGTATTTTATGTGATTCTTCCGACGACCGTCCTCATGAATTGAAGCTTACGTGTACGAAATTTGTATGCAATATGTACGCACAAACACATGGACACACTGATTTATATATAAAGAAGAAGATGATTAGTATAATTTTTGCATAACCTGTAAAAGTTTTCTTTTACTCCCCTACAAAAATTAATTTGAATTTCGTAAGTTAGTGTGACCAGACATAATGATATCTGAAGTGCCTGAATACTCAGTAAAATTCTAGATTGCAAGTAACGTACTATATCAATATATTTCTTCATCTGAAAGTAATTTGAATAAGGTGCAAGAATATCTTCGCTGGCAATTATTACTTTTATTGGAGAATTATTGTGTGAAGTATTACAATTAAAGGCAATGGTAAATTGGAACTGGTACCTACAATAATTAAACTAGAGTTTCTCAAATAATGGGCACTGTAATCTAAAATCAATGCGTGATACTGATTTGATTCATTACGAAAATTATTAAAAAAAAACAATAAAAATTTATCACAATTTCACAATTTCATACTCTCTCCTCTATTCAAACTGCAACCTAAAGGAAGATGCAATGGAGGGGATTTTTGCAGAGGTAGATTCTACATATTACAACTGTGTTATTCTTTGTTCTTTGGCTATTGATATTAGTACATTAGTGTCAAAATTTTATACGTTGTACAATGTTGTCATAATAGTATTACAAAATAATCGTTGTCGCTTCTCATTGACATTAGTATACATTAATTTCACGGAAATATAATTTTGGGAACACAGAGAAATCGTCAGAAAACATAGCCTTCAGGATGATCTTACTAGAGCCGCCCGCATTTCTCGGGCATGCATGTGTTTGTGTGTTATCGTTTATTTGAGTTAGTATAAGTAGGTTGTAAGTCAGGACCGATAGCCTCAGCAGTATGGTCATTTAGGTTTGCAATTTTTTAATTATATTAATGGATCCGACACGATCGCTGTTTTCTCTGAAGGATAATCGGCAATCTATTTAGGCAATTATTCTAGCAATGTTTTGGTTAGGTCATTGTTAAAAGACGTCAAATACATTATGAAATGCATCATAAAACTATCATCTGTTAATTAATTAAAAATCGACTAGTTTCTGTCGCAGACCGACATAATGGATAAACTACACAAAAGTACAAAATAAAATCAATTAATGCACACAATGAAAAAGAAGAAAGAAAGCAAAATTGCACACAATAGGACGGAAAACTCGAACATCATGGCTACTTAAATAGTATTTTGAATACTTAGAATGTATTAAAATAGATCAGAAAAAGGTATTAAATAAAAGTAAATCTGGCTGAAAACACCACACGTCAACAATTTTATCAATGCTAATGGGTCGTAATACATGCTTATACTCAGATATTGAACCACATATCATTTGATTAAGAGAGGGCAGTAGGGAAGAGTAGGAAGATGAGAGACAAGGGTGATGCAATATCTGAGTATAAGCTTGTATTATGACCCATTGGCACATTGCCTGTGTGTATATATTATATTGTCAGACCTAGTAATATGTTTTAATAAGGTACCTGATATATTCTTTTGACTCAACACAACTTGTAGCCATGTTTTTCGTAGTTTCAATGTCAGTTGACAGTGTACAGGGCGCAAGACGATGTTACATAAATTAATTCAAATAATATTTAAGTTTAACTCTGCTCCATCTGGCGGCTATTGAACCTAATTTACCTATTACGATATTCCCCCCTTCTCACCACACTTTGGCATGAGATTCTAGTCGACACACCTTGACTAGACATACACAATGATGGTTTATATTTGAGTGAGTCATCTCCAATAAGATGTATTTTAATTACTATCGATTTTTTAAAAATATTTGTAAGTATATTTTCATATAAAGTGTTTGTGCTTCATATGAATTTTATGATTAACAGCTGTAAACATCCGAAATGTAATTTAATTTTTGCCACAGATCTGATGATGATGTATCGAAACGCGTAATGATAAAATAAAAACAGTGCTTCCAAGACCTTTCAAAAAAATTTTATGCATGCCAACGAATGGTCTTTATCCACAAAAATGGAAGGTTTTTTGAAACAACTGATTAATATGATGCTGTTGGGTATTTTTAGTATAACTTGCTCTTTTATGAGACATACTTCTTTTAAAGCCTTTTTGAAATCTCTTTTAATGCCTTCTAGGTATTCACATGCTTGCATGCATATTTGCTTATTCGTTATTTCTTAATGTCTGCAGTATTTACTTTTATTTTGTACTGATGTGTAGTTTATCCATGTTGATTGTCTACGACCGAAACTAGCCCATTTTTAGGATGTTTATGATTCTTTTACGATGCATTTTGTAAACTATTATTCCTCGTCGAACACCGAAACCTGATCGAAAGACGCTCTCGGTATACCGCATGAGTCTATGCAAAAGAACCACAAGAAAGAACAATCCCATACGTCCACACGGCCGTCTGTTGCTTCTTGATGCAGCGTTCGCCAGCAGCGACGCTGGCGACCGTGATGATGCATCTGCGCTGATATGCGCTTGCCTCGTCGCCCCGAGCACATGCTGGAAATTCCAGCCAGATTTGGGTGCTCCCTGCAGGGCGCCGCATCTTCTCTGGCCACGGGTGTAAGGCGCGCCTGTTCCGGTGTGGCGCATGCTCCGGCGCAGCGAGACGCGTCCTCCTTCGTGCCCATCTTACTTTACGATTAGCCCCGAACCACAAGAACGGCGGCGGCGAGGAAATCCCCCATCAGCTGATATACTTACCTCCCGCCCGCGCCTGTTTATGTTTAATCAGAAGAGGCCCGCGCCTGGAGGAGCCGGCAGATGAAAGGCGGGGCGCTTTATTTGTGCCTCTGCCTGGCTCTGCCTCGCTCTGCCCCGCGGATTGCCTTTTTGTATTCAGGGCGGCGCCGCCCCACCACCCGCCTTATCTGCTGCGCGCGCCGCCGCACAGCCCACCGTCTCGCCGCCCCTCAGACGTCGGTGAAGTCTCTCCGTCTGCCGCAGGAACCGTCTTACCGCACACTGTGATTGCCCGCGCTATACGCCAAAAGAGAGAGAGATGGGAAAACAAATACACACATCAAGATTTTTCTTCCATCACCTGCGTGTCTCATAAAGGCGTTTCAAATGTTTCAATGTTTGTCAACCGATGGGACTTAACTACTCTCGTCAACAGTCTCTAGGCTTCAAAACATACTAGCTTATATTCACAGAATATATGACATCAACAGCGATTGGGCAAAGCTGAAAATGTATACCCAGCCGATATTCGAACCCGGGTCTCCTGCATTCTAGGCAGTGACGCTGACCCCTACACTACTGGCGAGTGGAGGTCAGCGAAACTGCCTAGAAAACAGGAGACCCGGGTTCGAATCCCGGCTGGGTACACATTTTCAGCTTTGCCCAATCGCAGTTGATGTCATATATTCTGTGAATATTAAATAATAACAACTGCAGGATCAGAAGTGACGTCTGTTCTTTCGGAACAGACGCCACATGTATATATTTACTAGCTTATGCTTGTAACAGGTTATATACTTGTAATGTTGTTAGTTGGTACTCCTGTATTTTTACGTAATGGATAGCTTTCTTCTATATTGGCACTAGAAACTGCACACTCTTTCATCTTTACTTAGCTTTGTTCGGTAACTTATATTTTTGTGAATATCGAACATGAAAAATCTTTTATTCCATGGGCTTTATTTTATGGCGACAAAACATACTTCATAATGCTATCTTTTCCCGGTTAGTCCTGTTAAAATGCGGCCTATTATATATATATATATATATATATATATATATATATATATATATAACGCCCGTGCAATGTTTTGGAAAAGTGAACTATATATATATATATAATTAAAAAAATCACAGTTTGTAATTAATATTGTCTTTGCAATTTACTCTTAATTTGGGATCCTTTTTACCTCAAAGATATCAATCTTACTTTTTCGACATATATGGTTCATTCATGCATCTGAAATATTATTTATAGTTCACTTTTCCAAAACATTCCACAGGCGTTGTTAAGGATTTTTCTCTAATCTTATTTGTCTTTCTCACTTGAGCATTTCGCTCGTAATTTTACGTCTAATGCAATAACTTCACCCATATGTGGTGACGAAAACTTGATCAAGTGTCTAATACAAAGTGGAACTTCTTGGGCCGCTTTATTCTACAATTATTCGTTTGATTATGAAATAAGCTTGTAAAACACTTATTCATTAACTTTTGACTATATATTTTCGTAAAAAAATCTGTTGTTGTTGTTGTTTTCCTGGTCTTCAGTCCGCAGACTGGTTTGATGCAGTTTTCCACACTACCTTATCCTGTGCAAGTCTCTTTATCTGAGAATAAGTTCGGCAACCTACATCTTTTTTAATCTGCTTATTGTATTCGACCAGTCTTGATCATCCTATACGATTGTTTTCACTCACACTTCCTTCTACTGCTAATTTTTCCCCAACACCTGTGTGTCTCATAAAGGCGTTTCAAATGTTTCAATGTTTGTCAACCGATGGGACTTAAATACTCTCGTCAACAGTCCCTAGGCTTCAAAACATACTATCTTATGCTTGTAACAGGCTCCAGAGTTGTAATATTGTAAGTTAGTACTCCTGTATTTTTACGTAACGAATAGCTTTTTTCTATATTTGCACTAGAAACTGCACACTCTTTCATCGTTATTTAGCTTGGTTCTGTATCTTATATTTTTGTGAACATCGAACATGAAAATTCTTTTATTCCAGGGGCTTCATTTTATGGCGACAAACATACTTCATAATGTTATATTTTCCTGGGTAGTTGTGTTAAAATGAGCACTATTAGAAAAAAATCAAAGTTTATTATTAATATTGTCTTTGCTATTTACTCTTAATTTTGGATCGTTTTTACCTCCAAGATATCAATCTTACTTCTTCCACACGTATGGTTCATTTAAGCATCTGAGATATTCCCGAAAGAACACTCTGCAGCGGAGTGTCCGCTGATATGCAACTTCCAAGCGGATTAAAATTGTGTGCCGGAAGCGGGACTCGAACCTGGGATCTTTGCCTTTCGCGGGCGGTAGAGAACTTGCCCGCGAAAGGCAAAGGTCCCAGGTTCGAGGCCGGTTCCGGCACACAATTTTAATATGCCAGGAAGTTTCATCTGAGATATTATTTATATTTCACTTTTCGATAACATTCCACAGATGTTGTTAAGGATTTTTCTCTAAATTTGTCTTTTTCACTTGAGCATATGTGGTGCCGAAATCGTGATCAAATGTCTAATACAAAGTATTTTGGACCGCTTTATTCTACCATTTTGGCTTCTAATTATGGAATAAGCTTGTAAAACACGTATTCATTAACTTTTGACTATATATTTTCGTAAAGAATCTGTTGTTGTTATTTTTGTGGTCTTCAGTCCGCAGACTGGTTTGATGCAGCTGTCCACACTACAATGTCCTGTGCAAGTCTATTTATCTGAGAATAAGTTCGGCATCCTACATCTTTTTTAATGTGCTTGCTGTATTCGACCAGACTTGGTCACCCTCTACGATTGTTTCCACACACACTCTTCCTTCTAATGCTAATTTGACAACTCCTTTACTTCTCAGAATGTGTCCCACCAATCTATCCCTTCTCTTAATCACGAGATGCCAGAAACTCCGTTTCTCCCTATTTCGGTTAAGTACCTCCTCATTAGTTACGTGATCTACCTTTATAATTTTCATCATTTATCTGTAACAACAAAGCAGCTTTAGCCAATGCAAGCACTCACGCATGCGACACCAGTGTCCTGAAGGCCTGGGGAAGGATACGCAGCCAGCAGGAGATACCCTCAACTTTCATCTTCCCCACTGGCCGCCGCCAACAGCAGACGCAGAGGAGTCGTTCCCAAAAAAACAGCGATGGCAATGCAGATAAACCATGGACCACTGCAGACGGAAAGAAGGCAACCAAATCCCTACGTGCGTAAATGGGAGAGAAACTGGCTTGCAGTATAGATAAAGTGGTTCCATCTAAATGATGATTCTAAACAGGGAGAAAAGCCCTGGTAAATGGCATACTAGACAGGCCTAACAAAGACAGCAGCCACAAAAAACTGTTTTCTCGAACTAAGAAGGAATGCAGAAGAGGAAAACGACATGCTTGAAACGTGGGAAAGACGTCAGTTCGTAGGTCTTACCCCACAAAAAATTTTCACCTGGGAGTGAGAGGCGTGGTCGTGAAAACGGCGATCAGCTATTTGATGACATTGAAATACCAACTAACCAATCACAGAGCCAAAGACCGCAAAATTCCAGGAGAAGCCGTAGCAGGTAAGGATGGTGGACTTGGTGAGAAACCACCGAGGACGACACTTGGTCCGTCGCTGGCGAAGCGCACAGACATGCTGGCAGCTCCCGCCTTGGCAGGCCGACATTCATAAAATAATGCAACATATATGCATTGTCAAAGTAAGACGAATTAAGGGACAGCAGCTCTCAAATATCAAATACTATACATGTGCCTCAAAACTATTTTAGGTTATCAAATACTCTCCTGATATCTGTAATAGATTGCGTCTATTCATCTAACAAAATTGAAGCTACTACAAATGGAATACATCCCTACGTTGGTCAACAATATTAAAATCTGACATTAAAATTTAAAAACTGCAGTTTCCGGACGAGGAGATTGCTGAAATTAATCCGGTAATGGCCTTTAGACAAATTTGTCTAATGAATGATCACATTTGGAATCCTCCCTTAAGGTACAAAAGATTTGAATTTCCTTGGATAACAACCCTGCTTTCTCCTCAATGTGCATGACCTACATGCTATTACTGATTTTATCTTCTGAGATGCTTCACTACTGCTGATGAGCCATTCTCTCTATTATTGAGCTCATTAAATCGAACATCAAAATTTTTTCCCATTTCCCCTACGTACTTCCTATCACAATCCTGATATCTGATTTCATTTACTCCCGCATTCCCCATCCTGTTCTCTCCTGTGTCAGACTTATGTACCAGTCTCTCCTGTAATTTTATGTTGGTCGAAAAGGCAACTTTTACATTTTGCTTCATAAATAATCTCGGCAGTTTGTACGAGACGATTCCCCAGAACAACATAACTCTATAATTGTGCGAATTTTTCTCGATTAGTTAGTTTGTATACCTATCTCATTACCCAGTCTTTCTATTAAACTCGCGTCACAACCATTTTCAATGGCCATTTGCCTGAGGGTCTTCATTTCATATTTCTTTCTTTCAAAGGTCAACCAGGTGTTTTTCACTTTGAAATAACGGTTTTCTGTGTTTATTGGGGTGGCATGTCTCTTTATCAATAACAGCACCTGTAAACTTGGGGTACCTATAAATATCTAACGTGAGCTTCTAATTTTTATTCTCGTTATTCAAATCATGCTTCTTGTTCAAGTCACTTGTAAAGGGCCGTGGAGAACTGTTCGAGCCCTCTAAGGTGATTCCTGCAGAGTGCACGGTTGCTCACCATCGGACGTTCGAGTCGTTCTTTAGGCATATGTGTGTGTTATGTTGAATGTAAGTTAGTTTAAGTAATTTCTAAGTCTTGGAAATAATGACCGTAGTAGTTTGGTCCAATAGGTTTACAAATATTTGAAATATGTTTGGACTATTTCAATTTGCAAAGTCATTTATTTCCTCCTCGGAACATTCATACACGAGAAGTATATTGTCAACAAACCTAGAGTATCTGTGTATTTTATCTTTGTACTTATATTTTATTTTAAAAATGCCTTTTCATTCACATTCAGAAAGATACCTGTCATCTGACCAGCAAAGACCCAGTCCATTGCCAAACCATTTTTTTACTATAGTTAAAAATTCTTATTGAATTTAAAGTAATTAAACATTAGGACCAAAATTAACAGTCCTATGAATAAAACTATTTAAACCTCGGATATTCTACCATATTAATGTAAGTTTTTTTTCTATAATGTCCATTATTTCTTCTACTGGTGCTGATGTACATAAATTAGTCACATATATAGAATTTAATCTTGTGTACTCATTTAAACCGCACTCCTGAACCAGCTGTGCCACTTCCATACTATTTTTCAGTAAAAACCTGTAATTAATAAGTGTACCAGTGTCATAACATCTCACTCAGTCGTTTCATTAATTTAGCTTCTGGTTCCTTTAACGGTCACACCGCATCCCCATACGATCAATTGCCTGACAATACTTCCTGAGGGTAGCTAAGAAAGTAAACTATTTGGGTTACTATTTTTCTGCATAGAAGACATATTTTGCCCGCATGATGACGCTGTGTAGTTAAATGCGAGGGACTCTCTCCACAGGTGCCATCCAGACACACCACAAGCCGACCTGGTGAGATTAAGTGGGATTACCGTTGCCGAGAATCGCCATGCCTCAATAGAAGGGAATTGCTCCTTGGCATACATGAGCAGTTCGCAGCTCACTTGTCAGCAGTGCGATGGCAGTGTTGTCAGGAGGCTACGACCAAGAGGGTACAATATAACCCCTCACAACAGCCTGGCTACTGTGGTGCATATTGGCTTCAGGGAAAACCATTATAATAATGGGTGCAAGAGGCGACTGTGCACAATGGACGTAATGGGTGAACTACACAAGGAATACCTGAACAGCGGCTGTGGATTTTAGGGTAATTACCAGATTAGATTAGATTAGTTGTTAGCTCCATAGATCCACATTATTGAGAGCCACTTGGTTGTGCGACATGTAATTTCATTTTTACAAGTTGATAATACAATAATATTATTAATATATTAAATATTTTTAAAATATGTGTTCCTCAGTAGTGGACTTCTTTTTGAACTGAAGTAAGTGGTTTTAAGAACTTGTGTAGATCGTTTTGTTTCCAAGTATTGTAGGTACGAATGAGTAGTTTGTTAGGAAAAGGGCCATATTATATACGACAAAATTATTAAGGAATGTAAATATGCTAAGAGGCATAGTATACCCAGTTCTTTGAAGAGGCTTCTATACGATGTCTGTGAATGTCCTCCACAAATCGTATTAGACGGTTTTCGCCTCTGATACCAGTTGCTTGACTTGAAGAGTTACCACAAAATATTATACCGTATGACATTACGAAAGGAAGTAAGCAAAGTATGCAAGGTTATTTATTTTTATGTCCCCTACATCTGATACCACTCGTACTTCATATACAGATTTGTTAAGTCATTTCTGAAGTTCTTTTGTGTGCTCTTCCCAACTGAATTTATAATTAACCTGTAATCCCAGGAATTCATCACTGTCAATCTGTTCTATCTGGTTTTCTTCATACTTTATGCATATGCTGGATGAACACCTGTTACCTGTTCTGAACTGCATGTAATGAGTCTTTTTAAAGTTTAATGTCAATGGCTTTAAACTGTTTATGAATGTTCATGAGAATATTATTAGCAGACCTTTCTAGACCTATGCTCGACTGCTATTTATTACAATTCTTCTATCATCTGAAAACAAAACGAACTCTGACTTTGGATGTGTAAGTGATGAGAGGTCATTAATGTACACAAGATAAAGAAATGACCCTAAGATGGATCCTTGTGGGACACTACATGTGCAACAAACTTGGTTCAGAAGGTCTGAGGCATCCATTCCCAAATAGCCCACACTTCTAAAAATTAGAATGTTGGGAGGTCAAACCCAGTTAGGCGACTATTAATCTAGATAAGGTGCAACACGAACAGTCATGAATCAGAGTGCTATGGTAACGAGCTGGAATCGCTTTGAAACTATAGGTGGCGCTTATAACTTGGCCTGTACTTCTCACCCTAGTGTGTGACAGACGACCGTTATCCGTGACTTCTCGCCAGAAGGAATCCAGAGCACGCTGACACCATCACAGTAAATGTCTTTGTGAGGGCCACAGAAGGGTAAGTCCTACAAGAGTGTATAAAACGAATTCCACAATACCTACCTGTTTGCTTCACGGTCGTGGAGACTCTTGGCCCTTAACAATCTAAAATTAATCAGATTATTTTATGGCAAATTGGCGCAACTTTCTATTCACATATAAATATCTGATCCAGATGAACAAAGATATCGTTCAGGGAGAGAAACTGGTAATGCTCTATGTCAGAGGCATATCGTCAATTGAGTGCAGCAAGGTGGTTGATCTCTATTTTCCTGGGTGTTTGTGATGTAGAAGTCTGCGCGTCCTTGCTGCCAATCAGGAATAAGCTCAAGACTCCACACTATAGGAATGACATGAACCAATCAACAGTTGAACCGTTTCGTCAGGGATATCGATATAAACTCGTGATAGCGTAAGATTAATTCTTTATAGTATTACCGGTTTCGAGCTTACTGACATCTTATTCAGATGTGATCCTTGATAATGGTGAAATTGTGTTGCAGACTGACCTGTAGTGCATTTCTAATGCTTGGCCCGCTCCACGAAAGTTCCACCACAATCAAGGGTTGGAAGGTAAGAATGGATCTGTTTACATTACAGAAAAATCAATCTTACGCGATCATGACAGTTTGTACCGACGCTATGTATACGAAGTTGTTTAAATTTATATTAGGAACAATGTTCCAAAAATAACGTTTCACAATATTTACGGGAAGCATTGAAATATCTGGACAACAACCAAAGAGTTCATCGTGCAGAGAACGTCAATGATTTCATCACTCGTACCGGTACTGCACGGCTGGGTGGACCTACGTCTTCTCTTGATATGAATTCAATTTGAACCGCTTGGGTAAACTGAAAAGATATATAAAAACTTGTCCTGCCAAAACACGAAATTTACGGGAGTTAAGCAGGTTGGTAAAGAAGAATTGGATAAATTAAACCAGCAGTCGTGACATGAACTCTATACCAGCTTATTTCAAGAAAAGTTACTTAAGGTGCTGCATCAATTTAAAAAAATTAAAAAGAAATAAATAAAAAATCAAAGAATTCAGTTCTTTTTGTTTTGTTTGTCAGTAGAACGGAAGATGTATTATATTAAAAACATAAATTCTCCATAGAAGAGGATTACCTAGAACTTTGTTAAGAAGGTAAAGCAAAGCGTATTTGGATACGGGTACAAAACAAGGTGGAGGACTCTTCTTGTGTTTTAATTCCTCCATGACAACGGAAGGGTTTTTATACTGCTAAAACATTTATTTCCCGTGCGTGTTGTGCATTCCGAAGTAATGAGCACGCAATCCATACATGCAAATGCATCCGCTTCCGGCAGCGCCCTAATTACCAGAATATGGCTGGTGGTGCGGAATATCGATGCCGACTCAGACATCTTCAGTTGTCATCGTAGCTGATGGCCTCTGCTGTTTTGTTTCCACATTCAATAATTGCAGGTAGGTATAGTGTTTGTTAACCTTGATAGTAGTATTTACTCATTCGGCCGATATGACAGTTCCTAGCTGCCTGAAACTATGTGCTGGACGTAGATTGGAATCAGAGACGTTTGTCGTTTGCGGGCAAGAGCTGAACAGGATCGTTCGCTGGCACCCGTCACAGTTTCCTACAGCCCGTACCTCGCCCTCTACCTTGCAAATTACATAGAACTTCCCCTGCGAACCTTGCACTCCTGGAGGAAACAATATTGTGGGGCCATGAGTTAGTCACGGCTAAGGACGGGCATTCATCCAACCATTACGTAACTTTACTTTAAATGTTTTATCCACGGCAAAATATAGGTTAAAAAGGAAGCATACACCAGTTGCAGGGTTGCAGATTTATTAACAATCGGTTTCAGGCAATTGTTGCCCGTCAATAGTTACATAATACTACACAAATAGAAATGCTGCAGAAAATTCTAAGTAAAGTCACAAAACTAAAGGGGCAAGAGGTAAATTGTATATATATCTTCCATGAAAAGTGGAAAAATGTGAAATATTAATGCGCTTTTCTGTTGTATTATGATAAAGTAAAGAACTACAAAAAAATTAAGTTCATATAAACAAAAAAGTTATAGTTTACATTAATTGCGCCCTATATGTTCACTCAGAGAATTGCGTAATAACACTCAATCAAGTACAGAGATTATGCTAGAACTCGTAAAATAAGTTGTTAATATGAACATCTTTGGATAAACAATGTAGTGAGTGTAAAAGAGAGAATATAAATGAAGTAATAGTATGTGAGGGTCATATGATACAGTAGTCTTAGAAGAAAACGGAATTTCGAGTATGCAAAAACGGCATACTAACTGCCTAACAGAGTCATAAAACTCTGCCTTGCAGAGTCATATACTACAATAGTGACCTACAGTATGGCATAATATAGTTCTAAACAATGTGCAGATGTCTAAACTTTAGTTAAGAGAATTCAGCAGGAAGATACAAGATTTTTAAAAATCGTTTCTATAGACATTCTCTTGGTGATGCGC
The DNA here is from genome assembly GCA_026315105.1 of Locusta migratoria. Taxonomy (NCBI): domain Eukaryota; kingdom Metazoa; phylum Arthropoda; class Insecta; order Orthoptera; family Acrididae; genus Locusta; species Locusta migratoria. Next base: position 153,512,999 of record CM048749.1, read on the forward strand.
CATTAAAGTATGCGATTTTCCAATCACTATTATCGTTTTTTCATTTGCTCCGATGACTCCAGTGTTCATTAAGGCTCTTCTTTTTACTAATTACAATGAGAAATGAGCATCAATGCATAGATGTAAATTACATATAATTAATAATAATGACCTGATATTATGTTTAATATCATAGAAATGAATAAGACTGCAATCTGAATAGAATGGTACAATAATATTTTTAAAATTACGCTGTATGTGTGAATTATTTTCAATAAATGTACCGTCAAATGGGGTGATTAAGAACACTTGGCGATTTCGAACGATATGCTTTGTCTTCTCTTTCCTCCTGCAATGCAACGAATTAGCGCTAATTTCCACCTTCGTGCGCTGCTTATTTTGTACATGAAATTGTAATTCCCGCGGACCGCACTCTCGCGTTTCGATCGATTGTTTACCGACGCAATAATCAGTCGGACGGTCTTATTGTCAAAAGTGTTCGCTTTGTTGTGGGGGCGGAAACTTTCTGTTGTTGCGTCTGGCGGAAAAGTGTAGCGTCCGTGGCCAACGAGATCAGTAGGCTGCGGCACTGTGAGGAGTGCTGTACCAGGCCGGCCGAGGTGGCCGAGGGGACTGAGGCGCTCCAGTCCAGTCACGGTCTGCACGGTCACTACGGTAGGGGGTTCGAATCCCCCCTCGGGCATGGACATTTGTGCTGTCCTAGTTCGTAAGTAGTTCATAAGTAGTCTGTAAGTTTAGGGACTAATAACCCCGCAGTTAAGTCCCTTAAGCTTAACAAACATTTGAACATTTTTTGCTGTACCAGTTTGTCGCGAGTTTTGTGTAAAGTTTAAAAGTAACGGAGGTTTCTTCGAAATTGTGTACTTTGTGGGGTCATTTTGGACAATGCTTAGAAAATATAAAAGTAAGAAAGGTGTTTAAGATCGGTGTAATTATGCCCTGGAAATTTTAAGGAAACCAGTTCGAGATATTCATTGTGGCAAATTAACGTATTGAAAAGCCGTTAATAATCAAAATTCGTTATCTCAGTCCGTATACCTTATTTTAACGATGGACATCCTTAAAATACGTTAAAAGTTACTAAAATCAAATAGAAGAAAAATGGAATAAAAAAAGTCAATTTGTGTCCTAAATCACCTCATACACTTCGAAACACCGGACAGAGATTCAAAGTACACACGTGTGCAAAAGCACCGCAGTCCATGGGGTAATTTCGGACACTTTAATTGTCTGTCTGAGGCATAAGTAGATGCACATGGACGTTCTGTTTCTAGGATAATTTATTGGTTATACATATACTCCTCCACTTTCGTAAAAAAAAGAAAAAACAAACAAACAATGAAATCAGACAAAACCTACGAAAGTTATAGAGAAAATAATCTTAAAACTGTCCGCAATCACCCCGTTTGAGGATATGCTTATGTGCTTGGGATGAGGTCCAAAATAAGAACGCTCTGAAGTGCGTCGCGTATTGGTCTTCCCATCATACCGAAAAGCTCCATCACTTCTCCGTGCGTCTAAAAACATGCGCAAGGCAGATGTCGCGTTAGAAGATGTTCTGAATACAGCTTACAGGCCTCACCTGCAATACAGGTACGTTTCCCCCGTAAATCTGTATCATATCTGTGCAGCTCGTCTGTAGGTCATTGCATTTGTTGCCTGTCTCACAGCAGGAACTGGTAGCAGTTGTGGGTGCATTTCCCTTGTGGTCAACGGTAAAAAGGGAAGCGACCTTGCACTGACGTATACGGCAAACATTACAAATGACAGCTTGCACAGTGCACCTGGTATATTTGGCGTGAATAATAGAATTTAAAGTGATATGATACGGTAGAAGAAAGCACACTAATGCACTGAAATATGCTATTTAGATTGTCTGTCTGTAATCTCGTCGACGTCTTGAAGTGTTGTTTCCAGAGTGGATCGGCATCCATTGGTTTCGAGCTGAGTGGAGGGTCCTAACTAAAGGTATCATCGATTCTGTGACAGTTATGGCTGCAGACTTATGGACCTGCGTTATCGTTTGGAAAATTGCAGGGTTCCTCTTGACAGATCAAGGGTGCACTGCACGAAGGAAGCAGCTACTCGTGTAGTAGAGCACTAGTGGAATGCACATGGTCTTTTTATTTTTAGTCTAGGCGACAGTTCAGATGAGCTCTCAATATGGAGACGGTTAAATAAGACCGCAGTCAGATGGACTCATAGCAGTAAATTTTCAAAGCGTCAGAAACAATGTTTCAGAATTTAGAGTACTACAGGAAATTTGTTGCTCTCAAATAATCCTCGGGATTGAGAGTTGACTGAGTTCCGAGGTACGAACCTCCGAGATATTTAGTGAAGAATGAAATGTATTTTGGAAAGATACTTCAAGTATAATTGTAGGGGCATTTAAACAAAATTGTTGTTTCTACTGAGGTCGAAATAGAGTGACTGTGAGGTTATCTGAACGCGTATCACAGGTGAAGGCAAAATCGTGTTAATAGTTTGGTGTTTTTACAGGCATCAGGGTCCACCACCACAGTGCTAGATTCACTGATAGGGGTTTAAGCTCAGTAGCGGGAAGGTACTCGGACCATGCAATATTAGTTGACGCCGACTTTAATCTGCCGAGTATAGACTGAGACGTGTGTAGTTTTACTATAGGAAGTACAAACGTCTTGCGAACTAGTACTGAAAACATTTTTCGAGCACTGCTTTTGAGCAGCTAAATCGTCAGCCCACTCACAATGGCAATACCTTAGACATTACAGCTACAAAGAGGCAGTTCTTATAAATTACGTTACTTTAGAGATTGGTGATAGCGATGTCGTCATAGCGACAATGCCTACGGATAGTGTTTGTGCTAGAAAGAACGACTAAGCAAATGTTAGCGTCCCATTGAAGGAATGACATCGTTTAGGTCAAGTACGGTGGATGTACAGCAATTAAGGTCACAAATTAAATGCACAGTAAATTAACCGTATGAAAAATGTGTGTGGTCAAGGTGGAATAAGGATGGGAAAAACCCACCGTGATTCAATAATAATATTGGAAACATGCTTAGAAAGCAAAGGCAGTTACACTCTCGGATCAAAAAAGGCCAAGAAAATAAAATCAAGTAAAAGTTGGTAGAGATTCGCTAATCTGTAAAAACGATCGATGCGCGAAGCATACAATAACAACCACCGTCATACCTTAGCAAAATATCTTCCCCAGACTCGACAAGTTCTAGTCCTATGTAACACGGTAAACGGATCAAGGCATCGATCTAGTAACTTTTTTATCCTTCTGGGGTGGTGATACACGACACAAAACGAAGTTTTAAATTTAACGTTTAAAAATCATTACTTAGGAGGACGAGGCAAACATCCTTTCATTTGATAATCGAACTGACTTCCAAGGGTAGAAAACGAACAATTTGCCTGGTCCAGATGGGGTACCAATACGGTTAGTTGCTGATTGTCTGTTGCCTTCCAACCAAACATACGATTTTGCCTACCAATCACTTACAGGGTAGGAAACGTAAGAGCCTGCTGACACGCTACTGCCAGCCAATCACCATCTTTGATGTATGACGTCGGTATTAGGTAACCGAAAAATTCGCAGTATATAAGGGTGTACATTGAGCAGCATCGAACAGTTAACCGACCTGAAGAGGACCAGTACACCGTGATTGAAACGTTGGGAATTAATTTGCTGAGTGTTTAAATATGACGCGACCAAATACCCAGAATTGCTTTATTCAAAATCTAATAACTGCTGTTTGTTTTTTATACAAGTTGAATATAGCTCTTGCTTTTCACGAGCTGAAATGGGTTTTACTGATCTCCTTTTTTCCAAAGCAGACGTGCTTCTGGTCGATGAACAGCTGAAGCAACTGGATGTGACTGGTGCTCACAAATCTCCGAAGCAGACTCAAAATTTCATCCTCCAGGCGCTTTCTACGTCTCTTTGTCTCTGTCCAAGAGTGCTAATCCTGGAAAGTTCATCGGAGTACGTATGTGAAGTCAGTGAGATAGTTGACGAGCTACTTGCAGAAGTAAAACTAGGAGGACAGAGCGTGGGAAAAGTTGTGGTGTCGCACAAGTCTAAAATTCGCGCCACCTACTTTCGCCGCCCGCCGCCATGCACGCACGGCGCGGCGTTCTTACGATGTCAGCCACGAGCGCCCTCTGCTACAACTCCGCTCGTGGCCACCACTGAATGACATCGTTCATTTGGGACTGAGATAGGAACCAGCTAACACTTCGGAATCAGATAGGTACCACTGAAGACTTGGCTATCGGATAGGCACTAGGCAGGCCTCTAGCTCAACTATATATCAGCATTCTGCAGTACTATGTAAAATTTAAGTATTACTAAGTCTCTGTGAAATATATATCTCGTTCTAATTTACTCTAGTGTTTCTAGTTTCTGTTGTCCCACTGGCTGCTCACCTTCGTACCTGCACAAGCGTGCCTCCTTTATTCCTGTGTCGGTACTTTTCTACTCGGCCACTGACACCTACGATAGAAACGAGACACAAAAGCGGTGACGAGACTGGGACACAAAAAAAGTCTTGCTACTTCTGTCGATAGCGCAGAGTTTAGTTACCGTTTCGTCAAGGAATGAACACTTACGGTTTACGGCTGGCGGCTGTTCTTCTGCTGACATTAAGAGAAAGGGCTGAAGAAGCCGCTATGACTTTACTCTCAGGCATTGCCATATTGTCAGTAACATTGTATTGCCAGGATGGCCTTTTCACAAGGAATCCGATAAACATTTGAGTTATGTGGTATCTTATTCTTGGCTCGGGTATGGGGCATAAATTTAACATCATGCACACAAAATACATTTATTAATCGAATAAATAAGACATTATTCTTACTACAAAGAAAGTGACTGGGCGGCGGCGAGGCGTTGCTGCAAAGTGCTCTCCGCTGCATTGGCCGTGCTACTCCAGTTATGCTGATGGCGTGTCTGCCTCTCTCTTGCCAGTTGAACATCGTTGAGCGTCGAAGCTAGTGCTCTTTCAAACATGCGTTCAAAGGCTGTAAAATCTGCGGTAGTGCCTCGTGGCGTTGCCACTTTACTTTCTTCTTCATCCGAAAGTGTTGTGTTGTACTTCGGCCAGAGGTAGCAGCGAAGCGTGGAGGCGGCGCTCATTGTCCTGTGGTCGAACCGACGGTCTTCAGGCTCAAAGTCTTCGAATGGCAGAACCTTTCAGGGAGATCACAGTTGACTTTCGCGACCAGACCGCATCCTATCATTCTGGTCAGTCATACTAAGTAAGTACCTCTGTTATACTTGAAACGCTGTCACATTTTACAGATTCTAGAAAGATCTAGCCTTACGTTGCTCTGGAGGCCAATGCACAAGATCATATGTTTCTGGTTATGTTGCAGGGCAAGGGACTGTAGTCTGATTGTGGTTTCACGTGAGGTGGTCTGGCAATGGCCTGATCGCTGAATAATGGGCTTCAGTATGTGGAAAGAGTGATGGACTCCTTGTGTTCCGGCACATGAATACTCTATGGGCCAATGGCCTAATGAATCTGCTGATTTTGCCGGTCGATGTACTGTCGGTATGTGGCCGAGGGTTGCTGTTGTACTCGCCTGTGTGTGAAAATTCTAAATTGAACTAAGTATTCATTTTTACTTGTTATTCGCTATTCATTTATTACTCAATTTTATTTCACTAACTTATTTATACATTTTGCTGCACTCAGCAGTAGTGCTCTTGCCAACAAAAAGTAAAGGTTTTAGCCTCGGTACAGTACATTACCCCTGGAGACATGTTGTTATATTACTCGTTATACCGTAAACAAAGTGTGTAAGAGTCAATAATATAAGTGGATTAACGGACAATCTTTACAAATCCCCATGACCCCTGGCGTCAATTGTGAGCATCAATGTCGCTGATACGTTTCCCGTGTTGATTCTTAATTTACAGTGACGGTTAAAGGGAAGGAGAAATTTGGCGTGTGCCCTGGAGGGACGTCGAGGGAGAGAGAGGGGGGTGGTGAAGGGAGGAAGAAAGAGAGAGAGAGAGAAGGAGAGGGAGAGGCCGAGTAAAAATGAGAGAAAGAGAAGAAAAGTGAGAGGGAGGGAGCGAGGCGAGCGAGAATGAAGGAAAAAGGGAGACTGATGCAGAGAGAAAGAGAGAGAGAGAGAGCAAGAGTGACAGCTTGCTTCAGTAATCATTATAATGGAAGAGATGGTAGTAGTAAGAATTAATGCAGGTAAACAGCAAACGTTGTATGACAGCAATAAGACTGAAATCACTTCACTAAAGGTACAGATTCATAAAGTGATTAAATCAGAGTAATACTGATCCTCTGTTGTTATGTAGGGAACGCTAGTTTGTAATTTTGCTAAATATTACTTGGCCACTAAGTTAACCTTTGCTTCTTATATTATGAATCAGAAAAATGGTTAGGCGATCATACGAATAATATTTTACAAAAATTCGAAGTGTTTCCACATTAATTTTATTCTCATGTTCTATCAAGAAAAGTAGAAAAGTCAGTTAAACAGTTCATTTACATCTATTAAGAACTTCTGTTCTTGGCAGTGTCTTGTATTTGACATATTTATATATAAATAATGGTAACATACTTTATCTAAATATTAATAACAACTTTTATGTCATTGCTTTCTTTCAATTTATGTTTTCATTTCTTGTCGTCAACCACATTGAATTCCCTACTGTTTTGCAAAACAAGTAAACCGTTTTATTCTTCTTCATATTATTATTTAATGCAAAATATTTTGTTTCCTTAATGCAATTCATTGAATGATTTCGAGTGTTTGAACATAATATTCGCAACTAAGAGCACTGACTATGAGTGTAATCTGCATGGTTTGATGGTTTTTTCAAGTGGTGGTTTACGGCCGCAATGTATTTAGGAAAAAAATCAATACTGTGTCGACAGTGCACAGTAGTTTACATAAGGATGTCTTCTCTAATTTAAAGAAGCAGATTAAGTTACATATTTTTCTATAACATAATGGCTGCAATCAGGGATGTCATCAGTCTCTCGGCAGTTGTTAATTTTGTCATCACCCGGTGCGAGGACGTTTCATAGCCATGTGCGAAGACTACAGCATCTCTCTACTATAACAAGTTAATAAATCAATGAGGGAGTACAAACAAGTTCAATTATGCGTAATAGGATTGAAAGGATCAGATGCACTTCTCAATAATCAGCACGTGTAATTTTCTTTTAAATTGTGTAGGTAGGAAAGCAAAATAATTTTTATTGTGGAACTTTTTAAATCAACAATCGCTGTCAGGGAGACAGGTATTTTATATTTATCACATGAGTGGTAATGTGTCAGAAGCTGATACAAACACCACGTGGATTATTCTCTCTGGGTCTCTGCTGTTTTAAGCCAGCGTTGTAGCTTCAAGCTTCTGGTTAAACGGCGTGTGGCAATATTTCTATACTGAAAGGTTATTGGAATATTATTACAATGCGATAAACAGCTGTGTTAATACATCTGTTTTGTTCCGCTAATTCGGATTTCGAAACAAAATGTATTTACGCAAACGACAAATTCAAAACCTATTAATGTTAATCGGATTCCACAGGCGAGAATTTTTGCCGATTGTAGCGCGATATTACTTGAGTAGCAGTATGTAAATTAATGCACCAATGCCTCGCAATTATTGTGAACCAATAATTGGAACTGCCTTTAATTTTCTGGAGACAAAATGAAAAAATCGGATACCATGAAATATCGCCGAATTAACTGTTCATGAGAGAGTATGATGTTCCATTGTAAGGCGGATCAATTGATGGTTATATTATTTAGATAAGTAGCAATTCGCAAATAAAGTCTCTAGAAGAGACCATAAACAGCTTGAGTGATGTACTGTACATCTCTCGTCACCACAAATGCATGCTGTAAGCGTAACTTGATTTGGATAGTTCCGTCAAGGTTCTGCATTTTGAGTGGCTAATTGGACAGTAGCTGTGAGCATTAATGTTTTCGAAATGTTATTGATTATTCATGACGACTTCCATTCTCGATTATGGATATAGGGTGACCCACATGAGGGAAACCGTTTCATTCCTGCAGTCACAATGAGATCCAATAATGAAATGCTTTATCTCATTATAGTATGTTGCTATGTCGATACCAGCGTAACTTAATTTATTGTAGTCTTAAAGGCCCAATAGACTTTTACTGTTCTCGTGCTAGTGCCTAAGCCCATGGTAAAGAGCAGCAAAAGTTTCACAGGTGGCCCGCAATGTAGACAGAAACTCTCTTTCAACGATCTCCCGCAATTCACATGCTTCGATTACACAGTTGGCACGTGGATATAACCACCTGACACTGATAGCCGTAGCGGTCTCCGAAAGCTAAGTTCTAATAAGTGTTTGTGTATTGTAGTTAAATTATTAAAGTTTTAGATTTCAGGAGGTGTTATCGCGCTAGTTGTTTATTAACTTTAGTACTTTTCAACAGGTGACTTGCTGTTTTTAACGTAGTTAAGGTTGGGAAACTTTAAGTTACGGTATTTGATAACTCTTGTACTCTCACAGTGTTTAGTTGTTTTATTAGTGACGCTTGAATTTGAACTTGTTTATACAAGCAACAGTGTAAAGTTTCTGTGGTAGTGTTATTTGCTCTTTTCTGATACTATTAGTTGTTGTTACTTGATTTGTAGAGACTGAGGTTTGTTGATTGCTGTAGTTAAGAGGTACTTCCTACTTATTTTGTAGAAACTTAACTTCATAACGTAGACGTCTAGTTTTTCTTAACAAATTATTGTAAAATTTTACCATGAGTGAAAAGTGTGGGCTCTGTCGTAGGTTCGTGCGTAGTGGGCTGCAGTGTGGGATTTGTAGTAAGTATTTTCATGGGGGGGAGTGCAGTGGGGAAGACAGTGGGCATTGTGGTGAGGTTCTCTCCTGGAACTGTAGGATTTGCAGCAGGAATAAGTTGATAGAGGAGCAGGAGCGTTTGATCTGCGCCCTTCAGGTGCAGTTGAAAAACGCTGAAGAGGAACTAGGTAGGTTGAGGAGGGGAAGGGGGGCTGGGGAATGGGAACTGGCAGTTGGCAAGAAGGTAGCTAGGAGAAGGTATTCAGATAGCTTTACATTGCAAGTTGCAAATAGGTTTGACCAACTGTCAGAGTTGAGTGGAGATGAACCTCCTGTAGCTGTAGGTGCAGGAAGTACGCAGCAGACCTCAGCTTTTGGTAAGCCGAAATCTGTAGAGAGGTCTCTTAGGAAGAAGAAGGTTCTGCTGCTAGGTAGTTCGCATGGCAGAGGTGTTGGCCAACAGTTGCAGGAAGTACTTGGGGTGAGTACCAGGTCACCAGCATAGTGAAGCCTAGTGCAGGGTTAGATCAGGTCACTTGTAACAAAGGGGACTTATGTAGGAATTTTTCAAAAGAGGATCAGGTAGTTATAGTGGGTGGGGCCGGGAACAGTCTTGATAGGGACGGGGAATATGATATAGGTGGTGATCTGGAAAGGATAGCAAATGAAACTGGTGGCACGAATGTGCATTTCGTGCAGCTGTTTCAGCGTCATGATAGGCCTTGTCTTAATACGGCTGTCAGCCGTCTTAACATGGGGCTTGAAAAGGCGCTGATGACGGAGGGCATGGATCACATTGCAGTGGTGCCAGTTGAAACTATCCAAAGGTCGGATTTTACTAGGCACGGTCTGGCACCTCAATAGGTATGGGAAGGGGAGGTTGGCAAAGCTCATAGGTGACAGTGTAGTAGGGGGTGGGGGTTTCACTCATGGAAAAATTCCTGTAGTAGTTGGTGTTAGGGCTGCACCTTTTTTAGACTGAAGACAGCTGATAGATATTCCTGCTTAAAGGAAGTCCCTCTAAGAAATGAACCACCTTTGATAAAGTCTAAGAATATAAGTAATAAGGGAATTACTGTTTTTCATCAAAATATACAGGGTATCAGAGATAAAGTTAATGAAATGCTTATTGATACTGATTCTGACATTATTGGTATTTCAGAGCACTTTTTAAGTGGTGTGACAATTCAGAGACTTCCTTTGCCAGGATACAGGTTAGCTGCCTTTTACTCTAGGAGTTCCTTGCAGTGTGGGGGAGTGGCCATGTATGTAAAAAACGATTTTTCATCGGAGTCAATCGATTTTTCTAAACACTGCACAGAACAGATATTTGAATGTTGTGCAGGAATTGTTAATGTTAATGGAACTAAACTAGTAATAGTTGTTATTTATAGATCCCCTGACTCAGATTTTAAAATGTTTCTGCCCAAGCTGGAATTGGTTCTGGGTTCACTGTATAGGAAGTATAAAAATTTAATTGTGTGTGGAGATTTCAACATTGATTGTGTAGGTGATAGCTCAAGGAAACGTCAGCTGTTAGATCTATTTAATTCCTATAACATGATGCAAACAGTATTTTTTCCAACGAGAGTGCAAGGAAATAGCAGTTCTACCATTGACAATATTTTTGTTCATTCTTCATTATTAGAGGGGCACTCTGTCAGCAGAATAGTAAATGGCCTATCAGACCACGATGCCCAACTTTTAATTCTAAAAAGTATTTGTTCTCAAACAAATGTTAAACATAAATATCAACTACTCAGAAAAGTTAATCCAGTTGCAATTGAGACCTTTTTAAGCCTAATTAAGGAACAAGAATGGCAGGATGTTTATAGCGCTGATAATGCAGATGATAAATATAATGCTTTTCTGAACACATTTATTATGCTATTTGAAAGTTGCTTTCCACTAGAACGCTCAAAACAGGGTACTTTCAGTAACAGACAGCCAGGGTGGATGACAAAGGGGATAAGAGTATCATGTAGAAGTAAGCGGGAGTTGTATCAAATGTTAGAAGCAGTCAGAATGAAGATGCAGTAGCTCATTACAAACAGTACTGTAAGGTTCTGAAAAATGTCATTAAGAATGCAAAAAGTATGTGGTACGCAAAAAGAATAGCAAACTCTCGGGATAAAATTAAAACTATCTGGTCAGTCGTGAAGGAAGTGTCTGGTCAGGAGCAGCAGGTAGAAGATATAACGTCAGTGCGTAGTAGGAATGTTTCTGTTACTGACAAGTTAGATATATGTGCAATATTCAATAATCACTTTCTGAATATAGTAGAGGAACTAAACAAAACTCTAGTTTCTACAGGTAATCATATAACGTTTTTAGAAAATGCGTTTCCGAGGCTGTTGCCTGAAATGATCCTTCATGATACTTCCATAGGTGAGATTGAGTCAATAATTAAATCACTAAAGACTAAGGACTCTTGTGGATATGATGGGGTATCTAGCAGAATTCTAAAGTACTGTTCTCCATATGTTAGCCCAGTACTAAGCCATATTTGTAATTTTTCCTTTCAGAATGGTCACTTTCCTAACAGATTAAAGTACTCAGTAGTGAAACCGCTTTATAAAAAAGGAGAAAGGGATAATGTAGCCAACTATAGACCTATTTCTATGCCATCGGTTTTTTCCAAAGTTATTGAAAAGGCTGTATATTCAAGATTAATTGATCATTTCAGTTCTCATAATTTCCTGTCAAACGTACAGTTTGGTTTTAGAAGTGGTTTAACGACCGAAAAAGCTATATTTTCGTTTCTCTGTGAGGCACTTGATGGGTTAAATAAGAGGCTACGGACATTAGGCGTCTTCTTTGATTTAACAAAAGCGTTTGATTGTGTTGATCACAAAATATTGTTGCAGAAGTTGGAACATTATGGAATACGGGGAGTAGCCCACAACTGGTTCACCTCTTACTTTAATAATAGACAACAGAAGGTAATTCTCCGCAATGTAGAAAATGGCTATGACGTGCAATCCCAATGGGGCACAATTAAGTATGGGGTGCCCCAGGGGTCTGTTTTGGGACCATTGCTGTTTCTTATTTATATAAATGATATGCCTTCGAGTATAACAGGTGATTGTAAAATATTTTTGTTTGCTGATGATACCAGCTTGGTAGTGAAGGATGTTGCTCGTAATATTGACACAGTATCAAATAATGCAGTTCAAGAGATAAGTTCATGGCTAATAGAAAACAAGTTGATGTTAAATCACAGTAAAACTCAGTTTTTACAATTTCTAACACACAATTTGACGAAAGCTGACATTCTGATTACACATAAAGGGCATGTGATAAGTGAGACTGAACAGTTCAAATTTCTAGGTGTTCATATAGACAGTAAGCTGTCATGGAAAGCCCATGTTCAGGATCTTGTTCCAAAACTAAATTCTGCTATATTTACCATTAGAACAATATCTGAGATAAGTGATTTTTCAACACGAAAAGTAGTCTATTTCGCTTACTTTCACTCACTTATGACGTACGGCATTGTTTTTTGGGGTAACTCGCCTGATGCAAAAAGGATATTTCTGGCTCAAAAACGGGCGGTTCGAGCAATATCTGGTGTAAGTTCGCGAACGTCATGTCGACCCCTTTTCAGTAGTCTGGGAATTTTGACTCTGGCGTCACAATACGTTTTTTCTTTAATGTCGTTTGTTGTTAATAATATCAGCTTATTCCCACGAGTTAGTAGCTTTCACTCGGTGAATACTAGACAGATGTCTAATCTACATTTGCACCGCACCACCTTAACACTTGTGCAGAAAGGGGTGCAGTATTCTGCGGCATCCATTTTCAATAAGCTGCCACAAGAACTTAAGAATCTTAGCACTAATCCACATGCTTTCAAATCTAAATTGAAGAGTTACCTCGTGGCTCACTCCTTTTATTCTGTCGAGGAACTCCTAGAAAAGTTAAACAATTAAGCTAATTTATTTTTTCTTTATTGATTCTTTTCACTTTTTCTATTACCATTATTGTGTAACAGTTAATGTATTGACTTGTTCCATGACCATGGAGTCTTACTCCTGAAGTGGGTCCTATGGAACAGAATAAATAAATAAATAAATAAATAGCAAAATGGTGCTTGCCTCAAAGTACACGATTCGTTTTACACTCAAGAAAGCTATGAATTCTTTCTCCTATCTTACAATGCTGGCTAACAAATGAGAGACGTTTGTCGGTCCTTTTCGTGGGAGACTAACATGGACAGTACTTGAGGTTCTTAGGTTCCTGTATAACTTACTGATGCTCCTTATTTTACTAACAATAAATCGGAGATATGCTGTGCATAAGAACATAGGTCCAGGCATTAGTTTTATACATCGAAAGAATTTCGTTTCTCCCAAAAACTGAGATATACATTTGAGTTAAGTGAATCATAAAATAGAGTGTTGCTAGCCAGATGTCCCGTTTACCGCTCACAGAGGCATAGATTACCACAATGCGATAGCCAGAGTCAGGGTGCCTTATTGTCACGTTGATAAGCAGCGTGGTAGCACGAAGGCGACCACTCCAAGATCAGTATGTTTCCTAGAGTGAGAATGACCATACGTGTTAAAGATGCCTCTTTCAGGATGGGGATGAGCATGGTAGGGACGTGCTGCTCGTACGGTACTTTTTCATGGCGTTCTATAAACAGATTCATGCTTTGGACCCTGAAATGTATTCCTTAAAAATTATGAAGCCTGTCGATAAATGAGATGTGTTTTACAGACCGAAGATCAAAAAGTGCACATTCTTCTTAATGTAGTACTTCTTAACGTGTCCATTTTTATCTCCTTTTGTCTATAAATTCATTTACTTATTATTGAATCCTTATCCGATGGAGGGGCTGCCAGCCAACAGACGTCTCCAACACATTATAAGATGGAACACAGAAAATACATTAAACATTAATTTAGGGAGGCTAATGTTTTGATACAATACTGGCCATTAAAATAGCTACACCATAGAGAAATACAGATTAAACGGGTATTCATTGGACAAATATATTATACTAGAACTGACATGTGATTACATTTGCACGCAATTTGGGTGCATAGATCCTGAGAAATCAGTACCCAGAACAACCACAACTGGCCGTAATAACGGCCTTACTACGCATGGGCATTGAGTCAAACAGAGCTTGGATGGCGAGTACAGGTAGACATGCCCACGCCCATGCAGCTTCAAAACCATACCACAGTTCATCAGGACTAGTGACTGGCGTATTGTGATGAGGCAGTTCCTCGAAAACCATTGACCAGACGTATTCAGTTGGTGAGAGACCTGGAGAATGTGCTGGCCAGGGCAGCAGTCGAACATTTTCCGTATTCAGAAAGGCCCGCACAGGACCTGCAACATGCGGTCGTGCATTATCCTGCTGAAATGCAGGGATTTGCAGGGATCGAATGGAGGGGGGGAGGGGGGGAGGGCTAAGGGTCGTAGCACATCTGAAATGTAACGGCCACTGTGCAAAGTGCCGTCGATGCGAACAAGAGGTGACCGAGACGTGTAATCAAAGGCACCCCATACCATCACGCCGGGTGATACGACAGTATGGCGATGACGAACACACGCTTCGAATGTGAGTTCATCGCGATGTCGGCGAAAACGGAATCGGCCATCATGATGCTGTAAATAGAACCTGGACGTCTTGCCATTCGTGCACCCATGTTCGTCGTTGCGTACACCATTGCAGGCGCTCCTGTCTGTGATGCAGCGTCAAAGTAACCGCAGCCATGGTCTCCGAGCTGATAGTCCATGCTGTGGCAAACGTCGTCAAACCGTTCGTGCAGATGGTTGTTGTTTTTAAATCGAGTTTGCCGTAAGCTGTTTAAGTACCTTAAGGTAGGAGCCAGGGATGAAACTAAGTCATCTGTGCATTCATTGATGTTGTAGGATTGGCAGAATTGTCAGTGGCATAGAAACCTAACTGGCCAGCTTTGCTCAGTTTGTCAGATAAGGGGTGGTTGTGATGGAAGATACCATTGAGTGGATGGAATGTTTTGTAGTACTTTTGAAGAGTGAATTGGCACTGTAGCGTTGAGACTGGTGCAGGTCTGGCGCCAGTCATCGCCTTTTCTAGCACACAGTATTTTTAACTAATTTACATTTACTTTCGTATATTTTAATAATAGCCAACCTGTAAATGTATATAACTACTATGTTTTAATGAAATGTAATGATAACTATTGTTGCATGGGTCCTTTTTTTGCCAGGAACTGTTTGATGATATTGGTTCGGTTGCGGATCCGTCACTGCCGGTTCAGCCACCGCCACTTGTTGACAGGTGACCCCGCACCTTTGTGTTCCTGCGGTCACCGCTGACCGTGCGCCACGTTTTAATGTCCTGTGATAATTTTAATCATGTCCGCGTTGCCCTTAATCTGCCGAACACTTTAGAGGAAAATTTAGCCGACGAGACACGAACAGCTGCTCGGGTCTTGCGTTTTATACAGATGACTCCTTTATCAAAGAACATTTAATTCCTCCTGTTGATGTTTTTTACCGTATGTTTTTAGCGATATCCTGGTATCGTCCTCATTGGCAGTTTTCTTAACTCTGGTTTTTGCTACATTCACGTTTAAGGTCGGGCGCTAATGACCTACGCAGTTGTGCGCCCCAAGAATAAAAAATAAATAAAAAGTAATTAAAAAAAACTTCGTGCAAAGTTTCTAGAAAGTGTATCGCAGATCTCAGAGTTGGGAGGTAAGTAAGGTAACTGTAGTTCACAACTCACCTACGTTAATGCTACAAAACTAACTGAAATTCATTGTCAGAGGTTATACTTATTGACAGAGTATAGTTACTCATCTTTGGTATAACTTAAGATAAAGAAGAAAGTTCATATAAGCGTAGATCCGCAAATGTTTAGTTACGGAGTTACGGGAAATAAAGTGTTATGCATGAAATTAGCGACTTAGCTGATATGAAACCATCGCAAAACAGTATGAGGTTAAAGTAAAGAACGATTTCCATTTATTTTGTGGTTATGGACGTGATGAATCTAATATAGAATATCAGAGACATGTATTTGTAATAGTTTCCCACAAATTACGGAGAAGCAATGAAATAATTTGCGATGTATTAACTACCTGGGACAATTTTTCTTTTCTTTTTTCTTTTTTTTTTTTTTTTTCTTTAATTCAAGGCAACTACACAAAGATTTCAGCAGGGGTGGCAGTGAAAATAATTTTGGAGAATGATAGTAATAAAGTTAACAGAAACTGTTTGAGTATATCGGATATTCTGCCTTCATCTAAAATAAATAAATTTACTTGAATAATCTATGGGATTTATTTGTATAATCTCTGAAATTTCTGGAAAACTACTGCAGATACACGTCTGGAAAGCTAGAAATCCACGCAACCAGTTTCGATCCCTCTTTAATGGATATAATATTCCGATATAGGGACCTGAAGGTGACATAATGGAATGCCGGAACTGGTAGTGAAGGAATAAATGTTTCTGTTAAACATACGGCTAATGGAATTCTACTTCCTACGTACTGAGATCGGACACTGACCGACCAATTGAAAGCAATATTGGCCACTTCGCTACTTGGCCGGCTAGTTCCAGCTCTGACCAATTTCGGACTTTGTCTGCAACATATACACTGGTCAAAACAATTAGTGGATCACGTGAGATATCTAGGTTCTGAAGTATTCTCATTTTCTGTTCAGGTGGACAATAGTGTTCCCTCATCTGGAGAGAACGAGAAACTCGGAACAATCGTGATTATGTGCAGGAAACGTCACCAGATCATGGTGGTGGAAGAATGGTGTGAGCAGAAGTCGGTACTGGCGGATGTACGGAATGGGAGTTTGACTTCTCAGAGGTAAAGAAACGAAATTCTTCGACATTTTTGGTGTTGGAGATAGTTTTCTCCTGTTACATGATAATACTCGTCTCCAAAGAACTGCACTGGTGGACAATATGCTTGAAGCTGAGGAAATTAAACAAATCGAGTAGCCACCTTGTTCACCGGACGTACCGCGATTAAGTACTTTTGCGATGCACTAGGCAGAAGCATTGCAGTTAAACCAGCACCTGCCGCAACGGTTTCAGTACGGGATATTGCAGTCATGGAAAAATTGGCCAAATGTCCTTCAAGAACTGAATGATTATCTCATACTGTTCATGCCAAGTAGGTGTGCAAGTGTAGTGGCCGTCCGAGGCGATCGCACACCATATTAGTGGCTATAGATAATGACGCTTTCACTATTACGGTAGCCCCATAGTGACTCGCTCAAAGTAAACGTCAAGTAAACCTCAAGTAAAAAATTGAGACAGCAAAATATCGTACTTTATCACACACGAATTACAATTGTAACCAATATGTGAATGAAATGGGTTTCCATGCGTGTACTGTACATGATATCGCAACTGTTCCCCTTATAGTTCTGAGCAGTACACACACACACACACACACACACACACACACACACACACTCCTAGGCTCTTAGGGATATCGGTTTGAAGATTTGAAGAATACCGCGAGTTTGAGTAGTATTGGGCGACGAAAATTAGAGAATTTGTATCTGGCGAGAGGCGAGCTAGGTAAGGCCGAGTATTTGTCATGTTCGCTGTGTCTCGAGTGGATTAGGAGTCAGAGCAATTGTTTAGGGAGCAGGACATCCGAGTTCCAATCCCGGCTGGTGTAAACAACTTTCAACTTTACACATTCGCAATTAATGTCGTATGATATGCTAGCGTTCTGAATTATACACTTATTTCGCAAAACAGCAGCGAAGGAAGCTACTTCTCATTTTATTTATATTACCGGTCTCGACAGATTACACTACCGTCATCGGTTCTGTAAATCCTACTTCATTTGCTATAATCTCTCTACAACATCCAAATATTCGTAATTTACATTCCAATCCTGTTCCATCTGTCGTAATATACTATCCTCAACACTCAGGAGGCTTAATAAAAATGATACTTTCGCCAACTGGCATGGCACAGAGAAAAAAAGGTTCCTACATCTTACACCAATAATGATGAAGCATCCGGCAAGCCATAACAATTTCTCATATATGATATCACGTGACTAATGGCTCATCACTATTGCAGCAAGATACTCAAAACATTTTATGTTGTTCAGTTTTCATAAATTTTTTTGTTATTAGGGATCCTATTTACTGTGAGTGTTATGAGTCACGTGAGTTTATTAGGATTGGAAAGTGCGTTATTGTAGCGTGGTGCCCTGATTACTGTTGGACACTCAGTGGAAGATTTTGCGTGTGTATTGATGGATCTGATAATGGCATTATAACCTGTCGAAATAGATAATCTTAACAAAGTAAAACATTACAAACATAGAAAAAGAGCAATCTTGGATATTGTTTTTGTGTAATGATAACAACAGCAGGTAATCTCCAATGGCTGAAGTAGATTTCACACTTTCAAACGTCATCATATTTCATGAATTTATCGCCTTTATAGGTTAATCGTTATATGTAAAAGGAATGTGTTGGACGTATGCTTTTGTTTAGTGGTCCTGCGGTCCAAACCTTATTTACTGGGTAACGTTCTCGAAAGAAGATAAATATTGCTGTTACACTGCCTTCAGTGTTCACACGAAACGGAAAATTTCATGTCGCGCAGTTGTCAGTGTCCTAGACACAACTTTGAACTCTATAAATGTGATGGACGCACCAAAAAAGGGAACTGCATTTTTCTTACAATGTGTGGAGGAAGCTAATTGAAATATGTGTGTTAAAGTTTCCCATTATTGTGTCGGAAGCGTCAAGTTTTGGGCGCACAGACCAAAAACCTATGCAAGGAGGCATAAAGTCGATGGCATCCGGTGCTGATGGAGGAAACTTCGTTAAAATGTAAATCTTGTTATGTATATTTATGAATCGACTGATTACTGCAGAACTTGAGCGTCAACTGGAATTTGCACGGATGAAGTCCACAACCTGTCGGTAACTCATAGATCTTCTGCGTCAGATTGAAATGAGGCTGCCGAGTCTCAAGAGAAACTTCCGTGTTGCATATTGTAATACCGCCATCCCGGGTCATTCTCACTGCACCCACCCATCTTGTTAGGATGTCAAACAGCAACAATTTATGATTTTAATTGCGGTTTTCTGTTCGCACTGTTGTAATACACTCGTCTGGTAACATTTACACACGTAAACAGAGAGACGAGGACGACTACTCCTTCAACAATAAACTGTGCTTACATCAATGAATGTCGTTACCTGATTACGTGAGCTAACGAGACGTAAATAAATCATCGAAATCCTCACGTAATCTAATTTGCAAATGACTGATCTGATAAGCAATAAAACGCAAAGTAGTGGTAAGAATCGGTAAAAAGGGATCCAAAAATGTATTTTAAAGGGTATTAATTGGCAAATTTTTGATAAATGTATTTTGTAGATAATGACATAAAAATACGCAAGCTGATACCTACACACACTGTTCATTTAAATGCTGGTTATATGATATAACTATGCCGTGGAGAAAAAACTGAAGTAGATATTAATCCTGTCGTAATTAGTAATAACTTAGACGATAGTGTCAGCAGTACCTGCACTATGACTATGACCGGCTTTACATGAGTAACAAAATACTTCCGCGGATCGAGAAGTTTGAACATGAATAATAATCGGGACTCGGGTATAAAAATTACCCCAAATTTATGAATGATAACTTATTGCGGTTAAATGGCAGGGTGTGAAATCGGCGGCCAATTTACAATGATTTATGAAACAGAATTACTAAAAATAGTGTAGGAAATATTCTATTAAATGATGATTCATTAAAATAACCTTTAGGCAATTTACATAAGTAAAGCATGCTCAACTCATATCACGTTCTTCAGGGAAATGAAGAAGTACATCAGCACGTCCGAGTGCTACTACGGGGTCATCACTTCCTAAATTTACAAACTACTTATGAACTAGCTAATACTAAGAACGGCACAAATATCCATGCCCGAGGGGGGATTCGAACCCACGACCTTAGTGGCCGTGCAAACCATGACTGGCGCGCCGCAGGCCCCTCGGCCACCGCGAATGGCCGTCCGAGTCCATTGGCAATTGACTTAGAAGAAATGACAAAAGCTAAAAGGTTATATCGTTCTCCTTCGCTCTGATTAGAGCTTAATAGATAGGGGGTGAAGTAAACATTCCTTATCAGAGAGGAGCAGCAAAAGGGGAGAATGGAAGCCTATATGTTGTTATAAATGCCCCCTTTGGGTTTTGGTAAGGCATAAGGTGGATTGGCCGAAGCGAAAAATGAATTCCTTTAATCGTAACGTACACAGGTTAACAGAACTATTACAATACAATCACGAATACCAGTACATGCATAAAAAGTATCAGACGATGTAAAACCAGATAAGTAGTTGGCGAAAAGTCCCTGGTAACATGAATAACACATATACATATCCTTACATCAGTACATTTCATAGAGATGTTCATATGTACGTCTTAAATAAATCTTTTTTTCTGTGCGGTTGGGTAGTCCATTTTGTTTTTCATTTATAATGTTTCTTTTAGTTCTTGTCACAAAAAAATATTACAATCACACATACACAGTCGTTGGTTTCACATGTGTATCTAGCAAAAAACTATTTTCTTTCGTACACGAAACGAATGCGTCCGTAACTATCGACATAACGTAGGTCAAGTGGGCGTCAGTTGGCGTCAGTTGTCGAAAACATCTCCTCTATAGCATTACGTTGTCAAACTATTATCCAGCAGTTGACGTCTCTCCGCAGGTTTTTACATGAAAAGAAATAAAACAAACAGAATGAGTACCTAAATATGACAATGCAAATATCTGCTGCTGAAATAAATGCAAGGAAAAAAATGGTGAGACGGCATGGATTTGTATAGAATAAAAACTTGTATGCCGTGAACGTATACGTGACAGGATGACTTAACTTCTATGATTTTCAAATGTCTTTTAGGATTCTGATGGGTCTTGTCAACCGTATCTTCATTTTAATGATTTGACGCTACCAGTTGTGCCTAGCAAGCGTTTTACTTCAACTCATCTAATGTGATATTTTAAGATTTTCTGAGGATACACCACGAGGGTAAAACGCGTAAAAAAATAAATAAAAATATTTGCAACCACGACTGTAATTTATTACTACATTTTCAAATGACCTTAGCTGATTTGATTGGGCTTCAATCGTTTAGTAATATGTACCTATAATATAGTGCATTTTTGATCATACTGGATAAGCAATAATCATTTCTCATGAATGGCATAATTTTATAAGGCATTTATCATGCATCAATCAGTGTCTTATATAGTATAAATCTCGTAACACTCTAAAATGAACAAGAATATATTTATTCTTTCAAATAAGACATCATCATAATGATATTGCACGTATGTCAGGCAAAAGAAATTATCATAATGTGTGGTACAATATTTACCAAGGATGTTAAAGGTCTGTCAGTTGGTATTTTACGGAGAGAAATTTATTTCAATAGTTGGCCGCACGCAAGATAGCGACGCAATAATCTCT
This sequence comes from Locusta migratoria, assembly GCA_026315105.1. Lineage (NCBI taxonomy): Eukaryota > Metazoa > Arthropoda > Insecta > Orthoptera > Acrididae > Locusta > Locusta migratoria. The sequence goes on from CM048749.1 coordinate 153,534,280, forward strand.
CCGTTGGGCTTCGATTTGCCACAGTAGTTCACTTCACAGTTGGCCAGGATTGTATTGTTTACATCATGGTGTAGTTTCCGCATAATTTTATGTTTACACGCCAGTCAAACATATATTGGCCGTTCCCGTCGGGGTTTCGAATCCTCCCTCGGGCATGAATGTTTGTGCTGTCTTTAGAATACGTTAGTTTATAAGTACTTTGTAAGTTTAGGGACTGATGACCCCGCAGTTAAGTCCCATAAGCTTAAAAAACATTTGAACGTCTGAAACATTTAGTTCTCCACGTTAAGTGTTCCATTTGGATGCACGTGACTTCTGTACTTCAACGCCATCCCAACTTCGACTCTCCGCGAAGGTAAATACCAGAAAAAGACAGCACAAATATCCATTCATGAGGGAAGATTCGAATCCCTGACTGGGAATAACCTCGCGCATCGGAGCATAGTGCCTCACTGCACTCGGCTACTCCGCCGTGGAGGGGCGGCAGGAAGCGGCCTAGCTCGGTCTTACTCGGCGATATCAAGTATACTCTCTATAAAGGAGAGTACAAACACACAGGTTTGTCAGGAAAATAAAAGCTGTGTTTATTATGTTGCATTTAGATATGTTTTTAACCTCCCCTAATATTTTCGTTGCGTTACGAAAAATATGCCTTACTTCTAAATAAGTCAATCCTCTTGATATCACATCGCTATAATATTTATTTCTGGGCGAAAATAATCTGTAAAACGGAATATATTTTTAGGGATTCTTCACCGAGATCATATCTGATATTTATACTCAGTTTGCTTAAAAAACAAGTAAGAGGATTCCAGAATTTTATTTCGCAAATACAGACTGTAAAAATTTATACGACACACTTGATCTCAATTTAAAATGCATTATAATGTGTAAGATAGCCTAGTTCGGAATAAAAGTATTCCAAAACAAGTTAAATGACTTTCTGTCCATATTTTGCACATATTAGTGAACTACATAAGCAAATCTGTGGCCGGCCGCGGTGGCCGAGGAGACTGAGGCGCTTCAGTCACGGTCTGCACGGCCACTACGGTCGGGGGTTCGAATCCCCCCTCGGGCATGGATATTTGTGCCGTCTTTAGTATTAGGTAGTTCATAAGTAGTTTGTAAGTTTAGGGACTGATGACCCCGTAGTTAAGTCCCATAAGCTTAACAAACATTTGAACATTTGCAAATCTGTGAAACCTCTCCTAAACATAGCAATTCGTGACAGAATTTCGTGACGCAGAGACGTTCGGAGAAATAACTGCAATTGCTTTCAAAACCGCTCATGAGTGGTTTGGTCAAAGTGGAGTGACCGATTGCAGGTATGAGGCAATAACGGTGAAGTGTCTCGGCGGCCGCAACAAATTGTATGAAATGTGGTAGGATAGCCGATTGTTACAAGGCGACAAATCACGAAAAGCAGGAAACCCTGCTCCGAGTCGCAGCTATACACAACTGTGTGTCTCCACTGGCCAGTACCTCTATACCTAACAGAGGAGCTGGAAATACGATATTGTGAGTAAACATTCGATTTAAATTATTTCGACCACTGTAATTCGTCAACATCGATGAATAGGTAGCAGTGAAGTTGTGACGCTCCTTCCCGTGTTTTAGGCACATTCGCGAGACCGTCCGTTGACCTCATCCCTAGGCTCCTTGTGAAGTGACATGCGCTCTACTTCGATACGCAAAAGTAATCTCCGCTACATCACTATCAGTAAAGGAACCATTAAGTCAATTTGTATTGGTGGATCTTGAAATACTTAAAGGTTCGCTATAATTCGGTAGATAAGGCTATTTCGTCACAACTAATTTGCCTCTTTGCCCTAGTTTCAGACAAATCTGTTCTCTCAGTGAAAAACCTTCTAAACTACTAGTTCTACAAACTTATTTGCCTCTTTGCCCTAGTTACAGACAAATCTGTTCTCTCAGTGAAAAACCTTCAAAACTACTAGTTCTACAAACTTATACATGGTTGCCGACGAAAAATCTACTGTTAACCCAGAAAAAAATGTCTGTAGAGCTTATGGGACTTAACTACGGGGCCATCAGTCCCTAAACTTACAAACTACTTATAAACTAGCTAATACTAAGACGGCACAAATATCCATGCCCGAGGGGGGATTCGAACCCCCGACCATAGTGGCTGTGGAGACCGTGACAGGCGCGCCGCAGTCTCCTCGGCCACCGCGGCCGGCACCCAGAAAAAAGAACTATGTGTCCAACGGGTATGTTGTAATTTAGTTAGTTTGAAAACGGTCTAAAAATCTGTAACTGGTAAGCCTACAAAATTGAGTGTGTGTGTCCGCACGCAGACTTGACGCATCTCATGTAATGGATACTGGAGTCTGCAACCATGCTCCAGATAGCAAATGTTCAAATGTTTGTAAATCTTATGGGACTTAACTACGGGGTCTTCAGTCCCTAAACTACAAACTACTTATGAACTACTTACGAACTAGGACGGCACAAATATCCATGCCCAAAGGGGGATTCGAACCCCCGACCGTGGTGGCCGTGCAGACCGTGACTGAAGCGCCTCAGTCCCCTCGGCCACCGCGGCCGGCTCTAGATAGCACTGTAGATGTAATTCTAGACATACGTAATGCAGATATCTTAACTATGACTTCTGTAATAATCATCGTACATGCTCTCTAGCGAATTGTCATCAAAAGCCGTGATGATAGTTTCAACTTTAACTTTCTTCCCGAAAGACTGTTGGTATTCACTGCCACTGTTTCCATCGCCTTTTCCCGCACTTACCGTAGCACTACCGCTTGCAATGAGTTGTTCGTCATTATCATCCCTATTATCATTATTATGAGTTTGTAACAACAGTATCTAACTTATTCTCATATTTCTGTACCATAGCAGATACGAGAAGCATGCAAATGATTCATCATCTTCACTAATAACATCTTCACGAAGAAGGGTTGTTCGTAACTTCATCTCAACTAATCGCAATACATTAGCAGGATTGATTAGCTATCGCCGCCCCATCTGACGCTTCACCACACAAATAACATCACAAAACGCAACTTCGGAGGCACACTGCACCGTCCCTATGGGCGAACCGACGGGTCAAAGTGCAATGCGGAATGGCACACGCAGAGGCCTCTAACGGACGACTGCAGAGTTTTGCTGATGTGGGAATATCACTAGTGCAATAAGAGATCTTTACATTATCTCTCATCCAATTTCGGTGTATATGTGTTTGTTCGAGGCCAAGTACTTTCCTTGTCAGTGCAAGACTTGTTATTAATTGAAACTATCTTACATGTATTAAGTTTTTGTTTGCTGTTACAGACACTTCAGACAAATAAGTCGTAAAAATAATCATCAAATAGCATTTGTTCAGCATAAGGTGAAAAACAGAAGAAACTAAAAATAAATAAATAAATAAATCAGGGTAAGTAAATTGCAGCGTTCCGATTTCATTGTGATAACAACATTGGTACGTATTGACAACGTCTAAGTCTTTGTTATTACTCAATTACGAAACTACGTTGGGGGCGGGGGTGGCAAATTGAGGGTTGGCCCCGGGTGTCAGGAATCCGCGCTACGCCACTGAGTAAATACAAAGAAATTTTATCCACTGTCGGGGTTAGAACCGAGGACCAGCAGCACAGGAATCTCCGAGGCTAATCACTGCACCACTAGTCCCGTCGGAAGACTCACGATAATATTTGTTCTTTCTGACACCCAGTGTTACCAGGTTCGACGTCGGGCTCGGTGGTCTTGGGGTACAGCGCTCGACTGGAAACTGAAGGGTCGCGGGTTTTTAGAGTCTGCAGTTTAAACCATCCTCTCAACGATGTGAGGAGTCGCCAGAAACGACACGTGGTTCAGATTCCACGTTAAACTGTAGGTCCCCTTTCCCCGGTTGGATAACTGGGGTAGTCTAGAGGCACGCAAGTCGCCGACTTGGCGTCCAATTGAAAGACTTGCACCAGGCCAATGGGCCACACGGAATTATTATTACCCGGTTCGAGTCCCAAACTGACGAAACATGTAAGCCTCGCCGTTAAATTTCAATCAACACCCTTTAACAACTAATAACCCTAAGTATGAAACTTCCTGGCAGATTAAAATTGTGTGCCGGAACCCAGTCTCGAACCTGGCACCTTTGCCTTTCGCGGGCAAGCGCTGTACCGACTGAGCTATGTCGACACGACTGACGATCCCGCCTCACAACTTTACTTTCGCCAGTACCTCGCCTCCTACTTTCCAAACTTCACAGAAAGTCTCCTGCGAATCTTGCAAGACTAGTCGGTAGGGCGCTTGTCCGCCGAAGACAAAGGTCCCAGGTTCGACACCCGGTTCCGGCACACAATTTTAATATGCCAGGAAGTTTTATATCAGCGCACACTCCGCTGCAGAGTGAAAGTTTCATTTTGGAAACATCCCTTAGGCTGTGGCTAAGCCATGTCTCCACCATATCCTTTCTTCCAGGAGTGCTAGTCTTGCAAGGTTCGCGGTAGTCCTTCTGTGAAGTTTGGAAAGTAGGAGGCGAGGTACTGGCGGAAGTAAAGTTGCTAGGCGGGATAGCGAGTCGTGTCGTGATAGCTCAAGCGGTAGAGCGCTTGCCCGAGAAAGGCAGAGGTCCCAGGTTCGACACCCGGTTCCGGCACACAATTTTAATATGCCAGGAAGTTTTATATCAGCGCACACTCCGCTGCAGAGTGAAAGTTTCATTTTGGAAACATCCCTTAGGCTGTGGCTAAGCCATGTCTCCACCATATCCTTTCTTCCAGGAGTGCTAGTCTTGCAAGGTTCGCGGTAGTCCTTCTGTGAAGTTTGGAAAGTAGGAGGCGAGGTACTGGCGGAAGTAAAGTTGCTAGGCGGGATAGTAGGTCGTGTCGTGATAGCTCAATCGGCAGTCCGCTTGCGACAGCGGTACCGTGAGGAAGTCCGCGGTGTGCTGCGGCCGCCTCGCTCGCGCGTGGTAAGTCGGAGTGTTGCTGCGGCTTTTCGCTGTTGTCGTTGTGTTTGTATGACTATTAGAAGATGACACCATGAATCAGCCAAATAGAAAAGACACTTTGAAGTTCACCTTCGATCGTACGTTCGTTAGACCGACCTCTTACGAATTTGAACGTTTTCTTGAAGAAGTTGTGAAGATTACCTCAGATGAGCTTGTCGGTATTCATTTCTCGATCGTGAGTACAGTTATTTACGTCAAACTGAGGACAGCAGATCTTTGTGAGACAGTACTACAGTCTAGTGGCGGTAGCTATAAATTCAAGCATTCGGATGGCAACATAAGTGAAGTTACTGTTAACCACGCCGGCTTCGGTATAAGAACAGTCAGAATATTTGAATTACCTTTTGAGGTCACAGGAGAACAAATTAATGCGGTAGTGTCATCCCATGGCACGGTACTCAGCAACATTGCAGAAAGGTGGTCAGGTGCGCATAGGTTTCCGGTACTAAATGGCATCAGACAACTGAAGGTCGATTTACGGAAACATATCCCGTCCTATATTGACGTGTGTGGGTACCGAGCCATTGTCATGTATGATGGGCAGCCCAGAACGTGCGCAGGGTGTGGGGCGACGGGCCACGTGCGTGCACAGTGTATGCAGAGGCGCGTAGCGCAGTTACCGGCCGGTGAATCTGTCAGACCTCCTGCTATGTCCTCACTGCCGATTTCGTACGTGGCGGCTGTCGCGGGATCCCCACCCATCGCCCCCGTTCTGCATACTTCTCAGGATAACGACTATGCTGACCGTGAAACCCTGATGGAAGTATCTGAGGCCTCGGCGGCAGTCTCTGGAGACCGGGAACCTACCGAGCCCTCACAGGTAGCCTCCGTTGACAAAGTTCAGAGCGTTACTCTGATGGACGTCACTGACCACGCGGCTGCAGTTTCTGTCGCACCACACCCGCAAGAACCCCCTGCGGAAAACTCCAGCGAGAGAGTACAGGAAAGTTGTTCGAAATCAGATGAACCTTCTGCTGACGAAACTGCCACCGATCCCGAACAGGAAAGTGTTCCACAACACTCCACAAGCCCTACGAAGAGCCAGTCACCCAGGAAAAAGAAGAAAAGCAGAATCGCGCGTCAAGCTGCCGAAGAAATTGTCCCATAAATGCGGGAGAAGGTCAAACAAGTAGTGCAGAAGTTAAATGAGGGTCCAGGGAAAGTTTCCGACTGTATTCAGCCCAACCTGTTTCCCAAGGCATCCGGTGGCGCCTCTGTAGGCGCAAAACAATTCGCCAGAGTAGCACCCGACAACCTTAACCCAACAAATTCCTGTGTTATTGAAACAAACACGCTCTCTCCGTCATTCCAGAAAAACTGGGCGGACGATATGGACGGAGATGAGGAAATGAGGGAACCTACGTACTTTACTGCCGCCGTGCCAGCCACCTCAGATGACCGAACACTCCTCCAGAACCAGGAAACGGAGGCTGGTCATGTGTCCGACACCTACTAACAGGTGCGAAATTCCGCAAGTCATCCTTGTAAAACGCACATCATGACCACCTATCAAGCCTATAGAATCGCGACTCTGAACATCACCAGCATACGCAGTACATTAAAATTACATAGCTTGAAAGACTTTCTGTACGCGGCGGATATCGACATCATTGTACTGCAGTAAGTAACCGACATTGTACTTCAAGAAATATATGGATACCACGCTGTCATAAATGCTGGAAGCGATGGTGACCTAGGGACTGCTATACTTTTTAAGGAAGGAATAATAGTAACGAATGTAGAAAAACTCGTCAACAACAGGGGGATCGCTTGTACTGTTCACAATACCCGGATCATAAATATATATGCGCCATCTGGGAGCAGCAACCGCCGTCACCGAGCAGAATTTTTTCAACACGAAATTGTCTCTCTCTTTGGAGAGCATCAAGCCGAGATCCTTTTTGCGGGTGACTTCAATTGTGTCCTCCATCGCAAAGATCAGTTCCCTAACTTCAATCCGTCTCCCTAACTGGAAAACATCATCAACGGTTTCAGTTTAACCGATGCGTGGGAGCACAGCCATGGGGATGCACCTGGGTTTACGTTCGTCACTAACCATTCGGCCAGCCGCTTAGACAGGATGTATGTTTCTAACAACTTGACGACTCGCATCTTACACACAGAAGTGTGGCCACCAGCTTCACCGACCATGCTGCCTTTATATGCACCATTAATATGGCGAGACAGGGTACCTACAGAGGAAGAAGCTACTGGAAGCTCAACGTATCACACTTAAAAGATGCCGAATGCCGCGAGCGTTTCCAAAAAACATGGCAGGACTGTGAAAATAAATTTACTTCGTATAATTCTGCTTTGACCTGGTGGATCAAGTGCGCGAAGCCGAAATTGAGGAAAATGTTCATAGATTACTCGAAGGAAAAAAGTTTTTGGTTCAAGACAACGGCAGAATTTTATTTCCAATGCCTGCGGGACCTTTACAAATTGGACCAATCAGTCATTGAAAACTACGTCGCGATCAAGAGGATAAAATCCAAAATTCTGGCTCTGAAGCGCAAACAATTAGAGGGTTTCCAAATTCGTGCGAAAACGCAGGCTGCCGCCCCACATGAAGAAACCTCGATGTACCACGTTATGCGCGAAAGGAAAAGGGCACACAGAAAAATAATCACGGAACTAAAAGGAACTGACGGTACCGTCCTCACAACACAGAGACAATCTACAGCCATCTTTCATCCATCATGTTAGGCTGCCCAGTAGATAACGAAGCTCAAGAGGACTTGTTACGGAATCTGCAGGGCCTACTCAGCAGACAGGCATCGCAGCGACTTATCGCGGAGATTGACGATGACGACCTGACAACAGCTATCGCGCAGAGCCCCAAAAATAAATCGCCGGATCCTGACGGCCTTCCAGCAGAATTTTACCAGGCCTTCCAAGCGCAGATGAAGTCTAAACTGCTCCTCGTATGCAATGAACTAATGACCACTGACAGAGAAATCGCGAAGGAGTTTCTGGGAGGTATTATCGTGCTAGTTCCGAAACGCCCCGGCAGCATTTCCGTAAACCATCTTCGACTCATTAGTCTCCTGAACAGCGACTACAAAATTATGGCGCGCGTACCCGCTCGAAGATTACAATTGATACTGCACGAGGTCACTGGCCCATATCAGACAAGTGTGGGTAAGGGGAGGTCAATCATTCAAACGGTCTGCGAATATAGAGACATCATTGCGCCAGCAGATGTTCTCCGACTACGGTGCGCTATCATGACACTTGACTTTGAGAAAGCTTTCGATAGGGTGGACCATAATTACCTTCTCAAAACTATGTCCGCGATGGAGATTCCCCATAATTTTGTCAACGTCGTTGAAAGGATTTTGCGAAATAGCACGTCCCGGATTATGATCAATGGACAAATGACGAAACCGTTGGACTTCACACGTTCAGTCAGACAAGAGTGTCCACTGTCCATGGCTTTGTTCGCCATTGCCATTGAGCCCCTCCTAGCCACTCTACAGCAACGACTGCAAGGATTGTGCATCCATGGTCAATCTATTGTCTGCAAGGCATACGCCGATGATGTAGGTCTTGTTATCACGAGTGCAAATGACATCGAGAAGACACTTCAGGTGCTCACTAACTACGAACTTGCTTCGGGTGCGAAACTCAACAAAACGAAATCCAGCATCATGAGCATAGGGGCTGGAATGTCGTTGCAGGGCATAGAAGACTTCAATGTGGTCACCAACAAACGAATACTGGGCATCGATTACAGGTCCACCATACAACATACCATAGCTGCTAACTCTACGAAACTACTCGCAAGTGTGCGAGCATGCGTCAAGGAACAACGTGTAAGAAAGCTTGATGACATTCAAAAGGCAGCCTTTGCTAACATGTATATAGTTTCGAAACTACACTACGTGGCACAAGTTTTACCTTTACCCGGTGAAACAACAGCTAGAATCATGTCTGCTCTGGGCCATTTCGTAAGTCAAGGAAGTATCTTTAAGGTCAAGTTTGACACTCTTACTCTCTCCGCGGGTAAGGGAGGACTTAAACTTATTGATGTTGCTCTGAAATCCCGAGCTCTATTCGTGTGCACCACATATAAACTGTGGCGGAAGACGCAACACAGTTTAACGTCCCATCTACTAGAGGAAATAGCCCCTGGGGCAATGGATCCACCAATTGATGTGCGCCACGTTCCTATTGGCTTTCATCATTTTAAACAGTTTTTAATTGAACTTAGCTACATTCGGACCAGAGTCTGTACCACGAACTTAACCAAAGTGAAGGCAGTGTATGACAAATTAATGGAAACCAAGAGTAGAAACGTGGTAGAAGAAAATTACCCTCAATATGACTGGCGAATAATATGGCAGAATATCAGCACCCGTCATTTACCGACCAATGTGAGAACTACATGCTACAAAGCTGTGAACAGAAAACTTGCCACCAAGACCAAACTTCACGCCATCCATTTAGTGGACTCGTCGCTGTGTGGAAACTGTAGCATACCAGACACTGACGAACATAGGTTTGTCTGCAATAACGTGGCAGCAGTCTGCCTACTCGCTAGGCAAATGATAGCCACAATCACCCGAACCGTACCAGACACAATCAAGCCTGCAGATTTTTTGACTCTCGACAGTGTGCCTTATCCATATACAAAACGGAACGCCGTCAATTGGTTAAAAGGTCAAACAGTCCACTATATCATCACTGAAGCAAATAAAAGCAAAGAGGATTTTCTATTATACCTTCAGCTGCAGCACCATATCCTAATGACATCGTGGCACTATAAGAAAAATTTCGCCAATTTTCTGAAAATTCTATTGTTTGACACAGGAAGAAGGACTTGAATCATAATTGTTCCCACTACAAGACCCAGATTGTGACATCTGAAGAATTAGAACACGCCGAGATTTTCATCTGTGCTTTAAACAAAACTTCTTTTTTGCTCCTTGTGGTGTTTTCCTTTTAGTGCTGTTTTCAACCTTCTGACGTCTGCGAGATGCATCAGAAGTGCTTTCCGTTTCGTATGGGAAAAATGTCCCCCGACAGAATCTGTCGTCTTATTTCACATTGAAAATTTCTTTTCGGAGTTCCTACGCCAGAAGGAGCGACTACACCGTTTCATGTGTTCCTTGGCGAATCCTTGCTGAAACGACGCCCACGGCACGAGACAAGCGCAGAGTTAAGAGACGAGGAAAAATAAACAAATAAAATTAAATGTAAAGTTGTAGAAACCCAAAATGTAAAGTGGAAAAACACAAATTCCAGAAAACAGAAGCATGGATCGATCAAGAACGGAGTGGGGGAAACACCTCCTAAACAAATATTACGTGAAGCCGAACTCTGCAGCTGTCAATGCGCTGGGATGTTGAAGTGAAGTTTTTCCCCAGGAGCTGATATGTAAGAGAAAGACACTTATTTATTTATTCCTTTTCATTTTTTTAATATTATTTTTTCACTTATCTTTCTTTGGAACGAAATTCTATGTCAACAGGAACGAATGGCATTGAAGCCAGGCCGAGAAGGCAAATCACTGGCGAGCGGAAAAAAAAAAAAAAAAAAAAAAAAGTGGCAGAGCACTGGTCTCGTAAACAAGGGGTCGTGAGTTCAATCCTCACAGGAGGCAAGTGCATTTTGAAAAACGATTCTCCATCATGGCGATTTCGAAAGTGACAACCATAGGTACATAAATGTATGAGAAGCCATGCCTATGGAAAGCACACTCGTTTGCGGCCAGTGCGAAGAATGTTATTAAAGTAGGCTGCTGCAAGACTCGTTTTTGGCCATGCTAAGAGAATGGTGGTGTTATGTAATGTAAATCTGTTGTGGATTTTCATCATTTACAAACATTTCCGCGAATGTCGTCGTCGGCGGCGCCGCCGCCGCCGCTTTTGCACTGGTAACGCCGTTGTATCACATGCAGCGCAGGACCCTGTGCTGTCAATTGAGAAGGCGCTATGTGTTTGGTGCTAATTTCGAAATTGTTTCATCGTACTTTACAGAAGCTGAGTGTGACGAGTGTATGGGAGGCAGCAAGCGGTAGCGTCGAATTTCCACCACTGCATTTTGAGATCGCGACAAACACGGAAATACCACTCCATACATGTGTGAGCGTAAGAAACAAGCCGTGTTTGGGTAGCGCGTGCTCGCGATGACTGTGTCTGTCTCCTGATGAAGTTTACCTAACGGACGCAGCTGCTTAGGACGGTATCTAGGTCTTTGTATGGCTCAGGGAAACTACATCAGAGGCTGAAATTGATTGACAGACAGCTGTACAATGTCGCTTCTCTTGGTAGCATGTTTAAAGTTTGTTCTTGAGTATTTCGCTTACCTGTGAGCTGCATCTAAAAAAAAATAAAAAAAAAATCGGTAGAGCGCTTGTACGAGAAAGGCAGAGGTCCCAGGTTCGAGACCCGGTTCCGGCACACAATTTTTATCTCCCAGGAAGTTTCATATCAGCGCAGACTCCGCTGCAGAGTGAAAGTTTCATTCTGGAAGCCTACGTATGTCTGTGTCACACAGTAGTGAATTAAATTAGTTGCATTAGGAGACCGAGAAGCGACCGCCAGCAGGCAGCGCGCGACCGTTCGACGGTCTCTGCGGTCGCCGAGCCACTCCGCTGCACGCTCCCCAGGGACCGGCCCGGCCCCAGGGGCGTCACCGCCTGCTGTATCCGAAATGCGTCTCCAGTTTCGCAGTCGAACTCCGAAGTAACTACACGACATTAAGTTAACCACAATCAAAGATGTATTGCTCATACACGAGATCTACCACTTCTAACATTTGCGATAACATTATTGATAGAGCTGAAGCATTGAATTAAAATTTGTGTTGCGGCCGGGAATCGAACCCGGACCTCCATGCTTACTAGGCAGACGTCTTAACCGTTAGACTACCACACCACTAACGATTAAGGCGCCTCGGAATAGTCTATGTACGATTTCCCTCCACAACACAAACTTTAATTCAGCTTCTTTGTTCCAAAGATAATTGCCACTACTGCCAAGGCTCTCCATGCAGCGGAATAGCACCTCAGCAATGGACATGGTGGAACAATCCTGTTATGGTGATATAAATATCAATTAAATACAATGAAAGAATCCCTGAGACGGATTTACGTCTCAAATATGTCAAAGACATTATTGATAGAGGTGAAGCATTGAAAAAAAAAATTAATTAAATGCTTCAGCACTATCAATAATGTCTTTGACATATTTGAGACGTAAATCCGTCTCAGGGATTCTTTCATTGTATTTAATTGATATTTATATCACCATAACAGGATTGTTCCACCATGTCCATTGCTGAGGTGCTATTCCGCTGCATGGAGAGCCTTGGCAGCAGTGGCAATTATCTTTGGAACAAAGAAGCTGAATTAAAGTTTGTGTTGTGGAGGGAAATCGTACATAGACTATTCCGAGGCGCTTTAATCGTTAGTGGTGTGGTAGTCTAACGATTAAGACGTCTGCCTAGTAAGCATGGAGGTCCGGATTAGATTCCCGGCCGCACCACAAATTTTAATTCAATGCTTCAGCTCTATCAATAATGTCTTTGACATATTTGAGACGTAAATCCGTCTCAGGGATTCTTTCATTGTATTTATTTGCGATAACGTTCACTAGGTCAGATGCTAGTAGCGAATAATTTGTATATCTGATGGCAAAAGTGGAGTTCTTCACTTAACAACCGGTGCATGAATAGAACTGGTCCTCTTCTGTTCCTTTTTTACACAAACAATTTGGGAAAAAATCTAAGTAGCTCTCTTACGTTGTTTGCAGATGACGCCGTCATTTACACTCTAGTAAAATCATCTGAAGATCAAAATGAACTGCAGAACGATCTGAATAAGATATCACTACGGTGTAAAAATTGGCAATTGACTCTAAATAATGAGAAGTGTGAAGTCGTCGACATGAGTACGAAAAGAAATCCGTTAAACGTTGTTTATAAGATAAATCAAATGTTCAAATGTTTGTACAGCTTATGGGACTTAACTACGGGGTCATCAGTCCCCAAACGTACAAACTACTTATGAACTAGCTGACACTAAGGACGGCACAAATATCCATGCCCGAGGGGGGATTGGAACCCCCGATCGTAGTGGCCGCGCAGACCGTGACTGAAGCGCCTCAGTCCCCTCGGCCTTACAAGATAAATCAGTCAAAAGGGAAGGCCGTAAACTCCATAAAATACCTGGGAATTATTATTACTTCAGACTTAAACTGGAAAGAAGACGTAGATAATGTCGTTCGAAAGGCGAACCAGAGACTGCGTTTTATTGGTAGAACTGTTAAAAGATGCATCAGGACTAATAAAGAAACTGCATACACTACGCTTGTCCGTCCATGTTTGGAGTATTGCTGCCAGTGTGGGATAATTATCAGGTGGGTTTGACGGAAGACATCGAAAGATTCCAAAGAAGGGAAGCTCGTTTTGTATTGTCACGATACAGGGGAGACAGCGTTACGGAAATGATACAGGATCTGGGCTGGGAATCATTACAACAACGGCGCTTATCGCTGCGACGTGGCTACTTACGAAACTCCAATCGCCAAAATTCTCCTCCGAATGCGAAAATATATTGTTGACTCCCACTTACGTAGGTAGAAACGATCATCACAATAAAATACGAGAAATCAGAGCTCGAACGGAGAGATTCAGGTGTTCTTTCTTCCCGCGCGCTATTCGAGAATGGAACGGGAGATAGCCGCCGTGGAGTAGCCGAGCGGTCTAAGGCAGCTCGCTGCAGAGCGCGCGGCTGCTCGCCGTCGGAGGTTCGAATCCTCCCTGGGGCATGTGTGTGTGTGTGTGTGTGTGTGTGTGTGTGTGTGTGTGTGTTAGTCCTTAGGTTAGTTTACCTTAGTTTAAGTAGTTTGTAAGCTACGGACTGATGACCGCGCAGTTTGGTACGATAGATTTACGAACAATTGAACATTTTGAATGGGAGATAAATAGTATAAAGGTATTTCGATGAACCCTCTGCCAGGCACTTGAATGTGATTTGCAGAGTATCGCAAGTAGACGTAAACTTCTCGAAAACAAAATACTCCCTTAAAAACAAAGTAATTTATGATGATTATCAAAATACCGCACTATAGGAATTTCACTATTCGTTTATTTGTGTTATACAGCATTTCCAGTTTTCTTTGTCAAAATTAGAATCTCTCCGTTTAAGGTCATCAAGAAATGTATATTTGTTTCGCTTCACGCTACATCCCACCTATTGTGTCGAAATACTACCAGCTACAGGCCTAATTTCTCCACGGTCATAGCACACAACACTAATAGTTAAGAATGATATCTGCAAACAGAAACGGCAACAGGCAGATCAAATAATTCTTCAAACATTTCTCTCGAAAGCAACGTATATTAAAGTCACCCATTTCTTTAACGTACATAACGTTGTACTTTTAATATTGAACGTAAGGCACTCTGAGAGGTAAAATAAACAAACGAATCTATCACTAAGGTAGTATAGATAATGTAAGTTTTGAACATGGATGATTAACAGCAACCATAATCAATTTATTTTAACAATTTTCGGTATACCAGCTAACCGGTTGCGAATTTTTTTAGCCACTTGACCTAGGTTTCGTTGCCACTAAGGACCACTTCATCAGAAGAATAAAAATAGTTACCTTAAAATGATAACAGTAGAATAAATATCTTAATTGAGGAAAAAGTTTTACACAGGCGAAACCGTAAAATCACCAGTACTTACATAAAACACATGACTTCAAAAATATTACGAGCAGAATTGCTCAAGTCGATTAAAATAAAAATTAGCAGTTTGGCCATAAAAATAAAAATACCAATTACACCAGTATGGTGTGAAGGGCAGGAATAAACTGTCTATGAGGCACCATACACGTAGCCACGCAAGAGTACTCAATAGCGCGCCACATGCAGGCCGCTATATAGTCACGTGGTCAGTACTGACTTGTAATGTTACATAATTTCGGAAACTAGTGGCCCGCATGTGGCGCGTCGTATTTACATTAATTCAAGCATGAAGTAGTATAAATACGATCTGAAGAATATTTAGACTACCATTATATGCAGTTATTGAAATAAAATTATACCTACACGATGCAATATGGACATAGCCTGATGATGGTGATAGACCCGAAATAGGCCTATTGGTATATTTATAAAACATTAAATAACATTTACCACATAAAGCAGCATTTCGGTATGATATCTATTATCATTATGTCCTTAAAAGACATACACAATACTGCAGACTCAAATGAAATGAAATTATCAATAACAATTACCAGACGGTTCGCCCGTAGACGCCTGACAGAAAAGACGTTGTTCTGTGAAACTGCAGATGTTGTTTGATTACTTGCGGTATTTTGTCTCAGCTGCTGTTAGGTGTTGTAATCTAACAACAGGGCCATGTGAAAATTAGTGGCCGCCCGCGGTGGCCGAGGGGACTGAGGCGCTCCAGTCATGGTCTGCACGGCCACTACGGTCCGGGCTTCGAATCCCCCCTCGGGCATGGATATTTGTGCCGTCCTTAGTATAAGGTAGTTGATAAGTAGTTTGTAAGTTTAGGGACTGATGACCCGATAGTTAAGTCCCATAAGCTTAACAAACATTTAAACATTTTTTTTTTAAATTAGTGTCCGATTTTCCTGACATTGTTGGAAACCGGAAATCTCATTTGATAAATCAACTTTATTTCGGAAAGGAAGGAAAATGAGAAACCCAGCACATGCCATTCATCCACGAGATCCAGAGGGCAGTAGATAGAGGATCCCTAGATACGGTGTTTCGTGCAAGGCGTTCGTAACCGTTCCGTATCGTCTCCTAATGAACAAAGTGCGACCGTATGGAACATCAGACCAACTCTGTGACTCTACTGCGGTGTTTCCATATAACAGAACCGTCCGAAGAGAAGGCCTCCGCTCTGCCGTCCCACGTCACGCAGAGTAGGTCGCGAGCGCGTATCTCACTGGCTGGCCGATGCGATGCGGTGGGCCGTGGCACAGCGGCCAGCCAGATAGGCGCTCGCGACCTACTCAGCGTGACGTGGGACGGCAGAGCGGAGGCCTTCTCTTCGGACGACAGAACGCAGCATGTCATTCTGAACGGAGATAAGTTTTTAGACATAGGGGTGATTTCATTGTTCAAAAAAAAAAAAAAAAAAAAAAAAAATGTTCAAATGGTTGTAGAACTTATGGGACTTAACTACGGGATCATCAGTCTCTAAGCTTACAAACTACTTATGAACTAGCTAAGACTAAGGACGGCACAAATATCCATGCCCGAGGGGGGATTGGAACCCCCGACCGCAGTCCCCGCGGCCACCGCGGCCGGCGATTTCATTGTTGCCCCAGGCAATATTTACAGGTCATTTATTTTCACAATATATGTAAATGACTTCGTACGTAACAACGGAGGTTCAATGAGGATTTTTGAGGATGATACTATAGTTTATCGAATTCACAACCGTGGAAGAATGTAGCGAAGTGCAGGCTGATCTGGAGCGTACTGACACATGATGCAAGGATGACAACTGAGACTCATCATTAACACGAATAACGAGGTGGTTTGCGTAAAAGATGTATTATTAATTGTATATATATGAGTGCATGTTTTCACGGCGATATCCGTTACTGAAATCTTCTCGGGTTACATGCCGCGTCATGTGGTATACTGCCCACGAGCTTTCGACAGAGAACTCCTATGCCATTGTCAAGTGAATGACTGTCATTTCGCGGCTGCTGCCGTGCTTATATAGCCTCGCCGCCACCAGTGACGTCACTGGTGGCCAGTTCCATGACCATATACGGGAATGTTTTGGTCGCGCGTATTCCGCACCCGCTTCAATTCCGCAATTACGGGATCCCAAGCCGTACTCAGCTGCAAGTCACCGTCTTTATTGAGGGTGTTTTCAGAAATGTTGATTTCTACTGCCTCGTTTATTATGCTGTCCCAGAAGCTGTTGGTCCGTTTAATAATAGATGTCTCGTCGAAAGCAATTCGGTGTCCGTTTTCCAAAGTATGTTCCACCACAGCTGACTTTTCGGCATAGCGTAATTGAAAACACCGCTCGTGTTCTGTGCGTCGCTGTTCAATAGTGCCAACAGTCTGACCGACATAAAACTGCCCATACGCACACGGAATTTTATAAAGGCCTGGTGCTCTACATCATCATTCACAGGCTTCATTAGTTGTCGGATCTTTGCTGGAGACCTGAAGATTGTGTCAGTTTTATGTCTCTTCAGGAGCCGGCTAATTTTTCCAGTTGTGGGGCCACAAAAGGGCAAAAATTCGGTCTTCTTAACGTCTTCTTCAGATGTCTTCTGATAACGTGCCTTATGTGAAACACTTTGAGATATCTGTCTCTTGCTGTAGCCGATGTCCTTGAAAACTTTGCGTAAGTGGCTAAGCTCCTTTGACAGATTTTCAGCATCTGATACGGTTTCGGCTCTATATACCAAGGTCTTCACAACAGACTCTTTCTGTGCTGGGTGATGGTAGCTGGTGGCGTGCAAATACCGATCCGTGTGAGTGTGATTGCGGTAAACGTTGTGACCCAGACTTCCATCGGGTTTACGACGGACAAGAACGTCTAGGAATGGCACGGAACCGCCCTTCTCTACTTCCATCGTGAATTTCATGTGGCCGTGGATACTGTTGATGTGTTCCAGGAACTCTTCTAGCTTATTCTGTCCATGAGACCAGATAACGAAAGTATCATCGACGTAACGATAAAAGCAGCTAGACTTTGCAGGAGCCGTGTCCAATCCAATTTCTTCAAAATGCTCCATGAAGAGGTTGGCGATAACTGGAGTTAAAGGGCTTCCCATCGCTACGCCGTCTGTCTGGTTAAAATATTCTCTACCATATAAGAAATATGATAACGTCAGTGTGTGCTTAAATAAATCCACGATGGTATTGTCAAACAACTTGCCCAGTAAGTCAATAGAGCCTTTGATGGGAACACACGTAAAGAGGGAGACCACATCGAAACTAACCATAATATCTTCCTCCCTTAGGCGCCATTAATTAATTGTATAGTTTCGCAATAGCACGAGAAATACTGGAAGCTGTTACCTGCATAAAATATCTCGGAGTAGAAATAAGGGGCGATTTGAAGTAGAGCACATACTGTTAATCGTGGGTAAGGTAGAGGTTGAGTAAATTATATCAACAAAGAAAGTTGGTTACATAGATCTCCTTCGGCCAAATATTCATCAGTGTTGAATTCGTACCAATGGAGGGCAGCGCGCTTCGTTGTGGCCTTATTTAGTAAATGCGAATGCTTCACGAATATGATACAGAAATTCAGGTGGTAGACGCTCCGAGGAAGAACTGTATCGCGGTGGGAGTGAATGTCAAAGCTCCAGGAGCCTCCGTTTCTCGACGAGTCAACCAAAATATTGTTTCTTCCTACTTATAACCACAAGGATGAAATTACAGAGATTAGGACCCAGACGCAGGCATACAGGCAGACAATTTTTCAGCCATCCATACGCGAATGGAATAGAAGGCAGCAATAAGAAGCACTCGAAGTGCCCTCCGCCACAAACCGTGTGGATGGATTTCGATGCATATATATAAACTGGATTGCTAGGCAATTTATTAAACCCTTGTATCACCCAGGTGCATGAGATTCGTATTCCGTTCTACCAAAATTCCCATTTCCTACTTGACCAATGCGCTCCATGGCTCTCAGCTAAATTTGTATTTCCAACAATGGCCCAGTTCACGTCTCCACCAGCACTGAAATAAGTATCCAGACCTTGACTAGATGGATTACACTTCAGGAGTGCCACGTCTATTCATTCGAACATATCCATAAGAGCAGACGTCGCTATGTGGTGCTGCAGTTGTTCTAAATATTAATTATTTGAGTCATTTTGGTCCCAGCTGCTAGTAGATGTATCAAACAAGATGGCCACATGACAGTATGTGTCAGGGACTCAACTTTCCTAAATGTAACCATTTTCCATTAGCTTAGGTTGAAAGCTCAAAGGTGAACACAAAGGTTACTAGGCTGACAATAATTTTCCAATTTTCAGAGATTTATTACTTAGTATAAGCTCACCTACGTACCTCAGCAGTTTTACATCTCGTAGGCCTTCCCTCGTAGACTTCATACAACATGTGATGCATCAGTCAGCATTTTTAATGAAAAATGCTAAAAAACACAACTTTGTATTGTTTTCTTAATTTATTTTTTATGCGCATTTTGATAAAGAAATTTAGTAAAATCTTTATTTGGTGAAATGCATATCATTATCTCTAGTACTGAGGTATGAATAACAATTTCAACAATTTCAATATTGTAATTCTTAGTTACGACCTTTACCCAACGAGGATGCCATTCAAAGAAAAGTCAGATTTGTCAGACTTCAATGTACTGGCAGGGTATGTAGGTAGTTGAATCTCAAACTGAATTTTTGCTAAAATTTGTAAATACATAATAATTATCTAAAATAGCTATACGCACTTCATTCATTATTTCTACTCTTTAAGGGTAACGAATAGAATGTAATATCCACTTATTCGCAGCTTTCATATTCAACAGTACTGAAAACTGGTAAAAAATTGTCCGGTTTTCTTCAGGAATTATTGCTAAAATATATGTGGTCGATAAATGTGTAAGCAGCGGTAGAGTGGCCACGCGTTGTAACGCGAATCGCTGCTTAGCGGCCGGTAGCTCGCCGTCGGAGGTTCAAGTCCTTCCTGAGGCATAGCTGTGTGTGTGTGTGTGTGTGTGTGTGTTGTCCTTTGGTTATTTTAAGTTAAAGTACTTTGTAAGTCTATTGACTGATGACTATAGCGGGTAGGTCAAATATGTTTATAAATATTTGAATAGAAATGTAGACCTGCATATTCTTCAATCAGTTTTCAATTTTTCATAAATCCGAATTCAATGAATCAGAGCACAGTTGTCAAGATATATATATATATATATATATATATATATATATATATATATATATATATATATATATATATATGTGTGTGTGTGTGTGTGTGTGTGTGTGTGTGAGAGAGAGAGAGAGAGAGAGATAGAGAGAGAGAGAGAGAGAGAAAGAGAGAGAGAGATAAATTTGCGCACTCGGGTTTCGCAGCGATTCATCACATCCCAACAATAAAAAAATATATTAAAAAACGGAGAAACAGCTTTGGTCACAATGAAACCTTCATTTGAATTACAAATCGATTTCAGTTAGTGTCTGAATATCTTCAGTGCTAGTATCGAAACCCTGTGGTTCCACAAATACCAGTGGTTTGCATGTTAACATTATACAAGAACTGAATACAGTGGATGTCAATCACGATTGACGGTGACTGAGATGGATTTGTAATTCAAATAAAGGTTTCAATACGACCAAAGCTGTTTCTCCCTGTTTCAATAATTTTAATGTGTTCGCTCTACATCGGACTCAAGAGGGATTCATCTACATGAAAAAAATATATTTCGAAAAATTTCGTCCATTTATTTCCGGTGTCCAAGGTTAAAATGGTGTGTTCTGTTTTTAAGAATTACACCAACAAATTTCTGGGGAATATACAAGGCGTCTTGAGGGGCCAACTTAGCATAGAAACGCTTGCTCGAAAATGCCATCCAACGATGCTACGCAGCTTCGCATTCGCTAGAGGGGACGTCTAGTGGCAAACTATGTTACCTGTAACTTGGACACAGTGTAGCGCCCTTCGATGGCGTTTCCAGGGATGGATCTCTATGCTCATTTCTTCCCTCAAGACGCCTTCTACATTCCGTAGAATCTTGTTGGTGTATTTGTGTGATTCCGAAGCACAGTAGCCGGCCGCGGTGGCCGAGGGGACTGAGGCGCTTCAGTCACGGTCTGCACGGCACTACGGTCGGGGGTTCGAATCCCCCCTCGGGCATGGATATTTGTGCCGTCCTAGTTCGTAAGTAGTTCATAAGTAGTTTGTAAGTTTAGGGACTGATGACCCCGTAGTTAAGTCCCATAAACTGCACATTTGAAACACAGTAACGTATGGAAAACACACTCATCTCTTTCTTTGATGTCTACTTACAGCCTTAAATATTCGCAGGACGATGTTTTGTAACAAATATTATTTTAAATATCAAATAATCTGTGTTTAGAGGCATATTTTGCATCGATATCTATTAAAGATACATCTAATAGAGATATAACTTTAATAGGTATAGAGACAAAATATGTCTCTGATTGTTTACCTGAGGTGTAAGAGAGGATCGTTTCCGTCAACGTTCTTTGCTGGGATACTATACCGCTGTTGGAGAGTCTTTATACAGGGAAGAGTCAGTAACCGTGGTGTCTGGTTGTCTGCACTGCCCTTGCGTAAACTCGACGCGTTCGGTTTGAGGGTTGGTCTCAGCTTATCATCGGTAAACGTTGAACAATAAGCGTTCCCGTCCATAAAGAAATGATACACCTGAGAGGAGAGAGAGGGGTGCGGAGTATCTACACAGCAGCCGAACCGATAATGGTAGGTCGCGGGGTCAAACAGCAGTTTAGCCACGTTGTTTTCGTCCTGCGTTTTAACCTAGCGTTTGCCTTTCAATGCTGTGAAGAGTCGTCAGAAATAACTGGCGAATTCCACATTAAATTGTAGGTTTCTTTTCCGTGCTTGGATAAATGAAGTAGGGACCGTAAGACCCCTTGGTGTGTTACAATTGAAAGACTTGCACTAGGCCGCTGAGTGTCAGTACCGTTACTAGAAAAAACCGGCTAAGCTTCAATCTGATTCACTCTAAAATGAAAGAAAAGAATTCATATGAACACAAAATAACAAAGAAAGTACATAAATCAGAACCCTGCACTGCGTTACTCTATATAAAATAAATGACAATTTAGAAAAAAAAATTTCCTCTGGAAATAAATATTTATTGTCGAGCCAGGGGATCGAATAACTTTTTAAATGGAAAGTAATTTCGCCTTTTGCAAGACACCTTTTGTTTGTGTTTCACCCAAACATGTGTGGGTACTTTTGCCTTTAATTTTATCCGCGCGTTTCTACTTAAACACACAGTTCAGATGATTTGCGAGATCTTGAGCTCGTAATTGCCCTTGAGAAAAGCAACTGTTTTCGACATTTCGTCCATGTAGTCTACATTCTCCGCGCTCTTCCTTTTTCACTTTGTTTCTGTCCGTCTCCTCTTACTTTTTCGTATTCCTTTCCGTTTCCTATTACCTATCTCTTTGCTACCCAATAAGAAAAAAAAAAAAAAAAAAAAAAAAAAAAAAAAAAAAAAAAAAAAAAAAAAAAAAAAAGATAAAACATAGGAGCTTACTGCAGGCTTTGTGGTTAACGTGTGAAATGACCGGAAAATTAAAACACGTAATAAAACCAGTAAACAACGTCATTGGCACACTTCATTACCATGATATTTTCATTTACATTGCTTACGTTCGCTTTTGGTTCACTAGAGATATTAACATATGATAATGACAAGTGTGAAGTAATACACATGGCCACTAAAAGAAATCCGCTGAACGTTAATTACACGATAAATCAGTCAAATCTTAAGGTCGCAAATTCTACCAAATACCTAGGAGTTACAATTACGAACAACGTAGACTGGAGAGAACACACAGAAAATATTGTGGGGATGGCGAACTACAGGTTACGTTTCATTGGCAGAACGCTTCGAAGATGCACCAGCTCCACCAAAGAGACTGCCTACATCACACTTGTGCGTCCTCTCCTGGAGTACTATTGCCCCTTGTGGGACCCTCACCAGATGGGCCTGACGGAAGACAAAAAAATGTTAAAAAGTACGACAAATGTTTGTTAAGCTTATGGGACTTAACTACGGGGTCATCAGTCCCTAAACTTACAAACTACTTATCAACTACCTTATACTAAGGACGGCACAAATATCCATGCCCTGGGGGGGGAGATTCGAACCCCCGACCGTAGTGGCCGTGCAGACCGTGACTGGAGCGCCTCAGTCTCCTCGGCCACCGCGGCCGGCCTGACGGAAGACATTGAGAAGGTTCAGAGAAGGGCAGCTCGTTTTGTTTTATCATGTTACATGGTGGAAAGCGTGACGAATAGTTTGCACGATTTGAGTTGGAAAACATTAGAAGAAAGGCGTTATTCATTGCGGCTTGATCTAATTGAGAAATTTGTGGTACAGTCGTTTGTATATAGTGCCATTATTATTTTACGTTTCCTTGTTTTACAGAACTTGATAATGGGATAATGTCGTCCCGAAACAGGTCTTATTGACACACACACACACATATATATATATATATATATATATATATATATATATATATTATTGACAACTGGTGCGTGAAGTACAGTAATAATTGCGAAACAGTTGTGTGATGGCGTCAAAACAGATGAGAGAATGGAACGGTAGAGAAATATTATGAAAGTAGTTAAAAGCCGGCCGCGGTGGCCGAGGAGACTAAGGCGCTCCAGTCACGGTCTCCACGGCCACTACGGTCGGGGGTTCGAATCCCCCCTCGGGCATGGATATTTGTGCCGTCCTAGTTCGTAAGTAGTTCATAAGTAGTTTGTAAGTGTAGGGACTGATAACCCCGTAGTTAAGTCCCATAGACTTTACAAACAAACAAAAGTAGTTAATGAACCCTCTGCCAGGCACTTAAATGTGATTTGCAGAGTATGTATGTAGATGTAGAAAAATAATACTGATAACTTATGTTTCAGTTTTCTGTTTCAATGAACCAAAAAAAAAAAAAAATAAATAAATAAATAAATAAATAATAAAATAAAAAAATAAAAATAAAAAAATACAAAAATTCTTTCATGATGACAATTTTACTTTTTAACATAATAAAATTATTTAAACGGTCACAGCATTATTATACTAACAAACATTCAAAGAAAACCTTCAGGCATGAAAATATCCATAAAATGTTTTCATTTAAATTCTCATATTAGACATGGTTGTGATGGCAGAAAGTTCAAAAAAGATGGAACAAATGTTAGATAACCTAAACACAAAATTGGAAGAATATGGAATGAAGATTAACAAGAACAAAAAGCCTGGTAATTGGAGGAAGGAACACAAAATGTAGTTTAAAAATAAGGGGAGAGGGAATAGAGAAAGAGCATAACTTTAAATACTTGGAAAGTATGATAATGGGTAATATGTACTGCAATGCAGAAATTAAGAAAAGAATTGCCATGGCAAATGAAGGATTCAAAAGGAAATAGAGATTTCTTTGCGGACCATTAAAGAAAGAACTGAGGAAAAGACTTGCCGAGTGTTATATCTGGAGTGTTGTGCTGTATGGCGTGGAGACCTGGACGTTGAGGAAGGAAGATGAAAGAAGATTGGAGGCACTAGAGATGTGGATATGGAGGGGAATGGAAGAAGTGAAATGGGAAGACCGAATAAGGAATGAAGAAGTAATAAGAAGAGTTGGAGAAGAAAGAAACATGGTGGAAGTCTTTAGGAAAAAAAAAAAAGAAACTGGATTGGAGATTGTTTGAGGAGGGACTGTTTACTGAAGGAAGGAATGGTAAAAGGAAGAAGAGGAAGAGGAAAGCCAAGATATCAAATGCTGGACAACATCCAAGGAAGTAAATATGAAGAAATGGAAAGATTGGCTTTGGACAGAGAAAGGTGGAAGAGGATCAACCCATGACAAGAAGAGGATCAACCCGTGACAATACCTGCCGCAAGTCAGAATACAGTTGGTGATGATGATGATGATGATGATTAGACATAACGGGTCTAATGGACGCAGGGTATGTAAATGTGCAAAAAATGTAGGTCCTGCATAGAAGGGTTAGTATGGATTACCGACGGTAGGAAAGGAAGGGCACGTGTGCCGCACAGCAGACGTGTGATTCATACGGTACGCACAGTGGTGGGAGGGCGGCGATTGGCAGGCTCTGCACGTGGGTCGCTGTGCGTCTGCTGGCAGCGCGAGTGCCGGAGGCGCAGTGCGGCAGCGAAGACGCGGCGGCGGCCGCGGCGCTACCCTCGCGTTTGATTTACAGCCGCGCCGCTGTTTCCTCCGAGATTGGTTTATTGATTGCTGGGCTGTTCCCCACCGCCCCCGCGCCGAGGAGGAGCAGCCTCCACCCCCAATCCGCCCGCCGGCTGTAAGGCCGCTCCACGACGCGCGCTGTTTTGCCTCTCGGCTCGGAGATCGCTCTCTGCTTTGCGGGGGACTCCCGATCCGCAGGTTCTTTACTCCACCACAGACCGTCTTTAAAGGACTCGGCTTTTCTGCAACCTACTCCAATGAATCAGCACGGGTTTAGGAAACTTCGTTCATGTGAAACTCAGCTTGCCATTTTCTCACATGACATCTTGCGAGCCATGGATGAAGGGCGACAGGCGGATTGTGTTTTTCTCGACTTGAAAAAGGCGATCGACACGGTGCCACACTGCAGACTGCTAACGAAGATACGAGCTTATGGAATAGGTTCACAGATTTGTGACTGACTGGAAGACTTCCTAAGTAATAGAACGCAGTACGTTGTTCTCGACGGCTAGTGTTCATCAGAGACGAGTGTATCGTCAGGCGTGCCCCAGGGAAGTGTGATAGGACCGCTATTATTTTCTATCTATATAAATGATCTGGACAGAGTAACTTGTAATACGCGGCTGTTTGCTGCAGATGCTATGGTGTATGGGAGGGTGTCGTCTTTAACTGACTATAATAGCATACAGGATGAATTAGACAAAATTTCTAGTTGGTGTGAAGAATGGCAGCTAGCTCTCAATGTAGAAAAATGTAAGGTGATGCGCATGAGTAGGAAAAACAATCCTATAATGTTCGAATTCAGCTTTAGTAGTGAGCTTCTTGATGCTGTCGCGTCGTTCAAATATGTAGGCGTAACATTGCAGAGCGATATGAAATGGAACGAACATGTAAGGACAGTTTGAGTAAGGCGGACAGCCGACTTCGGTTTATTGGTAGAATTTTGGGAAGATGTACTTCACCTGTAAAGGAAACCGCGTATAAAACGCTTGTACGACCACGTCTTGAGTATTGTTCAAGTGTTTGGGACCCGCAGCAGATCAGTTTAAAGGAAGACATAGATGCGGTTCAGAGACAAGCAGCTAGGTTTGTTACTAGTAGGTTCGACCAATGGCGCGAGTGTCACGGAAATGCTACGGCATCTCAATTGGAGATCGCTGGAGGAAAGACGACTCTTTCGTGAATTTCTGTTGAGGGTCGGAATTTGAAGCTAAGTGTAGTACGATCTTGCTGCCGCCTACTTACATTTCGCGTAAAGAACACAAAGACAAGAGAAATTTGGGCTCGTACGAAGGCATTAGTTTTTTCCTCGTTCTATTTGGGAGTGGAAAAGGAAAAGAAATGCACCTTGCGGAGTATGTATGTAGATGTAGATGTACACCGTTCTGCGCTGCGACTAGTTCGCCGCACATGAAGCTGGAATACGTATGGGAAAAGCCAAATTTAAAGTTCTCCACATTGGAGAGAGGGATATAATGTTAATATTCTGAAAGAGATTCAAATATCAAGAAGCAAAGAAGTTTCCCGATGAACACACTCGACGGGTAATTTAAAATGAGCGACAACCACATTTTAACAAATATTGTTTGAAATAAAATGATTTCCAGTCCATGGTGTACGGTAATCAGCGAGAATAAATATTCCTTCGGTAAAAAACCGTCTTGATTGCAGATTGTTTTATTCTTTAATTATTGACGCGTTACGCCTTTTAGCAGGGTATCGTCAGATTATCTGCATAAAAGAATTTACACAAAATTACAAGGCGGAAATACAAAACGGAGATAGTGGGACATGGGCTTATTTTGTGTTAAGAAGACAATATAAATGGTAAACATTTCTCCTCCTCAAACGAGGCATCACAGTAACGTTTCGCCAGCCGCGGTGGCCGAGGGGACTGAGGCGCTCCAGTCACGGTCTGCACGACCATTACGGTCAGGTGTTCGAATCCCCCCTTGGGCATGGAAATTTGTGCAGTCCTTAGTATTAGCTAGTTCATAAGTAGTTTGTGAGTTTAGGGACTGATGACCTCGTAGTTAAGTCCCATAAGCTATACAAACATTTGAAAATTTGAATAACGTTTGTGTATGAGACAGCACGTTGTAGATGTCGCCACCGGCGCCAACCTTGTGTGAATGCTCTGAAAAACTACTTTTCCTAATGACGTGTACCCAGTGGAATTACAATTTTCTTTACAGGAAAATTACTCATGAATAAACAAACATCATTACGAAATATACAAATACACAATTATTGACACAATAATAAATTATAAAAAAAGCATTTACATTAGAAAGTTTTTTTTCTAGACTCATCTGGATTAAGATGTTACAATGGGCCGCATTAAGGACTGGTAGGTATATAGGATGGTGGAGGGGTTGAGTCCCCATGTCTGGCTGGAGAGGAGCTTGAGCTCGACAAGGAAGGAGATGGACTTTGAAATGAGGCCTAGGTACTTAAGGATTTCGGTTGAGGGATGCGTCGGTCATGGAGAGTAAGGTGGTGGAAGGAGCAGGTGGTGTGATCTAGGATGATTGTTTTGCATTTGGTAGCGCTGACTCTAAAGAGCCACTTGTTGCAGCATTTAGTGAATTGTGAGTCTGGTGCAGGTTTGCGAATGAGTGAGTGAGGGGGCGAGAGTTAGGAAGACGGTGTCGTCAACATACAGTAGGAGGTTGGGGATGTGCCAGGCATTCTTCTTAACTAATTTAGATAATGAATTGTAACAAACGGCTAGATTTCTGATAATATTATAGCGCTATCCACATAAGAGTAAAAAAAATTCAAAATGAAAATTTCATACTTATATTCTTACTATACGAATATATAATAAAAATTTGGAGACCTATTTAAAAATGCAGCCATCTTGTTGGACAACCATATCACCATCTGTTTTTTCCATTCAAGGTCGAAAGATTAGCAGGTATTAGCCGCAATATTATACAGATGGTACAACTTTGTGTGCTTGACAAAAAAAGTCTAGTGAAATATTGTTGTACCATGTTCCTTATTTTTGTATTGGTAAATACCAATTTTTGTAGGAGTGATGATAGGTGTATTTTTGTTTTCCTTGTTGACTGACGATACACGAGAGAGCCCTGTAACTGCGTCGCCTATCCCCGCTGCCATCACGCACCTGGTGGTGCGATAAAAAGCTATCGAATGCACTACGAAATGAGAAATGTAAACATCAGAAGAATAGAACGACGAGGGACGGCGTCTAGGTGCTGCTGAAATAGTCAATCTGAACAGACCTCGAGATGTCAAGACTGTTTAATTCATTATTCATAAACTGTTTTTATTTTATTTTATCTTATTTATTTTTCTGAGACAACATGTTACTTTAATTTTATTATCAAGTACACCAATAAGTACTAAATGTATAATTTTGGCGGCTTATACCGTTTACACCCTGTATACAGTACAACATTATCCTTCTTTTATACAATTATGGTAGGCTATAAGCACTACGTTCGCGGTCCCTCTCATCCAGTAACCACTAATAATTGTTATGAATCTCATTGTGAACAACAGAAGCTGTTTATTAATTTAGCCCAATACTACAGGTTTCGGCCTTAGTTCTCCAGCGCCTGCGTAAGATAAGAAGATGGTTATAATAACTTGGCATATATGTTTATTCTCTGCTGGTGCTTGAGAATGGTCCAATGTTAGCAATGGGCTAAACTAATAAGCAAATTTTGGTCAACCACAAAGACGTTTTACAATTATGTAGCAGCTGTAAAACCCCACCTCAATACTTATTTCACTGATAGTGATCTTTCCAGACACATAAACTTTACTTCATTCACTTGTGCCACAGCCGAGATTGGATTGCGAGGGCTCTTAATAGATATGAGCGATGAGTTCTACACCACTCGGGCATACCAGTCATTGCGGACGCGCGGGCTACCCCTGCTCGCTTCACGTCAGAGGCAAAGCTTCAACTTACCCGCATACCACTGACGTAGTGCACTACCTATCATCTCTCAGTTCTCGCTGATGTATCCGATTCTTCTAAGGGGCGACGTTGATGAAATTGATCAAAATGGCAATTTTCGTTTAAATTTTTGTTAGTACAACTCAAGGAGAATAAGTTCACAAAGTTTCAATGTTGACATCACATCCGAAGAGCCTGAAATTAATTAAAAGTGGGACACAGCCTCCCTGCCACGCACATCTTTTGAAGCAGCTCTTCAATACCAGCTCAATGAACAACGATTCTGTGTATTACTTTCAACCAAACAGGTGTGGGATACATCTAGAAGGCCGTTATACATACTCTTTGGTTTTATAGATCTTCTTTGACTCTGTTCCGTATCTTATAAACAATAACAAACTAGCTGCATCGTTTATGACGAAGCAATTTTTTCTCTTTTTGCCTTGTGATACCGACTGAGATTCGTACAAGTGTTCGATACTTTCTTCATTCAGTTATGCCAAGATCACAGTGAGTGTATGGAAACTGGATAAACTGTGTTTGGATAAATTAGTGAACAGAGGACGTGAGAAACAATGACCAACCATCAATGAGGCTATGTCCGAAAATCTTAACTCCCCTCCTAGCAGCTACAAGAGAAAAATTAGTGACGTGAATGGTGCATACTACAGTCATGAATCTCGCTTTCTGACCGATCCTGCACTTATGGCAAAAGGTAGAATCCAAATGAGTTTCAAAATTCATTCATCTGGAAACGATGATCTAAAACCACATTTGCATCTGCTACATTTGTCAGAATTGCAAGTTATGATGCAGTTGTTGTATTTAATGATGGGTACCTTGGGAGGATGAAGGTATTAGAAAGAGTTGTTTTCCAGACTGGAAGTTTTCCTGAAGAATTTCTGAGAAAAAAAGATTTACATAGCGTCTTTGCAGCTGAACAGTCAGTTGAAGACCTAGTAAAGGAAAGAAGACAACCAACAAGAAACCAGAAGAGAAGCCTTGAAGGGAGAGACGACTCAGAGTAGAAATGTGCATTCTGAAGAAGTGACATGAGGAAAAAGTTAGGTTGAACTTTAAATTGCGTTTGCCGAAATAGTTTGATTTTTTATCTTTATGTACCTTTTTCTCATATTTCATGAATGCTACAATTATGAAATTTTGAATAAATATTTCTGTGAACCTAATAAACATTATCAAGGCATGCAGGAGTAGACGAGCGGTCTGGAGCGCCACATTGCGTATCGCGCGGCCTCCCGCTCGGAAGTTCGAATCCTCCCTCGTGCATGGATGTTGTGTCTTCAGTATAAATTAGTTCAAGATGATATATGGGGAAAAGTGCTTGGAATTTTGCATGAATCTAAAATTTTACTTGTGGAATTATAATTTTAAAAATTATGAAAAATCTCCTATTTGACCTATTCCGAAAACCTTATAAGAGTAGCTTACAAAATGTGAAGAGATGAAACAGAGAAATTTTTGTAGAAATCTCTTGAATACTTCCTGCTAAAAAGGAACATACATAATTTTTAAAAATAAAAGTTCAAATATCATTCAAATAGTTGAATGTTTATAATCAAAGGATTTTATATGTGAATGTGTTACTTTCATGTAAGGAATGGTACAAAATCTCTTTGTCATATCTCCAAAACTGTGGATTTAGTGCATTTTTGAACTAGTGCATGTTTTTCATCAACGTTGCCGTTAAGACCAAGAGCTCGGTGTGAAAAAAGGATGAACTTACGGATATACGGTGTCCCCTTCTTTCGGACATGTCTGAAAGAACAGACACCACGTGTAAAACTTAGTTTTCCTTCAGTGAAGTGAAGCGCTGACAGATATTTGAGCTCGCCTAATACATCCATCACTTCATCAGTACGTCGGAGTCGGAAGACAGTAATGAAATTTAATTTTCTATAATCAGCTACCACTCTGATTTGCACCTGTTTCTTCAGTCTCTGACGTCGCAATAAGGAGCTACGGTTGTGAGCTTGGTGTGCAACACTCAGATAAACCTTTAGTGACCAAATTAATTCCAGGACTTGTAGACTTTTTATGAATACGTTATTGGGCTACGTAGCCACACATTAAAACATAATTTAAATCTTGAAATTGAGAGTTTATCCTACGGGTATAAAAAATAATTGAGAACTATTGTTCGCACCGAACTTTGGAGTAACTGGACCTGATATATTTTTTTTAAATGTATATCTTGTTTTTTAGTACAAAAAGCATACTAAACATTCAAATTACTTCTTTATTAGTTAATATTGTCCATTGTGTTCACTAAGGTGACGTACTAAGGAACTTAGAGAAGCATGGTGCTACACACAATAGTACAGGACAGTTGCTACACATTAGTTTCATCCTGTTTTCTTTGTTTTTAGTGCAACATTGGCGGCATCTTCTATTTGTAGTACCTTTTGTTGGAAAATGAGTTCCAACTTTCGTCAGACGAACTTCATCTGGAACCCCAGAAACGTCTCATTTTGTTGTCTGAAAATGCACTGGACTTCCTCTTCGCTTACGACTTGAGAAGCCGGAGATGAGCAAGCTTGCCAAATGTTACCTAAATGGTAGCTGGTCTCCTTTTGTCTTCTGTAACTTACACAAATGTAGGCACTGACAAATGCCAAATCTCCGAGAAAAGAAAAATTGTCTGTGCCACCATTTCCATGAACGATGATCTACAGCATACCGTTCACGCAGCTGATATACACGAATACTATCTCCCTCGTAAATATAAAAGTAGACAAATACAGCGCAAGTCATTTCACACGCATATGGAAAAATTTGTACCACCTGGTACGCAAGATGTATGAGACAGGGGAAATACCCTCCGACTTCAAGAAGAATATCGTAATTCCAATTCCAAAGAAAGCAAGTGCAGACAAGTAGGAAAATTACAGAACTATCAGTTTAATAAGTCATGGGTGCAAAATACTAACACGAATTATTTACAGATGAATGGAAAAACTTGTGGAATTCGACCTTGGGAAGGATCAGTTTGGATTTAGGAGAACTGAGGGAATACGGGAGGCAATACTCACATCACGACTTATCTTAGAATATAAGCTAAGGAAAGAAAAACCTACGTTTTTAGCGTTTGTCGATATGGAGAAAGCTTTTGACAATATCCACTGGAATACACTCTTCCAAATTCTGAAGATTGCAGGGGTAAAATATAGGGAGCGAAGAATTACATTCAACCTATACAAAAACCAGACAGCAGTTATTAGAGTCGAAGGGCAAGAAAGGGACGCAGAAGTTGTGAAGAGAGTAAGACAAGGTTGTAACCTTTCCACAATGTTGTTCAATCTGTACACTGATCAGGCAGTGAAGGAACGGAAGGAGAAATTTGGAGAGGGCATTAAAGTGCAGGGAGAAGATATAAAAACATTGCGATTTGCCGATGACATAGTAATTCTGTCAGAGACCGCAAAGGATCTGCGAGAGCAATTAAATGGGATGGACAGTGTCTTGAAAGGAAGATATAAGATGAACATTAACAAAAGTAAAACGAAGGTAATGGAATGCAATGTCAGAATGTCAGGCGATGCTGAAGGAATTAGATTAGGTAATGAGACAATATAAGTAGTAGATGAGTTTTGTTATTTGGGTAGGAAGATAACTTCTGATGGTCGAAGTAAAGAAGATATAAAATCCAGAATGCCTATGGGAAGAAAAGCGTTTCTGTAGATGCGAAATTTTCTGACAATATTAATTTAAATGTTAGGAAGGCCTTTCTGAAAGCATTTGTCTGGTGTGTAGCATTGTATGGGAGTGAAACGTGGACGATAAGAAGTTCAGATAAAAAGATGATAGAAGTTTTTGAAATGTGGTGCTACAGACGAATGATGAAAATTAGATGGGTGGATTACGTAACTAATAAGGCGGTGCTTGACCGAATCGGGGAGAAAAGGAATTTCTGGCATATCCCGAACAAGAGAAGGGATAGATTAGTTGGACACATTCTGAGACATCAAGGAATTGTGAACTTAGCATTAGAAGGAAGAAAATGTCTGTAAATCTATCGGACGAAACTGGGTGGTCATCAGTCCGTAGCTTACAAAATACTTAAACCTAGGTAAGCTAACCCATGCCCCAGGGAGGACTCGAACCTCGACGGCGAGCGACCGTGCGCTCCGCAGCAAGGCGCTTTAGACCACTCGACTACTCCACCGCAGTTTAGAAGGTAGCGTGTGGGGTAAAAATCATAGAGGGAGACCGAGGGACGAATATAGTAAGAAGATTTTTTTTATTTTTTTTTATTTTTTATTTTTAATTTTTTTTAATGGGACTTAACTACGGGGTCATCAGTCCCTAAACTTACAAACTACTTATGAACTAGCTTATACTAAGGACGGCACAAATATCCATGCTCGATGGGGGATTCGAACCCCCGACCGAAGTGGCCGTGTAGACCGTGACTAGAGCGCCTCAGTCCCCTCGGCCACCGGTCCGGCAATAAGAAGATTCAGGAGGACTTAGGTTGCCGAACGTATTCTCAGATGAAGAGACTTGCACAGGACAGGGTAGCGTGGAGAGCTCTATCAAACATGTCTGCGGCCTGAAGACCACGACAACAACATGGAAAGCACGCTATACAAAAAAACGCAGCTACGGTCGAAACAGTGACTTGTTTTCCCGCATAAACTGCGCTTCTCCATTGACTTACTAACAATGTAGAAAAACAACCAGTTTCGTTCGCCTGTTGACTATATGTTGTTAGCACACTATTGCAGAGATGGTACAGGTTAGAAGTGGGAAGACGGAGTACCACTGAACGTATAGCGAAAACAAATTAGTTGGAACTTTAGCTCCCCCTAGTCACTAAAGTGTTAAACGGGCTGCTGCTTTAATGCTCTTGATTGTTGTCCAAGTAGCGAAACTGCTGCTTCGAAGGGAGGAAACCGTAACAGAGCTGTCGGGAGCCTTTGGAGTGTGTGAGTAGTAGGCTCGCTGACTACCCGGACAACGCCGCCGGCCTGGTCACTAAGGGGTTAAGCCATGCCAGCCTACAAAGCACTCGGAAGGCCGGCAGACGGAGCTCAGACAGGTGGGGCCCTTGAAGCGCGCAGCCCGTGGCAGGTTGCCTGCGCGCTCCGGCACGTACCCCTGGTGCTGCCGCAGCCGGTCGCTTCCGAATGCCGTCCGCGATTTCACTCCGGCGCGGCTTAGGCGCGAAATTGCGCCATTTGAAATTCGGAATCCGCGCCAGCCGCCTGATCGATAGGCGAGCCATGTAAATGCCTGCCGGCGACGGCGCCGCCCGCTGCCAGCGGCTCGTCCGCCACAGCTGGCGCTGACGACGTACCGGCGTCTGCCGGCGCGATCGCGCACAGTAGTTCACACGTCACCGCGCCTCCCAGTCTGTACATCTGGTGCAAAGAGCCCAACTACAGTCAGTGAATCTGCATATTAGCTTCGGGCAAGCATCCTGATGACATATACACTCCTCAGGTGAAGTAACATACTATATACCAGGTGATCAGAAAGTGAGTATAGGTTTGAAAACTTGAGAACTCCACTGAAAGCGAACTAACTGCTATTGAGAGGAATTTCGTTATATTACCAAGTGCATTGAAGTTGAAGGACGTCATTTTAAGCATTTATTGAAGTCATGAATAATTACAGGTAATCACACAGTAAAAGCATGCGTTCTCACAATGCATCATAATTTCACAGAAGTACATATATCACACTGAAACAACCAAAATAAAGTTCAAACTTACCTACGTTCTGTGTTTTAATTTAAAAAACCTACCTGTTACCCACTGTTCGTCTGAAATTGTGAGCAATATGTTTGTGAATACCACAGCGCCATCTATCAAAAAGCGATAAAAGTGTTCCAAATAAAACATACATATTTATTTAAATAATTGACGAATATGGAATAAAACTCGGGGGTTCCTATTTTTAAAAAAATCAGTTGATATCCCTTTGACCTATGGCAGCGCCATCTAGCGGACGTACCATAGCGCCATCTGTTTTTCTCGTTCAAGCTACAAAAGTTTTGTTCTTTGTAGTTTTTTTCGTTTGATGCTTATTTCGTGAGATATTTGGCCCGGTCACTATCAACGGACCACCCTGTATATAAAAGGTGATCACGAAGTCAGTGCCATCCGCGGTGGCCGACGGGACTGAGGCGCTCCAGTCACGGTCTGCACCGCCACTACGCTCGGTCGTTCGAAGCCCCCCCTCGGGCATGGATATTTGTGCCGTCCTTAGTCTTAGTTAGTTCATAAGTTCAAATGTTCAAATGTTTGTTAAGCTTAAGGGACTTAACTACGGGGTCATCAGTCCCTAAACTTACAAACTACTTATGAACTACTTACGAACTAGGACGTCACAAATATCCATGCCCGAGGGGGGATTCGAACCCCCGACCGTAGTGGCCGTGCAGACTGTGACTGGAGCGCCTCAGTCTCCTCGGCTACCGCGGCCGGCAGTTCATATGTAGTTTGTAAATTTAGGGACTGATGACCCCGTAGTTAAGTCCCATAAGCTATACAAACATTTGAACATTTGATTTGAACAAAGTCAGTATAAATTTAAAAACTTAATAAATCACGGAATAATGTAGATAGATAAAAATTGATTCACATGCTTCGAATGACATAGGGGTTTAAGAGAACCAAACATCTACCGTTATCGGACCTTTAAGGAACTGCTTGATTCTGGTTTTTGTAACTGCTACCGTGACGGGTGAGAGGTACACATCATCCCCAGCCTGACTGATAAACACCTGATGGAACGTACGATTTTTTTGCAGGATGGCGCTCCACCCTATATTGCTAGACGTGTGAAAGATCTCTTCCGCGCGTCGTTTGGTGACGATCGTGTGCTCAGCCACCACTTTCGTCGTGCTTGGCCTCCCAGGTCCCCAGACCTCAGTCCGTGCGATTATTGAAGTGGAAAGTGTATCGTGATATACCGACATCTCTAGGGAAGCAGAAAGACAACATCCGACGCCATTGTCTCACTATAACTCCGGATATGCTTTACGGTGCTGTTAACAACATTATTCCTCGACTACAGCTATTGTTGAGGAATTATGGTGAACATATTGAGCATTTCCTGTAAAGAATATAATCTTTGCTTTGTTAACTTGTCATGCTAATTATTGATTTTCTCATCAGATGAAGCGCTTAACATTTCGCCAGTCGGACGATCTCCACTTCCCTATATCAGCCCTGTTTTGTAGGATATAAAGGAAAGTCTGTTTACACTTAAATATTATGAAATGGTATACATTTATTTTGTGTATAAATATTGTAATTTGAATCTTAAAAATGTTTTTGTTTGTTTTCTGTATGTTTCATGTATGATCGAGGTGCCGCAATGAACAAGGGCAGCGTCGTCGCCGCCGCAGTCAACATTACAGCTGACGGCCACTGTTAGAATTTAACCGACGGCTATGGGGCTACGAATCCGACTGCGCCTTCTCTATTGCCGCGCGTCGATCGTTTTCGAAGAAAGATTAATCTATGGAGAAGATTTACTTTATCTAGAAAAGATTTAATATAATTATGTGGTCTAACATTTACTTATAATTGACTTTGACAATAACTTATATTGGGTGTGAATGTGGGACGTCGAGTTCAACAGGCAGTGAATTTTAATGTTTGAGCTGAAACTATCAACAGCGAATCGTAGCGACTGTGTTAGACTTTGAGTTAAATTTCAGTAATGGTTACAGAACAACTCTCCGGCCCCTGCTCGTACAAGTACCTGATATTTTATCAAGAACTATTAAAAAGATTTTTTTCTGATTCTTGCTGTGGTACGGGCGATCTGTAAATGTTATATAGACTTCACATAGAAGAACGCCTAGATCGCATATTTTACTTCATTCTTTATTACGTGAATAGTTTCAACAAGTTGTCATTTTCAAACGTAAAATTAATATTGAAAAACTGTATGGAAACTTTCGCTTCCCCTTCTCCACAGTGTCGAATTTTGTGAATATATATGAATGTTTTATCTGGAACACTTTTTTTCGATTTTTGATTGATTGCGCTGTAATAGTAAAAAACGTATAAGTACGTGGAAGCGCCATCTGTCAGACATGATTTGAACCTTTTTTTTTTGTTATAATTAAACACTACGTCATTCCAAGCATGTGTGTCAATTTTTACCTCTCTATCTACATTATCCCGTGATTTATTAAGTTTTCAAATTTGTACTGACTCTTTGATCACCCGGTATATACAGCGTGGTCCGTTGATAATGGCCGGGCCAAATATCTCACGTAATACGCATCAAACGGAAAAAAAAAAAAAAAAAAAAAAAGAACAAAACTTTTCTAGCTTGAAAGGGGAAAACAGATGGTGCTGACATGCTTGGAACATTAACATATTGATAACATATAACGTAGAATGGTACATTCCATCAGTTAAAAATATATAACGACTGAAGAGTAGATGCTGCCATACGGTTGAGGTTGCCTGTAGTAATTGCAGACAACCAATGTGAGCAAATTTGCCTTTCATTTGGCGGATTGAATGTTAGCCAACACTCATACAAATTACAACTGTGTAATACGAGAGCATGAGTTGTGCTCATTATATACACAGGGTGTTTCACTAAGTGTGTTTGCCTCTGTAACTTATAAAATAATGGGTGGCGGGAAATTTTAATGCAGTAGGTCAACACAAGAAATGTTATACTCTCTGCGGAGCTATGAACATAGTTTATTGTATCATTTTCCAAAGAGTTACAGCACGAAGATATAATTTTTTTAAATGGAACAATAGTTTTTTCTATAGTGTATTGGATTCGTTTAAACCAGCTGCGTCAAAATCAATTTAAACTACATTCCTATCACTGTTAGTTTGGGAGCTACAACCTTTCATAGTTCCGGGAGCGGAGGCTGCGATAGCGCAGCTGACTGGCCGAGTGGCTATCCGCTGGGGCACGGCCCACTGTCTCATGACCACCAGCCAGTCAGCTACGCTGTCGTAGCCTCCGTCCCCTAAACTTTGAAGGGTTGTAGCTCCCAAACTAACAGTGATAGGAATGTAGTTTAAATTGATTTGGACGCAGCTGGTTTCAACGCATCCAATGCACGATAGAAAAAACTATTGTTCCATTAAAAAATTATATCTTTGTGCTGTGACTCTTTGGAAAATGATACAATAAACTATGTTCATAGCTCCGCAGAAAGTGTAACATTTCTTGTGTTGACCTACCGCATTAAAATTTCACGTCACCTATTATTTTATAAGTTACAGAGGCGAACACACTTAGTGAAACACCCTGTATATACAGGGTGTTCCACTAAGTGTGTCTGCCTGTCTTTGCCACATTTTAAAAGCCTCTATCCTCTTCCTATCTGAACTATTTATCGTCCAACTTTCACTCCCATATAAGGCAACATTGCCCACAAATATCTTCAGAAACGATTTTCGCATACCTAAATTAATATTCGCTGTTAGCAAATATCTCTTTTCCAAAACGCATTTCTTCGCATTGCCATTCTGCATTTCATATCCGCTGTATTGTGACCGTCACATGTTATTTTACTATCCAAGTAACAAAAATCATTTACCACCTATATTGTTTCGTTACCTAATCCGGTTCCTTTCGCATAGTCTGATTTTCTAAGACTGCAATCCACTAACTTTGTTTTGCTCTTGTCAATGTTTATTTTTACGCTCTCTTGAGCACACTGTCCATTCCATTCAACTGCTCATCCAGGTCCTTGATTGTTTCTGGCAGAATTACAATGTCATCAGCAAACGCAATGTTTTTATTTCTTCGGCCTTAACTTTAATTCCTTCTCCAAACTCCTCCTTCCTTCCCTTTATAGCTTGCAACACGTACAGACTGAATAACATTGGCGAAAGGCTGTAACCCTTTCATGCCTTTCGACTCTAATAACTGTGGTCACGCTTTTTTACAAGTTGTAAACGATACTCCTTTCCCTGTATTTTACCCTGCTGACTTCAGAATTTGGAAGAGTACTTTCTCCATGTCTACAAAAGCTAAAAATAAAGGTCT
Organism: Locusta migratoria; assembly: GCA_026315105.1. Taxonomy (NCBI): domain Eukaryota; kingdom Metazoa; phylum Arthropoda; class Insecta; order Orthoptera; family Acrididae; genus Locusta; species Locusta migratoria. Next base: position 153,573,137 of record CM048749.1, read on the forward strand.
GCCTTTCCTTAATCTAAGACAAGTCGTAAAGCGAGTATTGCCTCCCGTATTCCTCAGTTCCTCCTGAATTCAAACTGATCTTCCCCGAGGTCGGCTTCTACCAGATTTTCCATCCTTCTGTAAATAATTTGTGTCAAAATTTTGCATCCAAGACTTAGTAAACTGATGGTTCTGTAATTTTCACACCTGTCTGCACCTGCTTCATTTGTAATGGGGATAATTACATTTTTCTTAAAGACCGAGGGTATGTCACCTGTCTCGTACATGATGCTGTCGGCTGAGTATTATGCAGCACACTGCAGAGATATGCAGTCGGTGATGGAATTGGAGTTAGCCTATGTTTCGTTTTCTAGATAGAGAGCGATGTCTTTTTTTCCTAATTCACTGCTCTCACAAAGTGTCGCATTGTCTTGACCGTAGACGTTTGTCATTTTGGAGGACTGTTTGATCGATAGTTATGTACAACAATAGCAATAGAGTTTGTTTTTTCACATTCACATAACCGATTTCAGCACGTTATAATGCCTATCTTTCACATGGTACTATGTGGCGATTGTGAAAAATATATTCAGTGACGGGAGTGTGCTTTGTCTAACCCGGTTATATGAGGAAACAAAATAATGAATGATCATGGGAAGGCAGCGTCGGCTGCCTGCAGCAGTGCTACTATCACCACCCATGTAAAGGCACCCTTACACAAATGAGAGATGGTGGGAGCGGTAGCGAGAACCAGATGTGTGTGAGGGAGCACCGCAGGGACCTCCACACTACAGTGGCAGTGGGATCCCATTTTCTGGAAGTCTTCCTCTGTACACAGTCGGGAAACGTTACCTATATAGCACTATCACTTAACCCTGAGTTGCTATATATATTTCTCACTATCACGACGGCTATCGTGGGGTCATTAGTATTTTCATTTTCTTGGATTAAATATTCTATGGAATTGGTCTCATACACATCCACTGAAACTAGTTTACAACTGCTTTAATGAATATGATGTATAAGAGAGCCAAACACTCATACGAAACAAATTTGTTTTAATTATACGTTTTGACGACGTTACAGCGCTCTATGAGTGAAATAAACCGCAATTTGCGATCAGTTATGGCTTCAAAGTACTGAGTTTAGATGGAATACCACCTGTGCGGCGAATGAAAATTTGTGTCCGGCCGGGATTCGAACCTGGGATCTCCTGTTTACTAGGCAGACTGGTTCGAATCCCGGCCGGGCATAAATTTTCATTCGCCTCACTTTGGTATTCCATCAAAACCTAGTACAGTGAAGCCACTGCAGAGAAGAAGCAGAGTACTGATCGAAATTGCGATTTATTTCACAATTTCTTCAATGGCTGGCCGCAGTGGCCGAGGGGACTGACGCGCTTCAGTCACGGTCTGCACGGCCACTACGGTCGGGGATTCGAATCCCCCTTCGGGCATGGATATTTGTGCCGCCCTAGTACGTAGGTAGTTCATAAGTAGTTTGTAAGTTTAGGGACTGATGACCCCGTAGTTAAGTCCCATTAGCTTTACAAACATTTGAACATTTTTTCTTCAATTCTCAATGTATAGCTAATTTTAAAGTAACAAATTTTTCATTTCCTAGTAAATCCTCCTTTTAGCTTAATGTCCGTTGCCGATTAAGATCCAAATTAATCTCTGCTAGGGTAAATGTAATTTTTTAATACAAAATAAAGAAATTAAAAGTCATGAACAATAATATTACATATCTTCTTTGTAGAACTACTGGACGGGTCGTGCGACCATTTGAACCAGTTTTTCCCATAGCAGGAACTACTATACTCATTTTCCGACATTTCTTCTTTTGAGACATCCAACTGAGAAATAGTTGTGTCTTTGTTGTGAGCACTCTGTTCATTTTCACAATCAATTAGAATTATATTCCTGGCTTCGTTCTCCTCTTGCAGATTCATTTGCTATATTATAGAATTTTACTGACGCCAGTTCGGGGACTAGCTGTCAATGATGATGGATGTGGTGATAAATACACAACACCCAGTCTCCTGCCGAGAACTGAACCTTTGCTCCTTGCATCCGTGGTCAGCGATGCTACACTGAGCTATGGAAGCGAACAAAGTAGGAAAGATACGAGATAACGAAATCTCTAAACAATCCAGCTTATGTGCAGGAAACAAGACCATAACTTAGTGGTGGACGAATGACGTGTGCTGGAGTTAGTCTTGGCGGATGTACAGACCTCCATGTCGTTTATGGCACTTTGACTGGTCAGAGCTATTGAGACGAGATCTTTGTACCCTTTGTTGTGGCCTAATCTTGTGCCGAAGGAGAGGAGTACCTTCTGATGGACGATAACGCTGCACTGGTGGACAACAAGCCTGTAGCTGAGGAAATTGAACGATTTAAGTTGCCTGATTGTTCACCGGACTTAAAACCGAATGAGTTAGTCTGGAATGTACTTGGCAGACCCATTGTGGCCAGACAAGACTCCTACAACGGTTGCAGAGCCGGATATTTCACTTATGGAAAACTGTACAAATATCTGTAAAGATCTGAGTGATACATTCATACTGTCCATGCCACGTAGGTGTGCATCTGTACTGGCCGTCCAACGTGATCACACACCGTATTAAACGGCAAGGAGAACAAGAAGAGTTGAGACTTCAAACTACCATACTCTATCACACACAAATTAAATTATGACCATTATCTGAATAAAATAATTGTTTAGAATAGGTATGAAAGGAATTTTAATACTCAAGTTACCATAACCATCAGGTATGTGTCTTACCACAAATGTTTCCCCTGTTTCTTATTAAAATCCGTAACCAGTGAATAAGATTGACAATTTCAGTAGGCCTTGACAGATGAAGCGTAAATTCTGGTTTGAACACCTCAATGTAGCCGGTCATCTTCTGACTCAACCAACCAGTTGATAAAATACCTTTCTTACATATATTACTAAATACGCATCAACTCAGCATGTTTTTCTATCAACAAACATAAGAAATGAAACAAGTGATAATTCACGGATAAAAATCGTAGTATTATCCAACGATCTAATCTGCGAACATGATATTCTTAGCTTTTTGATTAAACATTGAGCTATCATGCCACATGGTATTAGCTCTATAGCTCTTATTTTTCCTTTCGTGGTCGATTTGCGAAATGGTCGTAGGAAGAAGTAATAGGTCCCATGACTTATCCGCTTCCTAACAGTATTCCATATACCTTCATTACGAATATCTACAAAAATATTGAAACTAATAATACAAATATTGTAAAATACATAACACGATTAAGAAACTCGTTCTAATTCGAGAGAGCATTCATATAGTTCCTGTGTGATTCACAAGCAAATGTTTTACGGTTATTCTTGTAAATTATTGCCAAGTTGAAATAACGTTAATAGTGGTATCCAAATTGGGAAACAGAGGATCAGAAATATATAGAATTGGTGACTTTTGGGCCAGAACTTGATGTTTCGCTAAAAATACTTGTATACGATGGGAGATGTTGAAACACGTCCACTGAATGTGTGGTCGTTTTCCATTTTGATTGATTCCTTAACCTAAACTATTTCTGCAACATTAACGCTATCTATTTATGTCTGAATTATATATTTCTATTAATGATCAATGCCCCATTTTTATATATGTTCCCCCCCCCCATTTATATATCTTTCCACCCGTGTGATTGAACTTGTGTGTTCATGAGAATGTGAATGTGTGCTCTTAATATTGACTGACTGCCGCTCAATGGCTTACAATCGCCGCCTCCCGCCTCAAGCCTCGTTTTGCTGTTGTTGCGAACGCATGACATCGTTTGTCGTCTGCGCTAGCGTCTGCTGGGTGGCCAGAGACAAGCTTACTTGGCAAGGTGGCGAGGTGGCCGTGTTCTTAGTGTCGTACCAACCTAATCTTGGACGAAAGAAGTGACAGGAGACTTCTCTGGGAGCGGTTGAAGAGGGAATTGCCTCTAAACGCTAGTCTCTAAACGCACTCTGCGTTGCTTTTAGCGCGCTCTACATCTGGTGCATGCCAGAGGGAGGTTTCTCCAAGGCCTTCGAGCTTTAGTCTTCACTCTTCATTCTGGCTCCGATGATTGGAAGTAAGTACTCCGCCTAATCATACAGTGGGGAAGGCATGCTGTTAGCACTTTCATTTCTTTGTGATCAGGCACTCTTGGTTTTTCAGTGATAGTCCTCTTGACTAATTTCTTTCGCTATGCGAGGCAAAGTAAATTCAGTGTAAATTTATTATTGCATTTTAATTCTAGTGATGATTGTGTGTCCATATATGCTCAAGTTAGATTACAAGTGTGTGACCTTCAGCCTTAGTGAAAACTTAGTGTGTTTGAATTTCCTTGCTGTTTTCAACTGACTTTTCGCATCGTTACAGCATCCGTGAGTATGCTGAATTTTTCTCAGATTTGCTGATTTGATTCTACCTTTACTGTCTTGTATGACCGATTGCACCACATGCTTTCGTAACAGCCGTTACTTCGGCATTCAGCCAGCTTTCTTCTATACGAAATCTTGCATGTGCTTTACTGGTTTATTCTAAATTAATTTCTGTTTATAAATGCTATGTAATTCATTGTGGTCGCACATCACATGGTACTTAAGAATAGTGAGCCCCTGCCTCCCCCCACGAGAGTTACTTCAGTGCACAGTATAATTTAAAATTTGTTATCAAGACACTCACCATCTCGTCAAGATGCTGCCGATGCATCATTTCACCGATGCTTGCATGGGTTCCAGCTTGTAATGTACCTCCTAGCTTTATGAGCATGTCTGTAAATGAATGAATGTGCTTTCAGCTACCCATTGCGTGTTTGAAAATTTCCTCCCACATTACCTCCATATTCATAAAGGGCAGAAACAATTTTAATATGGGCAGTAATTATATGTTTTAATTCACTTTTGTAAAAGGTGTGTGCTTAATTTGGTCTACCCACATTTATTTACTGGTTATTTTACTGAGTAGATTATGATTTTAAAGTATCAAACCTCTATGATTTCAAGCTCCTTAATTTTTTTAACATTGATTTGGTGTTTGTTAAAACGTTGGCTGCTCCCTTAAGGAGTGATCAGTTAGATAAATTTCAGTTGTGCATCTACTGTGGATACTCGTAAAGTAATTTAAATCAGTAGTGAGCGTTTTAACTTACATTCACAGATCTCAACTGCCAGAGATTTTGCTTAACAGGCTACTTTCAATGTGTAAACATGATTCGGTCGTAATAGAATACGGCGTTACGTTTGGAAAATGCTATTGACCAGACCAACGTCAATCATGGCAAAATGTAAGTTTTGCTGTAGAATTCACTACCTGACCACCACCATGATCCACTTATGTGATATGAATAAGGTCTTGCTAGATGCATTGTGAAAGAAGATTCATCAGACCAAATGACTTACATCCAGCATTGCTTAGTCCACGTCTTATGGGTTCAGCAACAGATATTTTTGTTATTAGCTTTTGCACCACTGTTGAGTGATATAACTCCAGCTCCGCTTGTAATTCCCCAGCTTTCTAGCTCATGTCATGTTTTTCTTTTTTACGCTGATTGTGTTCGCGAATGCGACGTTCACTTTTGCAGGGATTTTGACAGCTATAGTCGTCTGACATTTCGTCGCGATGTATTGGAACGGACGACTACCTTCAATGATTTAAAACATGTGTCATCTGCACAACGATTCAATGCAGTGATTGACAGAGGGGTAAAAAGTGGAGGACATTATTTTTGCAGTTCTGGTAGTACCCCTTACACTTTAGATGCATTGGTATATGTTTGGGATTCTGAAGGGAAAACACGGCGATTTTGACTGCCCAACGTTTTGTAAAGAGCTGCTTTTAATTTTTTTTAATGCTTTTATCTTAAAGAATTTTTAATTTTAAGTAAAGTTAATCTTGATTAGTGCAGAATTTTCGAAAATTGGAAAACAGAGCAGTTATAAAAAGAAAATATTATTTCCAAACGTTAACATAGTTAATGGCGCTTCTAATGTTTCTCATCGGTTTTGTAGAATTATTTATTGCCGCTTAGAAGGTCACTCTTCTAACATGGAGAACAACTCATCTTGCACAATATCGTATTCGGACAGCCATTATCCTCGTAATATGTGTCATTGTGTAATAACGAACTTGTATCTTTTTTTTATTCTTAACAATTGAATCTAACAATTCCAAATATAATTTCCGCTCCAACCTGGAAACAAAACTTCTTCAGAATTACTTATGTAACGATTGACAACAATCTAATACCTAACGAAGCCGTTTTTCACTATTTAAATTTCTAATCGCAGAGCAAAGATAGCTTGATTTGAAGTTACTGTTTAGCATGAATTATCAGTTACAGTAGATCTGTCTCCCTCTTCACATCCAAATTGTATAGCACTATTACCGTTCTACAGTTTTGGTGCTTATGTGAGATGAAGAGGCGTCACATAACCTAGTGAGGCCTTTTCGTATCATAGACGCACCAAATGACTATTTTAGCTCTATGACCTTCTGATTTACTAGGAAGCTATGAATTTGATAAAATTTTCCGAATCGTCATATAATTATCAAACTTATTTAATTTTTTGGTGATATATATATATATAATGTGTGTGTGTGTGTGCGCGTGTGTGTGTGCTGCAATTAATATGCGTTGAATTGACTGACCAATAAACACTTCAACTTAAAATTTTAAGACTTGGGACAATAATTTCAACTAAAGCGTAGCCTTCGATATTTCCAAGAAATCGCAAAAGTAAGAGCAATTATAAGAGTTTTGTCATTTTGCAAACTGAAATGTGTGAAGACGTAGCATCTCCAGTTGAAATAGGCATATTTCTTGCTATTGAGATTCTAAAAATAAAACTATGTTTTTGGAATTCATTGTCCTCGCTCTCTCATTTTATGTACGCCCGAACTCTAAGTTACTGAAAAAATTAGAGGATTGAATGGTGTGAAAAAATCTCGAACTCTTTCTTGGTATAGAAATCTCTAGTTTCAGCATTTTCAGGCAAAGTCCCGCTTTGATGACAGCGCAGTGGAGGAAATATTAGAGAAAAAGTGGCTGCACAAACATTATGCTTTAATCTTGGAAAATTGCATGTAAAAGTTACCACCTTGAAGGGAAAAAGTGTAGCAAAATCATTTTTTTTTTCTCTTGTCGATTATTCTAAGGTATCACACCCGTTGGAAGGTAGTTTAATCCTAATGTGGAAGGCATATAGAATGATGTAATAATTTTAGGAATTTTAATTCAGTACATTAAACAAATGCCTGAGTTTTATTGAGTACAGATATAATGTCGTCGGTATGAAACACAAAGTGAAAGCGAAGGCAACTGAGTATCAACTTTAGTTCACTTTTGACTTCTATTTATAACACCACATGCTTCTGAGTCCTTCCTTGTGTTCTTTTGAGGGCTTCACTGTTCACAATCCGAATGATCGGATCGGCTTCTGTGTTTACTTTTTGTGTGTCTTCGCCATTCAACCAACCCCAGAGGTAGAGGTACAAAAGTTAACGTTCTGAGACCTTACTGGCCGAGAAACATACGCATATCTACATATCCATATTCAGGGGAATCTTAGGGTTTCATGATGTGTCATCTGACGACTAGAATTGCAGGATCCACGTCAGCCGGCCGCAGTGGCCGAGCGTTCTGCGGCGCGCCAGTCACAGACTGCACGTACGCTACGCTCGGGGGTTCGAATCCTCCCTCGGGCATGGATGTTTGTGTCGTCTTTAGTATAAGGTAGTTCATAAGTAGTTTGTAAGTTAAGGTACTGATGACCACGCAGTTAAGTACCTTAAGCTTAACAAACATTTGTGATCCACGTCATACTGGAAAAAGATATGCACTCCTGTGCCCAAAGAAATCTTTTCCAATAATGCTGGAACCTCATTTTCAATTTATACGGCCCCTGTGGTCTCGATATATTTAATTTTGTATAATATTTAGGACACAATAGTTTTCACACAATACTTATATAGTTATATTATTAGTTATTATTAACACTGTTCATCATTCGGCACTGTATGTATTTATGTAGTGAATTTTGTGAAATGGCCACAGCTATATAAGTGGCGCAGTCATCTTTGGAAGTTCGATTATAGAGTAAGCGCTCTGATTGCGAGAAAGCAGTTAGTTACCATTTACGAGAGGTAGCAGGAAGAAATCTGCAGCAGTAAGGAAGATGTTGGAGGAGGCAGTTGTTTAGTATGTGTTGCAGCACGCCATTATTCTAATACATGATGTTACTTTTATTTTCTGTAATATGTTTCTACTTCATAATTCCTTAAGAATATAATTTCTGATCTTAAATTCGCATTCTGCGTTCCCAGTTTTGTAGTTAGTTTTCCCTTCCTTTTATTTTCTTCATTTATGGTTATTGTTTAACTTAAATACTACCCCGTATCATTTCTGCATATGTTAATACTGAAATCAATCAATAATATATTAATTTAATATTGAAACACGACCGTCAGTCGTCTTCCATATATATTTTTTTAATTGTAATTTATTTGATGTTGCTAGATAAGCATTTTGTTAAAACTAGATCCCCACTCGTTTCGAGGCATGAGGAATAGCATTTTTATTTAGTATTTTAACTTATTATTTTCTGAAATGTTAGTTACTATTGCTAGGATTTTGTTATTTTAATAATTAATTATTGTGGTTATGAATGTGGCAATAAGTACGGCTTCTCTGCTACGCCACTGTCCCTGTGAGAATGTGTATTTGTTTTACTTTTAAGTGGATGTGTGAAAATCTAATGGCTGTCTGAATGTGGGTAGTAATAGCTCGCATTGCATGCTTCTCTCTGGCTCAGAGTCGATAGTTACTTGTTACCAGCCGCTGCTGCTGATTTGACCAAAGAGTTTCTACACCCTTTGGTTACAAGCCAGTCGACGAGCCCTCTGCAGGCCGAGTCTCATGATCTTCTCTCCCCACCACTTATGTTTTCGTGGGTGTGTCTAGTTTCCTGTAGCTTTGGCCCCCTGATTCGCGTCCCCTGGCTGCTCAGTCTTCACCTTTTGCTGGGATCGTGGTGAGATAAGGTTGGCTCTGCTCATGTGTCCATGGAGATGGTAGCGATTCGTTGTCTAGCTTGTTTAACTTGAACTTAGATTCATTTTTCGGAATATTTTTCCGTTCATGTGCGGAAATGTGTTCTAGTTTTTGAATCCAGTGATTTCCAACAGATAAACGTAGTATATTCAAACCTCTTGTGATTATGTGAAGGTGTACGAACTCTGTGTAAATTCTTCCTGGCTTTGTGTGGTACAATTTCTAACAGACGATATGTTCATTTTTGTACAGTGCATGTAAAATCCTTCTTATCGTTTCCATCCGTGAGTGATATGTTTCCATGTGGTTGGTTTTTAGTACAAAGCTTTCAGCTTCCACTATCGTCTGTTCCATGCCCATCAGTCAAGTAACTATGTGTGTATCCTTCTGATTTACACTAACATATCGCGATCTTCTCTCCCTGCCTATTTCAATTTTGCTGTATCTTCTCCGAACTTTTAGTATGCACTCAGTCTTTGTCAGTAATTCTTTCCGAGCCTTGTACAACGTCCTTCAATAGCTTGCTTATGAAATTATGTGTATTTCTAAGGGTTGCATGCCGTAGTTTTTATTCTCATTTTTCTGTCTTTATAATTATTTCACTTTTCTGTTTCATGCCGTAGTTTATTTTCTCCTTTTTTCGGAAATTGAATTTATACATTTTTATCGGTTTTCGGAACCACGTGGGTCCGACTTCAGGTGTTTGCAACTAGTCACCTGAATTCACGCCACTTCTTATAAAACCAGTGCCTAGATAGTTTACTCTCAGATTGCAACTTAAGAGTACGCCGTGATTTAGTGTAATGAATCCGACTTGTAACCACTTCACCTTCAATGGAGTGCGATCATGTAACGTAGCCGTGTGTCGCCGTTAGCGTGTTTGCTCGCTGTCTAATCTAAATGCAATATAACTTTGCTATACTCACCCACCATCTCAAATCAGGCACGACAGAACAGAGTCATCTTCTCAGTTTTATTGTATATAGTGTTGTGTGGTACCTCTGGGCTTGCTGAATTTCGCCTACGATAGCGGCGCCTGCTTCTGCCTCGTTTCAGCACGCTGATTTTGATGAGCTTCGCTGTTGCATTGCGTATGTGTGAGCGAGTGAGTGTTGTTTGTAAATCCTTCCCCCAGTAGCGTTATGTTCTGTGTAATTTATGTTAAATTCAATGCTGGGCATTTTCAGTATTCGATAATGTCAATGGGATGCATTTTTTTATTGTACTAATAAAATTGGTTCCCCATTTTGCTTGCGTTCGACCTAAATAAACAAGTTCAATAAAATTTTGACTTGCCTATAAATTGTAGTTTTCGAGTACATTCCCTCTTTTGTTTAATGTTGTTTTTCACCAGTGCTGAGAACTATCACAGATGCAATTTTTTATGTTTTCCGTTGCGCTATAAATGTTTTACTTTAGCCACCTTTATGAAATAACTAATTGTGGTGGCTTGTTTATTAATGCCTGTGCGTAATTTCGTGTGAGCTGCTACGTATATTGGCCATTGTATTATTAACTTCCTGTTATTAGAGTAATTTGAACCACGTCAGTTCTCAATTTGGGCCAGGGAACAAGGTTTCCGCAGCAGGGTGCAGCCGGTAGTTCAGACTGACCTTTTTCTAATTTTACTGATAAAATTAAGCATTTTTATAACAGTAAACTCTTATCTGGGTACCTCCTACCAGAATTAAGCTTTTATTTCGTACTGTGGTCCACTTTTAGTATCAACAAGAATATAAGAGGTAAGTCAATTTCTTTTTTTTTTTTTTTTTTTTTTAATCTCTGTCGCAGGCAGATCATCTTCTCCGTTCATTATTGGAGTTAATCAGTTTCGTTGTACCCTGTGGGAGTACAGGGCCATAAATTTTAGTGTTACGTGTTTCCTCTATATCCCGGAAATGTCCGTTGCGTATATAATGTTGTCTAAGACTTTATCTCTGTAGTCGAAGTTGCCACATTGTTCGGTTTTTTTAAAGTTCATTTTTGCACGTATGTAGTACGCAGTATAGGTCAACCATCATTAAATGTAATTTATTCGGGATATCTTTCAAAGTGTAGATATTAGAGAAACAACGCGGAGATGCTGAAGGCTGAAACAACTCACTGCCTATCAAAGGACACTAAAGGTTTACAGAAAAGCGTTGTTAAAAAAATATTACATGCGGTGTTCCCTCAGACTACTGATGTGAATTACAAGTTTTACTGATGCCGTCACGAGTGAAATCAGCTCCGTCAGTGAAAGGTAAAATTCTACCTAATTGGCGAGTTTCAAGTATGCAGTCTGAAAACTCCAATCGTATATGTGCGTCCCTTGCTCCAAGGTGTTCAGAAAGCTGTAAATGACATTGATGGAACCAGTGCCTACGTAATGTGCGGTATAGCCTTGTTTGTGGAACATCGATACGTACAGAATTTCTACGTTGTACCGACTGAATAAAGTCTTCTTCCACAGTGTATTCATTGAAATGTTCGGATGCACTATGACTTTCGAGAAGTCTACAATTGGCACACAGTGTATTAAAGACCCTACGCCGCGGAGGATTAGCCGTAGCCACTGGGACGCCGTACTGCTCAAGTACTCCCCCCCCCCCCCCCGGTTTGTGTGTTTTTGTTGTCCTTAGGTAAGTAAGTTTCTCTTAGTTTAAGCAGTTTTAAGCTACGAACTAATAACATTTGAACATTATGACATTATGAAGACACTTTTGTATCAGAGAGATCGGTTAGGAAATCCTATGCCGCATTCTCTACAAGCAACATCAGCAGTGATTCCAATACAAAACCCAAATAACATGTCCGCATACGTTTCGTTTTTAAATACGTTCTTATTTTTATGCTACAGTACGGAAAATTGGACTACATAGTACAATGAAGACGTCAATGTAGACGAAGTCACGGCTTCACTACTTGAACATCAACAACGATATTAACTATAATGATAGGCATTGAATTAAAGTTTTAGTTTTGGCCGGGATTTGAACCCGGGACCTCCTGCTAATTAGGTAGATGCTTTTGACAGCTCAGCCCACAAAAGTTACGGTCAAATCGACACAGACGTCTTTCTCGAGGTATTTTATGACTCGGGACGTTATTTTGTTAATAGATAACACTGCCAGATCAATAATGATGGCATAATCTTCGCCACAGAACCAAAGAGGCAAGAATTCCCTGCTGAAATAAAACAAAATGAACTGCACTCACTGCCACATACGGACGGCAACGTACCACAACCTCCACGACGGATAAATTAATGCCTCAGAAGTGGCTACACGCCGTACAAAGCGGCAAAATGTCATACTAGAAGCATGCTGTTCATCAACAACCAATCGATTTTAAAGACTGTCACACAAAATCTATATCTATAAAACTGAACGTTTGTTCGGTGTAAGTTTATCGCGTCTGAACCACAAGACATAAAGAGCTAAAAATATGTACAGTTACTAATGTCTACTCGGGGAAGGCTTTAGGCACGGTTTTATGGCGATCGGATAGCTATTTATCTATATATATTCATGTGAATGTCTGTTCGGTGTATGCTTATCACGTGCAAACGACAAGACGCAGAGACTTAAATATTTGTACAGTTACTAATTTATACCTGAGTTCAGTTTTAGGCAAGGTTTTATAGTGATCTGATAGATATTTAGTAATTTGAAAAATATAACGTGAAATGCGGAACAATAATTATTCTTTGAAAATTATATTTACTTTCTGAAATGTTTAATTGGTTGCGTTGTTGCTTGAGTGTTGATAATGATAAAAGGGTGGGGTATATTGGGATGGAAAGATATCGGCGTATATAAAATTGTACGTGTGTGTTTGTGTGTGTGTGTGTGCGTGCTTGTGCTAATATTTCTCTCTGTAGCGAAAACTAAAAATCGCAAACGAATGCTGCGTGTGTAATTGTTGTCCGAAGTCTCCCGTTGTACACCATAGTAGTTCTATGCCGATAGCTATAAGGGAGTGAAAGATATTGTGGTTGAAAGTCGTCAAATTATAAAAAAAATCGTACGGAAGGCCAGCGATGACGTTTGCGACTCTATAGCAAGGAGGTTACATTCAGCGAAACATGATGCCACCTTCGGCCATAGATACTACCAGACAGGACAAACAGCAGAGCGGCTATTCACATGGTGTAGTTCAAACATATGACCACGTGAATGTTGCCAAACATTAGCTAGATATAATAAACAACTCCACAGTTTTGAAAAAATGCCATCATTTTAAACTAATAATACTTTCACTCGAAATTTAATGTTACTTCCTTACACAAAAAGGTTTGTATAATCCTAGGCAAAGTTATACACTACCACGTAGCTGTTGGTAGAACAATGGTTTATCTGCAGAGATGTTGGTGCCACGAAAACGACGCCATGCCCAGTCTACCACTACCTATGGTCGAAGGATGCTGCAGACCATATCTTTGTCTATGCGTGCTACAATGTCTTCAGCTCTTTCTCTGTAAGGATAAGCATACTGAAAGATAGCGTATCTATCATAATCAACCAACACACGAGCGGAGCCGCGGGTTTAAGGTAGCATGGTATAAATCAACTTTTAATACGTTCAAATGTTTTTGATATGCCGCGTTTTGCAGCACTTAAATATTGTAGAAAAGACATTTTTATGTATGCACCAAAGCTGCTTTTATTTGAAATGCTGACTAGCTTTTCTACAACAGTAACCAAATATATAAAATATATATGAATGTGGCTTAAGAAAATGGGCAAAGCCCGAAGCTAGTCAGCATTACAAATAAAAGCAGCTTTGGTGCATATACAAAAATGTATTTTCTACAATACTTTAATACGTTGTTGTCCAAGAACAATGCTTGTCCAGGAACAATGCTGGGAAGGAAAAGGTTAAACTAACACGCTACGGACAACTCACTTACACAGACACACACACACACACACACACACACACACACACACAAACATGCCCAAAGATGGACTAGAACCTCCGACGGCAAGCAGCGGCGCGCTCTGCAGAAAAGCGCCTAGAACGCTCGGCCACTCCATCGCAGCACACTCCCCTAAGACGTGGTGCCTTAAAAATAGCTTTCTTTACCACGTTGCTTGCTACGTTAACACACCCCTCTTACATTTTTCATACAGCTAATTTTATGACTTCCGTACATCTCGTCTACAGCAGCTGTTTCATTTTGCATCGAAATGCTCGCTCACATTCCGGCCCGGCGAAACAACCGCCCTGTTAGTTTCCCTTCTGCGTCTCTGCAGGGCTCCTTCGCACTTCACCTTCCCGGCGCTGTTGTCCTGATGAAAATGCGAACCGCACAGACGTCATAAAAATTTAATTACGCGCGCAAATTAGAAAGGGGTGCCCGGCCAGGGGGCCTCCGCCTTCCTGCCGGCAATCTGGGTCGGCGTCGCCTCTGCAGACGACGCCGGCGATGCCGCGCGCCCTAATAATGGCTCGCCGGCGTCTGCGCATGCGCAGAGGACGCCCGGCTGATAACGTCGCCCGGGGCGCCGCCCCAGCGGTGGCCACTCTTGCTGAAATATAATCCCAGGGGCGGCGTTCCCGAAAGTCGGCGCCCGGCGTCGACAAGCGGCGTCGTGGATGAGAGTCTGCGTCTCCAGGCCGGCGGCGTTGTCCGGGTAGTCAGCGAGCCTACTCACACTTTCGAAAAGCTACCTCAGCTCTGCTACGATTTCCTCCCTTCTAATCAGCAGTTGCGCTACTTGGACAACAGATCAAGAGCATTAAAGCAGCCGCCCGTTTAACCCTATAGTGACCAACTGCGCATATATGCTGCACGGTCGTCCAGAACCTCTTATACAAGCGACTGGAAAAAGGCACAAGTAAATCCCGTATATAAGAAAGGGAAAAGAACGGACCCGCGAGATTACAGACCTACATCATTAACATCAGTTTGCTGTAGAATTATTGAACATATTCTCAGTTTGTAACACCAATTCGCGACCATAGCATTAGAATCACGGTATTACGACATTTCTCATCATTACGTAATTTTAATAATTTTTTAAGAGGCAGAATTTTCTCAGCAGCGGTGGAGTAGCTGAGCGGTCTAAAGCGTCTCGCTGCGGAGCGCGCGGTTGCTCGCCGTGGAGGTTCGAGTCCTCCCTGGGGCATGGGTGTGTCTGTTTGTCCTTAGGTTAGTTTACCTAGGTTTCAGTAGTTTGTAAGCTACGGACTGATGACCACGCAGTTTGGTCCGATAGAATTACAAAGATTTAATTTGACCAATGGGAACTATAGTTCCATCTTCTTTGTTTTCGCTTTAAGTTCTGTGGTAGTCCGTGTTCCCACTTCTAACTCGTTAAGCCCCGTTTACACCGAAGCGAACACAAGCGAACGAGCAGCAGCGAACGAGCATTCGCTCTGGTGTAAACGCTATGCGCGCGCTGTTCGCTCACGTTCGGTTCGCATTCGCCGGTGTTCGCTTGTGTTCCGCTGGGTGTCGGTTTCAGGGCGAACCATCAAAGAAAGTTCGCGTTCTCTCCGCTTCGGCGCTAGCGTATGCGACAAACTGTGTATCCTCGCCTTGCGGCAGTGTGCTGTTTTCTCTTCCGTTCGCTCCGGTGTAAACGCTTGTTCGCAAGTACAAGCCAATGCGTGCGAGCACAGGCGAATTCCTGGCGAATGCGCATTTGCCTTGTGTTCGCTCGTGTTCGCTTTGGTGTAAACGGGGCTTTATAGTGTGCTAACTACATATAGATTGTCAACATGCGCGTAAAAGTGCTTGTTTTTCTGCATTGTTAGTCAGTCAAAGCAGAAGAGCAGTTTATGCGGGAAAACAAGCCACTGTTTCGACCGTAACAGAGTTTTTTGTATAGCGTGCTTTCTTTTTGCATGTGAAATTATTTGTATTTGTCTGCTTTTATATTTACGAGTGAGATAGTATTCGCTTATATCAGCTGCGTGAACAGTAAGCTGTAGGTCGTCGTTCATGGAAGTGGTGGCACAGACAACTTTTTTTCTTGTAGATTTGGTAGTTGTCAGTGCCTATATTACGTGGAAGTTGCAGAAGACAGAAACCGACCAGCTAACATTTAGGTAGCATTTGGCAAAGCAGCTCATCTGTGGCTTCTCAACTCGTAAGGGACGAGGAAAGCCCGTTCCTATTCAGACACCAAAGAGAGGATTGTCTGGAATTCCAGATGAAGTTCGTCTGACGAAAATTGGAACTCATTTGCCAACGAAAGGTACTACAAACAGAAGATGCCGCCAGTGTAGCACCAAAACAAAGAAAAAAGTACAAAAATAATGTGTAGCAACTGCTGTGTAACTTTGTGTGTAGCACCATGCATCTCTAAGCTGCTTAGCACGCCATCTTAGAGAACTCAAATTGATAACATGAACTAATGCAAAAGTAAATGTTTAATATGATTTTTGTACTAACGGAATAAAAGTTATACATTCTTTTTGTAATTAAGTCCAGTTACTCAAAAATAGTTCTCTCTAAATTTTTATACCCATAGGCTAAACTCTCACTTTCAAGATTTAAATTATGATTTTATTTCTGGCTACTTAGCCCAATAAAGTATTCATAAGAAGTCTTCAACTTCAGGAAATAATTTGGTAACTAAAGGGTTAACATTATCTAGGCATCTAAAATCTACATTCATTCCATGCAAACCGTCAAAGGTGTGTGGCGGAGGGTACTCAGTACCACTACTAGTTACTTGCTTTTCTGTTCCACTCCCACATAGTACTAGGGAAATACATCCGTACGCGTCCAAATCTCTCTTCTCCTTGTGGTCTTATACGAAATGTAGTTTGGTGGCATTAGAATCGTTCTCAAATTCTCGTCCGCTTTTCTACAGTGCTTCCCGAAAATGACGTCGCCTCTCCTCCAGATCCCGCAGCATTTCGGCAACACTGGCGCATTGGTCGAATCCACCAGTTACAGTCCTAGCCGCCCGTCTGTGAACTGGTTCTACGCCCTCCCTTAAACCGATCTGGTGGGTATCCCAAACACTTGAGCAATACTCAAGATGGGGCCGTACAAACGTTTTATATGCGGTCTCTTTTACAGACGAATCACACATCCCCTCCGAGTAAAGCGAATTCGACCATTTAACCTCCCTACGACTGTCCTTATATGCTCGTTCTAGATGACTCTGTCAAGCAGCACACTACTAATGGTGAATTCGAACGTTACGGGATTGTTTCTCCTACTATTCTGCATCACCTTATATTTTTCTACATTTAGCGCTAGTTGCCATTTCTCACAGAACTTAGAAATTTTGGTTCTAGTCATTCTGCATCCGATTATAGTCATTCAATAACGACATGCTCTTGTAAACCACAGCATTGTCAACAAACTCTCTTTCCGCCAGATCATTTATATAGATAGAAAATAATAGCGGTCCTATCACACTCCTCTGCGGCACCCCTGACGATACTCTAGTCACTGAAGAACACTCGCCAACTAGGATAACGTACAGGGTTCTATTACTTACATAGTTTTTGAGCCACTCACATATTTGGGTACATAGTCCGTAAGCTCTTACCTTCGTTACCAGTCTATAGTGCGGAATCGTGTCAATCGCCTTTCTAAAAACCAGAAATATACAGTCTGTCTCATGCTCTTCATCCAAGTACGCAAGACAGTATGAGATAGAATGGCAAGCTGCGTTTCACACGATGGATGCTTCCTATATCCGTGCTGATGCATGTACAGAAGCTTGTCCGTCTCAAGGAAATTTACTGCATTAGAAAGGAGAATATGTTCCAGAATTCTGCAGCAAACTGACGTTAAAATATAGGTCTATAATTTCGTAGGTCCATTGTATTGCCTCTCTTATAATGTGATTTACCTGTGCCTTTCTCCAGTCGCTTGGTACTTTGCACTGGATCAAAGATTCGCGAGAAATGCATCCTATGTAAGGGACCAATGCCGCAGAGTACCCTTCGTATAACCAGGTTGATACCCCATCTGGACGTGATGACTTGTTTGTTTTCTGTTCAGCTAGCTGCTTCTCTACACAAGCTACGCCCAGGTCCTACATTTGAGAGTTACTGCGAACATCAAATATTTTCTCAGATATTTAAGTCTCCCGTCTATTTACATGAATAAAATATGTTAAAATAAATTACAAAACAAGCAATATATCGATATGACGTAAATTCGCTGGAAAACAGTGGAACATTATGCAGTTTTTACGTTCCTTCTCTTGTAGTCGAGATTTATTAACGCAATCTGCGGATATCTGACTAAAACTTAACCAGCCATTGCTCCTGTTATTTCAGAATGGCACACCGTCCGTACATTTTGCAAACATTGGAATATAATATTATAGAGGCACTAAAAGGTCTTTACAACCTTTTGAATTCATGTAAGTTTCTTATCATATTTATGTAAATCTGTTATCATAATGTGCATTATAAAATGTCTGATTTGATAATTTTGAGACTTACACGGAGATATTCAGTTTGGGATGAGACCTCCCACGTTAGTAGTGCTGAGTCTCTGGTTTCTTGTGTCTTTAAGAGGTGGACGTTGCGAGGTTATATTGAGGGCTGTCTGTTGAGAATCTTATATTAACACAAACAAGTTCACTGCCCCCTTAAGTTCTGCTATGTCTAGGGGATGAAAACAATCGTCCACAATCCCCACCTGCGTATGATTAATAGAAACAGAAATAAAATTGAGAAAAAATGTTGCATTACATACAAATAACTTTCACAACACTTTTGCTAAGTATGTTTATTTATCAGATCAGATCAGAACACTATCACTGATAAAAGCACTGTAAGTTGGTATATCTAATACAGCAGGTGAGGCCACAGTCAAAATTTACTTTGCCGAAAATATTATGAATTAGCCTACCAGGTATAAAAACGTCCCCTTACTCTGTCCCCGACCGCGAATAATTTGTAAACGAAGGCTTCCGCGGCCGTTGTCATTGTTGATAAAACTCTTCTGGGTATTAGACCGCACCGTCAATATATCAAATATTTCACCGACGTTTCGGCCGCTATTGCAAGCGGCCATCTTCTAATATATTGACGATGCGGTCTAATACCCAGAAGAGTTTTATCGCGAATAATTTGTATTTATAATTATTCCACTCACAGTTTATTTGACAAAATCAGTGTTCAAGAACAACAAGTTTCCAACGGAAATTTATTGAAGTCAGAGTGCCTAAACTTCACACGCTGCAATATTCAAATTCAACGTAGTACTCGGCAACTCAAGAGGAAATATTGCAAGTTTAAAAGTAACTTGTCAGACTCGATAATTTTTTTTTTATGTTAGACCACTTTTTTACAGTCTAAAAACTTTTAAAGTCTCATTCTTCCGAAGGTCACGGCAAAGACCGGTATAGCTTTGCCGTCGCCATGCTTACCAAACACAATGCCACACCTGGGACTACCAACCAGACTATATACCTGCTGTCGAGAGAAACACATACGTCACGATATTCCCCACCGCAAAGTACAACGATCTGCCAAGTATACTGTAGGCCTACATTCATACACATACAAATACACTTACACTAAACACAAATAAATATGAAACTGATCACAGTAATAAACATTTCATTTCATTACATTTCATTTCTCCAATGGAGTGATTCAGATATTAACTGTCGACTCTCCCACCATTTGCAGTACTTATTAATGTGCTAAACCCTGTTGCAAAATTCTGTATGAAACACGTTTTTACATATTGTGAGCTTCCTCTTTACAATAGACGAAGCCATTTTGGCTTAGCATCTCAAATTAAGCAATTATGGACGAGTGTATACAAATTGATTTTATAAACAAAGAAAAATACATAAGAAAATTTGAAGAATATTATTTTGTGGTATAAACATTTTTAATACTACACCTGAGAACAAACACTGCCATGCTGGTCCTGTATCTGTCTTGCACTTTATGTTATTAACAAATTTATACAATCGTATTAGTGAATTAAGGGTTCCTGTGATCAATATTTATCTTCCGTCGAATGTAAGCATATCAAGTGATGCACCATGTTGAGTCCTTTTATATGAGTTCTCGCTCAGGTCTGTATCTTAAATGGTTTACAAGTTATGTTTTTTTTTAATTAAACAATAAATTGCAGTATTTTCATTATATTATTTTTTTTATTTTTACTTGATAGGATAAATGACTGTTACTAGACGTGTTATATGAAACCCTTTCAGAAACTATGTTGTACTTCTCTGTCTTAATTATGTTTTATTTTTAAATTTAACTTTATCGTATACAATACATTGTCGCCTCTAGCTGTGCGGTGAATGCGGCCTTTCCAAGCGAGAGGTAAGTTCCCCCTTACCATAGCTGTCCGTTTCCGCCTTACAGACACACAAGCTCTCCGCTGGCTAGCCCACTATGAGACCTAGACAACGGCTGTTAAACATGAATTTTCTAAATTACTGATTTGTACAGATAATGCATTCACGTCAAAGTCATCTGTCGACATAATGCTACCAAAATTAATAAATGAAAAGTGTAACGATTTTGTGCATTGGTTAGGTGAGTATCTGCGGTGCATTTAATTTATCTTGATAAATTTCCCCAAACATGATTGAGTGCTATTCGTTGGGCGGTAATGTCACAGTGTAATGAGCAAAGTCGTGAACATGTGTGTGCAGCTAAAAGCATTGATTAGTCCACATATACTTTCATCACAGATGAACATAATACTTAACTTTCTAGCTATTGGTTCTGCAAGGAATCATTACAATTCTTGGCTATACAATTCCATCTTGTGGTATGTTCATCGTTGAGTTCCTCGTACTGACTGCACCTCCAGTACTGTCCGTCGCCTCTGTGGTGTACTGGCATATCTAGGCTAGCCGCCCCCTTCCTATTGGGCGCCGCGTGAAGCAGGCAAAGAGGTACCTAGACTGCGGGCGCCCTCTACGGCAGATGCACTATCGCTCCTTCTTGAAGATGCTCTGAGACGTGTGTAGACCGTCGGTTTTGGCGAACAGCGATACCGCAACAAGTAGTATACCTCCATTCATAGAAATCCTAAAACGCACTATCCAGAAAATTCATGGGAAAAAGGTGTAAGAGTAACAATTTCTAAACTTTTCAGTGAATTCCTCGCTGCAGCTCAGTCGAATAGCTCTGGTGATAGCCTCATCGCTTCTCATGTCCACAGTACAGTTTCAAACCTAACGCGAAGAAAAAAGTTTTTTTTTTATATTATTTATTTGATTGTCACTGTCTGTCTGCCTTTTCGTATACATATAATATGGCAAGAACCATACGCAGCTTTTTCGCAAAGAAACTTCTTCCTTCAAACTATAACGAATATTTATAACCCTTCTACCACTTACAATTTGTCTTAATCTTGTAATAAGAATTGTAGCGACAATAGAATTTCATGCTCTAATCTACATAAATGAATTGTAAAATCTGTTAGGAGTTATTCAATATTTAAAAAGAAAACCTTGTTATTAAAATGTCAATTAGCCTTATCCTTCATTTCACAAATAAAATAAAATTCTTTATTTTGTAAATAATACTATTTTGTTTTATTAATTTTACTTAAGAATTGTTATAATTATTAAACAAACAATAAAACTGAAGCGTTACTTGCACCTAGGATTAAACCCTGATCACCTGCATGTATTAAGAAAGTTACTGCCTGGGATACTTCGCCACGCTAATTAACTGTACTCTAAAACCAGTGTATAAAAATATATATATCAGTAGATCGTAAACGCCAGAAACCTTTTTCGTGGTAGTTTTTGGATATTGCGCTTTAAAACATCTATTAGTGGACTTATAGAACTAACATGAGAGGTCTCAGCCTGAAATTAATGTCCGAAACCGGAAGGTATCCTTGTTACTTCAGGCAGTGACTTGACATGGTAAGGAAGTTGCGGAACACAATCTTTTGAGAAATAATGGTCCAGTACAAGCTGTAAGTCTCTGCTGTAATTTACGAAAACAGATAAAACACGACTCAATGTCGCAACTGACCGTTGGTATACAGCCATCATCAAGAGCATTCACTAAAACATGACTATAAATTATGAACTAATTGACTTTTAGTATTATTCTAATTTTCGTTACAATTTATAGTCGAATGGCTCCAGACAAGTATCGTATTGTAAAAGGAAACAACAAAATTATAACCTCTTGAGACGGTATTTGTTTTACCCGCATCTTTACCTTAGTCCAGGGCTTCAAAACTTTTTCAGTCACGAAGCACCTTTAAAAAGTGTATTTTATCGCAGGACACTAAATTTCATGTCGCAGATACCTACCACAATACCTAAAAATTTGGCTTGCCTGGGTACTTATTTAATCCAGTCTTAATTTCGTCTGTCTTTCCTTTTCTCTCTCTGTACACATCTCTTCCTCTTCTCCCCCTGTACGTCATCTCTTTCCTTCACTCTCTCACTCTCCTCTTTCTCTCTCTCCTCATCTCCCCTGTGTTCATTTGCTTCTACCACTTCTCTCCGTATCTCCACCTTCTCTGCCAATCACCTCCTCTGCTCTATGCGGCAGTCTTCTTCCATCACGTCAGTCCACTGCCTGCGTGCCAAATTTGATCAAGATCAGAATAAAACGGTGTATTCTGTCAAATATAAAAGTATCCTTCGACATGCATCATAAATTTTTTTAAGGTAGACAGTGACTTTCCTGTTGTTTTTAAGATCAAGGTTGAAAATTTCATCAAGAAGAAAAAAGTTGCCTCCAATACAAACACACAACGAATCACACGAACACACTACTTAAAATATTAAGAAGCAGATTTGGCAAAAAAAAAAAAAAAAAAAAAAAAGAAAAAGAAAAAAGTCCCACGTGAGTGTTTTACATCACACTTTAGATTTTCCTGTAATTTCATGTTTTTTGCAAAATGTTCGGACAAAAATAATAAAAATACAGAAAGTAAGAAATTATGGATACGACTACTATTATGTTAATGTCTATACACCCAACATTTAATATTCTTTCTGACCATATTTTGACAAACAGCCAAACGTATTTGGTATTTGAGTTTAGGTTTGACAAACGTACTCGTTTTCGATCTTTTATCTCTTTAAACTATTATTTTAATATCTCGCATACATTTTCTTTATCTCTTTTCGTTAAAATATTGTCACATCGCTTTGGTAGTTTGTTCTAAATTTATTTCCTTTGCCTGTACTGGTTACGAATGACTATAGCCTGGAAGGAAAGTAGCGACATTTCGCGTTCGTAAATCAGTGATGTGATATCTGTCGCCCGAAACTTAGCCCGGAACTCTCTTTTGCAATCGTCATTTAGCTTTCTGTATTTGATGAGTTTCTTATTATAACTCAAGCGTTGTCATTTCAAAGCAATGGCGCACAGAAAAATATCAAAAACATCTTGTGTTTAGGACAATGAATTATCATACCGCGCACGATTTTGAAAATGTGTATTGGTTATCACGATACGCTACAAAAATATAATTTTTGGTACCAAAAGATCCAATTGCGTGCATTGCCAAATCTACACTTCTATTCATGGCAAATCGTCGAAATTTTTACGATGCGTTGTAATTATGATTCCGGAAAGCTTTGAAAGTTTTTCTGATAATACTATCTGTGGTGTCGCACAAGTCTAAAGTGCGCGCCACGTACTTTCGCCGGGCGCCGCCATGCACGCACGGCGCGGCGTTCTTACGACGTCATCCAGCAGCGCCCTCTGCTGCAACTCCGCTCGTGGCCACGACTGCTGCATCGTTCACTTGGGAATCAGATAGGCACCAGTTAAGGCTTGGCTATCGGATAGGCACTAGGAATCATCAGTAGGCAGGCCTCTATCTAATCTATGTATCAGCATTTTGCAGTCAAGAACTATGTAAAAGTTAAGTATTATCAAGACTCCACTAAATGTATATCTTGTTCTAATTTGGCCTAGTGTTCTAGTTTCTGCTGTCCCACTGGCTGGTCACCTCCGTACCTGCACAAGCGTGCATCCTTTATTCCTGTGTCGGTCTCTTTCTACTCGGCCACCGACACCTACGACCATCGGCGGAAACGAGACACAAAAGTAGCGACGAGGCTGAGACACAAAACTATCCATTACCGGGATCTGTAGATTCCAAGATACCGCACATATTCATGACAAATATGCAGTGTTATTAATCCCTTAATATTTCATCAACATTCACGTCTTTCAGGCCACTGAACGTGCAAAATTCGTCATCGTAATGGTTGGATCAACGTGAACGACTTGAATTATCAGGAAATAGCATGATATAAAAAAGTAAATTCTCAGCTGGACTCGAAAATATTTACATGATTTTTATGGAACGATATTGACAGTGTTTAACAACGTCCTTTTGGAACAGTTAAGCGTGTTTAGCAATCATCGGAATGTAAAGCTCCGTTTAGAAAGTAAACTACTACATAGTCAATTTGGTCTGACGTTTGTACAAATGTATCAAGGTATATAAAATACTACCCAAATTTTACTCACCATTATTTTCATATTATATAAGCAGTACACTCTGATGTAACAGGAAAAAGACGGGAACCAGCTGAAAAATGCTCCTGCTTCAGCACAGAAAAGGGGAATATGTTCTATGTCACAAAAGTGTGGACCAAGCTGCCTCAATTCTCATTCCGACTTCCTAAGCAAAAATTTTGGCATGCGAACATATTCGCGCTTTTTTTCGTCTGAACGTGAGCAGGACAGAGACAGTGCAACAGGCAGAGAGAGCCATACATGATGGAACAGAGAAAGTGTCAGTTCAGAAGAAAGGTATATGCATGAATACAGCAGTGGGAAGCGAAACGAGATGTAGGAAGTCAGTAACAGTTGCAACAACAAACTAAGACAGATGCGGATAGTAGCAATTGGAGCAAATAGGAAAACAATGGGAAACTGAGACGAATGGAGACCATACATAATTTAGTATAGCAAGAACAAATTTACCAAATTTTTTCCATTCTCCGTATTCGCGTGCTAAAGTTTTCCGGTCCACAGATCAAATCCCAAGCAAACCATCCCCATGGACATATATGTAAAGGAAACAATCGTGACTGAAGACAACGAAAGCCGACTCTAAGTGAGAAACAAAAGATACTGGCAACAGGACAGGAAGTGAATGGGACAACGTCAGTGGGGCAGAGGGAGACAATTAAATTGGCAGAGTCAGACAGCGGTGAGGAATCGCGAGGGAAAGGGATGAAGACATTGAAAGTTTGACACAGACGGCAGTGGGAGAGACAGCAAACAAACGGACAGAGACATATATACACACTGACAGTGAGACGACATTGCTCACTATGACGGCTTAACTGCGCAAAAGTATTTACAAAGTTATGCGCTAGACGTGCGCGAATACGTTCGCATGCCAAAATTTTTGGTGAGTCGCAATGAGGATTGAAGCAGCTGGTTCCACACTTTTGTGTCAGAGAACAAAATCGCCTTTTTTGTGCTCCGGCAGGAGCATTTTTCAGCTGGTAATCTAATATCTAAAACTGCCATGTTTGCAGATGACACCTGCCATCAGTAGTGCGAGATTTACGGATTAATCTCGCAGCTGTTCGGTGTAGCTTAACGACGAAACTAGCAAAATTAAACAAAATCAATCAACGTCTACAAAGGACCGATCAAACCGAGTACCAATGACAAGAGAGAAAAGAAAGATGTTACTACACATGTAGAATAAAAAACTAAGCAAAATTCTCAACGAACAATCCAGAACGAACGTGAACAAACGTCCGAAAAGCATCTATCTACCTGAGGAACAAGAAAATTTAAATAAACAAATAAATAGAAATTAAAACAATAATAAACCGCAACTGGCAATTGTTCCTCATCTTTCTTACTAAAAGATTTTCGCACACTCTTGTTAATTCAACACACTGTATTCTGCAAGATTCCGAGCTGTTCAAAGGTAACAGCGCTTTCTCTGAAAAGTGCATTTGTTCAATTTTTGTGAACTTACGATGAAATACATACCAACGAATTGCAAACATAGACTTCTTTATGACATGTTCACAAACTGTGGAGAACTGTTACAATGACAGTTGTAAATGACGTAACGATAGTAGTAACTTTGTATATAGATTAAATACTAGAGTTGTGGGGAATTCAGTATTACCACACTTATTCCATTTGTTATTTAAGCTGAAAAGACAACGTAGTCATGGTTTGAAACAGAATATTTGCTCTTAATTTTAGTGCAGAACAAACTAACACAAACAAAGCCATATCTGAACTATAGAAAACGTAACACAATCTAATTTAAAAGAGTCCGTAGCAACCGTGACAAAGACAAACATGTTATTAGACACATTGATTCTAATTAATGAGTTTCAATATATTCCATAAGTGGTGAATAATTACTTAGAAAAAGAAATGAAACAAGGTAATTTGTTGCAATGTTCACACTTCCCTACCCTTCTATTAAGGAACGTTATTTGCCACAGAAATCTAGGACTTAATTTATATATGAAACTACCAGTATCAGCACATTGTTTAGAATAGAGTATTCATTACTGAAGTATCCTCTCAGTTCACGTGATTATGCATCAGAAGACCATTGCTCAATTCGTTGCTACGCATTACACGCCCAGTTCACGAAACAGAAGAAACGCACATTTTAAAGGGAGAACTCCTACTTTTGCACATCTTTGAACCTTGCAGAAGATAGCTCTATTTAATTAATAAGAGTGTCAGAAAACCTTTTAGGAGCCAACGCGGAAAAAACATGGTAGTGCCGGGTGTCAAACTACCGACGATGTGAATTACAACCTAATGCGCTGCCAGCTACGCTATGGGAAAGACTTACCGAAGTTTTCCTAAATTCTCGTATTAATTTTTGGCAGTTGTTAACTGCTAATATGGCACTTTTAGACATTAGATTATAATATATCGTACTAAGAACGACGCTTTGTTAACTCTTCAGTGCGCCATTGCTTTGATATGACAACTCGTGAGTTATAATAAGAAAATCATGAAATACAGAAAGCAAGATGGTGTATGCAAGAGAGAGTTCTGGGCGATGAATGTCACGCGACAATCTCGCCTGGTTTACATAAATCAAATGACGGTGTCAGATCGCAGCTGTTTTTGTAAATATCTCTGTAACTATGTGAGTTAGGAAAAAAGTAAAAGATCGAGATTGTAGAGTATTTTCTCGTCTACAAACTCGTTTATTCAATTTTCGTGTCAAATGAACGATTAATACGTTATTTTCATTTAAATTTCGAGCTGTCAAGGGACGATCGCAAAGGTCCACGTTTAGTGTTACTACCGTAACCTACTATGGCCCAAACAAAAATAAAATAAAAAAAAGCATACGATCCAAATTTCATTCACAATTTCAGTGTACAGAACATTAAGTTTATTCACCTGATATGTTTGTTTCATCAGGTAATTTAACTTTACATCGAACTTTACGCACAAACAAAAAACCTTTACAGAAAAGTACTATTACATAACAACTGAAAATTACTTCAGCAGAACAAGTGTTGCATATCTACATTTTCACACGCCGACAAATAAGTAAAGGGGGTGGGTAGAATCGTATGCATAAGCAAGTGGTTGAGAAAGGAAATTGAATAATTTTAGCCTGATGTGATACGATTTTTAACTCATCTTCTAGCCTGAAGCAAGCTCTGAGACAGAGACAGAATTTGATGTCAAATAAAGTAAACATTCATACTGACTTTTTAGTCACATATCATGGATCT
Source organism: Locusta migratoria (assembly GCA_026315105.1). Taxonomy (NCBI): domain Eukaryota; kingdom Metazoa; phylum Arthropoda; class Insecta; order Orthoptera; family Acrididae; genus Locusta; species Locusta migratoria. The sequence continues at coordinate 153,600,816 of CM048749.1, forward strand.
ACAAGCCAAAAATTTTCTTCAATATTACCTAGCGAACATTTTAGAAAATAACAGTTGAAATTATCAAGCAAATCTTTTTAAATATTTCCACATTACCATCAAAACCAGTTATTGTTTTTCCTTCGATTGACTGACATAAGTAATTAACATTTTTAATAGTATCAGAGTAATACGCCAACTTCATTAGCTATAGCTTGTCTACCAAGACAAAATTATTTTCTGTTAAGAAGATTTTCACTTCATTTTTCGATTTATAGAGGCGTATTAATCATTTACTACGTGAGAGCCGCCTTAATTCTGTGTGATGAAGTAAATACGTGCAGAGACCACCCACATCATGGCACAGTGTTTTGAATAGCCTTTTAGCTTTCCGTCGTAATTTTATGATATTTATAACTGAAATTGTCTGGTTGAAAACTATATATGGTAGCATTTTCTTCTTCGGAAGAGCGGAACGATCCAGTAGGCAGTGATTACTGCTGCAATACCTGACTTATTCTTTTGGTATTACGACTATTTTACACCATCCTTGCACAAATCGACGCAGTATCCAATATTAATCTTGGTGAAAAATTCCTCCAGTAACCCAAAATTGGTAATGTTTCATGTTTGCCTGAGGTAGATCTTCTTGAAAAGAGTCTATGTGTGGGTAGCGGAAAAATACCATTAATACTGCCAAACCAAAATTCAGGGGATTTTTTAACGTGAAACAGAAGGGGCTTTCACGTCTAATGACAAATCTCCGATTCGTTCGATTGTGTATCATTTGACCAAGGAACTGCTTCTGCCTCTTTACCGGCCTTGTCTTTTACACATGCTTCGATGAGGCATTTGGCGGTTCGAACAACTCTGTAACTTAAATGTAAGATCGCATCAGTGCCTATCCGTTACTGTTTCGAATGGTACGATACACTTTTCTGCGCCTGCGCATTTTTGTTCGTAATAATCAACTACGTGTGAGGAGTTGTTGCAAAATAGGTACTGATGTTTATTATCCGTGAGCTTGATGAGTCCAGTATTCACATAACAATCGTAATACCTTGTTTTTAAAGTTCTGCTAAATGGGGAACTGGTCACGCGGAAGTACATCTAAGTAACTTACTGGGCATTACAAGAACTTAAGAAAAGTAATAAATTTGTGAGGTGGCCTTAGAAAGGCTGCGCAGGTAAAGTTGGGTAATTGGGCCGACACTTCACGGGATTCAAACTTACCTGCTTTTCTTGTAAGGGTTCAAGCTCCAAGGGAGTCTGGTTTCCCTTCCCGTCTTAAGCGCCCCCTGCCCCATATTGTGGTAAACAGTTCTGTCCATCTTGGGTGACACTTTTGATATATCACCAGTAGCGTAGACCTTGGCTTCATTGAAGGGCGCAAACTCTCACGCCCTTTAACGGTGGTGTCCTCTGAAAAGGGAATAAATAAAGGTGTGTAAAAGAAACTTTGCTGCCGACGAAAGCCCTGTGTTGCAGCGAGACTCGAACTCGTGATCTTTGCATTTCGAGGGAAAGTGGTATGCCTACTACCTTAGCACGTCGGAGGACTATCCTGACAGCTTTAAATCTTCAAGTACCTCCTCTTCTGCCTTCGAAACTTCACAGGAATTGTCCCCCAATTCCTACTGAACTACTTTTAAGTACAAATTTCCAAATGTCTGTAAATCTATCGGACTCAACTACTGGGTTATTAGTCCGTAGCTTACAAACTACTTAGACTAAGGTAAACTAACCTAAGGACAACACACACACACACCTATGCCCGAGGCGAAACCGCCGCAGCACTCTTTTAAGAAAGGATATTTTGGAAACATAACCTAGCCACTGAATGAAATTTTCATTCTGGAAACATCCATCAAGGTGGAAGTCTGTGTTTGGATGTATTGCTTGCTATACAGGAGAGTTCGATTTCCTACTTCGTATTGAAAATGGTAACATTTCTAAATGATAATTAGCCTAAATAATGATTTCTAGCTGATCTTCACAGTTCCACAAATCGAATAGATAGTCTCAGGAAAGCAACGTATTTATTTATTAGTTTACTGGACTAAAACTGTGTGGATTATTATAGAATGGAGTGTATTAAGAATGAAGAAGAAATCAATTTTTTGGGCAAATACCAGTCGCCTTCGTGAGATTTACTTCATCAACGTGGAACATCCCACGGAAAAAAAAGAAAAGAAAATTCAGAGGATGCTTTCGTGCTCGAGTCGGTGTTTTTATGTATTAGAACTGGAATATTCGAGTATGGATACAAGAGATTCCGAGTTCCAAAGCAACCATGCTGTTAGAAACAGAGTGAAATATCACTTTTCACCGTCTTTTAGTTGTTGCTTACTGCAGTACATAATGATTTTACAAATAATATGGCCATAGGCGTCCACAAGGGAAGATTCGAAGCAGCAGTTATCTTACTGTTGGGCAGATTGTGCTTTCCATGCGTAAACGACTGAAATGCCAGAAAGATTCAACCAAGCGTATACTCCGAGACAACGTAAAATTTCACTCTGTAAACATCAACGCAGGCGGTGGCTTTTTATTGTGTCACAGTATCATGATATGCCAGGTGTTTCTTCACGGACTACGAGACTATGAGAACCGGGCGCTCAAGGATGCAGCAGTGTGATGTAAATAAAAAGAAAATGCATGGGGTTTTGAAGGGTGGATAGTTATGTTATTGACGACTATATACGTATTCTGTGTTGGCATGCGCCTGCCAGTGTATGCTTCCCGCATAGGAAATACTCGCCGAGCTGCTTGATTATGTAAGTGTTGACTCAGCTTCGCTCAAGCTACTATCGCCAGGGCTACGTTATATAATGACGCACCAGCAGTTGCGCGCAGTTAGTGGGACTAGTGCACGGTTTTGGGATAACGCCTCAGCGTTGGACATAGTCTCTGCGCCGCTCAGAAGTGACGTAGTCGTCACGTTGCTGCCGTGAAGTACGTTCCTGTCGGAGATGCCGCTTTGCGGAAGAAGCCGAAGAACTCGTGCTGTTGTGTATAAGGCTCTTGACAGTTTGGACCTTAACAGCGAAACTAATATTGGTGCTTAAGAAATACTTAAAAGACCGTCTGTGTTTCGAGGATGTGTTGTGAACTATTCCATATTCTCCAAGAATGCAAATCCTCTACCCGGTAACGGCTGGTTAGCAGTCGCTGGGTTGCGGTGTAATGGGTCAACAGTTAAAGCATCGTCTGGACTTGAGAGTGTAAATAGTCAAGATGCTATTGCGTTGTTGTTGTTATGGTCTTCAGTCCGTAGACTGGTTTGATGCAACTCTCCACCTTACTCTATCCTGAGCAAGCCTTTTTATTTCCTCATAAGAACGGCAACCCACATTCACTTGAATCTGCTTACTATACGCGTCTCTTGGTCTCCCTCTGCGATTTTTACCCCACACACTTCCCTCGAGTGCTAAATTTATGATTCCTCAATGTCTAAGAATGTGTCCTACCAAGCGATCCCTTCGTTTAGTCAGGGTATGCCAAAAATTCCTTTTCTCACCAATTCTGTTCAGTACCTCTTCATTAGTTATGCGATCTACCCACCTAATCTTCAGCATTCTTCTATAGCACCACATTTCAAAAGCCTCTATTCTCTTCCTGTCCGCACTGCTTATCGTCCATGTTTCACTCCCGTACAAGGCAACACTCCACACAAATGCCTTCAGAAAAGACATCCTTACACTTAAATTAATATTCGACGTTAGCAAATTTCTCTTTTTCAAAAGTGCTTTTCTTCCCATTGCCATTCTGAATTTTATATCCTCTGTACTGCGACCGTCATATGTTATTTTACTACCCAAGTAACAAAACTCATGTAACACCTTCTAATTCCTTCAGCATCGCCTGATTTTCTAAGACTGCATTCCATTATTTTTGTTTTGCTCTACCAAGTACTGAATGAAATTTTATACAGACAGTGACATTCCTCGTATCTTTAAGGTAGAGTGTGCAAAATGTCAATATCGAAAAAATACCATAGTTTTCTATGCAATAGAAACGCAGGGCACATTGGAAAAACGCACTTTGTTTTTCTCAAATATTCAAGTTTTCATACAACCCTTGTTTTGAGAATAAAGAAAAAAAAACTGTTGGTTTCGTGACTCTTTAGGAGAAGTACGCTCCGTCATGCACCTATCACAAAATACTTTCTTTGCTGATGTTTTCTACCCATAAACTACTTTTCTATCAAATTTCAGCTTCATTTCATCATTTTCTGGGGGAGAAGGGTGTCAGTTACAAAACACTTCATAAATGTCCGAAATTACATGCAAACTTTGTTGCTGGTCCCTATCTACTCCCATTTTTCAATAATTGACGCATAAATCTGGGAATTATCACGCTGTGGCCTCTCATTATTTATGACGTCATATCTCCTATGTGTCGTGCTCTTTTACTTTTGGGTCAGGAACCTTCGAGGGCGTACGGTTCAGACTGTCAGTATGTCGAGAGCTTTTGGCCTTCCCGTGTAACAGATTAAAGTGGGCCTTGCGTTCGAGTAATTTCTATTGACCAATATTTATAACAACCAGTAGAGGTTACACTGAAGGTCACTTTATTTTTTTAATACGGGATTTGGTTTCTTAGTTCATCTGATAGTAGTTAGACGTAACCTTGAACCCATGTAAAAGAACAGTATGGCGACTGTCTTGAATTATTTGTACACAGGACTACAACGTCCGATATTGGTTATAAAAAATATAAAACTGTTGTGTAACTCCAAGTGTTAATTATAGAAAATTTGTCAAATAATCACTTAGCCGCATAAGTCATCCAGCATGAGGGAAATCAGTACATTATGTTTTTGTTATTGTTATCATAACTCTTTAATACTAGCTTCACCCACATGTGCTGCAATTCCTTGGGAAAAAAAAAAAGAAAAAAAAAAAAAAAAAAAAAAAAAAAAAGTTCTCGGTAGGTGGTATGCGTTGCAATGACATGGGAATGAAGACAGTGTTTGGTTTCAAGATCTAATTTTGATGTGGTTTTTCATTCATAATATTTTTCTATTTTTCCGTTTGTTGCGTGTATAAGTCGGTGGGATTGCCGACGAGTGAGAAAGCCACATAAAGCCGTCCCTATTGCTGCTTCCATCATAGAATCACGGTGTTCCCCACATTTTACATTTATTTCATGAGCATGTATATCTCTTATTCACTGAGCCAAGGAAAGAAAAAGTTGCTCTCTATCTCCGCTAGGTGCGTTACTGTCGCTCCAAGTGTCAGGCGTAAACTATCATAGAAGCAACTGCCACAGCTGTATACATAGGTTACATTGCGATATTTGTGTGTGAATAAGGATTTTTCACGCTGAAGATTCTATAAGCGATCTCCGCTACGGCGCTACTGTCGCTCGAACTGTCAGGCGTAAAATATCATAGATGTAACTGCAACAACTGTATACATAAGTCACACTGTGATATTAGTGTGCGAATAAGGATTTTCACGCTGAAGACTCTATAAGCAATGTATTCGTTACTTTGAATCATATTTCGTAGAACATAGCAATTAATAAATCCATTTTCAGAAATATAGTAAAGCTGAAAAGTCAAAGTATGTGGCATTTTTAAAAGAGAATTGTTCCATATTTCGTCTCCTTCAGTATTCAGACGACACCGCCTTCCTAGCCCTCACCCCGTCCGTTCCTCGTTCCCACCATCTTCTCCAGTCTCACATTTTCCAATTCTCCATCTGGTGCAACCAGAGGCTCCTCTCCGTCAACCCCACCAAATACCAAACAATCATTACAGGCCGTACCACCCGATCCTTCCGTCACCGCAACCTGTACCTTGGCCTCACCCTGGATCGCTCCCTCTCCTGGAACCCTCACCTTCAAACTTTCCGTCGAAAAGCCCTCTCCTTTCTCAACCTCCTCAAGCTCCTCTGCAGCTGGACATGGGGACTTAACCCTTCCACAAACCTCAACACCTACTGCTCTCTGATTCGCCCCGTCCTTTGTAGTTTCCATCCCACCTGGATTTCAGCGTCCCTCCAAATCCTAGAACGCCACGCCCTTTGCCTCACTTACCGCATTTGCCTCCCTTCTCCCATACGGATCCTCTATGATCTCATTCCTTTTCTTTGCCTTCTAAAGTTCCTTAAACATATCCTTTACATCACCTCCAAAATAGAATCCCCGTATCCTCTTGTTCGTCCCCTTCACCTGAACCCCGGACCTCTGCCACACTGGTACCGGCACATCGCTCCCACCCTACACCTTCAGACTCTTCCATATCCTCTCCTAGGATCTTTCGCCATGTCCTTCCTGATATTTACCCTTCCTGTCAGCCTTAATACCTCCCCTCCCACACCCCTACTTTCCCTCTCCTACCACCTGGATCTCCCTTCCTTTCCCTCGGAGTTCTTACATTTTCCACCACCTCCCATGCCACCCCTCGGCACCTCTGCCCCTGCGGGATCCGCATAGTGTACCAGTTTTAACGTGGCGCGTCGTCAGTGTATATAATATCTGTGCATCCTACAGTGTAAATGTCAGTGTATGTAATTTTAACAGTGCAACCGCCTACAACAGCAAAACATTGTGTTGTACAAATGTGTTTTATTATCTCCTGTTTTATCACTGTCTTATTTCGTATGTACACCTCTTGCCAATTTGTGTAAATGCTCGACTGAAGAGTGGCATACAGGCGTCTGCCAACCTGCCCACTCAGGGTTTTGAAAATTACAAAAAAAAAAAAAAAAAAAAAAAAAAAAAAAAAAAAAAAAAAAAAAACAGTTTCTCGTTATATTCTTCAGAGCAATAATTATGTAGAAGCGGTTGCTAACAAACTTTACACGAACACCCGCTGGGCTAAAGATTTCCTGAAGATTTCATCAGAATCGCTCCAGCTATTTGGAGTCCACAGACATGTATTCATTATTACATGTAGGGTGTTCAGTTTGAAGTGAACACTGCAGACATCTGTCAAACAACATTACACGACTTTCGCAGCCATGCACTTATATCAGGGTTTTATTAGAATATATACTATAAGTAATTCTAAAATATAAACAAATATAATTTTCAACACAAACTTATGTTATTTTTTAATGGGTCGCTCTGTGGAACAAATTAACTAGAAATTCACCGTGGGAAATGAAGTATCTGTATGACATTATTTTGTGCCGACGGCGGCCCCATATGTTTTCTTATTCAATCTATAGCATGGAAAACCGCAAACTGAATGGCTGTGTTTACATCGCAATATGTCATTTATATCGCGAGTTACTGAGAGACTTAAGTGACACAACAGGAAAAATCTAGCAATTATGTACGCGGGAATACGGGCAGCATGGTGCTCGCACTTTAATATTACAAGTTAGACTTGTTTAACTATTTCTGTGGAATTAGGTGGGAAAAAATGGGAAAAAAGATAATCCAGTAAGTTTTACAAGGCTATCCCTGAAGAAGCATAGATCTATCATAGCAAAAACTGGGCCCTTGCGAGACAAGAAAGGAATAAAAGCTTGTGACTTGAATTCCTTGTATACTTGGCTGGATATACTGTGATGGATAGAGAAACGATGATATCGGAGATGCACTGAATATGACGAACACTATCACCACAGTAAAACAATTTCAGCTAAAATGGAAAGAACACATAAAAATATGCCAGATTGAAGACTTACGACAGCTGTAAAGTAATATAAACCAAGAGGCAAAACAACTATATCATGACCGAAGAAGAGATTGCTTCACAAGTTTTGAACGAGGCGGAACAGACCAAAAGGCTCAATCCTTGATGTAGATGATAATGATATCTCGGGATGTAATTAATACTTTGCGATGTAACCAATGATATTCTTAGTTTGTGTTGAAAACAATATTTGTTTACTTTTTCGATTGTATTTTCCTATTTACTTTCATAAGCAATCAAATATTCAAATGTTTGTAAATATATCGGACCAAACTGCGTGGTCATCAGTCCGTAGCTTACAAACTGCTTAAAGTAAGGTAAACTAACTTAGGGCAACACACACACATACACCCATGCCTCAAGGAGGAGTTGAACCTCCAACGGCAAGCAATCGCAATCGCAGCGAGGCGCCTTATACCGCTCGGCTACTCCACCGCGGCACTTTCATATGCTCCTGCCGTAATTTCATGCCTATCAAAGTCGTATATCGAAATTTACATTGGTTCCAGAGGTATTTTGGGTGAAAAGTTCATGTGGCCCAATATACAGTGTCCCGCTCAACCTTTTCATAGACAACTTCTCTGGAACCGGAATAGATATTGGAAAAATACTTTCGCGTCACTATGTCAGGGGCTTATGAAAGTAAGCACTCTGAAACAGCCTAAAAAGAAAATATGGTTTTTCATGCAAATCTATGATTTTTTAAAATGGTTTCTCCACAAAGTAAGTGCCGTTTCTATTTCTATCCGCAGTAGCGCTACGATCGCACTTCCGAGCGTGGGCGGCAGTTTCTCTTACTCCAGGAGAAGACAGGCACGCCATTTTGAGTTTGCTGCTGTTGATGTGTGCTTTGTAGTGCTTCTTTATAATGTCAGCCCTAATTGAAAATGCCGATTCGTGTTAAATGAGATGTATGATTAGTTTGCTAAATGCAAAGAGAGTTAAACCAAAGGAAATTCATCGGCAAATCTGTGAGGTTTACGGACAAAATGCCTTTCGTGATTCAGTTGTTAGAAGATGGGTCAGAATCATCATTGATGGGCTTGATCAAGTGCAGGAATTTCACTGGGACATGTTTGATCATCCTCCGTACACCCCGGACCTTGCTCCTATCGACTTTCATCTCTACTAACACCTAAAATCTGTCGTTGGTGATCAACACTTCAACGATTATGGCGAGCTGAAGGAACATGTTACCACATGGTTGAATACACAGGCGGCAACCTTCCAAGAAGAAGGTATTCACAAAAATAGTGCCACGCTATGACAAGTGCCTACAAAATTTCGGAAACTATGTGGAAAATTAGTTTAACAGTCGTAGATTTATGTACAATAAACATATTTTCTGTATCTGTACACATTTCTTTTATACAACCAAACGAAACGTAATTTGTGAACATACCTCGTATTTCTTACGTCGTCAACAAATCTAAAAATCAGAAAAATATGACGTTGGTTGCTTCGCAATAGGTCAGTAACATCCGGAGAAAAAGCGAAACGAAGTTGACGTGAACAGCTAAAGCGTCCCAAGACTCAAGCAAGAGGCACGTTTCAGTATAGGGACGCGGTAGCTTCGCGCTTCATTTACTTCGCATTTACTGCGGATGTAATTGACCTATTGCGATGCAAGCAACGCAATTCTTTTTATGATTCTTCATGATGTTGATTGCTTAAGAAATAATATTGGGTATACATTCAAATAATCATAGGTTTGCGTTGAAAATATTAATTACTAGCAAACCCGGCAACGTTTCGTAGTAGCTTCTCCCTATGTCTACATACCCCTTCCTTTGCCCATCTCCTCCTCCCACTATCGTCACACCACTCCCTCTTACCCCACACTATATCCATCTCCTCCCCTTATCTTTGCGTCTATATCATCTCCCTCTTTTAACTCCATTCCCCATACTCTGTCTTCTCCTTCCCAGCTCTCTGATTTTACATATTGTTATTGCAATCGGGAACTTGATTGGGGATAGATGTCAAAATGGACAGGAAATCAGTGGGAAACGGGTTATTAGAGAGACATATCGAGCTGCTCTATCTGGGAGGTTAGTAGCTTCAATGGCCGCACGTTTAATGCTTGCATTGTACGAACAGGTATGATTATAAGTGTACGCATAAAAACAACTTTCCTGTTTTATGTTAAAAATGACTGAGAAGAAAAAAAGGAAACCGCACATGTTTACAGCACAGCACATTTTTCTCGCAGCGAGCAGTATAGAAATGTTTCTTATAATACATGTATATCTTCTTTAGAGTTTTTCAATTAGATTCAAAGTAATTTTAACGAGCTCATACTTTAATGATAGAAATTCCATATGAAACAAAACAATTAATTGAAATAAAATAATTGGGATGGCAATACAACGTTTCGAAAGTCTTTTTGTTGCGTTCATTTCTTGTCTTATTAGGAATCTAATTGAAACACGATTAACAATATTGCTACATACCAGTAAAATTTTACAATCCGCGACACATGCGTGGTATAGCTACGTTGGCAACAGCTGTTGGATCGTGGGAATGAAGCCGACCAATCGTGGCAAAACTTGAGATAGCCAATGAAATTTTAGATGGCAACAGTTTGTTCCTATGACAACTGATCCATCCGCTGCGTAATCGACTGTTGGATTGTATCTGAACCGCAAACGTTCAATTATAATTGCCACACTTGGCCGTCTGTTTTGTCGACGACCCAAATTATTTCGTGCGTAAACTGCAACTAAGGGAGTCGAACTCGACTGTACCCTTTGTTTCAGAGTCATAACGGAACGCGCTTGAGAATTTCTTTTACCTCCAAGTGCTGTGTACGATCTTCGTCGCTCTCATTGACTACGATCACGTAGTAAGATTGCGTTGCACGTACGCCGACCGATATTACGCCGACGCATTAGAGGCATTGTTCTAAAAAATAAACCACGATCTGTACTTAAATTTGTTTGTAATACTCAAAAATACCACGAAATAACATCAATTGTATCTTTGCAATGCTCCGAAGATATGATCACCACCGATAACATCATTGAGGTTAAAATAATACGGAGGGGCATGTAAAGAAACAACGTCTCATGTTAAATCTGTTTGAAAGTTTAACCTTATGTGCTTAACGCCATCTCCCTTTATTGTAACCTCTTTGGCGTATTTTTTCGTTCTGCTACAGCGTATTTGGTCGCTAGGCGAGTAGCGAATGAATAATCTGATTGTTGGAGAACCTAGAAAATGAACACAGCTGGAAGCGTACTTTCAGTTTTTCTCAGATTCTGATATGAAACTCGGTCAAACGGGACAAAACGTATCCTGTGTCCGTCTCCTGCTTCTAAGCTACCTCCCAATCAATTTTGAGCCAACTCGGTTCATGCGTTCATTAGTTATAAATAGTGTTACTAACACGACTAGGGTGTTTCAATGTGTTTGCCTCTCTAACTTATAAAATAATAGGTGACAGGAAATTTTAATGCGGTAGTTCAACACAAGAAATTTTACACTTTCTGCGGTGCTATGAACATAGTTTATTGTATCATTTTCCAAAGAGTTACACCACAAAGATATATTTTTTTTAAATGGAACAATAGTCTTTTCTATCGTGTATTGGATTCGTTTAAACCAGCTGCGTCCAAACCAATTTAAACTACATTCCTATCACTGTTAGTTTGGGAGCTACAACCCTTCAAAGTTTAGGGGGCGGAGGCTACGACAGACAGCCGGCCGCGGTGGCCGAGGGGACTGAGGCGCTCCAGTCAGGGTCTGCACGGCCACTACGGTCGGGGGTTCGAATCCCCCCCTCGGGCATGGATATTTGTGCCGTCCTAGTTCGTAAGTACTTCATAAGTAGTTTGTAAGTTTAGGAACTGATGACCCCGTAGTTAAGTCCTATAAGCTTTACAAACATTTGAACATTTGGCTACGACAGCGTAGCTGACTGGCTGGTGGTCATGAGACAGAGGGCCGTGCCCCAGGGGATAGCCACTCGGCCACTCAGCTACGCTATCGCAGCCTCCGCCCCCTAAACTTTGAAGGGTTGTAGCTCCCATCTAACAGAGATAGGAATGTAGTTTAAATCGATTTGGACGTAGCTGATTTAAACTAATCCAATACACGATAGAAAAAACTATTGTTCCATTTAAAAAATTATATCTTTGTGGTGTAACTCTTTGGAAAATGATACAATAAACTATGTTCATAGCTCCGCAGAAAGTGTAACATTTCTTGTGTAGACCTACCGCATTAAAATTTCCCATCACCGACTAAAAAAAAAAAAAAAAAAAGTTTGTAATCTATCGGACCAAACTGCGTGGTCATCATTCCGTAGGTTACAAACTACTTAAACCTAGGTAAACTAACCTAAGGACAACACACACACACATGCCCCAGGGAGGACTCGAACCCCCACGGCGAGCAACCGCACGCTCCGCAGCGAGACGCTTTAGACCACTCGGCTACTCCACCGCGGCTGCAGAGATGTGTTCTATGAAAAAGTAGAATGGGACATCCTGCATTTAAAGTATGAGTCTAAATGCAGACGTCATCACTATTTCAAAGAACTAAAATTGAGAGCAGCTGGTGTACGTCGCGTTTCTAATTGATTGAATCTTCTGGGCGTCGGGAAAGCTAGAGAGAGGAAGAGAGAGATAGAAATAGAGGGAAGAGCTAGAGAGAGATAGCGAGCTAGAAAGAGATATGGAGAGAAAGAGAGAGAGAGAGAGAGAGAGAGAGAGAGAGAGAGAGGGAGAGAGAGAGAGAGAGAGAGAGAGAGAGAGTGAGAGGGGGGAGAGGGGGGGGGTAGTCTAGAGGGCGCAGAGGTGGCGGCGGGCTGTCGCAGCGCGCCGCCGCCCTCATCTGTCTTCCCCTAATGGCCGGGGATCCACCGCCGGAGATAGCCTGCGTGGCGCTGCCGTCCGCCGCCGCCAAAGATGATGTCATTCCGAGCTGGCCGCGCAGACGTCTCTCGTCTGCTGACGTCCACTGCCCTTTCTGCTAACAAAGGGCCGATTTTTCCCTCAGGCCAGACAAAATTCGCGTTTTATACTGTTATTAGTGGTTGCACAGTGGTGGAGTGTGTGAGGATACATGGTTTTAGGTTAGTAATCTCTTTGGTACGTTTTGATCGAACGATAGTTATAGTTGGAGTGCAGCGATACCTGCTGGCAACAATGCACAGGTTGGAATGTTTTTTGTTTGTTGGCCGGTGTGCGGCAGTCTCCCGCCGACCGCAGAGTGAGGCAGTAGCATGTTGACAGTGCGTTCGTAACCCGCGTTTAGCGGTGGCTAAAGTTTTTGCCCTTCAGTCGTATCGCATATGAGTGTCGGTTGCAGTTGCGTATTCAAATGTTTCAGTGTGGACTTTTAGACAATCATCATATTGGCACGCGGTTATTTCATCAGTGTATTTAAAGGAACAGTTTTTAACATTTGTCGTTCCATAATAAAGGAAGTTAACAATGTTTATTGTTATGGATCAACCTAGTAATTGTCCGCATCCCATACCGTCAAATCATTTGAACAATTATTAAATGATTAAGCAGCAAATATAATATAACGGTAACTTCACCCATCGAGGATTAGGTGGACGCAGCTGTGACGTTACAAGTGCCAGACTACAAATCCGAAAGTCGCGGGTTCGATCCCCGCCAGGTCCTACGATTTTTATTTGTCCCTTTCCACCGCAGTGGAGTAGCCGAGCGGTCTAAAGCCTCTCGCTGCGGAGCGCGCGGTTGCTCGTCGTGGAGGTTCGAGTACTCCCTGGGGCATGTGTGTGTGTGTGTGTGTGTGTGTGTGTGTGTGTGTGTGTGTTTGTCCTTAGGTTAGTTTACCTAGGTTTAAGTAGTTTGTTATCTACGGACTGATGACCACGCAGTTTGGTCCGATAGATTTACAAACATTTGAACATTTTTGTCCCTTTCCACTTCTTTCACCTCTGGCAGTATTGCTCTTGTGAAAAACACCGAGTAGCACCGTGGATCGGAACCCACGTTAAACTGTAGGTCCCCCTATAACTGGCTGGGTATGTCGGTTTGAAGGTCGGAGGAAGGCAACGGCATACCACCTCCAAACAGGACCATGCCTAGTAAAGCACTGTGGTGTTCAAACCAATCTTCGGAATGTTGACTGCTTAAAGAACGTGTGTATGGTTTACTAATTTATTCGCGTTATTTTCTCGAATTGTGACCATAACATACATTGGCCTGTATGACTTATGTGAATAAAAACCCTTTTCTTCAAGTTTTGATGCTAAAGCTTCCGAATATAGAATCAAATTTCAAGAAAAACTCCAGCTTCTGGGGGAGAGGTGGGGATAGAAGCTTTCGTTTCAACTTGAGTTCTGGCTTCGGCATTAGATAAAATGTGTGGGTAAAGAGAAGCTCTGACCATTCTGGGAGCAATAGCATCGAGAATGAGGCGGTTGATCGGCAGCACATTCACATTTGGAGTGAACAAGGTATAGCTCAACTAACAGCAAATGAAACACGATATAAAAAATGTTCAAATGTTTGTAAAGCCTATGGGACTCAACTACGGGGTCATCTGTCCCTAAACTTACAAACTACTTATGAACTACTTACGAACTAGGACGGCATAAATATCCATGCCCGAGGGGGGATTCGAACCCCCGACCGTAGTGGCCGTGCAGACCGTGACTGAAGCTCCTCAGTCCCCTCGGCCACCGCGGCCAGCACGACATAACAAGTCAATATAGCACCTGGAGAACATTACAATACTCGAAATGGACCGTGTTATGCATCACCAGACCAAGCGCCGTTACTTTATATTTCTGATGTGAGCGCAAGTAGCAAAATTTTCAGGATTCTAAATTCTTTTATTTATGAAAATACAGACAACTACTGTTCGTGTACAACAAGCTATCTCATGATCTATTTTCCTCGTTTTGAACATCGCTGTTATCATTCTCGACTCGTAGAAATGTAAGTAGCTAAGGCCCTCTATGACACCTTCTCATTGTAGTAACAGGGTGGTTAACTGACGCACGAGTAGCCATAAAGTCATCAAACGAATCAGCAGCGGCTCCCCTCAAGGTTCGATTTCGGCCCTGTATTTTAGGTTATTACTACAGAACCTCTTCTGCACAACTGGATGGGGATACCTCTACAGGCGATCTGAAGGTAGTGGTGTCCGCGGACTTCAAGACGCAAATGGAAGTCAGATCTTCCCAAGTGCTCACTAGCATCAGCCAGTGGAGCAAAATAGTGGCTACACAAAAGATAGTGTACGTTATACTCAAAGGCACACTTAAACAGTCGTCGTAGGAAACGCAGTGCACGATATCTTGTAGCTCATTTCGACGAATGACTGATTTTCATCGAACATACTAGAATAATGACGGACAAGACTATCGGGATAATGCAAATACACGCCTGACTCAAAACTGCGTATTGCAGGTTACCGATACGGACACTCAAAATATATCGGTGTTCGATTTTCACGTCCGCGATTTATTTTGCGGACAGTGAGTGGGTACATCCACTCAGTACACACTGATCAAAACAATTAGATGATCATTTGAGATGGTTCTGAAATATTTTCATCTGCAAAATGAACTAAAATGGTTGTATTTCTTTCTGTCGATTCTACGGAGTAGAGACAATAACAAAGCGGAAACCGAGATAGTAGTAATAACAAAATATAACTGCAGAGGGGGTTTGTGTTGAATTGTGTTTCTTCTTCCTAACGAGTTGCACAAGCAGTTGGGTTTCGATAGTGTAGTGAGCAGGTAGTGCATCGCAGCAACAACGTGACTTACCGGAAGCTGTGGCATGGAGACCCATAGGAAGTTTGGAAGCGAGACCATTGTGGAGGTGGCTGCAACTATTCTAGTGTTCCAAAGGGTAATTACGAGGACCTGGACGCGATTTCAGTCAACAGGAACCATTATAAGAAGACGAGACCAAAGACGTCCAATGGTAAAATCAACAAGAGATGGCCGTTATCTCTGATTAACAGTCCGTCGAGACAGGAGACTGATCGCAACTCTGCTGCAACGCACGGTCGAGACAACAACAGGAGGTGCAATATCAATACAAACGTTACGAAATTGCCTTCGGAAATGTGACCTCTGCGCGCGGAGGCCAATGATGTGTGTGTCCTATCAAAAGTACGACACTGTTTAGCCCTCAGAAACTTGGCGGAGGAACATCAGGATTCGAGTCGCGGTGAATGGTGGCAAGTTCTGTTCACAAGTCCGTCTAGATTCTGGTTATGTGGAAAGAGTGTGGGATCGGAACAATCCTCATGAGTAGAAATCATCTTCATATAACAGTGGTGGACGAATGGTGAGGGTAGGAGTCAGTACTGGCAGATAGACGGACCTTAATGTCGTTCAGAATTGCGCTTTGGGTAATGAGAGGTATAGAGCTCAGGTACTTCGACATTTCGTTGTGCCCAGCGCTGGTGCCATAAGAGAAGGGTTCCTTCTGGTGGACGGTAACGCTCGTCTTCACAGAAATACACTGGCAGACAAAATGCTTGAAGCTGTAGGAAATAAATTACTTCAGTGGCCAACTTGTTCACAGGCCTTAAACCCGATGCAGGATGCACATACTGAACGTATTAGAGCCAGATCATCAGCTCACACTACGGTTTCACAGCTGGATATTGCACTTATTTAAGTATGGCAAAATTTCCCTGATAAGCTGATCGATAACTTCATACTGACCTTACCACGCAGGTGAACTACTGTATTCGCCGTCTGCGGTGATCGCACATCATATTAGAGGGCTATGAGAGTGACTTAAAACTGTTAATCCGAAGGTCGTGTATCACTTACCTGTTTGACAATCGATCCCTCATACTCGGTTGAGACGGCCAAGTGCTACATTTTTTATTAATGTTTTAGCTAGGGCAAAGTTTAGTACATCATTGTAAACATAGGCCACTTTTGCTTTTAGTGAAATTATAATGCTATTTACGAATTATTTTAGGTGTTTCTTATGTATTGGGTTTGTTATATTGGTGTTAAAAAAATCATAGCCCTCTATCCCCGATTTTCCCTAGAGAAATCTCACTGTTTGTCGGACAATAACGGACGTGGGTGGGCGGAACGAGTCCAAAAGGAGATCGATATCTTCTCTGACTTCGACTACCGCACTAGCACCATTTGTGAGTGTAATCACCGAACCCGCTTTTCAGTAATGTTCTTTCCAGTTACTACGCGTATTATCTGAACAAAAGAACGGAGGGAAGCTACAGAGAGTTCCTTTCACAGTTAATTAACTGAAATACCCAGTTAGCCGACTACCTCCAGTGAGCTAAATGTATTCGCATTCGTGACCGTCGGAGCCGTGCGCGAAACTTTGCGGAGGGGTCGTTCCGCCGAGACGGATAGCGGCGCCAGAGGTCGCTCAAACACGGCGGCAGTTTTATCCGGCGCGACGGAAAGCAATGGAGGCGGCGTCGCTGGCGGGGATCGCGGGCGATTTCTCAGCGGCCGGCTGTCGGGCTCGTCACGAGAAGGCATTTGTCTCGCCGCCGCTGCCGCTACCGCTACCACGCCCACATACGTCACACTGCTGCAACTCGCATCGCGGAGACCTTCCAGCGCCGCTACGAGAAGTCGCGCCTTCATCATATTTTCCACATTTGCGATTTCCAGTGATAGCATCTTCTGGTAACATACTGGGAAAGACGCTTTAAAGCGTTTACCGGAAGCCCGTTCACACGGATGGTGTAGTGTTATTGCTTGTCTGACTTCTAAAGCAATTGAAATGTTGAAACTTCCTGGCAGATTAAAATTGTGTGCCGGAACTGGGACTCGAACCTGGGACCTTTGCCTTTCGCGGGCAAGCGCACTACCGACTGTGCTATCCCGACACGACTCACGATGCCGCCCCACAACTTTAATTCCGCCAGTACCTAGTCTGCTGTTTATCGAAGTAAGTAGTAAGGAAACATACAGTTTATACGTATATGGTGTTTCACTAAGTGTGTTTGACTCTGTAACTTATAAAATAATAGGTGAAGGGAAATTTTAATGCGGTAGGTCACGATAGCTGGGACACCCTGTATATATATATATATATATATATATATATATATATATATATATATATATATATATATATATATATGGTGTTTCACTAAGTGTTTTGCCTCTGTAACTTATAAAATAATAGGTGAAAGGAAATTTTAATAAGGTAGGGCAACACAAGAGATGTTACACTTTCTGTGGAGCTATGAACATAGTTTATTTATCATTTTCCAAAGAGTTACACCACAAATATATAATTTTTTAAATGGAACAATAGTTTTTTTCTATCGTGTATTGGATTCGTTTAAACCAGCTGCGTCGAAATCAAATTAAACTACATTCCTATCACTGTTAGTTTGGCAGCTACAACCCTTCAAAGTTTCGGGGGCGGAGGCTACGACAGCGTATCCGACTGGCTGGTGGTCATGAGACAGTGGGCTGTGCCCCAGGGGGCATAGTGTTCACGCCTGAGCCTCAGGATGTGTGCTAGCCGCTCGTTTCACGTATTTCAAGCGTCAACATCTCGTCGCAAAATCTCGGGATGTAATTGGAATATTGCGATGCAATCATCGCCATTGTTTATGTGATTTGCTGAAGAAAAAATATAGGGTGTCCATTGTGAGATTACCGCCCATTAGAAATATTGGTAATTAATAGCATTTGTAATTAAACAGTATGAAGTTCACTGCAGACATTGACCATGCCAATGCACCAAATGTTACACAATTTTAAACTTAATAATTATGGTAGCAATGTATGTACGCAGTTGGGTGACAACATTTATAGTTAGGCCATAGGTAGAAATTCTCCACATTGAGATTTGCTGTGTGCTTGTAGCTGACGGGAGGCCAGCGAGCAGGCCGACGTTGGTGGCTTGTTCCAGCTTAGGATTTTCCAGTTCGTTTCCGGTGAGGGGAGAGGGGACAATGGCGAGTGCCAGGCACAGTGCAGTGCACAGCGTGAAATAAAATATTCTAATACTACTTGTATTTGAAGTAATACGATGCAGTTAGGAACCTTTAAGGCCTTCATTACAAAATAGCCTGTTGATAAATAAACAATACATTAGCTGATATAGTCACATCTGACGTAATATGTTTAATTGACAACGAAAAGTAATAAATTACCAATGAATACAAGACAGTTACACAACCAGCATGGCAATGTTTGTTTATAAAAATAATATATTAACTATTTATCATTTTATTTTCAATTAATCTTGTGTATTTTATATTGAAGTATTCAGTTAAATAACTTATCTGCGATGTAAGAAATTGCACGATTATAATAAATAGTACAAAGGATGTTTATACCAATATAAAAATCTAAGAAGAAATTTGTTTAATGTGTAGTGTAATTATTTTGAATTTAAGTAAAGTTTTAGAAATGTATTGGCTGAGCGCTGTACGTTGGCAAATCGGTTAGAACAGCTCACATGGGGAAGTTGATGACGTAGGGAAAAAACCCGGCAGTTGGGCTTTTGGCGCGCACGCGCTCTTGGCCATGAAGTCAGGAATCGGGAGCGAGTGGTGTAGCTGGCCGGGCGGCGTCGCTCTGCACGGTCGGCGTGTGGCTCTCCAGTTGGAGACTATACATTTTTGTGTGGCAGTTGCCAAGTGTGGTTGCTCGTCGTAGACTGCACCAAGTTGTAACGAGTGCTACTCTGTGTTGTGAATATTTAGCCGGTGGAACAAGGTGTGCATCGCACTGAATTAAAGTGACTGTGATTTGTGAATGTAACACGTGTCGTCGCATAGGCATGAACATAAACGGTGTTTGAGACAGGCACATGGTGTGAAAACAATTTGCGACAAATATTCATTTTGTCTGGGGGCTCACGAGCTATAACTTTATTTGATAAATGTGTCGACGTACAGACGTACATACGTATCAGCCACAGGGTTCTGAGATTGTGAAATAAACAACATAAAGTGAACTTTCACGTGTTTCAAAAATAGTAGTTAGTACACCCTTTTCTCTCATGAATTTGACTTTATTATGAATTTTTTTGTTAATCATATGTAGGGAAGGAAAGCTGCGAACGTGTGATATCATCCCCTAGAAAACGAGTCAAAGAGTAGCAGTCACAGTTCCAGTGTTTTTGCTTGTTTAGGAATTTGGTTCGCAGTTGGTGGTTGTGAGTTTTTAAAAAAGTTAAACTTTCCCTATTTTAAACTCTCACCCCGACCTTCACTCTCGCACCATTTAAAAGAAAAACATACGTTTGTGTTAAAAAAACACATTTGCTTTCGTTTTAGAATGTTTCCAAATATGTACATTCACGGGCCCCAGCCGTACGTTGATACCGGTGAAAGTCGTTTTCCAATAACTGTTATTGTTCCAGAGATACTTTGGGTGGACAAGACACCTGGGACACCCTATATATTGGCCCATTTAAAAGATTAAAGAATTTTGCAGAACAAGCAACCTACAGAATTCGACAAATAGTTACCTTTCACAGCAGTGTTGAAGATCTCGTTGAAGAGCTATAATTAAAATTATTTATAAACCGCTTAACTATTCGCCGACATTGGATAAATGTTCAGAGTATTTAGATTCGATCCCCGTGTAGCATAATGTCATCAAAGTGATTTAATGAATGAAAGAATAGTAATAAATGATACGTACTAACGGCTGATCAGACTTCGGTCCGTTCTTCAGGTAATAGTGCTCACAGCTTGTATGCCAATAAATATTGCAATAAATAAATAAATAAATAAATTCAAAGATGCACTGTCAAGCTATACGAGATACATAATTTCAATATATCTACTACCCGAACCATTAAAAGTCGTAATAGTTCGCTTTAAGTGAAAACATTATGATAATTAGAGGGAGGAAGTGGTAAAATAATTAAATTAATAAAAAATTACTGAAATTAATTTTGAAATTATTTCCAGTCCAAGGTGTACATCAACCAGTGAAAATAAATATCCCTTCATTAAAAACCGTCTTCATTGCAAATTGTATTATAATTATGACGCGTTTCGCCAATGCACTCTCCGTGGTGTGACACTATAAGTTGTTTTGCGGTGTTTCTATTTTTCTGGAATATTTTGATTTCCTTGTAACTCTTAATAGAAGCGGTGGTCTCTGATGACACAAGATAAGCCCATGTTTACAATTGCGCTCACGGGCGGTGGGCGGGCGGGGTGTGCTGCACCGCCGACTTGTACAGACTCTGACTTTGAGTCTCTAAAGGGCGATACGCTCATGAATTAATAAAATAATTTGCACTCAAGACGGTTTTTTACTGAAAGAAATTAATTTTGATTGGCGGGATTTATTTAATAAGAACAGAAAGCAGATAATGCGTACCTGAGTTTCCACTGTATCAGTAGATCTTGTACGTAATATAATGGAAGAACCAGTTGTTGCTGTGATACATACAAGCACTTCGCAAAGCAGGTATACAATTACTGTACAGTTGAGTTGATTCCATTGTTGGATTCAGCTCCACTTGTTTCACCTTATAACCTTTAACGATATTTTCTAGACTGACAAGTAGCATTGTGGCCTTCAGACTTTAGCACTGTGAATGGCTTCGCGGTGGTCAGATCCCATAACTTCCTGCACAGTAGTAGTATTCTGCAGCTTTCTATATATATATAGAGGGTGGAAAAATAATATATGAACACCTAATATAGACACGATATCTATTAATTAACACTCGTTATTTCTGCCACCACTTACATTATTTCATTATGTTTAATTTACCAAAATTCTATGCGTTTCGAGAATGTTCTGCTTATCTTACATGTTTACATGAAAAAATTAATCTTATTATATTGAACTAGTCTACTGTAAAATATGTTAATTTTCGTTGCTGAGGTGGTATTTTGAGTACTTGTGGGAAGGGGGTGGGGTGATCATTGGATGGCCATAAAACTGAAGTCCAGAAACGTGTTGTACTGGACTTGATGTGGGATGCTATTGTAGGCACCACCTGCACGGTATGCAAACATGTTTTGATGTAGTTATCGTGTCAATCAGTTTTAGTACATCCGTTTGCACATTTACGATTTTCCCGTGTCATAATCATGGATATATTGAACATGTAACATGAGCAATTTGTTTATGTAAACAGTGCCTGAAGAGGAGCAGGAGAACCTCGAAACGCGTAGCATTGTAGTAAACGCCTTCGCTGTAACCGCTGTTCGCCTCTGAAACATGTTGCCCCGCTCTTTTCACACGATTCAATCTTCTGCTACGTTTAAGGAAAAGTTAAAACACTTCTGTATGTCATACCCTTAAAACTCTCCCATAAACTCGTGTATATACTCAACTATCTAATCCTCCCTGGGGCATGGGCGTGTGTGTTGTCCATAGGTTAGTTTACCTTAGTTTTAGTAGTTTGTAAGCTACGGACTGATGACCACGCAGTTTGGTCCGATAGATTTACAAATATTTGAACATTTTCTCTGTGTGGTAGTAAAAGCAATGCTCTCCTTTACGTTATATCTCTTTCTCCTCTTTCTTTTATCATAGAACACGACACCTCTTCCGTTATATCTCCCTATTTTATGTATTATTACACTCACATTCCTCTCCCCTTTCCACCTCTCCCCCCATGCCAATTGCTGCTAGTGGCCATAATTAAAGCCATTCCGTAATGTAGTATCTGACATGTTTGTTATTTATCTAATACGAAAATAAACTGTGTTATCTACTTCTACTACCTGTACCTTATTGATAATTATAATTTTTCTAGATTTAGTACATCTTCTGTAATGTTGGATATGTAAAATATGTACAACGCGTTGTGAAGTGTAACTCAACGCCCGAAGGCCGTAAACTTGCCAGGTTAAATGAATGAACAATAAGTAAACAAATAAAGTATACGTAACGAAATGAAATGGTTGGTAGCAGAAATAACGATTGTTAGTTGTTTCATACGGGCACCGTCCCTAAAATTAGCCAATATGGCTATAATTAAAACGATAATTATTTATCAGTAGAGACAGACACAACATCGGCTTCGAGAACAGCAGAAACTCTTCAAATAACGAATGTATGAAGTGTCTTTTTAGTTTCCTCAACAACACTGTACATAATTTTACCAAAATTTCCTACAATTATTTCCACCAATTTTAGGCTATAAAGTTGGTCCTCACTCTCTAATCTACAATTATCCATAACAATTTTGTTGCAACAGGCTATTTTTAAGTCCAGGGGAGATGTTTCAAAATTTTATGGACTTCATGTAACCTGCCTGAATGCTTTGGCACTGTGTACGTGTGGGGGGCATTATCATTTTCGGATATGCCAGCATTATTTAGGAAAATGTTAGTCATAATAAACAGCTTGATACGGAGGTAGTGCAGATGTTCATTCACAGGTTCGCTACCGCGAAAGGTATGCCCAAATCATATCTGAGTTTGCTTCATCCTTGTTTCTACGAAGTAGGTATCCCATATACTATGGTAAGTTCGCTTTGGGATTTTCGACACGGAAACGTAGGTTTTATTTATTAATTTTTGAGAAAGCAAAGTAAATAATGAAAATCTGACCATACATTACCACATACATGATGTGTCCAGGTTTCATGAGACTGCCACTATATCCTTTGTGTGGGTTTCCCTTACTAAGATTTTTAAAGTGCCGAATTTCCATAAATGAAGGTCTACCCGTATTGCTTTTATCGGTGCCCAATCCCGGCGAGCCTGTTAAGTACCACTTGTGCCCTCTCAACAACTGCATTCACAATGGCCACGAAATTCCAGCATTCATCCACGATTACGGCAAGGTATCTGGCCTTTGCTTTCCTTATGTCAGGTATCTCGACTACTCGGGCGGTTGGGTTTCTTACCAAGTTTTTCTTCAGTAAAATGTGTGTGCTATTGTCAATTTGATCTTTGACACCATGAGGCTAGAATACTGATTGCTCTTATTATTTTTGTTTCAGGTTTATCACGGCTCTTGCCGCCGACCGTCAGGAGAAGGTCGTCAGCGTAGGCTATTAACTATAGTATATCTTGGCTGTTCTGCAGTTCGTACAACAGCGGCTCCATATTAAAATCCCAAAACAGAGGCCACAGTTCCATGTGGACACCCATTGGTCACTCCTATACTGTCTTCCCCACTAGCGATAATAGCCTGACCTCCCTTCCTAAACAGTATGCCTTCAGACAACCATAAAGCGGCCCTGAACACTCCATCTCTCAAAGACGCCGCTGATGTCCACCGTGATGCTAACCACGTATTTGAGCGGAGTTGTGCTACAGACCTCAGCCACCAGGGCAATTGCGTCACACGCCGATCGCCCCACTCGGAAGCCGAATTGCTCACCCCCACATAAAACACAATGTCCTTCAAGCCTGTCCGTCAGCAGTCTCTCAAGTATCTTGTCAAGTACGTCTAGAAAACGCGCCTGTCAGGCTCCTTGCTGATGATCACGACAGTTGCTTCTTTTTTCCAAGAAGAAGGGAATTTAATTTGCCTTAGACATTGTACAGCCTTGTTACTCGAGGAACTAACTGGGCTGCGTGGAACTGTATCACCTCAGAGGTGATCTGGTCTGATCTGAGGGTAGAGCATCACGTCATTGGCATAGCGCAGAGCACTGCTTACCCGTATCTCCATCTGGATGTCTTTGTTGCTGGCTTCATCCGGGAGTAAGGACCAGAGCAGGACCTCAGCGGTTTCCCGCCAAGTGTCCGTGCATCGGTCTCCATCCTTGATGGTCGAGAGGACCATTGGTGCACGCACCTTGTCCCTCTCCAGCTTATATGGTGTGCCCCAGGGACTCTTGACATAATGTTCCCAGCTGCACAGTCTTGTGGCTCTCAGTTCCCTGAAGAACATGTATTTCAAGTCCCTTTACCTCTGGAGTCAATATTGCCTTCGCTGCCAGACCAAATTCGGTTGATAGTACTGTTTTGCCTGCCTGCCTGACTGTCGCAGTCGCTGCAGTTCGTCCGACCACGGCGAAGGGAAGGCTGCCACAGCCCTCGTCCTGAGTGATACGGCGAGTTCTATTGCATGAGTAACAGCAGATATCAGTTCCAGAGCACAATCGTCCACATCCATAACTCCCTCCGAAAACGTCGCTATCCTGCACTCTCTCTCCAGACGTTGCTGTGCTCGTGTCCTATCTCAAACGTTATGAGATTTTAGTCAGTCATAGTGACCCAATCATGACTTTCCAGTTTGCTATGTCCCTGATGATATTCATTGTCGCCATAGTTACGTTGATGTTGGTCCCTTGTCCCCCTCTTCTCACAAAGGTGGGTGGTTGCCAGCTTCGCTGGCTGGAGGGCCATGATCGTTTCTTCTGCTTCCCCTTCTGATCTCGTGAGTAGCTGTTCCATAGGGGAGAATTTGACATTCTGGTCGGACACCATAACCTCCCGCCGTCCATACAGAGCCGTTATGACTGTCACAAGTCGTTCCAGATGCCTTTATTTCTCGGATGCGTACTGAAAGTATATATTCACGAGTACTAATAGTCCCTTAGGCGTTTGAAGCTGAACGACACAGCAGTGGGGACCAGATAGTTGCGCTATGACCGTTGCTCTTCTGTTTGAGTATTGTTGTCTTTGGTTCTTGAGCAGTCGTGATTTTTTGCCATGTAGCAGATGTGTAGGCTGGCTGTCCAGAGAGAGTGTACGGTTCCTGCAGACAGACCACATCACGTCTCTTCTCCTCAGAGACCCTACGGAGTTTCTGCATCACCAGTCTAGAACTTTTATTCTATCCATCAGAGGAAATAAGTAAGAATGTTGAACTCTGGCCAGCTCTTTCCTGGATCCTAATCCAAGGCAATTCTTCTGCAAGCGACGACGGCTTGAATGTATATTTCGTCCGTGTCAAAAATTTCCCCTCTTCTTTCAAAAAATTTCTTGACAAGGTTCTGCAGTGTTCCAAGGTCAGTGGGGAGACTCACTGACTTAAGGTGGATTCTGTCAACAGTCCCCATTACAGGAAAGATAATCTTTCTGCCATTATTAATGCCCTACGCACACCACGTGGTGCAACGCTGTGGCCATGACCAGTGGTTGCTCGAGGTTTGCGACCTGTAATGCAAACTCCAAATTTGGATACATGGGCTGCAAATCTATCCCTGCACACCATACGCGCACGAGTTAATAATGGCTGTGATGTTGCGCTAGTGACTTCATGTTTTTGTATGTTTGTCGCTTGAGCTCTAATTTGATCAGAAAATCTCGCTGTTTGGTGACCCATTTGCCCAGATGTTACGGGCTGCTGGCCCCCATAGCAAGAGAGGTCGGGTGCGGAGGGACTCGGGTCTGTTTGTGTACTGATTTCCTTGTATGATTTTTCGCCATGTTTGAATTGGGAGAGTTTATGGACTGATGACCCCGCAGTTAAGTCCCATAAGCTTTACAAACATTGGAATTTGACTGTTCTTTGGCGGAGGTGATGGTGATGCAGCTGTGGCATTGGATGTTTTCATGCACACAGGGTGGAGTTTTGGAAAATTTTTCTTTGCATCTGAGTATGACAACCGGCCAGGGTCTTACATTCCACGATTTTGCGCTCCTTTTGAAGAACCATGCAGTCTGATGAGCAAGGTGCATGGTGCTGCTTTCAGTTTACACATACTGGAGGAGGGACACATGTAGAGTTGGCATCACATTGGGATGACCTGTGCCCAAAGCTTCAGCAGTTGAAGCAGCGCATAGGGGGAAGAAACCAAGGATTTACGTCGCACCATTAGATCATCACCATTACTTTCTCAGGCGATAAATCGTCCTCTAAAGCCAAGATAAATGCTCCGGTGGCTACCCTATTGTCCTTCGGACCCCTATAAACGTGTCGGATGAACTGTACTCCTCGCTTCTCTTCTTCCATAACTCTTCGTCAGACAGCAATAAAAGGTCCTTTTGGAATATAATTCCCTAGACCATGTTAAAGCTCTTATGGGTAGTGGTGCTAATGGTAACGTTACCCAGCTTGTTACAGGCAAGCAGTGCCCATGACTGGGCTGGGGACAACTTCGTTATCAGTACAGATCCAGATTTCATCTTAGAGATTCCTTCTACCTCCCCAATCTTGTCCTCAACGTGTTCCACAGAAAAATAGAGGCTTCATGATAATGAATGATTCGCCATCTGTTCCAGTACACAGTAGGTAAAGGGGGGCATATGCATCACCGTGCTGGCGAGCCCTGCGTTCTTCCCATGGTGTGCCATGAAAGTAAAAGATTGGGGGTCATATGTTGCAGCATTAAATTCAGCTCGCCCACGCTTAGAGACACCGATTTTGCATCCAGTAACGTTATGATTCGCTCGTTTCATCGTGGTCCACGATCAGCTAGGGAACTATACGTCCGCCCTGGCAAAGCCCCGCTTGCTTGGGTAAGCCCTTTACAATAGAGTTGAGGTAGTTTCACCAGAGGTTTCCCGCTAGCGACTGTTCAACCGCAACAGCCATTCATCTCCTCGGTACGTAGCACCTTGAGATTGAGGCTTGTACCGTCCTCGCGATTAAGCCAAGATACCCGGAAAACGTTCAACGTACAACGTTCCATCATCGCGCCGTACGGTGGTTGTTAAAGCACGCACAGAGCTTACGGTGTGGCGGACTGTTCTCGCAACGTAGTCCACAGCTCGGGACTCTGGAATCGCCAACCCGTACTCAGCAAATGAATGATGAGCCCCTGCCACTACGGTCGGGGGTTCGAATCCCCCCTCGGGCATGGATATTTGGGCCGTCCTAGTTCGTAAGTAGCTCATAAGTAGTTTGTAAGTTTAGGGACTGATAACCCCGTAGTTAAGTCCCATAAGCTTTACAAACATTTGAACATTTATTTTGATTTCAACCGCCATTCCACTCCGTCAATGATTTTTATTTTACTTGTGTACACTGTCATTACCGTGGGCACTGTTCATAGTGAAATGTCAAACAGACCAGCCGATTTGTACACAAACGCTCCAACTGAGTTATCACACAGTTCACCATTTAGTTGTGTAGACACGGGAAGCAGTACTCACACAATGGCTTATCGTAAAACATAGGTCAAGGAAATGGAAACCTACGTTTTAAACATTTGTGGAGCTTAAGAAAGCTTTTGACAATGTTGACTGGAATACACTCTTTCAATTTCTGACGGTAGGAGGGGTAAAATATAGGGAGCGAAGATTTATATTCAACTTGTACAATAATCAAACAGCAGGTGTTAGAGCCGAAGGGCATTAAAGAACGTAGTGGTTAGGATGGGAGTAAGTAAGGGGTGTAGCATTTCCTCAATGCTGTTCAATCTGTACATTGGGCAAGCTGTGAAGTAGTGTAAGTAGAAATTTGGAGATGGAAGTGAAGTTCTGGGAGTAGCAATAAAAAATTTTCAGTTTGCTGATGACATAGAGATTTTGTTAGAGACAGCAAAGGACCTCGAAAAGTAATTGAATGAAATGAACAGTCTGTTGAAAGGAGGGTATAAGATAATAATAAAAAGAGCTAAACAATGCTAATGATTAGGTAATGAGACAATACAAGTAGTAGATGACTTTTGTCATTTGGGTAGGAAAATAACTTCTAATGGGGAAAGTCATAAAGTGCTTAATGGCTATGGGAAGAAAAGAGAAGTTTGTTGACACCTAATATTATTTTAAATGTTATCAAGTTAAACGTCGATGATATGGAGTTAAGAAAAAATACGCTAGAAACTTTTGAAATGATGAAGACTTAATGTGTTGATCATGTAACTAGTGAGAAAGTGCTTAACAGAATAGCAGAGAAAATGAGTTTCAGGCATATTGTGACTAAGAGAAGGGATGGTTTGGTGGGACACGTTCCTGGACATCAGGAAATCGCCATCTTAGCAATAGAAGAAGGGTTGCCCTTCTTATTGAAAGATGAAGAGGTAGCGTGAAGAACTGCATTACACAGGTCTGTGGTTTGAAGACCACAACAACGACATAAGCGGAAGTTGTAAAGGTTTATTTCCTCGATTTCTGGCAAAGTAAGTGTCAGCGGACCCTTAATTTGATGATGACAAATGCTCTGTTGTCAATTTTCTATCAATCCCGTAAATTTTTAGTCGATTGCTCGTCATGTCTTCTAGGGGTGATATTCTCAAAAACAGGGCTGTGTTGAACCAAATTATCTTAGTGTCCTTCCTCTTAGGTTGTATACAAGCGACCTAACAAATTTTAGCCGAATTGGTTGGCCGTGTATGAGGGATCCCCCCTGTAAAATTGAAATAAAGCTAGTACGTCTTTACAAACGTCACAGAGGCAAACACACTGTCCGCGTTTGTACTTCGGCTGGGATTCGAGTTCTCCGTCGGGAATGTGTGTGTGTGTGTGTGTCATCTTTAGCATAAGTAGTCCGTAAGTCTGAGGGACTGATGACCACTGCAATTTTGCCCCATAGCTTTACAAACACAAACACAAATCCAGGGATCACAAGCCCTGCAGACCACGCGCTGCTTTCACAAGCTGCCTCTATTCCCTCCTGTTTTACGCCCGGTTCCTCCAGGTGTCTTGAATCCCCAGTGCCAGCAGGTCCTTCGGCAGGTCGTCCATCCAGCGCTGCCTTGGTCGTCCGATGGGGCGTTCGGTGTTTGGTTTGCCTTCAAGTGCCATTTTCGCCTGTCTTCCTTCTGCCATACGGGCTACATGGCCCACCCACTGTATTCTCTTGCTCTTTATCTTCTGTAAAATATTTGGCTGGCACATCAGAAGGTAGATTTCGTCATTCATCCTCCTCCTCCTCCATTATCTAAAATTGGCCCCCATGTCTTCCTCATTACTTTTCTTTCAAATATTAATAGATTTTCCTTGTCTCGTTTAGTCATGCTCCAAGCATTTGAACATGTTTAATTTGGAAACAAACAATAAAAACAATTGGAAACAACAACGTTTTCTTTTAGACCCAAATGTTATACTACCTCAGGGGGCCCTGAAATGCCTGAATCAGAGCTTGCTTATCAGTTTCACTTCTGTGCATGTTGCTTGTCATGCAGGTAACTGGAACCCCTAACGAGCAGACTACCCGGCTGACACGCTTGTCGCGCAGGCTAGGATGCAACAGGCGATAAGCCCTAAAAACCGCATTGCCAGAGGGGTCGGCTAATCCTAGTCATCGACAGAGAGGGGATAGTCGACCTCAACATCAGAGAAAATACAAATAAACAATACCTGACACGAATTTTCGTCTCGAATCTGTCAAAGTCATTAACGATAAATCTGAAGCATTGAATAAGAATTTGTGACACGACCGGGATCGAACCCGGACCTCCATGCTTACTAGGCCGAAGTCTTACCGTTAGACCACCACATCACTAGCGATTAAGGCGCCTCGGAATAGTCTAAGTACGATATCCCTCCACGTCACAAAGACAGCTTCTGTGTTCCAAAGATAATTGCCATTACTGCCAAGGCTCTCTATGCAGCTGAATAGCACCACGGCAATGGACACATTGGAACAATCCTGTTAAGGTGATGTAAATATCAATTTAATACAAATAAACAATCCGTGAGATTTATGATTAATGTCTTTAACATACTCGAGACGATAATCCTTCTCAGGGATTGTTTATTTATATCACCTTAACAGGATTGTTCCAATATGTCCATTGACGAAGTGCTATTCCGCTGCGTGGAGAGCCTTGGCAGTAGTGACAATTATCTTTGGAACACAGAAGCTGAATTAAAGTTTGTGACGTGGAGCGCAATCGGTTGGACTATTCCGAGGCACCTTAATTGTTAATGGTATGGTGGTCTAACCGTAAGACGTCTGCCTCGTAAGCATGGAGGTCCTGGTTAGATTACCGGCCGGATCATAAATTGTAATTCAATGCTTCAGATTTACCATTAATGTCAGAGAAAATGCTAATTCTGCCTGCTCATGGATTTGTTTCTGGGGAATGAACCTTGTACTTTTCAGTTAACTTATTATACTTGGTTTCGTCAAGACTCGGTATAGGTATCGTGTGTTAATACATTGTGTTACAGAAAAACGTTGTCTGGTATTAGTCACAAAGTTGCATAATGTCGGATAAAATACTAAGTGCACTAAATTTACATATGTCGTTGTTGATCAATCACAGAACCAGCATTCTTACGCTGACTGCTGATAGGCCGCAGTCAGCTATATAAGGATTCAGCCCCCCTTCAGACGCCAGTCTTTCGGGCCGAGTGCTATGGTAGAACCAGGACTGTTTTTTGCTACCTACCTAGGCCGGCCCACTGCTCTACTCTTCGACGACTCTCCTGAGTAAGTGTTGACGCTGCTTGGATTTCTAATTCTGCCTGCTCACGGATTTGTTTTGGGGAATGAACCTTGAACTTTTCAGTTAACTTATTATACTTGGTTTCGTCAAGACTCGGTATCGCTTTCTCGAAATTTGACTAAAAACCCAAAGAGATTTTGGTCATATGTTAAATATACTAGGGGTTAAATATACTAGGGGCAACATACAAACAATACCCTCACTACGTGATAGTAATGGCGATCCAGCCGATGATAGCGCTACTAAAGCAGAGCTACTAAACATAGCTTTTAGGAACTCATTCACCAAAAAAGACGAAAGTAATATTCCAGATTTCGAATTACGAACAGAGCCGTAATGAGTAACGAAGAAGTAGATATCATCAAAGTAGTGCAGCAACGAAAATCACTTAACAAGAACAAGTCCTTTGGTCCGGATTGTATACCCATTAGATTTCTATCTGATTATGATGGAGTGATAGCTCCTACTTAACAGCCATATACAACAGCTCTCTCATAGAAGGATCTGTACCAAAAGATTGGAAAGTTGCACATATCACACCTATATTCAAGAAAGGCAGTAGGAGTAACCCACTAAACTACAGGCCTATTTCATTGACGTCAATTTGCAGCAGGGTTTTGGCACATATCCTGTATTCAAATATGAATTATCTCGAACGATCTATTGACCCAAGGTCAACACGAATTTAGAAAATATCGTTCATGCGAAACACAACTAGCTCTTTATTCACACGAAGTGATGAGTGCTGTTGGAACTCTGCTGTTCCTTATTTACACAAACGATTTAGGGGAAAATCTAAGTAGCTCTCTTAGGTTGTTTGCAGATGACGCCACCATTTACCGTCTACTAAAATCATCTGAAGATCAAATCCAACTGCAAAACGATCTGATTATCAGTATGGTGTAAAAATTGGCAATTGACTCTAAATAATGAGAAGTGTGAAGTCGTCCACTTTGTTTACAAGATAAATCAATCAAAAGTGAAGGCCGTAAACTCCACAAAATACCTAGGAATTGCAATTACTTCAGACTTAATTTGGACAGAACCGTAGATAATGTCGTGGGAAAGGCGATCCAGAGACTACGTTTTAGTGGCAGAACTGTTGAAACATGCAACAGAACTACAAAAGAAAATGCATACCTACGCTTGTCCGTCCATTTTTGGAGTATTGCTGCCCAGTGTGGGATCCTTATCAGGTGGGTTTGACAAAGGACATCGAAAGAGTTCAGAGAAGGGCAGATCGTTTCGTATTGTCACGACACAGGGGAGACAGGGTTACGGAAATGATACAGGATTTGGGATGGGAATCATTACAACAACGGCGCTTATCGCTGCGGCGTGGGCTACTTACGAAACACCAATCGCCAACATTCTCCTCCGAATGCGAAAATATATGACTCCCACTTACATAGGTAGAAATGATCATCAGAATAAAATACGAGAAATCAGAGCTCGAACGGAGAGTTTCAGGTGTTCATTCTTCCCGCGCGCTATTCGAGAATGGGAGATAAATAGTATAATGGTGGGTCGATGAACAGTCTTCCAGGCACTTAAATGTGATTTGCAGAGTATCCCATGTAGATGTAGATTTAATAAATTGTGTTACAGGAAGACCTTGTCACAAAATCACTTAATGTTCTCGCCGCTACAATGACCAGATGCGTGGCACTTCCCCGAGCACGGAAACGTTTCAACAGCCGCCTCGTATGCGACAAGACGAGCTTATGATGCCGGACCCCCTTAATCGCTTGGCAGTGCACGGCGTTTCTGGGTGGCGCTGGCGGCGCATCATCAGTGTATCCGCTGATTGACGGGTCCGGCTTGTGGCGACCGACCAGAAGCTCCCGAGTTGCGCACCCCCGGGGCCGGGCGCGCTAATTGATTGGGGTGGGGGTGGGATGGGGTGGGGCCCGCGCCAGCTGACGCCCGCGGTCATCCGTCTCCCGTAATGGCGCCACCCCTAGCCCCGCCGCTGTTGCGCGCTGAGGTCAGCGCTGCCCCAAACACTTGCCGGAGCTCCGCCCACCACGACAGAGTCCGGGCTGCGTCGCAAGTGTTGCGGAAAGCCGGCTTACTAGGGGACGTTCCGCCTAATGTACACTTGATGATTACTTTGCGGTGAACTCACAAGGGGAAACCAGGAAGTTTACGTCACGTATTTACATTGCATTACAATTAGGGGATCAGGTAAGATGTTATACAATACTTAGATTGCATTTATCGCGAATCTTTAATTCAGCGCAAAGTTCCTAGTGATTGAAAAAAAGCGCAGGTGACTCCCGTTTATTAGAAAGGAAAGAGAACTGACCCACACAATTACAGGCCAATATCGTTGACTTCAGTTTAATGTAGAATTATGGAGCATATTCTCAGTTCGAATATGGTAAATTTCCTTGAAACGGAAAAGCTTCTTTCCATGAATCAGCACGGGTTTAGGAAACATCGTTCATGTGAAACTCAGCTTTCCCTTTTCTCACATGACATCTTGCGAGCCATGGATGAAGGGCAAAAGGCGGATTGTGTTTTTCTCGACTTCAAAAAGGCGTTCGACGCGGTGCCACACTGCAGACTGCTAACGAAGATACGAGCTTACGGAATAGGTTAACAGATTTGTGACTGGCTGGAAGACTTCCAAAATAATAGAACGCAGTACGTTGTTCTCGACGGCGAGTGTTTACCAGAGACGAGTGTATCATCAGGCGTGAATCAGGGGACTGTGATAGGACCACTATTATGTCCTATCTATATAAATGATCTGATACAGAGTAAGTTTTGATTTGCGGCTGTTTGCTGATGATGCTGTAGTGTATGGGAGGGTGTCGGCTGTAACTGACTGTATTAGCATACAGGATGACTTAGACAAATTTTGTAGTTGGTCCGAATAATGGCAGCTAGCTCTCAATGTAGAAAAATTTAAGGGGATGCGCATGAGTAGAAAAACCAATCCCATAATGTTCGAATACAGCATTAGTAGTGAGCTTTTTGATGCTATCGCGTCGTTCAAATATCTAGGCGCAACATTGCAGAGCGATATGAAATGGAACGAGCATATAAGGAAAGTTGTGAGTAAGGCGGACAGCCGACTTCGGTTTATTGGGAGAATTTTGGGAAGATATACTTCACCTGTAAAAGAGACCGTGTATAAAACGCTTGTACGACCACGTGTTGAGTATTGCTCAAGTGTTTGGGACCCGCAGCAGATCAGTTCAAAGAAAGACATAGAGGCGGTTCAGAGACGAGCAGCTAGATTTGTTACCGGTAGGTTAGACCAATGCGCGAGTGTCACGGAAATGCTCCGGCCACTCAATTGGGGATCACTGGAAGAAAGACGACGTTCTTTTCGTGAATTTCTGTTAAGTAAATTTAGAGGGCCGGAATTTGAAGCTGAGTGTAGTACGATCTTGCTGCCGCCTACTTACATTTCGCATAAAGATCACAAAGACAAGATAAGAAAAATTAGGGCTCGTACGGAGGCATATAGGCATTCTTTTTTTCCTGGTTCAATTTGGGAGTGGAATAGGAAAGGAAATGCCTAGTAGTTGTACAGTGTACCCTCCGCCACGCACCTTACGGTGAGTTGCGGAGTATGTATGTAGATACATGGTAACATATTTTAATTATATACCAGCTGAAAAATGCTCCTGCCGGAGCACAGAAAGGGCGAATATGTTCTGTGACACAAAGTGTGGAACCTGCTGCCTCAATCCTCATTCCGACATCCTCACCAAAAATTTTGACATGCGAACATATTCGCGCTTGTGCCATTCACTTCCTGTACTGTTGCCAGTACCCTTTCTTTCTTCGGTTTTCATTGTCGTCAATCACGGTTGTCACGGGGTCAGCGCAACTGCCTAGAAAAAAGGAGACCCGGGTTCGAATCCCGGCTGGGTACACATTTTCAGCTTTGCTCAATCGCAGTGGATGTCACATATTCTGTGAATATTAAATAATAACAACTGCAGGATCAGAAGTGACGTCTGTTCTTTCGGAACAGACACCGCATGTATATATCTTTACACATATGTCCATGGGGATGGTTTGCCTTGGGTTTGACCTGTAGACTGGAAAACTTTAGCACGCTGGTACTGAGAAAGGAAAAAATTGGACAACTTGTTTCGTGCTATAGTATTGGAGAGCCTCACGCTCATGCTTTATGTGTAGTCTCCATTCGTCTCAGTTTCCCACTGTTTTCTCTTTTGCAGCAATTGCTACAATCTGCATCTGTCTTAGTTTGTTGTTGGCACTGTTCCTGACTTCCGACATCTCGTTTCGCTTCCCAGTGCTGGTTTCGTGCATAATTGCCTTTCCTGAACTGGCACTTTCTCTGTTCCATCATATATGGCTCTCTCTGCCTGTTGCACTTTCTCTGTCCTACTCACATTCAGACGAAAAAAAGCGCGAATATGTTCGGCAAAATTTTTGGAGAGGAAGTCGGAATGAGGATTGAGGCAGCTGGTTCCACACTTTTGTGTCAGAGAACATATTTGCCTTTTCTGTGCTCCGGCAGGAGCATTTTTCAGCTGGTTCCCGTCTTTTTCCTGTTATATATCACAGTGTACTGCTTATATAACAAGAAATCAATGGTGATTAAAATTTGGATTGTACTTTATATAGCTTGATACATTTGTACAAACGTCAGACCGAATTGACTATGTACTAGTTTACTTTCTAAAAGGAGCTTCACATTCAGATGATTGTTAAACACGCTTAACTACTTCAAAGAAGATTGTTAAACACTATCAATATCGTTCCATAAAAAGCATGTAAATATTTTCGAGTTCAGCTGAGAATTTAGTTTTATATGATGTTACTATTTCACGATAATTCAAGTCGTTCACGTTGATCCAACCATTACGATGACGAATTTTGCACGTCCAGAGGCCTGGAAGACGTGAATTTTGATGAAATATCAAGGGATTAATAACAATCCATCACATGTATATTATTATTCAGTAACATTTTCCAATAACGCCAATATATAACGGGTGTAACGTCGTAACTGCAGAATGTTTCTTAACAGACCCGATTTACGGAAATGTGTGAGGGGTATACCCGTGCAGTATGACATTTTTGTCACACACACACACACACTGTACGGCGATCTGTGACTAATATGACTACATACAGATAAAAAATTACGATGATTTGTAAGTTTTATAAATGTTATCGGTGAATAAACGGCAACTAGAAACACAGGTTCATGACCTCCACACACAGAACCCTTGCTGTAAGTTCGCTACGTTAGTTAAAACCATAATTACACGTCAGACCGGATATTACATGCATATTTGTCATGAATATGTGCGGTAACTTCGAATTTACAGATCTGAGCAATGGATAGTATTATCGGAAAAAACTTTCTAAGCTTTCCGGAATCATAATATTAGAACGTATCGTGAAAGTTTCCACTATTTGCCATGAATATAAGTGTAGATTTGCCAATGCATGCAGTTGGATCTTTTGATACCAAAAATTATGATTTTTGTAGCGTATCGCGGAAACGAATACATATTTCCAGAAACGGGAACGGATTTTCCAGATAAACACCTAAACAACATACACATAACATTTTAGTAATTTCCTAGTTGCTCAGTGACCGGCGGCCAGTGCACACGTGACCAGAGCAGCTCTACATTGTACGGTAACCGGCTTCTTAATAGAAGCGACTTATTTACATTTCGTGTGTGCTTTCTCTTGCAGCTCTTTATACTTTAGTGTGCTCGCGTGTTTGTTTATTAAGAATCGCGTTTATTTGTCAGCTCAGTTACTGAATTTTTTTATTTATTGGCTCGCGTATATATTTTTCAGATTCGCCGTTAATAAACAGTTCAGCGTTAGGTCTATACTTTACAAAGCTCACTGTTTATCAAACTACTGAGTCCTCTGACGTACTTACTTGGAAGAAACAAAGGTTTTTAGAATGGCTAGGAACTGTGACTGCTGCGAACGGATGGAGGCAGAGTTGGTGACTCTTCGCTCGCAGCTTCAGGCGGCGTTGGCTTCGCTGGCAACGCTTGAGACTGCGGTGGGTGGGCGCCGCTGTTGTGGGCCGCTCGCGGGGGTACAGCAGACGCCCTGTGCGTCTGTTGTGCCCTCCGATCGGCCTGCGGCTGTGGCCAGCCCGCTCACTGCCCGCGAGGAGGTAGCCCCCCAATCCGTGGTGGATTGGGAGGTCCCCTCAGCGCGTGTCAGGCGGCGTAAGACTTCCCGGGGGACCGAAGTGGAGGCCTCCCCGGTTAGTCTTGCCAACAGATTCGAGGCGCTGTCTGTGGCAGGGGATGTTTCTGATGCGGATGGTGTCGCTTGTCCTGTACTCGCCCCTCTGCCTTCAAGATCCGGGCGCTCACAGAGGGTGGGTTTGTTGGTAGTTGGGAGCTCCAACGTTAGGCGGGTAATGGAGCCCCTTAGGAAAATGGCTACTAGGGAGGGGAAGAATTCCAATGTGCACTCCGTGTGCATACCGGGGGGAGTCATTCCGGATGTGGAACGGCTCCTTCCGGATGCCATGAAGACCACAGGGTGCAGCCAACTGCAGGTGGTGGCTCATGTTGGGACCAATGATGTGTGTCGCTTTGGATCGGAAGAGATCCTCTCTGGTTTTGAGCGGCTATCAGAAGTGGTTAAGACTGCCAGTCTTGCTTGCAAGAAGAAAGCGGAGCTCACCATCTGCAGCATTGTCGACAGGACTGACTGCGGACCTTTGGTTCAGAGCCGAGTGGAGGGTATGAATCAGAGGCTCAGACGGTTCTGCGACCGTGTCGGCTGCAGATTCCTCGACTTGCGCCAAAGGGTGGTGGGTTTTCGGGTTCCGCTAAAAAGGTCAGGAGTCCACTACACTCAGGAAGCGGCTACACGGGTAGCGGGGGTTGTGTGGCGTGGACTGGGCGGTTTTTTAGGTTAGATGGCCTCGGGAATACACAAAATGGGTTTCAGTCTCAAAGGGGGCAGGTCAGACACGGGAAGAAAGTAGACATAAAAACCATTGGTGTAACAGTTGTAAATTGTCGTAGCTGTGTTGGGAAAATTCCAGAGCTCCAAGCGCTGATAGAAAGTACTGAGGCACAAATCGTTATAGGTTCTGAAAGCTGGCTGACGCCTGAGATAAATTCGGCTGAAATTTTTTCAAAGGGCCAAATGGTCTTCAGAAAGGATAGAATAAATAAAACAGGGGGTGGCGTGTTTATTGCTGTTACAAACGGTTTATCCTGCAACGAAATTGACGCAGATACTTCCTGTGAATTGGTCTGGGTAGAGGTTATACCTGACCACCGAAATAAATTAATAATTGGATCTTTTTATCGGCCCCCTGACTCAGACGATGCGGTTGCAGAAATGTTCAAAGAAAGCTTGAATCATATTTCAAATAGGTATCCGAAGCATACTGTTATAATCGGTGGCGACTTTAATTTACCCTCGATATGTTGGCATAATTACGTATTCAAAACCGGGGGCAAATATAAAACATCGTCCGAACTAGTTCTGAATGCTTTTTCTGAGAACTACTTCGTACAGTTAGTTCATGAACCCACTAGAATAGTACGTGGTTGCGAAAATACTCTTGATCTCCTAGCAACAAATAATCCCGAGATAGTAAAGAGCATCAAAACAGATACAGGGATTAGCGAACATCGAGTTGTAGTAGCGAGACTGAATATCGAAATTCCCAAATGCACCAAAAATAAACGAAAAATATATCTATTCAATAAATCAGATAAAAATTCGCTTCACGCTTTCCTGAGTGATAGTCTCCAGTCCTTCAAAACTAAAAATGCGAGTGTAGATCAGTTGTGGCTTACATTCAAAGACATAATATCAGTAGCAATCGAGAGATTTATACCAAATAAATTAATAAAAGAGGGGGCTGACCCCCCGTGGTACACAAAACAGGTCAGATCACTGTTGCAGAAACAAAGAAAAACGCATGCAAAATTTAAAAAGACACAGATTCCGCGAGACTGGCAATCTTTTACTGAAACTCGCAACCTAGCGCGGACTTCAATGCGAGAATCTTATAGTTGTTTCCACAACGAAATCCTGTCTCGTAATCTTGCAGAAAATCCAAAGAAATTCTGGTCATATGTGAAGTACACTAGCGGCAAAACACAAACAATACCTTCACTACGCGATAGCAATGGTAATACTACCGACGACAGTACTGCTAAGGCAGAATTACTAAACACAGCTTTCCGAAATTCTTTCACCAAAGAAGACGAAGTGAACACTCCAGTGTTCAATCCAAGAACAGCTGCCAGCATGCGATACTTAGAAGTAGATGTTCCTGGAGTAGTAAAACAACTTAAGTCACTAAACAAAAATAAATCTTCCGGGCCAGATTGTATACCAACTAGATTCCTCTCAGAGTATGCTGCTGAAATAGCTCCGTACTTAGCTATAATTTACAACCGATCACTCAGCGAAAGATCCGTACCCAAAGACTGGAAAGTTGCCCAAATTACTCCAATATTCAAGAAAGGCAATAGGAGTGATCCCCAAAATTACAGGCCTATCTCATTGACGTCGATTTGCAGTAGGATTTTGGAACATATACTTTGTTCGAATATTATGTACTACCTCGAAGAGAACGACCTATTAACCAATAGTCAGCACAGATTCAGAAAGTATCGCTCTTGCGAAACACAGCTTGCCCTTTATTCACATGAAGTGTTAAGTGCCATCGACAAGGGACCTCAAATCGATTCCATATTTCTGGATTTCCGGAAGGCTTTTGATACTGTACCCCACAAGCGGCTTCTAATGAAATTGCGTGCTTATGGAATATCTCCCCAATTGTGCGATTGGATTCACGATTTCCTATCAGAAAGGACATAGTTCGTTGTAATTGGCGGTAAGTCATCGAGTAAAACAGAAGTGATATCTGGCGTTCCACAGGGAAGCGTTATTGGTCCCCTACTCTTCCTCGTGTTTATAAACGATTTAGGAGATAATCTGAATAGCTCCCTTAGACTGTTCGCGGATGATGCTGTCGTTTATCGGTTAGTGAAGTCAACAGAGGATCAAAAGCAACTGCAAAGCGATTTAGACAAAATTTCTACTTGGTGCGAAAATTGGCAATTGACACTAAATAAAGAAAAGTGTGAAGTAATACACATGACCACTAAAAGAAATCCGCTGAACTTCAATTACTCGATAAATCAGTCAAACCTTAAGGTCGTAAATTCTACCAAATACCTAGGAGTCACAATTACAAACAACTTTGACTGGAGAGAACACATAGAAAATATTGTGGGGAAGGCGAACCAAAGGTTACGTTTCATTGGCAGAACGCTTAGACGATGCAGCAGCTCCACCAAAGAGACTGCCTACATCACACTTGTGCGTCCTCTCTTGGAGTAGTGTTGCCCCTTGTGGGACCCTCACCAGGTGGGACTGACGGAAGATATTGAGAAGGTTCAGAGAAGGGCAGCTCGTTTTGTTTTATCACGTTACGGGGGGGAAAGCGTCACGGAAATGTTGCACGAATTGGGGTGGAAATCATTAATAGAAAGACGTTATTCATTGCGGCGTGATCTGTTTGCGAAGTTTCAATC
Source organism: Locusta migratoria (assembly GCA_026315105.1). NCBI lineage: Eukaryota > Metazoa > Arthropoda > Insecta > Orthoptera > Acrididae > Locusta > Locusta migratoria. Next base: position 153,641,174 of record CM048749.1, read on the forward strand.
ACCGACTTTTAGTTCTGAATGTGAAAATATTTTGCTAGCACCCACCTACTTAGGGAGACATGACCATCCCAATAAAATAAGAGAAATCAGATCGAAAACGGAACGATTTAGGTGTTCTTTCTTCCCACGCGCTATTAGAGAATGGAACGGTAGAGAAAAGTTATGAAGGTGGTTAATGAACCCTCTGCCAGGCACTTAAATGTGATTTGCAGAGTATCGATGTAGATATAGATGTAGATGTAGATATTCCTCACGATACGTTACCTTACATTCAGAAATAGTGTTTTCGAACCTATTACTGACACGTGATATCCTTCACGGACCGATATCTCAAGAACCACATAAGATATTTCTGCTCCAAACTTTAAATAAAATTTCGATATGTTATCTAAATTTCATACTCACCTATGTATAACCTAAAATCAACCATACGAGGAGTCTACGCAATGTGTTTTTACATCTGCAAACGATTTAAAATATGTTGCAGTAGTTCTCTAAACCGGATGCTGCATATTAACTGTAAGGTAAACGAAAACAAAAATCACCGCTTCATCCACCGAAGATTTCAACCTTTCAGTAGTATAAAAAAGAATTTCTTTCGCCGAGTACCTTTTTCCAAATCGCATAGTAAGTTTCAGAGTATCTGAATGCCGTCTTTCAGTACAATGCGCATTTTTTAATTTTTTTTTTTTTTTCAAATTTTCGCGGATTTACGGCCGTATCTTGCTAACAGATTACGATTTAAGAAAACTAAAAAATTCCGTTTATAGATAAATGTCTACAGGATGTATTGTAAGTATTTCAACAATTTTCTATGATTAGTTATTTACATATTTCCGATTCATGGTAGTAAAACGGCTAAAAATCGGGTTTTTGTGCAAAACAATAAATTTCAACCTCCGGATCTCGGTAACGGTTAACGATATCAAAAACTTTAAAAACGGCCTCGAGAATATCATCATAAGAACACATGGTAAAAATTTCGAAGATTTTCAATGAATAGAAAATATCGAAGTGACCATCCCCAAAATTCGTTTTTTGGTGCCCAAAAATCATGGTTGTTTGAGATTTTCTCAGGAACCGCCCATGAATGAATGGTGCTTTTGTAAGCGGTTTAAAGCCCACCATCGACTACATGTCATGTACAAAAGCCAACTGATTTGCTCAATTTGGATGGGCTGCAGGAAGTGTGTAACTTTGAAAATTTTGACGATATACTGAATGATAGCTATAGTCTACCCATTCTTCTAATATGTACACAAATGATCACTGGGTCAACATCTTTCCAGAACACTTCACAGCTTCACTCTGAGATGAATAGAACCTGAGATATGGGCCCTATTGAGTCGCAAATTCGCACGCGTCGTTTACGAACATATTAATACCGCGCACTGCCGCGCAGTTTGTGTGGGACACATTCTCAGACATTAAGGAATCGCCAACTTAGCATTAAAAGGAAGTGTGTGGGTTAAAAATCGTAGAGGGAGGCCAGTAGGCAGATTCAAAAGGATGTAGGTTGCCGTTCGTATTCTCAGATGAAGTGGCTTACACAGGGCATGGTAGTATTGAGTCCTGCATCAAACCAGTCTGCGGAATGAAGCCCACAATAACAACAACAACAGTGCGATATTTTGCTGTCTATATACTTAGGCTTACGTAGCTTTTACTTAGAGAGAAGCACCTAGAGCCTACAATAATAGTGAAAATATCATTTTCGTTACCCTCCAATATGGTGTGTGATGACCTAGGACGTTGTGGCATGGACACTGCTGATAGTATGAGGTTATCCATCAGCTCTTGAGAGTTATTTGGCCATACTTCCTTAGTGGGTGGTGCTGGTCTGCTTGAAACGAGTCTGCTTAGTTCACTCCTGACCTGCGCTATTGAGTTTACATTAATGTAGTAATAATTAATTACACCGAAAGTTTCCATTATAATCTTATTTGAGTATCGGTGAGACACTCTGAGAATGTACCTGGCTATTGATAAGAAATTCATTAAGAATAAAACAACAAACCCAGATATATTGAGTAAGCAGACGTATAAAGATTTCTATTGCTAAACTAACAGCGAGATGGGCAAAACACATAATTAAAATAATGATGATGGTAATAGCAATAACAATAACAACACTTCCACCCAAACTGGTACTGACAGTAAGATGCCCAGTAAACAAGCATTTGGGACTCTATGCACTGATTGTATTTGCCATAACTCGGTTCAGAGATCTCCAAAACAAGTTGAATAGAGTCATTCTTATGTTTCTGTCTTCGCACACGTCTCGACGCAAAGTACAGACGTGGTAAAATATTTACATAAAATTCCTGACTCTAGAGGTTTTAGAAAGATAGACAACCAACCCCAGGGTTGAACTCACTTCATTGCTCAGAATACACAATTCAAGAGGTATGTTTCCTAGCAGCCGGCCGCGGTGGCCGAGGGGACAGACGCGCTACAGTCACGGTCTGCACGGCCACTACTGTCGGGGGTCCGAATCCCCCCTCGGGCATGGATATTTGTGCCGTCCTTAATGTTAGATAGTTCGTAAGTAGTTCGTAAGTTTAGGGACTGATGACCCCGTAGTTAAGTCCCATAAGCTGTACAAACATTTAAACATTCGTTTCCTAGAAAGCCAGGAACAGAAACATGTGTCTCGTATATTGTAAGGAAAAGTTCCGCATCCTACAGACACTACAGAGACTACGTTCATGAAGCAACGAAAAGCCACGCTGTTAGTGGTGTAAACAGTGATCACTGCATACATTGCCTTGCAATGTCTCTACTTGTGCAGAGTACAAATGCTCAGTGTTGGCTCTGCTCCAAGTCCCGTCCACAGCGAAGTATACTGATCGAGGGTCCTACACGCCATGCTGTCCTTTTAAGCAAATTCTGAAGCACTTGCAAGTGCGATTCAAGCCACCAATTTGTGCGCCCATTATAACAGGAACAGCTCCCACTCAAACTTAATCGTGGAACACCTGCCCAATAAGCTTCAGCTCAATTTCCAGAACATTCGAGAGGTTTCCGTTACAAGAGCAACTAAACGGCCTCAGCTAATCAGCTTTAAACACTTCTCGTTTCCTGGAAGACACAACAGCTTACCACCTCATGAGAACCGCATCTCTGCATTACTCACGGCCATCTCCACCAAGTGACTCAACATTCCTCTGCTATAAAGTAATTAAAAGTTGGTACATTTCAACCCCTATTCTCGCCTAGGAGAGAAAGCATTTCTTCTGCAGCTCAGCCACCATACACTTTCTCTATACACATCGTTCCCGAAAAGTATCCATTTTCACGAACATACAGATTTGTGAAGATTATGAAGACGGCGATTCTGTAGGCAACGCCTGTAGAAGATTACAATTTCTGGTACGGACGTTAGATCGGTTATTGCTACTACAACGGAAGGTTATCACGATTAAAGTGATTTTGTACGTGATAGTCGGCGAAGGAGACACAGCATCTTCGAGATATCGATCAGGTGGGAATTTTCCCGTAGGAAAATTACACGAGTGCACCATAAAAGTAGGAAATTAGGTAAAAACCTCCGACATCATGGCGGAAGGGAAAAGATCATGCAAGAACCAGACCAAAGACGATAGAAATGAGTCAGTCAGCTTGACAGAAGTTCATTTCCTCTGCAAACGACTGCGGATTTCAGTGCTGGGTCATCAACGAGTTATGACGTTACAGATAAAGGGGAATCTGATTGTTTCCGTGTGAAAAAGCAAGTTTTGGCAAGCTGTTGGGTTCCCCAGCCGGTCGGCTAATAGTTTGGACCTAGTGAATGGAATACAGGTCGTTAAGAAAACCCTAATCTGCTAGGAAACAGGAAACGGTGGTCTTGCAGATCCCAGATTGCAACTGATATACAGTATAGTCCACACATTATTCTTAGAATTCATATAAAATTAGGGAATGATCATACGGCAAATTTAATTATATGAATGAATTCAGGAGACTTGGGAGAATCAAACGCCGTAATTACAATTTCAATATCCCTTACAGATAAAAAGCCGATAAATTTGATTACTATAATAATAGTATTGTAAGACTTATATTTACAGTTATTGAAACGTAGTATTTATCAGTGACAGTGTTAGAAGCAAATGGGCAGCATTGCACCACGCTACCTATCTCAAAAGACGTACCACATTATTTCCGTATTCTTTCAATAAACTTTGTTTCACTCTCTCATTCTGCTAGTTACTATTCTTGTGTTAGAACATAGATTTCACCACAGAAACACAAAACTTTAACCCAGCAAAGCGCGTTACATTTATATATGTATTTTATTATATTTAATATTATTCTTAGTAACGTCGTTTTTTATGTTGTAGACTGCCACTTAAATATTTCATGGGCGACCAAAAATAGTAGATATGCAGCAGATAATTTATACATAAACAATTATATGTATTTATGGACAAGAACTTAATAGATTTCTATAAAAAGCAGTGATAAATTAAATATTAATTGTGTAACTATATTTCGACGGCGGCAGTATATTTGAACAGTGAGAGGCCGTGCTTAATAGCTACCGGAGCAAAGAGCTTCCGTCTCAACCAATTTTAGTATTGTTAAATATATATTTGTTTGTTAAATGCAAACAACATTTGTAGGGAGGTGGTCAAAGAATTTAGTTATGTGATATTCATATGTATAATATTTTGGAAGGGAAATTATATTTTAAACATGAGGCGTCAGGATGATTAGGATACAATTTTGGTAGCAGGGAGAGCATGCTTTCGAACGCTTGGGAAGGGGCTCGTAACTTGGACACAGTGGTGAAAGGTTGTGACGGTGGGCGGTGATAATTTGGTACTTTTACTCTCGAGTATATTGTGAACAATATCCAGTTATTTTCCGATGTATAAAGTAGGATAAACTCCGCATTTTCATGTCCAAAAATAGTAATAAATTCCATTTATAAAAAATTACTTCGCAAGGGAATCTCTTCTGAACATTACGTTAGAATCTATTTTGTTGGTTATTCAGAGCTTTGATTTATGTTTGTTTAAATAGATTTTTCGCGTTCTCGTGTGCAAATTAATAGTCTGGCTAAACTATAATTATTGTTCTTATTTAAACAGTTTGGGTAGTTGTTTATGGCATAGAAGATGACATTCATTACACATCCCTATGAACAGAGACAACGAACCATAAACCTTTCACTACCCTGATTTATGTGTTGCCCAATTCTTATTGGTGAGCACCGATAGAAAGGTCGCAAAGTGTCAACGAAATATCATCGTATGGGCTTTCAGACCACTGGCGGACCTTGGCTGACGAAACTTTACTCCTCGACTTGACTCCACAACATTTAAACTGGTTTGTTGGTCATTGAAAATATGTTGCCTGTGCTGGCGAGTTTCGTTTCCAATTGTATCGAGCGAATATAATTGCTACAAAGTGGCCGAAGGATTTTAAACACGTTCGGTGGTCACTAAACTCCCACGACTTATTATTGAGCTTATCGGGGTTGTCGTGCACCGTGAGATCTGTATCCCCACCTGCTCATACAGACTTATGGACAGCCCTGTAGGCTGCATCTAGTCAGTTCCCTACAGCGCTAATTCATACATTCCTGGAGGCAGTGCCACGTCGTGAGCAAACAAGGTGAATTATCTACTAAGTCGAAAGAGATCTTTAATGTTTAATTTTAAACACAGACATCAATTTACAAATAAGGAAGTAAACAAATAGAGATATACATAAACAAATAATTATAACAGCCACCAAAGTCACAGCTTATTCCTGTTATGCAAGTAGCATACTAAGAAACGGATGGTATTCATTTACATATAACTAACATTTATGGAGCAAGACACAAGACAATAGAAAGGCTACCAAATATAATTTTTTTAAATAAATATCAGCCAACCAGTTGCGTTAAATGGGTTCGATTAAAACCTTTACTTACATTTTCACAAAATTAATTTTGTATTCTTAAGAAATCGGATCTAAGAACAGTAACATGTCAGACAATAGTACACAACTGTTAAGAAAGTGTAAAAGTGAAAGATAAAATACAGCACTAATCATGTAAAAGTCGTTCTAACAAAAACAAATGCTCTAATGATGCGTATCATTACTCTATGTCAAACTGTCAACTATACATGAAAAAGAACATGAGAAAGCTGATAAAAGTATAGGTACTTGCGCCCTTGAGATTAGCCATGTGGGTAGCACAATGTATAGGCGTGTTTGCGTGATAGGGAGAAATGAAGAATGTTTGTTGAAACACATTCACCGTGCAAAGGTGATCTCATGGTCTGCATGGCTATCCTCTAGACACCACGTACCTACCCTTTTATCAGCGTTCTCATTTACTTAGCCCTATTTCTGACAATATCTTTCACAATTTTTCTTTTTTTATCAGCACATGCATATTTTGATCACGCGACTATGCACACACTCGTTCGCCTCCTTGGCGCCACCTAGCGCAATTGCACCTCACTAGTATCCTTACGCCAGTCAGTAAGCGAAGCTCACACGGCGTGTGTGCGGCATTACTCTACAGTTTTAAATCTGACATGTCTAGTTAATTTATTACATGATAACGGTTTCACATGGAGTAATGATGCGCTTCATTAGAGCATTTTTTCTGTTACAACAACTTTTATATGATTAGTGAGTATACTCTCATCTTTAATTTTATTATTTCCCTAACAATTGTATATTATTGTCTAGCATATTACTGAAAATGAATTTTGTGGAAACGTGGATAAAAGTTTTGATGAAACCCATTTAAAGTAAATGGTTGGTTGCTATGTATTATAAAAATGTATACATCCTATCGTTGCTGAACTGCAGCCACGTTCAATAATTTTTATTTTTATTTTTACCAAATGTAACAAAGAACAACATAACGTCACAAGTGATAAAGTCAATGCACACAAACAACATATACATAATTGTGTGCTGTAAATCAGCTCAGGAACGTCCGCGATACTTTCATCGAGCTCTGTAGAAAAACAGGTGGAAGTGCGTAAACTTCGGCGAGCAGCGGCCAAAGGGTTATGAGAAGCCCAACTACGCAAAGTCAAGTGAGGTGACAAAACATGAAATGAGTACCAATGGAAAATATAATTTTATAAACGAAAAAGATAACATACATAAATAGAAAAAAATTATTCACTATCAGAGCTCCACAATTCCAACAGCAAACTTTAGCAAGACTAATCATAGGCTTTGACGGCCGGTATCTTCATTAATTAAAATTTCCTACCGGACGCGGTGGCCGAGGGGACTGAGGCGCTCCAGTCGCGGTCTGCACGGCCACTACGGTCGGGGGTTCGAATCCCGCTCGGGCATAGACATTTGTGCGGTCTTTAGTATTAGCTAATTAATAAGTAGTTTGTAAGTTTAAGGACTGATGACCCCGTAGTTAAGTCCCATAAGCTATACAAACATTACTTAAAATTTCCGGGCGAAGTTGTAGTGGTCCATCAATAAAACATCTCACTCCCGACGTTTCGTTACTTACTGCGGGCAACATCTTCAGAGGTGCGTTGACGACTACCTACTAGCGGCTGGGGGTTTTGCTTATATAGAGGGCATAGCTAGCGCCACCACTTGTCACGTGCTGCCGACTATAAAGCTATCTTTGACTAGCGACATATCTCTCGTGTACAGGCAATCGACTGTCATATTGTTGGTTCAAAGTCGACCGCCATATCTTATCTAATTTCAAACCTTCTTCTTTTCTGTTAAAATTATTGTGGTGTTTCTGTATTTCTATAGCTTCTCTATACTTGCGTGTATAATAATGCGAGTTCTTAGCCAGCACGCTCGTTTCACTAAATTTTATTTTATGATCACCCTGTGTAAAGACATGGTCTGCCACAGCTGACTGCTCTGTATGACCCAGTCGAAAATTTCTTTTATGTTACAATATGCAGGTACTAACACTTTTTTGTTGTTCTTATGTACCATTTCACAGATACAGGCGTTACTAGGGGACAACCTGCGTCATTCACCGATATTTCACTAATTTTCTTAGTAGATCTAAACACGGTTTCCACTTGAAACCTGGCCAGAACTTTTCCAATACGGTCCATAATTTTGTGGATGAATGGAAAAAAGCTTTTCCAGCCGACAGTTGTTGTGGCTGTTTTCTGAAACTTTTCTTCTTGGATGGAAAACTCGACCAATCTCTTTATCAGTGTATCCATTTTTCTTGAAATCTGTTCACTCACAGATGTTATTAGTTCCATCCACCAATGTTTTAATGGCACCTCTCTTCTGCCTAGGATCCTTATGAGGGTAACGATCGGTGTGGGTGTCTTTCCTGTATACCTTATGCTCCAAGGTCCCATCTGCCCGTTTGATTACGATACATCCAAAAAATTTAACTGTCCGTCTTTTTTCTATCCATAGTAAACTGTATCTTCGGATTAATACTTTTCAGGTGCACCAAACAATCATTTAATTCTTCATCACCGTGATTCCATGTAACAAAAGTATCATCCACATACCGCTACCACTTTGAGGGACTTTTGTTTGCCGACTGCAGCGCTTCTTCTTCAAAAAATTCTATACATAAGTTAGCGATAGCTGGGCTCAAAGGACTAGCCCTTCAATTAGGTCATAGAAACCAATGTTATACTGAAAATAAGCAGTGGATAGGCAGTGTCGGAATAAAGATACTATATCAGTTGAAAACATGTCAGCTACATAAGAAACAGCTTCGTCAACAGGGACCATGGTAAACACACTACACCAAAACTGACAAGAATATAAGCTGGACTGACAGTAATATCTCTCAATTTTTCTATAAAATGCATAGAATTTTTGATTTGCTTATCATTTTTACCTATGTATGGTTGCAACATGGAGGCGAGATATCATGCCAGCTCTTTCGTCGGAGATCCAATGGCACTAACAATTGGTCTGAACAGTATATTTGGTTTATGTACCTTAGGCAACCAGTATCATCTTTAAGGGTTTGCTTCCGCTTTGCAAAGATGTTTTTTATCCTCTGTTGAAATGGAAGACTTTTTATTAACTGATTGGCAGCATTTAACACTTTTGTAGTAGGATCCTTTTTCAGCCGTTTATAAGTGGTAGGATGAAGGAGGTCATCCTATGAAACATAGTGTCCAAATATTCGTTCTGTTTCCCAGCCCTACGTCAGTATTAAATATATTATCCATGTGTATGAGTTCAATTGCCCTCACCTCACCTTTATACACCCACATTACACATAAATATTTTGAACCTTTTTAGCCTATCGAAATGTACTACTTTGTCAAACAAAAGTTTTTCTGCTTCCATCAGTTTCACATTCTTCTGTTGTCTTCGGTCTTGTGCCTCTAGCCTTCTCTCTTGATCATCTTGCAGTCTTGAGGTAATATGTTATTAGCAAGTGGATCTACATCGGTACTATTGTTGTTTCCAATAGCTTAGGTTGCTTACCAGATAAAATATTGGAAAAGATCTCACTCAGTGTGTGGTGGAAGGGATGACTATGAAAGAGTTTCATCCTGACGGTGTGACCGTTTGGCTAGGCTATAATTTTTCTTACAGAGGACAGAAGTTAACATGTGTCCACCTCGCAGGCACCGCGGCGGTTTCGCTATGTCTCATACTTTGCACATCTCTTGCCCCTCCCCGCTCCTTTTCAGTTAATATTCGTAAAGTTACCCTCAAGGATTTATGAAGTAAATTCTGACAGGAAAAATTTACTTTTGAGCTTCAGTTTGGCATCTACAGAAATAGTACTTCTCCGTTTGTGACTTTTTTTGACACCCTGTATACTTTAACTTGCATTATTACAGCACACTCTGACAAATTTCCGTTGGGGAACAATGGAATATGTAAGGCTGGCGTACAGTGGGTACAAACGAGTGAAGACATTGTTGATTGGATAAAGTAGAATATCTGTTTCTACGGAAACGAAAGAAGCGGGAGTAAAAGTCACTGAGTTTCCCTGCAAACAAATCCGTTGGTAAAAGTCACTCTACTCAGGTCACTGGATGTCTACCTTAAATATATTTTGTATCTGAAGAGAATGGCATCTTTCATGATAATGAAAGAACTGACATACTGCTGTATATGTGATAGTGACAGTAATTTCGGGGGATGAAGATCGTGTTTCAAAATGCAGCACACCATCTTCTCTAGATGGCGCAGATGGCACACCAGAACAGCAAATGCTAAGCAGTGCATTTATGATGTCAAATGATAAAACAACTGAATAGAAGATGGAAAGCCTATTCAATTGATACGGCTTACAGCATGTAATATAGATCAACTGACTCTAGAAACAACAGTTATGCAACTTCTCGAATTGACTCTTGGCGAGCAGATAATTGATGCTTATAAGAAAAGAGGAGCTCATCTTCCAAGAGAAAATGCTGCATGAGAAGCTAAAGAGAAAATAATATCGCTTGAAGACGTGCACATAGGAAGAAGAAATATCCTAGGACTAAGATGACAAGTAGATGTTATCTCTTTGTAAACGCTGTTAAATAATGTTCACGGAAATGTGTCGAGTGTAAAGCATTCACTTATAAAATATGTAACACTCATATCTGAAGAAAATTGATAGTATAAGTTACGCATATTGTAGGAAAATAAACACAAACATAGTTGTAACAGTCAATTCTTCTTTGTTTTATTATTTTGTTTGGAAGTTTAAATGATTAATATATTAAACGGCCTAAATAATAACTTTATTTATAACTAGCTCCTAAACCCGGCTTTTCCCGTTTATGTATGCATTTTTCCAGTCTTATATTAGTAACGAAAAAACAATACTAGAAAAAGATTTCATCTTCATGTATCAACGAAAACTGCTTACAAATTATGAAACAGTGAAACAAACAAATAAGCATAATTTAGAAAATTGTAAGTGCAGTACCCAAAGAAAGAAAAATAGTAATAAAATACAAATGATGTATAACATTAAATTAATTCAAAAATTGACTACAAGCTATATTTATTGATGTGATGGGATAGTTTTAGTGTCTCATTGTTATGACATCATATCTCGTGAAATATGTGTGGTACTATGACGTGAATTCGAAGGTACATTCAGTGGTATATGTGCCTAATGTCTACAAAATATGTCGTGAATTGTGTTAGTAGTAAAGAAGTAATAACGCGGCTTTTCATTAACCAAATAGTTTATGACTTCATATCTCATGAACTATATATTTAACTGATACAGTATCGAAGGAAAATTCAATGATATGTATTTGTACTGTCTGTGAATTATTTCGCGAAAACAATTTACAGTGTAGAAGTAGTAACTTGTAGGGTCATGCAAAATGCCGTAGATATACATCATGATTATCGGAAAAGTAGTAAGAGATAAACTCTTTTCTTTCGTCTATTTGTTGGGGTTGTCAGCGAGAAAAACCTTCGTAAAGATTTGAAATTATGTTCAAAGTTTATTGCACGTCGCTAAGTGCTCTCATTGTTAAATAGTTGACGAACAAAATCACGCTATCACGAGCCGCAAGGTGGGGCAGTTTTCATTGTTTATTACGTGATATCGTATGAACTGTGTATCGTAGGTAGTTTTTGCCACCATAAAATACGATTCCTGACGTTGTTACAAATTTGGTTGAAATTGGTCTATTAGTTTAGGAGCAGATGTAGAATATTATCACATGATGTGAGCGATTTTCACGACTGTCATTGTTTATGACTTCATATCTCCTCACGTACGTGTCGTAGTTGGTTTTTACCCCGACAGCGGTTGTTGCCCGATAGTAAGAAACATGTATAGCAAGTTTGGTTGAAATAGTTTAGGAGGTGATTAGGAACATATATGCACACATACAGCCTACATTTTAAGATATACAGGGTGTTACAAAAAGGTACGGCCAAACTTTCAGGAAACATTCCTCACACACAAAGAAAGTATGTTATGACATATGGACATGTGTCCGGAAACGCTTAATTTCCATGTTAGAGCTCATTGTATTACTTCTCTTCAAATCACATTAATCATGGAATGGAAACACACAGCAACAGAATGTACCGGCGTGACTTCAAGCACTTGGTTACAGGAAATGTTCAAAATGTCCTCCGTTAGCGAAGATACATGCATCCTCCGTCTCATGGAACCCCTGATGCGCTGATGCAGCCCTGGAGAATGGCGTATTGTATCACAGCCATCCACAATACGAGCACGAAGAGTCTCTACATTTGGTACCAGGGTTGCGTAGACAGGAGCTTTCAAATGCCCCCATAAATGAAAGTCAAGAGGTTTGAGGTCAGGCGAGCGTGGAGGCCATGGAATTGGTCCGCCTCTACCAATCCATCGGTCACCGAATCTGTTGTTGAGAAGCGTACGAACACGTCGACTGAAATGTGCAGGAGCTCCATCGTGCATGAACCACATGTTGTGTCGTACTTGTAAAGGCACATGTTCTAGCAGCACAGTTAGAGTATCCCGTATGAAATAATGATAACGTGCTTCAGTAAGCATAGGTGAAAGAACACGAGGCCCAATCAAGACATCACCAACAATTCCTGCCCAAACATTCACAGAAAATCTGTGTTGATGACGTGATTGCAAAATTGCGTGCGGATTCTCGTCAGCCCAAACATGTTGATTGTGAAAATTTACAATTTGATCACGTTCGAATGAAGTCTGATCCCTAAATACTAAAATGAGCTCTAACATGGAAATTAAGCGTTTCCGGACACATGTCCACATAAAATATTTTCTTTCTTTGTGTGTGAGGAATATTTCCTGGAAGTTTTGGCCGTACCTTTTTGTAACACCCTGTATAGATTTCAATTCACAAATGTGTGAAAGTATACCTACTGAAGGAGAAAAAAGTATGAGTCTCTTTTGACCCATTCGCATGTACAAAATAAATACGGTAGTAGGGTTAAACCCGACCGCTGACTATCTTGAAGGGAAGGTCCAAATGTTCATATGTTTGTAGAACTTATGGGACTTAACTACGGGGTCATCAGTCCCTAAGCTTACAAACTACTTACGAACTATACATACATGTGGCGTCTGTTCCGAAAGGACAGACGTCACTTCTGATCCTGCAGTCGTTATTATTTAATATTCATAGAATATATGACATCAACTGCGATTGGTCAAAGCTGAAAATGTGTACCCAGCCGGGATTCGAACCCGGGCCTCCTGCTTTCTAGGCAGTTGCGCTGGGGACACAGTGATCAGCGCACCTGCAAGGACTATCTAGGCACGTCTCCCGGAGACAGCAGGAGACCCGGGTTCGAATCCCGGCTGGGTACACATTTTCAGCTTTGCCCAATCGCAGTTGATGTCATATATTCTATGAATATTAAATAATAACAATTGCAGGATCAGAAGTGACGTCTGTCCTTTCGGAACAGACACCACACACACACACACATATATATATATATATATATATATATATATATGCCGGTGACGGGCAATGATCCTATCGTTAGTGGGGAGGGGTGGGCAAGTTTGAAGCCCTTACTCTTACGGGAATTAGTTTCATAACTACGAGTTTGAGTACTGTGGGCAGGGCGAAGCTGGGGAAATGTATCTGACGGGAGACGTGCCTAGATAGTCCTTGCAGGTGCGGTGATCACTGTGTCTCCAGTGGTGTAGGGGTCAGCGCAACTGCCTAGAAAGCAGGAGACCCGGGTTCGAATCCCGGATGGGTACACATTTTCAGCTTTGCCCAATCGCGGTTGATGTCATATATTCCATGAATATTACTTATGAACTAGCTGAGACAAAGGACAGCACAAATATCCATGCCCGAGGGGGGATTCGAACCCCCGACCGTAGTGGCCGTGCAGACCGTGACTGGAGCGCCTCAGTCCCCTCGGCCACCGAAGGGAAGGTCCCCACACATTCAGAGTGACAAATGACTCCCGTAGACCTGCTTCCGCCCCAGACGGCTGAGCACCGCGCCCTGTTGACCGGTTCGCGTGTCGACCACCGTGTCTGCTAATGGGAAGAGACGCCCGGGATATCGGCTTTCGCTGCCGCCCGCTCCCTCGTGGTCGTCGCTGCCTGCTGACTCAGTTGTCTCGCCCTGTCGTCTGTTGTTGCCCAATGTCACCTGGCCGCACACACTGTACTAAACGTCTTAGAGCTGCAGTGATAATACAATTAAATAAATTAAAACTTATTTTGAACTACTTTTCGTAGGGTTCAATAATTTTTATTCTCTCTTTACTTAAAAGATGGCTGGAAAATCGGTCGGTTTAGTCTATAATTTGATCGTCTCATGCAATTAATTTTAGTATGCATCAGTTATTTCTATTACAGAGAGCATTAGGAGTGCTGTATGGGAGGGAGTAAGGTTGTTCCCTGTCGTTTTGGCAGTCTGCTTTCCTTGGTGTAACTGTGGTGTAACAATGAAGGTGGTAGATGAGTTTTGTTACTTGGGTAGTAAAATAACATGCGATGATCGTAATACAGAGGATATAAAATGCAGAATGGCAATGGGAAGAAAAGCATTTTTGAAAAAGAGAAATTTGCTAACATCAAATATTAATTTAATGGTAAGGAAGTCTTTTCTGAAAGCATTTGTGTGGAGTGTTGCCTTGTACGGGAGTGAAACATGGACGATAAGCAGTGCGGACAGGAAGAGGATAGAGGCTTTTGAAATGTGGTGCTACAGAAGAATGCTGAAAATTAGGTGGGTAGATCGCATAACTAATGAAGAGATACTGAACAGAATTGGTGAGAAAAGGAATTTTTGGCATACCCCGACTAAAAGAAGGGATCGCTTGGTAGGACACATTCTTAGACAACGGGGAATCGTAAATTTAGCATTGGAGGGAACTGTGTAGGGTAAAAATCACAGAGGGAGACCGAGACGCGTATAGTAAGCAGATTCAAGTAGATGTGGGTTGCCGTTGTTATGAGGAGATAAAAAGGCTTGCTCACGATAGAGTAGGGTGGAGAGCTGCATCAAACCAGTCTCCTGACTGAAGACCATAACAACAACAACTGTGGCTATTGCCGAATTCATTGTATAAATTAAAAACAATTATCGATTTTGGCAGTTATTTTAGACAATAATTCTATTGTTCAACAACCTACGGGTATGCTGCCGGGTGACGTCGTCGATAACCCCCGATATTTCGACAGGAGAACATCCTGCCATTCTCAAGGCGCAACTGCACTTAAGGAAGCAATGTGCAAGCGTAATCAATACCTCGGTTTGCAAAGGGTAAACAAGGAAGATAACACACGTAGTACAAGTCACTGCAGAGTCAACACAACCAAATATGACAAAACATCAAAAATATCGATAGTGACTGTTAATCAAAAGGTCAGGCAGCATTAATTTTGTCCCTCTGTTTTTTGGCGAGAGACAGTACCGTATTCCAAGCAGAATTTAAACAAAAACCACTATCTCTGTTTATAAGATCGCTTGCTAGTTTAATTTCAACAGCTTCCTTAAGAACAATATCGTAGTAGGTTAATTGAATGCCAGAATCTCCGTGTTGTTTTATTCCATAGGATGACCTGTGCCAAGACAGTGTTCTTAAGTGCAGTTGTGCCTTGAGAAAGGCAGGGAGTCCTCCTGCCGAAATACCGGCGGTTGTTGACGACGCCACCCGGCAGCATACCCGTAAGTTGTTTGAACATTCATTACGCCGGGAAAAGTTAAGGTCTTAATAATTCTATTGCTTCCCGAAAAATAATAAAAACTTGTATGCTACCTTCCTGCTGTGTGATATTGAGAAGGGATCATTTTCAATCGGCTATCACTGATCATTTGAGATTCCTTGGGTAACATGATACAGGGATGGCTATAATGTTTCAACGTGATACCTAAATTGTGATGAAGCTTTAAACCTGCAGTACCAAACAACATGTCGCAGTCTCCTGTACTAGAATTTCGTTGCCGCCACAAATCCAATGCCTTATGTTCTGTCTACACCGGTGTGTTACATCCGCACAGAATGTATCGTAACGTCTGGAAATCGCAGCCGATCGTTAATGCTTAGGTTATATGATGGACTAATGTTTGCAATTCAAATCATGCGGTTTCTGAAAACGATCGTCTGTTTTCCACATTTTCTTGGAAGTTCGGAACACTGAGTAAATATTTCACAAAAAATGTTCAAATGTTTGTAGAACTAATGGGACATCACTACGGGGTCATCGGTCCCTAAGCTTACAAACTACTTATCAACTAGCTAAGACTAAGGATGGCACAAATATCCATGCCCGTGGGGGGATTCGAACCCCCGACCGTAGTGGCCGTGCAGACTGTGACTGGAGCGCCTCAGTCACCTTGGCCACCGCGGCCGGCTAAATATTTCACACTTTCTGTTACTATGAAAAAGTGTTGAAAACATTAAGGTGAGATAGAATTGCAGCCTAGAATAAAGTAGCCATGAAAATGTTTAATTTTCGATCTGGTACTTCGCCCACACGAACGGTGCATTTTCCTACCACGGCCCAAAATCTGTGTATGGACAGTTAATCTATGTTTTTGTCTGTTAAAAGTAACCTTTTGAGAAACCTACAATGATTACTTGTCTATCCCTTACAAGAAGGATGTGGATTTCTTTTGTCTTGACACAAGTTTTGTTGATGTTCACTGTCATTCCGTTTGTTCTCGTTTTGTCCAGCTGAAGCACCTCACCGTACTTTCTTCGGTATTAAAATATCGTCAGTGTACCACGTGAGTCTTTCTTTAGATGTTGGATTATTTCTGTTCCTAACCCGCCAATAAACGCCATAGAAGACACATTGAAGGCAAATGACACTCTTCACTGAAAATACCTAAAAAAATCGATAAAGGCTGTTTATTCCAGCTGTAGAGTGCCATCTTTATCCGATCCAATGACGATTAATGTATATAACAAGAACCATGAAACTGTTATAACAGACCTCTACCTTTCCTGATCTGACTGTCTTCTCAACAACGTAAGTTTTAAATTGCCTTATGTCGAGGACACGCTGTCCCATTTTTCAAAACTGTAAGTGGAGTAGTATAAGTAGATGACGCCTGTTCCACCACTGTATCATCGCATCTGTCGATTGACACTGCTTTTAATAATGCAGACAGCCGTACCAACCACAGCGAAGGGGTATCTGTGGAGAGGCCAGACAAACGTGTGCAACAGTCTGGATGATTGACTGAGCTGGCCTTGTAACATCAGCTAATGTGGCTTTGTCACACAGCTACTGCGAACGGCTGAAAGCAAGGGGAAACTACAGCCGTTACCTATCCCGAGGACATGCAGCTCTACTGTATGAACATATGATGATGGCATCCTCTCGGGTAAAATATTCCGGAGGTAAAATAGTCCCCCATTCTGATCTCCGGGGAGGGGGGGGGGACTACTCAGGAGGATGTGATCATCAGGAAAGACAAAACTGGCATTCTACGGGTCGGAGCGTGGAATGTTAGATCCCTTAATCGAGTATGAACATGAGAAAATTTAAAAAGGGAAATGGATAGGTTGAAGTTAGATATAGTGGGGATTAGTGAAGTTCGGTGGCAGGATGAACAGGATTTCTGGTCAGGTGAGTACAGGATTATAAATACAAAACCAATTGGGGGTATCACAGGAGTAGGATTGATAATGAATAAGAAAATAGGAAAGCGGGTAGACTACTATGACCAGCACAGTGATCGCATTATCATTGTCAAGATAGATACGAAGCCAACACCGGCAACAGTAGTACAGGTTTATATGCCAACTAGCTCTTCCGATGATGAGGAAATCGAAGGAATATATGAGGAGCTAAAGGAAATTATTCAGACAATTAAGGGAGAGGAAAACTTAATTGTTATGGGAGACTGGAATTCGGTAGTAGGACAAGGAAGGGAAGGGAAGATAGTAGGTGAATATGGTCTGGACAAAAGGAATGAAAGAGGAAACCGCCTGGTAGAATTTTGCACGGAACATAATTTAGAATCACAAAAACAGGTTGTATACGTGGAAGAGACCAGGAGACACCGGGAGATACCAGATAGATTTTATAATGGTAAGACATGGATTTCGGAACCAGGTTATACAGTGTAAGACATACCCAGGGCAGATACAGACTCTGACCATAACTTGTTGGTTATGAACTGTAGGTTGAAACTGAAGAAACTACAAAAAGGTAGGAAAATAAGGAGATGGGACCTGGATAAATTGAAGGAACCTGAGGTTCTTAAGAATTTCAGATGGAGCTTTAGGCAACAATTGACAGAAACAGGGGAAAATAAAACAGTAGAGGAGGAATGGGTAGCATTGAGAGATGAAATAGTAAAGGTAGCAGAGGACAAAGTAGGTAGGAAGGCGAGACCTACAAAAAGTCCTTGAATATCACAGAAGATACTAAATTTAATCGATGAACGGAGAAAATATAAAAATGCAGTAAATGAAAAAGGCAAAATGGAGTACAGACGACTAAGAAATGAGATTGACAGGAAGTGCAAAATGGCTAAGCAGGAGTGGCTAGAAAGCAAATGCAAGGATGTAGGAGAATGTATAAATAGAGGAAAAATAGATACAGCCTACAGGAAAACAAAAGAAACATTTGGAGATAAGAAAAACAGCTCTATGAATATTAAGGACACTGATGGAAAACCAGTTCTCAGCAAAGAAGGGAAAGCTGAAAGGTGGAAAGAGTACATAGAGCAGCTCTACAAAGGAAATGAACTGAGAGACGATATTGTAGGAAGGGAAGAGGATGTAGATGAAGATGAAATAGGAGATACTGTACTGAGAGAATAATTTGACTGAGCCCTGAAAGACCTAAGTCGAAACAAGGCCCCTGGAGTAGATGATATTCCCTCAGAGCTACTGAAGTCTCTGGGAGAACCAGCCATGACAAACCTGTTTCACCTGCTGTGTAAGATGTATGTGACAGGGGAAGTACCCTCAGACTTTAAGAAAAATGTTATAATCCCCATTCCAAAGAAAGCAGGTGCAGACAGGTGTGAAAACTACAGAACCATCAGTTTAATAAGTCATGGTTGCAAAATATTAACACGAATTATATACAGAAGGATGGAAAAACTGGTAGAAGCCGACCTCGGGGAAGATCAGTTTGGGTTCAGGAGATATGTAGGAACTCGGGAGGCAATACTCACTTTACGGCTTATCCTAGAAGATAGATTAAGAAAAGGCAAACCTACATTTCTAGCGTTTGTAGATTTGGAGAAGGCTTTTGACAATGTTGATTGGAATAAACTCTTTCAAGTTCTGAAGCAAGCAGGAGTAAAATATAGGGAGCGTAAGGTTATTTACAACTTGTACAAAAACCAGACAGCGGTTGTCAGAGTTGAAGGGCATGAAAGGGATGCAGTGGTTGGAAAGGGATTAAGACAGGGTTGTAGTCTTTCTCCATTGTTATTCAATTTGTACATTGAGCAAGCTATAAAGGAAAGCAAGAAGAAATTTGGAAAAGGAATTAAAGTTCAGGGTGAAGAATTAAAACATTGCGTTTTGGCGACGACATAGTAATTCTGTCAGATACAGCAAAGGACCTGGAAGAGCAATTGAACGGAATGGACAGTGTGCTGAAAGTTGCATATAAGATGAACATTAACAAGAGCAAAACTACGGTAATGGAGTGCAGTGTAAGAAAATCAGGTGATGCTGAAGGAATTCGATTGGGAAACGAAGCAATAAAGGAGGTAGATGAGTTTTGTTACTTGGGCAGTAAAATAACAAATGATGGTCGCAGTATAGAGGATATAAGATGCAGAATGGCAATGGGTAGAAAAGCGTTTTTGAAAAAGAGAAATTTGTTAACATCGAATATTGATTTAAGCCTAAGGAAGTCCTTTTTGAAGGCATTTGTATGGAGTGTTGCCTTATATGGGAGTGAGACATGGACGATAAACAGTGCGGACAGGAAGAGGATTGAGGCTTTTGAAATATGGTGCTACAGAAGAATGCTGAAGATTAGGTGGGTGGATCGCGTAACTAATGAGGAGGTACTGAACAGAATTGGGGAGAAAAGAAATTTCTGGCATACCTTGACTAAAAGAAGGGATAGATTGGTAGGACACATTCTTAGACATCAAGGAATTGTGAATTTAGCATTAGAGGGAAGTGTGTGGGGTAAAAATCGCAGAGGAAGACCAAGAGATGGATACAGTAAGCAGATTCAGACAGATGTAGGTTGCCGTTCTTATGTGGAGATGAAGAGGCTTCCTCAGGATAGGGTATTGTGGAGAGCTGCATCAAACCAGTCTCCGGACTGAAGACCGCAACAACTACAATAACAATAATTGAAATAAAAAATAAAAAATTTAAAAAAAATAAAAAAAAAAAATAAAAAAAAAAACCTTGGCACCACGCCACATTATGACCTCTAACTTGGTATTTTAAGATTCGGTGATCCCACTGAGTTCTCATAAATTGACGTCAGTGGTAAATCCCGCTTTTTCTTCGGAATGATTTGTTTTTTCACTCTACCTCAAGATGTTATTGATTGTGAACCTTATTTGTAATTTCAAGGCCGCTAGAGTTATCCTATCTCTTTCCTGCTTGTTTTCCAAACCTCTCAGTGGGACGATTCCGCGACCCACAAACATAATCTCATTATGCTCGCTCAGGAATTCTGATGCCCAAATTCGGTACCATGAAAAGAGTTGCCACAAGCTTTTGTATGGATCTATTTCGAAAATATGATACGTTATACTGACTATTATGCTGCGGCTATTACTTTTAGTATCGGAAAGCTCTGAACTTGTATTACTCTGGCATGTCTTACCTCTTGCTTCTTCCTTGCTAATGTCATACTTCGCGCAACATTCCTTAAATATTTCTGTGTCATCACCACACTTATCAGAACTTGCTTATTCGATAGCGGTGGTATTGTGAAGCAGATTCTATCTTGCTATCTCTGCATCGTTCATACAGGTACTGATTTCCGTAGGTGATCAATTAAACTGACTACACTTTTAAATCCGGACGACAGAATGTCTTTACACATCATTAATTCATGCTTAATGCAATTGTGTGCAGCCTGCAACGTGTTGCAGTTCATGAACGCATTTTAAATTCCTCATATATTGCGACAATTTTCACAGCATTTAGCTCTGATTTCGTGGGAATTCTCTCGTCATGTGAGCAAACGGAGTCGAGCATTTTATGCTCTGACCAATATGAGGCACCTTACCAACTTGTTCAATGAACTTCGATATGTTTCCGTGATTTTTGTAGAACTGAAATGTTCTCCTCTTAGTTCATCTTCAGACTGCATTTAGCTGCTACATTACTAGCCTGCCGTAAGAAAAAATAGTACCTATTCTGTGAGTTTTTTAATTCACAATTTTTGTTGTTGTTGAAACGGTTCATATGGGGTACATTAAATGATAAATTTACAGATCAACAGATCAACCAATACTGATGTTCTAGGTACTCATCAATGCTGAAACAACCATATTAATATGTGGTTTAGCTTGCATTGGCTTCAAAGCAGGGGCTGATTATCCCACCCATTCGATCGTACAGGTGACGAATGCTGTCTTGGGGTGCATTATCCCACGTCGCATGACATTTTTTCGTGGCTCTCCTAGAGCCATTGGTTGATGAGTCGCACATACAGTTTTTCATCCACCAGATTCCACATGCGCTGGACTGGAGACAAGTCGGAAGAAGTCATTTCTTAGACTTTCATAGCCATTTTTTGACATCTCGAAGTCGGATATTCTACCGGATATCAGCGCCTTCTAAACACGTCTTCTTCAGGTGTCCTCTAAGACTGGTTGACAGGGTCAGATATTTATTCCTGGTCAGTGCCTGGCGTTCTCTTTTCGGTTCGTGCCAATGGGTGGCGAGCGCCTGCCGTTTAGGAGTTCCCTCTTCCGTCCGCGCCCGCTCTGGCCGTTTTCAGCGGCAGTCGTGGCCACCTGGTGGCCCCTTCTCTGTCCGCTCCCGATCGGATCCCTGATCGCTCCATGCCCGGTCCATGCAGTGTTATCCGTGGTCGCGGACCGAATTGGAAACACAAGGATTGGACGACCACCGCTGGAGGCGGCCAGAACGGGGGCGTACGGAATAGTAGCGCGACGCTGGTGCGAACCGAACAGGGAACGACCGATCGTGACCGGAGCGAGAAGGCATCATCAGGAGGCTACTACTGCCGCTGAAAACGACTAGAGCGGGAGCGGACAGAATAGGGAACTCTTAGAAAGGCAGACACGCGCCATCCATGGGCGCGGAGCGAATAGGAAATTCCAGGCACTGGCTAGGCATAAATATCTGACCCGGTCAACCAGGCAACCAGTCTCAGAAAATACCTACAGTAGACGCCGAGTAACGACGTCGAAATATCGTTTTTGGAAGACGCTGATATCCGGCAAAATACCCGACTTGCGCGTTTGAGATTTGGGCGCAGTGTGTGAGCGAGTTTTATTGTGTTGGAACAAAACATCACCCCCCTGTTGCCAGAATGGCAAAGTAACGGATCGCGAAACATTCTAAAAATCTCGAGAGCTGGTCAGCTTTACCTCCACAAGCGGCCAAGGTGAGCGAACCTTTTCTGGAACATTTCATGATTGCTGAAATATGCAGATATTAATCCTGTATTCGAGAAACGTGATAAACAGATACCATCAAGCTACAGTTTTGCTACAGTTTTGCCAACATTCATGAAAATTGTAGAGCAGGTAATGTACAAGCAGTTTCTCAACCGCCCAACCACAAGGTTTTTTTTTTTTTTTTTTTTTTTTTTTTAATTTTTTTTTTTTTTTTTTTTTTTTTTTTGGGACTTAACTACGGGGTCATCAGTCCCTAAACTTACAAACTACTTACGAACTAGGACGTCATAAATATCCATGCCCGAGGGGGGATTCGAACCCCCGACCGTAGTGGGCGTGCAGACCGTGACTGAAGCGCCTCAGTCCCCGCGGCCACCGCGGCCGGCAACAACCACAAGTGACTTATTGTCCAGAACGCAGTTCGGCTTTCTGAAAGATGCTGATATCTAGAAGGTACATTACAGCTACATTCAGACTGTACTTAATTCATTAGATAATAAATTACAAGCAGCGAGTATTTCCTGTGATTTGTCAAAGGCATTTGATTTTGTGTATCACAACATTCTCTTTAAAATGAAGCCAAAAGTGTTAGTACAAGGGACTAGTGATTTAAGCCATCACTCATCATCGGACTGGGAGGAAATCACATGTGGTGTCTCACAAGGATCCACCTAAGGGACATTGCTTTTTCTTGTATATATCAATGATATCTCATCAGTTACACTACCAGAAGCAGAGTTCGTTTTGTTTGCAGATTATATATGTTTTGCAATCAATAGCATGACGAGCATAGATCTAGAGAGATCTGCTAATGATATTATATGGACAATAATAAATGGTTTACAACCATCTTATTTACAGTAAACTATGAAAAGACTCACCATATGCACTTCACAACATGTATAAGGTTTCCATCCAGCATAAAGTATGAAGAAGAACAGATAGAAGAGGATGGCAGTATTACATTCCTGGAATTACCACTTGATGATAAATTGAGAAGACCACATCACAGAACTGCAGAAGCGACTTAACAAATCCGTATTTGCACTACGAGTGTTATCAGATGTAGGAGATATAATTTTTTTTAAAAAGCTTGCATACTTTGCGTACTTTCATTTAATAATGCCATACAATATTTTGGGGCGTAGGAATGCATTGTCTCGTGGCGATAACTTTAAATAAGAATTTCTAGGGTTTCCGTCCGCGTCAAGTGGTTAAAACTCCACGAGCTTTCGGCCAAGCACTCCTTGGCCATTGTCAAGTGGTATTGACTGTCTAATGGCTGCAAGTACGGGCTTGTATACTCTAGCTGCCGGCTGTGACGTCACTGGTACTCCGCGACATCGCCATATATGGGCATGCTTTGAGTCGGTGTTCGATTCGATGCGCCCATTTTAACTGCGCGATCGCTGGATCCCACGCCGCGCTGAGCTGCAGGCCGCCGTAACTAAAATTTCAAATGTTTGTATAGCTTAAGGGACTTAACTACGGGGACATCAGTCCCTAAACTTACAAACTACTTACAAACTAGATAATACTAAGGACGGTACAAATATCCATGCCCGAGGGGGGATTCGAACCCACGACCGTAGTGGCCGTGCAGTCCGCGACTGGAGCACCTCATTCCACTCGGCCACCACGGCCGGCCCGCCGTAACTGTTAAGGTTGTTATCAGATGTTTTAATTTCGATGGATTCTTTAACAATAATGACCCAGAAGCCGCTCATGCGAGCCACGACGGCAGTTTCATCGAATTTGATGTAATGACCGTTTACTAAAGCGTGCTCAGCTAAAGCAGATTTGTCTTAGTAGGCCCTACCGTAAACGATAAAACCTTTCATGTTCCTTCCTTTGTTGTTCAACAGTTCGTACTGTTTTTCCGACATAAGACTGGCCACATTGTAAGAGTACACCTGTCGCTGTACCTTACAGTTTGATTTAACGTAATGTATATTTTGTCTTAAATTTGTTCATTTCACGTATTTTCATTTCTTGTATGCTTGATATATTTCTTATGTAACGTCATTTTCTATATTGAATCATTTAGTGTAAACATATACTGTATGTGTAAACCCGCATGAATACACGGAGATTCTTATGCTGTAAGTTGGCAATGCGCCAGAGAAAATGTTGAACCTGTTGTAAGGACTGTCTTTGGTACAAAAGTAGTAGCTGTGAGTGACGCGCTGCTTAAGCAGTCGCGGAGCGGACTCTCCAAAGTAAACACATAAATGTCTTGTTGATGGTGCAGAGGCACGGTAGGCGCAGTGTGGTGCGAGTTTAATGCAATTGCAATAAGCCTGAGAGGCGTACTGTTTAATGTATTGAAGGAAGTGCGAGATAAGTTTATTTATACTCGAAAGTGATCAGAGTAAAGTTTTTTTCATGTGAGCAAGAAAAGTAATTGTTTGGTTATCCAGTCTATTGTCACCGAGAGTGATCGTTGCTGTAATTACGGAGACTAGGTGTATCGAGGCGATATCAATGCATGGAGATTTCACCCAGACGAGCTGAACAAAGAGTTGTCGATAAAAATATTTTTCAACCATCAGTAAGAGTACCTGTTGTTATCATATTTGTCTTGTATGGACTTCACGACAAAGACGACGAAAACAGATGAGTACTTTTGTAACATTTAATTTTGTATGCATGTAAATGTAGTGTCAACCCAATCAGAATTTTTGTTCAATTATACGTGACTTATTTTGAAACCAGTCTTAATTTTGTAAGTAGTTGTAGTCACCCCATTATCACCATTATTAGATTATGTTGATTATACAAGTCTGCACATTGACTAACAAGTTCAATCATTTTTCAAAATAATTACGATCAGTTTTAAAGAAATTGCTAGACGAGTTAAAGAATTGCTAAACGTGTTACATCCACAGAGACTAGTTTTTAATGTTCAGTGCTGTTCTAAGTTTTGCAATCAATTATTAAGCCAAAGATTTTAACTTTCTAGAGAGTTTGCACGTAAAGTAGAGTTGGTTTCATTTATATAGAAAGTAACCAGGCTAACAGCAGTCAAAGTATTATAGTTGATTAACCAAACTTGACGAAAGTAATTTTTATGAAATACGTTAAATGCCAGACTCTGCTCAGCCAGTTACACGCGTACGCTACCCAGGCCCTGGAACCAATTAATCAAAAATAGTTCACGTAAAGTTTTATAAGGAAGTCAAATGCTTTAAACAATACTATCAAAATTATTGAAAACTTTGACTGTAGTATTTGTGAAGCTCATTGCACCACGGAGTTTCACAATACTGAGCTATTATCATTGCAATCATGGTCTATCAACTATTACGATTTTGATTATAACACGAACATGCCATCACCACTACATGAATTCTGACACATTTATTAGTGAAGTTGTGCTGTTCGTAAATCGTAAGAGGTGCTGGTTGGAGGCTGTAGTCAATGCTAAGTCAGATAGGGCCAAGCTTAATTAATTACCACAGTGACTGTTTTAAGTTAATTAATATGAATTTTTATTTATTCAAAAATGTAGCTTACACTGCGAAAGTGTTGTTGCGACCCATTAGTTGTGATTTGCTGCAACATTCAATAACGAAATTATTATTACTACAGCATATCATTACGCATTCTTAATTTTGAGATTTTTCTACGACCTCCAACAGGCAATTTTCTTACAACACTCACAAGGTATCATGTAGACCCCAGGAGTTCTGAGACCTACTGCGTCTTTAACTGGTCTCAGTAACTGCCGGATTTTCGTCGGGGGCCTGAAGACTGATTTGTTCTCGTGTCTCTTCAACAGGCGGATTATTTTGCCCGACGCAGAACAACAGAACGGCAAAAATGTAAGTTTCTTTTCTTCTTCCTCGTCAGTGGTCTTCCTGAGATCGCACTACTTATTTCACGATGATTGTAGCCATTATTCCTGAAGACCTTGCGTAGATGTTTCAACTCATGGGGCAGGTTATCGGCGTCTGAAATTGTTTTTGTTTGCAATACAGTGCGCTTCCGTGCCGGATGATGATGGCTTGTGGGGTGCAAGTACAGATCAGTGTGGGAAGGTTTTCTATAGACGCTGTGACCAAGGCATCCATTCTGTTTGCGACGGACGAGAACGTCGAGGAACCAGCTGACGCGGACGGAAACACGAGAACTTTTTATTCAATATTTTGGGGTAACTCTTCAAGTCAAGCAAAAGTTATCATAGTCCAACAGCATGTAATACGTATTATTTGTGAAGTAAATTCACGGACATCCTGTAGAAACCCCTTCAAAGAACTGTGTATACTAACTACTGTCTCAGTATATTTATTCCTTAATTAAATTCGTCATATCCCTTTTCCTAACAAGCAGCTCAATTTATACATACAATACTAGGAACAAAAACGATACACACAAAGACTTAGAACTTACTTTAGTTCACTAATTTAGCAGTAACCATAAAAGTTTTAGCTACAAACAACGATCAGTTTAAGAGGCGCCTAAAAGATTTCCTATTGCCCAGTTGCCAACTCCTTCTACTCCACTGACGAATTTTTAAATAGAAACGAATGATGTACATATCTGCATTGTTATATTTTCGAATTTGTGAGAAAAAGAAAAAAAAAAACATACATGTTCCACATCCACGAGGATCTCCTCAACATGGATCAATATATTGAAAAAGTAATCTAATCTGTAATCTAGGTGCAGGATATGACAGACCAAACCATAAGGAGAGTCTTGTACGAGCGTCCTCTATGAGACATCTCTCATCAGGTCTATGATGTACGTACACACAACCATTAGTTGCGTGCAGCCAAAATCTGCTTGCAGCGCTGAAGAGCACGGCCAGCCAGACCATCTTCAAAGAGATTCTCCGACGCCACCAATCGAGTGGTGCACATCGATACTATAGTGTGAATGCGACTTTGGTCACAATGCTGGTAACCGGTTGACAATATTTTGTGTTCACTTGAGAACTCATAAACACTCTTACCTGTTCTGTGATATACGTACGTTCTGCCCCTGTTACTCTTACATTACAACGATATTGGCGGACAGTCTTCACGTCATTCCTACACCGTTCCATTCTCTAATAGTGAGCGGGAAAAAGGAACACATCAGTCCTTCTGATTTCTTTTAAAAGGTAGTTCATAGTATTTACCAATATCTAATGAAAAATTTACTTCAAAGTATTTTCAAGATTGTTAGACATATTACGGATTTTTTTTTTTTTCATGCCCATATCTGAATGCTATCTTTCAGTTTCACTTTCAGTCATTTATTTTAGCATTTCACCCCAGTTCCGTACACTTTCCTTCCCAAAACACACAGTGGATAGTTTAATACTCTCATCACTCTCTACAGTGTCCACAGAGAGCAAAACATCGTTCAATATTATTTAATTCTACAACTGCCAGATCTTTCATAACTAGTTTCCTATTTCTCCCATTTCTCACATTGTGCATTACACTAATATTTTGATTCACATCAGATTTCCTACATATATACTGTAATATTCACTTCGTCTACAGGTGGCTAAAATTGATATATTTTTTCCTCATTTTGAAACTGCCACATCCTCACCTCCACCACTTTTTTCTTATTTCACATTTACGTTTTCATCTGTTTTCCTCACGTCAAAACAAAATTGAAATTTAAATAGTTTCCAAACTATTTATTGTACTTAGCTGCTATATAGATTAGCTATTGCGGTTGGTGCATTTTCTTCGAAAACCACAATTCCACTTAATAAACTAATTCTGTATAATTAATCATCTGGCTACCAACTACTTTCATGTTATATTACACTTTTCCTTTTGCACTGTCTTCTGTCACCAACACTCATAAAATAAACATTTTGCGAACCTCACCATCTGAAATGTAAAACATATTAACAGTTGTTCACAGGATTCCCGGATGACACCCACATTCGTAATCTCACCTTTTCGCTGCTCTAATAATAATCCCAAGTTTTATGTTTCAATGCTTTTTACTTGTCCACAAATTATCTGTAAGGATTATAAAATAATGTGGATCCATATTTACACCAGTTTGTCGTTAATTAATAACATTTCACGTGATTGTTAAAGACTGTCTTTTATTCACTTTAAAATCATGGTTCATCATATTGTACAAAACATTAAATGGCAGCCATATTGCCTCAAAGACAGTACATAGTCAACAGCTGATGCTCTAAGCCAAGCTTGTATGCATATATTAGTAATCTTCATTATTCTATCTGCGTGTAACACTGGATATTTGGAAAGGCGTATAGATTCTTTTAGTACATTTAAAGCTGCATACATAATATCAGACGTGGAAATTCTGTTAAATACCTACTTGCTGTGTTATGAAGTAATTTTTAACTCAAACAAATGTGTCTGTATTACGCGACATATCACAGGAATACAATCTGATTGTATAATAATCTCATTATAATAAATGATATAATAATAAGTATGTACGTTTCGAATTGGTTATAGAATACCTTGGTACAGTGGCGCAGCCAGGATTTGGTTCAGGGGTGGGGGGTATATTTTTAAAAATAATGCCTATTGAATTAATTAATCTATTATTTTTACACTTTTTATTACCAACCCAATTATACTACGAATACAATTTCACAAGAAATTAAATGAGTAGGCTCGCATTGATTTGATGGTGGAAGACGATCAACCTGCTGGAAAAGGATTGTGCATAATCAGCTCGTAAAATAATTAAGCAGCTTCTATGTTACTAGCCAAAGAGAAAGGTCTGTACAGTTTAATCAACATGTATTACTTTACAAATACCAATTCACTAAAGTGTAGAAGTAATTTGTTACTGATACTATTCCTCCTGCTCGATGACTCGTAATCTATTTTCAGCGCGCACCTCCTATCGCCAGGCCGGCCGCGGTGGCCGAGGGGACTGAGGCGCTTCAGTCACGGTCTTCACGGCCACTACGGTCGGGGGTTCCAATCCCCCCTCGGGAATGGATATTTGTGCCGTCCTTAGTTGTAGGTAGTTCATAAGTAGTTTGTAAGTTTAGGGACTGATGACCCCGTAGTTAAGTCCCTTAAGCTTAACAAACATTTGAACATTTGATTTCCTATCGCCAATCCCTAAGCCTTATATTATCTGAGTCGACCAACATTCATTTTCTAGGTCATTTACTTTAATTATCCTTTTCGTACTACTTCGTTAATGACAAAAACGGAGTCCCTGCTGAAGACATTCCAGTTATTTTAACATTTACCTTTAGTCAGAAACAGTCGCGATGGAAGTAGTGGAAACTATAAAATAAAAGACTTAGTTATCATTCATCACGTATGTCAAAGACGAGAACAGTGAAAGGAGGTAGGCGTATGTTGTTAGCGTTCATTATTTCCGTGCCCTTTCTATAACGTCGGTGTGGAAATTAAAATGAAAAACTACGGGGCCCCCACCGCTGGCAGCGCCTACATAATTTTCGTCACGCATGAGTGGAGGCGGCTCGTGCTTAATTTGGCCACTGTTGGCCCGCGGCCAGCGGCGTTCACAACCTTATTAACCACCTGGCGCGGTCGCACTCGCGGCAGGCCTACCAACCTCGGCGCGACAGTCCCCGCACCGCGTCGCTAGGAAACCGCTGCTAAGAGCCTCCCTTTGTGCCGAGGGAGCGCGTGTGGCAGCCCCGGCGGTAATTAAATGAGGCGGAGCGCTGCATGCAGGCAAACTCCGCGCATGCGCGCCGCGACTCGCGCGTGTTTTGTTTCTGTAATTCGTCGCGCGCCGCCCTGATGGCCTCTCTTAGTGTCGGCTGCTGCCACCAGAGGCGCTGCAGGCCCGATGCGCGGGCAGTGTTGCTGAATCCAAAATTAGATCTACTTAAGAGATGGTAATTCTTTTAAGAACACGTAGTATGACATTACTTTTTCTTAAATAAGCGCATCTAAGATTAGCCTTAGGGTATATAGTAAGAACATTAGCATTTTTAATGCTAAATCCAATCATAGATAATAGCGCAATAACAAAAATACCATTAATGATTATCCATAGAGACAATCTCATCGTTGATCTGACATAAAATATGCCAACAAAATTATCAAAGATAAAAAAAAATGCACAACATATTTCTTTCAATTTCAAATAAAAGCTTTCCCTCAAATGCACAGAATCTACACCACACTCACAAAACAATCATATAATCTATCTCTTAACACTCATAGATGTATAGTCTAAGCGCAAATAATGTAAACATATTACATCACCGTAGAGTTGTAAAATAAATGTCAAAATCCGTAACTTAATAAAGATCTCGAATGACAGCACAATATTATAAGTTACGTGATATTATATATATATATATATATATATATATATATATATATATATATATATATATATATATATAAAGAAGAAAAAATAATAAAATATATCACGTCACAATAATATCGAAATATACAGCATAACAGAATATGGTATGTAGCATTTCTTTTACCTCTGTATAAAACAAGTAGGCAGCATAATAACAAATGTTATGAAAACTTATGTATTGCAGGCACAACACCTAAAGATGACTTTTAAGTCGAAATAAGCTTATAGTGTAACTAATACGAATTAAGAATATATAGTGTTGAAATTATATAATTGTTATTATTCGAATTTTTGTTTATGAAATTAATGTTAACAACATGTAATGCATAATGTACTAGTAATCTGCTTTACGTATAGGTATAACAACTGAAAGGGGTTTGCAGAACTATGTATAGTTCCATATATGAATGACACATAGCCACACTGGATACACACTGTGAAGTTCAACCCTGTGACGATAGTTGCTGACTTTTGAACAGTTCACTCTGCTGTAAGGTATTTGGCTTACTGCATTAAAAATGCTAATTTTCTTACTAGATACCCTAATGCTAATGTTAGGTGCACTTATTTACTAAACAGTTATGGCATACTACGTGTTCTTAAAAGAATGTTTTTGCTGTATTCACAACGTAAGAAGCTATTTTTCAGTTATGTATCTGATGGCATATATCACTTTCGCAATCGATTTTTAACATTAGTTTTTTTAGGCATCCCTGTTTGATTTTCCGATGCTATGAAATATCTAAATATTGGAGAATACAGCACTAAGGCAAAGACGTAAAGTGTGGAACTCTTCCGAAATTAATGTTTGTACAAAAGTTTCACAATCGTAGAATATACTAAGAAAGTGCCAAAAAATCGTGTCTGACGATAAATTCCATTCACATGCTGCACTTACAACGCTGAGAAACTATATGTTATAGTTCGGTTTCATTAGGAAGAGGAAACGCTGTTGGCCAATTTCTATACAGTATGTGTGATAAATTTACACACAACCGAAAGTTTCTGTATATTCATAGAGTCTGAAGCTGTTTCGTAGTTATATTTTTTAATTAGACATAGTTTTCGCGACTTAACTCAAATGAATGCTCTCTCTAATCAAAACAATCTTACGCACATTTAAAGTTCGCGTGGAAGTTTGCTGCCACAATGGCCGCCTAGGCGCTCTTCAGTTTGTCCACTGTTCGCAGTCGGCCGGTTACCCGATTGTGGGGGCTTGGTCTGGGCCAAGGAGGTTAGAATCTCTAGAGAAGCCCTAACACTGAAAAAGCGAAGCCAGCGAACTGCGCATTTCGGCATTTGTTTGTGTCCAAAACATTGGTCGTACTGTGTGGTAAAGTAGTTCTAGTCGTTGAAATGTAGAACATATCTAAGTAAATACTCCGATGTTACTAACAATTTAGTGACTTTACGTAAAGAGGGCCATATTCACTCGGGATATTAAGCAATAAATCCTTGTTTTGGGCACAAAAGAAAAAAAAAAGTAAATAGATAAATAAAATAAAAATAAAAAAAGTTATTTTAAATGTACCCTACTTATACTAATGAGTGTCATACAAATCAACGTTTATTTAAAACAACCAATTACAGAAAAATTGACGAATTAGAAGCATAAGACCTTTTTAATTAGTCTTACCTACGTTCAGTCCTCATACACAATGTAGTACGCAAATGTGGATGCAGTGTTTGAAACATAATGAAATCAACAACACAAAACGTTCACTGTCTCAGTACATGCATTTGGCAGAATCAACAACGTAAGGCATTAACTAGTATGCAGATTTGAAAGTTACGAACCTTAAAGTGTACAGGGTGCAGATTCAAGGTAACGATAAAATACACAGAAGGACTTAACGTTTCTTACTGACTACAAATCTGCCTTCTAGTGACTCTTTAAGAAACATGGCTAAAACCTTAGTTTCAGCGAGGTTATAACTGCAAACTTCTGTGTTTTATGCCAAAACTTTACAACTAAGCTAACAGAAACTGTAGCTTATATTGTTGCCTCATTGTCCATGTGATAACTAACAAAGTGGCCACATGGGTATCGGATTTTAGAATTTTTTTATATTTATGGTAAGTGAAGTTCAGAATACAAATAACAATCAGCCAAAGCCATTCGACGCAGCTCTTAAAAATCCTCGAGAAAATCGACTTTGAAAATTCGCAGGTACACGTAAGTACCAATAATTAAACTAACTGTTGCATCTGTCGGGGTATTTCAAGTTGTAGCGTCCTAGCGTTACAAACGTAGGAACGGTGGTTCTGATCCTGCTGTTACAGCTTTTTTTTTTTTTTTTTTTTTTTTTTTTTTTTTTTTTTTTTTTTTTTCTCATTGTGTTCGAATTCAATATTGAATGGTAATTTTTAAAAAATTTCTTTGTTTATTCGTAATTTTCTATATTTTATAAAGTAATGATAGTTTCAATGAGGAAACATAAGTTATATTCATATAGCATTGTCTTCACTATTAGTTGACGGGAGTTTTTGATTGTTAAGTTTGTGAAGAGTTACCACCCCGTTTTTGGAAAGTCATCGATATACCTAATAATGGCTTTTCAAGCAGCTAACCTACTCAACCGTCGTTTTTTTAGGATATATATAAAGATAAACTAACAGAACACGTGGAATTAGATCTCCGAAAATGTTTTATTGAACTGAATTTTAAAACAATGAAAAAAATCGTCACAACGCGATTCGAAAAGGGACACTAAGGTTGAGAGGCCACACCGCTACCACCTCAGCTAGCTACACTGACAAATACTAGAAGTGTCTTTATTATTATTAAATTTCAAAGTCGAATTTTTTCGAGAATTTTTTAGAGTTGCGTTGAATGGCTTCGGCTGATTGTCAGTTAAGTTCGGGGCTTTTGCGTTCCATAAATATCAAAACAATCTGAAATTCGATACCCATGTGGCCTCCTTGTAAGGCAAAGAATTCGCTACGTAATATGGAGTTTCTGTAGTACTAGTGGCAGAAATAGTATAAAGTTTCGAAGTGGAGGCAGGCAAGACTAAAGTAAAGATAAATTATTGTAAGTACACTACGATTTTTTGTCACTTTTGTTGCTCTTATTCAGAGGATAATTTCCTTTGAAGCGCGTTTCACTTTACTGAGATGAAGCTTTTTTTGTTGTTGTTGACGTTACACCACGAAATGTATTGCTATTTTTAATGAAACTGGCATGAAATTCACATCACTAACACCCCGTCCCTATCACTAACACAGGGAATATGACAGTATACCACGGCGATGACTTCGGGTATCATTGATTAAAATAATTTCCGGGGTGGGGGGGGGGCACATAGCCTTCCCCTCCGTTATATACCTCATTTTGTTGAACACACTTATCTGGACTCAAAAACATAAATTCGATACCTCTGTTTTACCAATAAATGAGGCTCTTTATAATTATTTGCCATAAATAGCAATAAAATACCAACTGAATTTACCAGAGTAATTCTAGTACACCCAGTGGATTTAATTGCCGACTACTAAACTGTCAAATTTAATCTATGACGTTAACAATTTTCTATTAGAATAGCGATGTACTGCAAACGTTTGACAGGCCTTCGTATGCTTTGAACGGACTGCAGGTCGTGTTTCAATATGGCAGTACATGAATAGTAAAACCTTGTATTTGACAACGAGTTTATTCGTATCTCTCTGTTATTGGATGAAAATGTTAATTACGAATTCGGGATGTGGTATATTAGTTTCTCAAGATAGATATCTGAAAAACTTTGAGATTGGTTGAGCTGTTATACCGTTTCGCAACTATTGCAAGAAATCCAGGTCCCATATGCTTGCTGTTGGCCACAATTTGAAACAGTCGAATTGGTGGAATAAGGAATAATCTAAATGGATACTTTCTTGAGGTTATATATACGTAAGGTTCTGCGAAACTAAAGGACCCCTTGTTTGAAACGCAAACAAAAAATATATCAGGAGAATCTTCCACTCCTAAAAAGGGAGACACCTAAATCCTATGGTTAGTAATTCTATCCTCAATAAAGTACAACAAATCATATTCCTATAGTGGAATCAGAAGTAAAAAGGGAAAGCAAGGCGTGTTAGGAGCAAACACATAATTCTTTCCGAGTTGTGGCTATGAATACGTTTTAGAATTTTTGCTCTCCGCAGAGTCTAGTCTTAGGTTTCCTCTCTCGTTTGTATCAGAAATATCAGACATACTCGGCGTTAATACTTTTTTGCAATATAGAAACGCAATAGGATTATTGACAACAGTATTAAGCATTTAAAAAGGCGTTAATAAGTTTATATCATCACATGTCTTGTACAGACCTATACAAAGGACTTATAAATTTCAGTATTTGCATTTTTTGTCATCTTTGTATTTTCAATTTGTAATTCGCAATTGTTATTCATAGATATTTATTGGTATTTTAGGACTGTATATATGATTGATTTCTCGTGTAAATTAAGTTAAACGGATTTATTTTAGTGCTCATACGGATGACTTCACACTTATTATTACGGACAAATAGCCTATTTTCCACCATGCAGAAATATTATCTAAACCTTTTTGCAGCTGCTTTTGACAGTCCGGCGACTTTACTACCCGATAAATGACAGTGCCATTCGCGAAAAGTCAATGTACTATGATGTATTTCCAAACCTTTAAAACAACTGCATATTAAACCGCATTTCTCAGTTTTAAATTAAATCTTGTTAGTACGTATCTTCCTAATAAAATCTAAAAGATAGCTATAAAATAACGTACCTCTAACTTTGGCCTGAAGGGTGCCAGTTCGGCTACTAATGTTTTGAACAGGAAAATAACCAGGCATATTTTACTGCACTTCTCACGTTACTGAATGTCTTTAAAGAAAATATTCAGCTATGTTCACATTGTCTTTTAACTATGTTTGAATCCAAACTGAATTACTTGTCACAGCGACCGTATATGTAATAACTGGGAAAGGCAGCATTCGGTCGCAAAAATATGTTTATTAATCACAGATCGATTTCGGCAAGGTAACTAGCATCATCAGTGTCAGTTACAGAAGTAATACCACCTGTATCGATAGTGTATACTATTGTAACTAGTACCACTAGAATTTAAACGGCACCTTGCAATACATACCTATGGTACGTTTAAAATGCTTACGATCACATCATTGGAGATTGTTGTTTCCTCTGTGGTGAAAAATTCCCCAAGGAATATATGGAGAAGCAGATAAAATTGCCCAAATATCCAGTGGAAACACTGGAAGTGACAGAATCGATTGTGGAGAAAGCTAGACGAGCTGATGAATGGGGACAACAGATTCTTCAGCGACTTTCATGTATAAGTGAACTTGTTGCTACTGAGGGTAAGTATCACAAACATTGCTACGTAAAACTGCAGTCCTTGTCGCGATCTACTGTTGCAGGAGGTAAACAAGGCCGTCCTGAACATCCCGAAGGTATGGATCGTATATATGCATACCTTGCAGAAACAAGAGAAGAAAACCAATTTTCCATAAGTGACTTGATTGCAGAGAACTTCACATATGATTACAAACCAGCAGTTGCAAGTGTTCAAGCTCATCTAAAAAAGCGATATAGAGAAAAAATTATTTTTGCGCAGGTTGGTTCGTTTCACAGGCCAGTCTTGATGTTCACAGATATTGGACAAAACATTCTCTATGAAAAGTGGTACAATCAAAGAGTTAGCGATCCTGCTGAAGAGCGGCTTAGAGTTGTCAAAGCTGCAGCAGAGATTATCCTGCAAGATAATCGTGCCCAAACATTTGACACTACTCAGTATCCCCCGTCAGATGCCTTTTTAAAAGACGCAGAGGCATCAGTTCCTGATTCTCTGCAACTGTTGCTTGAACAGATTGTCCTGAAACCCAAACATCCTTCTCTTGAACAGTGAAAAAAGAAGTGCATAGGATTTGCTCATGCAATCATGGCTGCAACGAGGCCCAAATCTTTCCTATCTTTAATTCAAATAAGCTTTGGATCCTATTTCCATCGAAAATTTGGATCAAAGCACCTTGTTGAACTTTGCCACAGTATGGGAATTTCTTGTACACATACGGAGGCTGTGCATTTTGAAAGTTCTTCCGTGGAGAAGTGACCAAACTAGTTGACAAAGGAGGTTTCATGCATTTTGTGTTTGACAATGCAGACGTGAACGTCAACACAATTAATGGATAAGATACGTTCCATGAAATGGCTGGTATAATGATCATGACTCATCCGTTCACCCAGACATAAACAAACCACGTTTGAAGTTTGTTTCTGCAGAGTCTATCAGGTTCACACACTGCCACACATATTAAATGTTCTTCTATGAGAAAGAAATCTGGCTTGTCAGCCATTTCAATTTATGAAGTGAAAATCGCTGAAGACATTTTACCAAAATCCCAATACCTGCTGTGGTTGTTTGGAAAAGCAACTAACATACCACCCATCCCAGGACGTAATGGAATGATGGAGCAAGTGACAGAAGATCTTCCTTACAAACGTTCAAAGATTGTATATCTCCCTTTTATCCATGCTCCCACAACCGACTACGACACTGCTTTAACATCACTTTTGGAAGCCAGTTAAAGAACAAGCATGTACGACCAGGAAACGTGTTTTGTGACCTACGATCAACCACTGTACTTGAAAGCCCCAGACATTGTGGAGAACCACCAGCATCCTCAGCTTGTCAACATAATGGTGAGGCTTCGAGGTTTTCACCACCTCATCTCATTCATGGGGGCTTTCGGTGCCTTAATGGCAGGAAGTGGACTCAAGGAACTTCCCTGTTCAGTATTTGCTGAAAACAGTGTTGAAAAAATCCTATTTATATACAATGCGTTAATAATCATCGTCAGTGAATAATTCTTCCTTTTCCTTTAACGTATATTGAATAAGAGGACTTTAATTCCTCTGGGTCAATTTATTGAATACTCCGATTTTTCCAACTTTTCGTTTTTTAACGATAACTAGAAATCTAATGTTTCTATGGACTTCGTTCTGTACTTAGATTAAAGATAAATAACTGCTCTATAACGTTTTTGTATGACTTTCCCCGTGGGATGATCCTTAGAGTCAATATTCTAGCCGAAAGATGACTGAAATCGAAAATTTGAACTTTTTGGAAAAATAAGTCAATTTTTGGAGTTCAATATCTCGGGAACTATTGGAATTACAGAGCTGCGGTTGAGCTTAAATTTTAGAATAGTTTATCTACATTAGTAGAGGTGTGAGTGACTTTTCGTCAAAAAACCACCCTTCACGAGTTGTAAGCCAAAACCAGAAAAATCTCCGAAAATTTCGTGGTTTTTTGGCTCTTAAAAGTTAAGCTAAAGGATTTCGAAGCTGCAAACTTGGTTTAATACTACTCTAATATGTCCTAACAACATACCAAAAATTCAGCTTCCTGCAATTTTTAGGACCTAAGGCCATTTTTTTGTCTACGACGACTGGCCTAATCGTGAAAGTAAACGGTAGACGTCACTAGGTGGCTCTAGTGTAAACGGCAAAGATAAGAAAAATAGAAACTATGTAAAACCAAATAGAAACAATTAAAACCTAGTAATCATAGAAATATTTAAGTTTAAAATGGAGAGGACGGGACAATACAATACAACTGTATGCAGCTCTTATTGTTAAACTCACACACCTATAGTGGTGCCCCATGGCATGGCGAGGACAGAAAGGCGGGAGACCAGGACGTATTCAAATGGGAGTAAAATTGACGGATACTGTCAGCTATTATAAAATACCACTATTTAAAGGTTGACATGATAAATACGTCCTAGTCTCCCGCCTTTTTGTCCTAGACATGCCATGGGGCACCACCATAGGTGCGTGAGTTTAACAATAAGAGCTGCACACAGTTGTATTGTATTGTCCGGTCCTCCATTTTAAACTTAAATATTTGCAGGATTCTAGGTTTTAATTCTTTCTATTTGGTTTTACATAGTTTCTATTTTTGTTATTTACACTAGAGTCACCTGGTGGCGTCTACCGTTTACTTTGACGATTCTGCGAGATTTGGCTTTAGTAATGTTCAGCAGGGCCTTGACGCCATACAGTTTTATTATGATAACCCCCCTCCACGGTACGTACTTCAGATATTTGTGTTTGTAATGTACTTTGGTATCTCTTTTGTCCATACAGTTCTCTATCTTTTTATGACATCAGGATTATTGATGTTTATAACTTTACTGATTCTGATGATGAGTTAATCGAAACGCGTCAATAAACGTTGACCACATCACTATCTGTGGTCCTATAATTTTACACAGCGTCCTAATAACACTGTTAACCAATCAATACTGATATGGGCGCATACCTCCTCAACGACTTCATGTCACGTCTGGAAAACGCGTCGTTTGACAGCGGGATGAACGAGTCCTCACTGACCCCCCTAGTTGTATTATTTTCGCGATGACTATATCTGTGAAGCAGTACGAACAGCTACGTATAGACTAGTCAACCGCCCCTCGAATTTGCGGAATTCATAAGCACAACGAAGTTATCAGATACGAATGCTCTATAGGAAATCGATACGACTTGAAAAATGCAGCGTGAAGAATAGTCGGCAAATAAGAAATCAACGTCATGACGAAGAGGAAAACCGGAACAGAGTTATCGGCAGTTTGGAGGCGGGGCTGGTGGGATTTTCCCGATATTTATGCTGATAGAGTTTGGGACGGAGGCGCCGTCCGTTAGCAGTGTGATGCCGCCGCGCCGGCAGAGGTGGCAGCCGATCCCCGCGGACCACGTTCAGCCGTCAGAGGACGAAGACAGCTCCACGGGGCGGATCTCGCAAGAGGCGATGAGCACCATTAATGACCCTGGCAAATGTGGCAGCTGATTTTCGTGTTAGTGTGAAGGTCTTTCGTGTAGCGTATACTGTACCCATGGCCCCCACATTAAATTGCGGGCCCCGGACCCAGAATCAGAGACGGGCCCTCCCCCCCTGTCTTATTTTACTGTTGTGTGCTAAATCAAATGTTCAAATGTTTGTAAATCTATCGGACCAAACTGCGTGGTCATCAGTCCGTAGCTTACAAACTACTTAAACCTAGGTAAACTAACCTAAGGACAAACACACACACCCATGCCCCACGGAGGACTCGAACCTCCACGGCGAGCAACCGTGCGCTCCGCAGCGAGACGCTTTAGACCGCTCGGCTACTCCGCCGCAGCTGTTGTGTGCATTAGTTGGTAACTGCAAGTTAATATCATAATCAAGCTAAGTTTAGAATGTAGTTTAACTTGAAATAACAAGGTAAAATTTGATACGGTAAGGTTCTTCATTTATAAAATTGTTGTTGTTGTGGTCTTCAGTCCGCAGACTAGTTTGATGCAGCTCTTCACGCTACCCTGTCCTGTGCAAGTCTCTTCATCACAGAATACGTTCGGCAACCCACATCCTTTTGAATCTGCTTACTATATTCGTCCCTCGGTCTCCCTCTACGATTTTTACCCCACACGCTTCCTTCTAAAGCTATGTTGACAATTCCTTGATGTCTCAGAATGTGTCCAACCAATCTATCCCTTCTATTAGGATATGCCAGAAACTCCTTTTCTCCCCGATTCGGTTAAGCACCTCCTCATTAGTTACGTGATCTACACATCTAATTTTCATCATTCGTCTGTAGCACCACATTTCAGAAGCTTCCATCATCTTTTTGTCTGAACTCCTTATCGTTCGCGTTTCACTCCCATACAATGCTATAATCCAGACAAATGCTTTCAGAAAGGACTTCCTAACATTTAAATTAATATTGGATGTTAACAAGTTTCGCTTCTTTAGAAACGCTTTTCTTCCCATAGCCATTCTGCATTTTATATCTTCTTTACTTCGACCATCAGAAGTTATCTTGGTACCCAAATAACAAAACTCATCTACTACTTTTATTGTGTCATTACCCATTCTAATTCCTTCAGCATCGCCTGATTTTCTGACACTGCATTCCATTACCTTCGTTTGACTGTTGTTGATGTTCATCTTATATCTTCCTTTCAAGACACTGTCCATCCCATTCAATTGCTCTTCCAGATCTTCTGCGGTCTCTGAAAGAATTACTATGTCATCGGCTAACCGCAATGTTTTTATTTCTTTTCCCTGCACTTTAATGCCCTCTCCAAATTTCTCCTTCCATTCCTTCACTGCCTGCTCAATGTACAGACTGAACATTATTTTACTTAAAACTGAGACTTCACTTACAATGGCCACAGCAGGCCCGTAATCAGAATTTGGTTTCGGAGATTGGGGGGGCGGGGGAGGGGGATGATCAGGCAATCATGTATATTCTAACTTGCGAAGCCTTACAACATAAGCTGAACTAGAGACGATATTAATATTCGATACAAATCTCGAAGGAGCAACTTCAACATACTTTTGAATTACTTTAAAAGTAATTAGGTGAATAATGAAACTTTTTTTTTGGGGGGGGGGGGGTTATTGATCCCCTTCAACCCCCATCCCCCATCTCCTGGCTACGGCTCTGGGCCACAGTAAGATCTAGTTTAGCTTAACAGTACACTTATTCGTACTTCTGCCAGACGCTGCACAAGGTAAGGCGGAATTTCTGCACACACCTGAAAATCTCATTTTCGCAGGAAATTGGCAAAAGTAAAAATAAAAATCTATCACTAGATTACACCGAAAACTGAACCATCAATTCCTTTTGAAGCCACGCCAGAAGTAACATCAAACTGCTGCGCCAATGGTATGACTTGAGAACGAATCCAACGATAGTAAAATGGGCAAAGGAACTAATTATATCATATTTTTACAACTACTATCTAGACTACTTCGGATTTAATACTAGAAGGATCGCATGGAAGCTACTACGTATAAGAACCTCTGGGGCCAATTTGGCCCCAAACAGTTTTATTGCAACTTGAAACTTCCAGGGAGATTAAAATTGTGTCCCGAAACCTGGCACCTTTGCCTTTCGCAGGCAAGTGCTCTACCAGTGAGCTACCCCGACACGACTCTCGACACCGCCCCACTACTTGAATTCTGCCAGTACCTGGCCTCCTACTTTCCAAGCTTCACAGAAGTTCTCCTGCGTAACTTGCAAGACTAGCACTCCTGGAAAGGGATGTTTCCAGAAAGAAACTTTCACTCTGCAGCGGAGTGTGCACTGATATGAAACTTCCTGGCAAAATTGTGTGCCGGGACCGGGACTTGAACCTGGGATCATTGCCTTTCGCGGGCAAGCGCTCTACCACTGAGCTACCCCGACACGACTCACAACACCGCCCCACAGCTTTATTGGAGTTCTTTTGCTTGTACGGCCAGATTGTGAAAGGTAATTTAGTGTAACCATCAGATGTACTTTTATTGATTTTCAACAATGTAAGGTCCTGATTGGAATGTTAATAATATGACGATGGCTAGAAACTCAGCATAAAGATGATAGCTGAGCTGCCAACAAACTCATCTTCACATTCATACAATTTGTAAATTGTCGGCCATGACCTTCGTCAGAAAAGATCACACTCACTCACACAATCACTCAGGCATAACTCATGGACATGACCGGCCATCCCCGGCTGCTCTACCGCAATCAGTGCTGGAATGTATGGTACTGTTGTCGAATATTGAAACAACAGGTAGTCAACAGCTGGTTTTATTTCATAGTCAGTATTACAAGGAAACATGCCAAAAATGCAGAGAAACGCTATGAGGGGCCGAATTGGCCCTTAGGTCCTTCTAGGTCCTCAATAGAGGTATTTAGGAATCCGTCTGAACAATCTAAAAAAGAGGGTGCACAATAGATTGGCCACCTTAGATAATACACACGTACAATACCAACCAATAGCAACAACTAAGAGCATCAATCGAAGTAATCGTTTAAGATAAGAGGTTTAACATAAATATCTACTACAATTTCCTGTAGAATCATCTAAAATTTCGTTGGATGAAAAGTATTCAACATGTATTTTCTAGTTTGTTTCTAATATTAGTAACCAAAAAATTGAATCATTTAGGACTGGGCTCGGGTCCCCTTCGGCACAGGGCCCTGGACCTATGGGTCCACCCAGCCCCATCCTTGTGGGAGGCCATGATTGTACTCCCAATACAATGTACCCGCAAAATCGGAATTATTTATGCTGAAATTCATGTAATTTTGTTTTATTGAAATTACTCCAACGATCTATCATTCTGTTCATAACAATATTTATGTAATGTTCCTATCAAAAGGTTAAGTGCTGCCCAAAGTGCTTGAATATCATAGAGTGGGGAGAGGTCTTCCATGTTAGAGATAAAATGGACTGGCGTCCGCCATATTATTTGGGGAATCGGCTGACAGCTGGTATGCCACACCCGACAGAGAATTATACCAATCTACAATCTACAGTTCCACGTTTTAAATCAAGATTGGCTATTGAATACGGACGTACATCAAGTTCTGTCAGACTTTCTCGAAGGTCCGAACTGACGAGCCTGGTAGTACCGGTTGATCAAAAAGTCAGTATAAATTTGAAAACTTAATAAATCACGGAACAATCTAGATAGTGAGGTAAAAATTGACACACGTGCTTGGAATGACATGGGGTTTTATTAGAACAAAGAAAAAAAAACAGTTCAAAAAAGATCTCTTGCGCGCGATGTTTGGTGATGATCATGTGCTTAGCCGCCACTTTTGTCATACTTGACCGCCCTGGTCCCCAAACCTCAGTCCGTGCGATTATTGGCTTTGGGGTTACCTGAAGTGTATCGTGATCGACCGACATCTCAAGGGATGCTGAAAGACAACATCCGACGCCAATTCCTCACCACAACTCTGCTTTACACTGCTGTTCACACATTATTTCTCGACTACAGCTATTGTTGAGGAATAATGGTGAACATATTGAGCATTTCCTGTAAAGATCATCATCTTTGCTTTCTCTTAATTTGTTATGCTAATTATTGCTTTTCTGATCAGATGAAGCGCCATCTGACTTTTTTGAACATTTTATTTATTTTATTTTATTTTGTTCTAAGAAAACCCCATGTTATTGCAAGCATGTGTATCAATTTTTACCTCTCTATCTACATTATTCCGTGATTTATTAAGTTTTCAAATTTATACTGACTTTTTGATCACCCGGCATATTTACTAAAAACGCGGTAATGAAGTATCACGAACCTGTCAGTAATACAGTTCCCGTTCGAAGTATAACAGTTAGCTGAGGTTTGCAATATCAACGATACTTCCACTGCGACAATATTTGGGTTGATTTTAATGCAAGTACATGGTGTAAACGAGCTGCAAAACATACAAAGAACAGTAATTGCTTTGACGAACAATAATGACCATGAATGAAACTTCCACTCTGCAACGGAGTGTACGCTGGCAGATTAAAATTGTGTGCTGGAACCGGGACGACTCGAACCTGGGACCTCTGCCTTTTGCCTTTTCCGGAGAAAGGCAAAGGTCCAAGGTTAGAGTCCTGATTCTGGCACACAATTATAATCTGCCTGGAAGTTTCAATAATGACCAAGGATTTGCATCTGTTGTTAATGTGTTGTAAGAACTGCTTTCAGGAAGTCTATTAGACATTTATCTTGTGTTTACTAAGCTTGTAAAATTTTTGTCAAACGATTTGGTCGTGAACGTTGGAGGACGAAATGTCAGAACAAAGAGGAAAGTGTCAACAGAATACTTCAGTAAAAAAAATGGTCCTAAGTCATCTGACACAAAAGAATTCTACGTCGAAATAAGGTGTCATGTAATTTATTATTCTTAGGGAGCAATCTTATTGTATGAAAGTATGGATAGATGCCAAGATCGCAATTTTTATTTTATCTGTTCAAGATGACCGGTTTCGACACTGTGGTGTCATCATCTGGTCTCATTGACATTCAACTGCTTATGCTGGCAGGTGTACTGACTGATAGCTATAAATAAAATCATGTGGTGGTGGATAGTCAAAATTAAAATGAATGGCTGGTCAAACATAAAACAGTAAAATATACATAAAACAGCGCACAGATCTGGTTATTATCTTATGTATATTTTACTGTTTTAATTATGACCAGCCACCCATTTTACTGACTATCCACCAGCACATGATTTTATATATAACTATCAGCCAGTACACCTATAAGCTTTTATGTCGTATTCTATCATAAGCTGTTTGATGTCAA
Organism: Locusta migratoria; assembly: GCA_026315105.1. NCBI lineage: Eukaryota > Metazoa > Arthropoda > Insecta > Orthoptera > Acrididae > Locusta > Locusta migratoria. The sequence continues at coordinate 153,686,024 of CM048749.1, forward strand.
TGAGACCAGACAGTGACACCACAGAGTGTCTAAGCCGGTCGTCTTCAATAAATAAAATAAAAATTGAGATCTTGGCATCTATCGGTCATTTATGAAATAAGGTATCGTCAATAACTTTCCTTGTTGCCATCCTGAAACAGACAACGTTTGGTACGAGAAATTTGGGTACAAAGAGGAAAGTGACAACAGAATACCGCAATAAAAATGCGCCTGGGTCAGTTACCACAAAGAATTTCACACCGCAATGAAGTATCATTAATAACTTTATTTGTTGACGCGCTGAAATAATCAAATATTTATTGCAAAGAACACAGACATATAGAAGCGAAAAAATTCTGTCTGCCACTACCGTTTCCACACGTTGAACTGGTTACATGGCAACCATTCTCGATAAATTATTTTCAGCAACAAGCTATAAACACTCAAAAGTGTGGTTTCATCAACCAGTAGAGCAACAGAAGAAAAAAATATGGCCGCCGAGTTCAAACAGGTCGTCGCAAAGAGCGCTGTAACTCATTGTGTTGGTCACTCTATGAAATTTAAGGTCGTTGGTGCCACCGCACTAATATGATCAACAAGTTATAGAACTTCAATGTAAATCAAACCACAGACGCTACATATTATTATCCATGTAAAAAGTTCGAGGTGAGAAAGGTGGCATGCAATGTTTGTCAGCTATGAACTTAATGTTAGAGTCATCCATATTGGAATGTGTATCATTTGAAGAGATTTGTCAAAGTGTATAAAGACATTCGATGCATTATGTACATGATGAAAATAACAATCAGCACTTCAGAAGTAGGTTTACATTATTTAATTTTCGTTCTTGGATTAACATAAGTGGGTTTGAGATAACAGACAGGAACTGCCTCTTCTGGAAATCGAACCTACAGCTCACCGTCATTGCTTATTCAAAACTGGATCATAATTGTATTCACCAACTGCATACACAGTTCAGTAGGCATTTCAAGGATTGGTAGTAAACATCACTTACTATATGAATGGAGAAATGATCTCTACGATTGCTCTGTGCAAGAAGAGAGATTAATGATTTCAGTGTACTAGCTTTCAACTGCATATTGCAGCCATCGTTTCTTCGCAGTATAGTCGCCACTTCGAGGATCCGTATCTCCGTAAGATTAAAAACTAACCGTTTTTCTTAGATATTTCGACGACTAGATACAATATACATTGTAAGAGTCATTAAAAACATTGAATGCTCAAGAGAGAGAGAGAGAGAGAGAGAGAGAGAGAGAGAGAGAGAGAGAGAGAGAGAGAGAGAGAGAGAGAATATCCAATACAAAGGCTGCGGCTTAAACTTTTTCAACAGATTTTACAGATTCAGTTCAAGCTTGGAATAGAAAACATCAACTTTTGTGTTAAGTTTCAAACTAAAGTCAAGCATTGCGTTTTGGTTTTACTATTAAGGAAATAAAAGCGCCGCTTTTAACTGATAACTTTCTACACAAAGAGTATTCATAACTTTTCAGTTACGGCCTGGAAAAAATTACGTTGCAGCTTTGATACTTAATACAAGACGATTTCTACAAAATCACTATTGGATACAGCGGAATCTCGCTTAACGAGCACTTCCAATAACGCGCAATTCAAGTAACGAGCTAATAAAGTTGCAAAAAAATTACTCGCTTAACGAACGATGTTTTTCGTACGGACTGACAACCTTACTAGACATGTCCTCGAATGTAAAGACTACATGAAGAGGAGCATAAGAGAAAGAAGATGATCTTTAAAATGAAATAATCACTGGAAATCACGTACGTGGCGGGAGCTTTGCTGAATGATAACATTAACAATTTGGACCATCCTCAAGAAAAAAATGAAACAGATAGATGCTACAAAGGAAGTGATAATATCATAATAACGGTTTCCTTTGTTAAACCTCTCAAAGAACACACGACTTCCCTTAAACAATTTTGCTGTCGCTGATGATCGTGACGTCCACTTAACGACGTCATGTAAATGACTAGCATTTATACAAATGATGTTTTTGTTATCAGTTTTGCCTTGCAATTGTTCAAAAATGTTCAAATGTTTGTATAGTCTATGGGACTTAACTACGGGGTCATCAGTCCCTAAACTTACAAACTACATATGAACTACTTACGAACTAGGACGGCACAAATATCCATGCCCGAGGGGGGATTCTAACCCCTGACCGCAGCGGCCATGCAGACCGTGACTGGAGCGCCTCAGTCTCCTCGCCCACCGCGGCCGGCGCTTTGCAATTGCTTTTCAGTTTTCCACAAGTAACTTTTATAACCCTGGATGTAACTGTTTCTTGCTGAAAGAGATTCACGGATAGATTATTCACAATGTATGTGCAGATATTGTTTCTGTGTCGGTAATTGTCACTTGAATACTTAATGACTTATAGTTAATGTGAACGTGATATTTTAGGACAGAAAAAAAAGGAAATCTGTCATGAACATACTCTCATACATTATTAAAGGACATTACAGTTTCAGTTACGTGTGTACAATGCATGTGTTCAATACAATAATTTACATTAACTATATACAAAGAGTATCAATAAAATTTTCGTTTGGGAATGATCAAAATGAAAATCTTTGGATTTTATTTAAGATTACCTGTTCTTAGTTTATTGGTTTTAACGACAATGTTCATATTCAACTATTAACCATTCACATTTGTTCTGTAGAGAAGTAATAATCCATTGAAAATATTTCTGACGACAACAGAATGTTTTACAACATGTCCTATGTTGCTAAGTAGAGTAGAAAGTATTTAATTTGCCACTGAACACTTATTTAGTGTCAGAGTTGATTCAAAGTTTGGTTTTTAGTGTACAAACTAGAATGCGTTGGTACGACTGCCGCAACAGCAACTATTTTATCACATGATGCATGTATTTTAGAGCAACGCTGCCTGTGTCCATTTCACTGGTACAGAGTGGTGCTCTCGCTAACGTTCGTTCCTCGTGGAAACTTTTGTGGTGCTAATTTTGAAACACTTTGGTTCATCGGAGAAGATCCTCGTGGATCCGCTATCCACACAACTTATAGTGATTGCCAGCTCATCTCACATCTTTGCCAGGTTCGCGTGCTTAGCGTTTGCAATATGATTCTAGTGCACATAAGATTTCCTTATATGTCATTTCGAAATCTGAATAAGGCAGTTCGTCATCCTTCGAATTTACACTAGTGTACGCTGCACTGAAAGTGTAGGCTCGTCGACCACAAATGGAATGTATCGTCTTTTATGCAGCTTGTTACATTTAAGCTTCTGTAGACTAAGCGTCTGTTTGTCGCATTATAAAGTTCTTGCGTAAAACTATGCTCATTTTGACATCAGACAAATTTATTGTCAATAAGAAATTCGTATTCGTTTACGAGCGATCTTTGATAGTCCAGGTCAGATTATTTCACTGATAAGACACTATAAAAGTTAGTACTCATGCAATTTAATAGCATTTCATTTGAAAATATGTTGAAACGGGGAACACTTGAAGACTATTTTTAGGGTTAATTCACGACATCATTGTTGCAGATTAGGATTTTTTCCTAACATCTCACTGTTAATTAATTTGCTGTTGCTGTTCACTTTTCTTTCATAGTTAAGAAACAAGTAATCACACGGATGAATTAACTTACAAGTTCCGTTCACAGCACAGAAGTCGTTATCAATAAATATTGACGACTTAGTTCCACAAGTCTCTTTTAACAAAAATATTCTTCATTACACAATTATTATTGTTAACAATAAATAACCATATATCGGAGCCTATGCATATGTGTGGTTGCTGGGAAGTACTGGTTTCAAAAATTCCTGACAATTTGTAAGTGTTGAACTACACGTTCGAAAAACGCATCTCCATTTATATGTACAGTAATTTTAAAGCTTTTACTGATTAGAAACGTATTTGCGTTTCTTTAATGTGAGTGCATATTCTGTCTGTTTTTTTTTTTTTTTTTTTTTTTTTTTTATTATTCTTCTTTTTTTTGTGGTGTCTGTGTCAGGTATACAGCTGAAAACATTTTTGATAATCATTTACGGATACAAATAAGATCAGACCAGTATATTTGCCAGACACTAATGAATTTCACGAAAATCTGCGGCAGAGTAAAGTTTAGAAAATAAGAGGAGAGGACATTAAAATAGTCGGAGAAGTATCTCCAAAATACGGCATCAATATACCCATTAATTCTACAAATCGTTACTCGCGACTACCGACTACAAATTTAGGCTGAATAAAACATCAGTGATGATTTCTAAATATACACAATGTCCTCGCTCCTCTACCATGCCACCCCAGTGCGTGAATACATTTTAATGGTATCACCTAAGCAGAAGCATGAATAACCGGCAAATGGATAAAAAATAAACTTGGGTGATGGCTTTTTTTCCTCGTTCTCAGACATTGACGTCACTGTTATGTCACTTTTAGGTTACGAAACTGTTCATTGTGTGTGTGTGTGTGTGTGTATGTGTGTGTCTTGCGGACTGAAATAGATTGCGGTTTTCTCTTATTCTGCCACAGAATGTTGTGGTGGTGTAGATTAAATCCAGAGACGCCAGCAGCGTTCTTTACAGTGTTCTTGATGGCTGAAAAACCTATGTTACCTCTACAGCTTATAACTATCATGGTGGAACAGTGAAGAGTCGGTAGATTCACTTAAATATGCGACATTAAACTAATGTACCAATTATTATTATGACCTCATGTTAAATGTACTACTATTTGTGGCATGGGTATATTAAAGCTGCAATGGTCGCTTCACGAACAAGAACATTCGTGGTCGCTATGTATCTGTGAGTTTACAGGGTCAGCTTTAATTAACCTCAGTGAATAAGCAAGGAAAACTACGAAATAACACTTAAATATTGCAATAGTAGCAACTGAACAATTATTTTGTGAATATTGACGGTAGAAAGTTTCCCATTCCGGAAAGATGTATGTGTAAGATCATACGCGACCACTGTAGTGTTAAATGTTAAAAAAGGAGAGATATTTTCATCAAACATTCTGGATTACAAGACCATTGCTTAGTTTAATGAAAGTGATAAACCACCTGCCAAAGCTTACTATTGCTTTCCCACAATTATTGCATGTTTACATTAGCCAATTACTCAAATTATTCGTGATATACTTCACATTTCAGCAGCTTAAATGTACGTGATGATGGAATTTGTGAGTTATCTGCCAGTTAAAATCTGAGCTATAACTCAAGGATTACTACAGTTATATGCGTGTATTTTGAATTGCAGTTTAAAGTCACATCGGGGTAGATCTGTCCATATGAGGCAAGCAGAATCTATTCAGTTTCCCTGTGATGACTCATCTATATAAAAGTCAACATCCACCCAGGAATGATTCCTCACAGTCGGGGAGGGAACAAGATCCAGGTGTACATTGTGCGCTCCACACCCGTGTTAAAATTATACTTCAAGTACAAAAACTGTGTCAAGTGCAGTAATAAACATACCGTAACTCCAATAGGAACTAAACGGAAGTACTTTGAACTGATAAGAACGACCGGCAAATATGGAAGCTGTATACTTTCGTGACTAGCGAAATTGCGACCTGGCAGTACAACGACCGCAAGTCAAAACTAGACCGCTATTTCACTCCAAAGAACATTTGAAAGTGTTCTTCAAAATCCTCTGGTCGTGTTGAAAACGGAACTATTATATTACTTACGGCGACTGTATCTAGCACGAGTCAAACAAAGCCATCTGCTTTTGGAAACCATGAGAAAGTGGCTAGAATATAGCGACAGTGAGGTTTCTGTAATGTCTCAGCAAAGCTTACGATTAATTTCGGCTTTAACTGTCTTCCTATTGGTCCAAAGTAAGAACTAAGTCTGCTTGAAAAGGGTCTCACGAGCTATATCCGGCGTATGATACTGTAATGAGTTGATACCTCAAGGTCTCCTGTGAAATACACGAATGTTCTTATATGACATATGTTCTAAATGTTCTCTCTGATTAATTGAAGCACTAGGAGATTATGATACCTTTTGAACCTACGATTCATAACTTTGTCAGCATCTTCTAGGTTAACATCATACTTAGAATGTATTTGAATTAGCAGCTGAACAACAAATTTAAAGGAATTGCAAAATCAACACATATAGCTCCTTCACCTTTTATGTATAATGCTACAAACCTGATTTTACATTTCTCATTCCATGACGTTGGTAATGATCACATAAAGGATTCAGTGAAAAGATTTGTTTTCATGAATAAATATTTACAATTGATTATTCTTGATTAAGTCCTCTCGTAGTAGAATAAACATGTCACCTGCTTCTGGTGATTGTGGTTGCTATGTATGTCTCTTAACATTAAATCTCTTACTCAGTTTGAGGCGGAGAATAATAAAGTCTTGATTACTAAAGAATGTATGTTTACAAATATATTCTAATTTGCGTCAATTGGTGTACAGTCTAACTTCGTCCCCACAGAACTTCGTTCAGTAACCTGATTGTTTACGTTCTTCTGAAAATTTAAAATTTCTTTTTTAATGCAAGATGTAACATTATTCAGGTCTTCGTGTAATGATTTAACTGTCTTCCGTATTTCTCATAAACCTTTGACGCCACGTCCTGAAAGGATTTGGTTAGTAGACTTTTCATTGAGTTGTGCCTCTAAGTGTTTACAAAAATATCTGCAATATTTTGTGGATGTCCTTGATTATGGTCTCTACTTGGCTGGTAATTTGTTTCAGTGTGGCTTTTAATCTTTCTTGATCTAATCTAAATTAGAAATGTCACGAGTTATGATGTCAGTGTCAGCAGGTAGTGATTTTACTGATTGACTGAAATCCGTCACTTCTTCTACAATGGAAGATACTTTTTCATCCGCTGGTTGTCAATTTCTGATGTAATCTGTTTTTTCAGAGCAGTGAACTGGGTGTTTATTTTGTTTTTTACCTCCTCAATATGGTCAGTTTGTTTCGTCACCTCTTCCGAATCAAAGGAAGATAGTTCTTTATGAGTGTTCTAGTTTGGTAAACTTTGCTTCCATTTAGTCAACTGCAACTGTTTGTTCCATTATTTGAAGCTTTTTTCTTCTAAACGGGTAAAATGTTGTTTCTGTGTATTAAATTTCGTACCAAAAAGTTGTTGCTGTGTGTAAAATTATGAACCAAAAAGATGTTACTGTGTGTAAAATTTTGAATCAAAGATTTGTTGCTGCTAAACAAATTTTGAATGACCTCCCTTTTTTGTAATCATTTGTTGTGATATTGCCGGTACCTGTTGGTTCAAATTAGCGAAAAGTATTTCAAATATACTTAACCAAGACTCTTGTTACTGAACTAATATTATCTACTTCGGATGTTGATCTGCCGGATACAGAGGCTCCAACTTCATCTATGGCGGGCAAAATATTTTCCACCGGGCTAGCACTCATGTTTACGTCTGCAGTTTGACCTATTTGTTGTGAAAGACTCGGTAATACTTGAATCGATATTGGTTGCCTGACTACGTGTTTTTTACCAAAATAAACGGAAAAAAAACTGAAAAGAAAATCTTGTCACACGAAGTAGTAATTGTCGCCGTTAAGTTAAAGATATCTCTCTCATTACCCAGCCCACGTAGAACAAGACTGAAGTGGTAGAGAAACGAAGATCGCTTTCTTATTTTAATGCCGTGGTAGCCATCTTGGCCATTGCGCAAAATTTCTACCAACAATATGTTAAATAATGGAAGTAAAATTTGAAAAAAATACTAAAGAATGATTAAAGATGAGAAATTTCCTACTGCGTACTGGTGACAGGCTACAGAGGTCGCAAAACCATCTAGCAAACGTAATAATCGGACTGCTCTTTCCAGTGGCGTGGAAAAACGGAAATACGTGAAAGGCAGGAAACTTCATACTACAATGAATATTGAGGTTGAACTTTTAAATGAAAGGGGATTATTCAGATAAAAAAAAATCATCTCAAATTCACATGGATGTTTGGGCATGATCCAAAAGTCACGAAATCTAAGAACAAAAAGACGACTAATGGCGTCCAGCCTTCTCCTTCCAAATGCAGGAGTAATAAATAACGACATAAAAAGAGGAGTGAAAATTAGTAGGAGAACGCCGAGATGCAATAGCAATCTCTATCAATCTTTACCCTAGCACACGTATTATTATATCGTTTATACTATTTCCTCCTGAAATACAAAGGTACGTACTTCATACTTATAAACATACATATAATCAGGATCGTTCGGAAAGTAAAGCCACTTTTTTTTCTGTATATGTTCGCACCATATGTTGTTGGAGTAGCGCTAATGCTCGAGCTTTACATTTTCTAATGCTTATTCCTCACTGATGAAGAAATTGTGGCAATAGAAATCCACCGACCGTCACTACATCTACATCTACATACATCTACATACATACTCCGCAATTCACCGTAAGGTGCGTGGCGGAGGGTACACTGTACCACTACTAGGCATTTCCTTTCCTATTCCACTCCCAAATTGAACGAGGAAAAAAAGAATGCCTATATGCCTCCGTACGAGCCCTAATTTCTCTTATCTTGTCTTTGTGATCTTTACGCGAAATGTAAGTAGGCGGCAGCAAGATCGTACTACACTCAGCTTCAAATTCCGGCCCTCTAAATGTACTCAACAGAAATTCACGAAAAGAACGTCGTCTTTCTTCCAGCGATCCCCAATTGAGTTGCCGGAGCATTTCCGTGCCACTCGCGCATTGGTCGAACCTACCGGTAACAAATCAAGCTGCTCGTCTCTGAACCGCCTCTATGTCTTCCTTTAAAATGATCTGCTGCGGGTCCCAAACACTTGAGCAATACTCAAGACATGGTCGTACAAGCGTCTTCTACGCGATCTACTTTACAGGTGAAGTACATCTTCCCAAAATTCTCCCAATAAACCGAAGTCGGCTCTCCGCCCTACTCACAACTGTCCTTACATGTTCCATTTCATATCGCTCTGCAATGTTACGCCTAGATATTTGAACGACGCGACAGCATCAAGATGCTCCCTACTAATTCTGTATTCGAACATTATGGGATTGTTTTTTCTACTCATGCGCATCACCTTACATTTTTCCACATTGAGAGCTAGCTGCCAATCTTCGCACCAACTAGAAATTTTGTCTAAGTCATCCTGTATGCTATTACAGTTAGTTACAGCTATGCTATAACATACATATAATCAGGATCGTTCGGAAAGTAAAGCCACTTTTTTTCTGTATATGTTCGCACCAGATGTTGTTGGAGTAGCGCTAATGCTTGAGATTTTCATTTTCTAATGATTATTCCTCACTGATGAAGAAATTGTGGCAATTGAAATTTACCGACCGTCACTACAGGTGTATCGAGACGATTGAAATGAACTGAGAATTGTGAGGCGATTGGTACTGCAGTTTCAAGGCGTGAAAAGGGTGTGCACGAGTGGCCACTGAGCCGTTGGCTCGTTCTGTACGAAGTCCGCGATCCGATTTGTGTTTGTTCCTCCTCCTAACTGTGGTAGCGCTACCTACGTTGGTGTTTCAGTCTGCCGCCGGCACGCGACGGCCAATTGAGTGGGTCTGTGAAAGCCGATGCACGCGCTTGGGCCGAGCTGATTTTGTGTCGCCGGCTGTTTTCTGCTTTCGAGTTAGAGTTTGACTACGGTGTTTCGCTACGTACGTGTTTTAGAAAGGTCTCGCCTCCCATGCGAGGACGATGTTGAATTGGGATATTGTGATATCTGGCGTTCCACAGGGAAGCGTTATAGGTCCATTACTCTTCCTCGTGTTTATAAACGATTTAGGAGACAATCTGAATAGCTCCCTTAGACTGTTAGCGGATTATGCTGTCGTTTATCGGTTAGTGAAGTCAACTAAGGATCAAAAGCAACTGCAAAGCGATTTAGACAAAATTTCTGCACGGTGCGAAAATTGGCAATTGACACTAAATAAAGAAAAGTGTGAAGTAATACACATGACCACTAAAAGAAATACGCTGAACTTTAATTACGCGATAAATCAGTCAAACCTTAAGGTCGTAGATTCTACCAAATACCTAGGAGTTACAATTACGAAAAACTTTGACTAGAGAGAACACATAGAAAATATTGTGGGGAAGGCGAATCAAAGGTTACGTTTCATAGGCAGAACGCTTCGAAGATGCACCAGCTCCACCAAAGAGACTGCCTACTTCACACTCGTGCGTCCTCTCCTGGAGTACTGTTGCCCCTTGTGGGACTGACGGAAGACATTGAGAAGGTTCAGAGAAGGGCCGCTTGTTTTGTTTTATCACGTTACGGGGGGAAAGCGTCACGGAAATGTTGCAAGAACTGGGGTGGAAATCATTAAAATAAAGACGTTATTCATTGCGGCGTGGTCTGTTTGCGAAGTTTCAATCACCGACTTTTAGTTCTGAATGTGAAAATATTTTGCTAGCACCCACCTACTTAGGGAGACATGACCATCCCAATAAAATAAGAGAAATCAGATCGAAAACGGAACTATTTAGGTGTTCTTTCTTTCCGCGCGCTATTAGAGAATGGAACGGTAGAGAAAAGTTATGAAAGTGGTTAATGAACCCTCTGCCACGCACTTGAATGTGATTTGCAGAGTATCTATGTAGATATAGGGAAACAAGCGGAATTTATTTGGGGTTTTGTCCTCCTGCGGCTTGGTTGCCATCCCCCCAGGAGCAGTCGGAACTTGGGGTTTGGCCCTTATCCTGCTCGTCGTCGCTGCTACCGAGTTGTAGTTTACAGCCTTCTGTTCGTGTCGTTTCTGAGTGGTCTGGTGACTATCCATACATGTGGCATTGACGCTAGCCCGCGGCCTTTGATGAAGTTTGGTTTTAACTGTTTTTCGCCCCCTCCCCTTTGTCAGCCGTGGTGGTCCTCTCCCTATAACGGTGCTCATGTGTTATGATTATTGATTTAGAGATTGTTGTTGTATCACTGTTTAGCAAACTCGTAGCAGAAGCTTTACCTGATGTGCGCAACGTCTTCTGGCCAGTATTTAAAGGCCGGCCGCGGGACTGAGGCGCTCCAGTCACGGCCTGCATGGCCACTACGGTCGGGGGTTCGAATCCCCTTCGGGAATGGATATTTGTGCCGTACTTAGTTTTAGCTAGTTCATAAGTAGTTTGTAAGTTTAGGGACTGATGACCCCGTAGTTAAGTCCCATAAGCTATAAAAACATTTGAACATTTAGTATTTAAAGGGCGTTGTTCAATTAGTCTGTTGATGGTTTTGGTATAATTGTATATCAACTCAAAGGGGTACCTTAATATACCTAGTGTGACAGTCTTTTAATTGTCTAGTTTTGGCCAATGTTTCTTAAAGATACTTTTATTGTGATAATTTACTAATTTAAGCTGCGCCATGTTTATTTATTTATTTATTATTTTTAAGGCCCCTTTAGTTTAACCATCTATCAATTATGCTGTTGATGTTTGCTTGCATAATTACCTAAGCTCAACTTGTTGGCGCCAACGTGCTCTGCCTAGTACTACAAAAGGCGCTGTTTAATTGCCCTGCTCATTGTGAAACTTCCGGAACTGACTTGTGTGAAATATATATTTTTAAAAAAGGAAAATTTTTTAATTGTCTAAACAGAATCAAAACAGTCCCATTATTTTATAGTGTTCAGTTTCACCGTTTGCATCAATCGGGCCAGTAGATTGTAACTGTAGTCTTACTTATTGTAATGGTCATTATGAGTTATACAGTGTGCTCTGGCTTTTGTGTCTCGTTCTGCCGGTTGTCGTGGGTGTCGGTGGCCGAGTAGAGAGAGACCGACACAGGGAAATAGGATGCACGCGTGTGCAGGTACGGAGGAGACCAGCCAGTGGGACAGCAGAAACTAGAAACTCTAGACTAAATTAGAACAAGATATATATTTCGTGGAGTCTTGGTAATACTTAACTTTTACATAGATCTTGACTGCAGAATGCTGGTACATAGATTAGATAGAGGCCTGCCTACTGATGATTCCTAGTGTCTATCCGATAGCCAAGTCTTCACTGGTGCCTATCTGATTCCCAAGTGAACGATGCAGCAGTCGTGGCCACGAGCGGGGTTGCAGCAGAGGGCGCTCGTGGCTGACGTCGTAAGAACGCCGCGCCGTGCGTGCATGGCGGCGCGACGGCGAAAGTACGTGGCGCGCACTTCATACTTGTGCGACACCACACTGGCCAATTTGTAACTGTAGTCTTAATTATTGCAAATGGTAATTTATGTTATGTGGTAAGGTTTCATTCTAAATTGCACAGTGTGCTCTGGCCAATGTTTAGAAGAAATGTTCAGTTACACTGCTGGTGTTTGTATACTTGCCTAAGAAAGCCTGTACAGGCAAATGATTGCTCCCTTCCGCATCTAAATTTAGAGGATCTCCTTATTGTATAAGTCTTGGTATTTTGATGAAAATGTCCATCAGTGATACCCTCCTGTGCCCAGTATCCGTGTCCTTTTATTAAAGGGATTAAAATCACGGTTTTCAGCCACAATGAAGTAGATCCTGCACAGCAATGAAGAACATTAACTCATTCCTGATGATCGACGGAATAACGACAAAAGAACTGTGTACAAATCTGAATATCTGCCGTAATGGCTTGGAAACGATGTTGGGACAGGTTGGTTATCGTAAAGTCTGTGCGAGATAGGTCCTGCAAATGCTGTATTTAACTGTTCTGTCGTAATGTATGTCTCTCCAGTAGTCTTATTAAATATTGGAGGCATTACTTTTGGAATGACTGTCTTGGTTGTAGATTAAGAGTGCCAGCATAACATGTGACATTCTAGAGATATAGCGGTTTCCACCTCTCACGCGACGCGTCCAGTTTCGTCCCTGTGGATAGGGAATCATTTGTTCGAGAAAACTTACATATTTAGGAAACAGTCAAAACCGCGGAAATATTTTGTCTTGTTTTTTTCTTTTTGTGAATGATAGTATGTAAGATGTTTGATGCATATTCAACAGTGTTTTGTTCAATGGTATACATACGTGACTCGTCCACAGCAGCACATAAGCAGTTAAAGACCGGTGTGTTTAAACACGTCCAGATCTTTTGACGAAAGGACCAAAGTAATTCATCAGGGAGCAGGCATTTTTAATGGACCGATAATCCCGGAATAAATCTACGTCGCCTCGTTTCGTGGGGATTTGAGGCACAAGTAGGCCGTCGGTGGGCTGAAATCCCCCCTCCTTTCCCAGAGTTATGTCAGAACGCTGTGGACTCAACGTAGCGTGTTCCCGGAATGCCGCCCGCGCATCGCTGTTAGGACGAATCAAAACAAATGAGGGGACTCAGAATACATTTGCTTATTTTTAGCGGTCGGAAGAATGTTTGCAACGTCCGTCAGTGCTAGTATTGGCGAGATGAGAGCGAGACTGATATTGTATCTGGAAGTAAAAAGCATTCATAAGTTATTCGTACGCTTCCGTGCGGAAAATGTTTGGAGAGCGTTGGTAAGTAAAGAGATTTATATCGAGGCTGAGCGTGGCTTTAGCTACTGTCCGGTGTTTCTCAACTGAAAAGTCTTGCTGCGATTTAACCGTCACGTCACGGATGCTACACTCGGGCAAATGCAAGTTACAGTAAATTTGCCGTAATACGAATACTGAAAATGTTTACAGGTCGTTTTCGTCATTAACCGAGGAAATATGTTTTGAAAATCGATATTTCCGTAGCTTAATGAGCCTTTCAAAATTTTAGCAGGTATTATCCTGTGTAGAGCAGATTCGACAACTTCTTATTTTATGTTATCCTATGTTTTAGACATGCGTTTTTCTCAATATTATCAGACAGTAAAGGAAAAACCTTGCTTACGTGCTAAGTGCCACTGCTTTCCTGTTGTGGTTCCACCATAACAACAGCTGATATACAGAATAACTGTCTAGATAAAAATCTTCCGTGTTTCAATACTATGATGGAGCTATGATGGTTTATTGTAAATAAATTACCCTTTTGTTCTAATGGCATGACTGGTCATTGCAATTCTTTAATGTCTGTTACTCTTCTAAAGAAGGGGAAATTCATTTGCTTCCATTCGTAAAGTATTTCCTATCCTAATTATTATACAGCACAAACACTATATACCACAGATATGTAACGTTCACATTATCAAGTGACGTACACAGGGCGTTACGAAATTCGGTTTACAAAGTTCTAGGACTTATAGAGGGGCATTACTACAAATATATTCATAAAGAAATCTGTAAACCTTATCCATTGTCACTATGTAAACTTACGTATTATTTGGGGAAAAATCATTTGTACTACAAGCACAGTATCTATTGGAATGGGGGTAGTATGGACCAAAACGACAACGAAACGTATAGTAAAAGTGGAATCCAGTATGTTTACCTTAGTAGGTATGATCACTTGTTCAGAAAAAGAGATTTAATCACAATATCGGAGATGAACACATGTTCACAGCTCTTAATATGCACACTTATTTTAGAGCTCGTGTTTATGAGTTTCTTGTCATTTTGGTCCACACCCCATCCATCCAAAACATGTAAGTAAAAGAAATTTATGTCAGAGTGTAAAACATAAAGAAGCCAATAAACAACGCTGTGTACGGATTTCACTACCGTGTTGGATGTCCACTGCTTACATCATCATTGACGCAGGGGTGTAGCTTTGTAACTCTACTGTATACGAGGCGCAATTTATACGAACTTTCCCAGAACGCGATTTCAAAATATATTGCTACTCTCATGGATCGTTAACATTACGTTAAGTCAAAAGGTGGCAGCAATTCAGATTTTTATGTTCACATGTTATTATTAGAGATTTTAATTCGTGGTAGTGAATGTAAGAAATGGGTTATATATATGAAAGTATCTACTTCCTTTGCCGCTATAACCGCTGCGTAAAACCATGATTTTTAATTTCTGCGCATCTGTATACCTTCCCTGTTATGTTTCATTGGCTTCCTTGCACATTACATTACATTAAAAATTGAAATAATGAAATAAAAGGTTTCAGGTTGGTAGGCGATGTGATATGTTTATTTTATTAAAATTCACAACATATAGATTTCGTCCCTATGATGGAACATCATCAGTGCGTGCTGTTAAAAACAAGGTACCTTAGTCAGACATTTGAATGAAAAGTCACAGTAGCTGTTATGTTAAGAACGACCTATACCAATGTCACCTTGAAAATGTAAGCGCATATTCTAACATAAAAAAAGAAAAAGGAATAGACACCTGATTGTTTCTCCTTCTATGTAATCATGTTTGAACCTTCATGTATAATTCTATATTTTATGTTTAGACGCACTGTAATCATGTTTGAACCTTCATGTATATTTGTATATTTTTGGTTTAGACACACTGTACTAAGTAAACAAAGACGGCCAGCATAGTATTATTCTGAATCACTAGATGGCGTGGACTGCTGCGTATGTCTCTCTCTCTCGAACAGACACACATATGCAATGCTGCTTTGTAATGATTTTACCTTTTATGCTAGTCTTAATCAAAAATGTTGTTTTTAAACAGATAGAATTTGTAAGTGCTACAATGTACCTTAAATTTTAGCAATTGATGTAGACAAATTTTGATTTTTTAAGATATGTTTTAATACCTACCCGCCTAAGGGCGCTGATAAATGGTAATTTATATTTTTATTATATTTTGCTTAATCGGTGTATGCTATTTGTTAAACTTGAATTCACCTGGAATCACCATTTTTGCCTTCTTAAGCGTTTAATACGACAAAAAAATGTTACAGTGTAACTGATTTTAAACAAAGAGGGCGCAAGGCACCAGCTATCTACAAGATAATCTGCGTAGGTGTACGTAAACAGCTACCTCATTTTATACATGTGACTTGTACCAGCAAGACCTTTTAAATGTATTCTATTATATGACGAAGAAATGTGTTAAGCAGAGCATATAGGTCATCATGACTTGCAATTCTGGTATGTAATTCCATTATATAATTCTAACATTCTTGGTGTATGTAATTTTATCTTGATTATAATGTCAGACTAAGGTACATCGTTTTTTAACAGCAAGCACTGACGATGTTCCATCATAGGGACGAAATCGATATGTTGTGAATTTTAATAAAATAAACATCTCACATCGCCTATCAAGCTGAAACATTTATTTCATTATAATTCTGTGGTGGGCTGGCACAATATGAACTCTAATTACAAGAACATTAAAAATTGATACTTCAATTTTCGTGATCATGTAACAATTAATGATGAGTTATTTAAGGTGAAATTCGTGTTAATTAAGCATATACAGCCTTCGTACACATACATAGAACTGAAAGCGTCATAGAAGTTTGATTTTTGTTTCGTTTGACATTCTGTTTATCAACCGTTTCAGTAATTAACGCATAGTTTTTCTTCACCAATGTATCTTATTTTCACCTATCGAGGTGGCGCAGGGATAACACGCTGGACTCACATTCTGGAGGACGCGCTTCACATCCACCTGCGGCCATCCGTATTCAGGTTTTCCGTGAGTTACCTAAATCACTCCAGGCAAAAGCCGGGATATTTCCTTTGAACTCAAGGAACATTACCAAACAATTCGAACGTGAGCGCCGCATCTAATGACCATGCTGTTGACAGGACGTTAAACCGAAAGTTTTCTCCCTCCTTCCTTATTTTCGATTTCGAGACATAAGAACAAACTTCTTTTGGCCAAATATGTAATGTAATAGTATATAAAATAACAACCCTCTTTCTGTAATAGTTTATAACTGAAAGGAAAATATCGCAAAAAATGTGAATTTTCCCGAAATCCAAGTAGAATTTAAAACTTACTTGTCTAAGTAACTAGAAAAGAAATACTACTTTCTCAAATACCCATTCATGTTACTTCTAGTATTGTTCTTTCTCACGTTCTTGATTCTGACTTCCACTTCTATTTGCTTTTCTGGCGGCTTTTAACAATGATATCTGTTTCGAAGAGTCTCCAGGCAGTCCCATGAATAACAAAACTTGGTACCTCTACACTACACCCATCATTAAAACATAGCACATAATCCAGAACACCTGTCGGTCGAGATTTTGGCAGAGCAAAGCAGTCTTTTTTATTTTTTCACCCAATATATATATATATATATATATATATATATATATATATATATATATATATATAAAGAACAGTCTAGAGAGTAAAGAAATGTATTTTTTCGACTAGTTTCGGTCTCATTTTAGGCCATCGTCAGGAAATTTAGCTCCATTGATGTTGTGGAGCTGGCAGGAAACTTGGAACCTTCTGGTGCGTCACTGCAGTTGGTCTTAAATAAGACCGAAACTAGGCGAAAAAAATAAATTTTTTGCACTCTAGACTGTTCTTCATATATAAATTTAAATAAGAGTGCTGTTCCCCATAAGTGAAAGAAAAAAAACCAATGTAAATACTTCTCAAAGACTATCATGTTGCTAAGTTCCTGGTATGTTGATACTTGATGTATCTTTGTTTTACAACTTCTCTTATTGCAATTGGCAATGAATGCTTATGGTTGTAGGTGTTCCCTTCGGTAATAGCGCTCTGGTAGCCACAAAAGACTCATTGCCATGTGGGGAAGGTGTCATCCGTGGACGTTTAAAGAAAGGAGGCAATCCTATTTCCTTTTTATTTCATCATTGTTGTTATTATTATGTATTTTTGTTTGGCCATACTAATACTGCAAAATTCCTGTTAACGTTCTGTGTGACGCCCACGCCAGCTAATACACTTACCATGAGAAAATTTTTCCCCTTCAAAAAATCGTGAAAATAAATCAGAACCAAATTCTATTTTTAAGATAGCTGGCTGCATGACGTGGAAGTTATCTTTGGAACAACTTCCTCGAAGTAGACTTTTCAGAAAATTGCAGAAAACGTTTCAAGAAAAAAAAACCTAAAACTTTATTTTGACACTTTTTATCGTAGTAATTGGGTTTTCTACTTTCCGTCGTGCATTCGGTCGCGAGATTTCACTTTGGGCTCCGAATTATATTTAATAGTAGTCTACCTTATGGCATAATACTTGTAAGAAAAAACGCACAACAGAGGGACAGACTGTCGCGCAGTTTTCTAAACTTTTTGACACTTAGTTGATTTGTGATATTTTCAAGACCATTGTAGGCATAAATTGGCCGCAAGATTATGAAAACAGTACTGCGAAGGAAACTGCACTACTATGCGCCGTTCAAAATATACCGGAACATCATTGTTCTTAGTCGGAGGTATATTTTACTCTGCGAGAAACGACTATTCTAAACAATTGAATGTAGTTTTTGAATTCTTACGTACTGTTAAAAATCGGGTGAAATTAATAATTTGTCATTTCGGAATTTGACTAATAGCACACCCAAAGGTAATACTCTGATCTTAAACTTTCGTTAATTCATAGTCTGAACAGCATATTTAGGACACATCTGTTAAAATAATCAAAGAGGTCACAGTTGGAAACCGTATTACTACTCACTGAATACTTTTCATTAACTAGAAATATATTTTAAAATACATTCAAATCGTATATTGTACAATAGGGTGTAAGGAAGCAAGCAAACAGACACGTAGCTCAAAGCAGTCACTGGTCGTCAAGTAAAGAGGCCAGTGATCAACACACAGATTTGGTGTATAACTCTGCTATCTGAGCACACAGATACAGCATATTAGAGAGTGATCATTATACTGCCCCGATGATGAAATCCACTTATCTGAGCTTTCCTGCCATATATTCATATTTCGTTCCATGCCAAAATACAACATGGCTGCTACGTTAGTATAACACGAAAATAAAACACGATTAGAATCCGCTCGCATGCTAGCCTGTTACATTGTTAAAAACTACAAGCAAGCAAGCAAATCTGATGGAAATTCATCTGCCAAATTACAACATTTAGAGCAGTTTCTGCAAAACATATGAATGTGTAGGGAACCTGCAGTTCTCAGAGGCAGGAGTTACGCAGAGACCGCCATTAACATAAACATATTTCTGAATTATATCATTTATAGCAATTCAAAGAAAGTACACATAAACACAACTGCTATTAAATAAATTCCAGTCTTCAATTAAACATGAAAATGTTTAATTAAGCATTAAATTAAACATGTACATGAAAAGCAATACAAACGCATTTCCACTAAAAGAGAAAAAGTAAATAGTTTACAACGGGACAGAAGTGTTCGAACAATGGAAAGCTAGTATTTAGTTATCAACCCTTTTCTTTGAATTACTGCCGCGAGTCGTTTGGACATTGCAGGTATATGTTTGTTGGTGAGCGCAGAGTCCATAGTTCGCCACTTTATTTCAATAAGTTCTCTCAGATGATCTTTACTTCTGATGTGATGTTCCCTTACATGTACCTCAAGTTCGTTGTAGATTTTCTGAATGGGATTTAAATATGGTGTGTCGTTAGCATGTGACGAATGTTGTACATAATACAAAGCCTTACAATTTCAGCAGTATGCGGTGGATCATTGTCCTATTGGAAGTAATAATCATTTCCTAATTCCACACCCTCTGCATACTTCATAAGAATGTTTTAAGAATCATACTTTTATCCATTATCGATGAGGAACACTGCGACTGTGGTGAAATAAGGTATCTTGAATGACAGCAACCATTCGCCTTTTATGCAAAATGTTTTAATAGATATCTCCAATAACCGTTTTCGATATGCCTAGCATATCATCAGATGATGAACGGTTTTCTATATTACAGATGGTGTGTAGTGGTATATGTGCATCTGTTATAATTACAAGAAAACAAAACAAGTGAATCATGTTCAATTCAAATGTTGGTAGAGCTTATGGGACTTAACTACTGAGTCATCAGTCCCTAAACTTACAAACTACTTATGAACTAGCTACTACTAAGGACGGCACAAACATCCATGCCCGAGGGGAGATTCGAACTCCCGACCGTAGTGGCCGTGCAGACCGCCACTGGCGCACCGCAGTCACCTCGGCCACTGCGGGGGGCATAAACGACACAAGCAAAACAAGTGAACTATGTGGCGAGCATATTGACTTACTGGTAGGCCTAAATGTTGCTACTTGCAATTTGTGTTATCCATAAATTCATTGTCACAATTGGTAGCATGCAGACATTAATTGTGCTGCTATGCACTTCACACGTATTATACAGCCTAACTTGCAGCATTCACATATTTATTTTGCTGCTAAACATTTTACACATGTTTTACTATACAGATTTCACACGATATACAAATGTAAAGAAACCAAAGATCTTCGCCAATGATGTTGCAGAGATACATCACCCTTTGGTTGACACTTACATTATTTGGTAATGTATCTGTGCAACATCTTTGGGGAAGATCGTTGGTTTGTTTACATTTGTATATCGTGAGAAATCTGTATAGTCCAACATGTATGAAGTGTTTTGCAGCATAATAAATATGTGCATGCTAAAAGATATGCTATATAATACGTGTGAAGTGCATAGTAGCACAATTAATGTGTGCATGTTACCAATTGTGACAATGAATTTATGGATAACACAAATTGTAAGTAGTAACATTAGGCCTACCAGTAAGTCAATATTATTATGTCAGTTATGCTCGCAACATAGTTCACTTGTTTTGCTTATGACAGTTATGCTCGCCACATATTTCACTTGTTTTGTTCTCTTATAATTATTACAGATGCACAAATCCCATTACACACCATCTGTAATATTAAAAACCACTTACCATCTAATGATATGCTAGGCATATCGAAACCGGTAATGGGAGAAATCTAATAAAACATTGTGCGTAAAAGGCGACTGGTTGCTGTCATTCAAGATACCTTGTTTTAAGAATCCTATTGTATTCAAAATTTTCCGTGACTTCCTCTATGAACACTCGTTCTCCAACGCCAACAATAGAGTCCCACACCATCACACTACTGTAACTACCATGTTCTTAGGATCCCATTCTATATTTGGAAGCCTACACACTTTAAGACCTCCATCGCTCTTGAATAGGCAGAATTTGCTGTCGTCCGACCAGAGAACATGGTTCCAGAATTCTATTACTTTCATCGTATACTTATTAGCAAATTATGTACGCTTTTTCTGATTTACTGGGTTTCCCATGGCTTCTACCTCAGAACACACCCATAGTAGCTAACACTATTTAAAACACGTTCAACAATTCTTGTGTGAACCATAGTACCAGAATATTGTACAAACCTCCTTTAATTTAGGATACAGTAATTCTTGGATTCTGCTTTACAATTTTCATTATTGTCTGCTGTCTCTGGTAGTGAGTTTAAAAGGAGCGCAAGTTCTAAGCCAGTTTAGAGCCCTATTCTTTTGTTTGAACCGTTAAATAATATTGAATACTGTATTTTTGCTTTTGTTGAGTGCCGTGGCAATTTCGGTAAGAGATTTTTTTGTACATATTGATTACAATATTCCCCTCTTCCATCGTTGTTTCCCTTTCTTTATGTTCCATTTTGTATGTCGGTGATTACGAGAAATCGGCAACTACGCGGTTCTGTCTCGAGCCACAGCAGATATACTACTGCAATTTGCTTACGGCGTATATACTGGGTAAGTTCCAAAACTTATGTCGTTAATTAGTAGGGACTGTAAAATGACAAAAGAAAAGACTGTGTGGTAAATGCGTGCAATATGGTAGCCTGAATACAGCTTTAGAGACACAAGAGGTAAATTGCACTGCTGCCTAATGAATATTACGTTGTTTACAATTACAAACAATGTTTCGTGTTATATTCTTCGAATTATTATGTCGGTCTCTGTGCATCCAGGTTGTGTAGAGATTACTTGTGCCAGTACATTCATCAGCTTTGCACAGGCTTCTTCATTTCCCGCCATGTTGTGATTTTGAGAAAAAACTTCATTGAGTTTTATTTGAGAAGGAATTACATTCTAACGTTTGTTGTGAACTTCGTCTATAAGCAATGTAATAGGCTAGTAAATGGTCGAATAGATACTTTTTTTACATATTGTAGTAAACAACTGGAACCAGAAGCGATGTATGAACATTTATAGCTGGCACACTCAGAAATCTTAAGGTCAACACTCAGGTAGTATAGAGATTAATGAATTACGCAGAAGCAATTGGTTGAGCAATCAAACTGCCCCTCCCCCTCCCCCCGCATCGCCCAATGTTTTTATTTATTTTATCATTTTTTATTGTTTTTATTTTTTAACAGGTCGGCACCAGAAATTTGAAATAGTACTCTTGTAATAAATCCCAACGTATCTATAATTTGCCAAGAACGAGTGGACGTGACAATAAGTCGCTAACTTGATGCCTCTACTGAGAACGTGAGCTGCTGTTACTGTGAGCGGTTTTAATGCCGCCGCGGCCAGCTTTTATGCTGTCGCTACTATTGTTGCTGCTATGTTGAAGTTACGAGCCCATTATTCATATGCGGCGACAGGCTGCTTAGCTGGTCAACGGCGCCGCCGAGTGGAATCTTGTGAACAACAATAAGGTTATTTTATCAAATTCAAATGTTCAAATGTTTGTATAGTCTATGGGACTTAACTACGGGGTCATCAGTCCCTAAACTTACAAACTACTTATGAGCTACTTACGAACTAGGACGGCACAAATATCCATGCCCGAGGGGGGATTCGAACCCCCGACCATAGTGGCCGTGCAGACCGTGACTGGAGCGCCTTAGTCTCCTCGGCCACCGCGGCCGGCTATTTTATCATATTCACAGAATATATGACGACAACTGATAATGGTCAAAGCTGAAAATATGTACCCATCCGGGACTCGAACCCGTGTCTCCTGCTTTCTAGGCAGTTGCGTTCACCACTACACCACTGGGGACACAGTAATCACAGCACCTGCAAGGTGCGTACCGCCCGTCAGATACAAATTCCGAGCTTCACCCTGCCCATAGCATTCTAACTTGTAGTTTTGAAACCAATTTCCCTAAGAGTAAGGGCCCCAGACTTGCCCACCCGTCCCCACTAACAATAGGATCATTGCCCGTCTCAGGCATATTTTCAGCTTTGCCCATTAGCAGCTGACGTCGTATATTCTGTGAATATGAAAGAATAACAACTGTAGGATCAGATGAGACGTCTGTTCTTTGGAACAATTTATATATAAGGTTATTTTAGTTCAGTTTTTACACATAGTCTCATGTTAATTAATCTGTAAAGATCTTTCTCATTGGCTAGTGACATAGAAGCTGCTTAATTATTTTACGAGCTGCTTATATGCACTCAATTTCCACCACCTTGTTCCTCTTCCACTTTCAAATTAATGCGAGCCTACTCGTTTTATTTCTTGTGCAATAGTTTACGCAGTGTAATTGCTGAAATTATAAAAAGAGTAAAAATAAGTCATAGATTAATAAATTCAATAGGCATAAGTATTTATTCTATGTAACATCGTCATGTCACTACTTCTCGTTCCTTACACTCTATCGCTCTTAATCGAATATTTATGTCATTCGTAAATAAATGGAATGGCTGCGTAGTCAGCTCAAACAGGCGGTGCAAGATATTGTGTTGCTGTATAATACAGTGCGAGCAGTTCTATTCTGAGGGTCTGGAAGGCGTACATTACATTACCTCAAATGAAGAATGTTTGTTCCACGCTGTGTGAGTTAGAGGACAAATTGTAATGCACTTAAGTCTCCCGGACAATTATTTGGGGTTAAGGTATTAGCCGCACTCTGAGTTTCTTGAGTTTCTCTCCGCCGTTCTCTTGGCCTCCTCCCATTTCCCGCTTTGGTACCTCCAACTGTGCTTACCCGAACTCTCTCTCTCTCTCTCTCTCTCTCTCTCTCTCTCTCTCTCTCTCTCTCTCTCTCTCTCTGTCACACACACTCTCCCTGTTTCTGTTTATCTCTGTATCTACCTCAAACACCCACTCACACACACACACACACACACACACACACACACACACAACCAACCCTCTCCTTCATCCCTTCCATCTCTCGCTCGCTCCTATCTTCTCTGTTTCTCTCTCTCTCTCTCTATTTAACTCTCTCTCTCTGTCTCTCTCTATTTAACTCTCTCCCTCTCTTTCTCTCTCTCTAACTCTCTCTCTCTCTCTATCTCTCTCTCTCTTTCTCTCTCTCAACCTCTTTCTCCTCTAACTCTCTCTCACTCTTACACACACACGCACACACACACACACACGAGACGGCGTACTTTGCCCGTTTGTTGCGCCCTCGCGGCTTGTATTTTGGAGGCACGGCGTAAAGTGCTTCCGTCCGCGGCAGAACAGCTCCGGGTGGGGTTGAAGCTCAATTTGCGCCACGTACCCCCGGCCGCTGATTACTGCCGTAATTACGACAGGGGAGGGGGAGGGGGTGGCGCTGGTGATAGCGACGACCGACCCGCTGTTCCGGAATGCTTTCTAACCCGTCTGAGGGCCGTAAACAGGGAAACCTCCGCTGACGACGGACATTAACCTGACAGCTCTTCACGTCGCTTCCCTGCAAGCACGATCGCGAAACGTATATATTTTTTTGTGAATCTTAAGCGACAAAGAG
This sequence comes from Locusta migratoria, assembly GCA_026315105.1. NCBI lineage: Eukaryota > Metazoa > Arthropoda > Insecta > Orthoptera > Acrididae > Locusta > Locusta migratoria. The sequence continues at coordinate 153,710,440 of CM048749.1, forward strand.
GAGCGCAGTTCAATTTTGAACGTCGAACTTCTTCATTTATATATACGTGACCAGAACGTAACATGAGATTAGATTAGCTATACCTTTCGTTTCAGAAGGTGCACATTGAGGAAATCCTCTCGGATGTAGAACAAGTCAGAACAACATACACAATGAATACTTAACAAAATGGAAGGAGATATGTTAATGTACCTTCCACAGATCAAATATTCAAGTGTTGTAAATCTATCTGACTCAACTGGTTGGTTATTAGTCCGTGGCTTACAAACTACAGAAACTAAGGTAAACTTACGACGTACAGCCGCGTGCACCGCAGCACGGTGCCCCAGTGCGCACGGCTAATCCGCCGGGGCTTTCCACAGATCCCAAATAAAATTACCCTTATGGATGTGGAAAAAAAAAGAAAGAAAAAAAAACCAATATCTTAAGAATGTATACAATGATCACATTACGGCACAAGATTAGTACTAAAGTCACACTGAAAAAATACGTATTTACATTCGTAAATCTTGTCTATATGAAAGCGAAGAAAATCAGGTGATGCTGAAGGAATTAGATTAGGTATTTGGGTAGTAAAATAACATGCGATGGTCGCAGTACAGAGTATATAAAATGCAGAATGGCAATGGGAAGAAAAGCATTTTTGAAAATGAGAAATTTGCTAATATCGAATATTAATTTAAGTGTAAGGAATTCTTTTCTGAAGGCATTTGTGTGGAGTGTTGCCTTGTACCGGAGTGAAACATGGACGATAAGCAGTGCGGACAGGAAGAGGATAGAGGCTTTTGAAATGTGCTGCTACAGAAGAATGCTGAAGATTACGTGGGTAGATCGCATAACTAATGAAGAAGTACTGAACATATTTGGTGAGAAAAGAAATTTTTGGCATTCCCTGACTAAAAGAAGGGATGGACTGGTAGGACACATTCTTATACATCGAGGAATCATAAATTTAGCATTGGAGGGAAGTGTGTTGGGTAAAAATCGCAGAGGGAGACCAAGAGACGCGTATAGTAAGCAGATTCAAGTGGATGTGGGTTGTCGTTCTTATGAGGAGATGAAAAGGCTTGCTCAGGATAGGGTAGGGTGGAGAGCTGCATCAAACCAGTCTCCGGACTGAAGACCATAACAACAACACGAAAGCGAAAGGAGACTCATTCACTCACTCACTGACTAAACCGAAATCTCGAAAACTAATTCACCTATGAAGCTGAAATTTGGAAGGAGTGTGGTTTATAGATAGAAGACGTCAGCTAAAAAGGAATTTGCGATAGGGCCGACAGTTCCGAAGATATGACGTCCTAAACAATGAAATCTTCCCCGTCTTGTGGCACATGATGGTGTGACTTTATCAAATGTTCAAATGTTTGTAAAGTCTATGGGACTTAACTACGGGGTCATCAGTCCCTAAACTTACAAACTACTTATGAACTACTTACGAACTAGGACGGCACAAATATCCATGCCCGAGGGGGGATTCGAACCCCCGACCGTAGTGTCCGTGCAGACCGTGACTGGAGCGCCTCAGTCTCCTCGGCCACCGCGGCCGGCGTGACTTTATCAGTCCACTATTTGAGAAGGAGAGCACTTAGCGACTTGCAACAATCTTCAAACATCATTTCAAACCTTTAGGAAACTTTTTCTCGTTCACAACCCCAGCAAATTGGTGAAGTTTGTCGCTTACTACTTTTTCGGCGTTCATACTGTAAAATTACGACTTTGGTATGACTTTACAATTTATTACTCGTACACTATTAGTTCTACTCGCGAGAAATGTTATAGCCAGTATACACACATACCACGGAAAGTACGTAGTTCATGAGATATGACGTCATAAACAATGAGATGCGAGAAAAACTGCTACATAACGCGACAATATTGCACATTTCCTACTAAACCATTAGACCGGTTTCAACCAAATTTGATATACATATTCCTTACAATGAGGTAACAGTTTCTGCACGCTTAAGAATCACTTAAGACTACTACTCGTATTCGTAACACATTTTACAAGCATATTGAATAAATACCAGAAAAGTTATACAATTGTACGAGATATAACTCAGGATATATGAGAACGTACGAATTTTATGTGTCATTTGTAATTTGATTGCTATGTTTCTTTGTTTGGATACTGCACTTATAATTTTGAACGTAATGTAGGACAGCCTTATTTCTTGAAATATTTTCCCATAAATATAATACGCTTTTGGAAAGAGACAGAGAGAGAGAGAGAGAGAGAGAGAGAGAGAGAGAGAGAGAGAGAGAGAAGGGATAAAAGGGATAAGAGAAGTACTAACTCAAGGCTGGAATAAATAAACAAATACCAGTTTTTCACGTAGTATTATATGAAATAAGATACATCAATCACTTCTCAAACGAAATTGATCAATGAAGTGGAAGGAGTATACCACCAAAAAATCCTTTACTCTTTTCAAATTGATCTTTTTGCGAGTTTTTTATAGGTATTGAAAAAGTGCATTGATCAACAGTGGACACCTTCCTGAGCCAAAGTAGGTTATTTTAATCTTTGTTCAAGTTATTCTTGTTCCATTAACTGAGCTATTGGTATGAAAATAGATATATTTCAATGGTAAATTTCATTGGAGAATAAATGTATTGGAAAGCAGTTGTTATTAGCCACAGTTCCTTAAGTTGTCACCAAAAATCATTCATATCACATGTTTTTGGGCTCTGAAAACTTTAGCTTGGCTGATGAGTTGCCCCAAAATATAATCCCGTACGACATTATGAAGTAAAAGTACGCATAATACTCTAGCTATCTTATTCGTATATCTCCTATGTCTAACAACATCCGCACTGCAAACAGGGACATGTTTAGGCGCTTCAGTAGTTCTGGGGTATGCACTTTCCAGTTCAGTTTCTTATCAAAGTGTAATCCCAAGAACTTGACAGCGTCAACATATGTTATACATGTACTAGCTAAAAACTTGGCGCTTCTCGGGTATTTACTTATTCAGTGCATCTTTATCTTCTGTCTACCTCTCTCCCCACACATTCCCGCCCCTCCTCCATATCTTGACCCATTTTCCTCTTCTCTCTCTATCTATAACGTACACCCTCTGTTTATGAAAAATTACATGTTTGTATGAACTATAAACTGATTTTGTTCTACTGATATTTTTACTTTCTTCGAACTAGTTTTGCGATTATTAGTGTCGTAACCTATCATAGTGAGCGAAGTTCCGCCAAGGACATCGTACACACCCAAGCACGAGAATGGAAGACTCGAACCTCCGGCGGGAGCGACTGCGCAATCCGTAACATCTCACCCCTGATCACGTGCATATCCCTGCGTTGCTAGATGTAAATTGCAGGTTAAATGTGCAAAATTTCGCCACGATCGAGTTAAAACGGTTGATTTTGCTTAGCTCCCTATGTAACGCACCATCCACCATGCACCGTAAGAAATTTTATATAGACAGTTACTTTCCCCATGTTTTGAAAGTCGAGTGTGCAAAATTTCATCAATTTCAGAGTAAAACTATACCTTTTGTCCATGTCATTAGATAAAGTATCCTCCACCACGCACCATATGCATCTCCTGATATATGTGTCGTTGGTGGTTCTTACCAGTAGAGAAAGTGGGCACCAAATATATCTGAAATCGGCCCTGTGGTTTAGTAGATGTGTAACATCGTTCCGTGATGCAGCAGCACTCCCGAACTACATTGTTTATGTCATCATATCTCCTGGACTATGTGTCGGATACTGACACAATACTGCGAATAACCTACCCCCAAAGCGCAAGCAATATGTTTACAAATTTTCATCTTCATCGGTTTAACGGTACTGTATTGCATAAAATACGGACAAACAAAAATTAATCTGTTCATTAGTTCTCTGTTATTAATTTTTGTGTATAAGATTGCTGAAAATCATAAATGAACATATACAGAGCATATAAATATATACGAATATTTATATTCCATGTGGTTCCCAGAATTCCGCTGTAAGAGTGCGGTATAACTGATGAAAAGCAAACCATAAACAAATACGTTCTGGTAATTCAATGAAGACGAGGTGGTGCTGGTTATGATGACGTTCACCACAATCGCATACCCCGTCCTCTGAGATGTTTATGTTTACCTTGCACCGAATACTCTATTGAGGACTCTATATCTTGTATCGGAGATGATGTCCCCTTGTATTCTTCTGAAGATGAGCTACTTCAGAACTGTATCCTGCAATCTGCAGGAAGTGTCAGAATAGGTCCTGCCGTCTCGAGGAGACTTTGTACTTTGTATCCAAACAGGGGATACCTTGGGTTTGTCTCCTGCTTCTTTCTTTCTTTCTGTTTCGACAGCCGATCTCCCTCGAACGGCTGGCGGTGCTACGCCCAAGAGGTGGTAGATTTTGTTGACAGGAGTTTCTCGCCGGCAAAAAAGTGCAGTGTTTGACTGGAGAACGTGTCTCAGTAACCCTTTGCAGTGCAGTGTACTGAAATATCTCTGAAGTTCCAGCAAGTAAGGGTTGGGATGCAATTTGGAAGATGGGGGCTGGGGATTTGAACCCGGAAAGGCCAGTATCCTCACGTGAGCATGTTATGTTATATAAAATACCCATGTTTCCATAACAAGGAGTCCACGGTGAGTTGCACTTCTGACCGTAGTACATATACATCAGACTTCAGTGTGTCGATCTGGTTAGACTATTGACGACCATTTTAAAGCATTAAAGTTTTAATAGTAAAAACGGACTAAAATATTTCAGTTGCAATCAAAGTTGCTGTATTCAGCTTCTTGTCCTTTAAAATAGTCTAAATTGACTTCAAACCTATTGTCACTGTTGGAGGGGAAAGGAATCATAGCAGTTGTTTCAGACCTTGCAGTGACCATGTTGTTAACGATGATGGCGCGCTAGCGTGACATGTTGGAGTTATTCTTACGTATGTCGCAATTTCGTCAAAAGTATTACCAGCTGCCTTCTGGTGAAAACAGTAAACATCTAGAAAAGACTCGTATAACATCTGTCCTGACGTCTCTTTGTTGACGAAAAAGGAATCTTATGAAAAATTCTTGGGGCAGCATTATTGACGAGACATAGTGTTTATTGCATATAATGTGATAATACATTTAACTCAAAATCGTGGCCAATATATTTTCAGCTCGCTCGTGACAAGTCATAAATATACGAGCAGATGGCAGGAAGGCGTATTAAACGGACTGAGTCACGTTTCAATAGATGATATAGAACGATCAACTTTTAAACTGTCTCATTTAGTGTAATTAAAACTTATTAATTAAATTCACAGTCTGCATTAATTGTTTACTCAAAATAGTGACAGATTTCCGCATTGACAGTTGTTGTAGTCAGATATAGTGCACCTTACAACTGTAGCTGGCGTATTCCCGAAACAGACTATTGATGTCGTGGTAATTTTATTAGTAACGGTCATGAAGTCACATTTTTTTTTTTCGAGAATCCTCCAAATACAGTCGTATGGTACGCTAGACCTGAAGAGAGTCCGTATAAGGCCGAAATTGTTATTATTTTTAATAAATGATTAATGAGACTCTGACAGTTTCAATAATTAATAGTCGATAACAGGTAGGATAAAGCGTGGATAATTGAAAAGCTTTGCGCATGTGCATGTAGTTCGTAAGAAATGAAAGCCATGAAATAAGTCGAGGCATGATATCGGGTCCTCCCTACGCCACATAGGTGATTTGTTATGCTCTTTCTTAATGCATTGGGGAAATACTTCGCAATAGCGTTTAAGCGTATTTTTGGGCTATTTGAATAACTAAGAACGAGGCTTCATGAATAGTCGTGGAAAACTGATTGAATAAGGGGTAAGGACGATTAAAAAGATTTTCTGTTTTATAATACTATTGTCAAAAATTTATTCCTTTAGTTACTTCAGATGGTAAGGAAATATAAACGGAAAGGTGGCAAAATGGAATGGGACGAGGGACCGATGAAGGGAGCAGTTGAATATATATAAAGATTGGGTAAAAGTAATCTTTTAACAAAAAATATGCATTTGGTAACCCGACTGGACATTCAAATATATTTTCTCAAAATTTGGTAACCTATCTTGCCAATAGAACAATATAGTTGCAAGAAAGAGAAATTGGACTGACACAGAGAGATGTGAGTATTGCAGCCTTCAACATAGCTACCAGAATATAAAACATCTCTGCAAAGACATAGGTGGGAATAACTGATGTATTCCATTCTGCAAAAGAAACCATCTTTCCTTGAGAAAACCAGAGTGTCTCTAGAAAGCAAGAGCAGTACAGTAAACAGAGAGACTGTGAAACAAGATAAGGCGATGGAGTGGAAACGTAGATTCTACCCTAGGAAATGGTCACGCATAGCAGATGAACATAAATGGGAGTGGATACAATGTCAAGCGTGTACCACCTGGTATCATGAATACTGTGTTGGTGCGATGGGTCGTAAGCAATAGAAGGGTTTATTACAAAAACCAGACAAGTCCAAAAATGGAGTTTGTGAGTTAACATTGTCTTGCTCTTCTCTGGTGGAATTAGTTTCAGCGACAAACATACAGATTCGAAGATATGTCCATTTGAAAACCTCGCTGTTCTACAAAAGCAGACATCCGGACAACATCCAGGTGTCACGGGTTTCCTGTTCTTATATACAATGTTGGCAGAACAATACGCAAACTGTGCAACATATACAACACTGCATTAGAAAAGCTAAGAGATGTGATGGGTGTCCTGGTGAGGTTCAGTATGGTTCAGTTTTTGTACAGTTTAGTGCACATCTTATGGACTACAAAAAGGATCACATATATGTTTCCAGTGGGAGGACATAGCTATTTACCTAATGATCATAACTTCTCATTGACAGGCAATCAGAGGCGGACCTTAACGACTGCCGAAATTCATGAATCGTGTGACAGGAAAATTTTTGAAGCCTTTACACTATCACAACAAATAATGAGACATTACGACTTCGTAGACATTAAACATACTACTGACACTTTCAGTTTAGAAACGCGTAAACCTCCACTCAAACTGCAGCAGATACAAATGATTCACATAGATGTGGACGAAACGTTTTGTGTCTCATTACGGTACTTTTACTTTGGCCCATGGAATAGACATATCATTGCCAAAAGAAGTACTGCTTTGCATCTTTATCAGCTGCATAAGGAGAATCCAAGTATAAGCTAAAGCAAGAGATCTTTCAAACTTGATGCAGTATCTGTAAGAAGAAAATAAAGCCTTCTACAAAGACCTATTTTATGCTTCCCCAAACGAAGATTTAATGAAGAGAAAGAGTCGGAAGTTGATGATGATAACAGTGATAGGTACAATGATGAACAACAACTAATAACGGGAATCATAACCCTTATTTACAGTTCATTATAAATAAAATATAGTATTTTGTACATTGTTACATACTCACTGAGAGAATTGTGAAAATTCAATAAATTAGTTCATTAGAGGTTTTTTATTTCTTAATTTTCTACAGAAACTACATAAGTCCAAAGAAAAAACTCTACTTAAAATTAAACTTTAGGCTGCGCACTTAAAGAAGAACTTGGCCGAAAAACATGTACCTATTTAAGATGCTCTGAAAGACATTTGGATGCTTTTCACGCTTTAGATTAAATTGTGGAAACTTTTTCTTAATTCATGAAAAATATTTACTTTGGACTTGTCCTGCTTTTGTAATAATCCCTTCTATTTGTCTGTGGGGATTTATGACAACAGAAAAATTTAATAGCTATTACACTCCTTTAAGGTGTAATTACTATTGTAAATTAGTGTAATTTCAGCTAACCATTCATGTAATTTTGTTGCATATCTGCCTATAATATACGTTATTCAAATAGCCATTATCCCAATCGGCTCACTGAATTTTAAAGTAGCCTATTATTAAAATAAGCATGATATCGGGCAGTTGAGATCTGCAAATGAAAGTTAAAACACTCACTGCTGCTCTAAATTACTTTATGAGTGGTCACAGTACATGCACAATGGAAATCTATCTGACTGCTCACTCCTTAAGGGAGCAGCCAACGTTTTAACAAACACAAAATCAATGTTAAAAATAAATGAATACATAATTAAGCAGGGGATGGGGAGCATGAAATTATAAAGCAGAGGTTTGATATTTTGAATCATAATGTATTCAGCAAAATAACAAGCAAATAAATATGGAGAGAGAAAATTAAGCACACACCTTGTACAAAAGTGAATTAAATCATATAATTACTGCCCATATTGAAATTGTTTCTGACCTTTATGAATATGGGGGTGACATGGGAGGAAATTATCAAATCCACAATGGGTAGCTGAAAGCACATTCATTCATTCAGAAACATGTGCATAATGCTTGGCAGTACATTACAATGTGGGAACACATTGAAAGTAGCCTGCTATTAAAATAAGCAAGATCTTGGGCAGTTGAGATCTGAAAATGTAAGTTAAAATGCTCACTTCTGCTCTAAATTACTTTATGAGTGGCCACAGTATGTGCACAATGGAAATTTATCTAACTGCTCACTTCTTAGGGGAGTAGCCAATGTTTTAACAAACACAAAATCAATATTAAAAAATAAAAGAATATAATGAAACATGGGACAGGAGCATAAAATCATAAAGCCGTGGTCTGATACTTCAAAATCATAATCTATTCAGAAAATTGAAGAAGCAACTAAATGTCGGAAAACCAAATTTATAACACATCTTGTACAAAAGTGAATTAAACCATGTAATTAATGCCCATAATAAAATTTTGTCTCCCCTTTATGAATATGGAGGTAACATGGAAGGAAATTTGCAAACACACAATAGGTAGCTGAAAGAACATTCATTAATTCAGACATGTGAAAATGCTTGGCGGTACATTACTCGGAGGGAACACTCAATAACAGTGTTGAAACGAAGTGTTGGTAGCGTCTTGACGAAATGGCAGGTGTCTTGATCACAAATTCTAAGTATACTGTGCGATAAACGAACTCATGAGTGGGAAGACAGCGGTATACTATTCTTAAGTACCACATAGTGTGCAACCACAGTGAATTACACTGAATTTACGAAGGAAATTAATTCAGAATAAGTGGATAGAACACACACGAGAATTCGTATAGAAGAAGGCTAGTATTAAAGAAACCATTGCTGAAGGACAAAGTAATGTTCGTTAGGAAAGCACAAGGTGAAATATGTCATACAAGACAGATAAGACAGACTCAAGCTAGAAAATCTGAGAAATATTTAGCATACTCGTGGATATAGACACGGCATGAAAAGTTAGTTAAAACACAAAGGAAATTCAAACATAGTAGGTTTACACAAATGCTGAAGACCACACAAGTGTATTCTAAATTCAGAAAAACCGGACACACAATCATCAAAGGAATGAAAATGCAAATAATAAATTTACACTGAATTTACTCAAGTTCTGTAAATTATGAATCACTTTGCCTTGTATAGCGAAAGAATTATTCAAGAAAACTATCACTGAAAAACCAAGACTGCCTTATCACAAAGAAAGTAAAGTCCTAATAGCATGCATTCCCCTCAGCATGATTCGACTGAGACAGAATAAAGAGTGAATACTAAAGCTATAAGGCCTTGGAAAAACCTTCCCCTGCCATACACCGGATATAGAGCGCGCTAAATGCGACGCAAAGTGCGTACAGAGCATCATGCCTACCAATCTTTGCTACTTGGTGAAGACAATTCCCTCAACATCCGCACCCAGAGGTCTCTTGTCACCTCTTTCGTCCAAGATTAGATTGGTATGACACTAAGAACATGGTCACCTCACCACCTCACTAAGAACATGGTCACCTCACCATCTTGTCAAGTAAGCTTGTCTGCAGCCACCCAGCAGACGCTAGCGCAGATGACAAACGAAACCATGCGTTCTTAACTACAGCAAAACGAGGCCTAGAGCAGGAGATGGCGACTGTAAGCCATTGCGCGGCAGTCAGTAAACATTAAAAGCAACCTTCGACATTCACATGAACACACAAGTTCAGTCAAACGGGTCGAAACATACATAGATATGGGGCAAATATATATAAACATGGGGCACTGATCATTAATAAAAAGAAGAAAATAACAAACACACAAATAGATAGCATTAATGGTGCAGAAACACTTTAGGTTAACGAATAAACCAAAATTTAACACGACCATACATGTAGTGGCGTGTTTCAAAGTGCACTTTTGTGAAAACGGGTTGGGGAGAGGGGGTAAATGAAATGACAGCATAACATAAATGTTTGGCAATCAATTCATCTAGACGATAGGCATACCCATAGAAGGCATATAAAATGATTAAAACAAAATCAAATTAATAATCTTACGAAAAAAATTTTATGTAATTTAAAATGCCCATAGAAGCCATATAAAACGATTAAAACAAAAATCAAATTAATAATCCAACGAAAAAATTGATATAATTTGAAATTATTCTTATAGACCCGCTGCGTCCTAGCTCTTTTCGGTATGTTATCTACTACTATGCTAAATCTGTCACTTTCGCAGGTCTTGCAATTACGGTTTGTACATTCACATTACGGCAATTATGCGCCCTAATAACGCAAAAGGCTCTTTTGACATACATTCATTATCATTTTGCTGCCTTTTACAATAAAATTGATGTACTCATTTGGGTTTAGGCAATAGTGATGAATCAATTAATACAAATAAATTAAACAATAATAATGTAGTTGCCATATATACAGAAATAAATTTAAGAAAACTGCGCATAAGTGGGCTACGAAAGTTTGTAAAACATACCAAAGTGTTTATCTTCATGCTGTCCGAGTTCAAAGAAGTAGCTAAAAGAAATGATTCTGAATGAGAGTTTTACCTCACTTATATTTGAATGTGTTCTGTTTTGTAGGCCTAATCAAAATGAGTTTTGTCATACGATATTTGAAGCACTTACTGTAGTTTTAAGCATACATACTCGAGATGGAAATTAGATATATTTAAATATTTTAATGTGCAGTATGTTTCGGATGTATGTAGACGAACCAGCTTCACTGTCTGTGTGACAATAAAGCCCGATCTGTAAGAATACGTAAAAATAAATAAGTAATCGGTTGCACAGTGGTAGAGTGCCAGACTACAAATCCAAAGGTCGCGGGTTCGATCCCCGCCACGTCCTAGGATTTTTATCTGTCACTTTCCACTTCTTTCACCTCTGGCAGTATTGCTCATGTGAAAAATACCGAGTAGCACCGTGGTTCGGAACCCACGTTAAACTGTAGGTCCCCCTATAACTGACTGGGTAAGTCAGTTCGAAGGTCGGAGGAAGGCAACGGCATACCACCTCCAAACAGGACCATGCCTAGTAAAGCACTGTGACAGTAATTGGCAACTTGCAACAGACTTTAAATGTAATTTCAAACCTTATTAAACTCTTTCTCCCTGAAAACTACATCAAAATAATGAAAGGAAAAAAGTTTCTCGCTTACTACTTTTCCGCTGTTCATGGAGCAAAACCATGGCATTCGGTATAACGTTACAATTTATAATTTCTACACTAGCAATTGTGCCCGCAGAAAATTTTGCAGATAGAATACACACTTAAAGCTGAATATACGTCTGAAATTGTGTGAGAGTACGAGACGTAGTTCATGAGATATGAGGACTTAAAGAGTAACGTTCTTGGAAAACTGCCAAATCAAGCATCACGTTTTAATCTATTATTTCTTTACTACTAATCATTTTCGCAACAGATGTTACCGACATACAGCACTTATACAAATCATTATATTACTGCAAAATTTTACAATTGTACAACATATATATTCTAATAATAAATCTGTAAATGTAGGCCTGTCGCTTTTCGCTTCAGTCTTCAAAACAACTGCAGCAATTTTCATCCGGTTTTCACAGGAAACATAAGCTAAGATTGGTTCAGGATCTAGGCATGATTTCATCAAAATAGAATTAAGAAGTGTTTTCATAGACAGTAGTGTCTGTCTGTTTATCTATTAGAAACCACTTCTTCAAAACTACTTCACGAATTCGCATGAGGTTTTCACAGGTAAATTCAGCGTACCTTGGGACAACATATACACTTAGTTTCATAAAAATCGTATCACGGACAGATGAACATACAAATTAATGTTTTTCATCGACAATCGTCATGTCTACCTTTCTCTTTCATCTCCAAAACAAATAGACGAATTTTCAGGGGGTTTTCAAACGAAACGTAACGGTATTTTGCGGTTACAGAAACGCTTCATTTCAAAGTCGGATCAGAAAAAGTAAGAAATCACAATTTAAACATTTCTCTGAAAGCAATCGCATGTGTCTATTTGTAGAAGGTAATCTCCCAAAGTACTAAATGAAGATTCATGGGGTATCACAGATAAATAGACAATATCCTGGGGCAACATATAGGCTTCATTTCATGAAAATAAGGTCAGGAAAGTAAAAGATATCGTAATTTGAAGGTCTAGGTGTATTTCATGCTTGGAAAGAACGTCGTAATGCAGCAAAGAACTAATAGATAGCGCTGCGGTTGGTCGTGTGAAGTTCGAGGCAGCGATCGGATTATTACATTTGAAAATACTACTTACTCTTTGACTTTTCAAATTTACCATATTTCTGAAAATCGTTTTCTTGGTTGTTATCTTCTACGAAATATGATTCAACACAATGAATATAAAACTGATACAATTCTCGCCGTGTTTAATCCATATATTTACATACTGATATCACAGTCTAACGTATATGTACAACTGCTAAGGAAGTTTAAGTCTCACGCTTGGAGCGACAATAGCGCATCTAACGAAAAGAGAGCCAACCGTAAGAATAATAATTGTTTTCACTGTTATTTCTACTTCATTACGGAAATACTTATTACTTATTATATTTAAAATTTCCATGCATGAGCCGATTGTCCAGAATATGAATGCTCATGAAATAAATGTTTTAAATTGCGAATATAGCTGTATAGCTACATCATATTCATGAAGATATGCCTATTTGTAATACGTTTCGCATACGTATTAAAATAATAATAAAAAAAACGCTACTGACACATTTTCATGCGGTTTTCACAGGAAATTTGGGCCACGATTGGGGCAACATATAGGGATGATTTCATCAAAATCAGATCACGGAAGAAAGATACATCGCAATCTTGTTATCAGTAACTGTCTGTTCATCTATTAGAAATACCTAATCTCCTAAACTACCTAACGAATTTGAATGGAGAAACTACGTTTCATAAAAATGGAATCATGGAAATTGTTTTAGAAGTAGGTTATGCTTGAAGTATGGATTGCGTAATACAGAAGACAAGCGATAGAGGCGCTGTAGTGCACCAAAGAACTAATAAACACCGCTGCTGCGTAATAAGTATGGCGTACTACAACACGGAAGCGAACGTATGTGACAGAATCAAGCAATCTTATGTCTATGAATACCAACAAACATTTAACACAGTGTATTAAATACTTAACGATATTTCTTTTCTTATTTTGGCATGTTTCACTTTTTGTATCAAAAACTGTATGAAGATACATCGTTTCGGACAATGACTTTTACATGCATTTGATATCTTGGTTAGGACAACTAAGTTTATTGTCGCAGCGATCCAGCGATGAATCTATTTTTACTGACTGAGGTCCGGAACTCTCAAAAGCCATGATAGACACAGGCCCTCCTTCAACAACCGTTGCAAAGCGCGGGCATATAAGCTACTTACAAATATAGTCAAACCCTCTTCCGCTTCACAACATTTCTCTCTATTAGCAACCGACTTCTCAGTTAATTGTGTTTTAGTTCAGTTATTATTGTTCAACCGAGTGAAACATCAAATGAAAATAGTCTAGGTGGCCGTGTCAGCTATATGAATGTTGTAACTTACTTACTGGGTTCGAATTGTTTCCCTCAGAGTAGGAGAAATACTGAAACACGGTTCTTCATCTCATAGGAACTATACAAGACATATTTGATACTATTGCCGATACTGATCAGAGGTAGGTACTGCCCAGGAAGTCTATCTTGCAAATTTATTTCAAACACATTTCTTTCGGGACCAGCCGTTGGATGAAATTTTCACTCAATCCCCGAATTGATGTGGGATGAGAAGCGTATTTATCAGCGTTTTCTGTTATACATGAACCATAACTATGAATGACAATTTCCTTTTGTGATACATAATTTTATTTAAAGAAAAGCTTTAGTTCATAATAATCTGCAGTTTTGTTCCGATTTGATGTAATTTTTCATTCTTGTCTTAAAAAAAAAAAGGTGGAAGATCACGGTCCACTTAAGATTTCAGCAGGCGTATTTGAATGGATGCCTTAGATCAGATTTTGCTTGGCCGATCACTTAGAAAGTTGGCACATTTTTATATGTTTTTATGAGGAATGCTTTTATTCTCCGCACCACAAGGTTCATGGCAGAGGGTTTCTTGCAATGTACGTTGACACCATTTCACTGATCACTATGAAAGTTGGAAGACACGTAATTTTTCATAGGAATGGGGAGGAAGAAGCGAACAGAGAGGGTGGAGATTATGGAAATGAAGAAATTGAAGAGAGCGGGGTGTGTGTGGAAATAAAGGAAAAGTAAGAGGAGCACAAAGACGGGGTATAGGTGTGGACAGATCAAGAGACGAAGGAGAGAATTGAGAGATAAAAAATAAAACAAATAAATAATAATAATAAAATTAAAAAAAACATAAAATAAAAATATAATTTAAAAAGTAGTCTATTTTAACACATTTTATTACGTCAAATTGTTTGTTCGGCAGAAATTAGGTAATTTATTCTTATACGATGTTCCTGGGAAGCTAGTGACTTGAAACTTCCGGTATAATTAAGAAATGGATGGGAATGTAACCTTAACTGACTTTATTTTTTGCTTTGTGGTGTAGCACTGCTGATTCCCTGTTCCAGTCGAGAATGTTTCACTGTCAAAAATGATATCAGCCAAGCTTCCGTATGAGCTTGACTCTCTCTCTCTTTATTCATTCGCGATCATTCCACGAGTTATATGTTGGTGGAAGTAACGTATTGGTTGGCTCAGCTGATATTCACCTAATGTCTCTTTTTATATCTAACGGAAATATTTGAAATTAATTTAATTCACGCGATCATTCCACGAGTTATATGTTGGTGGAAGTAACGTATTGGTTGGCTCAGCTGATATTCACCTAATGTCTCTTTTTATATCTAACGGAAATATTTGAAATTAATTTAATTCACACGGGACCAAAAATAAGGAAATAACTAATTAATCAAAACCTTTTGTAATATAAAACGATTTTAAAACTTACTCTCCACTATTAGATATTGTCTCCTAAACCAATAGTTTCCTAAAGCCATACAGATGGATATACTTATCAAACTGAAGAAGTAAAATATGGTGCGCAAAAGACAGATACCAGTAAGGAATTCAGTTGTGTTTTAGAAAAATTAAACGGAAGTGCAATAAACTTTTAACTAGAGATGAACGATTTATGAGAAAGCCTCTATGTATAGTCATTTTAGGCTATTAAAACTGAGAGTCAAGAACGCTAAGGTGCTATCCTAAGCAACTACAGCATGTTAAAAATTATCTCATTCATGTCATTGAGATATTGGGGTTTATAGAAATGGCGGTTACAGCCCTAATCTTCACACACACACACACACACACACACACACACACACACACACACACACATACACACAAATCTGCTTCTTTTTCTTATTTTTCCGTATCAAATACTGCGAGGCCACTCCCAGCAATTACCAAAGCATAGTAAATGGTTGGTACAAGTCATATCAGACATCCATGTTCAGCGGAATTCCTCTACATTCTCTTATTTGATCAGAAACTGGCGGAACTTTATATCAACGCAGCAATAGTATACGCTAATGTTGACATACTAGCCAGGACATGGGACTGGAAACTGGAATATCGATTACGTGGCTTGTGCGATACTAATAACATTGACGGTCAATCTCTTTTCGTCCCTTTTCCATAGCAACAGGCAAGATTTTTTTTAAATTTATTTATTTTATTATTTTTTTTCTGTGTGTCGAACCTGTGAAAGGAATTGGGGAAGGATTTAATAATTACGAAACGAATAATACCTAATTAGATGACTATCTCCCCTTCGCCATGGTGCTGAACTGTGTATTTTTTGGAAACGATTGCTGTATGTATTTATGACAAAACACAGTTTGTTGTACAAGCTATTTGCAGTGCTGCTTGTGAGTAGAGTGAATTATGATGAAACTTCAATTCAATATTGCCATGTGCTGTTGATGAATAAAGAAAATTTACTGCACTCATGATCGTCATATATATGCTCGCACTCGTTCATATAGAAGGCACGAAGAAAACATAATTTTAACTAATTAAATTGACAATCCACATTTAGAATAGTTAATTCTATCTGTTTTACAATTTGAAAATTTTCTAAAGTGTTTCGGATTATGATCTAAAACATATGCTCATGTTAATACAATGGTCTGTGGTAAGTGGCAACTAGAATGTTACGAATGCATGACATTTAGGCGCAAATTTTTATCTGTTCCCATTCGAGATATATATGGTCAAAGATGTAGAGATCATTTTCAATCTCGTATTTTTAATTGTTCTTTAATGACACAACAAGAAGTCGAAAACCATCGGCGATCGCACGCATCGCCCCGCTGTATCACTCGTCAGTTACCTCGATATTTTGAACATTATGTGCCTTGTGCGCGTCACATGGCGTTTGGCGTTCTCAGGTAGTGAATCGTAGTCGTTGAAAACTTCCCCCTCCACCCTTTCCAGAATCGCGCTGCCCGCGGTACGTGGTCTACGGTCAGTTTATCGTCTAAATATTGTTTCCAGAAAATAAATCTGATCCAGATGCCCAGGGGTTTCTCGAAGTTTAAGTCAGGGGTTGACAGTTTAATTTGTGGCAGGCCTACACCAGTGGCACGTCAGCATAATTAGTTACGCTTTAATGCCACAAAAAAATTAATCAACAACAAAATATTAATCACTTCCAAACTACGAATATAAACATCGCTACTTTCAATACAGACATAAATGAATATGTATAATTCGTATTTCAACTTTGGCATACTCCCAGAAATAGGTCTTCAATTACCCGTTGGCAGTAACGCTAACATCTGTCGTTTTAATGCAGCACTGCTTTAATTTATTTAGTAAAAGTACCGCTTGCTAGTTTCATTCGAAAGAACGAATGGAGAGGTCAGTCACATAAATCCCAAAAAGTGATTGCAGTTCAAAAACCGATTACGTGATTCACTTCATAGAAAAAGTTCCTACTGTTTTCACTTGATATGTATTTACAGTTTGTAACATACAATCAAACAAAAACTGACATTGTTATTACACAGCATGGGCATATTAACATCTACATGGATAATCCGCAAGTCACATTGAAGTGCGTGGCAGGCAGGTCATCGAAACACTTTTATGACATTTCTCTATAGTTCCGTTCTATAATAACTCGCGGGAATCTTTCTGTTTTCGATCTGATTTATCTTATTTTATTATGGTGGTCATTTCTCCATTTGTAGGCTGGTGCTAACAATATATGATCGCATTCAGTAAGGAAAGTTAGTGAAAGAAATTTAACAAATAGATCTCGCCGAAACGAATATCGCCTTTCTTTTAATAATTTCCACCCCAACTCGTGCATCATTTCCGTGACACTCTCCCTCATATATCGCGATGATACAAAACCAACTGCCCTTCTCTGAATTTTCTCTAAATAGACAGTCAATACCACCTAGTGTGGATCCTACAATGCGCAACAATATTCCAAAATAGGGTGCAAAAGTGTAGTGTAGGCAGTTTCTTTAGAAGAATTGTTGCATCTTCTAAGTGTTCTGCCAATGTAATGTAGTCATAGGTTTCCCTTCCGAATGATATTTCCTGTGTGTTGTTTCCAATTTAAGTTATTCGTAATTGTTACTCATAGGTATTTAGTAGAATTGACGGCCTGTAGGTATTACTGAAGTTTAACGGATTTCTTATAGTAGTCATATGGATTACCTCGTACGTATCATTATTAAGAGTCAATTTCCAATTTGTACACCATGCACATATCTAAATCTTTTGCAGTTACTTTTGATCTTCTAGTGACTTAACTAATCGATAACTGACAGTATCAGTGAGACTGAACATTTCAATTTTCCGCGATATGATGTCGTTTATAACTAAAACTTAATTTGTGGTCCCCATTTTCAAGGGGGCTCGTGGCTTCTTTGGATGCCCTCCGCAATTAGGGACGATTAATCCGAACACGTCACAATATCAACATTTTCGCACGTGAAAGTGTACAAGTTTGTAAACAGCCGAGGAAAGTCAATTTTCCGGATCTTGCTGAAATTCTAAATGCAGCGTTATTTACCATCAGAACAGTATTTGAAGTAAGTGACTGATCAACACGAAAAGTAGTCTATGTTTAATATATTCAATCACTAATCAGGTAGTAATTTCTGAATCAAAAAGGTTACTTGCGGCGCAGAAATGAGAGTGTCGATCAATGTGTGGTGTACGATTGCGAACCTCTTGTCGAACCCTATTGTGTACCCTGGTACTTCTGACAATATGTCCTAAATGAACTTCCTTGACTCTTGCTCACAAAGGCTGTAAATATTCTGCTGCATCCAAATTTTAATAGTAATCCAGGCACATTCAAGTCTAAATTGTCTAGCTCAGTCTCTCGATTCTGCGAAGGAACTACTGAAAAAGTAAATGTTAAGCTAATTTTTTGATACATTG
The DNA here is from genome assembly GCA_026315105.1 of Locusta migratoria. Lineage (NCBI taxonomy): Eukaryota > Metazoa > Arthropoda > Insecta > Orthoptera > Acrididae > Locusta > Locusta migratoria. The sequence goes on from CM048749.1 coordinate 153,729,159, forward strand.
TGATTTTATTTACTTGTGTGCATAGATTTCCCATACCTTTCGTTTTATCTATTACCACTCTTCTATTATAATTTCGTAAACAGACTCGCCTTGCGTCTTAGGCACCATGCAACGCGTTGTGCGAAAGCTGGAGTCATCCGTCTTGTGTGTTGACCTTAAGTAGTTTATAAGTCTACGGCCCAAAAATAACAGCTGTTTGACGCTTAGGTTTACAAATTTTTACCTTTTGTACTGATTCGTTCCCCGACTGTAAAGATTAACTCCTCAGTTGGGTCCTACGGAAGACGATAGAGTCGAGGGTTCATACTTAAATAGTGGCAACACTGCTGTGGAGACACAATGCAATGGAATATACTATTATCGCTGATAGCACACGATATTGACATACCTACCTTCGATAAAATGACGTAACGGTGTCACTATGTTTTCGGAACAGCAACAACGATGTTGGATCTAGATTGAATGTGTCAGAGTCGTCCAGCACGCTAGCGTCATATAGGTCTTCAAAGAGGCGTGCGGGGGAACCGTCATTACCGTAGAGATCAGTGGCACGTTGAGTAAAAGCTTCAACGAAGACGGCAAACTGTCGTCCGACTGTCTCTGAAGAAGAGGTGCCGGCCGCGGTGGCCGACAGGACTGAGACGCTCCAGTCACGGTCTGCACGGCCACTACGGTCGGGGGTTTGAATCCCCCCTCGAGCATGGATATTTGTGCCGTCCTAGTTCGTAAGTAGTTCATAAGTAGTTTGTAAGTTTAGGGACTGATGACCCCGTAGTTAAGTGCCATAAGCTTAACAAACATTTTAACATTTTGAAGAAGAAGTGCATACTGTTGTCGCGTTAATGGACAGTTATCGACGCCAGACGATTCGTGAGCTCTCCCAAGAAACAGGATTAGCGCATACGATTGAGCTTCGCCTTGGCATGCGAAAAATTGCATCACGTTGGGTTCCGCATGAATGAACGGAAATGCAGAAATGGATGCTTTACGACGCAGCTCAGACGCACTTCGAGCGCCTTAATGTAACACTGGAGACATGGGCCACATCGTAGAGCCAAAACTGCAACTCCAGTCCAAAGAATGGCATCATTATGGGTCGCCGCGAAATTCGAAAGTGCGTATCGCACACCTAAGTGCGCACCAGGTACTTTCGCCGTGCGCCTCCACGCAAGCACGGCGCAGCGTTCTTAAGACATCAGCCACGAGCGCCCTCTGCTGCAGCCCCGCTCACGTCCACCAATGAACTGTATCGGCCACTTGGCATTAGGACAGGCACTAGGACTCATCAGTCGGCAGGTCTCCACCTAGTTAATCTATGTATCAGCATTACACCAGTCATGAAATTTGTAAAAGTTAAGTATTCTACGAAATATCTATCTTGCACTAATCTAGCTCAGTGTTTCTAGTTTCTGCTGTCCCACTGGCTGGTCACCTCAGACTCTTTATTCGCACATGCGTGCATCCTATTTCCCTGTGTCGGTCTATTTCCACTCGACCACTGACACCTAGGACAACCGGTGGCAACGAGACACAAAACATATATCGTAAGCCGTTGCTACTATTTTCGGTTGATGGAACTGGGAAGTACTGTACCATCAACCATACATTCCCGACTTAAGTCCTTGAGACTCTGATTTGATTCCGAAGATAAAGGAAGCAATTCGTGGCATTCGCTTCAGAACTATTCCAGAAATTGGACGACTATTTTGAAGGACACTAACAGGTGAAAACATTTGACGCTTATGTATCAGTTGTGAATAAATAGCTCCACTATTTTAAGTACAAACCCTCGTATAAATGAATAGATGAAAGAATGAGTAATTAAGTTGCAATGAACAAAGCAACAACAGTGTCCAATTTTTTCATTCGGTTTCTCTCGCACTTTCACTAGAAAAAAGGAAATGAATACTAATATGCCATCTGAAACGTAAGACTACAACCGACTTAATACATGGTTTCATTCAGTTGTTCCTACCGATTTGTTTCGCTACGAAGACCTAATACGCAGTCCCACCGACTAGTTTTACACAGAGACATAAATTAAAAATTCAACTGATGATAAAACTACAACCGAATTAGTCGATTGTTTTCCAACAATCGAAAGAATAAATTTCTAACATTCCGCTGTTCCCATGATTATATCTGAGGCAAAAATATGTTCAGAATTGCAATTACAAAGTATTAGAGACACCTGTCAGAAAAATTGTTAATACCATATTACAGACACCTAGGAAGATAAAAGCGCAGCTTATTTGATCTCTCGAATGAACAGTTATTTGCTATCATTGTCTCGTTCATGAGCTTCCGCAGTCAATTTAGGTTGGTAAGATATTTTTTCCTCATATATTGCACTGCAAATGTCATATTAATATTTCTCGTGGAAATAATTTACAATTTGACAGTTAGTCCATAAAATCATTATTAAAAACGGAGCGGGCGGTAACGCTCTGAGAGAGAATTGTGACGTTCAGTACCGCATTGCGTTGTCGATCATACGATAACCACAATGAAAAACGTTAGCTACTATCACAGCCCAACAAAAGGCGAACACATGCAAGAGCAGCTCGATAGGGTGACAATCAGTGGATTGAGGCGGCCATTCCATAATTTTAAATATTTTACGAGCCTTTAGAGATTTCACATAGTTCTGACACAAGCGAGACGTAAGTTTCGGGTCGTTGTCTTGCTGCAAACAAACCCTTTCCCAATCAAACGCAAACCAAACGTCTTATCATGCCACTGGAGAATGGCATGATAATGGTTTTGGTCCATTTTTTCATCTATTTTCAACGAATCTCCTACTTTATTCCCTCTAAAGGATCCCATATAATCACAGAACCCCCTCCATGCTTTACAGTTAGATTTACGCACTGAGGATTCAAGCGTTCATGAGGTAAACTGCGTAAAAATTGTTGCCGTTTACTTCCAGATATTTCGAACTTGGATTCATCAGTGAATAAGACTCTTTCCCAATTCCCCAATGTCCAACGTTACTGTGTCTTAGCGAACTGAAGCCTTTTCTTCTTGTTAACAGGGCGCAACAGTGGTACCTTGTTGCTTCATAATCTCGGAGATTGTCTGTCAGGCTTCGTCTCACTGTTTACTCAATCACCAGTTTATCTCTCGTTGAGGATAGTTCAACAGTCAATTCACGGACAGTTTTTAATGTGTCACGTTTACTGATCACTACCAAATACTTTTCCTGGCATTCTGAGCGAGGACGATATTCGTAGGAGCCTGTTTCCCCATGCCGGTGTATGGTTTTGACAACTCCGCTGATGGAAATATTCAGTTCCTTTGTTACTTGTCGAACACTGTTGCCTTCTTGGTACAAAGTGTTTATTATTACCCGTGATGCATAAGGAATCTGGCACTTTGGGTGCGATTTTCAGTTATATTTATGGCGTATTACACCTTTATGAAAACGCAACTGCCGGCCGCGGTGGTCGAGGTGACTGAGGCGCTTCAGTCATGGTCAGCACGGCCACTACGGTCGGGGGTTCGAATCCCCCCTCGGGCATGGATATTTGTGCCGTCCTAGTTCGTAAGTAGTTCATAAGTAGTTTGTAAGTTTAGGGACTGATGACCACGTAGTTGAGTCCCATAAGCTTTACAAACATTTGATTTGATTTTTTTGAAAACGCAACTAGTCAACAGAACTGTAAACAATATACCTCTGCATAGCCATGCGGTCTACTCGCACCAGCTGGCGTGTTTAGTAGAACAACTTGGACAGGTAACATTGGTTTGCGTAAAATAGAGGGATACTAGTATGTTTTAATATGTAAGTATATGTATAATAATTAAGTGTACAATACTATGTCATTATTAACCTGTATTTGAGCTTGCTACTCCGTTGTCTAACCAATAACTCACATAGATCACATCTTGCTCCGTTGTAATAAGCAGCATGGTGTTTCCAAATTTATGGAGAGCAGTGTATGTTCAAGTGAATGCCTAGATCTGCGGCTTCGTTAGCATGTATTAATGATAGGGTAATCATATTTTCAGAAACAAAAAGCAGGATCTACTGTTTATACATCATAATAATACGAAATTTATCGCACCTGTTTTATTTATTTCTTGTAATTAATTAACAAAATATGCGGCAAGTTAATAGCCAATCAGCATCTTCTCACTCAAATGGTAATCATGAAATTCATTTATGGTGATTACTATGATATAAGTATTATGAAACATAATCCGGCATATTGGTCACTTCAATGAATTCCTCAGAAGTGTATCCACACTGCTTTGATGAAATTATATTTTGTAGAATCAAACGTTTCAATGTTTCGGGGTTAAGTCTGGATATTTCTTGTTAACTGCAAAAAACTCTCGTTCCGTTGGCGCATTCGTAGCAAGCAATCAAATAATAAACCCTTCAGTTTTACCAAGAGTACGATCATCAATATGTAATTCAGCAAATTTTGAAAATATTTTAACCCATAAATAATTTCGATGCAAAACAGTTGTTACCGAATAACACTGATTTCATTTATCAGACGACCGGTTTCCATCTCATTCTCAGATCTGTTCCTAGATGGTGATGGAACTGTAGTGGGCCGGCCGCGGTGGCCGAGCGGTCTCCGGCGCGCCATTCACGGTCTCCACGGCCACTACGGTCGGGGGTTCGAATCCCCCCTCGGGCATGGATATACGTGCCGTCTTTATTATAAGCTAGTTCATAAGTAGTTTGTAAGTAAGTCCCGTAAGCTCTACAAACATTTTGAACTGTAGTGGAGCAGTCAAATCTGTATTGCGTGGAGAAAACTGCATTCCATTCCTTCACTGAAGAATCCATAGTATACTCTCTTACATTTTAAATTTCAAGAAAAAGACATTCTTACCAGTGTATTTAATTCAGAATGCAAAGATGTTTTAGATCAAAACATCAATCTCAGAATTTCTGTTATTCCTACTTCTGTTAACGCCTACAATCTAGTTCCACTATTTATAACTAAAGAACGTCTGAATCTATTTGGCTCAAAATTGGTGGGGAGGTAGCTTAGAAGCAGGAGACGGACATATGATGCTTTTTATACCGTTCGACCGCGTTCCCGTGTTACGTGACATAAAACTGAAAGTACACATCTAGATCGGATCTTTTTATAGATTCTCCAATAATCAGCTGATTCAATCGTTAGTCGCCTAGCGACAAAATACGGAGCATCAGAGCAAACAAATACGCTAAGGAGGTTAGATTAAAAGGAGACGGCGTTATCAATGCTGACAAACATGAGAAACATCATTTTCCTCAGTAAGATTAATGTGTCTGAAAGTAAATTAATATAATCAAAATAATATTAATTACTATGAAGAGTAAACAACTGTTTCCATCTATCTCAAGCTTTGCCGCGATTGGTCGGCTTCATTCCTACAATCCAGCAGCTGTTGCCAACATAGCTATACCACGCCTGTGTCGCAGATTGTAAAATTTTACCGGTATGTAGCAATGTTGTTAATCGTGTTTCGATTAGATTCCTAATAAGAGTTTATTCTTCACTTACAGGTCAGGAAACAAACAGACGAATATTGCTGCCAATTATGAAAACCCTACTATCTGGTTGAGCGAACTAGCCATTTTGGCAGCGAAAAATGAGGACGTAGACGATTTTAACATAGAAATTCAAAGGAAAATCGCTGGCCTATAACATGTGTTTATTAATATTGTCTCACGGAAATGTATTATTGTTGATATTTGCATTCATTTACTTCGATGATTTCCATTTCCGATACTGTTGAAGACGTCAATTATCCAACAAAATTCCTGAATTCATTGGATTTGCTAGGAATGCCACCACACGATTTGTAAATCAAGGTTGGGTCTGTGATAATCATGTTACGCAATCTAAGCCAACCGAAACTATGAAAGCCGGCCGCGGTGGCCGAGGGGACTGAGGCGCTCCAGTCACGGTCTGCACGGCCACTACGGTCGGGGGTCCGAATCCCCCCTCGGGCATGGATATTTGTGCCGTCCTTAGTATTAGTTAGTTCATAAGTAGTTTGTAAGTTTAGGGACTGATGACCTCGTAGTTAAGTCCCATAAGCTATACAAACATTTGAAACATTTTAAAAACTATGCAATGGAACAAGATTCTCTGTGAAGAAGCTGATGAATAATGTGATTGAAGCAACGATATTTACTGGAACGTTCAAAGGAGAGGATGTTCTGATTCCAAGAATACCACTGATTCCAACCGACTTACTGAGTTGCCGGTTTGCTAGTAAACGGATAAAAGCATCACAATTCGGCAATCAACACAAATTTTTCTTCCACTTTCGGCATTATAAGTGCTCAAATATCAGTCCACACCTCACGCACTGACGACTTGCATCGACATTCGAACTACAACGAAGACCTATGACCTTCCGTTTATCAAACAGCTATTCATCGCAATACTATTACTAGTGTAGCATATGATCACTATACCCAGATGAAGACCACTGTAACGTTGGCCGAAACGTCGTTTATTAAAGTAATAACATTCTTACATCATGACCCGGAGCAACACCCAGAAAACTTTTATGTCATCTGACACAGGTCGCGGAAGTCTCCGTAATTATATTGTAGCATATTGCATGTGTCTGGTTATCAAAGAAATGTTCAAATGTTTGTATAGCTTATTTGAGTTAACTACGGGGTGATCAGTCCCTAAACTTACAGACTACTTATGAACTAGCTAAGACTAAAGACGGCACAAATATCCCTGCCCGAGGGGGGATTCGAACCCCCGACTGTAGTGGCCGTGCAGACCGTGTCTGGAGCGCCGCAGTCCCTTCGGCCACCACGGCCGGCTGTCTGTCGCGAACGATGTTTGCTCATGCAATTTCGACAGATGCCTGTTTGTCAGGCGGTACAGTATGAACGAAATTTCTTTTCCTCCGTAAAAACAGTCTTGAATAAAATGAAAATCTGATCTCGCAGGATGGTACGGAGAATAGTATTGAAATGCATGAGAATTTTAAGATTTTCTAATCTGATGGCAGGCCGCAGGATAAGGCTTCAAGAAAAATGAGTATCCTGCGAAATACAGGACATCTGATCACCCTAATTAATGTGTTTCAACATAGATCGAAACCTGGCACATCAGTACCGTATGATATATTGACCTGTAACTGTGATAATTTCATCTATTCCAAATGCACTGTTTCAACAATAAATTTGAATTGGAAACTGTATCAGGATGTACTGATATAGCTTCCGGAAATACACTTGTTACAGCGATACCGCATTCATAGATCCACGTCCAGCTCGTTGAGTCTGCCAGACATATTTGAAATAGAATACGAGGCGCAACTGTTCAAAGTGCAAGAATCCTACGAAATTTAGTGGGACGTGTTACTTTTACTATATTCAACGTGACGCAAAACGCTGTACGCCTTTTAAACCGGCGAACTGCTTCGTATTTATGAGGGAAATTTCAGCCTTACAACACAAAAAGAAAAGAAGAGCGTACGCTGCAAAATTTCAATAGCCGGGGAAATTTATGACTTTGCACAAATGGTGCTGCAGGGTTTATATTATTCTTCCTGGCTTATTTAATTTTACAGTCCAATAAACGAAGGGCGGCGACGCTGGCGCTATAATTTTTCTGTTGCGACAGAAATGGAATCAATTTCCTGACGGCAGGTAGCCCGTTCACCATTTTACCGCATGGGTGGTTTTGCTCTATAACTGGCGGGCAGATGGTCCACTCCTAGTGTGGCAGTGTCCGGGTGTCTCCTTCTGCACATAATAAACTGCCCGTAGCGAAAAACTTTCGTGTTTTAGGTCTCCTCGTGCTGGGAGCAGGCGAAAGATTTATTCGTGTTATGCTATAACGAATTTCAATCTGAAGGACCTATGAATAACACTTTTATTTAGAGAGAGGCCATACTCTAAATACAAATACATGGAATATATATGAGTAAACTCAGCATGTTACTGTTTTGAAGCAAATGAAACAGTACAGTGTCATGTTTCTAAGCACTGTTATAGAAACAATAACGTTTTGTGATAGTATAAGCTTGCATTACAGGGGATGTTCAAATGAAAACGTATGAAACGTAATAACAACGAAACAGGTTGAAATTGGCATATGCCGCTCTGGTATAACGTAGGGCGAGATCTAGAGACGCGAAACATCAGTCGATACCTACCCTAAAAAATTCAAGGCAGTGACATGAACAGGCAAGGTGATGCTTACCTTCTTTCTCAATGTCCTAGGTCCGATAATCGAATTTCTCGAAGACGGAAAAACCATCAACAGTGTGCTGTGAGACACTCCGTAACCTGCTCAAGTCCATTAAGAGCAAACGCCTGGATACTATAGGAGGGAGTGATTCTGCTCCATTATAATGCGTGTCCACACGTTTCCAGGGCTACACAAACAGTACTGGTCAACTTCTAGCTGAAGCAGTCGAATGTCCTACCTACAGCCCGGACATGCCATCCTGTGACGTCCCTGCTTCTGGTAATCTAAAAAAAAAATCGCACTAACGTGTTTTACAGCCCACTTTAGATTTGTAGTTTTACAAGTTTTTTCAAACATTTTGGACCAAAATAATAAACTAAATAATAAAAAATTAATTAATAAGAGTGTCTGAACCCATTTTAGGAAAAAATAGTGAGGTAGTGGGGGGGGGGGGGTTCCGAACTACTGACCTTTAGCGTCATTGGTCAACGCCTTGCCCACTACGCTACATCCATCAATCAAAAGATGAGTCCTTTAATCTCATAAAATTGATGGCCTTTGTCAACTGATGCTAATATGGTATTTGTAAACACTAGATCATCATATATCGTACGAAGAACGATGTATTTTTGTTAATTCTTCAGTGCGCCATTGTAAACTTAAAAAAAAAAATAAATAAATAAATAAAATAAAAAAAAAACGCAAAATGGCGTATGCCAGAGAGTTCTGGGCGAGGATTGTCACGTGACATCTCCGAACGGCTGGTTTTCGTTAATTCAATGGAGGGTGTCAAATCTCTGTTATTTTTGCAAATATGTCTCAAAGGATACGAGATATGAAAAAAACATAAGGGGCCTAAGTTGTATAAAATATTCTCCTCTACCAATTAGGTTATTCAATTTTCGTGTCAGATAAACGGTTCGTTTGCAATTACAATTATATTACAAGTGACTTTTTTTGGTATTACTACCGTATTTTTTGTCCGCAAAATTTGAAAAGGAAGGTTCTGTTCTCTGGCGGCCTACAATCATGTGTGTAAAATTAGGTGCTCAGGCATCTTGCTAAGGACTGGGCGGCCGCTCCCGTCGAAGGTTCGAGACAGGCATTGGAGTATGTGTTGTCCTTAGTGTAAGTTAATTTAGGTAGTATGTAAGTCTTTGAAATTATGACCATAGCAGTTTTATCCAATCGGTTTACAAATATTTGAACATTTGGTTCTCATTCGTACTGATTATTTACTACGGCTGAAATGATGGACAAGTGGTGCTATCATTGTTCAGTTGTTTTTGTAGCTTTTTTTTTACATGGCATTAATTTGCAGGAGTCCAGGCGACACGATGTTCCAATCAGCAGTGGGAAATAAGTGGTAGTTTCAACGCTGGGTTCAGCAAGCTTGCTTTAGTTCGGTTCCTTGTTTTCCTTGTGTGAAATAACTTGTGCCTGTTTTTATGAGGAAAATAAAGTGTTCCTTCTCGAAATCCATGAAGGAAAACGTCCCGTTACTGAAAGAAACCACGAGTATGAATGTACAATGTATGTAGTCCGGTTCAGTTTTTTCCTCTTTTTCTTTAACCACTGAACACGGAGGACGTGCCGCTACAACACAGCACATAAAGAAGAAGAAACAGTTTCTGGTAAGAACAAGGTCAGTGGCAGTGTTCCTGATATTGTAGCTAAACTGTCTATGGATTTGTGATGACATCAGTACTGATTTCTTAGAAATCATTGTGTGAATTTCGTGTTTTTTTTTTTTTTTTTTTTTTTTTTTTTTTTTGGAAATACTATGATTTATCAGATGATGGAGTGCCATTATAAACATGTTTTGAAATGTCTCGTTAAAATATATACTTTTCAAGTTTTGAAACGTTATTTTTATTTAATTAAGCATTCATATGTACGCAATATTTTCACTTTGTCAACCGTCCCCTTTAGGTCCGTATTTTATCCCCATCTTTCCCTAATGTCACTTTTTTGACGCGGAAAATCTGGTCGGAACAAATATTGCTGTACAATCACAAATCTATACTAATTTAGCGGCACACTTCCCAATACCCTATTTTCGTAAATTATGACTGCAGTATTCATCAATGAGGTTACCCATGGCAATCATGTTGGATAGTTCTCATTCTCGCATGCAGTAATCCATCAGTCGTAATTCACTTGTAGAATCCCACTAAAGAATACACGAGAGGGGTGAGGGGGGGGGGGGAAGACAGGGTTTATTTTATTTTATTTTTTAAATTTATTTATTGAAAGAGGTTGTAGCGTTACACTTGCACAGAAACAAATAAATAAGTAGGTCTACGCAACAGAAATAAAAAACTAAAAAAAACTCTGATATTGCCGTCATCTTGAAGTATGAGTTACATAAACAAGTACATCGAAACCTACGCAATAATTGTGATATTTCTATACTCATCTAACTTTTTATGTAGAATTCGACTATCCTGTGTTTTTTTATCTACTTGCTGACTGATGTGTAGACGTCAAATATGCTAAATGGCGCACACAAACACCAGATGTTACTTCTGTAAATCACAACGTAATTGTTTGAACATGCTGAGCGACGCATCCATCAAATCGAAAACTCGAACAAAAACTGGTACTGCCGACGGACGTAGTAGTCGTATGTTTATATTAAAGCAACAATGGCAGCGTGGCATCACATTAAATTAAACTGTAAAAATTACAGTTGTAATCTGTGGAATTTAGTGAACTCAACAGATAATCGGATACAATAATGGGACGGTAATTTTGAGATAATAATCACAGTCGGATAAATACATTCATGCGCACACAGACTTGATAATTTTATGATTAAACTATGTGACCTTAGTCATTTTGATTTACAATTACACTCCTGGCCATTAAAATTGCTACAACACGAAGATGACATGCTAGAGACGCGAAATTTAACCGACAGGAAGAAAATGCTGTGATATACAAATGATTAGCTTTCCAGAGCATTCACACAAGGTTGGCGCCGGTGGCGACACCTACAACGTGCTGACATGAGAAAAGTTTCCAACCGATTTCTTATACACAAACAGCAGTTGCCTGGTAAAACGTTGTTTTGATGCCTTGTGTAAGGAGGAGAAATGCGTACCTTCACGTTTCTGACTTTGATAAAGGTCTGATTGTAGCCTATCGCGATTGCGGTTTATCGTATCGCGTCATTGCTGTTCGCGTTGGTCGCGATCTAATGACTGTTGGCAGAATATGGAATCAGTGGATTCAGAAGGGCAATATCGAACGCCGTGCTGGATCCCAACGGCCTCGTATCACTAGCAGTCGAGATGACAGGCATGGGTTGTAACGGATCGTGCAGCCGCGTCTCGAGACAAAAGACAAATGTTTGTAGAGTCTATGGGACTTAACTACGGGGTCATCAGTCCCTAAACTTACAAACTACTTATGAACTACTTACAACTAAGGACGGCACAAATATCCATGCCCGAGGGGGGATTCGAACCCCCGACCGTAGTGACCGTGCGGACCGTGACTGGAGCGCCTCAATCCCCTCGGCCACCGCGGCCGGCCCGCGTCTCGATCCCTGAGTCAACAGATGAGGAAGTTTGCAGGACAACAACCATCTGCCCGAACAGGTTCGACGACGTTTGCAGCAGCATGAACTATCAGCTCGGAGACCATGGCTGCGGAAACCCTAAACGCTGCATCACAGACAGGACCGCCTGCGATGGCGTACGCAATGACTAACTTGGGTTCATGAGAGACAAAACGTCATTTTTTCGGATGAATGCAGGTTCTGTTTACAGCATCATGATGGTCGTATCCGTGTTTGGCGACACCGCGGTGAACGCACATTGGAAGCGTGTATTCGTTATCGCCATACTGTTTACACGTCTCGGTAACCCCTTGTTCGCATCGGCGGCACTTTGAACAGTGGCCGTTACATTTCGGATGTGTTATAACCCGTGGCTCTATCCTCCATTCGAACCCTGCGAAACCCTACATTTCAACAGGATAATGCACGAGCGCATGTTGCAGATCCTTTACCGGCCTTTCTAGATACGGAAAATGTTGGACTGCTGCCCTGGACAGCACATTCACCATGTATAATTGAAAACGTCAGGTCAATGGTGTCAGAGCAACTGACTCGTCACAATACACCAATGAATTATGGTATCGTGTTGAAGCTGCATGGGCGTCTGTACCTGTACACGCCATCCAAACACTGTTTGACTCAATGCTCAGGCGTATCAAGGTGGAGGTGGTTGTTATAGGTACGGATTTCTCAGGATGTATGCACAAAAACTGCGTGAAAATGTAATAACAAGCGACTTCTGGTATAATATATTTGTCCAATGAATACCCGTTTATTATCTGGATTTCTTCTTGGTGTAGCCATTCTAATGACCAGTAGTGTATTAGGGCACGACCAGAGGCATACAAATACTTGTTTTTACCTACTCCTAACTGAGAATAGAACGAAAAACTATATGAGAAGTGGGGTGCAATGGACACGCCATGATGCTCTTTGCAGTGGATTGGTGAGTAGATAAAGATGTAGAAGACCTTCTGTAATAGCATTTGGAGAGAAGAGGACATTACTAAACTGATTCAGGGTCTCTCACTTGGAATGGCGTAGCTTCCGTATTACATATCTGATATGAGGCCGTGAATCATCATGAGGCACTTCACAACTTTGCTTTTCGAAACACCTGCTAATACTTAGACACTCTCCATCGTACACTGAATGCCGGAAATAAAATGCACTCTCTTACGGTCTTACAGTACATTCAATACTTGTTGTCAAATCAGTACATTTGGAGTAAATTAAATTATTACATTTACAGATCAATAGCTGAGGCGGTATTGAATACCACGTGTCCATGGCGTAGCCTCAACGGGCGGCAATACAGATGGAGGTAAATTTTTCCATTGCTCCTCCACATAATCAGGTATTTTGGGATAATGTATGGGTTAGGAGTCGCGCATGTCAGTTCTACTCCTTTGGAGAAAAGTCCGGAGATCATTTAGGACGGGAAGTTGCTGCCACTCTTAAAGAGCAGATTGAGTTTCAGGCGTAGAGTGAGGACGAGCATTATCCTGATGGAACAACACGTCATCTTCGTCTTGCCATATTTCTTTTACTGTATTAAAGATTTGTGTTACAACATTTTGCAGGTACCGACCGTTGGTCAGCTTTTCGCAATCCGGGCCTGGGGAGGGGCCAGAGCTTTTGGAACAAAGCACTGTACGAGGCAGCGCTTTACGTCTTACACGGACACCACATGGGCATCGGATTTTAGAATTTTTTTAATAATGATGGTTTCAATCAAAAACGTAACAAGTTATTTTTTATTTATTTATAAATTTATTATGATTATTATTCTTTTTTGCAGTATTGGCTTCGCTGTTAGTTCACAACGGTTGTCTTTGATTGTTCAGTTTGTAAAGAGCTTCGACGCTGTTATTGGAAAGTTATCTCCATATCTAGTAATGGCTTTCCAAGCAGCTCAACCATCGTTTTAGGTGACAAGGTGTTCAGTTCGCCTATATAGACATAGAAAATAACTGACACAACTCGTGGAATTAGAGACACCAAAATGTTTTATATAACTAATTTGAAATAGTGTAAATTCGTTTACATTATTCTTGAATTTACACCTTGCACACGAGTTCGATTACTTGGTTGGTTCCTTTTTGTTTCCTTTCTTAAAAAATATAGAATATTACGAATAAACAAAAATATGTGCATTATTCTTAAAACTTACCATTAGGTATTAAAATTTTGTAAATATTCGAGCCGCGACGGAATAGCCAAGCGCACTAAGCCGCCCTGCTGCTGTGCACGCTGCAGTTCGCCGTCGGGGAATCCAGTCCTCCCTCGGAGATGAGTGTTTGTGTTGTCCTTAGAATAAGTTACTTTAAGTTAGTGTAAGTAGTTTGTAAGCCTAGGGACTGATGACCAACGTATTCAGGTCCCTTGGATTTATAATTATTGCCTAATACACTAAGTATTCGAAAACGACGAGAAAAGTATATCACAGCGGGATTCGAAATACCCACTCTATGGTTGTCAGGCTATAACGCTACCACCTGAGCTACATCGACATATGCGGCAACAGTTTTAATTATCGATACTTATAAGTACTATAAAATATTCAAAGTCGATTTTATCGAGAATTTTTATGAGTTGCGTTGAATGGCTTTACGAACCATAAATATATAATTAATCTGAAATCCAATAGACATGTGGTTTCCTTGTTAGGAGCAAACGTCCGTCACTTCCATGCAGGTAGAATATGCTTTCAAAGCTGAAAACCGCGGCTGCCATTTAACATAGTAAGTGATGCCTTGGTGCATTAGTGAGCCGTGCACGGCGTTGCTGTGAGGTAAATGGAAGACAGGCTTCAGATGTGCGTGCCCGTAGTCATACTGATAATAATACTTTGGCGTCAAGTCTGTGTTGTGGTAGTTGTACAATCTGCCAGTTTTCTCCTTACACTACGACTATTATAACAGACGTCTGGTCTGCTGGTGTGAAATACGTCACAATTATTGCCAAATTATAGCCAATATATTTCTATCCAACTTGTGTGGCAGTTCTGCAAAAGGATTTTCCGCCGCTCGGAAGGCCACTATTTGACCTCTTTCAAACTCGCTCAGTCGGCTGCAGGAAACACTACTGCGCCCTTGTGTCATGGCCCCTGTTTCCTTTACAGATTGATTTCACATTGAGTCTTATTATTGTAAACATACTCTATTGAAGTGCACAAACAGGTGACATTGGGAGTTATATAACTACGCCATCTATTGGCGCACCATGTTGAAACAATCCGTCATTTCTTATAATATTCCCCAGGTAGCACCTCCCGTTATCAGGTGAAAAGTGTAATCTTTCAAGGTATGGCATATCTTTTTACCTGCAATGTACGTGCGCATTGTAGAAGCTTAACATTGTATGCACGCTGCAGTTACACCGTCAGATGGCAACCTATCTTTCCGTAGAACGAAGAAAACGAGACACCACGAAGGAGATGTAAAAAAGTGGTCACAAACACAGGTTAAAATGCAGTTTATGCCACAGGCATACACCGGATGATAAAAAAGTCTGTATATATTTGAAAACTTAATAAATCACAAAATAATGTAGATAGAGAGGTAAACATTGACTCTCATGCTTGGATTGACATGGTGTTTATAAGGAAAAAGAAATCAAAAAATGACCTACAGATGGCGCTTCATCTGATGAGAAAAGCAATAATTAGCATAACAAATTAAGACAAAGCAAAGATGATGATGTTTACAGGAAATTCTCAATATGTTCACCATCATTCCTCAACAATAGCTGGAGTCGAGGATAATGTTGTGAACAGCACTGTTAAGCATGTCCGGAGTTATGGTGAAGCATTGACATCGGATGTTGTTTTTCAGCACCCCTAGAGATATCGGTCAATCACGATACACTTGCGACTTCAGATAACCCCAAAGCCAACAGTCGCAAGGACTGAGGTCTGTGGGACCTGGGAGGCCAAACATGACCAAACTGGCGACTGAGCCCACGACCATCACCAAACGAAGCGCGCAAGAGGTGTTTCACGCGTCTAGCACCGGTAGTTTTATGGTTAGAATAGGATTGGCTTTAATGTCTGTAAATCTATAACTTAACTTCTTTGATTATTAGTCCCTAGGCTTAGAGCCTACTTAAACTAAGTTAAACTAACCTACGGACAACAAACACACACCCAGGAAGGATCGAACTCCCGACGGCGTCCAATTGACCGCTCCGCAGCAAGGCGCCTCTGACCGTTTGGCCTCTCCATCACAGCTAAGATTGCTTGCTTTCCTGTTAAGAGGTTGTGAGTGTGTTTTGTTTTACTCACTCAATATGTTTTAATGATGTTGGATAGTTTCGTCATTATTTTATAGTAAGTATAATTCTTTAACTGTTACTAGTCTGTTCACGAACGCCGGCCGCGGTGGCCGAGGGGACTGAGGCGCTCCAGTCACGGTCTGCACGGCCACAACGGTCGGGGGTTCGAATCCCCCCTCGGGCATGGATATTTGTGCCGTCCTTAGTATTAGCTAGTTCATAAGTAGTTTGTTCAAAATGTTCAAATGTTTGTAAAGTCTATGGGACTTAACTACGGGGTCATCAGTCCCTAAACTTACAAACTACTTATGAACTACTTACGAACTAGGACGGCACAAATATCCATGCCCGAGGGGGGCTTCGAACCCCCGACCGTAGTGGCGGTGCAGACCATGACTGGAGCGCCTTAGTCTCCTCGGCCACCGCGGCCGGCAAGTAGTTTGTAAGTTTAGGGACTGATGACCCCGTAGTTAAGTCCCATAGACTTTACAAACATTTTGAACATTTTTGTTCACGAACTGTGAAAACGACATGGCTGACTGTGTGGACAGTATGAAGACTATTGACTTCGAGGATTACTTCCAGAATAAATCTTAGTTTGCAGTGAAGTTTTCGATGATATGCTACTTCTTGGTAGATTAAAACTCCTTGGCAGACCGCTATTTGTGCTTTTTACCTGGGGCTTTGGTGGGTCAGAGATCAGCAGGTGTCAATTTAGAATCGCGGTGTTATCACCCGGTTTTTATCTTCTGCAAAGATAAATTGTACACACCTTTTCAGACAGAAAATTCATTTTGGACGTAAAACTGTTCCTTATAATGAAATTAGCTCCATTTTTTCTGGGTGTTTCGTTATTGTTTCTTGTGAAAAAATACCTCTTGAAATCAAATATGTATTACGTGTTCTTTAGCGAGTAAATTTTGTTAAGTTATAGGCAATTTAATTTATTCCATTTTCATTTCTATCTGTATATTTATATAAATGAAAAAAATTATCACTATTGTAGCCAATAATATAATTATTAGGAAATCATTTATCCAGCATTAACTAAAATCAAATTCAGTCCTGTACTTTAACAAGTACTATGTATAACTAAAATTTTGAAATCAAAAACAGATACCAAAATTAATAATTTCTCTAGGAAATTCAGTATAATGTTCCATCAGCAGTCGGCCTTCACTGAAATCTCTGTTGTGTAGAAGTGAATAGAGAAAAATCGCTTTTAAAAGCCATATTACATTCTAATTTCCTCTTTGTATGTATCATTTCTTTAAAACTAGAGCTTCTTTCATGTTATATAATCAAGGTGACAGACACATACTTCCTTCATTATTGCTGAATCAGGATCAAGAAACGTTTCTGAAGAAAATACACTATTTTCAGGAATATTCATGTAATTTAGTAGCTGTTAAAAATCCCTAACTTGATTGGAATAAGAGGCAGACCGTCATCACTGGCTGTCACTTTCTCATATTTTTGTGTTGTTTGCCACTTTAAATCTCCGTTGCGGTTAAATGTTTTATAGTAGACATTGCTGTAACTGCCATTCATAAAGAAAGAAAAATTTCTTGTAGCTTTGTTGCACTCACAAAATCATTGGAAATATTAAGGAAAAACGAAATATTTTTCACTCATTTTCTTCATACTTAGTTAGTTGCAATGTATATCAAAACGTTGTTGTGGACTTCAGTCCGCTTACTGGTTTGATGCAGCTCTCCACGCTCCCTGTACTATGTAGGTCTCTTCATCTGAGAATAAGATCGAAAACCTACATCCTTTTGAATTTTCTTACTGTATTCGTTCCTCATTCTCCTTCAACTACGCCACGCACTTCCTAAAGCTAAGATGCCAATTCTTTTGTGTCCCAGCCTCGTCGTCGCTTTTGTGTCTCGTTTCCGTCGTAGGTGTCGGTGGCCGAGTATAAATAGACCGACACAAGAATAAAGGATGCACGCTTGTGCAGGTATGGAGGTGAGCAGCCAGTGGGACAGCAGAAACTAGAAACAATAGAGTAAATTAGAACGAGATAGATATTGCACAGAATTTATGCAATACTTAACTTTTACATAGCTCAGTACTGCAGAATGCTGATACATAGTTGAGCTAGAGGCCTGCCTAGTACCTATCCGATAACCAAGTCTTCCGAAGTGTGTTAACTGGTTCCTAACTCAGTCCCAAGTGAACGATGTCGTTCAGTGGTGGCCACGAGCGGAGTTGTAGCCGAGGGCGCTCGTGGCTGACGTCGTAAGAACGCCGCGCCGTGCGTGCATGGCGGCGCGCGGCGAAAGTAGGTGGCGCGCACTTTGGACTTGTGCGACACCACAAATTCCTTGATACCTCAGAATTTGTCCCGCCAGCCTATCCCTTCTCTTCGTCAGGATAAGCAAAAAATTCCCTTTCTCTTCAATTACGTTATATAATACCCATCTCATATACATATCGTTTGTAATACTATATTTTAAAAGCTTCTATCATCATTTCAAAGCATTATAACATAAAAATGATATTAGAAACTGCTGCATACGAAATTCAGCACCACACCGGTATCCACAGGTGTTTCTGTTAAAGCGTACAAAAGTTTAACGCGGCGTACACAACGTCCATTTATCAATTTGTATTAGGGAACCTGGATTCGGAGAAGCCGGCATTGGGATTTATGAGAGTAAACTTGTATACCGCTCTGTCTCACACCACTGCTTTCCAGCTTATTTACAAATAACATGCGTACGAGTTTACCCGTACTTTACTATTTCGGTGTGCATTCTTTAGTTCCTGCAAGGAAACAGTGAGAACGAGCCCATTTCTAGAAAGTCATGATGCAGGCTTTGTTCACTTGTGAAACAGTTGGTTCTGCTGTATCGTAATTACATTCTAGTGAAGTAAAGTACGAAGGGGCGGAACCTATGCAGATTTGTAGACCTGACATTTGGAGAACTGACACGCACCTTGTCCTATTCCATGACCTTGACTATTTATATATGGTTATCTAAAGTCTCATTTCTATGAGACGCCATTGAATATGTAAATGTAATTAGTTGCTAGAACTGTAGCTGCTTGTGATGTGATTTTAGACCAACAAAAGATATTTCTCATGGTGCGTCAGAATATTATTCGCCGATGTCATGCTTGCATTGAAGTTGATGGCCGTTTGTAAGTAATAGAACCAATGGGTATTTGCAGTCAATTGTAACTAATGTAAATAAAAAAGTACACAATAATGTGATTGTATTCCAATTACCTCATTAAGCAGACGTCTCCCTACCTCAAATGGTTCAAGTATTCGTTGTCATTGCTCTAGTCATTGATATTATCACAGTGGCTAGCTGCTACAGACTGTAGCAGTTAGTCACTGTAATAATATCAATGACTAGAGCAATGACAACGAATACTTGTGTTATAATTTTGAATTATTGTATTTCGACATGTTAAGCTATTATCTAATCTCTGCTAACGCTTGATAATGGTAAATAACCGAAACCGGCAGCATTGAGACATAATAAACAGCTATAGTCAATATCTCGTTCTGCAGTTATCTGAAAGCTGTTATGCCCCATCTGTTCACCTTTTTAATCCGTGAATTCATTGAAATACCAACAACCCGTATTTCCCGTACAATATTCTGAATAAAGTCATTGCCTGCACATGTTGCTTACCTGCGTTAGTTTATAAGCCAGAATGACGTTCTAAATAGGTTATTTCAAACAATACTTATCACAGTCACTCGTATACACTACACTGCAACAATCTGAGTCACAAGTAAGCTGTTGCCAACTTCAACGAGGTAAATACACCACATTGCTTACGTTCTGTCCGTTTGCCCCCATGTCCGTTTGCCCTAACCACACCCAAACCGTTCTCTGCAGCTATATAAAGTAATCACGCCTGATAGATGTGAAATTTATACAGTGATCGTTTTGTAGGAAAGTGTACTCGACCTTGGCATTTTACGCCTCACCGATTAGGGTGGCGCAGAGGTAACACAATATATTTGCACTCACGATTACGGGGGTTCCAATCTACCTCCAGCCATCCAGATGTAAGTTTTCAATTATTTCCCTAAATTACTCAAGGAAAATACAAGGATGATTCCTAAGGAAGCAAACTGCTTAGCTCATCGGTCCCTACGCTACCAATGCCCGAAGGACGACTCGAACCTCTCGCGGTAACGGCCGCGCAATACTCGACATGGCGCCTCAGATCGTGCGGCCAAGCCACCTGACCTTCGCCTCTGATGACCACGCTGTCCACGGGACGTTAAACCCTAATAATCCTTCCTTTCCAAGCCTCATGTTGCCCCTAGTTAGCGAATCAGTGCTGTAAAGCTACTGCCTTTCTTACGCAACAGCAACCTTCACCTTTGTGTCCCCTGTATACAAAGATGGCCTCACCGGGCCCACCCTCCACAACAACCTACCTGATGGCGAGGTTGGAGAGGGGGGGGGGAGGTGGGCCGACGACTCGCATCTCCATGGAAACGGACGGCACCTGTAGTAGCTATCTTGTCATGCGCCTCGCCGACGAGGAAAAAAGTACGCGGAGAGGAAACGCGAATAACAGGGGGAGCGCTGGGTGAGGGACGGCGTGCTCGGATCGCGGAAAGCGAGTGAAGAGGCCGCGGGGGCCCGCCAGGCCCGAAATTGAAACTCTGCTCTCTCTGAGACTCCCCTGCCCCCTCCCCTACATCAACCCCGCCTCCCCCTACGCACTCCAACAACGCTAGCAGTGAAACTACGCAGGCCCCACACACCGCACTTGCTGAGTTAATAGCCAACTCCGTGGCCGCCTCGAGGATGCGCCTCCGTGCAACTCTTCTGGTGTCCGGTGCAACACAGGGAAAGCAGTTTTGATGGGAAAACTACTCTCTGCATCCTTTAAGCGAACTTTCTTGAAATGTAGTCTTGATACAAAGAAATTTACGACGTTATTTACCACTGACAAGGAGACCACATGGGTATCGCATTTTAAAAATTTTTGGTACTTATTGAGCCGGATCGATGATCTCTATCAGCGATCGGAGAGTTTCGATCGACTCATTATCTTTGGCAGAGAGCCTAGTGAGGCAAGTGGAAGGGTCTCTGGAGGGCATGGCTAGGTGTGTGCCGGAGACGAGAGGGACGCTACGCGCGGTGTGGGGAGTTAACTGGTTGTGGACGTTACCTCGCTATCTGGAAAGTAATCGGCTGCGTTGCGCGACTTGGCAGTCATACCGTGCAATGGAACGACTGGCCGAGCTGCCTTGATGTGTTCCGAAGGCTGTGTCGATGAGTCCGTCGGTGTGAGATGCACACATTAAGTTTTGTACTAGCTACCATAGCGACTTCCAAGACAGCGGAATCAGCATTTTATGCTACGGCGAGACAGTGCTGTCGTGAGTTTGACTGTTTGGGATTCTTCTCCTTGGTCAACGGTCTCGGTTGATAGCGATGTAATTGAAGTGTCTCGTCACCGTTGTTGAACAGAGTAATGGCTCAATTCCCCCCCCCCCCTCCTGCAGATCAAGTTGTTATAGTGTTATGTTTTGCTCTCATGCTATGTACATCTACTCGCAACTCGTGGTTAGCGAACAAGCTGCTGTTACTAACGTGGTGATGTCTGAAAGCCATGGAAAATGACGGGAAGTAGTGGCAGGTATTAAAGTTAAATCTTCTGAAAGTCTGGGGCCTGCTACAAGACAGTCAGCTCGAATGTGTAAATTTTTTGGAAGATTTATTGTTTTATATCTTGGCTGTATTACTTAAGGTTTATCCAAAGATTCTTGTTTCGATGTTCACATATTAAACACCAGACCTTAAGGTATAAGGTTAATATTAACTGCAATATTTTTTAAGGTCGCCCTTGAAGCGTTGCTGCTATTTTAGAATCGCAAGAATATTTTAAGATAGTCCATCAGGCGTGTTGGTTGTTTCAATAATTAGGTGTTGAATTATTAACTTGACCTCAAAATTTGCCTTTATGGAGTTGGATTGTTTAAATTATTTTTGTATTAATTTAATCTGCAAATTCAGTTTTATTATCTGTGTATTGCAGGCCAAATAAATTTTGTGTAAGCTGTCCATCAATAATGTGGGAGTGAATAAAAACCGGCTTAGTCCTTCCTTGATCCTTTTGTTACATGGGGCCGCGTTCGAGATCTATCCCACGCTTCAATTATGGTGCGTGAAGTTCATAACTCCAATAACAATCAGCCAAAACCATTCGACCCAACGCTCAAAAATTATCGAGAAACTAGACTTTGAAGTTTTGCAAGTAGACGTAAGTACAAATAATTAAATCAATTGCAGCATCTGTCAGTGTAACTAGGGTGATAGTTCAAAAAAATGTCTGTAAATTTATCGGACCAAACTGCGTGGTCATCAGTCCGTAGCTTACAAACTACTCAAACCTAGGTAAACTAACCTAAGTACAAACACAGACACCCACGCCCCAGGGAGGACACGAACCTCCGCGGCGAGCAACCGCGCGCTCCGCAGCGACACGCTGGCTCGGCTCGGGTGGTAGTGCGGAGGGCTTACAACCATAGGGTCGGTGGTTCCAATCCTGCCGCGACTTTTTTTTCCATTTGTTCGGATACTTGCACAATTTTAATATCTAATGGTAATTTTTACGAAAAATGCACGTATTCTTGTATACATGGTGTCCCACTCAACTGTTTCACCCCAGATATCTCTGAAACTACAAGAGATATTGAAAAACAACTTTTACGGTCATGAACTTACCGCAGGGGCTGAAGCGAGACTCACGTTTGAGTCTCGGACACGCACTAGCAGCGCACCTCATGTATTTCAAACGTCAACTACTCTTCGCAGTTTCTCCGGATGTAATTGACGCATCGTGATACAACCGACGCCATTCTTTTTCTGATTTTTCATCCTATCGATTGCTTAAGAAATTATATGGGATATCCATTTTAAAAAAAACATAAGTATGTGTTGAAAATAATATTTTTCACGTTTTAGTGTCTCATAGTACCTATTTTCATAAGGCCCTGCCGTACTATCATGACCGTGAGAGTGGTTTTTCAGTATCTCTTGTATTTTCAGAGATATTTGGGGTGAAACATTTGAGTGGTACATCCTGTACAGGTAACTTTCTATCTTTTATAAAAGGTAACAAGGATGGTTTCTATAAAAAAAACCTAAATTAATTTTTTACAGAATTGGGTTCATCATTATATGACGAAGGTGGTCTTCGATTATTCAGTTTGTGAAGAAATACGACTCTTTTTTAGGAAAGTCATATCTACAGTTATCAATTTCCAAGCATCTAATCTACTCAACCATCGTTTAGGTGACAAGGTATTCACCTCGTCCACATACACGTAAACGAAAACTGACGCACCACATGGAATAATTAGAGATCTTCAATGTTTTATATAACTCAATTCGAAGAAAAGAAAACTGTCTAAGCGGAACTCGAACCATCGACTATGGTTTTGAGGCCAGAACGCTGGCACCTGAGCTACTCCGACAGATGCTGCAACTGTTTGCAAGTACACTTAATCTTAAGTGTACTTGCAAAACTTCAAAATCGATATTCTCGAGAATTTTTGAGACTTGCGTCGAATGGCCTTGGCTGATCATTTATTAAATGCCGGCCGCGGTGGCCGAGGGGACTGAGGCGCTCCAGTCACGGTCTGCACGGCCACTACGGTCGGGGGTTCGAATCCCCCCTCGGGCATGGATATTTGTGCCGTCCTTAGTCTTAAGTAGTTCATAAGTAGTTTGTAAGCTTAGGGACTGATGACCCCGTAGTTAAGTCCCGTAAGTTCTACAAACATTTGCGGTGTGAAGACCAAGCCGCTCTCGTGTGACGTCACGCAGAGTAGGCATCGTTCGCGTTGCTGACTGGGTGGCCGCTGGGGCACGGCCCACTATACCGTAGCGTGCAGCCAGTCAGCTACGTGAACGATACCTACACTGCGTGACGTCACATGAGAGCGACGCGGCCTTCTTTCTAAAGTCAACTTCATAATCACTGACCCCTGCCTTTGAATGCATGTTCTGTTCACATCGAACGACGAACATCTATATTTCATACCTCACCAGAATCGTTGAAATGTTTAATTTTATTTGGTGTATGAGTATTACATTTTATTTCAAAAAGAGACGACGTACGCATTAATATTTAAGAGGAAGCGTGCTTTTTCTGGCTTTTTTCAGCGAATGTCAACTTTAACGATGCGCAGAAATCAGACCGTAATTAGGAGAAAGTTTTCCTATGCACAGTTTGAAGATCCAACCTTGTTCTATTTACAGCCGGAGTTTCGTTATTTTCTGATTAGTCGTTTTGTCCTAATGATGATAGGCGTAGACTGCTGGAGTTTGCCTAATAATGATACGTATTAACAAGACAAAAAGTGTAAATGCAAGCTCTGTCCTTGCTGTTCACTGCTGTTATATTTGTATGCTCATAAATCTGCTCTAAGCGCTAATATATCATGATTAATTTATGCGCTACGTGCTTGCGTGTGCTGTGTGCTGTTTTGCCGTTCTTCACAGTTGAATAGGCGCTTCTGGCGCACCGCAACAGTCGCGGTGCGCTGGTGTGACAACTATAATCCGCCATAGCGTCGCATATACCGCAGTCACTAAAACAGCTGCTTTACTATTAACTGACAAACACGGATACAATATATTAGTAATGATATCTCATGTCACCAGCAAGAGTTCAACCTTAACAACAATGCCCTGTCCGACTCAATAGCTACAATGATTAACTTAATCGCAGCTTCTTGTGTTTTATATTATAGCGACTAAAAGACTAATCAGAAAATAAAGAAATTCCGTCTGTAAATAGGCCATGGTTGGATCATTAAACTGTGCAAAGGAAAACTTTCTCCTAATTACGGTTTGATTTCTGAGCATCCTTAAAGTTGACATTCGCCGAAAAAAAACAGAATAAGCAAAGGTTCTCTCAAATATTACCGCGTATGTCGTCCCCTTTTCAAATAATACGTAATATTCATACACAAAATGAAAGTTAACATTTCAACGATTCTGGCGAGGTATGAAACATTTTTGTTCGTCGTGCGATATGAACAGAATATGAATTCAAATTCAGGGGTCAATCATTATGAAATGGACAATAGGACAGGTGGTGTTGTATGAGGCTAGAGATGTGTACTGCAAGGTAACCTACATAAACGGGTCTGTGCTTACCAAGCGAAAGATCTCAGTCCGTTTTTCTTTCAGTTTGGAAAAATCTCTCTTTTCGATCAGTTCGATTAAGGTGGGATGCCTTTGATGTGTAACAGAGAAGGACGAGATATCAAGTAATTTGCAGCGTCATTATTCCATGTGCCATGCAGCTGTGGGAAATGTCAAGGAGAAGAATTTGAAGCCTTAATATCGGAATTGAAGGAACGTGTCGATGTGGAGCGAAACGTTTGTCCGTCTGAGCTACGTAATAGTTCCACACATAGCCAAGAACGTTTGACCATTTACTGAAGGTGACTTTACGAAAAAAGTGATTGGGACGCAAAACTGTTACGGAGTACATCGCTGCAGACGTTCAACATTAACTGGGTGTTACTGCACGTGCGATAGCTGTCGACAAGAGTACTGACATATCAGCTAGTGTACAGTTTACTATTATCATTAGCGGCGTTGATGATAATCTTAACGAAATAGAGGAAACTGTATATTTGGTCCTATTCATCGCACCACCGTGGAGTTGGACATTTTCAAAGGTGAAGAAACAGAGTTGGAATAATTCTGTCGCTACACATACGTCTCCGTTTATGGAAAGAATCCATGTGGGGTTATTTCCACAGATGGAGATACATATGGAAAATGTTACTGCTAGAACAAATGAACTGACTTCATCAAGAGAATATATGCGCAAAATACATAAACGTAAAAAATGTGGTGAATCCGATCAACAGGCATTACACATGTTGTTGTTGCAGTCATCAGTCCGCATACTGGTTTGATGCAGCTCTCCACGCTACCTAATCCCGTGCAAGCCTCTTCATCTGAGAACAGAACGGCAACCTGCACCTTTTTTACTTGCTTACTGTATTCGCCCCACGGTCTCCCTCAAGTATTTTGTACCCCACACTCTTCCGCGTAATGTTTTGGAGATATCTTGGTGTTTCAGAGTGTATACCATCAAACTATCCCTTCTGTTAGTAAGGATATGACAGAAACTCCTCTCCAATTCGGTTAAGCGACTCCTCATTAGTGACGTGATCTACCCATATAATTTTCATCGTTTATCTGTAGCATCAAAGCAGCTTTTGCTAATGGAAGCATTCGCGCGTGCGACGCTGGCCTTGAGAAAGGTACGGAGCCAGCAGGAGGCACCCTCAACTTTCACATTCGCCACTGGCCGCCGCCCCGCCCTTTCTCCAGCTCTTTTTTTTTTTTTTTTTTTTTTTTTTGGGGGGGGGGGGGGGGGGCAGCATAGCATATTGCCTCGGCTTTCTCGTAAGAATGCACATGACGAAACCAGCCTGACTTTAGGAGAGTACAGATCAATGGTAACAGGAGACGCAGTGATGAGAGACCCTTACGACGTAGTGGACCCAATACCGTGTGTGCAAAAAAGAAAGCGACAGCATCCCAGATAAACCGTGGACCCCTGCAGACGGGAAGAAGACCACCAAACCCCTGGAGCGCATACGTGCATGAGTGGGAGGTACACTGGCATGCAGCATAGATAAAGTGGTACCACGACAACAATGTTTCTTTCCTCCGCATTAGTTACGTCATCGATCCATTCGTCTGTTGCACCACATTTCAAAAGCTTCTTTTTTTCTTCTTTTTGTCTGAACTCCCTATCGTCCACGTATCTCTCATATACCATGTTACACTCCACACAAATACTTTCAGAAAGGACTTTCTAACATTTAAATGAATATCTAATGTCAACAAATTTCGCTTTTCTTCCAATGACCATTCTGCATTTTATATATTCTTTACGTCGGCCTTCAGAAGTTATTTTGCATTCCACTGTACTTCCAGGTCCCTTTCTGTCTCTGACATAATTACTATGTCCTCGGCAAAAATGTGGCGAAAGGCTACAACCCTGTCTTACTCCGTTCCCAAACACTGCGTACCGTTCATGCCCTTAGAATCTTCTAAGTGCTGTCTATTTTGTACAAGATGAATATAACTCTTTGCTCCCTCACGTGGCTTGGCGATTTACACTCGGGCACAGATGACTCGTAAACACTCTCCACAAATGCTGTTAATTTGTGACATGGAGGAATATTGGAAGTTCTGACAGGAATTTAGGAAGCTCTATCGACAGCTGATTTATGAGTCCATCGATTGAGCTGTAGCACACGACGCATTTTGTGCGACCTTAATTGAAACTGATATCCAAACCCAACCACAAAAGCTTAATGTACAACGTTTCAGAGGAAAGGCGGACAACAGTCTGCGGCATAAGTGTAATCACGATCGATCCATTCACTGCGATTGTAGCTTATCTTCATGGGAAAAGAGAAGAATTTCAGATTCAGCGCTATAAGCAAACCGTGATATCTCGCTGTCATTTCTTACCTGATAATGATACAGGTCGTCTTCCAATTATTTTTTATAAAATTGTTATTTATTTGATATCGCGAAATTA
The DNA here is from genome assembly GCA_026315105.1 of Locusta migratoria. Lineage (NCBI taxonomy): Eukaryota > Metazoa > Arthropoda > Insecta > Orthoptera > Acrididae > Locusta > Locusta migratoria. The sequence goes on from CM048749.1 coordinate 153,756,753, forward strand.
GCATTTTGTTAAAACTAGAACCCCACTCTTCTCAAGGCATGAGGAATAGAATTTTTATGGCATGTTTTAAAATATTAGTTTCTCAAGTTTTAGTTAATATAGCTAGGATTTTGTTATTTTAATAATTTATTATTGTCCCTGTGAGAATGTGTACTTGTTTTACTTTTAAGTGGATGTATGATAATCTAACGGCTGTCTCAATGTGGGTACTGATAGCTCGGTTTGCATGGTTCCCTCTGGCTCAGAGTCGATAGTTAGTCCTTACCAACCCCTGCTGCTGATGCGACCAAAGAGGTTTCTTAAAACTTTGCTTACAAGCCAGACGACGAGCCTCCTCCAGGGCGAGAGTCAAGAGATCTTCTCTCCCCATTACCGCTGTTTTCTTGGATTTTCCAGTTTCTGGTAGCTTTCCCGTGGCTCCTGACCACTCGAACTTCACTTTGTGTTTCTATTGTGGTGAGGTAATGTTGGTTCTTCTCTTGTGCCTGCAGAGATGGTAGGGATTCGTTGTCTAGCATGTTTAACTTAGAATGTTTAACTTTTTGGAATATTCCTTCTGATATTGCGCGGAAATGTGTTCTAGTTTTTAATACAGTGATTTCCAACCGATAAATGCGGTGTATGCGTTACTAGTTGCAGTTTGATAAAGGCGTGGTGTATTCAAACCGTTTGTGATTATGTGGCGGTGTTCGAACTCGGTGTAAATTCTCTCTTATCTTTGTGGGACCCGATTACTAACAGACGATATGTTCATTTTTGATACAGTGCATGTAAAACTTTTCTTATCGTTTCCTTCTGTGAGTGATATGTGTTCCACATGGTCGATTCTTAGAACAAAGCATTCAGCTTCCACTACTCCTTGATGCCCGTCAGGCAAGTAACTATGCGTTCAAAAATGTTCAAATGTTTGTTAAGCTTACGGGACTTAACTACGGGGTCATCAGTCCCTAAACTTACAAACTACTTATGAACTACTTACGAACTAGGGCGGCACAAATATCCATGCCCGAGGGGGGATTCGAACCCCCGACCGTAGTGGCCGTGCAGACCGTGACTGGAGCGGCCACCGTAACTATGCGTGATCCTTCTGATTTCCACTAACATTTCGCGATCTTCTCTCCCCACCTATTTTAATTTTTCTGTTTCTTCTCCGAATTTGTAGCATGCACTCAGGCTTTGTCAGTAATTCTCTCCGCGCCTTGCACAACCTCCTTCAATAGCTTTCTTATGGAATTTTATTAATTTCTATAGGTTGCATGCTGTAGTTTCTATTTTTATTTTTCCGACTCTGCAATTGTTTCACTTTTCCCGGTTTTGAGACTGGAATTCTTCCGTCTCTCTGAACGCTCCCAATCGCATTTTGCTGCACTGCAGTAGCTTCCTTATGAAATTCTACGCAGTTCTAGGGGTTGCATGCCATAGTTAATTTTCTGTATTTTTCTGAAATTTAATTTATACATTTGTATCGGTTTTCGGAACTGCGTGGGTCCGAACTCCGACTTCAGGGGTTTGCAGTTAGTCACTTGAATACATTCCACTTCTCATAAAACCAGTGACTAAATAGTTTACTCTTACATTGCAACTTAAGACTCCGACGTGATTTTGTGTAATGAATCCGATTTTTAACCACTTCACGTTCAGTGGATTGCGATCATGTAACGTAGCCGCGTGTCGCCGTTAGCGTGATTGCTCGCGGTCTATTCTAAATGCAACTTTCCTACACTCACGAACCATCTCAAATTATGTACGACAGACCAGAGCGATCTTCGGAGTTTTATTGTATACTGTGTTGTGTGATACTTCCGGCTTGCTGAATTTCGCCTACGATAGCGGCGCCTGTTTCTGCATTGCTTCTGCACGCTGATTTTGGTGAGTTTCGCTGTTGCATTGCGTGTGTGTGAGCGAGTGATTGTTGTTTATAAATCCTCCCCCAGTAGCGTTATGTTCTGTGTAATTTATGTTAAATTGAATGCTGGGATCGTCAGTATTAGTTCCTGTAAGGAGGTGCATTTTTATTGTATTAACAAAATTGATTCTCCGTTTTGCTTGCGTTCAGTTCAGTATAATTTGACTTGCCTATGAATTGTAGTTTTCAAGCACCATCCCCCTTTTATTTAATATCATCTTTCACCTGTGCTGAGAACAAGTTAAGATGCAATTTTTTTTTATGTTTAAGTTCCGTTGCGCCAAATATGTTATTCTTTAGCCACCTTTGGCTTTACTTGTGGTGGGCTGTTTATTAAAGCCTGTGTGTAATTTCGTGTGAGCTGCTACGTATATACTGTATCGTTAACTTCCTGTTATTAAATTGAACCAAGTCAGTTCTGAATTAGGGTCAGGGAACAAGGTTTTACAGCTGGGAGTAGCCGGTACTTCATGCAGATCTTTTGGTAATTTTACTGCTAAAATTAAGCTTTTTTATAACAGTAAATTCTTATCTGGGTACCTCCTACGTACAGTGCTCAACTTTTAAACTTGATAACAATAACAAAAACATTACTCTCGCAACGTTATTAATGAAATACACACGTTTATTCCACAGTGCTAATCAAAATTTACTTAATGCTTTCTCACTAAACACTATTTAGTCACTTATACAGTTATCATAGTCACACAGAACGACTTAAGCGAAGCCTAACATTTCGAAGGATCGTTGTGACAGTATCTCAACAGTTATGCAGATGACAGATATAACATGGTTGAGTAGCGCACAGATTAAGTGATTACTGTGTCATGTAGAAAATGGTATGTTCGGTAGCTGCCATATTTTATAATATTTTTCCTGAATGTAATAAAATACTTTTCATTAGTACCTTCATTCAAATAAAGTGTCCGTATCCTGTATTTAAGAAGAATCCCAGTTTCAGTATACACATCACGACCAAGAAAATTAGAAAGCCCTGGCCTTATCCGAAGATTAGTTTATATCTGGGGTAATGTTAACCATGGTATCATGCCATAAACTTAAAAACTTTTCCTTACTTCTTTGAGCATAAGTATGTGTTTTTGTTGATATATATATATATATATATATATATATATATATATATATATATATATATATGTGTGTGTGTGTGTGTGTGTGTGTGTGTGTGTGTGTGTGCCGCACGGAAATTTCCGAGATTTCCAGCCTTTAACCGGGCATGGAAATGAATATTGTGATTATGATAATTTAGTTCAGGTAGTTTGTGAGTCTAGCGACCGATGTCAACATCACCTTGGTCGACAGATGTACGAATGCATTTTTCCCCGAATCTCTCTCTCTCTCTCTCTCTCTCTCTCTCTCTCTCTCTCTCTCTCTCTCTCTCTCTCTCTTTGTATGTGTGTCAGTGTTATGTGACAGCTTCGGAAGAAAGGATATTTTGTGACCTTTATTTTTGTGGTGGCACTCAGGGTCCATTCCTTTTTGCAGCCTTGTATTTCTTCAGATGAATAGCCGGGAAGGACTTACGAGCGTACGTAATTTGCCTACACTTTGTAGTCCTGATTAAAAAAAAATCTCGATTTTATAGCCGCGTCGAGTGGGCTAAAATCCATTAGCTTTCGGGCAAATTCTCTTCGCCAAATCTGAGGTGGTGACTTCACAGGGCTAATAATTTTATAAGTACATATTACCGCGAAATCACGCATTTGTTTACTTCGTAATTTGTTTCGGCCAGTTTCTTGCAGTTTTTTTGTCTTCCGCAGTAAGGATACCACGTGTAATACGGTTCTACTCAAGGTTAATTTATCAGTAACTGTTGTATGAGAATAAGAGAGCCATTGCTTTATCATATAAAGGCTTACCGACGAACGAATGCGACTATTACCGAAACTATTGTTTGTATGTTCGCATGAAAATAAAAGTCCTCTTATACAGATTCAAGATAAGCCATACCGACTGCAGCACTACTGTTTTTAATTGTGTGCATCACTGGCAACTGTTTCTACCATTCGTCTCAAATGCATGTGGACCTCGTAAATCAAGATAAAAATAGAAGCAATATTCTTAAAATGCAGTTTTATTATTTGAGCGGGTTTCTGTATTGATTGCACACCTCTACAATTTCTAACTGGATGCAAAGACACATCGAAGTAACGTATCTGAATTCCCTAGACAGTTAACCACTTCCGCTCGCTAACTAATAGATTCCATTATTACATGTGCAGTTTCCAGAATTTCTTATCTTTCAACCCTTCCTGTAAACTCTGGCTTACGAAAAGTACTCGTTGGAAGAGTACTCTCCCACATTACTGAAATGTGTATTATATAAAGCGATCTTGGCAGTTAGCATTAAATAACGACAAAAGCGTCGCCACGTTAGCATAACAAAACCACCGGTAAATAACTAATGACTATGTCAATTGATGCTAATGAAAAGTGCAGTGAGTCATAACGATACGTTAAATCTTGCAGTACTCTCTGATGTACAATGCATGAGATCCAAACAGCTACATTAAAATTTGTTGGGAGACAAGAAGTTATGCAAAGAAAATATGTGAAGTGATGACGATGATGATTTTGTTGGTGTGACATTGCTGCCTGTAATAATATAAAATAAGAGAGGTTCTGGATGCACACTAATTGTAGAATAAAGCAGCACAACAATTTGCTCTTTGTATTAGACACTTGATCTAGATTTATGCACCAACTATGGGTACCTTCATCAGAAGATTAAAATTAATACCTAGAAATTAATTATTGAGTAAATTAAGAAACATTTAGTATTATATATATATATATATATATATGAACAAATCTACTGATGTTATATCGGGCGACTTACTGAATATATATATATATATATATATATATATATATATATATATATATATATATATATCTTTTTTTCACAAAATTACATATGGAAATACGCATTCACAGAAGACGTCAAATTACGAGCGGTACGCTCGAGTCCCAAAAATAAAGTTAGTAAACATGCTAGCAAGAAGCTAGTAAATCACATTTAAAAAGGAGTGGCTAGTCGTTGTCGGGCTGCCGTTCTGCCGGCCGCGATGGCCGAACGGTAAGATAAAAGGACTGTCCGTGTAATATCTCTTTCGTGACGGTCTCAAAAATGTCCTTGATATTTTGGATCTTCTTACAGGAGAGACACGATAAATTGCAGTACTTTTCCAGATATCCACAGACTTTTGCTAATTATTTAGGTAGTATATTCAATGATCGCCCTCATAGCTGGGCGGTACCGGGTAAGAGAAGATGAATCAATGATCACTCATTCGCAATGAGAAACAGAACACAGATCTTGATGATAATATGAGAAGACTTACTCGGGTCCTCGCTATGAAGAGTTGGGACAAGAAAAAGTTTGCTTTCAGATACTTTGAATAGTCTCGTTTTAATACCAGAATAGTACCTTCAGTTTCACTATCTTGTGTTTTCTTATTTACTATTTTATATTCTGCACATAAGCCATGAAAGACTTCATTTATTTCTATATATATATATACAAATAAATAAGTAAAATTAAAAAATAATATCTTGCATCTGTCGATCAACTGATTTTTCGTGCAGCAACGGCCATCTGGGCAGAAAGGGGCTCGAGGGTTGCGCCTTCATTAAAAACATTAGAAAAAAGGGGGGGGGGGTCTCCGACAGATCACTCATGATCTGCACGGCCGCTGCGGTCGGTGGTCCAAATCCCTCTTTGGGCATGGATGTTTGTGCTGTCTTTAGTATAAGCTAGTTCCTAAGTAGTTTGTAAGATTAGGGACTGACGACTGCCAAGTTAAGTCCCATAAGCTCTACAAACATTTAAACATTTATTTTTAAGCTGCCGTACTGCTCAACAGCCAACTTCGGCGAGACACACGCTCCGTACATTGGCGCCCTCTCTTAGTGCTTACGAGGAACAGAAACAGTAATTACAGAACAGGTGGAAGACGGAAAACATTACATTCTGTGAATAAGCAGTTAACAACAGTTTTTTATTTTATATAGTATCATTTGTTTTACAAAATTTGGGTACAAAAATATTCAAACTGACCAAGATTTTAAGCATAAAAGTGATGATAAACAGAAGTTTCAAGTAGTAAAAATGACAGGCAAGGCATCAAATAACAGTGGACACCATATTAATTGGAAGTAGAAAATATTATTATCGGAAGTATACGAATAATCCAATTAAAAGAGACATATTCTGGGATCGTTGAGTAACGGCTTCAAAGCACCGAAGAAATCTTTATTGCGTAAATGTAGCTACTCGTTGAGAATGGAATTATCTTTCAAAGAAAAATGTTTGAAAATTTCCAATTCCTCATAAACATCGAGTTTCTTCCGTTTACTTTGTTTATGCAAAGTACACTGTTCTGTATTAATACTTGTGTCACTCGTAAGCTCTAAAAGAGGGCGCCAATGTCACGAAGGTGGCTAATCCTCCCATCGTGAGGGCTGAGTCGAGGTTCGTTAGTAAGAACAGTGTCAATCCAAGCCCCATTCTGCCTTGAGAACCACGACGATCGGGTTGCTGTTTGAAGATAAGGTGGTGGGAGATGTTTGAACCGCTAATGCATCCCTATAATGGTCCTGCACGAGGTATTACCTTCTGGAATAGTATTGGATTCCAATCCGACGCCCTCCTAGAACACTTTGCCGGTGCAGTAACTTCCCGCAGTAGACTGCTGACGGTCACATTCAGCAGTATGACGCGGGTCGACACGTGACATGCGTTAATCAAGACTTCTTAGACGCCCATCAGACTGCATTGCCGCCGTAGCCTCGCTGTTTTCCAGGTCCCTTGCCTGTCGAAAACTTTTGGATTTCGGAACGACTGCCATGGGATACACCACCTGCTGCTACCACGTATCCCAAGTGGCTAAAGCAATCTTCGGTCTGTACATTATGATGTATCAGGTTGTAAAGCTGAAGGTGAAAAATTATTACGGCAGTCAAAGCTTGATCGTAAAATGCCGAAGCTCTGGTTCATATTTCTACCAACTAGTCAGTGTTTCATGGACGAAGAAATGTCACTGTCTGTCTTTATCGGGAGTCACTTTAAAGGGATCTGGACGTGAAAATGACAGAAAAATCGATATAAGTATTCATACCTCCATCTGAAGGACATATATCTCCAGATTCCAAAAATGTATGGTTATCATAGTATTAAGCGCTCATTGAACAAATGTCTGCAGATCGGCCACGCTGATGCTTCAGACAAAGGAATATCACCATAAACATCTCATCCCTGTCACAGCCAATATACAGGGACCTTGCTGATAAATAATTACTTAGCACAAAATCCAAATAAATGTTCAAATGTTTGTAAACGTATCGGACCAAACTGCGTGGTCATCAGTCCGTAGCTTACATACTACTTAAACATATGTAAACTAACCTAAGGACAACACACACACCCATGCCCCAGAGGGGACTCGAACCTCCACGGCGAGCAACCGCGCGTTCCGCAAATGTTAATGTTCAAATGTTTGTAAAGCTTATGGGACTTAACTTCGGGGTTATCAGTCCCTAAACTTACAAACTACTTATGAACTACTTACGAACTAGGACGGCACAAATATCCATGCCCGAGGGGGGATTCGAACCCCCGACCGTAGTGGCCGTGCTGACCGTGACTGTAGCGCCTCAGTCACCTCGGCCACCGCGGCCGGCCGCATTCCGCAACGAGACGCTTTAGACCGCTCGGCTACTCCACCGCGGCCACAAAATCCTAATGAGTTTCAACAGATGCGTCTGGCAGTACCGAAAACAGTGTTTGTTGGATGGACGGTACTAAAATTGGTGTGATACATGCTGTTATACGTTTCAATTCTTGTTTAATTACCACAACAAAAGTAATGGACAAATTAGGCATCCAACCATGAAATAATATGCTAGCTTCTCTGACTGCTGAGAGGGCTGCGGAAGCCAACACCACTAAAGAGTACAGAGTAAGGAAAAGACTCCGGAAAAAATCTGCAGAGGATAAAGAAGCAGCTGGACAGCAACATTATGCCACTGGAATGTTCTGAAGAGGCTTTTCTCATTTTACGTTTTCAGAATATTAGGTACATATATCTTCATAATGATTGTAGCTTTGTTCACCTAATTTTTCCCAGTTCACAAATGGGACAATATCTTTGTATTATGCTTAATACATTGCAGAAATGATCTATGTTGGTTATTCTGTCTATAATTTTAAAGGTAATTTTTAGACAAAACAGTAATGAAGTGTAGTAAGGGTTTTTCTATTTCGTCATATATACTGCAAACTACAAAACAGTCGGCATGATGTGTTGCTATGAATGTTAACAGCAGCCTGTTTCCTGTCTAAATGCTATTAAACTGACAATGAACCAGAAAATGGTTCCAGAATGCGAACGTGTATTGTAAAAAACATATGTTAGGCAAAATATTGTAAATCTTCAACTATGACAGATATTTCAATAAATTTTCTATTACAGCGTGAAGTAATGTCATTCAGTGTTAATCGCAACTTCTTCCACATTGTAGATCAAGAGTAATGAGCACCGAAAGCATTGTATGAAAATTAAGCGCGTTCACGTGCAGGTCCCCTTAATACCTCTCATCAGCATTTAGAATGAACAGGTTTCATTGCAGGATATACTTTTATTTTATTGGAAGTTTTACCTTGGTGGGAATCAACAGATAAAACGTAATATGGGACGCATAGGAAGTGTAAGATTCACACACAGTCGGTGAACCAGTCGTGAATACAACGTGCAGTGGTGTGGCTCATTTTCAGAATCCAAGTTATTACGTTACACTACAGATCAACTGCCGGTTCATTACGGTGAAAATTCGTAATGCTCAGAAAATTGGCGTCAGAGTCTCCTATTTCTGTTGCAACAACATGGTTATTATTCGTAATATCAAATTCAGTGTTATATGAGGTCTTGTATGAAACATCCCGTCTTCTGCTCATTATTCGGCAGTTTTGGTTGCCTGTTCACCCTCATTGCGGTGTGGCCAGCATTTAATATTTAAAGGATTTTACTAACAACAAATTAATTGGTAGTAGTGCATTCCAGTTCCTACAGACTTTAACGAACAACCATTTAAATCAGTCCACTTTCCCTGCAGCAACAGTGGCTTAAACTTTCTAAATGATGAAGTTCCAGTATTAAGACCATAGCGGATATTCCTTTCTCTATCTGATCAGAGACTCACTTTTATTATTGTCAGTTGTAAAAACAGATTCATATAAAATGAGCCTATATGACACAGTCACTGTTATTTTTAGTTACTTTATAATCATAACAGAATTAGTTTGAATATATATTTTTCATACTTCTCAAATGTTAGATAAACAAGATTAAAACCTTAAATCAAGAATTATTCTACGAAAAGAATAGATATGGGAAGTTGAGGTTGGCAATGCTTATACGTAACAGTCGTGGGAAATGGTGATATCATTCATGGAAAAGTTTTTTTTTTTTTTTTTTTAGCGTTTAGTCATCTGATAGGTATTCCTGCTTAAAGGCAGTGTCACTAGCAAGGGAACCACTATCAAGGATGAGGTCTCCTGGTAATAGAGAAATTAGCATACAAGTTATAAAAGTGACATACTGATTACTGTTGATTCTGCTGTTATTGCTATTTCTTAAATAAGGTCAAAATTCAGATGCTCCGTTTACAATTAGCTACTTGTTTTCATAGGAGTTGCTTCCTGTGTGGCGGACTGGGCATGTACGTTAAACAAGGGAAGATATTTGAGTGTTTTGCAGGAGTTTTGACTTCAGAGGAGCTAAGTTTCTAATTATTGTTATTTATAGGTCGACTTACTGATTTTAAATCATTTTTGCTTATGCTAGAGAGCATAATATGTTCACTTTATAGGAAGTGAAAAAGATTTAGTTGTATGTGGCGATTTCAAGGTTAATTTTGCAAGTGATTCACCTAGAAAAAAGACGCTATTACAATTATTTATTTCTTATCACCTGATACAAACAGTCTACTTTCCAACGAAATTTCATGAAAACAGCAGCACGACCATAGATAACCATTTTATTCATTATTTATTATTAAAGGAGCAGTCTTCTGGACAATAGTAAATGGCATAATTGCGTAGGCTTCCACGGCCAGGTTTCAGATGACATACAAGTTGTCTTGGTGTTGTACCGCGTCATGATGTAAGTAGGTTTTTACTTTAATAATCGACGTTTCAGTCAACGTTACATCTGGGTATACTCACATCAGGATACCCAGATGAAGGCCACTGTAACTGTAACGCGGTACAAACTTTTATGTCAATAGTAAATGGTGTTTCTAACGATGACGCACAAATTTTAACTCCAGGATTCTTAGCTCAAAATGTAACTACAAACAAACTCATTTCCCGCATGCTGGAGGTTGGATCAGTAACTCGGTAGCTGGATCAATATACAGGGTGTTTCACTAAGTGTGTTTGCCTCTGTAACTTATAAAATAATAGGCGACGGAAAATTTTAATGCGGTAGGTTAACACAAGAAATATTACACTTTCTGCGGAGCTATGAACATAGTTTATTGTATCATTTTCCAAAGAGTTGCAGCACAAAGACTAAGGACGGCACAAATATCCATGCCCGAGGGGGGATTCGAACCCCCGACCGTAGTTGCCGCGTAGACCGTGACTGAAGCACCTCAGTCCCCTCGGCCACCGCGGCCGGCGCAGAAGTAAAGTTGTGAGGACGGACCGTGAAGGATCCCAGGTTAGCTCAGTGGGTAATCGCTCCCTATCGCGTGTAGCTTCTTTTCATTCGCTTCCTTTTGTAATTCTAAACATTTCTATGGGTTACACGCCGTAGTTAATTTTCTTTATTTTTCGGAAATTGAATTTACACCTTTTTATCTGTTTCGGAACCTCGGGAGTTCGAACTCCGAATTCAGGGGTTTGCAGCTAGTCCCCTGAATTCACAGCACTTCTCATTAAACCAGTGTCTAGATAGTTTACTCTCAGATTGCAACTTAAGAGTCCACCGTGATTTTGTGTATGAATCCGATTTTTAACCACTTCACCTTCAGTGGAGTGCTATCATGTAACGTATCCATGTGTCACCGTTAGCGTGTGTGCCCGCGGTCTAATCTAAATGCAACTTTGGTATACTCACGCACCATCTCAAATCAGGCCCGACAACCAGAGCCATCTTCGCAGTTTTATTGTTTATTGTGTTGTGTGGTACCTCCGGGTTTGCTGAATTTCGCCTACGATAGCGGCGCCTGCTTCTGCCACGTTTCAACACGCTGATTTTTGTGAGTTTCGCTTTTGCATTGCGTGTGTGTGAGTGAGTGAATGTTCTTTGTAAATCCTTCCCCCAGTAGCGTTATCTTTGTAATTTATGTTAAATTCAATACTGGCCATGTCGGTATTACATATGTAAATGGGATGCATTTTTATGTATTAACAAAATTGGTTCCCCGTTTTCCTTGCGTTCGACCTGAATAAACAAGTTAAGTTCAGTATAATTTTGACTTGCCTATAAATGGTAGTTTTGAGCATCTTCCCCCTTTTATTTAAGATAGCTTTTTCACCAGTGCTGATAACAAGGTCAGATGCAATCTTTTTATGGTTAAGTTCCGTTGCACCATAAATGTTTCTCTTTAGTCATCTTTATGAAATAACTTTAATTGTGGTGGCTAGTTTATTAAAGCCTGTGTGTAATTTCGTGTGAGCTGCTAAGTATATTGTCCACTGTCTCGTAACTTCCTGTTATTAAAGTAATTGGAACCAAGTCAGTTCTCAATTTGGGCCAGGGGACATGATTTTGCATCAGGGAGTAGCCGGTAGTTTTGCTAATTTTACTGCTTAAATTAAGCCTTTTTATAACAGTAAACTTTTATTGGGTACCTCTTACCAAAATAAGCTTTTATTACGTATAGTGGCCCACTTTTATTATACATGCTTCCTCTTGTAACCCTGTCTCACACAAGTATTCTATTTTAACCTCCTTGATTCATAGAGCACTAGTTACATCCTTTCTACAGTCAACATGCAGCAAGAGCTAACAAATGTGAAATACATTGCAAAGACTAATAGTTACGCCCCTAGCCTAATAGACAAACTGTTACATTTGGCATCAGTAAAATTATCCCCTCCAACTGACACCCGAACCTCGGTCTGATCGCCTATATGTACATTACCATTTTATGGTCCTGTCTCTTACAAATTAGCAATTCTACCCAAAGACAGAGGCGTCAGACCTTCCTTCTCCACTCACGGCCGCCTACAGCATCAAATCATCCACAATTTAAGACCAAATATACTTTGCAAATTCAGGGGTATATAAACTCACTTGCGTACAGTGCCCTCGCGCCTATATTGAACGAACAGGCCGAGCATTTGTAATCAGCTTCAGGAACACAAATTAACAAAAAAAGTTTTTTTTTTTTTTAAAAAACAAATCGTCATTTGCTGAACACCTCAAAGCATCAGGTCACAGTGAACCTACAGTCAATACACTCCAGATCGTGCACAGATCCCCCAAAGGAAGAAAGCTTAACCTTCTCGAGGAAATTGAAACTACGAAATTTCTTAAATCATCACACCATCATCAGCGTCAATGACCAACTGACAAGTAAGAATCAGTGCTATTATTACATAATGATTTCAGCTTTACAAAATGTTACCTGATTCTCTTATTGTATGTCGCAACTCCCAATCCCCTCTTCGTGGCCACCAAATTGTCGTATTATTTTGAGCTCCATTCTGTAACTTAAACTCGGCTCACACCACTTCATTTATTCTACATTTTAGCTACATTTGGTTTTTAGTGTTCTGTGACGATACATTTATAATTAATTTCCATATAAAGGCTATATAATTTTATGGTTATTTTACTAACGTAAATTATCAATATTAGTGTCGGCCATTCTGATTTACAAGTATTCGATCTTATCAATCAAATTTAACCGCCTAAATCGTAAATACGCATGCCGGCGTTTATCAGCGCTGCCTAGCGGCGTTTGCTGTATTGCGGTTCCTCGCGTCATTTCACCATTAGATGTCCATGCAGTAACGTTTGCTCATGTGATGTATCGGTATTGATTCTGTGAACGCGGACCTATCCATCACAACGCTGCTGATGTGGTAAGTTATACATCTCCACACTCGCTCTGCTTACCACTCTCAGTTCACGATTGTTTTTAAATTCTCTGAGCTCCATTTTAGGAACTTTTTGTTGCACCTCTTATAACACTTGACGATACTTTCGATTAGATCCTCAGTTTTTATCCAGTCCAAAATGCTGAGCATCGTGTGTTTTTACACCAACTAATGCCATCCAGCTGTTTCTGAGGTATGTTCACGCCCCCAAGTCATTGTTTCCTGGATAGATCCACGGCATGAAACATATTTGTATATTTTCCCTGTTACAGTGTTCTAACGATGCGCCAAAAGCACGAAACGCGTTAAAAGAGAAATAAATATAATAATTTGCAACAGAGACTACCTGTCAATTCAATTATGGATTCGCTGTTGCTAAACCAGTTCAATGAACTTTGGAGTTACGTATATCAAATATTTGTAAACCAAAGTGACCAAACCGCTAAGGACATCGGTCCCTAGTCTTACACTCTACTTTAACTTATTGTAAGGACAACACAAACACACCCATGTCCCAGTGAGGAATCGAATCTCTGGTGGGAGTAGCCGCGTACTCTACGATGTTGCGCCAGAGATCACTCGGCTATTCCCGTGTTGCGCACATGGTTCGATAAATTATTACTCTTTTCACAGTTTAATGTGGTTGAATCATTGTAATATTTTTTAATCATAGCAACTTGAGACTGAAGCCATAATGCGCTGAAACTAGTAGTGCATTGGTATATAGATGGAAGTTTATTAATTTGACAATAAAGACGACTTTACATGGTGATGCCAGCAGCAGAAAACATCTGCACTAGTTGAAGGACATCCATTTATTTCAGATTGCTGCCAATGTTACGCTGCCCCTAGACGTGATATATTACTGCACACATTGTTACGGGTACGTTTCCAACACTGCGACGCTGCCTTCTGTTTGCTGATGCTCCCCCCCCCCTTCCCACCCCTCGCACGCAACGGCAATAGTACACGCAACACGCATCCTGCCGCTGCCAATAGCCAGCGAACGAATCGTCAAATTACCGTGGACGAACAGTGCAGTAACCGGAGTAGCTGTGTAATTGCCAAACAATGCAGAAATTGGAAAATCTGCATATCCTAAAAGGTCGCCTAAATATGGGTCAGAAACAAACAGCCAGTAAATACAAGTACGCCGTGCTAATAACAAGGGAACGTCATCAACTCGACCTCATATTTTCTTGAGGGAAAATATACATGAGGTAGATATGAACTACAGAAATCGATATCACGTGAAACTTTGGGCCATTATTCAGATACTACGCAGTTACGGCCTCCTCACAGTACAGCTTTTAAACATTCGCGAGCTCGGGTTGGTCCTCACTCGGCCCGATTCACTGCGGCCGCTTAATGCCCGATCAAGAAGTGCTGTGCAATGGAGGGACAACAGCCAGTCCCCCGAAATGTGAAATTTTGAAGAGTTAGGGCAGTGGAGGAGGAAACAAATACTACAAAATGAAACATACGTACTGTAACTCTTTCAAGTTTCCTCCACTTCAGTAGTGTCAGCTTTACATATAACAAAATGATGTGCATAAAAAGTATTGAAAATTGAATTACGTTACACTGCTTGTTGAAAAACTGTCTCCCCTTTCCACTGTAGTTTTGACGCCCTGTGTAAAACGCAAACGGCTCGTTGCATTTGTTCTTCTGTTACAAAGACGGTCAGAGTGGTATTCGACGATTTAAAATCATCAAAGCAGCTTACACTATCACTGACGACAGCAATTCCACGCCCAAGCTCCGTTGAAGCAATGAAAGTGATCGACGAATCTGACGGTAGTGAAATTGCAGCGTCGTTATCGTCGACGTCATCCTGTTGTTAATCTGCACCGAACGTCAACCCGCCACTTTCTTCTATATCCAGCACGTTTTCATCAGTGCAGTTGTCTATGATATCTGCAACGCAGTTGAATGATATAAGGAAAATCATTAAGAAGAGACTATATTTTGTATAGTACCTCTAATAACTGCAAATGATTATGCTTACCGGCGACGACTTTAAAGAGCTCTAATTCTTTGACATTTAATCGTTGCAGATTAATCATTCCATACCGCGCCTGGAGATGTCGCACGATAGCCTGTTGGTTAATTTACATGGCGAAAACAAATCTCTTACTAGACTCTTCTCACTGTACTAGACGTTCGGGCATTAAACGGCCGTAGTGAAGCGGGCCGAGTGAGGAACAACCCGGGCGCGCGAATGTTTAAAAGCTGTACTTTGAGGAGGGTGTAACTCCGTAGTATCTGAATAATGGCCCAAATTTTCACTTGATATCGATTTCTGACGTTGATATCTAGCTAATGTAGTTTTTTTCTCAAGAAAATATGAGGTCAGTTGATGATGTTCTCTTGTAAGTTTGATATTCCCTCAAAACATAAATTCATATTTCATGTGTTTGCGTTGTAATGACTCAATTTCTTTTGCTTTGCATTTTTAAACTCACAGTTACATGCTGCCCATAAGTAACAGTTAATTATTCTAATACTAAGATGCTTTCCTTCCCTCCCTTACTCACCATCTCTCTCTCTCTCTCTCCTCTCATTTTTCGTCGGGCCGTCAGGGGGGAGTGGCAAGTGCCCCTGTCCCCACCTTCGTAAATCCGCCCTTGAATGAAGATATTGTGAAAAATACATCTGTTTATTCGCCATCACACAACTGTTTTACATTTATTACTGTACTTCAGGCACCAGTTGTCAATACTAAAATATATGTCTACGCGACATGTTTTGGGACGACATTATCCCATTATCGAGTTCTTTAAAGCAAGGAAACGTAGAACAATAAGGGCACAATAAACAACGAATGCTGACCAACGAATGTCGTTCAATTTCGGGTGTTTTGCCACTGTAGATGAGCCATTCTCTCTATTACTGTGCTCTTATACCGCACTTTAAAATTACTTCCCGTTTATCCTATATACTTCATTTCACAATTAGAACATAGACTAAAGCATAACATTGATGCAGGTGAGAACTGGATGGGGAAAGCGGAGATACACCAAATAAAGTTTAATGATTGTGAAACGAAGTATATAGGACACCATAAATTGGGCACCAGAAATGGTAACCTGAAAGTCGTGCACTCTGAGGACAAAGGTTGGCTCTCATCAAATCTCGAAAAAATTGATACCTTTTGTGCGTTGAGAGAGGATTCCAGCAGTATGCTCAACGAAAAGACAGAACTATCGAAAAACCATTACTGGGCACATTTTAGCAACCTCCTCCTTAAGAAACACTGATGTGTGTGCATGTACTAAATATCGACCTCTTCCTTTTACGAAGAGCGTAGTTCCGTTACAAAACATATACGTTTTGACTGATTTTAAATGTTAGGTATCTTGACTAGAATATTTTTGGCCACCAATGACAGTGGTTAAGCATATGGACTATCATTGAAGTTTGATCAGCTGTCCGTTAGTGTATAACTTGCTGCCATCGGAGAAACATGTGTACTGCGCAATGCTTTATTTATTTTTCGTAATGTACATAAACAGCTATTGTGTTTAACGCAGCAGATAAGTTTTATTGTAGGTAGGATGTTTGTATAGATTATGGGACTTAACTATGGGGTCATCAGTCCCGAAACTTACAAACTACTTATGTACTAGCTAATCCTAAGGACGGCACAAATATCCATGCCCGAGTGGGGATTCGAACCCCCGACCGTAGTGGCCGTGCAGACCGTGATTGAAGCGCCTCAGTCCCCTCGGCCACCGCGACCAGATATGAACGTTCCTTTAGACATATATGACATGAGGTGGCCGGCTGTAGGTACGAGGTTAGTTTCATTGGAATATTTGGGACACAGTCGTTTGTAGATAGTGCCCTTATTATTCTACGTTTGCTTGTTTTACAGAACTCGATAAAGGGATAATATCGTCCCGAAATATATCGTGTTGGGCCGGCCGCGGTGGCCGAGGGGACTGAGGCGCTCCAGTCACGGTCTGCACGGCCACTACGATCGGGGATTCGAATCCCCCCTCGGGCATGGATATTTGTGCCGTCCTTAGTATTAGCTAGTTTGTAAGTTTAGGGACTGATGACCCCATAGTTAAGTCCCACAAGCTATACAAACATTTCAACATTTTGAACATATCGTGTTGACATATATTTTATTATTGACAACCGGTGCGTGAAGTACAGTAATATACAGACCTAATAGTGTAATTACTGATAGACTCGGTTCGTTTGGATTTCGTATCACTGCAAAGTGTATGGAAAAGACAAGGTTCCCCGCGCCTGGCCGTCAACCCATGGCGAGTACACTCTGGATTGCGGCCATTGTGTAGAACAATTATTGATTATTATTGACAACTGGTGCGTGAAGTACAGTAATATACAGAACTAATAGTTTAATTATAGACTCGGCTCATTTGGCTTTCGTATCACTGTAAAGTGTATGGAAACCGACGAGTTTCCCAGGCACGGCCGTCAACTAGCGGCCAGTACTCTCTGGACGGTTTGACGCGCGGCCATTGTGTAGAACAATGAAAAAATGTTCAAATGTTTGTATAGTCTATGGGACTTAACTACGGGGTCATCAGTCCCTAAACTTACAAACTACCTTTGAACTACTTACGAACTAGGACGGCACAAATATCCATGCCCGAGGGAGGATTCGAACCCCCGACCGTAGTGGCCGTGCAGACCGTGACTGGAGCGCCTTAGAACAATTATTGATTATTATTGACAACTGGTGCGTGAAGTACAGTAATATACAGAACTAATTGTTTAATTATAGACTCGGCTCGTTTGGCTTTCGTATCACTGCAAAGTGTTTGGGAAAAGACGAGGTTCCCCGCGCATGGCTGTCAACCAGTGGCCAGTACACTCTGGACGTGTTCACGCGCTGCCATTGTGTAGAACAATTATTAATTATTATTGACAACTGGTGCGTGAAGTGTAGTAATATACAGAACTAATAGTTTTATTATAGACTCGACTCGTTTTGCTTTCGTATCACTGCAAAGTGTTTGGGAGAAGACGAAGTTTTTCGCGCATGGCCGTCAACTAGCGGCCAGTACACTCTGGACGGGTTGACGCGCGGCCATTGTGTAGAACAATTAACGACAACTGGTGCGTGAAGTACAGTAATATACAGAACTAATAGTCTTATTATAGACTCGGCTCGTTTGGCTTTCGTATCACTGCAAAGTGTACGGGAAAAGACGTGGTTTTACGCGCTCGGCCGTCAACCAGCGGCCAGTACTCTCTGGACGGGTTGACGCGCGGCCATTGTGTAGAACAGCTAGCTGTCGCGCGGGGAGCGACAGGCGAGAGCGATGAACGGCCGTCCCAGTGCGGCCCTCGCCACGAAAAATGGACCAGCGCGGCCGTGCTGGTGGCGGAGGATGCGGCTGTTTATCTGCGCATGCGCCTGCACCGTCATCGGCGCCCGCGCTGCCCCTGGCGGCGGCGCCGTGAATCACGGCCGCCGACGCCCGCGGCGCATCGCCCCGGCACACGCGGGGGCGCGCTTTTATCCTGTCAGCCGACACTCGGCCAGAATAATGGCGCCATCAGTAACTTACGAGCCGTGTGGGCGCGCCGTGTCAACAACTCCAGCAGCCGCTTCATTATTCTACCCCACTACCTGCTGTTAAGTTCTGTACGATAATAACACTATGCTTTCTTGCGCGACGCTTTCATCCCGTTCTCACCTTACCTGAATGCAGTCGTGGCTGACAACAAATGCAGCGGAGCTGTGGCGAATATACCGGCAACAGATTGCGAGGTTATTTAATGAGGTCTCTCGTGGAGAATCTTATATTAACACTAACAGATTCACTGCACCTTACGCTCTGCTCTGTCTAGGGGATGATAAAAATTCTTCCACAGTCCCCACCTGCATATGATTAATTAAAACAAAAGGTGTGAAGAAGGGTGCACAACATACAAATAAATTCAAAACACTTTTGTTTGAATTTTTTAGTGATCTGTTTATTTATCAGATCAAAACATTCTCACCAGTAAAAGCCCTGCACGTTGGACTATCGAATATAGCTCCTGAGCCCCCATACAAAATTGCCGAAAATGCCGGTTGATCAAAAAGTCAGTACAAATTTGAAAACATAATAAATCACGGAAAAATGTAGATAGACAGGTACAAATTGACACACACATACCTGGAATGACATGGGGTTTTATTATTACAAAAAAAGTTCAAATCATCAAAAAATGTCTGACAGATGGCGCTGGATAGCAAAATGTCAGTGACTGCGCATAAAAATCGTGTGTAAAAGGAGCTGTAATGAGAGGGAGAGAAAATCAGATGTACAAGCAGTCTCAGGTAGTTTACGTTGCCTGAAAAGGCGCTTTTAGTGAAGGTGTATTATCAGAATGGGAAATGTGCTAGTTCTGCGTTACGATCCTATAGCTATAGGACGGGGATTCGAACGGGTAAAGGTCCGATGAGAAATGCAGCTGAGGCGAGAATGATTTCGAAGACACTGGTTATTTTAGACGATTGACCCCGTAGTGGCTGACCGATTTTGAAGTTCAAAGCCACGGGTTGTTTAGACGATAGACACCCAGTGGTCGACCGAGCACAAGGCGTAATGCTGCTGAGACAGTTCAGGAAGAAATGGAGACTGTAGCGGGTTCGTCTATGCACGGGGAAGTCCCACCGGCATTCCAAATGTTCAAATGTTTGTACAGTCTATGGGACTTAACTACGGGGTCATCGGTCCCTAAACTTACAAACTACTTATGAACTAAGACTAAGGACGGCACAAATATCCATGCCCGAGGGGGGATTCGAACCCCCGACCGTAGTGACCGGGCAGACCGTGACTGGAGCGCCTCAGTCCCCTCGGCCACCGCGGCCGGCACCGGCATTCCATACACTACTGTTAGTGTACCCACCGATGCTATCCTTACCTAATCCATCGGCATCATGAATTGTTAACTGGCGATTTAGTGAAGCGGAGGGCATTGTTGGTGTGGGCGTTTCAAAAAATGGCGGAAGATGATTGGTTGAGTAACGTTTTGTGCACGGAAGAAGCTCATTTCACACTCCGAGTGTCTGTCAACGCCCAAAACTGTAGAATTTGGGCTACCGAAAATTCTAGAACTGTCGTGGAAACCCCATTGCTCGACGAGAAAGTCACGATACAGGTTGGAGTTACCATATCTTTCTCTGAGGAACTGAGTGATTTTGGTTTTGTAACTGCTACAGTGACGGGTGAGAGGTATACCGATATGTTACAGAATCGCATAATCCCAAGCCTAGCTGATAAACACCTGCTGGAACGTACGATTTTTATGCAGGATGGCGCTCCACCCATAGACGTGTGAAAGATCTCTTGCGCGCGTCGTTTAGTCTGCCGCCACTTTCGTCATGCTTGGCCTCCCAGGTCCCCAGACCTCAGTCCGTGCGATTATTGCCTTTGGGGTTATCTGAAGTCGCATGTGTACCGTGATCGACCGACATCTATAGGGATGCTGAAAGACAACATCCGACGCCAGTGCCTCACCATAACTCCGGGCATGCTTTACAGTGCTGTTCACAACATTATTCCTCGACTACAGCTACTGTTGAGGAATGATAGTTAACATATTGAGCATTTCCTGTAAAGAAAATCATATTTGCTTTTCTGATCAGATTAAGCGCCATCTGTAGCAAATTTTATGAACACTTTTTTTGTGTGTGTTCTTATAAAACCACATGTCACTCCAAGCATGTGATTATTCCGTGATTTATTAAGTTTTCTAATTTATACTGACTTTTTGATCACCCGGTGTTTTGAATTAGCGTACCAGGCTACTGTTCATTACATAAATAAATAAGTAAATAAATAAAATAATAAGTTTAATTAGCCTGACCGCGAATACTAAACTCACAGTTTATTTGACAAAGAAAATGTTGAACAACATATATCGAATGAATGAATGTTTATTAGAACTCGTCTAACAGTTCCTGAAAAGATGCACTTTTACAATCAGTTTCCAACGGACATTTATTGAAGTCACAGTGCCTAATCTTCACACGCTGCTATCTTGAAGTACAACGTAGCACTCGACAACTTAAGAAGAAATCTTACAAGTTTAACAGTAAATCGCCACACACGATAAATTTTTGTTAAGTTAGACCGCACTTTTACACTCTGAAAACTTTTAAAGTCTCACTCTTCCGAAGGTCGCGGCACAGACCGGCATAATTTCGTCGTTGCGATGCTAACCAAACACACACTGCCACATCTGGACCTGCCCAGCCTTTATACCTGTGCACCGGAGAAACCCATACTTCACGAACTGCCCCATTGCCACCCCTCGCCAACGTACAATGCTTTGCCTAGTATACCGTACATTCATACAAATACATCTGCAAACACTAATACGCACTAATAAACATGAAACTGATCATTGATATTAACATTTCATTTCATTACATTACATTTCTGCTATGCAGCGATTAAAAACAAATTAATTACTTAAAGAAACAAAACATGCATTAGTAAATTTGAACAATGTGATTTTATAGTATACTCATTTTCTAATATGGCACCTGTGAACAAACTCTGCCATGCTGATCGTGTTTCTGTCATGTACTTTATGTTATTAACAAATTTATACAATCATTTTAGTAAATAAGGTTTCCTGTGATCAATATTATTTTACGTCGCATATCAGGTGATGCGCTTTGTTGAGACCATTTATATGAGCTCTCGCTAACCTCTGTATATTTAATGGTTTACAAGTTATGATTTTTTTTTTTAACTAAACACTAAATTAACGTATTTCCATTCTATTAAAACTTTTTTATATGTACTTGATAGGAAGAATATCTGTGCGTTACATTACGTGTCATATGAAACCCTTTCAGAAACTGTGTTGCACTTCTCTGTCATAATTATGTTTTATTTTTAAATTTAACTTTCTCGTATACGATACATTGTCGCCTCGCTAGCTGCGCGGTGGATTTCCTCTGACGTCACGGCCTTTCCAAGCGACCGCTGAGCTCACCTCCCGGCCGGCCGTTTCCGCCTTACACACACCACAAATCTCGTCTGGCCAGCCCACTATGAGCCCTAGCTTCACAGCTGTTTATAACACGATTTTTCTTAATTACAGATTTATACAGATAACGCATTCACATCAATATGGCCTGTCTACATAGATATAATACTACGAAAATTAATAAAAGAAAATAGTGTAACAATTGTGTGCATTGGCAAGAACGGTGTTTGCGATGCATTTAATCTTTGTTGATAAAGTTCTTCAACATAATGCCTTAGTGCTAGTCGTTGGGCGGCACTGTCAGAAGATTAATTAACATTTCCTGACACAGTCGGGTGTGGAGGCGATCTGATCGTTGTATGGTTTTCAAAATAAATAGCCAAGATTGCATATTAATAATTTATTAAATGACGACCGGTTTCGGTGCACTGTTCACCATCATATGGTCACGTATGTGTTATAAGCTGCTCATCTTGCTACATAAATTGGGTATCAAATAACAAGTGCAACATTGTACTTAGTCATTATATAAAAATACACTAGTTAAAAACATGACAGCTTACAAAATGCTGTATTTTTCTATAGTACTCGCTCATATCTTACATGGTGCAAGGTCGTTGCATTTCTTATTTTTTGCATTTTTTATTTATTTTTAAACAGGTCGGCACCGGAAATTTGAAATAATATACGTGTAACAAATCACAACGTAACTATAATTTGCCAAGCACAAGTGAACGTCACAATGGGTCGCTAACGTGATGCCGCCACTAAGAACCTGTGCTGTTCTTACTGTGAACGGTTTTAATGCCGCCGTGACCAGCTTTGATGCTGGCCCTATTGTTACTGGTATGCTGAAGTTACGAGTCGATTGTTAAAATGCAGCGACCCACCAGTGTTGCCAACCCGTGGGATTTGTCCCATATCACGGTCGCAGATCCCTCTGATCGTCTGATCCACATCGTCTTCTGTGCTCTTTACGACAGGGCCGCAGTCGGTTCTGTCAACCATGCTGCAGATGGTAAGTTTATCCTTTGTCTTTCGACCAAGACTAGCGGTCTTTGTCACTTTATGTAACCGCACTCCCAAAACCGAAGAATATCTCTTCCGATCCAAAACGGCACACATCGTTAGTACCACTAGCTGCAGTTGCTTGCAGCCGGTACTCTTCCGGGCATCCGGAAGAACCCGTTCTACCTCCATAATAACTGCACCTGGTATGAACATTGACCTCCTTCCCCTCCATAGCAGTTACATCAGTAAGGCGTCCCTTTAACTGCCTAACATTGTGTCTCCGAACTACAAGCAATTACATCCTATGCCATGGCATGATAAGATGAGAGTTCTGAACGACCACCTTGCTCTGGGACACCGACCGGTTCAGATAATTATGGAATTCTCTACACAATCACCACAAAAAATCAAGATTGAAAATTAAAATGGACTTCGATGATGTCTTAGGTGGAAGTGTGTAAAGAATGAAATCGCAACAGTTATCAAGATGTGTTTATTCCGACATTACGTACATTCTCATCAGTAAAGATGCATCTTCAGGTGGATGACATAAAAAATGATTACATAATAATTGGAACAGCATCCAGCTTTCAGGCTACCTTGTTAAAACATATACCTAAAGACGACCACACCCTGTTGTGGGGACGTTTTAACAAGGTACCCTGAAAGCTGGATGCTGTTCCAATTATTATGTAATCATTTTTTATGTCGTCCACCTAAAGATGCATCTTTATTTATGAGAAACCGGTAGTGTCGGAATAAACACATCTTGATAGATGTTGCGATTTCATTCTTTACACCCCTCCACCTAAGACATCATCGTAGTCCATTTTAATTTTCAATCTTAATGTTTTGTGGTGATTGTGTAGAGAATTCTATAAATATGTATTTAAGCTGTGGTTAGCTTTTAAGAAAATTGTTTGGTTCAGATGATGCCTCAAATACGTTAGTAACACGTACTGTGAAGGTCTTTCGATGTCTTTCACTGCTTGCTACGCCCTTGGGTTGGGAAACCTCCCGCATGAGAACCAGTGGGTTGTGTGTCGGTCTCACTGAGAGCAGTAACACAGCTGGCCACAGCCGCGGTCCGATCAGACTCATAGGACGAGGTTGATCCCCAACAGTGGTGCCCCTCGGCTGCAGTCCCCACATGTCAAACTTTACACTGCCTGAAGGTGGGTGCGAAGTAGCAACAACTCAGCTTGCATCCGTACACAACAGTCGCAGTCCGTATCCATAAGTACCGAACGAAACAAACGACTACAAAAACGCGCTTAAGGGCTCGTCCGTAGGACAGTAACGTAAAGGCGAGAAGTACACAGAAAGTAAGACTATCACCTAGATATAAAGAACTGATCCAAGAAATTACATGAGATTAAAACGACTGTCGCGGTAAATGTGGTACAAATTCACAGGTTTCTAACTACACAATTTGGAAAGACAAGTGGAAACGTGGGCCTGTTAAATGCAAAAACAGAGATAGAACGTCAGAAAACTGTTGAGCAGACAAGTAAATGAAAATTTCATCTTTTTTTGCGCAGTCAGTACTGCTGCCAAATAGCAACCGCTCTACTGAATCAAGCAGCCACTAGTCGGACGGAAACAAATTACTGCCGCAGTATAGGCGGCGCATAGCTATCAAACTACACGATTTTGAAAATACGCGAAAGTGAGCTAACTAAATAATGACTTCTCTTACCCTGCACCTTGCTCCTAATGTTCTCAAAATTTGAAACTTCTTACACCATACTGTATAATGGAACCTTTTTCCCACCCTTTCTTACATTTTTCAACAACGACCGATGCTTGTATCTTTACCTTTACTAAAAATATGCAGATAGTCGTCTAACGGATCCTCAATTTTCTTTCCGATTCTTCTACACACAGGATGAGACACCTAAAAAATTTTTCGGAAATCTTGGAAAAATAGAATTTGCAATAAAAAAAGTTGCAATAGAATTTGTTCTCTTCCACTCCACGAGGGACATCCGTTAACATAAATGTCGACCCCTGCACCACTGCACCACCCCAGGGAGTGGGAATGAGGGGTGACTTTCAAATCTTAAATAGAAATCAGTTTTTTTTTTATGCTGATGTCGACTCTCCTGGAAAAGATATGTACCTTGACTTCTGCTGAACCATTATCATTTTTTTCATTTATATATATATATATATATATATATATATATATATATATATATATATATATATATATATATATAATATCATGATGGCGTTCTAATCTGTAAAAATACGAAGTTGAAAGTTGTTGAAAAATGGTGACAACTTAAACAAATACTTATCAGATTAGGAACTTCAACTTACAGTCGGACTCTGTTCTGTAGGTTTAACATCTACAGTTTTAGTAAACAGTTCTACAATACTGCGAGAAGTCGTTGCACAAGAAGCATTCTTATCAGGAACAGATTATCATACCTTTGACGAGATTCTGCAACATTTCTATCGCCCTCAGAGCCTCTGTCTCTGAAATGGTGCAACAGTTGCGCACATATGCGTACAGTACGAATCACTAGACTGCATTGAACAGTCTGAACATGGACTGACAGCATGATCACTCTCTGTGCTTCATTCGATTGTTGTACGTGCCACATGATTGCATTATCAAAAATATAAAGAAGTTTACTTTGATTTCCTAATATGTGTTTCTTTTGGATATCATACTTTCTCATCAACTTTCAACTCATTTTCATTTTTACTGATTATAACGCTATCTATCAACGAACCAAAAGAAAATGTTTCCATCAATATCAAATGTTTGTAAATCTATCTGACCAAACTGCGTGGTCATCAGTCCGTAGCTTTCAAACTACTTAAGCAAAGGTAAAGTAACCTAAGGACAACTCAAACACCCATGTCCTAGAGAGGACTCAAACCTCCGACGGAGAGCATCCGCGCGCTCCGCACCGAGGCGCCTTAGACCGCTCGGCTACTCCACCGCGGGAGAAATGTTTCATTCCAAAGTTACGTATAATTGCCTAGAAAATCGAAATTAAAACAGGGGTTACTATTTAAGATCTCAAACTGAACACCCCCTCCCCTAAAAAAACGTTTATTGCAAATTTTTTGGAACCGATTATTATGTGACAGCCGCGGCGGAGCGGCCAAGCGCATTGAGGCGCCATGCTTCCTTGCGCGAGGCCGTTCCCCGTCGGGCGTTCGAATCCCCCTTCGGGCAAGGATGTTTGTGTCGTCATTAGCATAAGGTGGTTTGTAAGTTTAGGGACTGATGATCCTGCAGTTGAGTCCCATTAACTTTACAAACATTTGAACATTTTTGTATTTGACCAAATATTCCGAAACATATTTTTAAATGCTGTGCCACAAGTAGTTCTGGTCAGCGCCTGAAATACGACAGATGAAATCTTACCAGTGTCTGGCGAATAATGCATTTGTGGCCAACGATAAATATAATCTAGAGCACAGGCGAATGTGCTGTCAGCAGAGTAGATCCCGGTAGCGTCAGACATGACATCATTGTGACTTATGCACACTGTATGAAACACGAAAGAGGTCTTAACATTTTCACTGACCGCAGTCGATATACGGCACTGGGTTGGGACTGGGTGGAACCTTCGAACAATTTTCGGACGTGAAGTGAGCGAAGGGATAACCATAAGAAATTTTAATTTATTAATAACAGGCAAACCCGGAAACTCTTCGCAGTTGCTTTTCCCTATGTCTATCCCTTGCTTCCTTTGTCCATCTCCTCCCCCTACCTTCACAACACCCTCTTACCCCACACCATATCCAGCTCCTCCCCTTTCTCTCTGATCTTATTTATTGTCATTGCAATCGGAATGATTGGGGATAGAAGTCAATCGGAATGATTGGGGATAGAAGTCAAAATGGACAGATAAAACAATTGGAAACGGGTTATTAGAGTAACGTTTCGAGCTGTTCTATCTGTGAGGTTAGTAGCTTCAATGCCCGCACGTTTAATGGTTGCATTGTATGAACAGGTATGATTATAAGTGTAGGCATAAAAACAACTTTCCTGTTTTATGTTAAAAATGACCAGGAAGAAAGAAAAAATACCCGATGTTCACAACACAGCTTATCATATTTTTTCTCGCAGTTAGCAGTATAGATATAACACATGTACATCTTCTTATGATTGGATACAAATTTATTTTAGCATGATCATTACATTTGAAACTAAACAATTAATTGAAATAAAATTGATGGCAATCCAACATTTCGAAAGTCTTTTTATTGAGTTTATTTCTTGTCTTATTAGGAATCTAATTGAAACACGATTAACAACATTGCTACATACCGGTAAAATTTTACAATCCGCAACACATGCGTTGTATAGCTATGTTGGCTACAGCTGTAGGATCGTGGGATTGAAGCCGACCAATCGTGGCAAAGCTTGAGATTGTCAATGAAATTTTAGGTGGCGACAGTTTGTTCCGAAGACAACTGATGCATCCGCTATGTAATCGACTGCTGGATTGTATCTGTACACCAAACGTTCAATTATATTTGCCATGCGTGACCGTCTGTTTTGTCGTCGACCCAAATTATTTCGTGCGTAAACTGCAACTGAGGGAGACGAACTCGACTGTACCCTTTGTTTCAGGGTCATAACGGATCGCGCTTGAGCATTTTTTTTTTTTTTCGATTTACCTCCAAGCGCTGTGTACGATCTTCGTCGGTCTCATTGACTACGATCACGTAGTAAGATTGCGTTGCACGTACGCCGACCGATACTACGCTGACACAACGGAGGCATTGTTCTAAAAAATAAACCACGATCCGTACTTAATTTCTTTGTAACACTTAAAAATACCACGAAATAACATCAATTCTATCTTTGCAATGCTCCAAAGATATGATCATATGAGGTTAGAATAATACGGAAGGGCTTGTAAAGAAACAACGTTTCATGTTAAATCTGACAGTTTTAACCAAGGAGGTTAAAATCTATGGAGATGGCGTTATCTATGCTGAGAAGAGGCATTGTTTGAAGCCACTAGGGCCGTGCGTTTGTGCCTAAAACATGGATTTCTCGCTTAAAATCCTGTTGAATGTTGCACTTTTTAAGTAAAGCTACTAAACTGTTAGTCATATCGGAGTATTTACTTAGATAAGACATACATTTCAGCGATTAGCACTACTTTAAAACACAGTACGAGTAATGTTTTGAGCACAAACAAATGCCGGAATGCGAATTTTGCTGCCTTCACTTTTTCAGTGTTAGGGCAGCTCCAGAGATTCTAACCTCCTTGGTTTTAACCTTGTGTGCATAACGCCATTTCCCTTCATTCTAACCTCCTTGGCGTATTTGTTCGTTCCGTTACAGCGAATTTGGACGCTAGGCGAGTAGCGAATGAATAATCTGATTGTTGGAGAATCGAGAAAATGGTCCCAGCTGCAAGCATACTTACAGTTTTTCTCAAATTCTGACATAATACGCGGTCAAAGGGGACAAAAAGTGTCAGTCTACTGCTTCTAAGCTACCTCCCCACCAATTTTGAGCCAAATCGGTTGAGACGTTCTTTAGTTATAAATAACTAACACATAGCTTAAATGAAACTGGACAAATGGTCTTTTTATACAATTGAAGTTTAAAACGTTATTTAACTATCGGCCTAAAATTTGTTGTTGTTTTGTTTGTAAATCTATCGGACGCAACTACTTGGTCATTAGTCCGTAGCGTACAAACTACTTAATCTAAGGTAAACTAACTTAAAAGGACAAGACAAATATTCATGCCCGAAGGGGGACTGGAAACCCCGAAGAATGGTAACCTAATGCTCGCGGCCAATCCCTCTCGACTTACCATTTGAAACTCATATTTATGCCGAACCATTTATGAGAAGATTTAAATGAAATTGTTACTGTCACTGTGTATGTTGTTTGAACTTGCATGGCAACCGGAGCGCCGCAAAAGACAGTACCGGGTTGCCTCAGAAGTCCAATCCGCGGCAAATCTTGGTGCATTTCACTGTTGTGTTCTCCCCGACAGCTTAGAATCTGCCCCCTGGGCAAAAGGAAACCCAGTGTAGATGGAAAGACGTCTGAACAACGTGAGCTGAAGCATCAAATGAGTTCAAACTATCTGATGTTCTTCCTGTTTTATATTATATCATCTCAGACTTCCGAAGACGAACAGATTTATGATACGTTTTCACCAGTTTTGTCAGTTTTGTAACTCACGGGGCTATAAAATAATCAGCTGGAAGTTAAAAACACCAATCTTGCAATCTTGCTCAAAATATTCTTCGTAGATATCAGATGAAGAGCGTCCATATAACAATCTTTCAATGAGAAACAGAAACGGGATTAATGTTTTCAATTCCATATATGACAAAAACTTTAAAGCATTTTTTTTTCAACCTTCATACTAAACGGATTTTTTTGGTACCTTTCCAGTAACAGTGTCTACGGCTGAAAGTTCATCGAAACCTGTCGTAAATCAATTAACTTAATCATGCTGCGACGTTGGCGTTTTTCCTTTTGGAAGTAATTTTCCTTTTGGAGGTAAAACTTGGCGAAGGAGCAGAACAGGCCAAAGCAATTTTAGCATTTGAGAATTAGTTGGCCAAACTGTTGAACTTCATTATTTTAGTCAGAAGAAAGCTCGAAAGACTGTTAATTTTTTAACCATTGTATATGATTTATAGACATAAATTTAAGTTTTTGAAGCTTTTTATTTTAATATTTGCATGTGAGTACACTTGATGTGATCATTTTTAAGTAAGTAAAAATGTACAAATATTTGTAAAGTTATGGGACCTAACTGCAATGGTCATGTGTCCCTAAACTTACAAGGTACTTTAACTTATCCTAAGAATAGCGCAAATACCCATGCCCGAGAGAGGACTCGAACCTCCGACGTGGAACGGCCGCCCACGCCGTAACAGGGCGCCTCGGCGCACAGGGAAATTCCGCTGTGGCTTTAAGTAAGTAAATAAAGGGTAGTATGGAGTAATGAAATAGTATGTATACCCTGTAATTTCTCGTTAAATTATGTTCTAAACAGTACGGGCAACACAAAATCATAAAACTGTAATGCAGCACGAGGGTGTAAAATAGGGTTGGCAGGCTGATGCCGGGTTCAGGGCCAGTGATCGAATGTGAGGGCCAAGTCAACGCCACGTAGATTGACAAGCTTTTGCGCTGTCAGCCAAGAGTAGTCAACACAAGCACACTAACTGTCTTACGTGGCGTTCTGCTGAGTTTTTGATTATGTGCATGTTGCACAGTGTGTTACATAATGTTCTTAATGTTAGTTTTTGCGAGTCACAGACAAAATTGTGTTGGTATAAAGCATTTATGAACTATTAATGAGATTTTTTACCGACATTGGACGACTCATATTCGGCATTATGTTTGTCAATTCTGCACTTACCACGCAGTTTGTCTTCTGACCTAATAAGAAGAAGTTTATGGACTTACAGTAGAGGATTCCATACAGGCACCGTTACCTTTCCAGGTACAGAGCCAACTCTCGTTGCTTTGCGTATAACTGTTACGCATATAATACGCGCAAACTTTTCATGATGACACGCCATTATTGCCGCTGTTTAGCTCGAAACATTGCGTACTTCTTCCTTATCACGCATGCAAACACTGAACATTTGGGAGAATAGTGGACCGAGAATGGAACCCTGTGGGACGCCCGTTTCTCCCTCTGCCAGCGTCCGCGTACAACCTTTCTGCGGCCATGAGCGTGATTAGTTAATCTTTCGCGAGGAAAAGCGTATTCAGAGAGCGTGAACGTGTGGCGTGTGTGTGCAGCGTGGCGTTCCAGATGCGACCGCCGGGCCGAGATAAAAGGCTGGCGCCACGCAACGTCGCGCGCGCAGGCGCCGGCAGCCCAGCAGATAGCGGGCTGGATTTATTAGGCGCGCCAGGGACAATTTCCAGATTGGATTTGAGTCCGGCGATTGTTCCCGCCGGCCGCACTCGTCGCGGCGATAGGGATCAGGGCGCTGCGTGGCCAGCCAGCCAGCCGCCCTAACGGCAGCACGACCACCCCAACCCAACCCAACCCAACCCCTCCAACCCCGCATCGTGCTTTTCGGTGGGGCGCCTGCGGATTTAGAAAATGGCTTTGCTCAGGTGAAGGGCCCGTTCCTACGCACTGGCTTCAGTCTGGCCGCTGCTGCTCGGAGAACCCGTGAAACGTCGGTATGCTGCGGTCTTTTTTATTCGTTTTTCGTAAAGAACTTTCTCGATAATTTCTTTTTACTATTTATTGCATAGAACTTAATTCTGATTTGAGGGCTTGGTTATGTCCTGTGAGATAGGTTTGTACGGAGGTACAAAATACGAGGTACGTCCAGAATGTAAGTTCCGGTTGGTTATATAAAACAAACGTGTACAGATACAGAAAAAAATATTTATTGTACAAAAATTACAACTGTTAAACTACTTTTCTACATAGCTGCCGAAATTTTGTAGGCACTTGTCATAGCGTGGCACAAGCTTCTGTATGCCTTCCTCATAGAAGGTTGCCGCCTGTGGATTCAGCCATATGGTAGCATGTTCTTTCAGCTTGTCATCGTTGAAGTGTCGACAGGACAAATTTTAGGTGTAAGAAGAGGATTTCCATCAAAAGGTGGTGTTTGTTTCCACGATAGTGCCCGACCTCACACGGCGAATGTGACCATACTTCTCTTACGGGAATTTCACTAGAACGTGTTTGATCATCATCCGTACAGCCGGGGCCTCGATCCTAGCCACTTTCACTTCTTCTTACACCTAAACATCTGTCCTTGGTGGTCAACATTTCAACGATTATGACGAGTTGAAAGAACATGCTACCACATGGCTGAATACACAGGCGGCAACCTTGTATGAAGAAGGCATACAGAAACTTGTGCCACGCTATGACAAGTGCCTACAAAATTTCAGCAGCTATGTAGAAAAGTAGTTTCATAATTGCAATGTTTGTAGAACAAATATTTTTTCTGTATCTGTACACGTTTGTTTTATATAACCAAACGGAACTTACTTTCTGGGCGTACCTCGTATAAGGATGGCGTTAGACGGTGGCACTAGATCCTGTAGTGCACCGTGTTCTATGAAAGGGTGGCACTAGATGGAACTAAACATTATGTTGGTACGCTCCATTAGGTTGGCAGTAAACGCTAAAGATATACACGTAACTTGCTGTATAATCTATTGTTCCCGCGCTCGGTTGTAGCTGCGAGCTGGGACAGTTCTTTTCGGTTGTCTGAGGAAGTGTAAGGACGCAGACTGCTCAACCATGACTTGTAGTTTCTTTTAAATGTGTTTATTTCCGTCAACAGTTGCAATATAATTGTTTAATTACATGTTTCGATCACTTGGATCATCTTCAGATCTGAAAAACAAAAGTAAAATAACAATGTACAATTTAATAAACTTACTAAGGGTTAATTGAACAATAGTTAATTTATACATAAATGGAGAGATTTTTCTTTACCTTATAGTTGCGTCCGCAACTGGTCTGGCTGAGTTCTAATCGGTACTGAGTTTTACAGTTTGATGTAGGCACTTATAATTTGGTTACATGTGGTGGCAGGGAGAGAAAGAGTAGGTAGGGGGGGGGGGTCGATTGGAGGGTATGTTCAAATGTTTGTAAATCTATCGCTCCGCAGCGAGACGCTCGGCTACTCCACCGCGGCTGGAGGGTATGGCTTGATCCATAATAACCTAGGGTCTTATACTGAACGATTGTTTGTTATATAAATATTTTCCTAAAAGTGGGGTTCTTGAATATATCCAGAGATAAAAATTATAAAACAGTTTGTGATATAAGTATAAGAAATGGTAAGACAATTAAAACATGCAAAAAGTGTTTTAAAAATATTGAAAATTTATAAAATTACAAATGTACTACTTTAAAAAAATTTTAAGGTAAGTTTGTTAAAATTATCATTGAAATGATTAAACGTACTGTATAAAATGTTAAAATTTATATAAAACAGCATGGTACGAGCGTTAATTGCTTCTGTTGCTAATTGGTGGCGTTGTGCGGCGCGCATTTTTCCTTTTACGTTCGGAAGCCAGTCTGCACGCCAACCTGCTGCTAGGGCGGTGTCCGGGCCGACGCGCTACCGGCGCCAGCCACCGACAGTCCATGGTTCTCCTTTCAGTAGTTAATATGTACACCCTCATAGTTTGAAAACTTATGCTACAGTGGTAATGGTTTTTGTAATGTGATGTTATTTATGAAAAAGAGCCAGAAAGATAATCGTCACAGCAGTGTCCTTTTTGTGAAAGAAAACATGGCGGTCTGTTGCGTAGGAAAGAAAGGTGGTGAAAGATATTAGAACAGTGAAAATTTTATTACAGTAATTCATTTGAGCCATAGTGCTTTGCTGTGTTTCTTATTCTTAGCAGCATCACTAGATTTATTTCACATTGTTTCATATCACAAAGATATATGTGGCAACCCTGCCAGGATTCGAACCTAGAATGTTCTCGATAATTTCTATGCTTTTACTATTTATTGCATATAACTTAATTCTGATTTCAGGGCTTGGTTATGTCCAGCTGTGAATAAAACCCCATAAAACCCCATTACAAAAGCGGCGAGCTGAGTTTCAGTTTTATTGTTTCCTATGTCACCACAGTAGTACGTTAAAGACATATTCATAGTAGTTTCGGGTATGCAGCCGGTATACATCACACGATATTTCGGCCACAAACTTGCTAGCCATCTTCAGGTGAGTCGTGGAAGAATGATGAGATAGTTCATCGTTCCGCTATATATAGCAAACAACTTGGCGATAACAGCGCATGCGTCAAAGTTTTATAAGCAGGACGGCAGCGAACCTCGCTGTCGGAGCCTCACAATAGAGCTGCACCCTGCATTTCTGCTCACAGCCGACGTCGGCGCTAACTGTCGTCTTCAATCTTAGCAAATTTTAGCGATTAGTTACTCTGTATCCTATTACAATCAATTAAAGATGACACCCTCCCACACACTACAGCGTCATCAAACAGCCGCAAATTGCAAGTTACACTGTCCATCAAATCATTTATATACCTTAGATAGAAAGTAATAGCGCTCCTATCACACTCTCCGGGGTCACGCGTGACGATACACTCGTCTCTGCTGTACACTCCACGTTGACAACAGCGTACTGCGTTCTATTACTTAGGAAGTCTTCCAGACAGTCACAAACCTGTGAACCTATCAGTCTTCCACGACTCACCTGAAGATGTCTAGCAGGTGTATGGCCGAAATATCGTGTGATGTATTGGACGACGACCGGCTGCATACATGAAACTTCTATGAACATTATATCCGCCGGGAAACTTTTAAAGTTCACACGTTAAAGACAGTTAAGATGATCGCAGTATAACCAATTGTTTGTAAACGTATTGGAGCAAACTGCTATTGTCATCAGTCCTTAGACTTCCAAACTACTTACACTAACTAACACTAAGATCAACACACACACACACACACACACACACACACACACACACACACACACACACACACACATGCCCGAGGGAGGACTAAAAATTTAGGCGGGAAAGGCCGCTCGGTCCGTAAAATGATGCGTCACACCGCGCGGCCGTTCCGAGCGGCGCAACAAATAGTAAAATAAGAATTTCAAAACATCGCATTGCCTGTTTACAGTCATGTTTTCCTGTGGTTTTATCTTCATTATCATTAGAGACTGATTATGCGTTTCAGCGTTCTGGAGCATAGTCTCCTAATAAAATTCCTCCGCGATTCCCTATTCTTTGCTAACGTAGGTGTCTCGTCTTATGTTAAGCCTTCTACTAAAAAAATCCTTCTTGACCGAATCTTTCTCCTTGGTCTTTTTAGACTCCTCTTAACATCTGCTGCCGAACCCATGAGTCACTTTGGCAACCCTGTTTCTCCCATGCGTGTAACATAACCCCACCATCTCAGCCTGTTCGCTCAACTGCTTCATCTTTGGTGTTCATTCCCAGTTTTTATTTGATTTCCTCATTATGACACACCTCCTGCCATTTTTCCCATCTTATAGTATCTTCAGTCGTCTTTTTTTACTTTCTTTTGCGTAACCTCAACTTTATTAACAAGGTAATACAACAAAGTCGGTCGAGAGATATATCGGTGCACTGCAGAAGAGAGTAGATCTTAGCTTTGCACTTACTGTATTAGCTTTGCTACGCTTTGATTCCACTTCTTTCACTATGTTGCTATCCTGTGAGAAAATTCATCCTCAGTACTTAAAACTGTTCACATGTTCTAACTTTGTTTCACTATTTGGAAATCAATCTGTTTAACTCTCTTTCCCAACGACATTAATTTCTATAGTTTTATGATTTTTAAAATATTTCGGATAAAAATATTATAAAACTATAAATCATACAAAATTAAATAGGGAATCTACGCGTATACGCATTGTGAAACAAAGTCCTCCCACCGACTAAGTCTGTCTGCCCGCTTTGAGCTAAGAAACTTCTGAACTGTTTTTCATGCGGTTTCCACCTACAGATGTAATTCTTGAGAATGTTTTAGCTATATAACTGATTGTGGCGAGCAAAGAACAGCTAAATACGGAGCGTGAAATATACTCTTAGATGTAGCTTTATATTCTGTGACATACTAACCGTACCATACATTTGAAAATACGAATATTGTTCCATAATACAATGCTTGTGCGTTGAAGACACGAAGTCACGTTCATATTGACATGAAACACAAGTATTTGAATCTGCAGCGCGGTTTCCTCAGTCATGTTTTACTGATGATTAACGGAGGCGGACTCAAAGATAACAACAATATTCTATTGTTTTCTAACAAAAAAAACGGTCTTGGTTGCAGTAATTTAGTTTCATTATCGTTTTTGGAGCATAATAAGAATCTGGAAAATGAGTTTGGGAAAATTTTACATACCGTACCAAGTTTTATAATACGCACTAACAATAAGAAAATACATTGTTACAGATCTTATTATAATGCTTTACGTCGTTCAGCGTCAGTATCTAAACCTAGGCATCCGTCATAACCCTATGTAAACAGCAAATCATAAGACAACTTCGAGTGTGATCCTGCACGACCGCGACAGCATTATGTTGTTCTTTCCTGGACTTTTCACTGTTCGGTTAGAATAAGAGATCTAAGAGTTGCTAAAATTACCGTACAAGTGAAAATGTATCGTTTCATAACACGCCGCTTGCAGGTTCAAGACATCATATGTGTCAGTTTCAAATCTCTCCAGGTTTCCTCTGTCTTTTAGGCGCGACATGCGTCTAGTGGTAGCTACCTACCAGATGCCTCTATACTCACGCACCATGACCCTTTTCGAATCCATCCCATACCACCACAGAAGAAGGCCGCAGCGCGCTCGTGCCCCGTCACGCAGAGCAGGTCACTACCGCGTAGCTTATTGGCCGGGCGGTGGGGCACAACACACTAGGCCCTAGAGGCCAACCATACAGCTATGCGATAGCGACATGCTTTGCGCGACAGAAGAGCACCGCGGCCTTCCCTGCCGTTTTTGTCCAGGGTTATTTATTTAACTCTTGAAGCCAACCTCACATTATTTGTCGGATCACCAATTGATGTCTTGTAACACTATAGGTCAAAAACATTGTATTTATTGTGTAGGTCATTTTTAATATTAATCTATCGATGCTTACCCTATGTACTGTAATGTCTGTAATATTACTTTCTTTTTCTTGATTTGCAGCTCCTATTTTTCAGTGTTAGCAGTAAAAATTACTGGGTATGAGGTCCGCCTGATGTGCAAAACACTGTTTTTACTAAGCACCCAAACTAGTTTCAGCACCTCTGTGTCATCATCAGTGGGTTTCAATTTATTTCATGCTGTGAAAACAAATTTCATTTATTTTACTATTGTGAAACCCACTGATGACGGCACAGAGGTGCTGAAACTAGTTTGGGTGCTTAATAAAAACAGTGTTTTGCATATCAGGCGGACCTCATACCCAGTAATTACTTTCTTTGGTCACGCAGTCATGCAATCAGTTTTTATTTAATGTTTTCTCAGTGTATTAACACAAAAATGTTATGTATGATTATTTTTCATGAAAGAATTTATAGTTGTGGTTAATTATGTACAAACGTTGTTGTATTACTGATTCAAGCACTAGGGTTTAAATTGAATGTATTATAAAACATGTATTCAAAACGGAAATCATTCTGATGCTAGGGAAAAGGTGTTGCTGGCGGGCGAAATGTAGCGAGTACTTGGTGTGAAAGCCGTGTGTGAGGCAGTGGCGCCTAAGTCTTCACTGAGAGCAGATCTATGGAAAGTGCTGCTGCTATAACTGGTCTTTATTGTTGGAAATCGTGGATCTGAGGAACAGCACTGTGTGTGGCAAATTAATTTGAGCTCGTATTGGTATACTTCTGGCGCCAAGAAGAGTAATACTGAGTTCGTTATCATCAAGAGCCACATAATAAAGTTGCCGCCGAGCGCCACAGCCTACCACCGCTACCACCTGAGGTTGGACAAATAATAATTTCTCTTAGTCTGTGTGTGCATGGTTCATAAGACAGTTTCATCTGTGAAGTTTAATAACAAAAAATTTAAACTTAACTACAAAGATCTTCACCCTAATTGTGTCTATGTCATTTACCTGGACAGGATCCTTATTCCACTAAAACAACTAAGAATCCGAGTATCCTGCTCTGTTAAGGTTATCCAGGGATTTCATAAATTTTAGGAAATGTTGTGATTCTTAAAGTGATAAAAATGAAAGTGAGGTTATTCTAAAGTATTAATATTTTATCAGTACCAGCTTCATAAATTCTAAATCTGAACAGTATCATGGAATGAAGTGCATTAGACGTTAACGGAACGAAATAATTTTGTGTCAGTATATTTTCAAGGTCCACTTGCATAATTTTAAGTTAACAGATTTTAATAGAATTTTGTTGATTAGTATAACACCACACAAAATGAGATACAAACTATTAGTTGGTGTAACTGATGTAATAACAGATTTGGATACAGTTCAGTGTTCTTGATTAAGAAGTGACGCATAATTTATGTCTGTCGAGTATATTATCACTAGAAATGCAAATTTGATTTTATTTTTTTTTTTTTTTTATTTTAATCTTGTTCATTGGTAAAAGTAGTTAAGGATTCATTTTTCTGAGGGGCCAGATAGTTAAAGAAAAACTAATGGTGAATACCGTAGTGCACAATAGTGAGTTTTATTACTTTATTATCAACACTTTACTGATTACAATTTCACTGAAAATTTTACATACCGAAGGTTATTTTGTTTATTTTACTCATGCATACTGTAATAACTTTGCTAAAGAGAACCAAGTGCAACACATTAAGGACATATCATTGCATTCAAATTGCAGAAACTTGGTGCTTTTGCCTAATTAGCCTGGTGACCGATTGTTTATTAATGCATTATACCCGACTAGGTTTTATTCTTGTGCAAAAAGTAGGAAACCTATCCAGGTTGATAAACTAAAATTCTGTGACCGCAGACTGATCTTAGATGCCTTTTCTTTAGGCAGTTTACGTGGTCAAGCAAAATCCCTGTTAGTGTTAACACTATAGTTTTGCAGTACTTTTGGGGTAAGTTCTTGTTGTGAGCAGTTGCTATTTTCCGGAAGTGCGGTGTATCTGCGTGTGTTAATGTCTCTACGGTCAGGCTACGATAATCCTTTGGTAGTCTTAGATGCACATTTCTTCTGCCCATGTATTTACCTCTAGAAGGCGTCACATTTATAGCTATCTCGTAGCTGAGAGGCTGGTCGGTGGGGTACGACCTAGTACTTTTGCAAATGATTGTTAAAGGAAGGGAAGGAAGAAGGATAGGAAAGAAAGGATTGACACTGGCTGCATTTGGGCATTGAAATTAAGCAATGGCGACATGTGAAGATGTGAGCCGGACCGGGAATCGAACCCGGGTCTCCCGCTTCGGGCCAGCGGTAGTCTTAACCACTTGGCCACCCGTGCTCGCCTCCCGTCCGTCTCAAACTCCCACAAGTCACACGCTATGTTTGTAGCGCCCCCATCGTCCATTACGGATTCCCGTTCGAGGTCGGACGTATGACCGCATCTGCGGTGAAATAACTGAAGCTAACGCCGTCGTCGCGTTTAACACTTATTGTACTGGTGTGGTGTCTGTTCTTTCGGACGTCCGAAAGAACAGACACCACACCAATACAATAACAACTAAGTACGCCCTAGCGGCGAACCATACAGGTACCATGCGTTGCGTTGCGCGTCAAGGCCTTCTCAGTCGGTCCTCAGCACCCATTTCTACTGCTGTTTATTTAACTCGAAGGCAACCTCACATTATTTCTTGGACCAACCAATTCATGAGTTTATGGAATGGCTACCATGATCCTTAGCGAGTCAGGGGGACCATATCTGTCCATGTATTTACTACTAGAAGGTAACGTCATGTTCATTTATAACAAACACAGCACTCTTTGTTCTATCTTTCATACATATTATAATATATAGTACATTAAAAAACAACGTCCTTATGCCGCATTTGTCTACCTGTCTCTCCTCGATAAAGTCAAATATTTTCATTTCAACATGACCGTACACGTGACACTGTGGTTATTGCTCCTTATATATATTAATATATTTCTTTTTTGTAAAATCGGTTTTTCTCAGCAAAGATAAACATAAAAACTAAATATTAATACAGATTTTCGAGATGGAGTTGAAACATTTTAAATCCCGTTTTGATGTAAAAAAGAATATTTTTATAAAATATTTTTTTTACAAAAAATACGACTATGTGGATAGACTAAAAAGGATAAACCTCTCTAAATATAATACAATTTAAATCGTTAGAGCCGTTTCCGGGATACGCGAAATATAAATATGTAAGAATTGCTCGTTAAATATTTTAAATGTAAACTGTACAAACGACGTGTGTGTGTGTTACACTGTATCTGCAAAGCGCAAGAAGTACGTAATTTTTCGTCATACATCGATTTCTTGATGTTAATCGTGTGTATTGCAGCTGTGTATTCTACTGCCTTGCGTTTCTGTCATACGTAATTAGTGAATAATAATTACCGTTTACGACTCAGGATCTTTGTTCTGTGCTTCCTTTGTTCATACGCATCCTTCCTTTGACTGCTTTCTGGCTTTCGTAGTCATTTGGCAAGATTCGCCAGTTGCCTTCGAAACGTGAATTTTTGGGTCTTGGAATCGTCACGAGACAGTTGATTCTTGTTAAGGGAGATTCGTCCGAATAACGATTCGATTCTTCATTTGTATTCGTTCAAATGAACGACTCATTCGCGAATTGCCACAACTTCAGTGTTCATATCCTGTTCCTTGACTAATTACAATGAGTCTTCTATCAAGTATTACAAGAAAATAAAAATGAAATGTTTTATGATTCCGTACTCACACAAGTATGTTACTTCGTATATGGATATAAATTTCAAATCCAGAGGTAATTACTTAATACTTGTGATGTACTAACTGACTGAAATTCGTTTGAGTAATTACAACATAGAGGACAACGAAAATCGTGTGCAAAACGTATTAATGTGCAGGAAAGCTACAGTTCTATGCTCAGTCACCAAAGTTAAACATCAAGGTTATATGGAGATCACTGATATAATTCGGTACTGTGAGAAACTGTTAAGAATAGCAGTGACTGTAGCATTGAGAAGTGTTTCACGATTTGTTCTTGTGGCGCATCGATGCAATTTATGCTAGAGTTGGGAACGCGATTGTTTCTAGAAGTTGCTTCTTGCGATAATACAATTCCATTTTCAATCGGGTACGGTAATTCCTTCAGGATAATTTCCCAATTGCGATGGGACGATCCTTACAGTAGCATTGAAAAAGATTACATGAGTATCGGATATTTGAATTTTATTTTTGTTGTACGTTAAGTCCATGCCTGAAGCTGTGAGATTATCGCCCAATAGAAATATTGGTAATTAATAGCAATTGATAATTAAACATTATGAAGTTCACTGCAAACATTGAACATGCCAATGCACTAAATGTTACACAATTTTAATCTTATTAATTATGGTAGCAATGTATGCACACAGTTGGGTGACAACATTTATAGTTAGGCCATAGGTAGAAATTCTCCACGTTGAGATTTGCTGTGTGCTTGTAGCTGACGGGAGGCCAGCGAGCAGGCCGACGTTGGTGGCTTGTTCCAGCTTAGGATTTTCCAGTTTCGTTTCCGGTGAGGGGAGAGAGGGACAATAGCGAGTGCGAGGCACAGTGCACAGCGTGAAATAAAATATTCTAATACTACTAGCATTTGAAGTAATACGATGCAGTTAGGAACCTTTAAGGCCTTCATTACAAAATAGCCTGTTGACAAACAATACATTAGCTGATATAGTCACATCTGACGTAATATATTTAATTGACAATGAAAAGTAATAAATTACCAATGAATACAAGACAGTTACACAACTAGCATGGCAATGTTTGTTTATAAAAGTAATATATTAACTATTTCTCATTTTATTTTCAATTAATCTAGTGTATTTTGAAGTATTCAGTTAAATGACTCATCTGTGATATAAGAAATTGCATGATTATGATAAATAGTACAAAGGATGTTTATACCAATATTAAAACCTAAGAAGACATTTATTTAATGTGTAGTGTAATTACTTTGATTATAAGTAAAGTTTTATAAATGTATTGGCTGAGCGCTGTACGTTGGCAAATCGGTTAGAACAGCTTACATGGGGAAGCTGATGACGTAGGTAAAAAACCCGGCAGTTGAGCTTTTGGCGCGCGCGCGTTTGTGGGCAGGAAGTGACGAGTCGGGAGCGACTGGGGTAGCTGGCCGGGCGGCGTCACTCTGCAGCAGTCGGCATGTGGACCTCCAGGTGAAGACTATAGATTTTTGTGTGGTAATTGCCAAGTGTGGTTGCTCGTCGTAGACTGCACCAAGTTGTATCGAGTGCTACTGTGTGTTGTGAATATTTAGCCGGTGGAACAAGGTGTGCATCGCACTAACAGTGACTGTGTTTTGTTAATGTAATACGTGTCGTCGCATAGGCTTGAACATAAACGGTGTTTGAGACAGGCACATGGTGTGAAAACAATTTGCGACAAATATTCATTTTGTCTGGGGGCTCGCAAGCTATAACTTTATTTTATAAATGTGTCGACGTACAGACATATCAGCCACAGGGTTTTAATATGGTGTAATAAACAACATAAAGTGAACTTTCACGTGTTTTCAAAAATAGTAGTTAGTACACCCTTTTCTCTCGTGAACTTGAATATATTATGAATTTGTTTTGTTAATCATATGCAGGGAAGGAAAGCTGCGAATGTGTGATATCATCCCCTAGAAAACGAGTCAAACAGTAGTAATCACAGTTCCAGTGTTTTTGCATGTTTAGGAATTTGGTTCGCAGTTGGTGGTTGTGAGTTTTAAAAATTAAACTTTCACTATTTTAAACTCTCACCCCGACCTTCACTCTCGCAAAGTACAGAGATTTAAAAATACGGTTTCATACGGTTGAATTCAGAAACGTGTCGTTTTAAACCGTTTAAAACCATGTATGATTCCGGAGAGAGGTTGATTCCATCCTGGTTGTCAGGC
Source organism: Locusta migratoria (assembly GCA_026315105.1). Taxonomy (NCBI): domain Eukaryota; kingdom Metazoa; phylum Arthropoda; class Insecta; order Orthoptera; family Acrididae; genus Locusta; species Locusta migratoria. The sequence continues at coordinate 153,799,310 of CM048749.1, forward strand.
AACCCGCAGTAACTTACGACAGTATGAACTGCATACACATCAGGCGTTACCCTTCGGTAATGAACGGAATGGTGGAAAGGCTTATGTACGAAACAACCCTTGTGTTCACTTGCTTCCAGAAGTTTAACTGTACCGCCTTCCACAGCGGCAAGTGAGCGTAATTGATCAGCTCACGGACGAATTCACACACCATTACGGAACAGACTGTCTCCAGATACAACCGAAAAACTGGTGTATATACAGGGGAACCCCAGGTACGTGGGTGACTCACAAGACATCGATACATTGATGTTAACCTGGGAGGAGGAATGTGATTAATATTATAAGAGGCTACCGCAGTGTTTATTTGTATTTGTTCCAGAGATGGGAAGTGTTTGTTCCACATAGATTTTTTAAATAATATAATAATAATAATTATTATTATTGGTCTTATTATTATTGTTTTTGTTTGTAATGAAAAGTTTTGATTGATATTTTGCAGTCATGTACAGTGAAATACATGAAGAAGACATTTGACAATGTTTTCTTGTAGTGTAATTACGTTTCGTAATATGTCAAGTGTACACACAATATCGAGTCACATATCGAATAAAAATGTACTACATTTCTATATTGTGTAATATAAAATGTATGTAAGAAATAAAATACCCATTGTAACATTTCGGATGTCTAATGTTTCGGTTTGCACATTGAATATACCAATCTAACCCATTTACCAATAGTAACTGGTATTAAACTTTAAAACCAAGGTTGTCGTATTACACGAAATATACCGACATGGTTTTAAATGTCGTCGGAAATCTAAGCACAGTATAACATATAAATTCACAGTAATCAAACAGCGACAGCAGCGCTCCAGGCGTCCAGCAAACTACATTTCTGAATACGATATTAGATGCGTGCGAACAGTATAACTTATATTGATTTTAACATACATTTTACATGTTGTTGTTGTTGTTATGGTCTTAAGTCCGGAGAGTGATTTGATGCAGCTCTCCACCCTATCCTGAGCAAGCCTTTTCATCTCCTCACAAGAACGGCAAACCATATCCATTTGAATATGCTTACTATATGCGTCTCTTGGTCTCCCTCTGCGATGTTTACCCCACACACATCCCTCGGACGCTAAACTCACAATGTTTCCTACCAATTGATCCCTTCTTTTAGTCAAGGTATGCCAGAAATTCCTTTTCTCCCCAATTATGTTCAGTACCTCCTCATTAGTTCCGCGATCCACCCATCTAATTTTCAGCATTCTTCTGTAGCACCACATTTCAAAAGACTCTATTCTCTTCCTATCCACACTGTTTATTGTCTATGTTTCACTCCCGTACAAGGCAACACTCCACATAAATGAATCCAGAAAAGACTTCCTTAGACTTAAATTAATATTCAATTTTAGCAAATTTCTCTTTTTCAAAAATGCTTTTCTTTCCATTGCCATTCTGCATTTTATATCCTCTGTACAGCGACCTTTATATGGTATTTTACGACCAAGTAACAAAACTCATCTACCACGTTCATTGTTTCGTTACCTAATCTAATTCCTTCAGCATCGCCTGATTTTCTAAGCCTGCATTCCACTATCTTTGTTTTGCTCTTGTTAATGTTAATTTATTCGCTCTCTTCAAAACACTGTCCATTCCATTCAACTGCTTTTCCAGGTCCTTTGCTGTCTCTAATAGAATTACAATGTCATCAGCAAAACGCAATGTTTTTATTACACCACCATAAACTTTATCCCAAATGTTTCCTTGCTTTCTTTCACCGCCTGCTTGATATACAAATTGAATAACATCGGAGAAAAGCTATAACCCTGTCTTACTCCCTTCCCAACTAAAGCTTCCCTATCATGCCCTTCGAGTCTAATAAGTGAGGTCTGGCTTTTATACAAGTTGTAAATACTCTCTTTGATTTTTAAAGTTTCTTAATATAGAGATGTTTCCTGAAAAAAGGTGATTTTATATGTAACAGTTACATATATGTTAATTACCATACATTTAATGAAATTTGTATTTTAATGACCAAAGTATTCGAACAGTACGAAAGACATTAATGAGGTTATAGTAGTAATTTTAAGAGAGCATGATGGAGAAACAGCGATATTAAAGCAATAGTTACATTTAAAATTAAAACACTACAGATCGCAGAATTTTTATTTTTCATTTCATAACCGGTTTCAGTCCAGAGTAGACCATCATCAGATGATTAGCTCCATGGTGGCACGTGATGGCGGTGAACGCGGAGAACTGTGGACCAGCGTGGACGGTTCACGTTTTTGCGGCCGGACTTTTTTAATTTTAAGATTAAAGTAGGATTCGAACTACGTGACCTACGTTATCTAGTTTATCAACCTACAACGCTACCAAATGAGCTACGACGACAGCAGAAATGTTTGGTAGCGCAATATGTATGTATATCCGCTTGCGAAACTTCAAAGACTATTTCTTAGAAAAATTTTTATACTGATTATTGTTTTTAGTCTGAACTTTACGCACTATAAATATTAAAAAATCCGATACCATTATTGTGTTCTTTTTGGTATGCTGTAAGAATCGTTTCGACGCAGACCAGAAAAAACCGTGAACGAATAGCAGAAAAGATTCACAAGGTAAGATTACAACGTACGTGACACAGATATGTATTCCCATCTATGACCAGGGTGTAGAATGCTTAGAATTTTGTAAGAATCATGTTACTGGAGTATGAGGAATCGTAAGCGAGTCGTAGGAATCGAATCACAACGTCAGATTGAATCGGAAGAATAGATAACTGAAAAAAAGAAGTGTTGCCCAACTCTAACGAACACAATCGACTGACACGCTCAGAAATTGTAGTTAATCAACTAAGTATTGTAGGGATCACTGAATAACATAAACTACATAAGAAGTTTCAAGGGTGAACGGAATTGGGGGCATGGCAGTGCCCCCGCCAAGTCGAGCCCACGGGCGTACCACCCTTTTCTGGAAGCAGTAGACCGCACTTTCAACCCCCTTTTATCTAAGTTGTGCATAAAGCTAGAAGTCTGAATTTTCGGTTGCCAAATCTACTATAACTAGCTATATTTTGAAATTATACTATTGTACACCTTATAGTTTTCGAAATATTAGCAGTCGAAAATCGCTAATTCTGTCACTCACTGACTCACCGATCATTAAAATTCTAAGGTACTTCTAGAAGACACAAAGACGGCAACTCCTGTATTTAGATAGTGTTTAGCCTGTAATGAAAGGAAAAATTCAAACATATGTAAAAATTAATTCCGTTCTAGAAAATATTTTCTCTTAATACAATAGTACCTGCAAATTTTGCCATCTAGAGAATTATATTGCTGGTGGGCTTGTAGTATCGTGTTAGGTTCACGTGCGAAAGGTTGCGGGTTCGATTCCTGTGTGGTAACTTTTTATTTTACTTTTCATTTTAGTGTATCCATTACCTTTCTATTAAGTGAAGAGTTTTCAGAAATGACTTCAGGCACCTGATTAGTGAGTGAAGAGTAACTGATAAGATATAGCTTAAATTGCTGCAAATGGATCAGCACTGACACCTAAATTCTAGCTCGATTTCAGTTATAAATGATAAAAACATCACGCGGGGCACAAACTTCATACCAGGAGCAAAAACGTTAGATTATGGTTTCAAACCACAATCAGGCAGAGACAGGGAGACGCCATTGATCTGGGAGACGCGCAATCTGTTATCTATCGTTCTGTGCCATAGAGTGTAAATCCTTTGGAGTGAGTATTGCGTTCTGTCTTCTCTAGGAGGTGCTAATTCTGCTCATGTTATCAACATTATGCTAGGATTATCACATGATATCATTATACAAATACACGAACTTAAAAATTGAAGGGCCGATTTTCTACGATAATTTTATGAGGAGGCCAATGAAATTTATAAAATTCTAAAGATGGTTTACTGTAGATGTGCACAATACAATAATCAGTAGTGTACATAGCCGTTGAGAGTAGTAAAACGGAGTAGATGTTTTCAAAGCTATAGCTCGGATCACGATTTAAAATCTCCAACTCTACTAAAAAGTGAACGTCAAATATGGAAGTTCTATCAACAACTGCCCTACGGATGATTGATATTAGAAAAACATCGATGATAACATCAATGCTCAATTCACATAAATGTACGATGAGCATGGAAAGGAAAACGTACGGGAATATCAGTGTTTTGGGTTGCGAAACAAATACTCCTCGGCAGAACCACAGGCACACATAACTAGACTGGCACTACCGAATACAGTATTATTGCTCTCCCTGTCCTTTAATCAATGTATCGACAATTACTTGTATACGGTTATAACAGTCGTAAGAAATACGGATAAATTGATCAAAATATCCACGGGTGTACTGCCGATCTATAGTGTCCAACGGGCACAATATTTCGGCGATCATTTCGAAAAAAATGGTTACTCAGAGTAGCAGATTCAGCGGGCTCTCCGCCCAACCACTACAACACAACCTGTGGAAACGGATGAAAACACGAGGGAGGATGAATGCACTGCGTTCGTTCCACATACCGGCGCACTCTCGGGGTAGATCGCCCGCATTTTGAAAAAAAAAAAAAACACCAGGTTGGAACTGTTTTTTGCCCGCCGAATAAAATTCGTGCACTTGTGGGGAGCGCTAAAGATGATCTCGGTTTGAGGAAGGCCGGCGTGTACCAGATTCCGTGTCAGTGTGGAAAGTCATATATTGGACAGACGATGCGTACCGTCGAGGATCGATGCGTTGAACACCAGAGGCACACACGATTGATGTATCCGAGCAAGTCGGAGGTCGCTGAACATTGTTTGTCGGAGAATCATGCGATGGAGTATGAACGCACCAGGATTCTGGTACAGACGTCGAGATACTGGGACTGCGTCGTTAGAGAGGCCACTGAAATTCGCACAAGTGACGACCTGGAATAGGGATTAAAGTTCAGGGGGAAGAAATAAAAACATTGCGTTTTGCTGATGACATTGTAATTCTGTCAGAGACAGCAAAGGACCTGGAGGAGCAGTTGAACGGAATGGACAGTGTGTTGAAGAGTGCGTATAAAATGAACATTAACAAGAGCAAAACAAAAATAATGGAATGCGGTCTTAGAAAATCAGGCGATGCTGAAGGAATTAGATTAGGTAACGAAACAATGAAGGTGGTAGACGAGTTTTGTTACTTGGGTAGTAAAATAACATGCGATGGTCGCAGTACAGAGGATATAAAATACAGAATGGCAATGGGAAGAAAAGCATTTTTGAAAAAGAGAAATTTGCTAACATCAAATATTAATTTAAGGCTAAGGAAGTCTTTTCTGAAGGCATTTGTGTGGAGTGTTGCCTTGTACGGGAGTGAAACATGGACGATAAGCAGTGCGGACAGGAACAGAATAGAGGCTTTTGAAATGTGGTGCTACAGAAGAATGCTGAAGATTAGATGGGTAGATCGCATAACTAATGAAGAGGTACTGAACAGAATTGGTGAGAAAAGGAATTTTTGGCATACCTTGACTAAAAGAAGGGATCGCTTGGTAGGACACATTCTTAGACATCCGGGAATCGTAAATTTGGCATTGGAGGGAAGTGTGTGGGGTAAAAATCGCAGAGGGAGACCAAGAGACGCGTATAGTAAGCAGATTCAAGTGGATGTGGGTTGCCGTTCTTATGAGGAGATGAAAAGGCTTGCTCAGGATAGAGTAGGGTGGAGAGCTGCATCAAACCAGTCTCCGGACTGAAGACCTTAACAACAACAGACGACCTCATAAACCGTGAGTGTGGCTATAATCTTAGCAAAGCTTGGGAACCAGCGATTGGGTTAATTAAGAGTAAATCTAGCAAACGTAACGAAGTGACGACCACGGTGGACAGAGCCCTCACACCTCTCAACTACAGAGCAGGAATAGAATTAATTATTTACTTGATGGTCAACACACACGAAAGATTATGCCCCTAATTGTATGTGACTGGTATACGAAATGTCTCATTCGTCAGTCGCTGACTATATCAAAATTATACATCTTTTTTCTATAATAAATATAATGACTTGGCAACGTAAACTAATATTTAAAATACTTTACGCAGATGTGAGGTATTTAGTTTCTACGTAATTATGTTGGGATACATAGTGGAATATAAAGTACTTTATATGTCGTTGTATAATTGCCCAATCATTATATTTAGTCTTACATCATTATATTATGGTGAGATTGGTAAGTTATTAAATGTATTATAGAACTGAAGATGTATGATACTAATATAGACGCTAAAATGTTGGTAGATAACAAAAAATGTGATTCTATGAGGTCTAACTCAAATAATCGACTTGCTTTCCTATGGCAACATACACTAATACTTAAAAAAACTTTATGTACATGTAAGTGTACTTCATTCTTATGTGATTACATTCGGTTACATAATAAAAATGTCATCATGATTATGTGCAATTGCCAAATTATTATATTATGGTTCAATTGCCAAATTATATTTATTATAAAAAAATATGATAATGTGTTGAATAGATGGTTCCATAAACAATAACTACAATAATCAACCTGGTTTCCCACAGGTTCTGACGACTTTTTATAGTGGAAGGAATATGTGACAATTTGATAGGATCATTGTATTTTCGTTTATTTAACAAAATTTTTTCAATATGCGACTGCGAGAAACCTTTTGTTCATGACTTCGCTAGAAAATGTGGTGGTACTAGTTGGGTGCAACAGAATGCATTCAGTGTTCGATCCTGTACGTGACTGGATGTACATTATCATGGCGGGTCGAAAATTCTGCCGAAATTCGGAGACCTGAGTAATACAGTAAGTTATGGGCGAGATGGTCTTTCTTTTACGGTATGAGCCGAAAACAATCATCATCTTGAAAACTGCCGCCTCCAATCTATATATTTATCAATAAAAATGGAGTCGAGTGAAATATCAAATAACATCAAGTGAGGAGTTTATTTCTGTAAACAGAATCGACGTTGCCTTTATGGTTCATATGCTACATTTTGTTTGAAAGTGGACTGTTCTCCGTAAATAACAGTGATTTAATGTGTTACACCAGCTGTCCCTCTTTATGGAGCTGAATCCAGAATCGCACAAGAAATTCCGCAGAAATGTTGGCGCATGCATCTACAGTGCGTTACTCGACATAGTATGTTTCTCATATTTTCTCTGTATATACGATTTATTTTAAATAGCTCCACAGATAAAAGTCATGCGGTGTGAGATCAGCTGATCTACGTGGACTTTACAAAGAACTTCCGTCAGTCCAGTGATCAGAAAACTGACCTCCTAACCACCTGCCGAACAACTGCTTCGTAGTGTGGTAAAGCCCCATCCTTTTTAAAGTAAGAGGTCAAGCTGCGATCTTTATTCAGAACTAAGGAAAACCACTTCTTGCAGCATTTCTAGTAATTCTGAGCATTTAGTTTCTGCTCAATGAGAATGAGTGCAATTACACGGGTACCCCGTATTCCACTGTACCCCCAGCCATAACGTCACTAAACTACCTTTGAAGGTTCCGTACGGTGTGCATTCGAGCAACTGCAGTACCCGTAAATGAGACAGCTGACTTCACCACTGACAAAAAAGTCTGCCTTATCACTGAAAAAGATACCATGATCAAAAGTGGTACGCCTAATGAAGTTATAGGAAAATGATGACGTCATTTGATCGAACAATTGATCCTCTTTCTTTAAAAAGATTGAAGATGTCCAATTTCAAGATGGCGCTCATGTTCGTTACGTACCGCAAAAGACTGACCATCTCACGCATAGCTTCATGGAATTCTCAGGTTTCCAGTTTACTGCCGCGGTGGAGTAGCAGAGCGGTCTAAAGCCTCTCGATGCGGTGCGCGCGGTTGCTCGCCGTGGAGGTTGGAGTCCTCCCTGGGGCATGGGTGTGTGTCTTCTCCTTAGGTTAGTTTACCTAGGTTTAAGTAGTTTGTAAGCTACGGACTGATGACCACGCAGTTTGGTCTGATAGAATTACAAACATCTGAACATTTTTTTCCCCAGTTTACTGGAGAATTTTTGAAATAAAAGGGTGCAACGCGACTTTTGACTCACCCTGTATTTGCATAATTACGATTCCATTGGATATTAGCAAATGAATAACTTACAATTGTGTGCCTACTCAATTAACGGATGGAACATTCCACGCACCTGTACATAAAATGTCTTTCCGGATGATATTCACCTGAGTAGTCCCCGCCAGGAGATCCGAATGGGGGACTTTATTGCCTCCGTAATACCTCCGACGCTAACGTCGTATATTCAGTTAGTAACTCTGCATGACCTGGAGAAAAGTAATGATAGTAGTTTCCCTTAGTTTACAGCCGTTCGCAGGAACCTCATGGCAAAGCCTCGTAGTCTGATATTACAAGGCTATCAGTCTATCATCCAGATTGTTGCCCCTGTAAGTACGGAAAAGGCAGCTGCCCCTCTTCAGGTCTTTTGTACTACAGATTTTGTGAGTGCATTATAATGGCACAATTTAACGCTGGAAGATCTTTGTAATGTCAGACAGTAGGGGCTAGAGTCCAGTCAATTTGAACTTCTACAGACCAGTTTAATCTCCGCAAATAATAATGAAAAATTACACTTAGAGTGAGAAAGTACATAAGATCCAATGGAGTGAAAATATGCTGCCTGTCAATAAAACAGGCAGCTACTTGTATTGTTTATTTGTGGTAATCTTTGGATGTAACGTTTTTAATATGTATTACATTTCTTAACGCTATCGGGCCTTCTTCTGTGGCAAATTTAATAAAACTGTATTTCCCGTATAATTTTGTGATCAATCGCTTGCACGTAGAGCGATACGCAAAACTCAAACGAGTAACATAAATAAAACAGCTCCGCGGCATCGGGCGCAAATGCTCCTCAAGCAACCGCTTAGTGAACAGTCTTATCCCAGTACTTTCATAAAGATAGAACGTTATCACCTTCACATATCACGCGATGCAGCCTCAGTACTCTGTCTGTGATTTGGATATAACACTCTTTGCGACGTAGCCGAAATGTCTCTAAATCATTCATAATGCATTTCTAAATTCAACCATTATTTGAACTTCTCTCTTTAGACTGTAACAGTTAATGCCATGAGCATATCTCACTTGGTAAGAAAAGTATCCGTCCACTTAAACATTACCTTCGTCAGTATATGTGGACTTTTGTAAAAGCATATACGGCGCTAACGCTCAGTGCAGCATACAATTTTTTGTAAGCTACTCTCCAGTGTGTGAGAATCGATTATTATGTACTTGAGAATGGCATGTTTTGCACTGATCCTAGCGTTACACCGTACAAAAGCACCCTCATTTCCGAAAGTTGACATATTCATGACAGTGCTTTAACCTGACGGATACTTCTTTTACCAACTGACGTGTGGTCATGGCATTAACTCTTAGGAAATTGAGACAATGCTACCTTCTGACGAAGCAAATGCCGAATGAAAATAATCGTATTTTGCGTTTGTTATGGTGGAAACACCTTTCAATTTTTAAAGAAAATTTCCAAAATTGTGCATGATTTGTCTAAAAAATATTCTAAATAACTTTTGTAAAATGAAATGAAATTCATCCCTGGCACATTAGCTGCTTTATGATCCTTTATTAGGTTCACAAAAGGATTCGTACTAACTAGATGCATCTTTAGTTGGGTCTCAATTACAACAAAAATTATTTCTACACACACACATACATACATAAATCTTTTAGCAGCAATGTTTAATATAGACCCATTTGTGTAGGCAAATTTAACCATGCGAAACCGGTTATGGATATAATAAATTTTACCAAAAGATTTTTAATTGTATTCTAACTTTCCTTTTCAAATTTCTCAATAAAGCTAATAATAATATTTCCACTCTATGACTGTTCTATTTCGGAACGCATAATGAGTTTGCTGTTTTAAAACGCTATTTTACAGTGGAAATGTACATGAAATCCTTTCTAACTTTCGAAACAAATCATTTCATTAAAGTCACAGAATAATTAATTATGCACAGAAACTCATTATCTCTCTTAATCGGTTAAGCCACACCTAGTTGTTATAAAACAATTCATTTACAAGTGGCTAATGAGATATTAAGCGATAAGCAACTCGTACGCGTGTTGCGTGTGAACTGTGTGTGTGTGTGTGTGTGTGTGTTTGTGTTTGTGTTTGTGTGTCAGAGAGAACGAGAGACAGACAGAAACAAACGTTTTCACACTTCCCATGGTATTCATGTTAAAAGGGTAACAGGCCAGAACCCATTATTCATGCAAAATCAGATCTTTTTTTTTATCTGTAGTATTTAGAATATGTGCCGCGGTGGAATAGCCGAGCGGTCTAAAGCGCCTCGCTGCGGAGTGCGCGGTTGCTCGCCGTCGTAGCTTCGAGTCCCCCCTGGGACTTAGGTTAGTTTACCTTAGTTTAAGTAGCTTGTAAGCTACGGACTGATGACCACGCAGTTTGGTCCGATAGATTTACAAACATCCGAACATGTAGAATACGTGGTGCGTTGTTTTGTGTGGTGATGGTGCACTATGGTTTCATTGCAGTTGGAGACCACGACACTTACTGCATAAGGACATGCAGGTCTTCCACGATATACTGATTGCAGATGCCTTGTATAACCAATTTTGCTTCGATTAAAGCGTAGCACAAACGCAACAGCAAGTAAGTGACAGCATAGTACTGATGCTCAACAATGCGTATAACAATTTAGTAAGAACAGAGTAAGTGCTGTGAAAAAGATCAAAGTAATCGGAAGTGGCAGAATATAAAATAGGGAGAAAGTTCATTGGTGATGAAATTCTTTTATTTTGAAATCGAAATAACCAGAGATGGACGAAGCAGTGGAGACATGAAAAGTAGTTTAGCATGGGCAAAGATGGTATTTGTAATCAAGAGAAGTCTGTTATTGTCAAACACAGGCCGTAATTTGGGGATTAATATCGACAAATACACGTTTGAAATACGGCACTGTATGTTAACCAACCGCGGAAAATAGGAAAAGTGGAACAGAAGCTTTTAAATGTGAGTATATAGAAGAAAGTTGAAAAATGGAATGGACGTAAGTCTGTCACCACACAAGATATTGTTGTGGGGATTTGAATGGAGAACGTGGGATATTTGGCATATGCTTGCCGTATTCGTATTACAAATGGAACCATCAAAGCAAATAATAATCGTAAAAGAGACAGAGAGACTACCGAATACAGACTTCCGTGTTATCCGACTTGCTCGCTTGTTGTTCTTAGCGGTATTGTTGCATGGCGTCGAGGACTGCTGGGGCTGCAAGTACATACGCAACGTATGCAGTAAGAAGCTATCACTCTCCCTTCTACAATCACCCTTGTTTCTGTAAAACTGATGTGCTTTATTGTATGTTTATTGATTGTTTCAGTCTATGCTATTGTTTGCCGAGAGCCCGTTGTTTGGGTGTGTTGTCAGAGGCAGGTGATTTCACGATTCTGAGTGACTGTGCGTTCTATACCTGCATAATAGGCTTGTTGGAAGTGTTGTTTATGTGATTAGAGAATTTTTACACAGGACAACTCGCGGCAACGAAAACGTCGTTCTTTTAATGTTTTCCACCTCAAATCGTGCAACATTTCCGTGACGCTTTCCCCCCTGCAAGATGATAAAACAAAACGAGGTACCCTTCTCTGAACGTTCCCAATGTCCTCCTTCAGTCCCACCTGGTGAGGGTCCCGCACTGGGCAACAGTACACAAGGAGAGGACGCACAATTGTGATGAAGGCAGTCTCTTTGGTGGAGCTGTTGCGTCTTCGAAGCGTTCTGCCAATGAAACGTAACCGTTGGTTCGCCTTCCCCCACAATATTTTCTATGAGTTCTCTCCAGTCTAACTTGTTCGTAATTGTAACTCCTAGGTATTTAGTAGAGTTAACGACCTTAATGTTTGAATGATTTATAGTGTAATTGAAGTTCAGCGGATTTATTTTAGTGGTCACGTGTATTACTTCACACTTTTCATTATTTAGTGTTAATTGCCAATTTTCGCACCATGTAGTATGCCGACTACTCACTGGAAAGATTCTATGATTCCTGTAAACTATTTATGTAATTATTCATCTCTAGGTAAAATATATATTTTACTATTAAATGTATCTCAGGCCTTAAAATATTGATTACGGGTTACATGTCTTTCTTTTCTTCTTTTATTTTAATATTTGGATCCCCCAACGGTTCATTGCGTTTGTATTGTGGGCATGTTTTGCGTGACTTTAGTTTTTTTCATTATTGTCACTTTCGTTTAGAGAAGGAAAATGGAAATTAGAATCAAAGTCATTGTAATCTAAAGTACATGTTTTAGCAATTCGTCCTATTAATGAAGTAATAAGTAGATTTGTATTTATACTTGACAAATCCAAGGAATTGTAATCGTTTTCAATTTCCCTCTTAGAAATGTAGTGGAATAGTGTAAATTTCAAAACGACAAAGATGTTTGATGTTACTTCCCAGCTCTACCACTTCCATGTTGTTACATGTATTTATCCTGCTAGTAGCTTGCAATTCGGAACACAAATCCAGGATGTCTAGGTTACTGTCGTACGTCTTGTCAGCTTCTCTTTCAAATAAAGGTAACTTTTTGTGTGTAATTGTATTCCATTTGAATCCAAAGGGTAATGAATCTGTATAATTGTGGTTGATGCGACTTTAAAAAAAATATATTTCTTGAATATCATTCTCCAGAACGCTTTTATTTTCTAGAACATTACCGGTTTCGGGAAATCTGCCCATATTCAGTTCTGTTAAATGTTGCAACTGAATGTAAGCTACTATTTACAAAGTATAATATCTAAAAAGTTAATGAAAAAAAAAATTAAAAACATATCATATTTATGAATTTACAGAGTAACCTGTCCTGTGATGAACGATTGTTCACAGTCATTACTAAAATATAGTAGCCTTCTGAGGCTTTATATACTGTGCTTAAAATTATCAGGGATCAGTTTCGTTAAAATTATTCTCAAGGATAAATTATTGACTTACATATAAAATGTATTATGAAGTCAAGGTGTAAGATAGTAGTCAAGATAAGAAATAGCAGCTTCAAATGAATACTTAGCTGTCGAACTATAAAAGGACATAGAAAAAAGGTAACATTGGGTTCTGGGTACATAACATTTTAAGTAAAACTGTGAGTTATATTTTAGAACATCTCTCAAGAAGGCTTTTTTAAAAATATTGTGGACAATGTCTTCTTTCCCGCCTGCGGATGAGGCTTCAGTGTGTCAGGTAGCAGTAGCGTCGCTGAGGTTTCCTCCGCCGTGTCCCATTCACCGCCGCCAGTGTGCTGAGGGCCGCCGTAGCTGGTGTTTGGCAGCGCGTTCCATTCCAGGCAAGGCTACAAAATGTTAAGATTACCTGACATAGTCGGATTTGGAGTCGATCTGATCGTTTTATAGTTTTCAAAATAAAAAGCCAAGATCGCATATCAATAATTTATTAAATGACGACCGGTTTCGGTGCACTGTGCCACAATCATCTTGTCTTATATATGTTATAAGCTGGTCATCTGTCAAAAATATAAAATACGTGGAAGAAATAACGTAAAAACATAAAGAATAACATACATTTGGGATTAAGAGGCACTTATCGTACCTTGTTAAAAAAATGTGTGTGAAATAACAAGTGCAACAATGTTTTTATTTTCTACCCATTGTGGACAATGTCTTCTTTCCCGTCTGCGGATGAAGCCTCAGTGAGTCAGGCAGCAGCAGCGTCGCTTTGTTAAAAGAAAAAAAAAATTAGGTATAAAGTAAGAAGTGCAACGTTGCACTTCGTCAATATATATTTTTAAATATTAACTAAGTGCGATGTTGTACTTGTAATTTTATACCATTTTTTTTAAACGATGTAGGATAAGTGCCGCTTAATCCCAAATGTATGTTATTCTTTATGCTTTTACGTTAATTCTTGCATGTCTTTAATATTTTTGACAGATGACCAGCTTATAACATATATGAAACCAGATGATGGTGACACAGTGCACCGAAACCGATCGTCATTTAATAAATTATTAATATGCAATATTGGCTTTTTATTGTGAGAACTACGCTACAAATGTCTTTAACTATTTCAAAAAAGTTGTTATGCATGAAACCTGTCTGCTTATTTAGAAGTTTGTCCGGGTCTTTATCCTTGTGCGCATATACTTCAAGCTCTTCAAGTACATTTAGATGAAAGCTTTTCGGTGCCCTGTGCAGCACTTCCATTTATTCGCCAATAGTGCTAACTTGGTTTTTGTTGTCCTTAGCATGCACTCCAAATGCTGTGTGATTGCTGTTATTGCAGTGCTCTCTGTAACGGACTTCAAAGTTGCGTCCAGTTTTCCCTATATAATATTTATCACAGCTGTCGCATTTAATCAGAGTTGCTGAACTGCGCGCGTTTTTTCGTGGTGGGTCTATGCCTTAATCTTTGTACCATTTGCCCATCATTTTTGAACGCCATCCCTATGTATCTCGTAAAATATTTCGCAATTCTTTCCTCTGTATGTTAAAGTGACAAACATTTTTTTTATCTTTAAATATGGGTTTGCCAGTGGATTTGTTTTTGACTTTTTTTTCGATGTTAGTAAGAATGGAATAAGTACACACCGTGGCAGCGCCGCGTACTGACGCCAGTTTGTGCTGTGCTTTTCCATGTTTGGTAGCCCGAAGTATCAGCTCACCTGTGAAAAGTTCGGAGACTCACGCTCCACGGCTCGACTGGTGAGATTGGACCCCAGGGCGGACGGAGTGTGGTCAGCCTGGCAGGCCATTGCGGCCGCCGGGAAAGTAGCGGCGGCTGGCCGGCTAAGAGGAAAGTTGGCGACACCGCCTGCCACCCCGCCACCCCCGCTCTGCCCGCCGCCACCCACGACCTCAAGCCGGCCCTAGGCCCGCCCCGCGCGCCACGCAGGCTGGCCAACCCCGTCTGCCGTGTGGAACCTGTGGCGCACCTCAAGCCGCCCCCTGACACTCTGGAAGCTGTTGTCGCGCCTGATAGTCCAAGCGTTAGGGAGAAGTTGCAAACACAAAAAATATGAGCGTGTAAGAAAATGTTTCCAAGACTATATAAAAGATTGCGCAAGTGCGGGCCGTTTAGAGTGTACTCAGAGAGAATAAGCGCCGGCCGCGGTAGCCGAGGGGATCGAGGAGCTCCAGTCACGGTCGGCACGGCCCCCCCCTCGGGCATGGATATTTGTGCCGTCCTTAGTTGTAAGTAGTTCATAAGTAGTTTGTAAGTTTAGGGACTGATGACCCCGTAGTTAAGTCCCATAGACTCTACAAACATTTGAACATTTTTTAGAGAATAAGCGGCCAGTCTGCCCCCCCCCCCGCCGCGGCGGATTAGTCGCGCGTACTGGAGTGCCGTGTTGCAGTGCGCGCGGTCATCCGCCGTCGGGGGTTCGAATAGCCCCCTCGGGCATGGATGTTTGTGTCGTCTTTAGAATAAGGTAGTTCATAAGTAGTTTGTAAGTTTAGGGACTGATAACCCCGCAGTTAAGTCCCACAAACTATACGAACACTTTTTCTCACCCCCTCCCCCCCTTCTCCCTTCCCCAAGGCCGCTCGCCCGCTCACTGCTCGCCCGCTCTTGCTCAAGGCACTACAAGCTTGCACGCTTCATTTTA
This sequence comes from Locusta migratoria, assembly GCA_026315105.1. NCBI lineage: Eukaryota > Metazoa > Arthropoda > Insecta > Orthoptera > Acrididae > Locusta > Locusta migratoria. The sequence goes on from CM048749.1 coordinate 153,814,935, forward strand.
CCATTAGGTTTGTAATACTAGAAAACAATGAAACATATCGAAGTACTTTTTCTTACTAGTATAATTATCCAATATTAAGCTTTATGAAGCACTTCGCTATAAAATGTTAATTACGTCCTCCAGAATTTTTCTAAGATAAATATTTATCTCGGCTCCAGACGGTAGTAGAGCAATATTATTTGTTATAAAATCTGTGAAAAATATGTTAGGAACATATTTCATTAACAGTTCCTTTCATAACATAAAAATAGGAATAGACAGTTGAAGAATAGAGCCCAAAAAAGGGCAAGTTTTTGAAAGTCATTCCTTCATATTTACAGTTAACAAATTCTTGAAACTTATTATTTATTATTTGACACGTCCCATTACATAGTAATATTACATGTTTTATGTTAGATTTAGGCGGTTAAATCAGATACACAAGTACAGTAAATAAGTTGAGAGGTTTTAGAAAGAAACAAACGATTTTATACATCAGGAAATCTTATTTTAAAAGTCTGTAGATAATTTATGTAACAAATCATATGTACTAACAGGGCATCCTCCTCCTTTGGCAGCTCTTTTTTTTTTCCTGAGATGGTCCCTCTCTTTCAATAAATTGCAGCAGTCAAAAAGCACGTGGTCAATAGTTTGGACAGCTTTGTTACATATGCACATTCCGTCTTCAATTATTTTGAACCGCTGATAATAGGCTTTCAGTTTCCCATAACCTGTGAGATTCGGAGATATTGGGAGTTTAATAATTAAACGTTGTCGGATCGTAGGAAAATACGGTTTAGTGCTTCAACAGTTTTTTGTTCTTTGCCACTCAATGTCCCATTTGTTCCTAAACTCTTCTCGAAGTTTGTTCTTTACGGCACTTGTAGGTATTTTGTTGCAGCGTATCGATTGTTGTGATCGAGCTGCTTTTTTAGCAAGGTTGTCAGATAGTTCATTTCCCCATATCCCTCGATGTGCCTTCACCCATTCGAAAAGCACCAACCAGTTATGTGTCTGCAACCTTCTGATTTTAAATCTTATTTCTTCAATCAAGAAGTTGTGGTTCTTTCGATTTCGCAAAGAGTCCAAAGTAATCCTGCTGTCGGTGTGAATTCCTATCTATCAGTATACGAGAGACTGTTTATGAACTGAAGAACATTGAGAATGGCAAATTGTTCCGCTTGATTGAGCATTCATTGACAGTTTTAGCTGTATCTGGTAAAAAAGCTTCTTATTAACAAATATTGCTAGCCTCGAAACCACTCCGTCGTCTGGCTTGCTTCCATCTGTGTATACTTCAACAGGGTAGCTTCTGCTTGTGTCCTTCTAAAGCAATCCTCGTAAATTCTTGAAACAAATTTAATAGTATTATACTACAAATCTTCACGAAAAAAAAGACGAAAAACCATTACTCCAGGTCGATCACTTGACCAACTGTAGTCTATTTTCTAGGAGCCATTTTTAGAAAAAACGATCTATGTAAAGAAAATAATGAATATTTTTAATTTTTAAGAAACAGGTCATTTTTTTTACTTATTTCGTGACATACATATGGAAAATAATACGTTTCGAAACGAGAATGGTGTCGAGTTATAATGAATCTAATTTTTGAAGAATTTTAATTTTTTTTTCGATACGCGTATCTCAATACGTATCATATCAATCGATACGTACAAAAAGGAAACCGATAGATAGTTTTAAGGGCTATATCTTTCTTATTTTAAAATTTCCCATTCGAGTTATCGTTATTTATTTATTTAATAAAAACTGAGTTTTGTAAGTTTGTGATCTTTTTCGGCAAATTTCGACACCTAGACTCGAGTTTTATTAAATAGAAACGCTATTTAAAATTTAATTTCCTACAGCCTCATATTTTTGTTTCCGTTTTCAGGTAATAATTTCTGGAAATTTAGCTTTACGCCGTCACAGAATACTTCGACTATGAGACTCATTCTCACTTCCCTGACACGTCGCACCTAACTTGCTCTTAATTTAGCTAGAAAGTAGGATACCAACAGCCGTATGTTTAACAGAAACACTTATTCCTTAACTACCAGTCTCGGCATTCCATTACCCCACCTTCAGGCCCCTTATATCCACTTAAAGGGGATCGAAATTGGTTGGGTGGATTTCTAGCTCTCAGTAAGAACCAACAAAAACATAACTGGTAGTTAAGAAATAAATGTGTTAAACATACGGCTGGTGGTATCCTACTTCCTACGTAATCTTGACCAGACGCAGTCCCGGTTCCACCAGAATTGATGGATCCAATAATGCTCTTAACTTAGCTAGTGAGTCGTCTGAGAACACTTCTATTCGAGATGTTTTAATGGGAGTCTGCAGAAGCAGAAAATCAACATTGCTATCTTGAATCCGCTTTCGGTAATAAATAAATAAATAAATAAAAATAAAAGTCACTTTGCCATCTTCAAGTCTACAGGTCATACAATGAAGAACCAAAGAAACTAATACACTGATTCCTGTAGGGGCCCTACGAGCAAGCTGAAGTAACTCAAAACGACGTTATCATGGACTTATGTAGTGCTAGAGGGAATTGACACCATTCATTAATTCACATGAGTAAGACGAAGTGGAAGTCTCTTCTCAGTAACAAGGTGTAAGGCATCCCAGATATGCTCAATAATGTTCATGTTAGAAGAGTGTATCCCGAGCGACTCCGTAGCAATTTTCGTGCTGGAATTACCCAGGTCCTTCGGAATGCACAATGGACATGAATGGATGCAGGTGATCAGCCAGTATGCATAAGTATGTGTCACCTCTCAGAATTGTGTCCAGGTGTATCAAGATGGATGGGCACGTCTCACACCATTACACAGCCTCCACCAGATTCAACAGCCCCCTTCGGACATTTAGGTCCTTGGAGACATAAGGCTGTACACTTTCATGCGATGGATGACTTGTCAGACATGGCAACATGTCTCCAGTCATCACCACTCCATCGCGGCTGTTGACTGGTGTGTCATAAAGCTTTTTGTGTCGTGCAGTCAGAAATGGTAAACGAGTAGGTCTTCTGCTTCGAAATCACATATTGATGATGTTTCGTTGAATGAATGGCAGTCTACCACGCACTGATGGACCAGCATTCATATCGGCAGCAATTTGCGGAAGGTTTACACTTCTCTCACGGTGAATAATTTTCAGTTGTCCCGTCCTTGCTGGATCCTTTCCCAGCCCGCAGCGATTTCAGGATTTCATTTTTTGCCGGATTCCCGAATTCACAGTGCACTGGTGAAATATACGCACGAGTAAATCTTCACCTTATCACTAACACGGAGATTCTGCGTCACATTCCTCATGCGCCGACTTTAACACCGCGTTAAAACTCACTCACATCGTGGTAAACTACCATTGTCGCAGCAGGAACCGATATAACCTGGTGCCAGACCAATGTTGTCTTATATAGACAGCCGTAGTGCCATCTGAGTGTTTTCATATCTCCGTGTTTCCATACTCGTGTCTCTACCAGTTACCGTTTTTTACTGTATACAGGGGGAATCACCTAACACTTTCACCGCAAATATTGTAGAAACGGAAAATACGACTGATGTGCGGTTTTCACAAAATGAATTGCTAGTCAAGGGCTCGTATTGTTAGCCAACAAACAGATTGTAAAAATACCTAGGAAGTGTATTTTTTATGCAAACATACAATTTTTCAAATGGAAAAATGATTGTTTCTATCGGGCACTGGAAATTTTGACACCACCTGTGTACAAATAATTTTGAATTACATTGTTATCACTTTTACGTTGGCAGCTACAACCATTCAAATCTTGGGGGCGGAGGCTACGTCAGCGTATCTGACTGGCTGGTGGTCATGAGGCAGTGAGCCGTATCCCAGGGGCAAGCCACTAGGACAGTCAGCTACGCTATGGTAGCCTTCATCCCCGAAACTTTGAACTGTTGTAGCAGCCAAACTAAACGTGATAAAAATGTAATTCAAAGCTCTTTGTACACATGTGATGTCAAAACATTCAGTGCATGATAGAAACAACCGTTGTTCCATTTAATAACTGTATGTTTGCATACAAAATACACTTACTAAGTAATATTAAAGTCCGTTTATTGCCTAAAAATACGCGTCCTTGACTACCAATCCATTCTGTGAAAAATGAACATCAATCGCACTTTCCGATTCCGTAATATTTGCGGTGCAAGTGTTAGGTGATTCACCCTGTATAACACTAACATACAAATATATGTAACAGTGACATATTACACAGTGGAACAATTAATATAACTGAATACGTTTAATATGTAAATATTAGTCGTGTTTACTTTCCAAATGTGCTTTGATACGGGTATTATTAAACTGAAACATATGGACGGTAAGCATATGTAGCGTAAACATATGTAGAATAAAATATGTTTCTCCCACGTTGTAAGCCCCTTACTGAGACTGTATGTTTATAAACAACAACTTGTCACAATACGTATTAGAGAACGCATTCATTGCAAAATCTATGTGTATTGTACTATTACGACCAGTTACATAAGATCAATAATCAATAGAAAACAATGATTACCCTATGATGGACTTATTGCAGTTGATCATATAATCTGTATTTAGATTGTCATCTATATGACATCCCATTAAAACGTGAACGAGGTGGCGCAGTGGTAACACACAGGACTCGTATTCTGAAAGATGGTGGTTCAAATCCACCTCCGGGCATCCAGATTTAGGTTTTCCGGGATTTCCCTAAATCACTCCAGGCAAATGCTGGGATGGTTCCTTTCAAAGGGTGCGGCCGATTTCCTTCCCCCATCGTTACCCAAAATTCCGAGCGTGAGCTCTGTTTCTAATGACCAAGCTGTCGACGATACATTAAACCCTAAGATTCCCTCCATCCATTACAACGTTATTTGCTTCTACAACGTCAAAGATAAAATAAATCATTGAAATACTATTACTATTATCTCAGCACATAATATAACGAAAGCACAAATTTTGTATTGATAAAAAACTGTACAAATACCTAATTAAAAAGATAATCACTATAAAACTAAATCCATTTACTGTTAGGAGTTCGTAATTCAGGGTTACAATTAAATTACGTATTAATATAATATAAAAGTGGTGCCACACACAAAGAGCCATACGTGATTTTCTTATAATATTCAGAGTATAGCTGCATATTAACAGATTCAAAAATGCCTATGTTTATATTTATCGTGACGTATAGCATTTGAAACTCATTTGTTGCTGAAGGTAATCAGATAGACATACAGCTGGGATCTGGAGCTTCATTTCTACAGTTATACTGTACACTAACTTTAAACAAGTGATCTTGGCTCCTCTGCTCACGCAGATTTCAAATACAAAATATTATATCGTGGCCTTGGGTTGAATTATGTCAAGCATATAGATTCTACATTCAACTCGGAGTCACTTCACAGTGTGTGGTGAAGGGTACTTCACGCACCACTATATATTCCACCTTTTTTCCTGTTCTGTCGCGTACGTCTCGCAGGATGGACGCCTACCGGTAATCTCAATCGTCTCCTCTCATCTCTCTTTATCTTCAGGATCTCTTTACGGGTCATTCATAGGAACAAGCAATACAATGCATCGTTAATCGAGTATCATACGCTCTCAAATCCTTGCCAATGACACTGACCGTAGTGCCTCGATAGACTACAGAAACCATAAAATCTTTTGTGGAACAGTGCAACGTTACCTACGTGATTATTTTTAAATGTTGTGAAATGAAACGGTCGTGTAACTCTACCTTAGCTGACGCCAGATATTACATCAACTTTTTTTTCCAAGAAACTCTTAGATCCAGCCGCATCCAGTTATAACTCGTGTTTCGTTCATTAGGTAACAGTACAGAATCGAGAAAAACACGTTAAGAAAGACGACATCTACCTCGACACCTATATCTACTGCGACGCGGGTTTTAATTAATTGTATGAGAATATCGCAAAAACAATAAAAATATTTTTTTAACGAGTGGTTTCTGTATAGTGTGGTACCATCTTCTGCTCTGGTGTTTCACAACATTAATGTCATTACACAGGCACTGGACAGTATATTTGACAGTCTCAGAAGAGAGGATGGAGTACCGAAATTCAAGGCATTCCGTCTCCCTTAGGATGGGAAACTGCAGCGGTAAAGCGGAAAAGTAAGCAGTTGGTTGATAGGATGAGCATGCAGAAGGCAGCAACTGCATTAAGGTGTACACAGCGCGTGTGTGTATAATTGAGGTGTCACGGTAATTTCCCCACTGGCAAAAGATTCAGATATAGTCGCCCATTTGCATTTCCGGGAGAAAACTGCCGATCTGGAGGTGACCATGATAGAAATATCCATTCTGTAAGTCGCAGTAGACATTGTTAGAAGTTTCCTCATAGCAAAAAATTCTGCAACAGAAGCGAAAAGGCTTAATCTAGATATAATGGACGACAGTGAAGTGAAATAGAATGATTTTTGATTAGACGATTATAGGTATAAAAGTTAATATTTAAAGCAGTAGAAATGGTATAAAAGGAGCTGTTGTGAGTACGACAGCAAGACAGAACGCGAATACTCAGAACAGTTGAGTAGTGGGACTTTCTGATTTGATATGTCACTAGGAGAAGATGAGGAAAATGATTAAATGACAATATAGAAACGGTAATTTAGTACGTTAAAGGAAATTGAAATGTTCTAAGGGATTAAAATATTGGCTTGAAAATTAACATGAGAGAGTAGAAACAGTGTCAATATTTGATTCCGGAAATAAATTTTCATTCATAATAGAGGACAAATAGTCAAGGCATCATGGGGAAGTCAGGCTGACATAGGGTGACTGCAGCTGACAGGGTGATCTCAGATTCTGAAGTCGGTACATGGTATCCATCATAACCAATAAAGGAGAAGTCAAGAAATTTGTCCATTAACGCAAAACAAATGGTAATCGCTTCTTCTTTAATTTTAACGACCTTTTCAAATCGCGTGTGATATTACAGAAGAATATGATCCGCCTGTCCATTACACTAGTTGTATTGTTGTTGTGAAGCCTGGACGACATCAACAGAAGAATCAATCTGCGCTATTCAAAGGAAAAAACTTCGAAAAATCTTTGGACCCGTCTGCAAAGAAACGGAAGAAAAACTGGAATGAAGAGAAACAAAAGATCTGTTCCAGCAGTTTGGAAAGCCACACGTTGAATGAATGTTGTGGCTGAAGAGACTGCAATGGTTTGAACAAACATTTCGAGCGGACGGATCCCTTCCAGACGAAGTCCTCCAATCTGAACGCGTGGGTAAACGTCAAAGATCACTACCAAGGACGCAATTGAGGGGTAGAGTAAAAGCAATAAACAAAAGAGGTACCGAGAGTAGTGGTGTATGACGGATTTCACTCTCTCATGACTGATTGACATTCTATTTAGTGTGTTTCCTTCGTTTTCTGAAGAGTTCCTTTGTAAGTTTTAGCGTCCCCTGTTTTCAATTTTAATTTTAATTTTTATTTTGTTTTATTTACTTATTTTAATTTTTTTTTTATTAGACAACAGGGTCTACAGGAGACCTCAGCAATAATTGGATGATTTTTTTGCTAAAGTAATCAGAGCAATACACTTTTAAACTAATGAGCAGTTTTGACTCTGATGTTAGGTATATGGTTGACGGCTTCATGGCTATCTTGCTCGTCGCAAGCGAACAGCGGCAACCATACGAGCCTTCGTTCGAAGATGACCTATACTATGATTTTTGTGAATATATATGCCAGGACTGCTTATTGACTATTTCTGTTTAGGCAACCGGTTTCGACAAATTTCAGAACTATAGATTAAAAAAAATGCACTTCATATGACAGTGCTTAATGCCTAAGTTATAAAAGTCACATACATATCTGAAATGTGCTGTGTTATATACATTATACGTCTCGTAATTTAAAATCATATGCCATAGCTTGTCACTTTTCAAAACAATGACACAACACATTTTTCTCACTTGCTCACAGTGTTTATAGAAGCAAGTGTGTAACACATATGCTCAACCTGTAGACACCGGCTCCTGCAAAACAGTGTGGTCAATTGAGACAAATGTGTTGTGTGTTTCTTTTTAAAAGTGAAGAGATATGGCATATGATTTTAAATTACGACACCTCTGGTTTATATGTATTTAACACACTACATTTGAGATATGTATGTGACTTTTATAACGTAAAAACTAAGCACTATGTCAAATGTGGAAATGTGGTACTATTTTTTAAAATGTAGAGACCTGAAGATCACAGTTTGTCGAAACCGGTTATCTAACATGAAACATTCAACAAGCGATCTCAGTATAAATATTCTGAATTATAATAATTTAGATGGCCCCCTTGCTTGAAAAATGCCAAGCATGTACAACTAACGTTATAGCTGAAATCGGTCATAAAGTGGAATGGCAGACAGCTACTTGAACCACATAATATTTTTGATTTGTTTCACAATGTGCCCTTTGTAATATTTTGACTCCATCTTTAATGTGTGTATCTTCTTCGTCCTTCTGCTATTGGCCTTAAAGGTCCATTAATACAATAAAATATTATTTACGTACTGAGGACTCCATCTGGAGCAACGTGCAGAGTGACCAAATTAATAATATTAATTAAGAAAGAAACAGCTTTGGTCACATAGAAACTATCGCAAATCGATTTCGCTCACTGAGTGGCTTTATTGACATGGACTACATACAGTTACACTCTCATGTTAAAATACAAATTGCTGATCTAAATGTTCAAATGTTTGTAGAACGTATGGGACTTAACTACGGGGTTATCAGTCCCTAAGCTTACAAACTGTTTATGAACACTAAGGAGTGGGGATTTGAACCCCCGACCGTAGTGGCCGTGCAGATCGTGACTGGAGCGCCTCAGTCCCCTCGGCCACCGCGGCCGGCAATTGCTGATCTATGTGATCCCATATGGTATCGATTGTAGCACTGAAGATAACCACTCAGTGACCGAAATCAATTTACAGTAATAAAACTAAAGGTTTCAATGCGGCAAAAACTATTTCTTCCCTTATTAATACAAGATGATGTAGTATTTGACAGTGATTATAACACCGCGTTCACAGCATTAACGAGTTTAAGTCATTAAAATAAACTGTCCGTTTTTTACACAAAGTACAGCTCTGGCGTTAATATTTTTAGTAATTACAACCTACACGAGAGAAGTGGATGCTTCTTGCTCTAATATACCACTGTGCTCCCGAGTGCAGCCTACTTACACGGGACCAATTTGTATCCAATTACAGCAACAGGTCCGCTCACAATGCGGAGCTGTTTCTTCGCCGCCCCTCCCACGCTGAAGTGGAAGCGCGCGGACGCGGCCGGCCTAATTGCTGAACAGTAATCAGGGCAGAAGGCGCGCACTCGCCAGCTCGCCGCGGTTCGGACGGAGCTTTAATCACGGAGAGAGCGGGCCGAGGCCTGCCCCTGCGTGCACGCCGGCCCGCCGCTCGGAGCCGCCAGAAGGGATGCCGCGCTCTCAGGGGCAGGCATCGCGGCAGCGCCGGCACCTCGCAGCTATATCGACCAGCGCGGGGCTGCGAGCAGCCAGCGGCGAAGAGCTCGAGCATTAATAAACGCCGCGGCCTCTGGCATCCTGCGGGGATCCATTTCAATATACACAAACCCACTACAGCCCCCCCTCCCCGACCACCGTTGCCGCCCCTCACCCCCGGGCCGGCCGCACACCCTCACGGCATCTCCAACATTTTTACGACTCTTCCGGAGAGCACTGCAGAAAATTAAAAAAGTGTGCCAGCGCACCCCTCGCGCGCAGACAGAGCAATTTAATTCCGGTAACACACTCTCCGGGCCCGTCGCAGCTCTTAGTCACACTTCCGAGCGATGCCACAGACACTTCACAGGATGTTCGGTATCGTCGCCTCACGCAACAAACCGCCATTCTCCAGGTACCACAGTGAAGCACTGTTTCTCTCTCTCTCTCTCTCTCTCTCTCTCTCTCTCTCTATCTATCTATCTATCTATCTCTCTCTCTCCCGCTCCCCCCGCCTCTCTCTCTCTCTCTCTCTCTCTCTCTCTCTCTCTCACACACACACACACACACACACACACACACATACACACACATACTCACACATTCTCTTTCTGCAAAGATTTGATAATTGGAAAACACTGAAGAAAGCAAAATAGCATTAAGGTGAGACGGTAGGCCCTATACCAACAAAGTTAAATTGAGCAAATTCATGCCCCATTTTCTCAGAAACTACTGAACAGATTTATCTGAAATTTTCACTGAAAATTAAATGATTTTTGTGCAACTCAGGTAACCTAAATCTTTGTGGTATTGTAATTTATAATATACTTGTTAAATTAATTGCCGTGCATTAATTTTTTGTGTGGAAAAAGTCATAATTCTTTTTATTATAGCAGAATTACTGGGTCAATCAACATGACTGCGGTTTCACAGCTGTAATATAATATTTCCAATCTGTGTAATTTTCATTAAAATTTCTCTGATAGTTCCTAAGAAAACGGAGCAAAAGTTTCAGAATTTATGCTTTTGAGAAAATGAGAAATAAAGTTTTCCAACATGTTTAGGCTAGGAAAAACTTATACTTCTTTCCCCAAGAAGTGGGTAGAAGCAGCCTGCACCAAATAAAGATACTCAATATCTTTGGGTTAATTTGCCTGTTTCTTTTTCCTGCTTCTTGACTCTTTAGACGTTAGAGAAGCAGCAAAATCTAACTTGTCAATATGAAAGCTGTCAAGTTCCCTTAGAAAACTTACAGTATTCTGCCCAGGTGATATGCCTGACGGTTCCAAAACCTATAGTCTCGCAATGTTTCCATTGTTCCACGTTATCACAGCATCTGAAACTCCTAGCTGTAAAGTTCTGTAACCAACAAACACATTATTAGGGATGCGGGTCCACACGATGTTGTTGAAGGCCTCATTTACGTTTTAAGTTTTTCCATGCAAGCAGTTCCACAGTAGATCAGTGTGGGCAAGGTCTCTGTAGATTGGTTTGATTTGATCAATAATTGATTCAGGGATAGAGTTCTGACTGTGTTGAGGTTACCAGCTGCCTGTGCCTTCCTAAACTTGCACCACGTATCAGTGGGCGACGGACATAGAAAACGTGTTGGCTTCTCGTCAGTGGATATACGGTGGAAGAAAGTGGCCCACACTGATTGCTTCAGTGCCTTCAGATCTCCAGAATACTTCCTAATGGCATTCCCGTAATATTCCTGCAACTTATTGATAATCTTAGCTGTCACACTATACTTCATAGACTTGTCATCAGAAAGCATTGTTTCACAAAATTTGCTCTTGAGTTTACTAAGATGGGTGCCCAGTCTCTTTATAACATGCCCCACACTTTCTCCATCGCCTTGGTATTCAGTATACCGTACTCCTCAGTCAGACTCAGATCTATGGAAGACTGCTACAGCAACAGAAATTTCTTGAACAAACCTTTTGGTTTAGTCATCATAGAAACACAGATTGCTATACACCGCACTAAAACTTTCAAGAAACTTCTTATTCATAATCAACGGCAACCAACGAGACAAGTTTTTCCGACAGAACTTTTGTTTAAAAACGCGCCTGCAGACATTTTACTATCTAAATGTGCTCTAGCATGTTAACCACATATGAACCGTACATTTCTGTACAAAACACAAAAGAACCTAAGGGGCGTAAATTATTACAGAGTGACGGATGTAATAAAATTTAAAGAAGTACAGTTTTACCTCTATGTTCACAATAGAACATAGTAGCTAATTATGCAAAAAACTGAAAATTTATTTTTGAGAAAACTCAGCCTACTGTCTTACCTTAACAGAGGGAATAACGATATTAGCCCACATATGACTGAAACAATTTTTTTTACTACTTTACATTTGGTTGAATTTCAGCCAAATATGTCTACAAAGTACTTCTACTTACTTTAATCATTCTTAACAGCTGCGTACACACGTGGTTTTGTTTGGTGCCCATCTATGGCACAGCCCCTCTGGAAATATATAAATTTTCACCCGCGTTGGTTAATCATTACTGAATATTGTTACTTCAATGTAACTTCAATTCTTTGCATGATACAAGAAATAAGATTATTTCGTTTACGCGATATTTAGTTTTCCACTACCGACAATCTGCTCTGTGTCGTATTTCCACCCGTTCGACCGCTAAATGGCTGTCACGGCATCTCTGCCTCTCGTGGCGGATCGTCGTGAAATACCTCCTTCACATAACAAAATTACTGTTTCCCTTAACCACTCTTTAACAGCTGCGTACACACATGGTTTTTGTTTTGTGCACGACTATGGCAATGCCCCTATCCAATTATAAAAATATCCATTAACCTCCTTGAAAATGTTCAAATGTTTGATTAGCTTATGGAACTTAAGTGTGGGTCATCAGTCCCTAAACTTACAAATTACTTATGAACTACAAATTTGTGACCGTTACAACGTCAAAGGATAAAAATGCAGCCCTCGGTCGCAAAATTAAAATTATTTAACCTGGTTTCAGCAATAACTATGATTACCTTCACCAGAAATTGTAAATAAAAACAAATCTCGTAATAAAAGCTACAACTCAGCTGTAAAGCTTACGTCACAAAATTTAAAACAATTTTTTAGAAAAAATTAGGCACTATAGACACGGCTGCACGGAGGCATCAGACTGGCGTGTGCTAAGTAGCATATAGTTACAACTCTACATTTTAAAAAGTCCATGTGGACCTGAAGTGTCGTATTTTATGCCATATGATTTTAAATTACGACACATCTAGTTTATATGACGTTGTAGATATGACAAATGACGCGGGGACGCAAATTCTTATAAGTCTTGTCACAACACGACTCAACTGTGCAGTTATGAATAATATATGGATAGGTGCTATTTTTTAAGATATAGACATCTGAAAATAACATCTACGTTTGTCGAAATCCTTATTTAAATGAAAAAAAGCAATATTGGGATATATACTTCTCAACAAATAATATATGTTTTTAGAAATGTAGGGATCTGAAGAGTGTAACTGTTGTTGTTATGGTCTTCAGTCTGGAGACTGGTTTGATGCAGCTCTCCACCGTACTCTATCCTGAGGAAGCCTGCTCATCTCCTCATAAGAACGGAAACCCACATCCATTTGAATCTGCTTACTATATGCGTCTCTTGGGCTCCCTTTGCAATTTTTACCCAATACACAATCCTCCAACGCAAAATTTACGATTCCTCGATGTCTAAGAATGTGTCCTATCAAGGGATCCCTTCTTTTAGTCAAGGTATGACAAAAATTCCTTTTATCATCAGTTCTGTTCAGTACCTCTTCACTAGTTATGCGATCTACCCACCTTATGTTTAGCATTCTTATGGAGCACCACATTTCAAAAGCCTCTATTTTCCTGCCCGCCCTGTTTATCGTCAATGTTTCACACCCGAACAAGGCAACACTCCACACAAATGCCTTCAGAAAAGACTTCCTTACACTTAAATTAATATTGGATGTTAGCAAATTTCTCTTATAGAGAAACGCTTTTTTTCCCATTGCTATTCTGCATTTTATATCCTCTGTACTGCGACCGTCATGTTATTTTACTACCGAAGTAACAAAACTCATCTACCACCTTCATTGTCACGTTACCTAGTCTAATACCTTCGACACTACCTGATTTTATGAGACTGTATTCGATTATTTTTGTTTTTTCTTGTTAATGTTCATTTTATACGCTCTCTTCAACACACTGTCCATTCCATTCAACTGCTCTTCCAGGTCCTTTGCTATCCCTGACAGAATTACAATGCTGTCAGCCAAACTTTAATCCCTATTCCAAATTTTTCCTTGCTTTTCCTTCACCGCCTGCTCGATGTACAAATTCAATAACATCGGAAAAAGGCTACAACCCTGTCTTACTCCCTTCCCAACTAATGCTTCCCTTCCATGCCCTTTAATAACTGCGGTTTGGCTTTTGTACAAGTTGTAAATAACTCTCCTTTCCCTGAATTTTACCCCTGCTGCATTCAGAATTTCAAAGACTGAATTCCAATCAGCACCGTCAAAAGAATTTTCCAAATCTACAAAAGCTAAAACTGTAGGTTTGCCTTTTCTTAATCTAACTTCTGTCAATTGTTGCCTAAAGTTCCCTCTGAAATTCTTGAGAACTTCGGGTCCCTCAATTTATCCATCTCCTTATTTTCCTACCTTTCCGCAGTTTTTTTCAGTTTCAGCCTACAGTTCATGACCAATAAGTTATGGTCAGAGTCTATATCTGCCCCTGGGTATGTCTTACAGTTTAAAACCTGGTTCCTAAATTTATGTTTCAGCATTATAAAATTTATCTGATACGTTTCGGTGTCTCCTGGTCTCTTCCACGTATACAACTTTCATTCGTAATTCTTAAACCAGGGTGTTTGTTATGATTAAATCATGTTCAGATTACCTGACATAATTGGGTTTAGAGGCTATCTGATCGTTTAATAGATTTCATGATGAAATTCCAATATGGCACATTAATAATTTATTCAATGACGACTGGTTTCGGTGAACTGTGTCACCGTCATCTGGTCACATATACATTTTACAAGCTGGTCATCTTGTTAAAGAAATTGGGTATAAAATGATAAGTGCAACAGTGCACTTAGTCACAATATAAAAAATAAACAAGTTAAAAACATGACAGCTTACAAAATACTCAAAGCAAGCTGGAGAAAAGACGTTCTTTTTGTGAATATCTGATGAGGAAATTTAGAGGGGCCGAATTAGAAGCTGAGTGTAGTATGATCTTCCTGCCGCCTACCTACATTTCGCGTAGTGATTACAAAGATAAGAGAAATTAGGGCTCGTACGGAGGCATATAAGCATTCTTTGCCGGCCGCGGTGGCCGAGGAGACTAAGGCGCTCGAGTCACGGTCTGTACGGCCACTACGGTCGGGGGTTCGAATTCCCCTCGGGCATGGATATTTGTGCAGTTCTATTTCGTAAGTAGTCATAAGTAGTTTGTAAGTTTAGGGACTGATGACCCCGTAGTTAAGTCCCATAGACTATACAAACATTTGAATCTTTGAAGCATTCTTTTTCCCCTCATTCTATTTTGGAGTGGAATGGGAAAGGAAATGCCTGGTAGTGGTACGGTGTATCCTCCGCCACGCACTGAAGAAACAATTTTGTCATATATTTTTCTAAAAAAATGTTTGTATAGCTTATGGGACTTAACTACGGGGTCTTCAGTCTCTAAACTTACAAACTACTTATGAACTAGCTAATCCTAAGGACAGCAGAAATATCCATGCCCGAGGGGGGATTCGAACCCCCGACTGTAGTGGCCGTACAGACCGTGACTAGAGCGCCTCATTCCCCTCGGCCACCGCGGCCGGCTATATTTTTCTCAACAAATAATTTAGATCGCCCCGTTCCTTTGAAAAATGTCGAGCACATACGAAAACAAATTTGTTTCAGTGTGGCAGAACCATTCTCACTACGATTTATTGGCATTTGCTCTTATCATATTGTTAAAAAGGTATGGGAGTAGCTCAAATGTTTGAAGTATGAAAAACACTTTTGCCGGGATTTCGGTACAAATTCTCCACTGTGCGTCGTCAGGAAGTGGCCGAGGGGACTGAGGCGCTTCAGTCACGGTCCGCACGGCCACTACGGTCGGGGGTTCGAATTCCCCCTCGGGCATGGATATTTGTGTCGTCTTTAGTATGAGGTAGTTCATAAATAGTTTGTAAATTTAGGGACTGATGACCCCGCAGTTAAGTCCCTTAAGCTTAACAAACATTTGAAACATTCGTCAGGAAGTGTGATTGGCACACTGCAGCAGGCAGGCGCCGTGCAGCCGGGCCCAGGTGTGCGGCGCCGTCCTTTTAGTGTGATTGGGGGCGACCGGGGCACCATTAAGCGCGGCGCGGCCACCAGGCTTAGCAACCCGCGTGGCCGGCGCGGTTCGGTGCGGCGCCGTGTGGCGGCGGAGGTTTGGGCCGCCATTTGTCTTACGAGGTCCTCGGCGCCTGCATAAAAGATGGCTGCGGCAGTGCGGCTGGGCGCGTGCATAATGCAGCGGCCGACTGCACATCTCGGCTGCAGGCCGCGCCCGCCACTTGTCGCTACTGCGGCCTCCCGTGGGGCGGCTGTCAGCGAGGCCAGCACCACACAGTGGTCGGCACAGGTGTCATCTCTGTTGGCCAACTGTCCGCGACTGGGCACGCGGAGTACGGTATCGAGCTTTTAAACAAGTTGCCTGGGTGGTAGGAGCGAAGTGCTAAAAGGTAAAGATGACAATAAGCTTCCAAACTTTTTTTATCCCCTTCAAGGGGGGGGGGTTAAAGAGAAATTTACAAAGGCTCATGGTTTCCATCTTCTCTAATGGCTACTCTACACGACGACACTAGGTTGCGACACTCGTTTCATGAAATGAGTTGCGCGCAGCTGGTTTCGTGTATGTCTGTAGACACGGCGCCAATACTATACACTTCAGTTTCGTTGTCTTGTAAGTGCCGTAATCGCCGTAGTTTTAGTAGCTGTAAAAGTTGTGCTTGAGCTATTGCTTCTCTGTGTGAAGTCGTTGCACAAGACTAAACATAAAAAGAATATGGAACGTGTTTGGGTTTGTGACTGGATCAAAAAAAAAAAAAAAAAAAAAAAAGAAGTCAACTCGTTTGCTTAGCGACCTTGCTGAAACAACTTGTGATCGAAGACCCAATAAGTTATTTTAAACAACTCGGAATGACACCAGAGCAGTTTACGTTCTTTTAAACAGAGTTAGTAATGCAATAAAGAAAACAAGATACTGTTATGCGTGAAGCATTGTTACCACAACTGAAATTACAAATCGCATTACTTTTCTTGTCAAGTACATATTCGTCTCTACAGCACCTGTACCGTGTTCCCAAATACACAATTGACATAGTTCGTTTGTGTAGGTATTTGGAATTGAAAGTAGTCTGCAATTCACTAATCGTCAACCCATCAATATTTAATTTACGAATAATTGCTTCAAGAGCACTAACACGCCGCGGCTTATTCCTGAAATTTTCATCGTTAAAATGACACGAACACCTATGCATCGCATATATGTTCAAAAACCGAATTATTTCCTCCTTTACCCCCCTAAATACCGCGCAATCAGTTTCGTCAAAGTTGGAAGGAGCCGAAACTCTTTAGTTTCGCCAACGAGTTGCGCGAACGCCTGCCGCGCATGCGCACTAGCCAGTAGCGCAGTTTCATGAAACATAGTGTCGTCATGTAAACTAGCCTTAATATATAAAGCAGAGTGTCCGTATATTTGTACGTGTTGCGTAGAAATCTACAATTTTGTTCCAAGCTTCATGAAATTTTGCACACGTCAGCTTCAGTCCACGAGGACGGTCGCCGTAAGTGTAAGAATTACATCCGATATATAGTTCATGAGATACGACGTCATAAACAATGAGATGCGCGTAAAACGGCTGCATTTTGCGACAATGCTGCTCATTTTCTCCAAAACCATTGGCCCGATTTCAAACAAATTTGGTACACACATTCCTTACCGTGAGGTAACAATTGCTGCAGGGTTAAGAACCACGTACGACACATGATTCAGAAGTAAACAATAAGAGTCTCAAGAAACTGCCACATAATACGGCGAGACTTTATAAATGCGCTATATGAGAATGAGAGTACTTAGCGACTTGCAACAAAGATTAAACATAATTTCAAACCTTTATTGAACCTTTTCTCGCTGACAACCATAGCAAAATAAAGAAAGGAAAATAGTTTCTCGCTTACTGCTTTTCAGCTGTTTATGGAGTAAAACTACGGCATTCCGTATAACGTTACAATTTATAATTTGTACCCTACAAATTTTAGCCCCAGGAAATTTTACAGACAGTATACACACATATATTGAATGTACCTTTTAAATGGTATCACAGTACGGCACGTAGTTCATGAGATATGAGCACATGAACAGTAACGTTCATTGATAACCGTCCAACACGCACCAAGTTTTAATCTATGACTCCTTTACTACTAATTATATTCCCAAGAGATTTTACAGACATACAGTCCTTATGCAAATGAATATATACCTGAAAAATGGCAAAATGTTCAAATGTTTGTTAAGCTTATGGGACTTAACTACGGGGTCATCACTCCCTAAACTTACAAACTACTTACGAACTAGGACGGCACAAATATCCATGCCCGAGGGGGGATTCGAGCCCCCGACCGTAGTGGCCGTGCTGACCGTGACTGGAGCGCCTCAGTCACCTCGGCCACCGCGGCCGGCTGAAAAATGGCAGGAATAAATAAATAAATAAACGCCGGGTTTTCAGCTAGTTTATTCCAAAGACAAACTTAGGCTAACATATTTTTTATATTTTATGCACATAGTTTGCGTTTGTACGAGATTCTTATAAATACTGCAATATTTTATATACAAAATTGAGGAAAACATTTATATAAAAATTCTTTCAATATACGCCAGAAGAACCTGCAGTTGTTACTCCAAACGAAGTCAGATTATCAGATGAGAAGTGTTTCTTTGTATTTGAACACTAGAAACGACACGGTTGCATGTCACCAAGCTCGCTACCTGTCAGCCACTACTGTAGCTTGGTGTTTCGCAAAATCTGTATTAATTTTTGCATCAGTATAAATATCTTGCATACTGATTTAAGAAGCGTAAGCATATAATTTTATTTCCAAGATTATTGATTATTTTACTCTAGTTGGCATTGCAACGTATCCTCTAGATAAAATATTACTCATAAACCTAACTTTAAAAAGTATTACACATACTGAGTAAGGTGCCTTATTATATACTGAAATATTGCTACTCCAAATAACGACTCCACGGCTGTAAATAGATAAATAAGCTGTTAAAGTAGTACGTATTTTAACTTACCACAACGTTAGTGGACAAATGAAGTTCTTTTTTTTCTTGTTATAAACTTATTCATAATTGTAAACTTATCTTAACAACACAAAAGAAATAAAAGGCGGTGGCAGCATTCCAATGTAGTGCTTAACATAGCAGTAATGGAGCAAGGCCAACGATGGACAGCGGCTAAAGGAGGACTGGGCAATAAAATGTTCAAATGTTTGTTAAGCCTAAGGGACTTCACTGCGGGGTCATCAGTCCCTAAACTTACAAACTACTTTTGAACAACGTTATACTAAAGACAACACAAACATCGATGCCGGAGAGGGGATTCAAACCCCGCCGGCGCCCATCGTAGCATAGCGCATCAATGCGCTCGGCCGCTCCGCCGCGGCTACTGGGGAATAGCCGATGCTGTTATCGATGTATCGATAATTAAAATCTATAGATGGCTTTGTTGACTGTCGATAGTGCGTTTCCCTTTTTCGGCGTATGACTGATAACAATGTCATGCAGTTTCACTACACGGTAACTAGGTCGTGTCTTATTTCATTTAGTCCCTTTGGAGGTTCGAGTCCACCATCGAGCATGGGTGCGTGTGTGTTGTCCTTAGCATAAGTTTGAGTAGTATTTTATCGTTTAGGTGATAAGGGGAGGGGGCAGACCCCTCAGACCCCCTCTTAGGCTACGTCCTTGTCCTCTTGTTTTAGACCTGACGCCTACTTCAGAGAAACCATCAGTTTTGTTTCCAACTACAAATTTCGTAGTTTTTCTAAATGTAATGTTATGGTGATTACTTTGAATTTTTTCAAATGATGTCGATCTTGTCATCTTACCCTCGTTTGCGAGTAAGATGGCGAATGTTGTCGGGTAATTTGATGAAGGGAAACACAATTGGATAAATATATAAGCCATTATATTCTAAGCACAAATGTGACATACATTTGGTTTGTGCTATGAGTTCGGTATACGCAGCGTGGACACACGACAACATGAACAGCCATACAAAGTTCCTAATTTCCTAATTTTCCGCACGTGTTATAGTAGTGTACCCAAGTTTCATCTGTGATCACAAACTGTTCCTATTTACTAAACCTTTAATCCAACGTCAAGGGTTGCGGCACCAAACTTCCAGATAATTTTTTCATTTCTTATTTTTCAGTTAATAAGTGATTTACCCTTACAGATGACATCTGGCAAGCGGGAGCAATTTTACGCACTTTCAATCGGCGATCATCCCTCATCATTTTCTGAACTTTTGCAACGATTTTTGGAGTAGTGATACTTCTTGGCAGACCACTACGCGAATGACAATCGCCGGCCGCGGTGACCGAGGGGACTGCGGCGCTCTAGTCACGGTCTGCATGGCCACTACGGTCGGGGGTTCGAATGCCCCCTCGGGCATGGATATTTGTGCCGTCCTTAGTGTTAGCTAGTTTATAAGTAGTAACTTTAGGGGCTGATGACCCCGTAGTTAAGTCTCATAAGCTATACAAACATTTGATTTGAATGACAATCTAAGCTCTCCCGACCAAATTTAGATTCATTTTTCCACTTGGCAGCTGTTGAATTTGAAGGATCATAGACCTCCATTGTATTCAGGAAAGCGGCGTGAATGTCCTTTCATTTCACAGCTTACTTTACGAAGTACTTAATTACTGTTTCAATGTAGATTTTTTCCATCTTCGCAAATCACAGAGCGGGAACAACAACACAGCCACGTCATGGCCACAGTTCTCTTCCAAGAGCACTCACGTGACACGTGGTTACAGGCCACAGTCTAATGAATATCACATGTGCAACCCTGTGCACTAGCGTTGACCTCTATTGGTGATTCCGACAACTCTTCAGACCAACTTCGTGTTTGGGGAATTTTTCTTAATCTGTTAGGATTACACTGCTATACTGTCAATACAGATACAAAATGGATTGAAGACAATTTTATCATCGAAACGAAATTATCTGAAATTAATCAAAAAGTAATATAATAGTTTCACTGATAACTTCTAAGCTACCCCATGGTAATCGATATCTATATAAAAGCGAAAGGACACTCACTCGTTCACTCACTCACTCACTGACTAAATAGGTAGTCTCGAAACCGACTTCACCTATGAAGCTGAAATTTGGCAGTAATGTAGTGTATCGGTAGAAGACGTCAGGTAAGAAAGGATTTTGCGATAAGGCCGGCAGTTCAGGAGATACGACGTCATAAACAATGAAAACTTACCCGTGACTTCATCAGTCCATTACTTGAGAAGGAGAGCACTTAGCGTCTTGCAACAAACTTTAAACATAATTCAAAACCTTTAGGAAAATTTTGATTGCTGACTACCCCAGCAAAATGATGAAAGACGTTTGTCGCTTACTACTTTTTTTTTTTTTTTTTTTTTTTTTTTTTTTTTTTTTTTTTTTGCGTTCATGCAGTAAAAGTACGGCATTTGGCATGATGTTGCAAGTTATTACTAGTACACTAATAATTGTATTCGCGAGAAATGTTACAGACAGTATACACACACACAACTGAACGTACGTTCGACATATTATCATGTTAGACACATAGTTTATGAGATATGGAGTCATAAACAATTAGATTCATGAAAAACCGCCTCATCGCGCGTGAAGTTTTGATTTATTACGTATTTCCTACTAATTCGATTCGCGACGTATTTTGCAGACATTTTACATATACGCAGCTGGATGTACCTTCGAAGTAATATCGTATTACCACAGATATTTCAGGTGATATGACGTCAAAGACAGAGAACTCCATGAAAAGTCGTCCTAATAAGCACGAGGTTGTAATTTACTACGTCTTCAGTAGCAACTCCATTTACAACACATTTCGCAGTCAGTGTCCTAGTATTCCATTCTACCTGGTAAATTAATTTTTTATTGAACACATAATTCAGGTGATACCTATAAACTTACGACGCAGAGTGTCCGTGTATTTGTGTGTACGTGTTGCACACAAATCTACGGCTTTGTTCCAATCTTTATGAAATTACAGACGCAAGCTTCAATCCATAATGATGGTCGGCATAAGTGTACGTTCAACACAAAGTTCACGAGGTATGACGTCATGAAAAATTAGTTACGAGAAAAACTGCTGCATTAAGTGTCAAAGTTCCACATTGTCTCCTGAAACACCGGACAGATTTGAACAAAATTTGCTACACATATTCCTTACCGTGAGGTACCATTTCAGTAACCGAAAGAACCATATAAGACATATGATTCAGGAGATATAACATAATAAACAATAAGAGTTGCAAGAACCTGCACATAATGCGACGAGACATCTTGAAAACAGAACGAGAATAAGAAAACTAGATTACTTAGCGACTTGCAAGGAACTTTAAACATTGTTTCAAACCTGTGAAAGGAAAAACGTTACTCGCTTACTACTGTTCATGGACTAAAATTAAATTACGGCATTCGGTATGACGCTACAATTTATAAATTTTACAGTACAAATTGTAGCCGTAGGAAATTTTACAGACATTATACACATACATAGCTGAATGTACCTTAGAAATTGTATCACAGTACGACATGTATATGATCACATAAACAGTACGTTCATGGAAAACCGCCCCATCACGCAACAAGCTATGATCCATTACTCTTTCCTACTAATTTGTTGCAGTCGCAACAGCACTTATACAAATGTATATCTGAAAAACTATAAAACTCTACAACATATAACTCGATAAATATCACACGAATTTTATATGCCACTAGCTGTAAACCCGACGTTTCCCGCGTGTTTATTTATCCTACACTCCCGTAGTCCACATGCCCTCCCCCCCCACCCTTTGCATCCACCTCTTTCTCTCCCATCTCTCTGTTCGTTTCCACCTTTCCCTCTCTCGGCAAAGTTTTCTGCAAGGTACCCTGTGTCATGTAGCATACAAACATTTATGTATTCAGTGATCTTCCTCTTGGTTTAAAGGTAATGGGTGTAGAAATTCATAATGAATGGAGCAAAACTATGCATTTTGTGAAATTTCGTAAGTAACCTACACCATGCACCGAACAAAATTTTATACAGGCAGTGATATTTCTCTCGTTTTTGAGGTAGACTGTGCAAAATTTCATCAGCACAAAAATAATATATGCAATAGAATCGAAGGGTCACATTGAGAAACGCACTTTGCTGTTCTAAAAATTCCAGTTTTAATTCATACAAACCATGTTCTGAGAATAATGAAAAAAAAAAAAAATAAAAAAATAAAAAAATAAAAAAAATCTGTTAAATCGGTCGAGCCGTTCTGAACTTATGACGACAAGGTACACTTGACAGCAAAAAAAGTGGATCACTGCTGAATGCAACCCAACTAACGTGGCTGTGTTGCGGGTACTCCACATTCAAAACCCCTGTAGAGTACAGTCGTTCGACTATTCACAATGAGTACCAAAGAAGCAGTAGAGAACATTGCTCCTTACGGCAGTCGGTCCACATGTAATTCAATACCGTCATACAAAAAACATTAGAATACAAGTTATTAGAGTCGAGAGAGCAACATAAATTCAATTTAATTTCAATAAGTGACAAATCTGGTACCTTATCAAACTCATTCCATGACACAATGACTTTTTGTTCGTGCTCTGAATTTGAACGCACTGTTGACCAAAAAAACTTGCGTTTCTGATCGAGACTGGATTAGGCATGAAGAGACGTAAGACATTGACGTTTTCATTGGTATCGGCTTACAAGGCCAATATCCGGCCGGCCGAGGTGACTGAGGCGCTCCAGTCACGGTCAGCACGGCCACTACGGTCGGGGGTTCGAAT
Organism: Locusta migratoria; assembly: GCA_026315105.1. Taxonomy (NCBI): domain Eukaryota; kingdom Metazoa; phylum Arthropoda; class Insecta; order Orthoptera; family Acrididae; genus Locusta; species Locusta migratoria. The sequence continues at coordinate 153,838,546 of CM048749.1, forward strand.
CCCCCCTCGGGCATGGATATTTGTGCCGTCCTAGTTCGTAAGTAGTTTGTAAGTTTAGGGACTGATGACCCAGTAGTTAAGTCCCATAAAAAAAAAAAAAAAAAAAAAAAAAAAACAGCCAATATCCGAACCCGGTTAACTTTAGCATTGCACCAGGAATGGCATGAAGTTCAAATTGTTTCTGAGAGGTAACCACTAAAGGTATATAATACAGTGCAACTCACAGATGTCAAACGTCATAAAATTGTGGAATAGAACGCAGTACCTATATGAAACGCTGACGAAGCTCGATCACACGTCAGATATTAAATAAATTCGCAGATAGCGCTATATTTGCACTTGAAATGACGATACAATTGACTTCTTTCCCGGCAGGGACCCAACCCCGGCTCTATTCGCTATTTATTATATATACGCAAAGAGATGAAATAGTTACTGTTCTCACCATTAGCGGGATGTGCATATGTTCGGCTAGAAGTAGCGCAAGCTGCGGCGGATTAGCCATGCGCACTGGAGCGCCATGCTGCAGTGCGCGCGGCTGTTCGTCGTCGGGGATTCGAGTCCCCCCTACTGGCATGGGTGTTTGTGTTGTCCTTAGGTTAGTTTACCTTAGTTTAAATAGTTTGTAAGCTACGGGCTAATAACGAAGCAGTTGAGTCCGATAGCTTTACAAACACTTACAAACATTTTGAAGTAGCGCAATAAATACCGTTGTGCTGCCTGGGACTCCAACCCCGCGCCTATCGTCAGCGTTGACCTCAGATGACTAGGTAACAACTCTCCCAATCTCGTTTTCTAGTAATTAGGCTCGCGCCGTTCGTAGAGACCTGGAGGGGTTTGGCATTTTGAAGAAACGACTAAAATTAATCCAACTTTGTTCTAGTCAGTAGCGAATGGATATGTGTAATGTGATTTGAAAGACGCCACAGTCCTAAATTCCTTACTTGCCGCTATTGGTGGTGGAGATGGGGATGTTTGCGATTGTTAAAAACTGTTTCCCCAGCAGGAATCAAACCATATCAGCCATTACAAGATAGGATCAGCCCGATCAACTACCGACTTTCAGATGTAGTAGGATAATGTTTTTCGTCAAAATGGAGTGCAGAACACATGGTACGAAAAGTAAAATAGTTCGTCGGTATCTGTCTACGTAACAGTAATTTTTTGGCCTTATCGTCTGAGGCGTCTTGTCGCGGAGTTGCGGTCGCTCCATCCAGAGGTTCGACTCCTTCCTCGGGCATGTGTGTTGTGTGTGTGTGTGTGTGTGTGTGTGTGTGTGTGTGTGTGTGTGCGTGTATTCCTTAGCGTAAATTAATTAAAGTGGCATGTAAGGCTAGGTAGCGACTAATGACCTCAGGTGATTTGTCCATTAGGAGTGTAACAAAAAGTTATATACAGTATGTAGAATTATGTAGAACTGCGTTTGATAATATACTACGTTTTAGCATGCTCTGTGGTGATTTTGTATGACATATTGCTGTATGCTTATTTAACTATAGTCTCGTTTCGCTCAAGGTTGTATGAAAAATGTGTGTGAAATCTTATTGGACTTAACTGCTAACGTCATCAGTCTGCACACTAGTTAAACTATCTTAACACAAACACAAGACCTAGGAAGGACTCGAACCACCGACGCGAGAAGAAGCCCAATTCAAGACATGATGTCTTAAGCCGCGCAGCTACTCTGTGCGGCGCTCAAGAATGTAACATAGCTCTCACCATAATAAATGAAATATTACGCATCTTAAAAGTACCAAGGAGCGTCATTTACGCATTAGAAAGCGGTTTCTAAAACGGGAAATATATGCCATGTGTAACAATATGGTCTGTTGGGATGAAAGCAGTGGAGGTCAATCGAAACACCAGAGCTCTTTATTTCACAGAACGAAGAATTTATTATAGGTAAGGGGGTATGAAAGGACACGGTCTCATAGAGAGGACTGATATACAGTAACGAAAACATAAATTAAAAGAGAGTGCATGCTGTCAACGGAAACCAATAGATTTTATCACTGTATTGTGAGGGAACCGACCAGAAGGGTAACTGAGGTTATGATGCAAGAGCGGCGACAGCGAGTGAGAGAGAGAGAGAGAGAACAGAAGAGAAATCAACTATTAATAAATGCAAGACCGTTTACGTATTTTGTGAAGGACAGAGGGTGTATTAATGGATGGAGGGGGAGGAGAGAGACGTATCTGAAATAACAAAAATTACTTTGACAGCGTCCATCTAAACGGATTACTCTGTTTGCATGGAGGTTGGGTATAAATGTAATAAAAAATAGGATATTGAGTGAAAGGAGAAGCAATGAATTAAAATTTGTACTACAGGGAGGAATCGAACCCAGAACTCCATACCTACTTTAATTCAATGCTTCTCCATTCACTCAATGTTTTTGACATATTTATACGGAAAACTGTTGAAATAAAAATTGTGTCATTGGCGGGAATCGAACCCAGACTTCCATACTTACTTTAATTCAATACTTTTCCCTTCACTCAATGTCTTTGACATATTGACACCGAAAACTGTCACTAGATACATAAATTTATAATAAAAATAGGATAACATAGGAACTGTATATTTTAAAAACCTGCGATTTAAAGGTAGCTCAAATGAAAAAGAAACACATATTTTATTTCTGTTGCCAAGAGATCTTCGAAAGTCTCTCACTTACGAAATATGAAAATAGAGATGAGATTAAAAAAAAAAAAAACATTTGAAGGACTAATAATTTATTCAGAATCCCTCATTATTTGTTTCTTCCGTTATGCATCTCAGCATATAATCTATAACGCTGCCCAGACCAGCTTCTCTTCAGTAAATGCTATCTCGAGTTGATTGCTCACAGTGAGACAGCCTGATTTGTATTTCTGCTTTCCGCTCTCACTATGAAGCCAGGAAGTAAACATTCTGTATTTACGTCAGAGCCCCGCCTCACCTCGGCACCAGCTGTGGTTGACCGGCCTGCCCGTAGCTCGCAAGCCAACCCTTGAAGTATGAAAAGTTTCTGCAAACCTACCCTAACGTGTATTATAAACTACCACACCTAGAGCTATTTTGCTATATAATGAGCAGCCACGTTATCTTTTGACACTTCATTCAAATATTTAACGAAGTGAAAGAATAGAATCATGATAAACGTAGTACCACATAATGTTTCACATAGATAGCAATCATATAACACAGAAAATTATTCTCTCTTTTCAGCGCTCTGCCTTAGATCTAGACGTAATGAAATATGTAGTTATCTTAGAAATGTAAGCATGTTGTAAAATGTATACATGTAGTATATCATTCACGTTTTGTGTACTTACAAAGAGTTTTCAATGTGTCTGTAAACAATGAGTGCTAAACAACGGAAATTACCTTATGCTGGGACTCTTCATTTACACGATTGTTCTGTTATTCACAGTGAAGTGCTCCGTAATGGGTTCATATAGTCGCTTCAGTTTCTCGACTGTTCCACGCTTATACTAAGCTCGACATACTACTACTACTACTACTACTACTACTAATAATAATAATAATAATAATAATAATATATACAAGTGCCAAATAGCGTATGTGCGAGTTATAATCTGATATATTCTTTCAACTTTCTCGACGTCCTCCCTCTATTCTATCAGGTAATAACCGCACACTACTCAGCAGTACCGCATAAGAGGGGAAACAATTGTAGGGTTGGCAGTCTCCTTAGGAGACGTGTAAATCTCCTTATGGTAGTGTCAATAACGTTTCACCTTCGCCAAAACATGTGTTATTCACAGTTAACATTGTTTTTAATTGCACCCCCAGGAATTTCGTTATATGTATAACCTTCAAATTTGCTTTGCTTATCGATATCTAGAATGCTGACGAAACTCTGAGTACTTATGTTCAGAGCCAAATGCATATTTATGTTTAAGGTCAATTGTCGCCATTTGCGCCGTGAAGATACAAATTCAAATTCATTTCGCAATTGACTTTGCTTTTCTGAGTTTAGTAGTGGGCAGCATTAACTGCCTCAAATCTAAGAGCAATGTTCTGATTGATCATTAAATATTTCGAATATGTATTCGAATCAGGAGAAGTCTACTTCACTTTGCTGGAAGAATTACACTCGCCACGCCCTTTTCACTAGATGACTTTTCGTCTCTGTGGTTTTTTTTTCTTTTTTTTGTTTTTCTTTTGTTAAGCTTAAGGGACTTAACTGCGGGGTCATAGGTTCCTAAACTTACAAACTACTTATGAACTAGCTTATACTAAAGACGACACAAACATCCATGCCCGAGGGGGGGGGGGGGGATTAGAACCGCCGATGAGGAGCGGCCTCGCACATTGGAGCATAGCACCTCAATGCGCTTGGCTACTCCACTGCGGCGTTGAAGATACCAAAAATCGTTTTGGCACTCTATAAATACGAAATTAGTTTGAGAGTACTCAGTAGACCATGAAAATATAGTATCGCCAAAGTCTCACAAGAGTAAAGATTTAGAAACCTTTGCTGATTTGATGTTAATTTTTCTAGATATTTCATCTGGATATTTTATAACGCTGGAAAAAGTATTTGTTCAAACGTCCTGCTACATGTCGATATCAATACACTGGATCTGTTACTCAGTGAATTACTTTTATTTTCTTTATATATCTGTGCAACATTCCATTCGTCTCCCCCATTATAAATACATCAATGCTCGACCTCACATCGTAGGAGAAGTAATTAAGCTATGCATAATGTGTGCTGAAGATATTCTCCTACGGTGTTGGACCACTCGAGAAAGACATTGCCTGTAGACAAATGATCTTCCTGGTACGACTATGGTAGTGAAATGACAACACGGTGGATCATGTCTGGTGATAGTTGTACTGCTTCCTGGAATGACAGAGAAGAATCTTGCTTAAAATAAATAATCTGACACAAGCTGCTTGTGGCCACTGAGTGCACACAGTGGGGAAGTTGAATAGTTGTGCCCAGCCGGAATTCGGGTTCAGTTCCTACTCCTATCTGAGCAGTTACGGTAACCACTGCATGAGCGGGAAAACAGCGATCATCGCAGGTGCGCGGGCTACCACTCCTCTCCCCTCTCGTTACCCACAAGACTCAAACTTCCTCACACTGCTCACGTAGTTGCAGTTCCAATTGGCACTCACTTCTCGTGGCACTTTGCCGATTACCTCGAGAGTAGTGTGCATTTGCGCTGAAGGCTGGAGTTGTTCTCGTCTTCTCCTTAATTATGTATATTTATGTGGTGTCTGTTCTTTCGAAAGAACAGTCACGACACATATATGTATATAGAATAACCTTTCAAGATTCACTTATTGGTGGTATTCCAATTAAAAGTGTGAAAATTGAACTTCGGTTTGTCATTTACTTATCACATATATGATTACAGACAAGGGTGATGAATTTCACGTAGCAACTACAACTATTCTCGATTCCTACTTTCAGAATTATCTGCATCAGCCTTCACAAGGGCAATGAGGAGGCGATTCACACTGCAGCTGTTCGCTTACTTCATGAAAATGTCGACGCTCTTTAAAGATTAAGAGGCAGTTACAAATTGGAGCGAGAGTAACATTTTACCCACTCTCTGACAGAGCTACAAACTGCTATATCAAATTGAGAAATATTTGTGGCAGATTATGCTGCTGTCTAGTAAGGAACTCAGAAAAACAGAGCCAATTTCAAAATGATATTGAAATTATATCTTCACGATACAAATTCGACAATTGACCCTAAACGTAAATATGCGTATAGTTCACCACATGATTACCAGAAAATTTTCGTCAGTGCTTGATAAATCGATGAACAAAACAAATTTAAGGATTATACACTTAACAAAATTTCTGGTGGGTACAATTGAAAACAACGTTAACTACGAAATATACATGTTTTGGTGAATATTCAACAAGCGCCTGTTATTGACACAACCATTAGAAGATTAAAACGTCTCCCTAGGAGGCTATAAACCCTATAATTGCTCCACCTCTCCCACAGTATTGCTGAGCAATGTGCGATTATTACCTGACGGTATAGAGGGAGGACACTGAAAAAGTTGGAAAAAGATATCAGATTGTGCGGTATAGTGAATTAGCGGAAAGAAGGTATCGGATGTTTTCCGTTTTATTTATTTATTTATTTTACTACTTACATTGAGGAGGGGGCGGAGGCGGCAGGGGGATGAGGTGCGGAAGCAAAATATTAAAACAAAAGAATTTTCAGTGTAGCACGCTTCTTCTATGAGATTTCAAAAACCAACCTTCTCCTACAAGTGCAAAGACCTTTTGTACTCATTACCGTACAAAGTATGTTACAATTGTAAGAAGGCCGCGCAGATTACCCGCGCGGTCTAAGATGCCATGTCATGGATCGGGCTGCTGCTCGCATAGGAGGTTCGAGTCCTCCCTCGGGCAAGGGTTGTGTGTGTTGTCCTTAGAATAAGTTAGTTTAAGTAGTGTGTAAGTTTAGGGACTGTTGAACTTAGCATACCACACACATTCTAACATTTGATTTGAATTTTAAGAATAATATAATGGTAATTAGAACTCGCATATATCCTTTTTGGCACTAGTTTTTCTCGATCTTCGAATAAGCGTGGAACAGTAGAGAAAGTAAGGCGATCCTATGGACCCATTACGAAACACTTCACTATGAATAACAGAACATTCGTGTAATTGAAGGGCCTCAGCAGAAGGTATTTCTGTTTCGTAGCACTTATTGTTTCAGAGACAACGAGAACACTTTATAAGTGCACAAAACGTGAATGATATACTAATATATATATATATATATATATATATATATATATATATATATATATATATATATGTGTTGTTTCCACCAGAATTGTTTAATTTTAAAACATACATAGTTTTCTAGTTTGAATACATATTTTCTTGTGTCTAAATCTAATGCAGAAGGCTGAAAAGATAGTTTCCTATGTCGTATGATTGCTATCTAGGTGAAACATTATGTGTTAGCTGCGTTTATCATGATTCTATTCTTCAACTTTGTTAAATATTTGAATGAAATGTCAAAAGATAAAGTGGCTGCTCATTTTATAGCAAAATAGCTCTAGCTGTGGTAGTTAATACTACACACTTGGGTAGGTTAGCAGAAACGTTTGACCCTGGTTTTGAGGTCTGTGCCTGTATTAGCCGTGGCTCGAGAGCTATGGGCTGGCCGGTCAACCACAGCTCGTGGCAAGGCGAGGCTTGGTGGAAGCCAGCAAGCTGGCGGTCGCGGTGATGCCCAACAGCCCCCAGCACAGCGCAGAGTGGGGCTCTGACGTAAATACGGAATGTTTACTTCCTGGCATCATAGTGAAAGCAGACAGGCGAAATACAAATCAGGCCGTCTCACTGCGAGCAATCAACTCGAGATAGAGTCATCACTCTTACTTAAGAGAAGCTGGTCTGACGGCGTTGTAGATTCTACGCTGAGATGTATTATGAAAGACACACATAATGAGGGATTCTGAATAATAATCTCCTAAGTGAGACTGTAAAAGAAATAAAATATGAGTTTCTTTTTCCTTTGAGCTGCCTTTAAATTGATTTTTTAAAAATATATAGTTCCCTTATTATCCTATTTTATTATAAATTTATATACCTAGAGACAGTTTACTGCGTCAGTATGTCAAAGAAATTAAGTGAAAGGAAAAGCATTGAATTAAAGAAAGTATGGAGGTCTGGGTTCGATTCCCGCCCGTGGCACAAATATTAATTCAGTGCTTCTGATTTCACTCAATATCCTATTTATATTCATTTATACCTAGACTCTATGCATACAGAGTAATCAGTTGTGATGGACGCTGTTAAAGTAATTTTTGTTATTTCAAATACGTCTCTCTCCTCCCCTCCATCCATTAATACATCCTCCGTCCTTCACAAAACATGCAAACGATTTGTCTTGTATTTATTCGTCGTTAATTTTTCCTTCTTTCTCTGTTTCTGTCACCTCCCTTACATTATAACCTCAGTTGCCCCTTTGGTCTATTCCCCCAAAAAGCTGTAAAAAATTGTGGTTTCCGTTAAAACAATACTGTCTTTTTTAATGTCTACTTTCTTTACTGTCCATGCGTCCTCTCTATGAAGCAGCGTTCTTTTATATCTCCGATAATCCATCCTTTGTTCTGTAAAAGATTCGTTCCTTTTCTCTCCGCCCTAAAACAAACTGTGATATATAAGTAAGGAGTACTTTGCAAGCATTTCACTCTTTTATTTTCCAGTTCTGCACTCCTGTTCATTCCTAGATCCCGCCCTCCCTCCTGCTACGCCTCCCTTGGAATATTTATCTGCATCTCCGTGCTTCTTTTCACAATTTTGTGGTTGGAAGATTTTTTTTTAGAATCACTTTCATTATTTCTCTGTCGTTGATTCTCGAAAAGCACGTGGATATAATGGACAACTGGACCTTACCGTGCAAGCACTATTGTCGCCATTAAAATGGACATCTATTCCGACAAATACCAGTATCCAAGCTTTGAAATGGCAGAGACAAGTTCTCCCCCATCCTTTCCAGTTGGATATTATGCTCCGCATGTAATCGCATTTTCGATGCGACATTGTATCAGAATCCACATTGCTGATTTGTAACCTCAGATTGACTATTGAAGGCAACCACACCGTGAAGAATAATTGCTCGATACACTTTCTAGTTATCGGATACCTTGTCACTGACCATACTAGTAAATCACAGAAACTCGCTTCATCGAAGTCTGTTTGTGTTCCTGAACGTGACGAATAAATGTCAAAACGAAGTTACTTTCCAAATTTCAAATTTTTTAACGCATAATCCACGTTATAACTATAAAAATGCCCAATATTCAACAATCTTTATTATAATGAGCTCATAGTTAAATAAGCTTATTACAGAATGACATACCAAAACGTAATGTAGCATACTAAAACGTAGTATAATATCATGCAAAATCCACGATAAGGCGCCTCACACTACGTGGCCATCCTGTGCGGCCAAGAATGTCTTACCTAGCTAGACACCTCTGAGCTCTTTGACTGGTCGTACTGTCTAATGAGTACTCCATTATGACAAAACATTATGCCAACGCATCTGTAATTCGCTGGGGGCCGGGAAGAGGTTAACTTGTAATAGCTAAGGTATGGGTCCGATTCCCGCTGGGGATAACAGTTTTTAACGGCCACAAAAATACCATCTACACCTCCAGTAACTCCAATAAAGAACGCAGGACTCTGCCTTGTTTCAAATCAAAATTGCACATGTCCATGCGCTACTAAATTAAACCATAAGGAGAAATAGGAGACTTACTTAGTACCTATTGTGGGTAGGTAATAACTGTACTGTGCAATGATTTGACGACCTGCGATGCAGCTGTGCAATGGTGGTTGCATAGCGTCAGGTGCAGTCTCCACTTAGGAATTCAGGGGTGATCCACTTTTTTTGCTGTCAAGTTTACTTAGGGATCCATGTTGCAAAGTACTCTCCTCCATGCACCGTATGAAACTTGAGGTAGACGTTGATCCCCCTCTTATTTTGAAGGTCAAGCATGCGAAATTTCGTGAAGCTCGGAGTGAAACTGTAGATTTCGTGATTCTGTAAGAGAAGTATGTTCCGCCATGCACCTATCACAAAATACTTTCTTAGCTGACGTTTCCTACCTATAAACTACATTCCTGCCAAATTTCAGCTTTACAAGTGAAGTAGTTTTCGAGATTTCGTGTTTAGTCGCTTTTATATAATAGAGATTAAGAAAACAGATTGCTTAATTTTAATTACATGAAAATTTTGTTGCCGGTCACCAACTAGACCCATTTTCCAATAATTGACGCATAAATCTGGGTATTCTCACGCGTTGGCCGCCGCGGCGGAGTAGCCGAGCGGTCTAAAGCGTCTCGTTGCGGGGCCCGCGGTTGCTCGCCGTGGAGGTTCGAGTCCTCCCTAGGGCATGGGTGTGTGTGTTTGTCCTTAGGTTAGTTTACCTAGGTTTAAGTAGTTTGTAAGCTACGGACTGATGACCACGCAGTTTGGTCCGATATATTTACAAACATTTGAACATTTGAACACGGTGGCCACTCATTATTTATGACGTCGCATCTCCTGAGCTGTGTGTCATGCTCTTTTGTTTTTGGGTCACATACCTTCGTAGGCGCACGGTGAACAGTTCACCAAAGTTTCATTGCAATCGAATGAATGGTTTATGAACACAGAGGGCATACGGACAAGCATTCATTTTTATATAGATTTGAATTTTGATTACTATCTTTGTTAGTTTGGATACTGAACTTATAATGTTGTACATTAAGCAAGGTAGCCTTATTTTCTATATATTCTCCGATAAATGTAACAAGGTTTTTAGGAAAAACGAAATGTACAAAGAGAGAAGAGATAGGAGAAGTATTACGTGGAGGCAGGAATAAATAAATAAATACCCGGGGAACGCCAAGTTTGCAGTTAATGTTTTAATAAACTTTCTGTGCATTGCGACGGAAGTAAACGTATGACGATGTCATAATGTCATCTATGAATCATTCGGTAAAAAAAGTACCCTTAAAAAAACCTTAATTCAATACACGACAATTCAATAAATCTACATACATTCTCCCACAACTACCGTAAGGTGTGCGGCGGAGGGTACCTCTTAGCACAACTGGTCTTTTACTTATCTGTTCCAAGTGGAATGAGGGAAAACCGAACGCCTGCAAGTTGGAGGGTTGGGGCGAGGTAATGGCGAGGACGGGCCGTGAAGCGTGCCATGATAGCTCAGTCGGTAGTGTGCTGCCCGCGAAAGGCAAATGTTGCAGGTTCAAATACTGATCCGGCACTCAGTTTTAATCTCCCAGAAAGTTTCATATAAGCTTACATTCCGATCATACCGCTGCAAAGTGAGAGTGTCTTTATTGATTAAGGGATTCCCTTTTCTAGCCATCTTATCATCTTAAATTTTTCTACATTTAAAGATAACTGTAGTTCCTCACAGCAGATACAGATTTTCTCTAAGTCATCTTGCATCCTGGTACAGATATTCAACGACGATACTTTCCCGTACAGCAAGCGGTCGCCGATTGCTACTCAATCCAACAGACCATTTACTTTGATAGAAAATTATAATGGTACTATTACACTTATCTGGAGCAATGTTGATGAGACTGATGAACACTTGCCATTGAGGAGAAAGTTAGGATTTTATTATTTTTAGAAATTTCCATTTCTGCGAACCTATTGCACACGCTCAAAGCTTCGTTAACAGTCTGCAATGCGACAACGTGTCAAACGTCTTTCGTAAATTAAAAAATACGCAGTGCGCTTTATGTCATGCGATAATAGGGCAAACTGAGTTACATATGAACTAAGTTTTCTAAAAATGTGCTGGTCCACGGATAGATTTCCCGTCTACAAAAATTTACTGTATTCGAACTGAGAATATGTTAAAGAGTTCTATAGCTAGCTGTTGTTATTTATAGTGTTCTCTGATTATGCAGGTCAGACGTATTACATTTAAGATAAACGAGAACTATGTGCTTTATTTCAGTCGCTTGGGACTGTGCCAGGGTTCGCTGTAAATGCAAGCTAAGTATCGAGCCAGTGCCGTGGGTCACTTTTTGGAATTCCATCCGGACCTGAAGACGTGTTTTCCGCACTCTCAGCTTCCATATACTAACTGTGACTATAACCTATAACTGTGCCCTTCATTTGGGAGTTTCTGCGATGATAGAGTTACAGTATGTTCCTGTGATCCCATTCGTGAGTGATGTTTCAAAAATTAAATTGAAACTTCAGCTTCCCTTTTGCTGTATTCTAAGAAGTACCCAAAATGATCAGTGAGTGACTGGCCAGAGGCCTTAGACCCGTTTACCGAGCAAGAAGACAATTTTTCCGGTCTTCGGCAAGACGTGTTACTAAGGTATGACGATGGTAGTTGTGGTATTTTTCCCGCTAGGATCTTGTTTTAGACTTAAGATTTCCTTCTAAGATTTGCCTGTCTTGATTTATTTCTTCTTTTTTAAGCCTACGGTGCAACTGCCTTTGCTTTTTGAGCATTTTAGTATGTTATTACTAAACCATGGTGCATCTTTTCCTGCCCAAACGCATTGAGGCGCTGTGCTCCGATGCGCGAGGTCGTTCCCTGTCGGGGGCTCGAATACCCCCTCGAGCATGTATGTTTGTGCCGTCTTTAGTATAAGTTAGTTCATTAGTAGTTTGTAAGTTTAGGGACTGATTACCCTGCAGTTAAGTCCCTTAAGCTTCACAAACATTAGAACATTTTTTTTGCAGTTTTTCCTTCCTTAATCCACGTAGCCGACACATATTTCTCTATCGCTTTATTTACAGTCCTACGTCCATCGTGTTGTAACTAAACGATGTCCATTCATTCTCGAATTGTAAGTGGGACGGGCTAACAATTACCTATCGCATATTTTTTGAAACAGTTTTATTTCATTTGGGAAACAGCGCCCCTGTGGTATTGTTTCTACACAAATAGTCTAGTGTGACAATTTATGTTTATATTTACAACTAGATTACATCCAGTTATGCGCTATCTTCAGGATACGTTGCTCTGTAATACGCAATTTTTGCATTTAGAGGATTACTAGAAAAACACTACCGGTACATTTGTAATTACATGCAATGAAAATAAAAAATATAAAATGATGTTAAAGCCAGGAGTGGTGCAGTGTGGAGCAGGAACCTCCCGGCGCTGCAACTGTTGGAGGGAAGAAGGTATGGTCTGCTACATAAGCATAAGCTCCCACCCTATGCCATCTCCACATGTCATTAGCAGCCAGTGATGTGACTACGTACTTAGAACATGTTAAAATAATTAAATCGTAATAAAAAATACCTTGTTTTGTCTTCACTAGTCGATTAAGTAGCTACTGCCTTGGTTCTGATGCGGTAAAATATTGAAACAAAACTGGCATGACTCTCAAATTGTACAGGACTGCCACCTATGGGAGGAACTGTAAATCATTGAAGCTGCTGGTTACTTGGCAAAATGCTCCTGTCAATATTTTAAATATTTTCTGTACATGGTTCTGATAAGTTACATGCTAGTATTACTGGTGCAATGTATTATTTTTTTTTTTTTTCAAAAATTGTCATAAAGCCATAAGAATAGCTCGCATTGCCTTAGGAAAGATTATGTTCATTGTTTTCTAATATATATATGAAGCCTTTCATTTCTTATCAGTACTAACATATCGACAGATGTTGCTAGGTGGCTTAGTCAAAAAATATTACCAGCATGCTGATGACAAGGAGAACCGGTAGTGAAAGTCTTAAGTCTATTGCACAGTGAATTTCGATTCTCAGTTATAAATTATGATGTATGAATATTATGCTAGATTACAGTAAAAGGCTGGCTACATTTTTATATATTTATGCTTGTGGAGCATTGACCAAAAGCATACTGATTTATTAATGCATGTTTATAATGTTACAAGTATTACGAAGAGCTTAGTTAATTATTGTAAAAAATATAAACGGTCTCAGTTGGTTTTATATAACTGAACTAGCACACAAATAATAATCCTTTTGGGGTACCGTTTGAAGTTTTTATTTTCAATTATGCCATGGTATATTACAGGAATGGAAACGACCTTTTCTGTGCTGACTGCTAACATTGTGCTGTGGACACAGTCATTGCAGGATCATCATTGGAATTTCTAAAGAAACGAGGAGAGTCATTTACCTGAATTTTAACTGATTACTATTTTCAATTACGGGAGGTCAACGTAAATTGCAAGTTTGGCAGGATCGGATTGAGGTTTATAGTGAGATTTATGATGTCAATATTATCTTTTAAGCTGACGTACCTTGTCTCAGATTTCAACTGAAGGGCGTGTTTTGTTTTCTTCTCCCTCTTTCGTCTTGAATTATTGCCAAAAGCATTTTCTTCCTCCATAATCGAAAGGCTGATCCACTTGTTTTAAGCGTGCTAGTTGTCAGTCAGCGAACTGAGAAAAGAGACAAAACTGCTTCACCTAGACTTAATATTGGCCACAATATGATATGAAATGCACACTTCAGAAGACAATACGTTTTGAAACAACAGCTAGTTTTTGGACTTAATTTACACCATTAGCGATCCATATGTATTACATTCTAACTTCACAGCATGAAATAACGCTAAGGAAACTGTAAAAAACGACCCAAACTCAATATTGTCCACTGGTGAACTTAATTAGATTTGAGATGACGCTTCTCTCGCAGTGTACGCGGCAGTGTTATGTCGGGTACTGCTATTTGCCGAAAGTTTTACGAAAGTAGGGGTGGTCATTAATTCCAGCCCGCAACGCACTTCCATTTCCTCGCACCGCATTGTGAGCACCCGCCGCGCCGCCCTGCGTCAGGTATAAATGTATATTTAATTACCTCCAGAGTGCGGCTAAGCCATCACCTCGGTCTTGCAAACTTTCCTGGTACAGGAATTAGGAACTGAACTTAAAGTCCTCCCGGCCGCATCTGCAGATCCCCAGTTAATACCTCAGCTGAACGGCTTTAATCTCTTCACAGGTTCTGAAATGGAGTTTGCTGCTCCTGAGATATGCCTCCGCGTTCCAGTATGGGTAGCTGTTAGGAGGAAAACTCTTTGCAAACGTGTAGGATGAGTGAAAATTTATTACCTCTGAGACAGGCGATTAAAGCATCTGAGAAGTAAGTCTTCCGAAAAATGGTTTTAAATTAATAACCTGAAATGGGGATAGGATGAAGACTTTGAGTACTTCAGAAACATACTTTTTTCTCGCTATTATGATATTCAGAATCACGTATATCTATGAGAAAAGGCAGATACTAATTGATGATAAGCTTACCCGCAGAGAGAAACAGATTGCTCGACCTACCGTAAAAATATTCTTCTGAGAAAATGGGACTCTGTACAGGTAGCACATTTGCTCCATTGCTGATTGTAGCGGAAAGGTTGCTTTCCTTCACCGACAAATGTTTCTTCGGTTCTCCATCGTTGAACGCATTTTAACTCTCGTAACTGAACAAATTAATTTAATTTATACCATCAAGATACTTCTTACATTTACTGTTCAAACGTGGCTGTGTAGGCGGCAACCATACTGTATGTCATTATTAATGGTAGAATTCACGATGTTTTCGAAATCTAAGAGGAGTCCTTTAACAATAACTTTAAAATTACGTATAAAATATATGTCATACTGGCAGCGCTCTCGTTATATGCCAGTCCGTGAGATAATGCGAATTCGATAACTGAAAACTTGTTATTGCCTTGTTTCACAAAACTTTATTTGTTCGACCTAGGTCTCAGGCTATGCGCCCATTTTCAAGTAATTTACTGATTCCAAACTTTTTACACCAGTGAAGAGAAACCATTACGTTACTACAACTCTCTGTTAATCGACTTTAACATAGGAATAAAATACATTTTACACTGAAATTTAGAAACTATTACACTTGTATTACCTTATTAGAATAAAACGTATGTAAATATCTATTATACTAACACTGTATTTAACAATGTTACCTATTACTGAAATCACTACTTAATTATTCTACCTCAGAAATGTGCATGACCTTGCTTCTTGCAGATGACCGCCTTAGGTTAGTAATACTGTTATTATCTGCTATAAAGACTAAAAGAAGTGAATAATTGAATTCTGTCTGTTCATTCAGTATCAAATTTGAGACTGTGTGCATCTGCTTTTAATTTCCAAAATTTATAGTTGGGTCATTTTTGCACCTTTAACTTCTACATGTAAGACTTCCACATCTATGGTGTGTTTGTGCTTTTGTTCTAAACAGTGTTTTGCTCTAAACAGTGTTTCTTAATCTCCAGCTCCAATGGTGTTCCCTGAGACTGGTACAAATTGACTGACTTGAGTGTCCTATATAACAGGACTGGCACTCTTAACAGATTTTATGTACCCCACTGTTCATAATGGCTGGCTGTTTGTCCTTTGAATTGAACAGACTTTTACCTAAAGTGTGTGGGGCATAGAAAAATACTGAAAATTCCGTTGGTTTCAAAATGTTACATAGCCTATTGGAAATTGTACCTATAAAAGGCATAACACCATTTTATTTTAGATTTTTCAGTGGAATTTACAGGGTAGAATAGGGATCTAGATTGTTTACTCTTTTTCTTGTCAAGAATTTTTGTCAATTATGGAGGAATGAAAGTCATTATTTGTTACTATGGTTTGCTGGCCGCGGTGGCCGAGGGGACTGAGGCGCTCCAGTCACGGTCTGGGGGTCGGGGGTTCGAATCCCCCTCGGGCGTGGATATTTGTGCCGTCCTTAGCTAGTTCATAAGTAGTTTGTAAGTTTAGGGACTGATGACCCCGTAGTTAAGTCCCATAACCTATACAAACATTTGAAAGTTTTGTTACTGTGGTTTCAATTGTGTCTAGCTCTTGGTCATGGTATTCTTGGGTCATGGGGATGGACAGGAGTCGGTTTATATGGTGGAATGCTGCATGTTTGTGTGCTGTTGGCTGTTGAGAGGAAGCAGCGATGATGGTGTCAGTAGAGGTGTCTTTCCTGTAGATCTTAAATTTATGGCTTCTATTTTTATTTGTATGCTGATGTCAAGAAAATTAATGGTGGGTTGTAGGCATTTTGGTTCATAATTTGATTCTTATTACCATAATTTGCAATTATGTCATCACGTTTAAGTGTAAAATCCAGTTCTTTAACGTGATATACAGTTAATATTCTGTGATCCGTCTGTCTCCTCAAGCCGCGACGTATAAGCCATGCGTACTGGAGCGCCTACTCACTGTGATTTTTATCTACGTGTCACGATATAGCTCAGCCTGAAGGGGTACATCGTACCTTCGTTCACAGGGCCCATGACATTTTAGACCCTGAAAGTTCGTCAGCTGAGTTGTCCCATTGTAACGTCAATCTGGTATCTCCCAGTGTGTACTGGTTTCTTCCGTGTATACAACCTTATTTAATGATGTTGAAACCAAGTGTTTTGATCATTAAATTGTGCTCTGCACAAAATTATACCAGGCGATCTTCTCTTTTATTCCTTCTCTTTCCTTTCCTGCTACCGAGTTCCAGTCCCCTATTACATCTACATACATACTCTGCAATCATTGCAGTTGTCCCATTGTAACGTCAATCTGGTATCTCCCAGTGTGTACTGGTCTCTTCCGTGTATACAACCTTATTTAATGATGTTGAAACCAAGTGTTTTGATCATTAAATTGTGATCTGCACAAAATTATACCAGGCGATCTTCTCTTTTATTCCTTCTCTTTCCTTTCCTGCTACCGAGTTCCAGTCCCCTATTACATCTACATACATACTCTGCAATCAACCGTAAGGTGCGTGGCGGAGATTACACTGTACCACTACTAGGCATTTCGTTTCCTACTCCACTCCCAAATAAAACGAGGAAAAAAAGAATGCCTTTATGCCTCCGTACGAGCCCTAATTTCCCTTATCTTGTTTTTTTTATCACTACGCAAAATGTAAGTAGGCGGCAGGAAGATCGTACTACACTCAGCTTCAAATTCCGGCCCTCTAAATTTCATCAACAGAAATTCGCGAACAGAAGGTCGTCTTTCTTCCAGCGATCCCCAATTTAGTTCCCGGAGCATTTCCGTGACACTCGCACATTGGTCGAACCTACCAGTAACAAACCTAGTTGCTCAACTCTGAACTGCTTCTATGTCTTCCTTTAAACTGATGTGCTGCGGATCCCAAAAATTTGATCAATATTAAAGACGTGGTCGTAGAAGCGTTTTATAAGCGGTCTCCTTTACAGATGAAGTACATCTTCCCAAAAATCTCCCATTAAACCGAAGTCGGCTGTCCGCCTTAATCACAACTGTCCTTACATGTTTGTTCCATTTCATATCGCTCTTCAGTGTTACGACTAAGTATTTGAACGACGCGACTGCATCAAGACGTTCACTACTAATGCTGTATTCGAATATTATGGGATTGTTTTTCCTATACATGCAAATCACGTATTTCTGCATTGAGAGCTAGTTGCCATTCTTCGCACCAACTAGAAATTTTGTCTAAGTCATCCTGTATGCTATTACAGTCAGTTAAAGACGACACCCTCCCGTACACAACAGTATCATCAGCAAACAGCCACTAATTACAAGTTACTCCGTACATCAGGTCACTTATATAGATAGAAAATAATAGCGGTCCTATCACACTCCCCTGGGGCACGCCCGACGTTACTCTCGTCGTCGAGAACAACGTACTGCGTACTATTACTTAGGAAGTATTCCGGCCAGTCACAAATTTGTGAACCTATTTCGTAAGCTGGTATCTTCGTTAGCAGTCTGCAGTGTGGCACCGCGTCAATCACCTTTTTGATGTCGAAAACTCCTGGACGGCGCACGCCTGTGTAGCGTCTGCGAACCCTCAGTGATCAAGGTTCATAGGTTCGGTCCGACTTGCAGGTTAAAAGAAACACTCTTGCCAGGCCCTCAGTAAACAATTTGCTGTCACTGAGGCTGCTTCGTCCCTGAGTTAGATTTTATCCAGCTCTTCGAATATTCATCTTCAATAATCCACCATTTGGATGTTTTTCGTTCTAAATGTTCAAATGTTTGTACAGCTTATGGGACTTAACTATGGGGTCATTAGTCCCTAAACTTACAAACTACCTATGAACTAGCTAATCCTAAGAACGACACAAATATCCATGCCCGAGGAGGATTCGAACCCCCGACCGTAGTGGCCGTGCAGACCGTGAATTGAGCGCCTCAGTCCCCTCGACCACCACGGCCGGCTTCGTTCTAAAAGGTAAGTTATATATCGAAGACTTTTCTTCAGACGTTCCCTGGGCCTGCTGGGCTTTTTGACGAAATTGGGGAGGAGTCGAAACACCTCTACATCCTGGACTTGTATGACCTATAGTATAATTCGGTTTCTTTGTACTTGTACATTTAGATAAATCATTTATATATTGTCAATACGTTTTCATTCTTTTGAATATTCATTTAAGATTTGAAATACATGTTTGTTTTGAATACAGATGTATACACATAAGTGGATTGATTTTCTTTCAGTTACTGTTTTTACTTCATGTATGTACATTTGTTTTTATATATAAGTATTATCCTGTACAATAAATCGATTCTTTACATCGATTATTACTTCTCCCCAATTTTCTGAAACTCATGTGTCTAAATTTGAGCGGAAAGTATTCCAAGAAAAGTAAAAATAAAAGTTAGTAACGTTGCAAAATAGATCAGAATATTTAATGTACCGTCCAAAATATGAATTCAAACTCGAAAGCAACAATTTGCGATATGCGGGTTTTACCTACCATAACGCCACTATCTATCCTAGCGGTTTGCGAACGCCACTGTTGCGTAACGTCAAAATCAAACTGATATCTTGGTGTCAACATTTTTTTCTTGCTATATATCGTATTGTTGGACACATAAGGTTCAATTTACCTCCCGTATGTGTTAATATTATGACGCAGTGTATCCCTTTTTTACTCTTCCAGCTGCAGATCTCAGACAGTTGTTGATAGTGGATTGTCCTAAGTAGGAATAATATACGTGGAAATTTCGATTTTTTTCTCTAATCAAAATTATACCTTTATTAAAGTGAACAAAGCAGAAGTTACTTAAATCACAGCAGCCATTTCTGGTTTTTAGCGGGCTTAACACTCAGCTATTTATTTTTAATTATATAGAAGACTAGCAAACCCGGCAACGCTTCGCAGTCGCTAAAGTGTATGGGATATATACACTAATCTCTTTTTCTCCCGATGTCTATCCCTTCCTCCTTCCTCTACTTCTCCATCGCCTCCTCCCACCTTCCTTTGTCCATTTCCTCCTTCCCGCATCTTCACACCACTCCATCTTACCCCACACCATATCCATCTCCTCCCCCCCCCTCCTATCCTTCGTTTTAAATCCATTCTCTATCTCCTCCGCACCCTCTCTCTGATCTTATTTATTGTTATTGTAATTGGGACCCGGATTGGGATTAGAAGTGGAAAAGAACGGGTAAAACAATTGGAAACGGGTTATTAGAGAGATCTTTCGAGCAGCTCTATCTGTGAGGTGAGGAGCTTTAATGTCCGTACTCTTAATGATTTTAGTGCACGAACATTCATATCAACGGTGAACTGATGAAACAATCTGCGATGTTTCAGTATGTGGTTGTCCTCGTTTCGGTGAATCATCAAACGGTAGGCATAAACATTCATACAGTTGACCTTCTTGTTAGTTACTTTACCGGTAAGTGAATAATGAACACTTATTAGGAATATAATTGAAACCCAATTAACAACATTGCTACATACCGGTAAAATTTTACATTCTGTGACACAGGCAACAGCTGTTATATCGTGGGAATGAATCCGACCAATCGCGGCGAAGCTTGAGACAGCCAATGAAATTTTATTTGACGACAGTTGTTTTCTCTTCATACTAAACGATATTATTTTGAGAATCCGCATAATAATTTAGTTTCAGACACATTAAATTTACTGGGGAAAATGATGTTTTTCATGTATAGGAGTGAAATGTACTTCCCTTATGGAATCTGTCTTACAAATGCAAATCACTTATAATCACGAGAACACTCAATAGTGTTTCCATGAACGAAAAACGTAGGAATGGTAAGATATTGGATATTGGATAGTATCACCCGATTGCCTAACAGCGACGTAACGCAATTTCATGAAATCAACGGCTGTTGCCAAAATTGCCCGCTAGGTCTGTGTAGCGGATTTAAAATTAATCCCTGGCTTTAACCAATGCCCGACCTTTCTTCTATCCTCCTTGGTGTATTTGTTTGCTCCGTTACAGCGTATTTTGTCGCTAGGTTAGTAGCGAATGAATAAGCTGATTGTTGGAGAATCTACAAAATGGTCCGAGCTGGAAGCGTACGTTGAGTTATTCTGAAATTCTAATATTATCCGGTAGATTTTCCAAAAAATTTATTTCATACAAACCTTGTCCTGAGAATTACTAACAGAACGAAGAAAAGATCAGCCAAATTGGTTAAGCCCTGCTCAAGTGATGCGCTTTCATACATGCGGCAATTCATTTTTTTTAAATATAGATAGATGTTTCATGCACAAAATAATTAAATAAATAGGTATCTAAAAACCTTCCTATGTTTGTCTCCTGCTTCTAAGCTACCTCCCCACCAATTTTGCGCCAAGTCGGTTCAGACGTTCTTTATTTATAGTGTAACTAACACGACTTTCTTTCTTTCTATATATATATAGACTAGCTAAAAACCCGGTATTGCCCGGGTATTTATTTATTTATTCCTGCCATTTTTCAGATATACCTTCATTTGTATAAGGGCTGTATGTCTGTAAAATCTCTTGGGAATATAATTAGTAGTAAAGAAGTAATAGATTAAAACTTGGTGCATGATGGGGGGGGTTTCCATGAACCTTACTATTTATGTGCTCATATCTCATGAACTACGTGTCGTACTGTGATATGAATAAATTCTTTGGTGAGCTCGCCCCTGACATGAAGATGCCAAATCCATACCGAAGTATTTAATAGATTGCCCTGTAATTTATTAATCGTAATAGAAAATGCAGTCTCTTGAAGGTAGATTTGTGGGATATCATGGGTATTCGTTGGGTGTACTCTGTTTCATTCTGTTCCTTTCTTTGTAGCTCTATGGAAGTAAACTGCTTTCGCTTCCAGCCGGATGGAGCAATTTTCCATGAACGTTACTGTTTACATGCTCATATCTCATGAACTACGTGTCGAAATGTGATAGAATTTAGAAGCTACATTCAAATACATATGTGTATACTGTCTGTCAAATTTCCTGACGCTACAATTTGTAGTGTTCAAATTATAAATTGTAGCGTCATACCGAGAGCCGTAGTTTTACTCCATAAACAGCGGAAAAGCAGCGAGAAAAAGTTTAGTAAAGGATTGAAATTATGTTTAAAGTTGGTTGCAAGTCGCTAAGTACTGTCATTCTCATACAGTGTATTTCGAAAATCTCGCCGCATTATACGGCATTTTTTGCGATTTCTATTGGTTATGACGTAATATATTTTGAACCATATGCCGTATTTGATTATTAACCACGCAGCAATTGTGACCTCACGGTAAGGAATGTGTGTACCTAATTTGGTTAAAATCGGTCCAATGGTTTAGGAGAAAATGAGCAGCATTGTCGCAAAATGCAGCAGTTTTTCGCGCATCTCGTGGTTTATGACGTCATATCTCGTGAACTATGTATCGTACGTGATTCTTACACTTACGGCGACCGGTCTCATGGATTGAAGCTTACTTGTATAAAATCCCATAAAGATTGGAACAAAACTGTGGATTAGTATGCAACACGTACAAACATACGGACACTCTGCTTTATATATACATAGATAACGTGTCGTCTGGAAGGATGGCATTCGGGCGTGGACTAGGCCCCTTGATGTGGCCTAGAGTCTTGTGTTTCATGGCCACAGCTATGGAGCTGTATAGTGGCCCGTGGCCGGCCGATGTGTTTTTACGGGCTTTAACGGCAGTCCTGCGGTGTTGGCCGCTGTCCGGGCATTAGCGCCGTCGCCCGTTACTGCGTGGTCGCGGCTTCCAAAACAGCGGCTCAGCTGCCGCGGTCGCCACAAGCTTTTGAAGCTGCCGTCCACTGCAGCTGCACTGGGACCACATCAATTTGTCGTGCACTACTCCAGCTGTCCTCCCATTCTGGAGTGGAAAACTATACAACTTCTTCGTTAATGACTAATCATGTTGTTGTTGCGGGTTCAGAATGGACATTTACGCCATCTACTGACGGTTTTGTAACTTGTGTTGACGGTGCTGCCCTCAGCAGGGAGTGTTGTAATTTACTTTAGACTGTTTTCAATACTGTAAAATTGAGGTGTCGAAATAAAGTT
This sequence comes from Locusta migratoria, assembly GCA_026315105.1. Taxonomy (NCBI): domain Eukaryota; kingdom Metazoa; phylum Arthropoda; class Insecta; order Orthoptera; family Acrididae; genus Locusta; species Locusta migratoria. Next base: position 153,861,352 of record CM048749.1, read on the forward strand.
GTAGTTGATGAAGAAAGCCGGAAAGCTATTTTGATTTCAATAGAAGCCGAAATGAACTCGAGACCCATCACCCAAGGAGAGAGTGGTATGGCGTTGACACCAGCTCACTTCCTAAATGGTGACAAACTAGTCACTATTCCATATGGGCCAGAACCAGAAGCCAGGAAAGATCTGACGAAGGACATCCGACGCAGACAGAAGTTTTATGAAGACCTTTGGCGAAGATGGAAAAACGAATACCTCTTGCTACTAAGAAACTACCATAAAGTGAAAGGCTACCCATCAAGAAGAGGACCCAGAATAGGAGAGGTTGTTTTCCTTCAGGAGGATATGAAACCCCGACACGTGTGGAAGAGAGCAGTGGTGGAAGAAGTGCGGTTTGGCAGAAACAACTAGACCAGGTGCATCATTCTCCGCCAGCCCGATGGAACGAAGATCTGTCGACCGGTTCAGCTGGGCCGGCCGCAGTGGCCGAGCGGTCTGTGGCGCGCCAGTCACAGTCTGCGCGGCCGCTACGGTCGGGGGTTCGAATCCCCGCTTGGGCATGGACGTTTGTGTCGTCTTTAGTGTAAGATAGTTGATAAGTAGTTTGTAAGTTGGGAACTGATGACCCCGCAGTTTATTTAGTCCCTTAAGCTTAACAAACATTTGAACATTTGATTTAGCTGGTCATCCCCTTGGAGAAAAACTAGGGTGGGGAGGATGTTTCGGGTTGATAATGGACTTTTACGCCATCTACTGACGGTTTTGTAACTTGTGTTGACGGTGCTGCCCTCAGCAGGGAGTGTTGTAATTTACTTTAGACTGTTTTCACTACTGCAAGATGGAGGTGTTGAAATAAAGTTGTTTGTGTGAAGTTCACTGTGTTCAATTCTCTTAATACTAGTGTGTAGCAACAGTTGTCGAGGTTGTAAGAGCTGCACGAGTTATATCGGTTTTTTTAAATTTTTTAATTTTTAATTTTTTTTTAATTATTTTTTTACATCTGCCTATGTACTCCACATGCCTACATACAATGCGTGGCGGAGGTTATGGCCGACCACTAAAAGTCATTTCTTTTTCACTTCCACCCCAAAAGCGATAAAGGGAAAATCAACTGCTTATATGCCTCCCTACGAGCCATAGCGGGGACACTGGTCGCATCTATCAGTAACAACGTAAAAGCCTGCCTCCAAATCGTAATATGTTTTCCTGAAAACCGATCTGATTGGGATACCAATATGTTGACAATACCACCTTTACATCGGGTGATGTTACGAAGGTTAATGATTTGGAGGTATAGGATCTCAGACAATACTTGATGGTCCTTCTGATTTTGCTGAGAAGAATGACACTTGGATGGATGGCTTATTGCCGTTTGTGTTGGTACTTTGAATGGAATTGGTGGTTTAGAAAGTTTCAATTGCCGTACGTTGTATTACCAAAAATGAAGTGTGATCTAAATATTTTAACATTTCGATCGTTTCAGGGCATGGAAATAAATCCAATGGTATGAAAATTTGTGCTAGACCGAGATTCGAACCCAGATTTCCCGCTTTGTAGCAGCCGTCACCTTAACCAATTAGGCTATCCAAACCAGCTTCCCTTCCAATTGTAGTGAACCTGCCCATTTGATTCCCTCGCTCGCAGCCTATACTGGATTCCCGCCTATACTGGATCAAGCGTATTAATGCGTTAGCATTGTAATTGTGAATTGCCTGTTGGGAGCGATAAACAATTATTTATATGGTGTGTGCTCTTTTCCGAAAGAACACACCATTTGTTGAAATTAACTGCTGTAATTTAACTAATTCGAAACATTTAAAGTTTTAGATCGTTTCAGTACATTGAAATAAATCCATTGGCAAAGATTAAAATTTATGCTGAACCGGGATTCGAACCCGGATTTTCGGTTTGAGCCAACCAATTAGGCTATCCAGGCAGGCTTACGTATCAACAAAAATTATTATCTTGTAACACACTACGATTGTAGTGCCCCCTGCCCATTTAATTCCGAAAAGAACAGACACCATATAAATGGCACCTTGATTAATATATATATATATATATATATATATATATATATATACATTGACCTTTCCAAAGGTCAAGAAGCGATTCTTGGTGTTGTAGCTAAATATCTGGTCTCACGTGGTCTCTTTTACAAATGATCCATATCTTCGCTAAATTCTCCGAATAAACTGAAGATACATCAGTTTCCCCCACAACCGTCCATACATCCTCTTACTATTTCATTCGCTTTGCAACGTTCTTTTATTTAATAAATGCTGGTAAAACTTTATTGGAACATTATACGATTGTTTTTGTACTAATTTCCATCATCGTATATCTTTTCTACATTTAGATCAAATTTCCATTCAAAATAGAGTTCGTTTTGTCTCCTTCATTTCGTACTACAGTCACTCAACAACCACACCTTTCCGTACAGAATCAACATAATCAGCAAGTAGCCGCATATTGATACCTACTTGTTAGGTCAATTTTGTAGACGGAAGATAATAGCGATAGCATCACTTTCAACTTATCTACATCTACATAAATACTGTGCGAATCACATTTAAGTGACTGGCAGAGGGTTCATTAACCACTTTAATAACTTTTCTCTACCGTTCCATTCTATAAAAGCGCGCGGGAAGAAAGAACACCTAAATCGTTCCGTTTTATATCTGATTTAGCTTATTTTATTGAGATGGTCATGTCTCCCTAAGTAGGTGGATGCTAGCAAAATATTTTCACACTCAGAAGTAAAAGTGGGTGATTGAAACTTCGCAAACAGATCACGCTGCAATGAATAACGTATTTTATTTAATGACTTCCACCCCAATTCCTGCAACATTTCCGTGATGCTTCCCCCCCCCCCTCCCCCCCGTAACGTTATAAAACGAGCTGCCATTCTCTGAACCTTCTCAATATCTTCCGTCAGTCCCACCTAGTGAGGGTCCCACAATGGGCAACAGTACTCCAGGAGAGGACGCACAAGTGCGATACAGGCAGTCTCTTTGGTGGAACTGGTGCATCTTCGAAGCGTTCTGCCAATGAAACGTAATCTCTGGTTCGCCTTCCCCACAATATTTTGTATGTGTTCTCTCCAGTCTAATTTGTTCGTAATTGTAGTTCCTAGGTATTTGGTAGAATTTACGACCTTAAGGTTTGACTGATTTATCGCGTAATTGAAGTTCAGAGGATTTCGTTTATTGGTCATGTGTATTACTTCACACTTTTCATTATTTAGTGTCATCTGCCAATTTTCGCACCATGTAAAAATTTTGTCTAAATCGCTTTGCAGTTGCTTTTGATCCTCTGTTGACTTCACTAACCGATAAAAGACTGCATCTTCCGCGAAGAGACCGCAGGTTTTTCCATCGTAAAAAGAGGATTCTAGGCGTCTAAAATAGATTATTTCATTACCCAATTTAGGCCAGTTTAATCTAAAGTAGGCCCCAAAAAGAAGAAATGTTTATTTTTTTTACAATAAGGGAAATGAAAAAATTGACAGTTCAAGAACACTTGAAACATCTCAAAATAAATAAATAAACAAATTAACTGACACAAAACGTTTATAGTTTTTTTGAAGATAAAAACATATTGCAGATCACAAGCCATATGTTGAAATACATATAAAAATTAATAAATGCTGTAACCAGACGTTTGAAACATTTACAATTTAGTTGACCTTACAGTAAATGAAATCTCTTGTAGGTTTCCAACTGCAAAGCAATAGTTCTGGCTGATCGTATTAATTTGCACGTCGAGAATGAACGTTCATACATCAACGGTTATGACAGGAGCTAGCTTTATTTTCGGCACATGTTGGACATGAACTACATTCAGTGGAACAGTATCCTCCGCTAAGCATGGATGCAGCTACGGAAAGGCCCTTGGCGAAATCCTACTGCGCTTTCCTGGTACCTTTTTCCCCCATTTCACCTGACGCTTCATTAATTTTCTATTTCACTCTCGCTAGCATATCAGTGTTCTCGTAGGTTTAATTTGGAAATGTGTTTACCATTAGTCTGTAGTTTTCTCGTATAAGCTAAATCCCGTTGAACGCAACGATGTTGCAGTAATACTGTCGCTTAATTTACCGAAGTCGCATCCTACGGCACTCTTGGGTCTGGCTTGCCGTACTATTCTGCTGCAGTAATCCACGTGCCTCAGCGGCTAACAATAGGCTCAGGTGGCTAGAGGACCTATGTACGCTCAATGGTGCCTTTACCGCGTAGACTAGCAAATAGCAAATTCTGGCCTTTCTTACTCTGCAATCCGGTTGACACCACGTTTTACACAAGTTACATGCAGCATGAAAGGGTAGAACATACGAAGCAAATGATTTGAGGAAGTATTGCGATTCTTTGTTGGGTGCCTCTGGCGATTGTTTTGACCAAATCAAGTACTCTCTAGATGGCGCATCTGAGTCCAGCTTGCCAGTCGAGATTTTCAGCAAATTCATTTATAAAAATTATCCGCAATATCTTCTAGGATTTTTTGTAGTACGTTTGTATCAGACGACACAAATTTTGAAGTAACGTTGGCTACGGTACAGACTAAAGGGAATACTTTGAAGACCACCGTTAATTCAAAAATTAACTATAGCTGAGGGGAGCCAGTTAAAAGCTTACTTTAAACATATAACTCTGGCCGTGAAACCAGCTAAAGGATTCGTGTGAACAACTGACAACTTCCTGTAACAGAATCTTGTTCTCTGGCCCAGAATTTAGAACGACTCTACTTTAGCAGCAGGAAGACAAAGAGACGGTGGCCAACATACCTCGTAGATCACGAGAATTACACATCATCATTAATATACAAGCCACCCCGAAGTAAACCATTTTATGAAGGTGGCTGTGAGAACATTTATGGCGCAACGGAATTAAAAATATGATTATATGCATCTGAATTTGTTCTCAGCACTGGTGAAAAATGGTTAAGCCATGTCTCTACCATATCCTTTCTTCCAGGAGTGCTAGTCTTGCATAGTTAGCAGGAGAACCTCTGTGGAGTTCAGAAAGTAAGAGGCGAGGTACTGGAAGAATTGAGGTTGTGTGGAGGAGCCGTGAGTCGTGTGGGGATAGCTCAGTGGTAGAGCGCTTGCTCGCGAAACGCAAAGGTCCCAGTTTCGAGTCTCGTTTGCGGCACACAATTTTAATCTGCCTGGAAGTTTCAAGATGTAGGAGTTATACGTCATATTAAATTACCGTCTTCATCACGTGAAGTATATGAAGAAGAGAAAGACACATTAAACGCTACTTTCGGTTGGGTCAAGCAACTTGTAGATGTCACTATCAATGACATCATGGCGAACTGTTTCAGATGCGTTCCCAAGAACTTTACTGAGGTCGAATCAACAGTACCTACGTTCTTTTCTAGTACTTCAAGAAGGTAATTCAAAACTGTTCAGATATGTGTAAAAATTAAGGACCAGATAGTTAAAGTATCGGTCCCTTAATTTACAAACTATTCAAAATCACTGATGCTAAGAACAACAAACCTTACTCCCACTTCCTGGTTGTGGAAAGTTAACTGCAGTATAACTCAATGGCTCATCGTTCTGAACAATTACGCATCACTTCAGGAGCGTCAAGGACAGGAAGCCCCTATCTCGTTATCAATTATCAAAAATGAGGAACCGGACATGAAGAACTCAACGTCTTGATGGAATATGTTTGGTCTACCTTTCAAGAGGCAACGTAAAACATCCCCGCAATTTAACTCCCTTGATGGTTGAATTTCGAAAAATACCGAAGCACTTATTTTTTAAAATTCTAACGAACAATACAAATACCAATTTTTGTAGCTCTAGCTTCAAAATTGTCTTGACAACAATGTGTTTTCGAAAAGAATTTTTGATCCGCCTTAGTTGTTGAATTTCCAAAAATTCCGAAACTCGTGTCTTTTTAATCCTGACCATGATTCCATATCAGAAGTTTCGTGGTTGTAACTTAAAATTTTAGTTAACAGCAACATACTTTCTAAAATCAATTTTTTGCGTACCTTTTTTTACCCCCTTGTTGGCTGAATTTCAAAAAATGCCGAAACACTTGTCTTTTAAATTCGAACCCTGAATGAAAATCCTAAATTTTGTACTTCTAGCTTCAAAATTGCCTAAATACCAACGTATTTTCAAAAAGCATTTCATCCCCTATTTCACCACCTTATGGACGGGATATCGAAAAATCGCTTCTAAAATGACGCCTACAGAGTAAGATCAACATCCTCTACAAATTTCAAGTTTCTATCTTCAGTGGTTTGGACTGGGCGATGATGAGTCAGTCAGTCGAGACATTGCCTTTCATATGTAGAGATGTAAATGTCACGACAGACGAGAACTAATAATTTTTAAAGTTATTATTTCTAATGTAGCTCTACTACAAAATAAAGAAAAGCCATTGTTTACCGTTATTAGAAAAATCTCGTAAAGTATTTCACGTAATGCTATTTTACTTTTATATGGTACTCTTTTGAACATTGAACATGCATGGTAAACATTTCTTCCTCCCACCCTGTTCACCCGTTGCCTCTCCCCTCTCCGCAACGTCACTATCTCCTCCCCTCTGTTTTCTTCCATCCTCCGTCTCTGCTTTGTTCTTCTACTCTGTGAACCGAGTGGTACAGTTGCCCCCCTTGTGCAAAAGAACGTGAACCACCCTTTGAATGTATAAATTACGACTTTAAAATCAAACCAATGGCAAGATAACTCTCTTTGTCCCAATTTTTGACCAGAATGTTGTTCTGGATTCCTTTTTTCTCTATCAATAGCGTCCGTACTTAATATCACACAAAAACGTAAAGGTTACAACAACTCTACCTGGTGAAACATATCTAGTTCACCCTTTGGATGTCTACTTCTTTCGCCAGTGAAAAAAAAATTGCTCAACTGCACATTCCAAACTCTATCAACATCTTTGATACACTCATATTGAACATCATGATTAAGTTTACCAGGAAGAAAGCTACATTTCCAGTTCCATGTGAGACTTTTCATGCACTGTTATTTGGAATATGGAAGGTTTAAGTTGCTCTATATTTCTAAATGAAGACCCGCAAACATATTTTATAATAAGTACATACAGCTAAATGGAATAAGCACTTAAAACACAACTCTTGAATAAAATAATGTCTTGGTTGCAAAAACGTTTATTGAAATGACGCGTTTCGCCCGGTTAGAGCATCTGCAGATTTCTGACTAAGAAGAAAAAATGATCCACATCTTACAATTTTTACCACATCTTTAGTCCACCAGCTATATAGAGAGCGTGTGAGGCTTACAGAAAAGTAGAGGCATACCTCGACCGCGAAATTAGCTGACGAAAAAATACGAACTGCGTTCCCATTACTACGAAATTTCACCTATAATATAGCCAAATTGTTTCGTAATACCAATCTACAAATTGTCTTTTCTCGTGGAACAAATATAAAACAAATTTTATCATACAAACAACCTGTCAGCCACACGCAGCTTCAGGCGTTTCTAAGCTTAAATGTGTAGACTGTCCAGCTGAGTATGTGGGACAGACAGGGAGGGCATTCAAAACAGGTTTCAGTGAACATTCGTTAACAAAAAAGGGGCAAGTAAAGAAATCGTCTCCTTTAACCGAGCATTTAAAGTCTTCTGGCCATCAAGCTCCCACCATAGATAATTTAGAAATTTAGCATTATTCCGAAAAAGGACGGAAGGTAAACATCCTGGAAGAATTTGAGATATCTAAGCAGGTTTATTTTAAACACCCGAGACTTCTAAACGATCAGTTGACCTCTAAAGACCAAACATTTTTCGACCCTTTTATGGAAATGTTTAAGTAATATTCTGTTATATAACTTGGCATCCCTTCAAATTCGTTTCATGTGATATTGGGCATGTTGTGTAAATGATGCCCATATTTGAATTTCACAACTGTTGTCCAACCGACCCAACACCTACAGAGTTGTGGAGCGGTTACATGCAGTAGGCATTTGAACGCTGCCCCTTCAGTTCCAGTACCAATACCGTCGCATGTCGTGTATGAGTTGAAGACCTACTATATGGCACAGGAACATCAGATAAGGCACATCTCGGAGTATAAATTATTTCAATATTCATTCAGTTGATCATTGTATCAATTTGTTTAACGGTCAGTGTTACCGCTGATCAACGGTATAGATTTATTATTGCCTCGGTAAGACATCCTACGGCTGCATTTTGACCTAAACACCCTCTAGGTAAAACATCAGTACCCACATTATTAGAATCCCTTATTACTGATTTCATTGTTTTCTAGCTAACAAAATTAGAAAAACAATGTAGTATTGCCATGTAAAAATTGTAACATGTGGGTCATTTTCCTTCTTTGTCGGAAATCTGAAGATGCTCTAACCGACCGAAACGCGTCATTCGATAAAAGTTTTTGCAACCAAGACGTTCTTTTATTCAAGAGTTCGACTTAACAGGGTTGATGTACCACACCACGCAGAAATGGAATGAGAAGAATTTTAAAACATAATTATTCCAGGATTAACTATTTATCAGACCGGCATTCGAACCCAGGACTTTTGCCTTTACTGCAAAGGTACCGACTGAGCTCCCTGTGCACATTTCATGGCCCGCCCTTTCGGTCCGCTAGTACCTAGCCTTCCATCTTTCAAACAAGTACGTTCATAGCTATAGGCCGCTGAATTTGGTTTATTGATTACTCTCTTACTTTCCATTGTAAATGGACACTTTGTAAATGTATCTTGTAAGACCACAATCAGTCACAGGCAGGATGTATTATATGTGATTCGGATCTGTGGAGCTGGTGGGCAACTCTTGCCTGAAACTGCTCCTTCACACCTCTGGCCTAGTGACATGCTCCGTTATCTTGTTGGAATATGACATGACCGCTGGAAAATATTATCAAGAGTGTACGCAGTCTGTAACCAATGCATGGTACTAGCTGGCTTCAAGGTACCGTGCACTGGTTCCATTGGACCCACCATGATCAGGACTGAGTAGCCGCCAGCTTAACTCCGTTCGGAAGCACAGGTGTCCAGGAGCAGTTCCCCTGGAATACGAGATACTCCCACTCTACCATCGGCATGATGAAGGTATCGGGAGGCATCAGACCATGCAAAGCTCCGACACTGTCCAAAAATGCAGTGACAATGGTCACATCCCAATTCACTTGTAGTTGCCGATGTCGTGGTCTTAACGTTGACAGACGCATGGTTCTTTGATTGTGGAGGCCCGTAGTTAGAAGGGTTCGATGCAACGGTTTACAGACACACTTGCACTATATCACTGAAATAGTTCATCGCGTGTCATATTTTACCAGTCTGGCCAGTCTACGACGCCCAACAGGTGTAAAGTGCCAGTCCCCGGCAGAGTGACCTTGCGGACTACGGCGTCTTGCTGCAGTGCGAGTGGCCGTTAGCCGTCGGAGGTTCGAGTCCTCCTTCGGGCGCGGGCGTCTGTGTGTGTGTGTGTGTGTGTGTGTGTGTGTGTGTTTGTTCTTCTTAGGATAAGTTAGTTTAGAGACCGATGATCACTACATTTAACAAACATTTGAACATTTGCCACCCAACCCCATTCGACGTTTGGACGCTGTTTCGCATTGATTTCATCAATTGCAGATTCCTCACTCGGAGCCTCCGTCCCATCACAATGTACGAGCCTTCGGTCAAATTCAGACTAATCGCGCAACCTCCTGATTCTACCAGTTTCACATGGACGGGTTTATATATATAGTATGCACGTGGTTATAACGTTCTGGCTGAGTAGTGTACATCCCATGAATGGTTTATTTATGTTCCTCCCGTACAGTCATTTTCTGGCGCTCCATGATACACTTGGCACGTTTTTAGCAGCTGTTTTTCCTGTGATATAGTCTTCACATAGAAGAACGCCTAGATCGCATATGTTACTTCATACTTTATTGTGTGACTAGTTTTGACAACAAGTTGTCATTTTCAAACGTAAAATTAAAATAATAAATCTGTATAAAAACTTTGAAAGGCACATGCGTCTTGTGTTCACAGTACATAAAATACTCCACATGTGTGCTGGTTACTGGGGTTCCACTGACATACTTGGAGCATTAACATATTTACTTAAAATTTAAATTATAAATCTGTATAAAAACTTTCAAAGGCACTTGCATATGGTGTACACAGTACATAAAATACTCCAGTAACCAGCACACATGTGGATTATTTTATTTACTGTGTACACCAGATACATGTGCCTTTGTAAGTTTTTATACAGATTTATAATATTGATTTTAAGTAAATATGTTAATGTTCCAAGCATGTCAGTGGTACCCGAGTAACCAGCACACATGTGGAGTATTTTATATACTGTGTACACCAGATGCATGTGCCTTTGAAAGTTTTTATACAGATTTATAATTATAACTTTACCGTTGAAAATGATAACTTGTTGTCGAAACTAGTCACATAATAAAGTATGAAGTAAGATATGCGATCTAGGCCTTCTCCTATGTGAAGTCTATATAACTTCTACAGATCGCTCTCCATACGCGACTATGTCGAATTTTTTCCTGTCATTGTTGGTGGTACAATACTTTCAAGTTGACTTAAGTAGAGATTGAACTTTTAAGACCTCACATTCAAGGGATTTCTTGATAATGTGGAAAGTCACCTAAAAGCACACTTCTCACTAAGACATATCTAAAGAACTTAAACGTTACGAAAACTTACTTCAGAAAACAGTGAAGAAAAGAGAGTCCAAACGGAGCTCGTAAATCATAGGTACTGGATAGTCAAGAATTGCTGAGTGAAAATCCACTCGGATAAATGAGTTTGGTGTGTTCGCAGTGCAGATATACAAGAATGCAGATGATGTTAGAAATGCCTGTGTGGGAATCCCTCGTTTCGTAAGAAATACGGGCGCTGCAGACGACTGGTCTACCGCCGTGGCGTCAGCAGAACTCCACACCTGCAGCGCGCCTGGTGGCCGCTCACTTAATTAACCGCTTTCACGAAGCGTAATCACTTCAAAGTTGGCTTCTGCTCCACAACTCTAACAAACTTTTCTCTCATTAAACGGTGCAGAGGGGTAAAACAGAAAAAAATGAATGGTGAATCGTTTTGCTTCTCGACGACCCATAAAGGAAAAGACGGGTAAACTCGACTAAACTGTGTCGATCAAATTTAGAGCAAAGTCACACAAACTCAACAACATGCGCCTCCCTGTAAGAGAAGTAGTAGCCTGAACTCTCATCGAACGTTTATGTGAAAGTAACGATTCTAGAAAATAGGAAGGGGGAGGGTCTTGCCTTCTAATTCGGAGTATTTAGCTCAGTAAGTCCAAGATCAAATTGCTGTTAACGTCTTATGCTCTTCTAGTAATCTTTCCATGCTGTTAAAAATGTAGAATACATTGAAAGACATACCATCCATGTGTGAGTCACCCCACTTCATTTAGTATTTAGAATATTTTTATTTCCTCCAGACTTTGACTCTCAACATCGTTTAATAAATCAATCGACTCCTCGCTTAAAATAGTAGTCAATCTAAATGGCATTCGGAACTAAATAAAAAATAATGTGTAACAGAGAACAAAATATTACTGGAATCATCGTCACGCAGGTAGTTCGCCGAACGTTGTAAGAAATTTGACTCCTGCAAAGCGGCCCCTGTCAACGATAAAAAGTTGCGTGTTTATACAAAATTTACAGTCCTACCAAACATTCTGCTGCATAGTAATAAAACTATCATGTGTTAGTGCAGGTTTTTCTTGCAATAACCCAACCGCTCTTACATGTCTGTTTGCGCTAGCGGTAAGATAATGCAGAAAAAGTTATCAGTTTTCTTGCCACATGGAATTTGAATAAGGTCGCAAGCTTCCGACTGCTAAAGGGAATAGGGCTCCAATATGGATTCCAGGATCGTCGTCTCTGTCTTTGGAAGTGTTCTGCGTAATCCTCGAACCATTCCCCCGTGGAGTGGGAGCGATTTTCCGGATGTGTTATTATCATGAATCTTCGCAAGAATCTTCAGGGCGTTCGAGGGCAAAAAGTAGTTCGACGTAATCCCCGACCAACGTACCATGCCGAGGACCATTTGAAGACCCTTCCATTATAACTTGGGCCCCATGAGATATCAGGGTATGACCTACTTTGTACCACACCTACAGTACTTTGCAGGTGGGATCCACGGACTCATGTGGCCTACTCCACGTATGGTCCCTTGACTTGTATGATGTCTTTAATATGGCGTTTTGTTCGATCATATCACGTTCCGCCATCATTACAGTGTCCATGTCTAGTAACTTGACGACAGATGCAATACCACGTGTCCGATGCGTTTTGTTGATAGTTGCACCTATTTGTGGCACCGACTAGCACACCACATGGAACCCATTTATCTACGGATTACACTCTGGGAGAAGTGTCTGTCACGACCTAAGTTGAACTGTAGTCGTGATTTGTTGCACTGTCGTCCTTTTTTTCCTATTAACATTTCGTTACGTATGTGACGATCATTAAGGGTGACTAAATAGCCGACGGTTCGTCTGTTACAGACTGTGATATCTTCATCCTATCACTGACGATACAGTCTAGACACGGTTGGACGCTACCACTGCCAGAATCGAATTTCATATCCCCCGATCTGTCCACCATATACCAACGAACCAAAGCTCTGCCTATAGACTGTAGCGTCAAACTTTTATGAATGGATTGCCGAAAATAGTGTTTTACCATTGATCAGTTGCACGCCACTTTGTACTCGGCAGCCATTCCTGGGCCGACCTAGCTATTACAAAGATCTATATGAAGCTTCAGTGTCAAACGTTACTTTTGAATCAACAAAAGATCATAATAAACTGTTTACTGATGGGAATTGAAGTCATCATACGGCAGATTCGTATTTAAATTAGTATGGCGCGCTGAGAGATAATATTTCTGTTCTGAGGAAAAGTTTAGTTCATTCACTGCTGCCTTATGTTTAGTATAATACCGATACGTCGTTTTTTGCCTAATAAACAAATAACTGTGGAATTCTGTCGTCTGGTTTAATAACACTCTAACAAAGTCATGATTACACTATATGCTTGCCGGAGACGAACGTTACTTACAGCGTAACCGGTACTGTTCTTGCGTCAAGCACACCGTAAAAGATGTGCATGGATTCGATGCGCGCGGACTGGTTCTAATATATTTATTTCTTTTTCTTCTTGTCAGATACGTAGCAGTGCAGACAAATAGCACATCATGAGCAATGGGAAATATTCATATAATCACATTTTTTGTAAGAAAATTGAGAAAAATTTCGTTTGAGAGATATCTATTACAGCTACTGGTACCGTAACAGAGCTTTTTTTTTCACTTTTGTTACTCTTCCAAGAGTAATGCCGCAGTGTCATGCCATTAGTTGTAGCTGTACCCAAGATTGCGTGTACATACAATTGAACATTCCACAACGATAAAAAAACAGGTTGCATATATTCGTTTGTGAATCATCTGAACTCTGTCATCTAAGGAACCATACCTTTGTAATCATTATTACGTCAAGACATTATATGACTTTCTGCTATTGAGCTAATGTTTCATATCAAACAGTTGCTTCTCACGCAGTTCAAGGTGAACTGAGTACGTACTTTGAATTAGCATAATCGGCTTGAACGACAAAAAATATTTCAATACAGGAGCAAGAGGACGAGAATTATAAATGCAAAATACGTTCTTATGTACTGTAAAGATGTGTCCGGTTCCCGACACTTGTCTGTCAGTTCGGCTCTCCTTGGTGGCTCGGTTCACATGTTTGTTAAGCTTATGGGACTTAACTACGGTGTCATCAGTCCCTAAACTTACAAACTACTTATGAACTACTTACTAACTAGGACGGCACAAATATCCATGCCCGAGGGGGGATTCGAACCCCCGACCGTAGTGGCCGTGCAGACCGTGACTGGAGCACCTCAGTCACCTCGGCCACCAGACATGCTCCCTTGGGCTCTGATTATACTTTAACTAAAATTTATGTAGGTCTTTATGTGGATATGTTATTCTTTCTAGTACCAAGTAACGATGGTAGATGGCTTCCTTAATGTTGAATTTGTATAATTCGTAACTTTCTAGATATGAACCACAGACATTGCCGAGGTGGGGGTGGCTTGCGTGCCTCAATGATACAAATAGCCGTATCGTAGGTGCAATCACATCACAGGGGTATCTGTGGAGAGGCCAGACAAACGTGTTGTTCCTGAAGAGGGCAGCAGCCTTTTCAATAGATAAAACAGTCTGGATGATTCACTGAGCTGGCCTTGTAACATCAGCTATTGTGGCTTTGCCACACAGTTACTGCGAACCGCTGAAAGCAAGGGGAGACTACAGCCGTTACTTTTCCTGAGGACATGGAGCTCTATTATATGAATCTATGAGGATGGCATCCTCTCGGCTAAAATATTCTGGAGGTAAAATAGTCCTCCATCCGGATCTCTGGTCGGGGACTACTCAGGAGGATGTGATCATCAGAAAAAAATATCACTGAGAAATGGGGAGGTTGAAGTTAGATATAGTGGGGATTTGTAAAGTTCGGTGGAAAGAGAAACAGGAATTCTGCTCAGGTGAGTACAGGATTATAAATACAAAATCAGCTGGGGGTATTACAGGAGAAAGTCTGATAATGAATAATAAAATTAAAATGCGGGTAAACTACTATGAGCAGCTCAGTGAACACATTATCATAGTCAAGAAGATACGAAGTCAACACCGACAACATTGATACAGGTTTAAATGCCTACTAACACTGCCCATAATGAGGATATTGAAGAAATGTATGAGGAGTAAAAGGAAATTATTCAGCCAGTTAAGGGAGACGAAGGCTTAATTGTGATAGGGGACTTGAATTCGGTAGTAGGTAAAGGAAGGGAAGGAAAGAAATGTAGGTGAATAATGACAAAATGAATGAAAGAGGAAGCAGACTGGAAGAATTTTGCATGGAACATAATTTAATCATAACAAACACCTGGCTTAAGAATCACGAAAGAAGGTTGTACGCGTGGAAGACACCAGGAGGTTTATCGATTAGACAGAGCATGTCATCCATGTAGCTGATGCTCCACGCAGATAAGAATGCAGTACGTAAAAAAAAAAAAAAAAAAAAAAAAAAAAAAAAAAAAAAAAAAAAAAAAAAAAAAAAAAAAAAAAGTAACATTCACATTAGAAAAAGAACATAACAACCAAATAAACTTCTTGGATAAACGATCAAAGAGAGAAACAACAAGCATGCCTTTGATATTTATCATAAAACGACAACTACTAATACGATTATAGGCGCGGGGGTTACCCGCGCATGCTGGAGAGCCGTGTTGCGGTGCGCGTGGCCGTCCGCCGTCGGGGGTTAGAATCCTCCTCGGGCATGGATGTATGTGTCGTCTTTAGTATAAGGTAGTTCGTAAGTAGTTTGTAAGTTTAGGGACTGATGCCCCCGCAGTTAAGTCCCTTAAGCCTTACAAACATTAAAACAAAACAATTATACACCAAATGTCTGTAAATCTATCGGACCAAACTGCGTGGTCATCAGTCCGTAGCTTACAAACTACTTAAACCTAGGTAAACTAACCGAAGGACAAACACACACACTCATGCCCCAGGGAGGACTCGAACCTCCACGACGAGCAACCGCGCGGTCCGCAGCGGGACGCTTTAGACCGCTCGGCTACTAATTATACACCAGACCTGCAATCAACCAAATTCACAAAAACAATCATCAATGAGATACATGCTCAACAGACTGAACACAGCACCACTCAGCAAATAAAATTACCAAAAGGAACTAGAAATCATCACATAAATAGGAACAAACAATGGATACAATAAAAATCTAGTAGAAAAATTAAACATAAAATTTAGAAAACAGGTCCTGGAAAAAAAAAACAACAAACATGCAAGCTCACAGACAACACCACAGCAAAGCAGCACACAAACACACACAACACAAACTACAGTACAAAGAACACATGAAAACAATAAAGAAAATTCAAGATTGTACACAATGACATTCAAACACAAGCTAACACATAAAATAACAAATATTTCCAAAAGACAAGGCATAAACATAGCTCTCAAAACAGACAACCAAATCCAAAAGTTTATCCCAAAAATAAAAAAGACACAGCTATCTACCAAAGAGTTGGAATATACCAACTACTATGTAACTCATGTGATGGAAGGTATGTTGGACAAATTAGCAGAACATTTGATACCCGATACAAACAACATATCAGGGAATGGAAATAGTGAACAAGCCACTCCACTTTTGCAGAATATCTGAAATAATATAACCACAAACCTACCACAATAGAAAAAGACATGAAGATAATTAGAATAAATAATAACACCTTCTAACATTACAAGGAATTTATCCGATATATAAAACAAAAGTTGAGAAAAAGTTGCTACTACACACAAAGATACACACTTTCAATGAAATAGTTGAATTATAAATAAGCTGAGGAAGTTGGCAACTCTTACAAAACAAACTACAGTGGACACAGTTATGGCTGCAGATGGCAGTGGAACTATGAAAATGCGAAGTTTTTGGAAAATAGTGGATCTTTTCGACCTGGTTGCCGGAAAGAGGCAGATATGGAGTTCAAATGTTCAAATGTTTGCTAAGCTTAAGGGACTTAACTACGGGGCCATCAGTCCGTAAACTTACAAACTGCTTATGAACTACCTTATACTAAAGACGACACAAACATCCCTGCCCGAGGGGGGGATTCGAACACCTGACCGTAGCGGCCATGCAGACTGTGACTGGCACGCCACATAACGCCAGGCCACTGCGGCCGGCAGAGATATGGAGTAGCAAGTGCTGTAAGTACACCATTTTATAGCAAAAAAAAAAAAAAAAAAAAAAAAAAAAAAAAAAAAAAAAACCACGAAGTGTTTTGAATCAGAAACAAAATGTTTGGTACACGTGTAAAATCCTAACCTTTATGTGTACACAGAAACATGTAAATATTTCAGGACACTCACTGATGATGCCCTGTGAAAAAGGCGAAACGCATATGGGTGAATTATAAAAATAAAAACCCTTCATTTGCAGTGGCAAAGTACGTTTTCATTAAAAAAAAAAAAAAAAAAAAAAAAAAAAAAAAAAAAAAAAAAAAAAAAAAAAAAAAAAAAAAAACCTACAGTGAACGTACATAATATTCAGCTGCTGCTCAATGGTCATTACAAATAACGTAACAAATTATATAGTGTAGCGGTTGTTGTGCAATGAGCTTTACCAATTTCAGTGGTAATAATGATTTTCAGTATTTTAAGTAAAGTATTATTTCACGGAAACTAATAAATTAATTGTTGTTGTTATGGTCTTCAGTCCGGAGACTGGTTTGATGCAGCTCTCCACCCTACTCTATCCTGAGCAAGCCTTTTAAACTCCTCATAAGAACGGCAACACACATCCACTTGAATCTGCTTACTATACGCGTCTCTTGGTCTCCCTCTGCGATTTTTACTCCACACACTTCCCTCCAATGCTAAATTTACGATTCCCCGATGTCTAAGAATGTTTCCTACCAAGCGATCCCTTCCTTTAGGCAGGGTATGCCGAAAATTCCTTTTCTCACCAATTCTGTTCAGTACATCTTCATTAGTTATGCGATTTACCCACCTAATCTTCAGCATTCTTCTGTAGCACCACATTTCAAAAGCCACTATTCTCTTCCTGTCCGGACTGCTTATCGTCTATGTTTCACTCCCGTACAAGGCAACACTCCACACAAATGCCTTCAGAAAAGATTTCCTTACACTTAAATTAATATTCGATGTTAGCAAATTTCTCTTTTTCAAAAATGCTTTTCTTCCCATTTCCATTTTGCATTTTATATCCTCTGTACTGCGACCATCGCATGTTATTTTACTACCCAAGTAACAAAACTCATCTACCACCTTCATTATTTCGTTACCTAATCTAATTCCTTCAGCATCGCCTGATTAATACACTGACGAAAATACACTATTTTTTTGAATGTCGCAGTTGTTTAAGGATAGGCTGGTCAGCATTATTGTTCATGTTGTAATTTTATTATTTATCAGACTTACTATAATAGTTTTAAATCAGATTACTACTTTAACTACAGATTAACAGCAATGCCTTTAACAGCATTGGTTGCAACTACAGAGTTACTCGTTGCTTGGGGAACAATCACACACACACACACACACACACACACACACACACACACATATACCACTAATTATACAGGGCATAATGCACACGCATTTAATCTATTTGAGATACAGAAACACTCTAATATTCATAGTTTCATTAGTTTATTCGACAGACAGGGCCCTCACGTAGTTTACTGGAAGGTCCAACCAGTAACAGTCACGTCACATATGAACCAGTGACGTAATCTTGATTAATTATGAACACAAATTCGCGGATACAACCAAGGACAGGCACGTTTCTTCATCTAACAGGCGTGCTTTAATATACGCTAAGTGGAAGCCTCGAAGGTGATGGTAACGAATGCTTATCTGGACATTGCAGGTGGACTGGGGAGACGAGCACTACCAGGCCACTATGGAATGGACAATGAAACCGGAAAAAGAAGTACACGGAGTCTCGTGTACCATTTAAATGTATACAGTGTGGTAGTTTTGGTCACATGCCATGTTATGGGTCTTGACTTTGTACCAATTGTTTTCGGACGTTTCACATGAAATGTTGCAAACTGCATCAATTTTTACAGCCACAAGAACATCACTTATGTTGCTGCACAGATGCCTGTTTTGGGTTATGTTAATTACACTCAAAAAACTACATTTTTAAAACAATCATGTAACATTGTTCGCATGGTCATATAAGCCTTATTTAAGTAATTCAATAATTTTTCTTTGGGTTATTGTTGTGTACTAAATAAAGGGTGAACAGCATTCAGACAAAAGTAGTGAATAGCAATACGCCAGAAATTAAAGTTGAAAGCTACTAGTCAGGATAAATAAATATAACTCGTAATATGGGAGTTAAAGGACTGTGGATGAGATACGAAACATCTTTGTCATTTCGAAGTTTACGCAATTTTATTATATTTCTAAAAAGACAATTACAACCGATTAAAATTCCTTTAATTACGAGTACCTTATTTGCTTGCATTTACTTCATTAATAGGATCAAAAGTTTAAAGACATTAGATAAAAATAAGCCAGTCAATGAAGTTAATGCTCAAATTGAATACATAATACTGAAAGGACGAAGGTCAGGCACAGCGTGCCCGTAGTATAAACGCAATGAACCCTTGAAGAAAGTAAGTTTTTTTTTTTTTTTTTTTTTTTTTTTTTTTTTTTTTTTTTAACATGTGTACTTAATAACAACGCCGACTCGATATTTTAATGCTTGAGCTTGACTTAACAGGAAACTATACAGGGTGTCCCACTCAACTGTTTCACCCCAGATATCTCTGAAACTACGAGAAATATTGAAAAATCACTTTCACGGTCATGAACGTACGGCAGGGGCTTATGAAAGTAGGTTCTATGAGACATCTAAAACGTGAAGAAATATTATTTCCAACACAAACCTATGTCTTTTAATTGATACCCCATATTATTTCTTAAGCAATCGATATAATGAAAAATCACAAAAAGAATGACGTTGGTTGCATCGCGATGCGTCAATTACATCTGGAGAAACTGCGAAGTTTACTTTTGAAATACATGAGTCGCGCTGCTAGCTGGTGTCCGAGACTCAAGCGTGAGTCTCGCTTGAGCCTCGGACACCGCGCTAGCAGCGCGACTCGGGTGTTTCAAATGTCAACTTCGCTTCGCAGTTTTTCTGGAAGTAATTGACGTATCACGATGCAACCAACGCCATTCTTTTTGTGATTTTTCATACTATCGATTGCTTAAAAAATAATATGGGACATCCATTTAATAAAAACATAAATTTGTGTTGAAAATAATATTTCTTCATGTTTTAGAGTGTCTCATAGTACCTACTTTCATAAGCCCCTGCCGAACGTTCATGACCGTAAAGGTCGTTTTTCAATATCTCTTGTAGTTTCAGAGATATGTGGAGTTAAACATTTGAGTGGGACAGCCTGTATATTGCACAGATATTAACAATTACATAAACCGTTTACAGAGATCACATACTATTTCCAACGAGCAGTTGGCACGCTATCAGATTACAAACAGCTTCTATGCACAAACGGTCTAATCACATAAATACCTCTTGTTATCATGTCTATTATGCTAGTATTCACATTTTTCAAGCAATAAATAAAATAGAAAGACCAACGTGTCCAAGTACTAACACCAAAGGCTGGTTACAAACATTCAAGTATCACACCCGACGGGAAAATGGCCTTGTACATAACCTGGAGGTTCACAATAACAACCACTCAGAATTGTAAAATCCCGACGTCCCTATCCCCAAACTACGGACCCTGTTCAAATAGCACCACATGCTTAAAATGATGAATAACTCAACCATAAAACACACGACTTATACAGGAAGAAGTGTGGTTGTGGAAGCGAGAGAAGTGTCTCGGTTGAAATACATGAAGCGCGCTGCTAGCTGGTGTCCGAGACTCAAGCGTGAGTCTCGCTTGAGCCTCGGACACCGCGCTAGCAGCGCGACTCGGGTGTTTCAAATGTCAACTTCGCTTCGCAGTTTTTCTGGAAGTAATTGACGTATCGCGATGCAACCAACGCCATTCTTTTTGTGATTTTTCATACTATCGATTGCTTAAAAAATAATATGGGACATCCATTTAATAAAAACATAAATTTGTGTAGAAAATAATATTTCTTCATGTTTTAGAGTGTCTCATAGTACCTACTTTCATAAGCCCCTGCCGAACGTTCATGACCGTAAAGGTCGTTTTTCAATATCACTTGTAGTTTCAGAGATATGTGGGGTCAAACAGTTGAGTGGGACAGCCTGTATATTGCACAGAGATTAACAATTACATAAACCGTTTACAGAGATCACATACTATTTCCAACGAGCAGTTGGCACGCTATCAGATTACAAACAGCTTCTATGCACAAACGGTCTAATCACATAAATACCTCTTGTTATCATGTCTATTATGCTAGTATTCACATTTTTCAAGCAATAAATAAAATAGAAAGACCAACGTGTCCAACTACTAACACCAAAGGCTGGTTACAAACATTCAAATATCACACCCGACGGGAAAATGGCCTTGTACATAACAATAACAACCACTCAGAATTGTAAAATCCCGACGTCCCTATCCCCAAACTACGGACCCTGTTCAAACAGCACCACATGCTTAAAATGATGAATAACACAACCATAAAACACACGACTTATACAGGAAGAAGTGTGGTTGTGGAAGCGAGAGAAGTGTCTCGGTTGAAATCTTCCTACTCCTTACGTAGCATGGTGTACGTGAAGCCCTGAAGTCTGTGACGTCATGCAGCAACGCCGCTACGAAAAAAACGTGCGTACGTGGGATAACACGGAAGTTGCTAACCACCCAATGAAAGCACTTACCACAATATAACAGAATTAACCGAGGAAGAACAATACTGCCCCTCGCCGATCTCCCAACGCAAACCGTACCTGAGAGCGAAAAGGAGGAGACAAGAAAACACAGCTTCGCTACCAATGCTCCCACAAGCCGGGGTACATATAATAGGGTGAACGGCCACAAGGCGAAGGAAAGCACTGGACCACTTAGACGCTCAACGGTTCAAAAAAAAAAAAGCGATAGACAACAGATAGCGATTAACACTGCAATGACCTGTACAGATAGGAAGACGGCATATTTAGGAATGCTTGAAATTAAATCACTGTCTAAGCCACTGAAAACAGCACTCGCAACTCCGGAGGATTACTGTTCCAGAAGTACCACAGCCTTAAAACTCGCCCCATCTTACAACATAACGCGTAATACTTATCTTTGGTAATTCTGCCGATTCAGACAACAGCCCGAGCAAGTACTCCCGGAAATGACGGACAGGCTCTCAGTGCTAACAGGCTTTCAGCCAGTACATGCTACGACCGCCACCACAGCGGTCCGGTTTCTCATCCAGCATTCCAATCAATCTACATCTACATCTACATGGGATACTCAGCAAATCACGTTTAAGTGCCTGGCTGATGGTTCATCGAACCAAAATTATACTATTTATCTCCCATTCCATTCTCAAATAGCGCGCGAGAAGAAATAACACCTGAATCTCTCTGTTCGAGCTCTGATTTCTCTTATTTTATTCTGATGATAATTTCTACCTATGTAAGTGGGAGTCAACAATATATTTTCGCATTCGGAGGAGAATGTTGACGATTGGAGTTTCGCAAGTAGCCCACGCCGCAGCGATAAGGTCCGTTGTTGTAATGATTCCCATCCCAGATCCTGTATCATTTCCATAACGCTGTCTCCCCTGTATCGTGTCAATACGAAACGAGCTGCCCTTCTTTGGACTCTTTCGATGTCCTCCGTCAAACCCACCTGATAAGGATCCCACACTGGGCTCCAATACTCCAAAAATGGACGGACAAGCATAGTGTATGCAGTTTCTTTTGTAGTTCTGTTGCATCTTTTAAGAGCTCTGCCAATAAAACGCAGTCTCTGGTTCGCCTTTCCCACGATATTATCTACGTGTTATTTCCAATTTAAGTCTGGAGTAATAGTAATTCCTAAGTATTTTGTGGAGTTTACGGCCTTCACATTTGATTGATTTATCTTGTAAACAAAGTTTAACGGATTTCTTTTCGTACTCATGTGGACGACTTCACACTTCTCATTATTTAGAGTCAATTGCCAATTTTTACACCATACTGATATCTTATTCAGATCGTTCTGCAGTTGGTTTTGATCTTCAGATGATTTTACTAGACGGTAAATGACGGCGTCATCTGCAAACAACCTAAGAGAGCTACTTAGATTTTCCCCTAAATTGTTTATGTAAATAAGGAACAGCAGAGAACCATTAACACTACTCTGTGAACGCCCGATATCACCTCTGTTTTAGTCGATGCCTTACCAGCGATTACTACGAACTGTGTCCTCTCTGACAAGAAATCCCCTATCCAATCGCAAATTTGGGGCGATATACCATAACCACGCAATGTGATTAAAAGCCGTTTGTGAGGAACGGTGTCAAAGCTTTCTAGAAATCAAGAAATACGGATTCGATTTGCTAACCTTTGGCGATAGCACCTATCACTTCGTGTGAATAAAGAGCTAGTTGTGTTTCGCATGAACGTTATTTTCTAAATGCGTGTTGACCTTGGGTCAGTAGATCGTTCTGTTCGAGATAATTCATAATATTTGAATACAGGATATGTTCCAAAACCCTGCTGCAAATTGACGTCAATGAAGTAGGCCTGTAGTTTAGTGGGTTACTCCTACTGCCTTTCTTGAATATAGGTGTGACCTGGGCAACTTTCCAAACTTGTGGTACAGATCCTTCTTTGAGAGAGCGGTTATATATGACTGTTAAGTAAGGAGCTATCGCTTCAGCATAATCAGATAGAAATCTAATGGGTATACAATCCGGACCAGAAGACGTGTTCTTTTTAAGTTACTCATTACTCATTCGTAATTGGAAATCTGGAATATTGGTTTCGTCTAAAAGCTATGTTTAGTAACTGTGCCTTGGTAGCGCTGTCATCGGCAGATCGCCATTACTATCACGTAGTGAAGGTATTGTTTGTGATTTGCCCTGAGTATATTTAACATATGACCAAAATTTCTTAGGGTTTTCAGTCAAATTTGGAGAAAGAGTTTCGTTGTGATAAATATTGTAGGCATCTCGCATTGAAATCCTCGCTAAATTTCGAGCTTCTGAGTACGATCGCCAATCCTGGGGATTTTGTGTTCGTTTAAATTTAGTATGCCTTTTCCTTTGCTTTTGCAACAGTGTCCTGACCTGTTTTGTGTACCAAGGGGGATCGCCACCTTCTTTTATTAATTTATTTGGTATAAAGCTGTCAATTGCTGTCGATACCACTTTTTT
Source organism: Locusta migratoria (assembly GCA_026315105.1). Taxonomy (NCBI): domain Eukaryota; kingdom Metazoa; phylum Arthropoda; class Insecta; order Orthoptera; family Acrididae; genus Locusta; species Locusta migratoria. The sequence continues at coordinate 153,885,279 of CM048749.1, forward strand.
TAATTTTAGCCACATCTGCTCTACACCTACGTTTAGTGTTAGAAACGAGTGGAAGCTGTCTTTCAACAAGCAATGTATTTTATTTCTATCTGCTTTCCTGAACAAATATACTTCGCGTTTATTTTTGGTAAGTTTGGGATTTTCGATATTCAATTTCGCTACGACAGCTCTGTGTTCACTAATACCTGTATCCGTTTTGATGCTCGTTATGAGCTCAGGATTATTTGTTGCTAAGAGATCAAGTGTGTTTTCACATCCATTTACAATTCTAGTTGGCTCATGAACTAATTGTTCGAAGTAATTCTCAGAGAATGCGTTGAGTACAATTTCGGACGACGTTTGATGCCTACCTGCTGATTTGAAAATATAATTTCGCCAACAGATCGAGGGTAAATTAAAATCACCACCTACTATTATCGTGTGAGTCGGGTACGTTTTTGTAATTAGACTCAGGTTTTCTTTGAACCTCTCTGCTATTGTATCGTCAGAGTCGGGAGGCCGTTAAAAGGAACCGATTATTAACTCCTTACGATTTTCGTGTACAACCTCTACCCATAATAGCTCGCAGGAACTATGAACTTCAACTTCGCTACATGAAATACTACTTTTGACGGCGACAAACACGCCCCCACCTATTTTGTTTAATCTATCCTTTCTGAACACCGTTAGATCTTTTGCAAATACTTCTTCTGAACTTATTTCCGGCTTGAACCAACTTTCGCTGCCTATAATGATGTGTGTTTCGGTGCTTTCTATTAACGCTTGGAGTTCTGGTACTTTCTTGACACAGCTACGCCAATTTGCAACTGTTATACCGATAGTTTCCGGATCTACATTTCTCCTGTGATCCACCTGCACCCTTTGAAATTGACTATTTTGATTTTCCTCGAAGCTCTTTATCGTAAAAAAAACCGCCCAGTCCACGCCACACAGCCCCCGCTACCCGTGTAGCCGCTTCCTGCGTATAGTGGACTCCTGACCTATTCAGCGGAACCCGGAAACCCACCATCCGATGGCGCAAGTCACGTAATCTGCAGCCTACACTGTCGCAGAACCGTCTGAGCCTCTGATTCAGACCCTCCACTCGGCTCTGTACCAGAGGTCTACAGTCGGTCCTGTCAACTATGCTGCTTTCATCTTGCAAGCAAGACTGGCAGTCTTTACTACTTCAGTTAGCCGCTCGAAACCTGAGAGGATCTCTTCATATCCGAAACGACACACATCATTGGTACCGACGTGACAGTTGTACCGACAGTTGGCTGCACCCCGTACCCTTCATGGCATCCGGGAGGACCCGTTCCACATCTGGAATGACTACACCCGGTATGCACACGGAGTGCACGTTGGCCTTCTTCCCCTCCTTGGCAGCCATCTCTCTAAGGGGCTCCATCGCCCACCTAACGTTGGAGCTCCCAACTACAAGTAAACCCACCCTCTGTGAAAGCCTGGATCTTGCAAGCTGCCTGGTGGCAGGGTGAGAGCCACCATCCGACACAGGAACGTCGTTCTGAGCAGATAGCGCCTCAAACCTGTTCGCAAGACGAACCGGGGAGGCCTCACGATCGGTCCCTCGTAATGTCTTGCGCCTCCTGCCACGCACTGGAGCAACCTCCCACGCAACCATGGGTGCGATGTTTGCCTGCTAGCAGTTTCAGGGCATTTCGCTGTCGCAGGCCGATCGGTGGAGACGACGGGAGTCCGTTCGTTCCCCACTGCCGGCCAACAACAACGACGCCCATCGATCGCAGCTTCCAACTGTACAACCGAGGTTAACAGAGCTTGAAGCTGGGAGCGAAGTGTCACCAGCTCAGACTGCATCCGTACACAGCAGTCACAGTCCATATTCATGATTACATTGACGACAAAAACAGAAACTACAGTCGCGATGCGTTCGAAGGAAGACTACACTGTTTGCTAAAACGCGGATCTGAATCTAATACGCACGAGAGCAAGGTATTAATTTACAAATTGAAACGAGAACGCGCAGAAGGAAATCAAAATATTATTTGTCGCTTCTAACCAGAAAATGAAGACAGACGACTGTCGCGACGGCGGAATAATACTCTAACCAGATATTTAACGCGAATATGAATCAAATAAAAACGCGGGCACACAATAACTTTAATGAACAGAAGCGAAAGCTCACTGGAAAGTCAAAATGTGTAGCTTCTAGAGAGAAGCCGGTTTCACTTACAACTCACTAACGCTCGACACTCTTTTAGAACTTCCACAGCTCGATACTCACGAAAACCTCCACCAGAAATTTAATCTTGCGGAGTAACCTCTTTCGTGCATAACAACCGCCAACGGCCACAGGTTGCACATCACCCTACCTCATTCCGGGCCCGTAACGACTCTGTGCAGAATGCCCCGCCAAACAGAGGACACAGTTCGTAGTAATCGATGGTAAGGCATCGACTAATACAGAGGTGATATCGGGCGTATTTGCATACACGTTTTAAGGGAAAATCTAAGTAGCTCTCTTAGGATATTTGCAGATGACACCGTCATTTACCGTCTAGTAAAATCATCTGAAGATCAAAACCAACTGCAGAACGATCTAAATGATATTTCACTAAGGTGTAAAAATTGGCAATTGACTATAAATAATGAGAAGTGTGAAGTCGTCCACATGAATACGAAAAGAAATCGGTTAACATTTGTTTACAAGATAAATCAATCAAACCTGAAGGCCGTTAACTCCACAAAATACCTAGGAATTACTATTACTTCAGACTTAAACTGGAAAAAAACACGTAGATAATGTTGTGGGAAAGGCAAACCAGAGACTGCGTTTTATTGGCAGAATCCTTAAAAGATGCATCAGAACTACAAAAGAAACTACATACACTACGCTTGTACGTCCATTTTGGAGTATGCTGCCCAGTGTGGGATCCTTATCAGGTGGGTTTGACGGAGGACACCTAAAGAGTCCAAAGAAGGGCAGCTCGTTTCGTATTGTCACGATACAGGGGAGACAGCGTTACGGAAATGGTACAGAATCTGGGATGGGAATCATTACAACAACGGCGCTTATCGCTGCGGCGTGGGCTACTTACGAAACTCCAATCGCCAACATTCTCAAAAAAAAAAAAAAAAAAAAAAAAAAAAAAAAAAAAAAAAAAAAAAAAATGTTCAAATGTTTGTTAAGCTTATGGGATTTAACTACGGGGTCATCAGTCCCTAAACTTACAAACTACTTATGAACTACTTACGAACTAGGACGGCACAAATATCCATGCCCGAGGGGGAATTCGAACCCCCGACCGTAGTGGCTGTGCTGACCGTGACTGGAGCGCCTCAGTCACCTCGGCCACCGCTGCCGGCCAAACATTCTCCATCGAATGCGAAAATATATTGTTGACTCCCACTTACATAGGTAGAAATCATCAGAATAAACTACGAGAAATTAGAGCTCGAACAGAGAGATTAAGGTGTTCTCTTTTCCCGCGCGCTATTCGATAATGGCACGGGAGATAAATAGTATAACGGTGGTTCGATGAACTCTCTGCCAGGCAGTTAAATGTGACTTTCAGAGTATCCCATGTAGATGTAGATGTAGAAATATTCCGGTGCGATGACTATTGATACCACCAGTGGCGAAGGCGAACAAGTAAATATCGAAATTGTAAGAGAATGCTTGGGCGGCAAAAAAGTACTGACAAGGAAAGATATCAGGAAACTAGAATTGCTCAATTTTTTAAATATTTTATTTAATAAAAACGAGTCAACATAGCTCAATACCACTAAAAAAGTGGTTTATGAAACACTATAAAATTTTTTAATCTTCGGTCGAAGGTTAGTCCACCTCTCGAAACGTGCCGTCAGGGTTCAAGGTTGTTCACATGTTATTACATAACAGCAGTCACTGGCAGCAGCTTAAAAACCAGTCGGTAACCCCCACCGCCCCCACCTAAATAATTTGTATGCCTCTCGAGAATCTGCTAATAAGCTATTAAACCTACTGTGAATGAAGTTATAAATTACACTCTTAACTAGACACCAACCATGTTAGAAGAAGCCTCAAGACTACACAATCGCTATTCTACATCTAAATACGTACTCTGCAAGTCACATTAAAGTGCACAGCAGAGGGTTCATCGAACCGCGTTTATGATATTCCTCTACAGTTCCATTCTCTGATAGCTTCCGGGAAAAAGGAACACCGTAATCTGTTTTCGATATGATTACTCTTATTTTATTCTGAGGGTCATGTCTCCCTATGAAAGTGGGTGCTAACAAAATATGTTCGCGTTAGAAAGAAATCTAGCAGATATATCTCGTCGCAATGATTTCCACCATAACTCGTGAATTATTTCCGTGTCACTCTCTCCCCTATACGGCGATAATACAAAACGAGTTTCCCTTCTCTGAATTTTCTGTAAATCGTCCGTCAGTCGCACTCGGTGTTGATCCCACAATGCGCAGCAGTACTCTAAAGTAGGTCGCACAAGTGCAATGTAGGCAGTTTCTTTACTAGAACTATTGCATCGTATGTTCCGCCAATGGAACGTACTGTTTGGTTCGCCATGCCTACCGTATTTTCTATGTGTTCTTTCCAATTTGTTATTCCTAGGTATTTAGTTGGATTTACGGTCGGTAGCTTTGACTCATTCATCGTGCAAATGAAGTTTAACAGATTTCTTTTAGTGGTCACATGGATGACTTCACATTATTATTAAGGGCCAATTGCCAAATTTTGCACCATATTGGCATCTTATCTAAATTATTTAGCAGTTTCTTTTGATCAACTGGTGACTTTAATAACCAATAAATGACAGCGTTATCCGCGAGCAGTCCAAGAGATCTACTCAGAATATCTCCTAAAACATTTATAAAAATAAGGAACAGTAAGGGTCCTATAACACTTCCTTAGAGAATGCCAAATATCACTTCTGTTTTACTCGATGACTTTCCGTCAGTTACAGCGTACTGTGTCCTTTCTGTCAGGAAAGCACGAATCCAATCACACAACTGTGGCGATATTCGATATTCCATATACCGTATTCAGATGTAAAATATTTCCTTTCGCACCAGTCAAAATTATCTTTACCGACCCATTCATCAACAGGAATGGGAAGCTGCCTTGACATCTGCACTATGAGACGTGCATGTAATGGTATCAGCTTATGTGTTACTCTCTATTAGCAGCTAGAGATCTCCTGAAGATGTATTCTAATTGTGTAATTCTCCCACTGAAACTGGAAGAACTCAAGTTTAAATTTATTTGTAAGGGATCCCACTTTTATTTTTCGAACAATTGTGCTTTATAATTTGTGAAGTGAAGCAAATGACTTTAATTAATGAGTTAGCTTCCTGTATACGGAGATGCTGAATCTAGGTCACAGAATTGTTTCCTGGTGCTCGATGCGCAGTGAGCCAAACGTACTTCTCATTCCGCTATCGCTCCCTCCGTACACTTCATTAATTCGACTTGGGCGATTCTCCATTCCTTACATTATCTCTCACAGTTAGTTTCATAAAAGCGCTTGCTGGCGAAAATCGTGCTGTGCAAATGTTACGCCAAATCTGGATGTACCGGGTGATCAAAAAGTCGGTATAAATTTGAAAACTTAATAAATCACAGAATAATGTAGATAGAGTGGCAAAAATTGACACACATGCTTGAATGACTTGGGGTTTTATTAGAACAAAAAGAAAAAAGTTAAAAAAATGATGGAGGTAAAAACATTAATGTTAGTCGCAGCAGATGACAAGTTCTCACTACTAAAATCCTTCTATGTTATAGGTTTTACCCTTGATTAATCTGGTGTTAAATGTTTCGGTAACAGTGAATGCACCAGTGCTGTAATACAGTTGTTTAAACAAGAATGGCATTCAAGTGAATCTTCCGATCGGAACTGATAGTGCCTCACCATAACTTCGGACATTCTTTACAGTGCTGTTCACATCGTTATTCCTCGACTACAGCTATTGTTGAGGAATAATACATATTGAACATTTCCTGTAAAGAACATCATCTTTGCTTTGCCTTAATTTGTTATGCTAATTATTGCTTCTCTGATCAGATAAAGTGGACATGTTTTGAACTTTTTTTCTAATTAAACTTCATGTCATTCCAAGCATGTGTAGCATATTTTACCTCTCTATCTACATCATTCCGTGATTTATTAAGTTTTCAAATGTATACTGACTTTTTGATCACCCGGTACTTAGCGTTATTCTTGATCAATCATTGGTCGATCATTTCCAAAAAAACTTGACGATCACGAGTTACGCTTTTCTTGTAGAATAACTTGGTAGAGTAAGCTCTGCCACGACCTCTGCCGGTTAATCATGTACCGTAATAATTAACCTCCTTTATGAGAAGTACCAGCACTGAAGAAATTCACATATTTCCTCTTCTACTTCCTTTTATAATCTAATTCCTAAATTATTTGCGTCCTTTTTTTGTACTTTAAAAATTTAATATTTAAATCACTGGTAAAATTTTGTGTGTGAGGCGGACGGTATAAGTAGCATTTTGGCAACTGTAGCGTGTATATGTGAGCATGTCCTAGCACTGTTGTCATTCATTTGGTTGCTTGACATCAGTCTCCATTGGTGAAAAATCTGGAAATTTGTAAGTCACGTTAGCTTCTTCTCTGAACTACTTCTCACCATCGTTTCCTTTTCGTACTAGGATTTTAACGCTTTATAACAATTATTATATTAAACTTACAGTTGTAAATGATATGTCAAGTGAAAAAGCAACTCAAAGAGTTTTGTTCGTCACCAGTGCGCATGCGCAGTGCGCAATTTTTCCGCCTGAATCCGTTAGACAACGTTACTAGCAAAGATGGCGACTAGAGAACGGAAAACGTGTTATGCAATTGCAGCGACCGTATCTGTTGTTACTGTGCAACTTGCGTTCCGGCTGAAGTTTGGTTGTGATCCTCCAAGTGATAATAACATTCGTAGATGGTATCATCAGTGTCAAGATTCAGGCTGCCTTTTTGAAGGGAAGAGCACAGAACGACGGAGTTAGTGAAGATAATATTGAGCAAGTGAGAGTTGCGTTGTCTCGTAGCCCAAAGAAATCAATTCGGAAAGCTAATCGTGAATTACAAGTTCCTGTGTCGACTACTTGAAAAGTTTTAAGAAAACACGTACAACTAATTCCTTATCATTTACAGTTATTACAAGCTCTAAAGACAAATGTTCAAATGTTTGTAAATCTATCGGACTAAACAGCGTGGTCATCAGTCCGTAGCTTTACTTAAATTAAGGTAAACTAACCTAAGGGCAACATACAGACTCATGCCCCAGGGAGGACTCGAACCTCCGACGGCGAGTAACCGTGCGCTCCGCAGCGAGGCGCCTTAGACCGCTCGGCTATTCCACCGCGGCGCTCTAAAGCTGACAGTCCAAGAATTACGTGCATACTTGGCAAACGACATGTTTCATTACCATTTTCTGAATCATTTAGTCTTCAGTGATGAATCGACCTATCACTTTAGCCGCGGCGGATTAAATGTGCGCACCGGAGCTCCATGCTGCTGTGTGCGTGGCCATTCGCCATCGGAGGCTCGAGTCCCCACTCGGGCATAGGTGTTTGTGTTGTCCTTAGTTTACCTTAGTTTAAGTAGTTTGTAAGCTATGGACTAATAATCGAGCAGCTGAGTCCGAAAGATTTAAAAACATTTCAACATTTGAACCTTTCACCTTAGTGAACACGTTAACACACACAATGTGGGCATCTGGGGCTCAGGAAATCCTCACGAGATGGTAAAATGCAACGAGACTCCCCTAAAGTATCCCAGCGGAAAGTCAATGGGCCTTTCTTTTTTGTGAACCTACTGCAAATGATATTCTTACCTTGATACACTAGAGCAGCAGTCGGCAACTGGCAGACCGCGGTCCCCGTCCGGACCGCGGAAGGCCAAAAACTGGACCGCAAAAATATTTTGAAACTGTAGCTACATAATCAAATTAGAAAAATTAAAAAAAAATTATGTAGGTAAAAATTCCTATGAGATTCAATTTTATAAGTTTTTGTATAACTTTACAATTAACTGCTGAATAATTAGAACCTTTAATTACTATTATAGGTAAATTAAATAAATAATTGTTATGATGTTCAACGCTGGAGAGTACACTGGCCACCGGCCGCATAAAGGAAAAAGCTGGCAGTTGATCCGCATAAAAGCTATGTAGTACACAAGAATGCAGCACAAGAACTTTATTTGTTGAACAAGGAAACTCTATACTTTGACTTCATACTCTGACAATCTCTGAAATCTCTATTTAAGCTGCCGACAATAAAAGCAGTTTGTTCGAACTTGTATAAAAGTTACCTTGCTAAGTCATGGCACTCAATGAATGTGGGACATTGTTGATGAAGAACAAATCTCCATTTACGTGACATTTTTATGTTCAAAGCAAAGAATTAATGGAGGAATCACTAACAATGTAAGATTCGCGGAATAGATTTATTCAATACTTTTGATGATTTCATGACAAAACTAAACATTAGCTATGATAAAATGGTGTCCCTTTCAACTGGCGAGGCGCCAGCGCTGATCGGCAAAGAAAAAGGACTAGTAAAGAGAATCGAAGACCAGAAAATTGGGCTACTACCTCATCAGGCTGTGGTAAACGTAATGTGACTTTCAAAGAAGTGATGCTACCATATTTTGCTCTACATATATTTGTGAAATTTAAATTAAAAACTGAATTTTTAAATGAATAAGTATCGCCAAAGATTAACGGCTGCCCGCGTTGAAGACAGTATTCGCATATGCTGCTCCGCACGGAAAATAACTTTAAGAAACTGGTACAAGATCGCAAATATAATTTCTCCCGTCCTTTTTTTTTTTTTTTTAGATAAATCCGCACATTTCATTCCATTTCATACTTTGTTAGTGAAAATTGTAATAAAAATAGTGTGTGTAATGCATGATTTTTCAATATAGGTGTGGCTATTCATTTTATTTCTTACTTTTAGTGATAGAAAATAAAAGTAAATAAATAGCAAACTTTGTAAGTCTTTCTCGATTTTTAATAAATTTTTATTTCCCATCTATTGCAATTCACATTAGTTTTAGACTGAAAATTAAATTCTAACACAATTACTAAATAATGTGGCTGTTTTTTGATTTTTAAAATAAATATGCCTGTCTGTTGTATTTCCTATTATTTTGTGAGGGAAAATTCAGATAATAAATTAAAAAGAATTATGTGGTTTTACTTCTGAACCTCGACAAAAATTTTCAGTAGTATCCGAACCCCATCTAAGATTACTTGCCGATCTCTGCCCTAGAGCAATGGCTCTTCCGTCAGTTGGAAGAAGATGAGCCAGAGAACTTCATCTTCCAGCAAGAAGGCGCGCCACCTCACTGGCATAGCGAAGTGCGCGATTGGTTGCGCTGGATAGGCCGCAAGGGGCCCAACAATAGGGCTTGCTTTGCGTGGCCTCCATGTTCACCCGATATAATGCCATGCGATTTTTTTTTCTTTTGGGGCTGAAAATGCTACCAACCTCTAAACCGTGAAGTGGTTTAGGGAGTATTGATGTAGAAATCCACAACAGCTGTAAATGTTGGTGTGATTTACCTTACAGCATCATCTAATATAGGTCGGAGGGTAAATATTGCTTTGCATGTTTCTACATTTCTCCTAAAGCCAAACAGAGCGAAGTGGCGCAATGATTGGCACACATAACTCGCATTTGGAAGTACAGCGACTAAAATCTGCCTCCGGCCATCCTGATCCAGCATTTAGTGATTTTCCTGAATCATTCCTGGCAACTGTTGGGATGGTACCTTCCAAAGGGACACGGTGGATTTTCTTTTCCTTCTGATGTTCAAATGTATGTAAATCTAAGGGACTTAACTGCTGCGTTTATCAGTCCCAGGGCTTACAAACCACGTAAAGTTATGCTAAGGACAACACACAGCCCCGGCGAAGTGGCCGAGTGCATTGAGGCGCTATGCTCCGATGCGCGAGGCCGTTTCCCGTCGGTGGTTAGAATGCCCCCTCGGGCATGGATGCATTTGCTTAGTATAAGTTAGTTTATAAGTGCTTTGTAAGTTTAGGGACTGATGACCCCGCTATTAAGTCCAATAATGTCAACAAACATTTGTACATTTTTGATAACACACACACACCCATGCCCGAGGCAGGACTCGAACCTCCGACGGGGAACATCCCGCGCTCCGCAGCAAGGCGCCTAAATGCGTTCGGCCATTCCACCGCGGCTTTCTTTCCCTTCCGAACTTGTGCTCCATCTCTAGTCACTACGCCATCCTTCCTATTTCCCTCGTGAGCTTCCGTAACATGAGGTTCTAGTAGTTTTTCCATTCTTCTTTCATTGTTCTGCTACCATTATTTATTTAACAAGTATTTCTGTAATATTCACACTAATATTGTGGCCAAAATCAGTCGTGCAGAATTATTAATGTTCATATTGTGAAGCTGCATCAGAATTTCATCCATTACATCTCATTTGAGAAAGCAGCACCATTCAAACATGGAGAAACTAATGCTTCAAATGTCGTTTGTTTCGCTCACGAGTTCTGCTGCAGAAGCACTTGTCTGTAGGGTAGAATTAACCCACCGCAAAGACGGGGGAAACGCGTTCGTGTCGCTAGAGGCAGAAAGTTGACGAGGAGGCTGGCTGTCTTGCTGCGCCATTCAAGTTGAGCATAGTCTGAGCAGCCCTGGAATAGGGGAGGGTGTTTGGTAGACGGACTGTGGAATCTACATCCACATAAATAATCTGCAACTCAATTTGAAGTGCATGGCAGCGGGGTCATCGAACCCCTATTATGATATTTCTCTGCATTTCCATTCTCTAATAGCTCTCGGAAAAAAGGCCCACCTAAATCATTCCGATTTTGATCTCAATTCTCTTATTTTATTTTGATCATGTCTTCCTGTGTAGGTGAGTGCTAACAAAATCTGTTCATATTGGGAACAGAAAGTTGGTGAAAGACATTTAGCAAATAGATCACGTCGCAACGAGTAACGCATTTCTTTTAAGGATTTCCATACCAACTCGGGCATCATTTCTGTGACACTCTCTCCCTTAATCGCGATGATATAAAACGAGCTGCCCTTCTCTGTACTTTCTCTAAATCGTCTGTCAGCAACTGGAAAATGATTTAGATAAGACACCTGAATGGTGCAAAAAAAAAAAAAAAAAAAAAAAAAAGAAAAAAAAAAAAGAAAAAAAAGAAAAAGGTCAAATGGCAATTGACCCTTAATAACGAGAAGTGTGAAATTATCCATATGACCACGATAAATGAGACAAAACTACAGACCGTAAATTCAACTAAGTACATAGAAAATATTGTATGGAAAGCGAACCAGAGACTACGTTTCGTTTGCAGAACACTTCTCGTTATTAATTGCCATTTGACCAAGTATTCTTTTTTTTTTTTTTTTTTTTTTTTTTTTTTTTTTTTCTCTTTTGCTCCATGCAGGTATCTTATCTAAATCATTTTCCAGTTGCGTTTGATCTTCTGGTGACTTACGTAACCGATAAGTCACAGCATCACCCGCAACCCGTGTAACGGAGCTACTGAGATTGTCTCCTTAATCGTCTATAAAAATAAATAACACTAGGGCCCCTATACCGCTTTCCTGGGGAACATCAGATATCATTTCAGGTCTGGTCGATGACTTTCCGTCTGTTACAACGTACTGTGTCCTTTCTGACAGGAAATCACGTACCCAGTTGCAAAGTTGTGGCGATAATCCCTAAGCACGCAGTTTGATTAGAAGACGCTTGTGAGGTACAGTGTCGAAAGCCTTCCGGAAATCTACATATACGGAATCTATTTGACATCCCTTGTCGGTAGCACTCATCACATTACATGAGTAAAGAGCTAGCTGTGTTTCACAAGAACGATTCTGATTCCGTGTTGACTATGGGTCAATAGGTCGTTCTCTTCGAGTTAGCACTCATAGCTGGAGAAAAAGAAACTAAATATGCACTCGGTATGTCCACCGAAAGTTTTATCCGAGATTTGGAGGAGTTCATGTTTGCGCGTATCGAGTGAGTAGTCAATAAGGTGCAGTAGTCTGCAAGTTGAAGCTTGCTTCGGCCTGAATGACGCCCGGCATCTGGTTTTCGAAGGCATCGTTAGTTGAAACGGGTGGTTTCCGGTTTGGGTGAAAACTGCTAATCTCTCAAGCAGATTTCCCAATTTTCATCATTTTTCACTGGGTTGATTGGGATGTTATGGTTTTCAACCGCCTAGAGCGTTTCAAAAGAAAGTTTCGTCGACTCCGCGACTGTCCTAACTAAACAATTCCGAAATTCAGCTATTGCCTGGAGAAATTTAGGATCCGCCTTGATAGAATAGGAATGCACCACAGAACGAAAGCAATTACTCAAGTTTCACAGCCCTTGTGATGTGTATATGACGATGTTTTAGGCTATGTTATCGTTTGAATGGTTGTGATGAACAATTGCTGATCTACAAGTAGATACGGAAATAATACTGCGATCAGTGACAAAGCACTTCTACTGCGAAAGAATTAACAGTAAATTTTCAAATTATTCGTTAAGTTCCGAATGAGCTACAGTCCAGGATTCTCTAAATCATAAAGCATAAAGCACTGAATTACACCTTAATTATAATAAACGTACGACAGCGGAGATATGAAGTACATGCACAGATAAACGATACCTTAAAATGTGATAAATATAGGATGTTAAAAATATATATGCAAGATCGCTTATTGAATGTTTTATTTCAGGCGACGAGTTTCCACAATCTGAGTTGTCATAATAATCGTGTAACATAGTACAAAACATTAACACTAGCAGGTCTAAAGATGACAACTCAGATTGTGGAAACTCGTCGCCTAAAATAAAACATTCAACAAGCGATCTTGCATATATATTTTTAACATCCTATATTTATAACATTTTGAGGTATCGTTTATCTGTCGTACGTTTATTATTATGCGTGTAATAATCGTGTAACATAGTACAAAACATTAACAGTAGCAGGTCTATATATATATGGGTAAAGCAGTAAACAATCCGAAGATTGGTTTGAACACCGCAGTGCTTTACTAGGCATGGTCCTGTTTGGAGGTGGTATGCCGTTGCCTTCCTCCGACCTCGAACTGTCTTACCTAGCCAGTTATAGGTGTTCCGAACCACAGTGCAACTCGGTATTTTTCACATGAGCAATACTGCCAGAGGTGAAAGAAGTGGAAAGTGACAGATAAAAACCCGCGACCTTTGGATTTGTATCTGGCACTCTACCACTGTGCAACCGAAGTGATATAAAGCAAACATATAAACATACTTTCCTTACCTGTAAATTTTTACATAATTACACCTCATGTGACATAGTCTGATGACCAAGTTATAAAAGTCAGATACACATTTTAAATGTACTGTATTAAGGACATATAAACTAGATGTGTCAAATTTAAAATTATTTGCCATAGTACGTCATTAAAAAATCAGACAACAAATTTTTTTCACGAGCTATGCAAATAATTTTAAATTTGACACACCTGGTATACATGTCCTTAACACAGTACAGTTAAAATGTACAGGGTGAATCACCTAACACTTGCACCGCAAATATTGCGGAAATGGAATGTGCGGTTTTCACAGAATGGATTGGTAGTCAGGGGCTCGTAGTTTTAGCCAACAAACAGATTGTAATATTACTTAGAAATTGCATTTTTATGCAAACTTTCAGTTTTTTTTTAAATGGAACAACGGTTTTCTCTATCATGTACTGTGATTTTTGACGCCAGCTATGTACAAAGAATCTTGAATGCCATTTTTATCACGTTTAGTTTGGCAGCTACAAAGTTTAGGGGGCGGAGGCTGCGATAGCGTAGCTGACTGGCCGAGTGGTTAGCCCCTTGGGCACGGGACATGTCTCATGACCACCAACCAGTTAGCTACGCTGTCGTAGCCTCCGCCTCCATAAAATTGAATGGTTGTAGCTACCAAACTAAACGTGATAAAAATGTCATTAAAAATTCTTTGTCACAGCTGGTGTCACAAATTCCAGTGCATGATAGAAACAACCATTGCTCCATTTGAAAAATTTTATGGTTGCATAAAAAGTACACTTTCTAGGCATTTTTACAATATGTTTATTGGCTAACAATACCAGTCCTTGACTACCAATCCATTCTGTGAAAACCGCACATCAACCGCACTTTCCCTTTCCGCAAATTTCGGTACAAGTGTTAGGTGATTCTCCCTGTATATGTGACTTTCATAACTTCAGTTGCAGATCTAAAAATGACAACTTTGATAGTCGGAACCGGTCATCTAAAATAAAATATTCAACAAGAGATGTTGGCATATGTATTCTTAAAAGAAAATTTTGGTCGCCACTCACTTTAAAAGGGACAAGCATATAGGATGATTGATCAAGAGAGAGCTCTCCACAAATGGAGCAAGACAATAACACGCTGGCCAACTTAGGTTCTTAAACAAGCAGTCATTCGGCTTGAAATTGATTGGCAGAGTTCTTGGACGATGCTCGGATGGACATCGTGCCAAATTCTGTCCACTTGCGTTAGTTGAACGGCCTGCCCTTCAGGCGGTGTTTGACAAGTGCGAAGACTAAACGCAGAATTTCTGGCATTGAGCTGGCGAGCATTATAATGAACTTTGAGGATGAAGCCATCCCGACAAACATAAAACAGCTGTTGTCATCTCAGACTGTTACTGGAACTTGAGAAATTGCCGAAGCAAGATTTCCGCTTCCATTACCATAGAAACTACTGTACATTACTGTTGACAGGTATCTGAAGACCCTTGGAGCTATCTAGAATTATATGAAATATCATAATGATAATATGGTTTACCTATATGGATGATATTGTAAATAAAACTCTAAATGTGATTAATGGAATCCGTGACATAAAGTAAGAATTGTAACGTTGTTCCTAGATGTAGGTGCTGTTGAAGTTATTCTTCCAGTATGCTTTTCAGAGATTGTGTCTTTCTGAAAGAAGACACAACTGCACTGTGGAAATGTTCATAAATAAAGACTGTACCAACTATGACATAATCGAATTACAATTTTCCCAGATTGGATGGCCGCGTGGTCTAAGGCGTCATCTCACGGTTTGCGCGTCCACTCCCACAAAAGAATCGAGTCCTCCCTCTTAACGGGGGTCTTTAGCATAACTTAGTTGGTGTGGAGTGACGACGTCAGTAGTTTGGTACCTTCGTAATAAATTAAATTTGTACATCCCTGTCTATACTCTTTGGTACTGTGCTAGTCTCCATCAATCTTTGTTAACAGCGTTCCCAAGGTGGGCGAATAATATGGAAGCAGTATGTCCGATAAAGATCAACAGTCTCCGTGTGAGTACGTCTTTAGAAACTTTGCTGCTTGCTGGGGCTTAACAATATTCAGCTGACGGCAGCTTACACTAAAGTTCTATGACAGCAGAGTACATAATTACAAAACGTAGGTAAAATGTACAGAAACTACACAACTGGATGCAAATTTACTTGAGTTATACAAAGTGCGTTGCTTTGTTAGGTGTAAAATGTTAAAGGATGCAAAATGCCGCAAGTTTGAGAAGATAAATTCGTAAGCGAGCGATAACCTGTCTAAATTCCGAGACAGCCTTAAGGTCAATGATGCTAAATTAAACACAGTGCAAACACGCTGTCTGAAGCAGGACACGACCGGACAGAAAAACACCTCGCATTTCCACCTCTCATGTGGTCAGAATCAAGTGTGATGAAGTTAGTAAATAATTAAATAAAATAATTACTGATTAAAAATGTATTTCAAAATTGTGTGAAGTGAATATTATCCTATTTGCTTCGTCATTTATCAACTAATATGTGTTCACATTTATCCTCCTTATCCTATCCACCAAGTTTTCTAGCGTCTCATTTGGCATCATGCTCATTGTGTTCAATTGCTCGCGAAAGAATCTACTGCTACTTTGCTTTTGAAACCCTTTTCTTCAGTTCGTCAAAGATCAGTGCATTACGCAGTTCCTCATGGTAAAGTACATGGACCTTAGCGTCCCCTGTTAAGCGTAATTTTGTCATTTGTAGTAGCTATTCATCCGTCCATAAACCCAATTTTACTGCAGATGCCAGATCGTCAAAAAAAGAAACAGTGTCCTCACCCGGTTTACCTGAAAACGGAGTTACTAATGTGGCTGCTGCGGAATCCATGGCGGGTGGACCTGTGCCCGTTTGTCTACACTCACCTAACTGCTTAATTAATTGGTTGTTATCGGCCCTTAATTGTGCAACTTGGTCCACTAAAGATTGTATGGCCTCTTCTGTAGAAACACCCTTTGAGCTGTCCCGTTTTATCATTTTGAAAAAATACTATGTGAATAACCTAGTGTAAAAACTGAAATAATACATAAATTGCTCGGTAAATTGCCTTCAACAAAACCCCTTAATAACTATCACTATGAAATTACCGTGACTTCCCATGCAATAACCACAACCATCACCCTAAGTTTCTTCAGACACCAAATGAAGAGTGTTTTCTGCCACTTTGATATTTGTTGTACTTTATTTACTTTTCCGTGGCTCTTGCCAGGATATTCCACTTAGTAGGCTGGGTTCGCTTGACTCAAGGGAAGAGGATTGTGAATATGACAGGCGTCCAAATTAAATACATTTATTTAACTTCTAACCTTACAAAGGCCAGGTCTCTGAAGGAGATCGGAAAATGTTCAAATGTTTGTAATTCTATCGGACCAAACTGCGTGGTCATCAGTCCGTAGCTTACAAACTACTTAAACTAAACTAACCTAAGGACAACACACACACCCATGCCCCAGAAGGAGATCGGTTACTGTGTTAAATTCTACATATTCAATTACTACTTGACCGACTCTACAGCTTCTCTGCTTTGACAGAATGTTACCAATACAACATCTTTACTTGGGTGTGAATCTTGCCTGATGTGTATTGGACGCGCGCGGCACTACCAGTGACGGTGAGTGCTGATTCAGGTGCTGAGGCGGCCGCTCCACTCGGGCCTCGGCGTCGGCTCGGCGTGATGTTTCGGCTTCTCGTGGTTCGTCGACGACAGCACCTCCTCTGCCGTGGAGCGGGAGAGATGTACTCCTGTTTTCTTCGGACCAGGTAAGTGAACATCTTCTTAGTTGGCGGACCGCTTTGTTGTTACTCGGGTGAGTGGTTATTCTCCCCGTCGATGGCCTTCTTCTGCGCTGCTCCTCATACTAGGTGAGTGGCTTAGTTTTGTGTCGACGGTCTTCTACGTTGCTCTCCGTAATTCCTGAAGCTGCCTATTCTGGAGCCGGACGGCCTGCTGCTGCTTGCTGCATTGCGTGGTGGACAGCTGTACGATGGCCGCTGCTACTAGGAAGGATGTTGCATCCTCCGGAGCTCTTCTGGCGTCTTCTTCTAGGTCTATGAAGTTTAAAATGTTCATATGTTTGTATAGCTTGTGGGACTAAACTACGGGGTCATCAGTCCCTAAACTTACAAACTACTTATAATCTAACTAATACTAAGGACGGCACAAATATCCATGCCCGAAGCGGGATTCGAACCCCCGACGGTAGTGGCCGTGCACACCGTGACTGGAGCGCCTTAGTCCCCTCGGCCACCGCCGCCGGCGCTCTATGAAGCCTAGGTTGACTACGGCGTTGGCGTTCCCTACAACATGACGAAGTATTCAAAAAAAAAAAAAAAAAAAA
Source organism: Locusta migratoria (assembly GCA_026315105.1). Lineage (NCBI taxonomy): Eukaryota > Metazoa > Arthropoda > Insecta > Orthoptera > Acrididae > Locusta > Locusta migratoria. The sequence goes on from CM048749.1 coordinate 153,902,928, forward strand.
AAAAAAAAAAAAAAAAAAAAAAAAAAAAAAAAAAAGTTTGTGTAGTCTACGGGACTTAACTTCGGGGTCATCAGTCCCCAAACTTACAAACTACTTATGAACTACTTACGAACTAGAACGGCACAAATATCCATGCCCGAGGGGGGATTCGAAACCCCGACCGTAGTGGCCGTGCAGACCGTGACTGGAGCGCCTCAGTCTCCTCGGCCACCGCGGCCGGCGGACGAAGTATTGCCAGTCGTATAATGGTTAACTTCTGGCGAATACTGCCTGTCCGTCGAATACTCGCTGGAGACTCGCTGGATACTCGGCGAATACTGCCGAAGACTCCCTTGCTTATTTTGTACCGTCCACGAAGGTTTCTGGATGCTTCCGTTGCAGGTTTCTGACCCGAAAACTGGTACGAACTTCTTTGCGTAGCACCGGTAACTCCTCTTTGGTCACGAACTCACTGAAACCACTTTGTCTGCAAGTACGTGCTAGTCAGGCTGCTTCCGATAAACTCGTCCTGGTTCCTGAGTTTTGACTTCGATTGCTAAATGCATCGACGGCCTGCTTTCGTGTAACCGCGCCTGCTCCTCTCTGTTTACTGCTGGTTGAAAAACACTTGTCCGCTGCCTGCGCTACCTGTCCACTAGCAAAATTACTTCAATATTTCCAATAATTCACTTTTTCCTATTTCACCCCTACACTTTCTACCTCATCAGAGTATGAAGACGAGAGATTTTGTTCAGTAACCTGGTATCTTCTTTCGCTGCTGTTGTCCCCTGTGTAGAAGCAGCTCTCAGGTCGTGGATCCGTTGTTTCCTGATGTGAAGCTGGAACAGTAGTATAATGTGGCTAGGATTTGAGTCGAAAATCAAGTGTGTCACACGGAATTTTAGGATGCCAGTGGCTTTTCTTTTTTTATCTATATTTCACTGTTCGTTTACATTAAGCCACAACTGTATACTTGAGATTCATAAACATTTAACAAAAGGAAACATTTTTACGTGAAACTGGAACGCAATTTACATAGACTCTTAGATATTAAGTGTCTGAGGCTGCTCGCTCGAATTCTAGGATGTTAACGGTGCGAGGCGCAGCCTTTGGCTGCATTTTGACAGCAACGGAAATTTCTAGTGTTACGCCTGTCATCCTTCTATAAAAGTAATATTTAAATAACTTTCTAAATATCAGAAACATAGCTTACTACATGATAATTACATTGAATAAACAGACGTATTTAAACTAACTGCAGTATATTAAATATTAATAAAAATGCTGGAGGGTTTTGACGGACTGATATTTCTTGTAGGAGTCAATCAGATTTTAAAAGGAAGTATGGGTGGAGTTTTCCCACGGGATACTTCTTCACCACTCCATATGCTCTATGTTTTACTCAAACTAAATCTTACGCAATACTCTTCCAACATAGTAAAGAGACCGTACAGAATAAAAATATGAAAGGCAAGTAAATTGCTACAGATCAACCCCTTCACTAGGTATGTAGATACAAATAGATGTTTTGCATTATAAATATAATTTACCGCTCATATTTATTCCATAGCTTCGTAATAGTAAAAGAGAGTAAAACTCACGAGTTAACAGCACGTTACGAAACACGACGTGACAAATATTATGAAACGAGTTTTGCAGGACCGAGTTAGTATTGGTTTATAAAGCATTAGAAGACTGTGTTGATCTCTTTACTCCTGCTTGATATACTGTTGCAGAAAATTTCATAATATTTATAATGAAAAGTAAGTCATTCGTAATCAGGTAGAGACGAACTGAAGATTTTTCCTAATCAGTATACAGCGGACGATGCAATCGACGCAAATCTACTGGCATGAGGAAATTACGTTATCAGAGACCAGACCTCTTTATCCAGGTACAGACCATAATAGGCTATGAGCGTCTCTAGAGTTAGTGATATGTGCAGAATTTTTGAAGCCCACGTACAAACATACGTATGTACATTCATATATTACGTTGAAGATGACGTGACGATAGTGGAGGAATACAGATACAGTTTGCTCGATTGCGTCCTGGATTTTGCATATCATTAAATCATAAAACAATACTTAAAAACCAAAAGCCATCCAAAACTGACTCATAAATACTAAATGATAAAGTGCAGTTGCTTCTTTCTTATTTCTTCTGATACTAATTAAACATATTCCAATTAACTATGTGGAGCAATCGGAGCAACGATTGTAACATACGAGAAATGAAAACTCTGAGGTTTAGCTAAATTCCCAAAAGCAGTCTAGATTTGCAGCAAATGCGAAATTAATACAACAGCTTATTGTGCGACTGTGTAAATTCAAACCCATGGGTAAGCTGGAAAATTAAACAGTGGGACCAGAAAATAAATCTACCTATCTCGTCCAGCCTCCATCAAGTTCCACCAGATAGTTCACTCATAAACAGACCACTTCCCGTAGCTTGGCAGTGTTTTGCTTCCAAATAACCTCGCAGTATAAAAACTTAATCCACGAGAACACAACAATATATTAATTACACCGATAATAAGTATAACATAACGCAATTAACTTGCTCTGGCAGACTAATAATAAGCTCAGAGATTTCTCTCTTCATCATGAACTATCTTCCATTTTAAAAAAGTTTTGCATTCTAACTTTGCCACAAAGTAATATACAGACACTGTAAAATCGGAGATAGACTATTACCCTGTGTCCATTCTCAACTACACTTTCTTTCTCAACATTTTCTTATAATAATATAGTTTTCTGTTCCGCAGGACCTAATTGAGGAGTAGAATTCCATGGTTATGAAACAAATAAATGCGTTAAGTTTAACACACGAATTGTAATAGAAAAACTTTAAGCAATCCTATGCACGTGACAATATTAAACTTAAGTGTAAAGAATCACAAACGAATAAAAGGGAATTAGCTTAATTGTTTAACTTTTTCAGGAGTTCCTCGACAGAATAAGAGGAGTGACCCATGAGGTAACTCTTCAAATTAGATTTTAAAGCGCGTGGTTTAGTTTTAAGATTCTTGAATTCTTGTGGCAGCTTATTAAAAATGGATGCTGCAGAATCTGCACACCTTTCTGCACAAATGTCAAGAGGGAATGATGCAAATGTAGATTCTACTTCGGTCTATTATTCACCTTGTGAAAGCTGCTAACTCGTGGGAATAAGCTGATATTATTGACAACAGACGATATTGAAGAAAATGCGCATTGTGACGCTAGTGTCAGAATTCTCAGATCACTGAAAGGGGGTCGACCTGAAGTTCGTTGACTTACACCACATACTGCTCGCACCGCCCATTTCTGAGCCAAAAATATGCTTTTTGTATCAGTCGAGTTACCCCAAAAATAACGCAGTACGTCGTACGTGAATGAAAGTAAGGGTAGTAGACTACTTTTTGTGTTGAAAAATCTCTTATTTCAGATATTGTTCTAATGGTAAATAAACAGAATTTAGTTTTGGAACAGGATGCTGAACATGGGCTTTCCATGACAGCTTATTGTGTATCTGAACACCTAGAAATTTGAACTATTCAGTTTCACTAATCATACGCCCATTTTGTGTAATCAATATGTCTTGTCATCTTTTGTTCAATTATGTGTTAGAAATTGTAAAAACTGAGTTTAATGTGATTGAACACCGATTTCTTTTCTACAGGGCCGTGAACTTATCTCTTGAACAGCATTTTTGATACTGTGTCAATATTAAAAACAACGTCCTTCACTACCAAGCTGGTAACATCAGCAAAGAAAAATATTTTTCACTCACCTAACGTACATTTATATAAATAAGAAACAACAGTGGTCCAAAAATGACCCCTGGGTCACCCCACACTTAACTGTCCCCTTTTGTGACTGTACATTATAGCCGTTTCCAATAATGCGGAGAATTACCTTCTGCTGTCTATTATTAAATTAAGATGTGAACCAGTTGTGAGCTACTCCTGGTATTCCATAATGTTCCAACTTCTGCAACAATACGTTGTGATCTACACTAAAAAACTCCTTTGTTAAGTCAAATAAGACGTCTAATGTCCGTAGCCTTTTATTTGACCCATCAAGTGCCTCACAGAGAAACGAAAATACAGCATTTTCAGTCGTTAAACCACTTCCAAAACCAATCTGTACGTTTGACACCAAATTATGTGAACTGAAATGATCAATCAATCTTGAATATACAGCCTTTTTAATAACTTTGGAAAAAAAGATGGCATAGAAATAGGTCTACAGTTCTCTACATTATCTCTTTCTCCTTTCTTATAAAGTGGTTTCACAACTGAGTACTTTAATCTGCCAGGAAACTGACCAAGGAAAAATTACAAATATGGCTTAGTACTGGTCTAACATATGGGGAACAGAGCTTTAAAATTCTTCTGGATAACGCATCATAGCCACAAGAGTCCTCAGTCTTTAGTGATTTAATTATTGACTCAGTCTTCCCTTTGGAAGTATCATGGAGGACCATTTCAGGTAAAAGCCTCGGAAAACTATTTTCTAACAGTGTTATGTGATTGTCTGTAGAAACTAGGATTCTGTTTGGTTCACCTGCTATATTCAGAAGTGGTTATTGAATACTGCACACATATAAATAACTTATCAGTAACAGAAACATTTCTACTATGCAGTGACGTTATATACTCTACCTGCTGCTGTTGACAATTCCATTACGACTGACTAGCTAGTTTTAATTTTATCCTGAGAGTTGGCTATTCTTTTTTCCTTACCACATACTTTTTGCCTTCTTAATGACATTTTTCATTACTGTTTGTGATGAGTACTGTATCTTGAATCTGACTGCATCTAAAATTTGGGACAATTCCTTGTCTCCTATTACTGGAAGTACCCTGTTTTGAACGGTCTAGCAGAAATAAACTTTCAAATAGCGTAAGAAATGTGTTCAGGAAAGCATTACATCAATCATCTGTATTATCAGCACTCTAAAGATACTGCCATTCTTGTTCTAAAGTTAGGCTCAAAAATGTCTCAGCTGCAACTGGATTAACTTTTCTAAGTAGTTTACAATTATATTTAACACATGTTTCAGAACTAATTCCTTTTAGAATTAAAATTTGTGCACCGCGGTCTGATAGGCCATTTACTATTCTGCTAACAGAGTGCCCCACTAATAATGAAGAATGAACAAAAATTTTGTCACTGGTAGAACTGCTACTGCCTTGCACTCTCGTTGGAAAGAACACTGTTTGCATCAGATTATAGTAATTAAGTAGGTCTAACAGCTGACTTTCTCTTGAGCTATCACTTACAAAATTCATGTTGAAGTCTCCGCACAAAAGTAATTTATATTCTTCCTATAAAGTGGACGCAGAGCCAAATCTAGCTTGGGCTGAAACATTTTAAAATCTTAGTCAGGGAACCTATAAATAACAAAAATTACTAGTTTAGTTCCATTAACATTTCCAACGCCTGCACAAGGTTTAAATATATTTTCTGTACAGTCTTTAGAAAAACCGATTGTCTCCGATGAAAAATCGTTTTTAACATACATAGCCACTCCCCCACACTGCAAGGAATTCTTAGAGAAGAAGGCAGATAACCTGTATCCTGGCAATGGAAGTCTCTGAATTGTCACATCACTTAAAAAGTGTACAGACACGTTACTATAATTATAAATGAAAGAAAGCCTCTGTAGGTGAAATATATGTATTCTTTGGTTAGGTTCAAATGTTTGTAGAGTCTATGAGACTTAACTGAGGGGTCATCAGTCCCTAAACTTACAAACTACTTATGAACTACCTTATACTAAAGATGACACAAACATCGCTGCCCAAGGGGGGATTCGAAATCCCCACCGTTGGTTAGGTAGTAATGGCATGTCTTCCTGAGTTGGTCTCTGATTGTAGCAGAGTATTGCTGCAGTACGCGACTAGATAGCTGTGTTATGCAGTACGTGGTCGAGAAAAGTCGTTGTTAGAAAATCAGACGAACGTAATTCCATTTTAGCTACCTCACAGGAGAGACGAATGAAGGTATTTTAAGACGAAAATCTATTGTTTCGTTGACGTAATATAAATTTTATTGGAAAATAAGTTTATATTACGCCATTGAAACAAGAAATTTACATCTTAAAATACCTTTTTTCGTCTCTCCTGTGAAATAGCTGAATTGGAGTTACGTTATTATGATCCTCACACAGTGAAAGGGTCTCCGAGAATGCGCAACGTGTGTGGGCTTCACAAATACGGTGGGGGAATTATGGATATATTAATTTTAATTTATTTGATTATATGTCGACGAGGTAAGAAAGCTTGTCACTTCGTAGAACGTTTCAGACAGCGATTGGTAACAACAAGGAGTGGACTCTTAGTATTTTTTTTTTTTTTTTTTTTTTTTTTTTTTGTGCCCTCCAGACAAAAACGTACTTAAATGATTATATTAAGTTTCCTTTTCTTGGAAATACGTCATAGTAACAGAAATGACAAGATATTTTTAATTATTGATATAAATGTACCTTAAGGAACTTGTCTTGGTTGAATATTATGGTGTCACTTCAAATCGAAATGAGTAAGAAATTGTTCGTTTTGTGGTAAACTTTTATGTCAGTAAAATACGGTTAATGCCTTTAAGTCAAACCCATCCTGTGTGGCGTACATGATTGACTTCCCTGACAATTATTTTTAAATTTTTGAAGCTCCACATTTATTAAAAATTTAAAATAGATTACAATAATGTGATTAGTCTTAGAAAATACTGCATTGCTTTCCAGTTATACGAGGACTTAATTGCTGTTGTGCTAACATTTCAGGTCGAATAATCGATCATGCTTTTCGTTCTCAGTGATGTCAAATTGTATACCCAATAATTGCGTACGGCAGAGTCAGATGACATTAAAAAGTTTCCTGGTGTCGTACCGCGACATGATGTAAGAAAGCTATTACTTTAATAATCGACGTTTCGGCCAACATTACAGTGGCCTTCATCTGAGTATACGCGGTACAACACCCAAAAAACTTTGTCATGTAGGCCTATACCCATTGTATGGAAAGTAAGAAATTTACTGAGATGACAATCAATGAGTTTCAGGGTCATATTGATGATACTAAAGAGATTTGTTAAACAAATGGTTTATCAGAGCTACTTGAGATTCAGTACAAAATTCTTACAGCTTGAAACTAGTTGACATAATTCAATTAGTTTTTATAATTAGTTACAGAAACAGCCACACATGCTACCGACATTTATACTAATCGACTGGTGGTTGGTTTTTCATTATTAAACTGATAATAAAATGAAAATAGGGTCACTAAAACTGAACAACATTTACAACAGATCAATACATCTGCAGAAGGATGCAACTGTATTTCCATTTGCAATCAATTTCAAGCAAATAAAGAGTTTCACAGAACAGATTTCTTATCATAATTGTGACAAGCTGAACAGACTGCAGTTTCGACGAAAAAATATTCAAAGGAATATTGCATTCATAGCGTGAGTTTCAGTTTTATACTGTCAGTGTGTAACCTCCTGTTGTGTTCCGGCGCTAAGAAAGCATAGTGAAAGTAGCCTGTTAAATTATTTAAGCAACATCTCGGGCAGTTGAAACGTTCACTGCTGCTCTAAATTACTTTACGAGTGGCCACAGTACGTGCGCAGTGGAAATTTATCTAACTGCTCATTCCTTAAGGGAGTAGCCGACGTTTTAACAAAGACAAAATTAATATGAATAAATAATCCCTGAGACGGATTTTCGTCTCAAATATGTCAAAGACATTATTGATAGATGTGAAGCATTGAATTAAAATTTTGTGGTGCGGCCGGGAATCGAACCCGGACCTCCATGCTTACTAGGCAGACGTCTTAACCGTTAGACTACCACACCACTAACGATTAAGGCGCCTCGGAATAGTCTATGTACGATTTCCCTCCACAACACAAACTTTAATTCAGCTTCTTTGTTCCAAAGATAATTGCCACTACTGCCAAGGCTCTCCATGCAGCGGAATAGCACCTCAGCAATGGACATGGTGGAACAATCCTGTTATGGTGATATAAATATCAATTAATATGAATAAATAATCCCTGAGACGGATTTTCGTCTCAAATATGTCAAAGACATTATTGATAGATGTGAAGCATTGAATTAAAATTTTGTGGTGCGGCCGGGAATCGAACCCGGACCTCCATGCTTACTAGGCAGACGTCTTAACCGTTAGACTACCACACCACTAACGATTAAGGCGCCTCGGAATAGTCTATGTACGATTTCCCTCCACAACACAAACTTTAATTCAGCTTCTTTGTTCCAAAGATAATTGCCACTACTGCCAAGGCTCTCCATGCAGCGGAATAGCACCTCAGCAATGGACATGGTGGAACAATCCTGTTATGGTGATATAAATATCAATTAATATGAATAAATAATCCCTGAGACGGATTTTCGTCTCAAATATGTCAAAGACATTATTGATAGATGTGAAGCATTGAATTAAAATTTTGTGGTGCGGCCGGGAATCGAATAATGTCTTTGACATATTTGAGACGAAAATCCGTCTCAGGGATTATTTATTCATATTAATTGATATTTATATCACCATAACAGGATTGTTCCACCATGTCCATTGCTGAGGTGCTATTCCGCTGCATGGAGAGCCTTGGCAGTAGTGGCAATTATCTTTGGAACAAAGAAGCTGAATTAAAGTTTGTGTTGTGGAGGGAAATCGTACATAGACTATTCCGAGGCGCCTTAATCGTTAGTGGTGTGGTAGTCTAACGGTTAAGACGTCTGCCTAGTAAGCATGGAGGTCCGGGTTCGATTCCCGGCCGCACCACAAAATTTTAATTCAATGCTTCACATCTATCAATAATGTCTTTGACATATTTGAGACGAAAATCCGTCTCAGGGATTATTTATTCATATTAATTGATATTTATATCACCATAACAGGATTGTTCCACCATGTCCATTGCTGAGGTGCTATTCCGCTGCATGGAGAGCCTTGGCAGTAGTGGCAATTATCTTTGGAACAAAGAAGCTGAATTAAAGTTTGTGTTGTGGAGGGAAATCGTACATAGACTATTCCGAGGCGCCTTAATCGTTAGTGGTGTGGTAGTCTAACGGTTAGTCTGCTGGCGGCCGCGCTGGCGCTAGGAAGTGTGCTGTCCGCTGCGCCTGCTCGCTTCCGCGTGGGTAAGTCTTCGCGCTTGCTGCAGCTTGGTGCTGTAATTGCATAAGTTTTTGAGGAATTATGAGTAGATGTCAGTGATGGCACAACCTACAAGGAAAGATACGTTGAAATTAACGTTTGATAACCGATACGCGCGACCGAGGTCTTTCGAAATCGAGAACTGGCTGGAACAAGATGTGAAGTTATCAGCAAACGATCTTATTGGTATCCATATTTCGATCGTAACCTGTGTAGTTTTCGTGTAATTGAGTAGTGCCGAGCTATGTGAGAAAGTTGTTGAGTCTTGTGGAGGCAAGTTAAAATTAAAATATTCTGATGGGAGTGTTGGAGATGTTACGGTTTCCCATGCAGGATTTGGCATTCGGACTATCCGAATATTTGAGCTTCCGTTTGAAATAACTGAAGAACAGATAAATGCAGTAATATCACCGTTCGGGACAGGGCTTTCTAACGTTGCAGAGAGGTGGTCGAGCGCCCACAAGTTTCCTGTTCTCAATGGTGTACGCCAACTTAAAGTTGAGTTACGACAGCATATCCCGTCATACATTAATGTGTGTGGGTACAGAGGTATTGTCATCTATGACGACCAACCGCGTACTTGTTCTTTATGTAACAAGCCAGGACATGTCCGCATTAACTGTATACAGAGGCGCGTGGCGCAACTGCCGGCAGGCGAGCCCGCCAGACCCCAGACTGTGACGTCACTGCCCGTCACTTACGCGGCCGCAGCTCGCGCGCAGCCGTCTGCCTATCCGAGCCCGGAAATGACTGCAGCTACCGCCGATGCTGAGACTGACATATCTATGGATGTAAGTACTATTGTGCCGGAAGACGTACCTGAGCCCCAACCACCTACGGCAGTTGCTGCAACTCTGCCGACGCAGGTGACTGAAATTTCTATGGATATACGTGCTATCGTACCTAAAGATTCCTCTGAGCCCCTACCACCTCCGATAGCTATTGCCGCTCTGCCGACACAAGTGAGTGCAACCGAAACGGTGGCAAACCCCCCGGCAACTGAGGAAGAAGAACCTGTGAATGAACCGGACATAAGCATCGTAAATGAAGAACGCCCGTCGAAGAGGAATTCCCCCAGACGGACTAGGAAACGGAGGTTGGCACGCCAAGGTGCAAACGAGACCGCCCCCCCTTTGCGTCAGAAGGCGAAGGAAATAGGAAGCAGCCTCCGCCAAAAGGACGTCACCGAAATTAAAGAGGCTCCGGCTACGGAACAAAACCACATTCCCGTGCCGGGAAAACAAGACACAGAAGGAACGACTTACAAGACCACTGAAGAACGAACGAAAGGAAGTCTGTCTTCGGAAGCTCCCCACGACCTTCCGCAGGCACCCAAAACTAACTGGGCGGACGACGACGACACCGACACGGCGGATGAGGATATGCATGATGACTCAGGAAGCGAAGCAGTAAGCACACCACCCTCAGACCAGGATGACAAATTAAATGACGATGTCGCAATGAAAGATGAATCCTCTCTTCAGAGACGAATCCCAGACCCCTTTGACACTGACGAATATTATTGAGATGTTTTGAAAACGTGACTTTCATATGAAGAATTTGAAGTTTTGTTTTAGAAGATCGATAACTTAAAAAGAAACATGCCTGACCGCCAAGCATACAAAATTGCCACAATCAACCTGAATAAGATACAAAGCTCGTTCAAATTACAAAATTTAAAGGATTTTATATATGCCACTGACAGTGACATCATTTTATTACAAGAAGTGACAGAAATTGCTCTTCACCACATAACTGGATTCAACGCAATAGTAAACCCTGGTAATAGTACAGAAATGGGCACAGCTATACTTGTAAAAGAGGGCATCATCATAGAAGACATTGTCAAGCTACCAAACAGTAAAGGAATAGCGGGTACCATACATAAGACACGTCTGATAAATGTCTATGCTCCCTCAGGTTCAAGCAATAGGCAAAACCGGGCAAAGTTTTTTAAAGAGGACATTGTTCCCCTGTTTGGAACCCGGTACGACCATATTATTATGGGAGGGGATTTTAATTGCGTTCTCCATCCCAAAGATCAAACTCCCAATTTTAACAAGTCAACTGAACTAGAACGCATAGTTACTGATTTACGACTAACGGACTCCTGGGAGCATATGCACGGTGCAGCCCCTGGTTTTACACACGTGACCAACCACTCGGCGAGTAGACTTGACAGGATATATGTCTCGCAAATTTTAAAAGACCACGTATTACAGTCCGAAGTATGGCCTACAGCATTTTCGGATCATGCTGCGTACATATGCACACTTAATATGGAAAAACAGGGGACTTTTCGAGGGAGAGGTACCTGGAAACTAAATGTATCCCACCTGAACGACCATGTTTGTCAGGAGGCATTCGAAACCCTGTGGCGAGAATGCGAACGCAATTTCACCTCTTACAACTCTGGTATAACCTGGTGGCTACATTACGCCAAACCCAAAATACGAAAGTTTTTCATCAATTATGCGAAAGAAAAAAGCTTTTGGTACAAATCAACAATGGAGTTTTACTTTCAGTGTCTAAGGGATCTGCACACGTCAGATGCAACAATTGTTGGGAATTACGAACGAATTAAAAGGATCAAAGCAAAAATTCTGGCACTTCGGCGCAAACAATTAGAAGGATACCAAATAAGGTCGCGGGTCCAGAATGTAGCACCACAGGAGGGCACTTCCATATATCACGTGATACGTGAATCCAAAAGAGCATCGCGCAAAATATTAACTGAATTAATAACTGCTGACGGAAGAAAGCTGACGAAGCACTCTGAAATCAAAGAGGCACTACTACAACATTTTACCTCCTTATTGTCCAGCCAACCGATTGACGAACAGCTTCAGGACGAATTATGGACCAACCTGCAAGGCAGAGTAACCCACGCGGAAGCGCTCAGTCTTACTTCAGAAGTTACGGAAGACGACGTTCTCGAAGCCATCAATGACAGTAAGAAAAACAAGTCGCCGGGACAGGATGGAATCCCAGCTGAATTTTATCAGCAGTTCAGGGAATTTATAACACCTAAATTCACAGTCATATGTAATGAACTTTTAAACCCTGACGTTGTTGTTCCGACAGAATTCCGGGAAGGTATGGTAGTTTTAGTGCCTAAGACCTCAAATTCCAAAACCGTCGGCCACCTGCGCCCAATCACGCTACTAAACAGCGACTACAAAATCTTTGGTCGCATTATAGCGCGAAGATTGCGTAACACCATGACCAGCGTCATCGGCGCATACCAAACAAGTGTAGGCAAGGACAGAAAAATTCTGCAGACACTCTGTGGTTACAGGGACCTCATTTCAACGGCCGATGTCTGCAAAATCAAGTGTGCCATAGTGTCGCTGGATTTTGACAAGGCGTTTGATAGAGTTAATCACCAGTTTTTGCTTCGAACTATGGATGCAATGGGATTCCCATCACGGTTCATTGCCGTCATACGCAACACACTGATGAATAACTCAGCCAGGGTTGTAATCAACGGACAGGTCAGCCGTCCGATTCAAGTCACCAGTTCCATCAGGCAAGGGTGTCCGATGTCAATGGCACTTTTTGCGATCGCCATTGAACCCCTTCTCGCCTCTCTTACAAAGAATCTACGGGGTCTGTATATAAGAGGAGAAAAGATTGTGTGTCATGCATACGCTGATGACGTTGGTTTCGTAGTTACGGATGGTAATGAGGTACAAACCGCACTACAAATAGTAGCAAAATATGAACAGGCAACTGGTGCGAAACTAAACAGAGTGAAGTCCGGGATATTCGATATTGGTCATGGACTAGCCTCGCAGACACAAGGACAGTTACCTACTGTTTCATCCATGAAATGTCTCGGAATTGATTTTAAAAGAACTATACAAAGCACTGTTGCTGTGAATTACAGAAAAATACTTCACAGAATCCGTGCCAGTGTCCAAGAGCACAGTATCAGGAAACTAGATGAACTCCAAAAAGTATCTGTGGCTAATATATACATTACTTCGAAAGTTAACTATGTTGCACAAGTGCTACCCTTGCCGGCAACGATGGCTAAATGTATTACATCGGCACTAGGACATTTCGTGAGCCGAGGCCGCATATTTAAGGTCACTTATGATACTTTGATGCTTCCAACGTATTGTGGCGGTTTAAATCTCACAGATGTGAGAATAAAGGCGCGGGCCTTATACATATCCAACATGTATAAGCACTGGAAACAGCCAAATGGTAGCCTCGCTGGATATTTGCTGCATGAAACTGCCCCTGAAGATCTCCATGCACCAATCAATGTTGGACATATACCCAACGGCCTGTACCACCTCAAATATTTTTTAGTGGAGTATAGCTACCTACATTCCAGAATCCCCGAAAAGGACATCGTTAATGTAAAACATCTTTACAACAACCTGATCAAAACGAAGGCCAGGAACAATATAGAACAAAAATATCCGTTCAACAATTGGAATGCCATCTGGGAGAACATACACAGTAGACACCTGCCAACTTATGTGAAGTCGAGCTGGTATTTCGCTGTCAACAGAAAACTGGCCACAAACTCCCGACTTCATGCTATTCATTTGTCGGAGACACCGATGTGTGCATACTGCAATATAGAGGACGATGATGAACACAAGTTGTTGTGTGCTAAGGTCACAGACATATGGCACTACATCAGACAGAAGATAGCGAGCATCTGTAGGACCTCGCCCAATGTCATCACGCCGGCTCGATTTTTATACCCAGAAGAAATACCTTACCCCAGAACAAGGAGGAACGCTATCAACTGGCTGAAAGGCCAAACGATACATTACCTCCTAACCAGAGAATCACCCTCCAGGGAGGATTTCACGGCATATCTCACAATTGAGCACCATACGTTAATGCGTACCACAAAATATAAAGAAAACTTTGCAAACTTTCTAATTAAAACGATAATGTAAACAAACGATAGAAAGGAAAATTATTTACACAGGAAAGGCGATATCTGAAGAACATATTTGTGATTAACAGCCTTTAGACATTACGTAAATGCACATTTGATGAAGTAAAAGACAGTAGAGAAAAACGTAATTCAAAAGAATAACGATACTAAAAATTACAAGTTCAGTTTTTGTTTGTTTACTTTGCTTTCAACATTCAAGAAACCTTTGAAGAAACTGGATAATATCTATTTAATTATCCAATTTTCCATTTAGCAGAGGTAAAAATTATTTAGTTTTGAGACGAAAAATAGTCTCACCTTCACACAGCTGAAGGAAGATTTTTTTTCCCTTGTATCCTATTACACTGGACCAAAGAAGCAGTATATTTTCTGTGTTTTGGAGGAAACTTAAAAAAAAAAAAATAAAAAAAAATAAAACTAGTTAAACTAAATAAATTTCAAAAAATCATAAAGTGGAATGAAAGATGAAGTACATATACAGTTTTCTCAGCAACACATATAGATACAAAATGGCAGTCTGAAGCCGACGCCGAAGAAGGCGACCATGGTGAGCGCAAGGAAGGGCTGAAGGGGAGGAAGGAGGCCCTAAAAAAAAAAAAAAAAAAAAAAAAAAAAAAAAAAAAAAAAAAAAAAAAAAAAAAAAAAAAAAGGTTAAGACGTCTGCCTAGTAAGCATGGAGGTCCGGGTTCGATTCCCGGCCGCACCACAAAATTTTTATTCAATGCTTCACATCTATCAATAATGTCTTTGACATATTTGAGACGAAAATCCGTCTCAGGGATTATTTATTCATATTAATTGATATTTATATCACCATAACAGGATTGTTCCACCATGTCCATTGCTGAGGTGCTATTCCGCTGCATGGAGAGCCCTGGCAGTAGTGGCAATTATCTTTGGAACAAAGAAGCTGAATTAAAGTTTGTGTTGTGGAGGGAAATCGTACATAGACTATTCCGAGGCGCCTTAATCGTTAGTGGTGTGGTAGTCTAACGGTGGAGTGTTCGCCGGGCAGCCGTGCCGTGCGGACGTCTTGTTTACGTCCTCGCTATTTGGCAGCCGAGCGGAGTTACACGGTGAGTGCGCGCTTTTAGCGTTCATATTTACCTCCTAGAATGTCTTGCACACGAGCATAATGGATCGACCACAACGAAAAGACACGCTAAGACTGAGTTTCGACCCGAAATTTAGTAGACCAAAATCATTTGAAGTGGAATTGTTTGTTAGAGATGTTATGAAGATTACTATCGACGAACTGATAGGAATACACTTATCGATTGTCAGCAGTACAGTGTATTTAAAATTGATAAGCCCAGAAAAATGCAAGAAAATATTTGAATCCTGTGGAGGACGTTTACAATTTAAACATTCAGACGGCAATATTGGAGACGTTACGGTATCGCGAGCTGGCATGGGTATTAAAACTGTACGTATCTTCGAACTGCCTTTCGAAATTTCTTCTGAAGCAATTAACGAACAACTCAGGGAATACGGCACAGTCATAAGTAACATCGCGGAACGATGGTCAGACTCTCACATCTTCCCGGTTTTAAATGGTGTCAGGCAAGTAAAAATAGATATGATGAAGCACATACCGTCTTACATTACAGTTTGTGGCTATAGAGCGATCGTAATTTACGACGGGCAACCACGCACTTGCTCTGGATGTGGTTCGACAGAACACGTTCGCGCGCAGTGTTTACAACGGCGCGTGACGCAGATACCGACCGGCGAGCAAGACAGACCTGGCGTCATGTCTGCGTTGCCTATTAGCTACGTAGCCGCCGCGCGAGGAAACATTGCCCCACAACAAAACCTAGACGCAGCTCTGGAGGCCTACAACGATCTGAACGAACAGGAAACAGCAATGGACACGAGCACACAAGATTCCCTTCCTTCTACTGCCCAGGCTGCGGAAGAAGGTAAACAGACAGCCGTATGTGAAAACAGCAATAACGAGCCAAGTATGGAACAAATAGTAAAAGCAGACCTGACATCACCGTCATTACCAACTGAAACAAACGAATTAACTGATCATGAGTCTACTAAATCTCCAAAGAAACATAAAAAACGCCGTATTGCACGCGAAGGTGCCGAAGAAAATGCACGAATAATGCGCGAGAAAGCCGTGTAGATTCGCAAAACACTAACGGAAGGGAACCACAAATCCCTCCGGGAAACCTTCCAGCGCAAAAGAAAACCCGAGCACAGGAATCCGATTCTGACCAAATGCAAATAACGTCGAAAGAACATACAACAACCTATCAGGAAGGAAATCTTGAACATGGAAAAGACAGGGGAAATACGAACCCAAAAGCATGGTCAGATGACACAATTGAGGACACTCGAGAGGAAGAGATGCCAGAGTCTCAGGAAAACACAGCAGCGGCGTCGTCTGATGTTTGTAGAGGCAAACCTGAACATCAGCAAAACACTGCTGCTACATCGGGTGGAATAGACGATGATCCAGAATACTTTTAAGTCATGTGTCTTTAACAACAGTTAAGAGGAAGCATGACATCAAGTATGCCTGCACATGTGACATCGTTGCAAGCGTATCGGATTGCTACCGTTAATATTAATAAAATAAGCTGCACATTTAAATTAAAAAACCTTCAAGACTTCTTGTACGCCGCAGATATAGACATTGCGCTATTACAGGAAGTAACAGACATTAACCTGGAACGTATAACAGGATACAACACCTTAATTAATCCTGGTTACGGCAGTGAACTCGGGACAGCGATCATGACAAAAGAAGGTATCCTGACAACAAACGTCGAGAGGCTCACGAACAGCAGGGGCATAGCTTGCACAGTAAATAATACCAGGATCATTAATATTTACGCTCCTTCCGGAACGGGGAAAAAACACCAGAGAGCGGAATTTTTTAAAGAAGAAATAGTGCCACTCTTCATGCGCCGTCCCGAACAAATCATATTTGCAGGCGACTTTAACTGTGTCATAAACTCTAAAGATCAGATACCAAATTTCAATAACTGTATCGAACTTGCGAATATCATCAGAGAGGTCAACTTAATAGACACATGGGAACTCAAACATGGTGATAAGGCCGGTTTTACCTACATCACCAACCATTCCGCTAGCCGTATTGATAGAATTTACGTCACGCCGAATTTACAGCATCACGTTCTGCAAGCAGAACTATGGCCGAATATATTTTCCGATCATGTGGCCTACATATGCACCGTTAATCTACAAAAACAAGGAACGTACAGAGCAAAAGGACAATGGAAACTGAACGTCACACATCTGACAGATCCAGGATGCCAAGATACCTTCCAGAATACGTGGAGAGAATGCGAGAGAAAGTTTCCAAAGTACGACTCAGCCCTTAAATGGTGGGTGAAATGCGCAAAACCCGCGTTAGTAAAGGCCATGAAACATTACTCTTGGGAGAAAGGTGTTTGGACAAAGAATACAATAGAATTTTATTATCAGTGCCTCAGAGATCTATACAAACAAGATGCTACCATCATAGAAAATTATACACAGATCAAAAGAATAAAGGCCACAATTTTAAGCCTCAAGCGAAAGCAGTTAGAAGGCTGCATAGTAAGAACACGACTACAAAATACAGTTCAACGAGAAACAACATCCATGTATCATATAATACAAGAACGGACAAGAACAAACCGGAAAATTTTAACAGAATTGAAATCAGTAGACGGGAACATTTTGACAACACAACATGACATACGAGAAGAAATCTATAAATATTTTACGACACTTTTAACTGAAGAACCAGTGAATGAAGTGGCGCAACAAGCCGTCATCGCAAGGCTAACCGCGAAGTTAAATCCGGAAGAAGCGGCAAACCTGTCAGTAGATGTAACAGAAGAGGAAGTGGCAGACGCCATTCGAAGAAGCGCGAAGAATAAGTCCCCTGGTCCTGACGGATTACCAGCAGAATTTTATCATACGTTTGAACAACAGCTAATCAGCAAGCTGACGCTTATATGTAATGAAATTCTGAACGCCGGTAGTGACATGTTACTAGAATTTTGTGAAGGTATAGTGGTGTTAGTCCCTAAAACGCCAGGAGGGAAGACCGTCAACAACCTGCGTCCAATAACACTACTCAATACCGACTACAAAATCTTCACGCGCATCTTGACGCAAAGATTAACTTCGGTTATAACAACCATTACCGGGAAATATCAAACGAGTGTTGGGAAAAATAGAACCATTTACCAGTCATTGTGTGAATACAGAGATATTATTGCAACAGCAGAAGCTCTGGACATTCCAGGTGCGATAGTATCTCTTGATTTTGAAAAAGCCTTTGATAGAGTTAACCATTCATATCTTTTTCGGACCATGGAAGCAATGAACATTCCACAAAAAATTATCACTACAGCCAAAAACCTACTAAAGAGTTCCACCTCTCGAATATGTGTCAACGGCCAATTAAGCAGACCGGTCAGAATTATGAGCTCAGTACGCCAGGGATGCCCAATGTCCCTGATTTTGTTTGCGATAGCAATTGAACCTCTGCTATGCTACCTGACGCAGGACCTCGCAGGGCTACATATACACGACCGCAAAATAACATGTCAAGCGTATGCAGACGACGTCAGTTTCGTTATCACGGAAAGTGACGAACTACGGAAAGCGCTCCAAAATATAAAGACCTATGAAGAGGCGTCAGGAGCAAGATTAAACCGTAATAAATCGGGAATAATGAACATCGGCCGGGGATTAGAACATAGAGCCGACGAACAAATAAATTACGTAGGTACTATCAAGACGCTTGGCATCGAATACACGCCAAATATCCGCCGCACGGCTGCCCTTAACTTCAAAAAATTGTTGGCAAAACTACGAGCTGCCATACAGCAACACAGTTTACGTAATCTAAATGCCATCCAAAAAGTGCAATTAGCAAACACTTACATAACTTCTAAAGTTAATTATGTCGCCCAAGTACTACCAATACCAAAGATAATAGCTCAACAAATGCTAGCAGCACTCGGCCACTTTGTCACCAGAGGACAAATTTTTAAGGTCCAGTATGAGACCTTAACGCTACCTTTCAGGAACGGAGGCTTACAGTTGACACATATTTACAGTAAATCACAGGCGCTGTTCGTCAGCAAGTTCTACAAACAGTGGAAACAATCGCCCGATTCTCTTACAGCTCATCTTTTAAATGAAATGACACCGATTAGTATGGACGCACCCGTAGACGTGCATCACATCCCCAACTCGTTCCATCATATCAGACATTTTCTTATAGAACTGAGCTATATTCGACGAAATACTCCCGAGAAAGATCTATACAAAGTCAAAGAAGTCTATCACAACATGACGAAAAACAAAACGAGAAACAGAATAGAAGAGAAGTACAAAGAATACAACTGGGAAAAGATCTGGGAAAACGTTCAAGACCCTTACTTACCGACTAACGTGCGATCGACATGGTACACGGCAGTTAACAGAAAAATTCCCACAAATTCAAAGTTGCATGCAATTCATCTCGCAGAAACGCCTAATTGCATCACCTGTAATTTAGTTGACTCAGAGGAACACCGTTTCACATGCGACGCTGTGAAAGACATCTGGACACTCTGTACAACGAAACTCGCAAGTGTACTGCGAACATCTCCCAGAACAATCACACCAGCTAGAATGCTCCACCCAGACGAAGTCCCCTACCCAAACACAAAACGAAGAGCAATAAACTGGATTAAAGGTCATACTGTGTACTACATTTTTTCAGAAAAGAACAAGTCTAAAGAAGACTATTGGATTTATCTCACGACAGAACACGAAAAACTTACGAGAACTAAGAAATATAAAGACAAGTATGCGAATTTTCTACTTAGAACCATAACATAAGAAAAGATGGGTAGCACCCATAGAAGTATTTTTAATTTTCTATATTTAAGTTTTAACTCTTTTTTTTTTTTTTTTTTTTTTTTTTTTTTTAATGTCCTTAAAACTTCTGGGATTTCGTAAGGTAGTCCTGAGCTGTTGCTGGCCGATACTTCAAGGTATACTGAGAAGACAAACAAATAGAAAACGATAATTAGGAAACAAAGAAAACGAGTGAAACGGCATAAACTGCAGTAGCAGCCTTTACGTGAAGACAACTTTGAAGTACTCGGTAAGCCGAAACAGCGCATGTGCAACCATGAAAGTACAGAAGAAGAAAAGGAACAATAATTATAATTTACCTGGAGACACATTTCATTCCTTTATGGAAGGAATGGGTTTTATAAACCCTACAAAGCAGGTCCTTAATTTGGTTTCAAAGGAATTAAGTTTTTCACGTCTGTTGATGAAGAAGCCAACAAGACAATTTGATTATTTTCTAAGCGTCAGTTTCATTTCGTAATCAATAAGAAGTTTCCCTTCATTTGCCAATGAATACACAAATATCAAAGCTACAGAAGCTAGCCGGAGAAGGCGATTTTGGCGTCCTTAAAAAAAAAAAAAAAAAAAAAAAAAAAACGGTTAAGACGTCTGCCTAGTAAGCATGGAGGTCCGGGTTCGATTCCCGGCCGCACCACAAAATTTTAATTCAATGCTTCACATCTATCAATAATGTCTTTGACATATTTGAGACGAAAATCCGTCTCAGGGATTATTTATTCATATTAATTGATATTTATATCACCATAACAGGATTGTTCCACCATGTCCATTGCTGAGGTGCTATTCCGCTGCATGGAGAGCCTTGGCAGTAGTGGCAATTATCTTTGGAACAAAGAAGCTGAATTAAAGTTTGTGTTGTGGAGGGAAATCGTACATAGACTATTCCGAGGCGCCTTAATCGTTAGTGGTGTGGTAGTCTAACGGTTAAGACGTCTGCCTAGTAAGCATGGAGGTCCGGGTTCGATTCCCGGCCGCACCACAAAATTTTAATTCAATGCTTCACATCTATCAATAAAGACAAAATTAATGTTAAAAATAACTGAATAGATAATTAAACGTGGGATGAGGAGCTTGAAATTATAAAGCAGAGGTTTGATACTTTAAATCAACATCTATTCTATAAAATGGACAAGGAAATAAATGTGGGAAGACCAAATTCAGCAAAAACCTTGTGCAATAGAGTATTAAATCATAAAGTTACTGCCTGTAATAAAATTGTTTCTGCCCTTTTATAAACGTGAAAGTAACGAGGGAGAAAAATTGCATAGACACAATGGATAGTTGAAATCACATTCATTCATTCATAGCCAGACATGCACATAATGCTTGTGGTACATTACCAAAATGTTCAAATTGTTCAAATGTTTGTAGAGTCTATGGGACTCAACTACGGGGTCATCAGTCCCTAAACTTACAACCTACATATGAACTACTTACGAACTAGGACGGCACAAATATCCATGCCCGAGGGGGGATTCGAACCCCCGACCGGTGTGGCGGTGCAGACCGTGACTGGAGCGCCTCAGTCTCCTCGGCCACCGCGGCCGGCGGTACATTACCCTTGTGGGTACAGTTTGTAGCAGCAACAAGCAAAGCGTTGCTGGCATTTTGACAAGATGGTGGGTATCTTGAAGCACAAATTTAAAAAATGACTATGCACCAAACGAACACATGTTTGAATAGGCAGTTGCATCATATTCTTAAGTACCACATGGTGTGCAACCACAGCAAATTATATAGCATTTACAAACACAAATTAATTTAGAAAAAACAGGTAAAGCACATGCAAGAGTTCATACAGACAAAATCTAGTATTAATAGGAGCATGGCAAAAGGCTGAAGTAATGACTGTTACGAAAGTACGTGGTGAAGGCAACACACGCGTATTCTACTTGAGAAAAACTGGACACAAAATCATCACCAGAATGAAAAATGCGAATAATAAATTTACACTGAATTATTCGAGTCCTGTAAATTAAGAAACACTTCGCCTCGCATATCGAAATAATTACTCAAGAAAACTGTCACTAATAAACCAATACCGCTTGATCATAAAGGAAGCAAAGTTCTAACAGCATGCCTTCCCCTCAGCATGATTCGACGAAGTACCTACTTCCGCGGTCGCAACAAGAGTGAAGCCCTAAGGCCAAGCCAAAACTTTGCCCACGACATTCCGGATGCAGAGCGCTCTAAAAACCCATACAGAGCGCGTTCAGAGCATAGTGTCTACCAACCCCTTCTACCAGAGGAAGATAATACCCTCTTCTAGAGCCCCTGAGAGGTCTCTTTTGTCACCTCTTTCGTCCAAGATTAGGTTGGCACCACAGTAAGATCACGACCATCTCGCCATCTTGCTAAGTAAGCTTGTCTCTGGCCACCCAGCTGACGCTAGCGCAGACGACAAACGAAGCCATACTTTCTTAATTAAAGTAAATGACGCCCTAAAGAGCGAGGCGGCGACTGTGAACCATTGCGCGGCAGTCAGTCAATATTAAAAACAACCTTCCACATTCACATGAACACACAAGTGCAATCACACGGGTGGAAACATGTATAATCATGGTTCACTGATCATTAGTAAACAGAATAAACATACTAATAGACAAATTAATGGTGCAGAAACACTTTAAGTTAATGACTAACTCAAAAATGGAACAGGACCACATATTCAGTGGTCGTGTTCCAGTATTACAAAATCATTCTTTTATCCATACGTGTGTAATGGTACAGAATCATCTATCGAAATTTCATGAAGTATTTTGTTGAGGTAAATTTACAAGGCATCATTGGTTTCAGTCTGAGAGACAAAGACAGTTTTACAGGAGAGAAATCGGTCCCTTTGATAGTGATTTCTTATGGACATCACCTCCCCAATTAATAAGAGATTTTTATTACTATCTACTTACGATAGTCATCAACTGTCCTCATATGTACAGCAACGTATTGTATTTTATGGTTTGTCAACAGCTTTAAGTGGTTTTTGCTCCGTTTAGATGTATAAATACTTTTGGATCATCTTCAGAATGTTGTAGTTCCGCCCGCAATCCGTTTCGTATGTGTTATAACAAGTACTTGTTCCATGTTTATGTTTCAATCAAGACGGGTTGCAGACGCCACTACGAGATTATGAAAATGAGCCAAAAGGATTTAAACATACAAATGAAATTAAAAAAAAAAAAGTTATCTTTCTAGCGCTGACAATAAAAGGTCATAAATTGTTTTCATCAGAAATTTTGTTTTTATTCGCATGTTTCAACAAACAAAATGTTATTGAGTATATTGATTAGTATAATGACGATAGAGCCCCATTAAACATTGTCTGCTCTCAGATGCTTATTACCGTAATCGTCGTTATCAAATTAGAGAAGGAAATTAAGGACTGAGGTAGTTAGCTGAAATTTTTCTATAATGCAATAAAAGCTCCTCACGCTGATTTTGGGACTGCTAAAGACAAACGTTTCATTTTACTTTTTTTCCCCCTATCTCCCGCGAGCTCTCCGTATCACGGAGCACTCAGCACTCAGGCAAGGGAGAAATTTCATTTCCCAGTCGCCACGCAGCGAAAACGAAAGCCGCAAATTTCGTTACGGACAAAGAAATCAGGCCAGAAATACCGAGGGGGGGGGGGGGGGGGGGAAGAATGCACCAGCCAGCCCTCCAGCCCAGCCGCCGTCACGGACAAATGCGTCTGCCGATACGCCCAATGCAATAACGTAGGCCCATTGTGGAATCCGTGTCTTACAACGCCATTACCTCGTACCGAAGCTGTTCAGGCATCAGTGCGGAGGCAATTACGATCGACAATAAGCACGCTGATTTGTGAGCACGCTTTCGAATCTCGTGTGTGTGTGTGTGTGTGTGTGTGTGTGTGTGCATTCGCGCGCGCGTGTAATGTAGTTTGGTGGGAGTGGCTTGGTGAGAGGGAGCAAATTCACACGAGAGCTACGTATACATCGATGTGCATTCGTAAGTTTCAAGGCAAATAGAGAGCGGCATGATGGTAGTGATCTGTTGAGGTAAAGCGAGGGAATGGGAGGGAGTACGGCACGAGGAAGCGGATGGACGCATACTCTGGTAGGATCGTTCGACGCGTTGGGCCTGGAAGCGCATAACTCATTGTTCCACTCTCGCTGAATGTGACAACGCCCGCTGCGCCATCGGCCCGCGGCTAGGGCTACCTGCCGCCGCTGTAACTACAGAACGGCCGCCAGATGACTCTGCAAATGCCCGCCCGCCTGTGTCGTAATTACGGCGGGTAATTTGATAGCCGTTTGCTGACGCCATCTGATTACCAATGAGCCGCGGACCGTGGCCAATTTCTCCCTAATAAATGGACGCACTGTTTTGCGCGTACCGCTGACGACGCTGTTGTAGCCACGCTTTTTTTAGCCCTTGCATTTACCGCACTCGCTGTACAACTGACAACAGCTGCTAATTTGTAAATTGGGTACGTAGTTTCATACGATAACCGAACCGCTTGAAGTATCTGTACCTCGGAAGGAACTTGCATATGATCAGCCAAAACTAAACGGTAGGTGGCAGTAATATGTAGTCAATTTTTTTAAAAGTTATTTTATTTTTGTTTTTGGGCAGATGGGGATGTTCAGTGTTGTTTTGTTACACTATTTTTACCGGATTTTGGCACCATTTCTACAGGGGCATTTCGTCTAAGGAAAAGTCCTTGAATTACAGTAGTTTCCTATTGAATTGTTCCGTGATTATTTCTAATATGTTTTGTCCAGTGGACAGGCTGACGATGGCAAGGGGACGGATGGGCGCCGGAGTGGCCGAGCGCTTTGAGGCGCTATGTTCTGATGCGCAAGGCCGCTCCCCATCAGGGGTCCGAATCCTCCATCGAGCATGGATGTTTGTGCTCTCTTTATTATACGTTAGTTCTTAAGTAGTTTGTCAGTTTAGGGACTGATGATCTCGGAGTTAAGTTCTATAAGCTTAAAAAACATTTGAACATTAGTTTGCTATGGCTGGCGTGCTTTCTCTTGCGTAAACTCGGCAGCTGGTGTGTTGAATTAGCGTGTTTATACGTTTGTCTTCGTAGAACTTCTCTGCCGACTCGTCTGAAGAAAAGAGGCGGCCTGTCGTTGCCTGTTACCTGTGAGGTCCCGTTCGGTAGGCACTGGATACAGAGAGACCCGGGGTCGGCCGCGGCTGAGAGGTGTGGTTTGCTATTACTGTAGAGCAGAACAACGCTCTGTAGACGCCGACAGATGTCCGCCAGACTGTCACCACTGCAACACAATCGGACGTTCCGTCTCAGGGCGAGATTCATAGAGATCTGAATAGCACCCTCGCCAGAGCGGCGTGTCATTTTTTCACCGAATTTGCCGAGGTGGGTGGTTGTGGAAACGTTCTTCTTTGTGACGAATGTTGAGCAGAATGGAACTATCACTCTGCAGCGGAGTGTGCGCTGATATGAAACTTCCTGGCAGATTAAAATTGTCTACCGGGACCGGGACTCGAACCTGGGACCTTTGCCTTTCGCGGCACTGAGCTATCCCGACACGACTCACGATCTCGCCTCACAATTATACTTCCGCCAGTACCTCGCCTCCTACTTTCCAAACTTCACAGAAGCTCTTCCGCGAACCTTGCCAATCGCTCCTGGAAGAAAGGATATGGTGGAGACATGGCTTAGCCACAGCCTAAGGGATGTTTCCTGAATGAAACTTTCATTCTGCAGCTGAGTGCGCGCTGATATGAAACTTCCTCACAGATTAAAATTATGAGCCGCAACCGGGAGGCGAGGTACTGGCAGAAGCAGAGTTGTGAGGTGGCATCGTCATTCGTGTCGGGATAACTCAGTCGGTAGAGCGCTTACCCGCGAAAGGCAAAGGTCGCAGATTCGGGTCCCAGTTCCAGCACAAAATTTTAATCTGCCAGGAAGTTTCAATGCTGAACAGTTTGCTGAGCGAATAGTCGGTCGTCTGGGATAGTAGGATCCTGGTGTCTATGGCTGTAAATTTTATGTATTTTGAGGCCCGGGACCAAAAAGAGAGCACACGAGAATTCCGGTGAGGTCGTGTATCCATGTACGGTAACGTCTGTGTGGGAACTTTGTTCATGTGGGAGGAGCTGGTATGGGCATCTGCAGAATGCTCTGTGAATCGCCAAAGCTTGGGATTCTGACAATTTTCTAATTTGTCAATGGCTTCTCGCGATATCATTGGGCACGCAATGTGGCAACCGGAGCGCTTTTGCCGCATACGTTGGGTCACGTGTCGCGACAAGTCTCTGGCGCGGAGAGAGATTGTTAGAGGATTCGCTTATCGGTCACCCTAGTGAGCAGATCGACTTAGGTCTCACGTCAAGGACTCTATATTTCGTGGTTTATTTGTGCTGTAGTCTGAACTTAGATTTTTGTCCTGTGGGTTCGCTTCTGGTGGCCAAAGTTGATACAGATATTTGGATGTCTCACTTTGAGCATTCGCACTTTGTGGATCGCGTATATTTTAAGAATTTGTATTGCATGTTTAACTTGGTGGTTTGCACTTGTGACCACTGCTTCACATGTACACTACGATCGACTTGCCTGCTCGCAATATAAAATTGTGCAGGCAATGCCTGTCTAGCAGCACCGACGCTGTTCCACAGAACGAAGTGAGAAAAAGGTCGAATTTAATTCAGCTCTCATCTGTAGTCATCACCTGATCACCTGCCACTGCGGACTCCTGCCCGCTCCAAATATTTACTAATGTGCCTCTTGCATCATTGCTAGTGGCAATATATTGCTGTTTTGAAGGATTTTTATTTTTATAACCGGGTTTATTTGTTCAAATTGTAAAACTTAATGTAACCTTTCTGTAGTTGTGGTAGTAGATCGGATAATTATGCTTTCTGAAAAGGTAGTTCATAAGTAGTTTGTAAGTTTAGGAACTGATGACCCCGTAGTTAAATCCCATAGCCTCTACAAACATTTTTTTAAGGTTTCCTTTTTCCTTGACTCAGCCAGTCATTTGTTGATGTAAATATATAGCCTATGTAACTTGTTGTTGTTAATTCGAAATTTTTTCTTCTTTTAATGTTGCGTACAGGATGTCATTTTCTTTCAAATCTTGTGTAATTTTGCTATAGTTTTTTTCATGTGACAGGCCTAAATTTACATGGTAATAAAAAAGTAATAATGGTATAACACCTTTCAACGTAGCTATTATTCATACTTTTGGAGGGGCAAAGAGATGTTAGTTAACACAAGGGTATACCGAGTAAATTAGGTCTTCGTTGATGGTACCTTTCATTGTAATATTGGCAAGGAATTTATAAAATAAATGTGTTGCTACCGAGCAACAATAAATTTCTATGTTTTTATTAAACATGGTGATGGCACAAAATTAATTATCAAAATATGTCGTTTTGATATCTGCAATTAAGGAATTAATTTAAAATATTTTATGAAGTGGGAACTTGCATATTGAGTACTGTCGTAGTCGACAAAACTCGCACACATAGGAGAAATTTTCACCCATAGTTAGCATACACCTTCGACACAGCTCACTAAATACTCTTGCAAATTTATTTTCCTGAAAATATTGCATACTAGGGAACCCTGAAATACTAGACAGTTACTAAATTCAGGGTGACAGTTATTGAAATACTCTGCTCAAAAAATTGGGGAATCATTTGAGATATCAAACACAAAATATATATGTTAAAGTATTGGTTACAATTGTAATTCGTATTTGATAGAGGACCATATTTTGCTGTCTCCTTACTTGAGGATTACAAGCCGTTTACTTAGAGCGAGGCACAATGTGGCTACCATAATAGTGAAAAACTCATTATCGTTGCCGTTTAATATGGACTGTGATCATCTCGGACGGCCAGTAGAGTTGCACACCTGCGTGGAATGGACAGTGGGTGGTTTTCAATCAGCTGTTGAGGGATATTTGGCCATTCTTGCATGAGTGCAGTATCCAGCTCCGTAACCGTGGTGCGACGTGCTGGTGTGGCTGTAATGCGTCTGACAAGTGAATCCAAAACCTGCTCAGTCGGGTTTGTCCGGTATCAAGCTCGCCATTGCAGTCGTTCAGTTCCGTCAGCTTCAAGCATATTGTCTACCAGTGCAGCTCTGTGGGGACGAGCGTTATCGTCCACCAGAAGAACCCATCTCGTATGGTATCCGCGAAGGGCATAAGAAAGAGTTGAAGAGTCTTGTCTCTTTACCTCCGAGCAGTCAAATGGCATTCTGAATGAAATAGAGGTCCGTATGTCCGTCAATACTGACTCCTGACTTTGGGAGCTTTTCCAAATTACGTGTTTTCTTCTTCCTTTGTTACCATCAGCTGAAGAAATATTTTCCCCTTACTTAAAATTAAACCTTCTGTGGCCGAATTAATTACAATTTCACTTATCACCGTAAAAGTTTGTTTTCTGCTTTTGGAATGGGTAGTGAATCAGCTCACGTTCCTAAATTTCGGTTGTGATTAACAGTTTTTCAGATCTTTTAAGTGGTTCGTATATGCGGACTCGAATAGGAGTAAATTTAGGGCAACAGTAATTTTAGTCGGGATGAGGATCAGTACAAATAAGAATGTTAGTTCCTTTGTTACGTCAAATATAATTTTTTTTTTATTTAGCGCTTAACGTTTTTGCAAAAATTTTTCAAAACGTTGGTATATACTTAGTGGTACTTAGTAGTTGCAGCCGACAGCGGTGGCCGAGGGGACTGAGGTGCTCCAGTCACGGTCTGCACGGCCACTACGGTCGGTGGATATTTGTGCCGTCCATAGGATAAGCTAGTTGATAAGTAGTTTGTAAGTTTAGGGACTGATGACCCCGAAGTTAAGTTCCATAAGCTATACAAACATTTAAACATTTAGTAGTTGCATATGAAATTTGCGCATGTCTCTTTGTTAGAAAATGTTTCTCAAGTGCGCATATATCATCAGGTAAGTCAGGAAGTCCTGTTTCGTTTCGTGTGATGAATGGTTTTTCCATATCGTTATTGTTTTCGTTGTCGTTTGCAAGCAATTCCGTCACGCATTTGAGTCAATCAGGTGCTTTAAGTTCTTTGCTGTCAACTCATCTCTTTCGACTTCAGATAACACTTCATCATCGGGCATCGAAAACAAGTATCCAAAGTTTCCTCTTCTGTCAATCTTGGCATTTATGGAAACAGGAAATGACTAGATATTACTAAAAGTTGCATACATTTTTTGTATATTCTGGCGAGTATCAGAACCAATTCACCTTCCTAGTTCCCAACGCAAAAGCTGAATGCATTGTCGTAGCTTCCAGAAAGTAACAGTAACAAGCATTCACCTGCAATGTGAGATTTTTTTCCCGTTTCATATCTAATCAAGAGGACTATAGAAGTGATTTCCCAATAAATATGTGCATAAATCTGCATATTTCTAGAAAAGATACCAAAGAAAATAATAAATACCATTACTAAGCTGATCTGTTTCGAACAAGTCAAAATAGTACTTAAAACTGAGGTACACAATGCACAACCGAAACAAACAAGTGATGACATCCGCAGTAAACGTCAAACAAGAAGATAGTTTGGCTCTAGACTCTTGATACATTCAACACTAAATGATAATAATTTCGTGTGGTTTATTGGCCTGGTGCAAGTCTTTCAGTTGGACGCCACTTCGGCGACTTGCGTGTTCCTAGCCTACCACAGTTATCCAACTGGGGAAAGGGGATCTACAGCTTAACCCTTTCGGCCCCCCTGACTACAAATGTGTACATATCTTCTACGGTGTCTAAGATAGTTCAGGAGCATTTTTTTCTAAATGGAAAGATCATGTACACGACACCTGAGTGTTCAATCATTTCATCGTGCACAAGTACAGCCACCTGCGGAAGATCACTATAAAAATATTAAGAAGCGAGTGTTGCACTGCGCAGCAGTTTACGAACTTTAAAGAACAGGGAAATTGTGCGTTACTTGTACTCCGCTGTATAACTGAAAGTAGAAGTTGTTAATTTGCGATGTAGTTATTAAACGATTAGTTTATTTACTACTACAAAATTAATTAATGTATTTCGTAAAAATAGCCTTGTTTTTCAGTATACGCAGTGTTGTAGTATGAAAATGGGTGCATATAATTGCATAAATCTTGCTTCTAAAATCGTTGAAAATTTAAGTTAAGTGTATTACAGCATTAAAAATAATTTCCTCGATAGAGAAAAAAATCAGATCTGAGAGGGTTAACGTGGAATCCGAACCACGAGTCGTTTCTGGCGACTCTTCACATCGTTGTATGGTGAAGGATGGGTTAAAATACAGCCTGAAAAAAAATCCGAGGTCCGACCGGGTTTCGAACCGACGACCTTTTTTTTTTTTTTTTTTTTTTTTCGTTCTACTTATTCTTTGGCTCTGCATCCTTCGGTTGTCAGTCGAGCGCTTTACCCAAAGACCACCGTGCCGGCAGAAGCGTATTGATGTTGGTTGTTTATATCCCTGTGAACTGAGAGACACAAATTAATATGTGTGACACATATATCGTGTTGGTCACGAAAGGGTTAGCCATAATAGCATTTCTGCGTGGCGATCTCGAGCAGGGATGGAGTTTACGCAAGGCAAGACATCGTAAATTTCACGTTATGCTACATCAAAAGCGACTCATTCCAACGAGCAAAGCGGGCTGGGTGCTATCCTGTCCATCAAGACCTCAGCGTCGATTGGTCAATTTATGTGCAGTACCTGCGACTGCGTAGAAACGGGGAGCTCCCGCTTGCCTTTGCGGTACTGCGAGAACAAACAGCGTGCCTGGGCTGGTATGTGCTTTGCTCTCCTGCGACCGCCGCGCGCCTGTTTGCCGTCGCGTCTGGATCTCGGCTGCGTCTGGCGTCTACGCTCCCTCCAACTCTAATATCCACCTAGTTCCGTGAACGTCCAGTAGATGTCAAAGTAGTTGCTCGGCAGGCTCCAGGCTACAATATCCCATTTTACTCGTGCTCGTTGAAGCATGGCCATGGCCCAAAAGCCCGACCGTCTACTCCGACAAATGGGATAAATTTACTACTCTGATTTTCATGCTCTAAAAACACTCAAAGGTACATACGACTACGCCACATCGATCTGTGAACATGTTTTTTAACAGAACGTTTGACTTTCCTTGACAACCAAGAAAATTTTTATCTCGGATGACGCATCATCATCATCATCATCATCATCATCATTGTCATCATTAGAGACTGATTATGTCTTTCAGCGTTCAGTCTAGGGCATAGTACCTCTAATAAAATTCTTCCATGATCCCCTATTCAATGCTGACATTGATGCCTCGTCTGATGTTATGCCTTTCACTTCAAAATCGTTCTGCACCGAATCAAAGTACTTTCTTCTTGGTCTACCTCGACTCGTCTTACCCTCCACTGACGAGCTCATGAGTCTCTTAGGTAACCTTGCTTCTCCCATGCGTGTAACATGACCCCACCGTCTCAGTCTGTTCGCTCTAGCTGCTTCATATATGGTGTTCATTCCCAGCTTTTCTTGGATTTCCTTATTATGGACACCCGCCTGCCATTGTTCCCATCTATTGGTACCTGCAATCATTCTTGCTACTTTCATATCTGTGACCTCTATCTTATGAATAAGGTAACCTGTATCCACCCAACTTTCACTCCGATACAACAAATTTGGTTGAAAGATAGAGCGGTGCACTGCTAACTTAGTCTTGGTACTCACTTCCTTCTTGCAGAAGAGAGTAGATCTTAGCTGAGCACTCACTGCATTAGCTTTGCTGCACCTCGACCCCAGTTCTTTCGCTATGTTGCCATCCTGTGAGAAAATACATCCCAGGTACTTGAAACTGTCTACCTGTTCCAACTTTGTTCCTCCTATTTGGCACTCAATCTGTTTGAATCTCTTTCTCACAGACATTACTTTCGATTTGGAGATGTTAATCTTCATATCATAATCCTTGCACCTCTGATCGAGCTCTGAAATATTAGTTTGCAACCTTTCAATCGAATCGGCCATTACAACTAAGGCATCCGCATATACGAGACTGCTTATTTTGTTTTCACCTACTTTAATCCCACCCTGCCAGTCTACTGTTTTCAACATATGATCCATGAATAGTATGAACAACAGTGGTGACAGGTTACAGCCTTGTCTTACCCCTGAAACTACCCTGAACCATGAGCTTAATTTTCCATCTACTCTAACTGCTGCCCGACAGTCTACGTAAAGCCCTTTAATTGCCTGCATAAGTTTGCCTCCTATACCATAATCTTGAAGAACTGACAGTAGCTTCTTCCTAGGAACACGGTCATAAGCCTTTTCCAGATCTAAGAAACATAGATACAATTCCCTGTTCCACTCATGCACTTTTCCATTACCTTCCGTAAGCTAAGGATCTGGTCCTGACAGCCTCTAAGAGGCCTAAATCCACACTGATTTTCATCTAACTTGTCCTCAATTAATACTCGCACTCTCCTTTTAACAATACTGAGAATATTTGCCTACAACGCTAATTAAAGAGATACCTCGATAGTTGTTGCAATCTTTTCTGTTTCCATGTTTGAAAATTGGCGTGATTACCGCATTCGTCCAGTCTGACGGAACCTGTCCCGATTCCCACTCCTTTTCAATTATTTTTTTTTAAATTAATTCAAGAATGTTTGTTAGCCCGTTTTATAGAATGTGACCAGTAAAATAAAGTGGATTTTTTCCCAGACGTGTCGGCATCTGAATGAACCATGTACCTTATCATAATTCGTAACAGTCTTTGTGAAATGAATAAGTTTTTCTAACACGTACGCTTGATTGTTATACGAGAGTTGTAAATTAAATAGTGGCAACTATTCATTCACAACCTATACAAAATCGTTACATGTTTGCACCTGTTATTGTCATTCAAAACAGCTTTGTGTAGAACCCATTGCCAGCGATGTGGAAGGAGTAGTATACCGTTAGCAGACCCTGTTCTGTTGATAGTGCGGAAGCAGCCTGTCGAATCTCTGAACCAGTTCTGAAGCTAAGGCCACGAAGTAGTTCCTTCATCTTCGTAATCAAATAAAATTACAAGACTTAAGTCCTGGGAGCACGGTGGCAGGTACAGTACTTCCCAGTCCCATCGACAGAACAGAGCAGCCACAGCTTGCGCTGTGTGCAACCGCGCATTGTCGTGCAAAGTGATGTATGGGTTGCGAAGAAAGTGTTGCCGCCTCTTTCGCAAGGCTGGTCGCAAGCCATGCTCCAAAAAAGTAATATTGTGCATTGACAGTCTGCCGTGGAGGAACATAATGCGTAATGATAACACCATCACAGTCGTATATGAGAATCACAATACCTTTCACCATACTGACACGCTTTCGACTTTCAAAAATGATCACTGTCCAATAACGTGACAACAGTATGCACTTCTTCAGAGACGGTAGGACGAACTGTCCGATGCATCTCTGCCATAGTTTGCTGACCTTCGTTGAAGCCTTTTAATTAATGTGCCACTGTTGTATGCGATAATACTGAACCGTATGGTTCTGGCTGGCGTGATCGGGGCCCCTGGCGCCATTTTGTTTTGGGCTATCGATGGTAGTTTCTTTATTAGGTTTGGTGTGTGAGTACACTGGTCCGTGTGGAATCGCAGGAGGGAGTTGCTTAGTAGACACGTGGTGGAGAGGATGGGCTGTGCGCAGCGACGGGCAGTTGACTGTTGTTGTTCGTGCTGCCCTGGTGAAATCATTCTGGTTTCCGGTCGAGCGATCTTTATGACATTGGAATGGCCATCAGTGTAGCATCTGTGTATAAAAGCAGTCACTGGAGCCCTGGATCGTGATGAGTTCTTCGTTCCGCCGACTCATCTGAAAGTTGAGTGTTTCCTCTGTTGTGGTTGTTAAGGGCCTATATATATATTGGTGCAGATTTTGCTGTTTAGCAGCTTAAAGTTCATATGCCGGAGCCTGACGACAGTGAAATTATTCTCCGGTTAGCTCCTGCTGACCTGGTTGTTGCCGCCAACCTGTTGTGAAGTGCACGCATTGCCGCGTGTGTTAACGCTCATTTAGGAGTATGCACGTGTTTCAAAGGAGCGCGTGACCAAGAAGGCAGAAGTGTGCGAGAGTGGCAGCATAGCCGTTAAAGTATTTGTTGTTATGTTTACCATGTTGTACTGTGTGTAGATTAGTTACTCTGTTTTCCCGTGACTATGAAATAGCGTGGAAGCGGGGCTTCCGGTTTAAAATTATTAAGATGGTTACCTGGTTAAATTTAAAGCTAGTAAACAAGTTTGTTTAATTATTGCTTGTTAAAGGTACTGTGGTCTTGGGTTGATTTTGATTTTAGTTTAAAATATTGAATGCTATGTATTCTGTCTTGTGGAATCCGATTTTGGTCCTGTGCTTGTGTGTTCGCAGATAACTTCTGGCGAGAGGAGTGAGTGGCCCCGGGATTGGAGTTACGTACGTTGGCTGGCGATTTCGACGGCATTCCTTGTAGCGCTCGGGTCCTAGGTCGTTTTCAACAGGGCACGTCATGGTGTGGTCGCTCTTACAATTTTAGTTAAGTATTTCTTGATGTGGTTCTGCGCAGCAGAATGCCGTGATTTCAAAGGTCCCTCTCCCTCTAAAACTATATTACATCTTAAGTCAGTCTTGCTTGTAGTTCATTTGTCGTGTACACCTGGCTGTTAAAAAACAAAACAAAAATGTCTCTTGATCAAGCTATTGTGATTAACCTTGATAAACTTGAACCTTAGGGCTAAAACTTCAATTAGTTGCGAGTTAATGTTCTCCTTAAGATCAGTGTATCGGTATTTTCAAATGTTCCTCGCCTGGGGCGTGGTTGAACCATTGCCTTCTAGTAAATTGCTAATGCTTAGTGTTGAAGTGAAAGCCCTGTTGGTGTCTTGTATTGGAAAAGTGTGCCTTGCAATTTGAAATTTACTCTTACAGGCCACCTTAAAATTGTTAATGTTTTCTTAAAAACGGTGTACCTATAATTTTAATTTTCTCTCGTCTGGGGCGTGTTGTTTAAATCTTGCTTCTAGCAAATAATTGGAATGCTGAAAGTGTGCTTAACCTCGTTAATGTTTTTCTTAAAAACAGTGTACCTGTAACTTTATTTTTCTCTTTCCTGGGGCGTGTTGTTCAAATCTTGCTTCTAGCAAATTGTGATTAGGTAATCTTGAGTAGTTGGTGTGTTTAACTTTGTTAATGTTTTTCCTAAAAACAGTGCACCTGTAACTATGATTTTCTGTCGCCTGAGGCTTGTGTTAAATATTAGCCATTTAGGAATTATTATTGTTAATAAATATCTGATATATTTTTAAAACAACCAAATAACGACGTCTACTGATGGGACACCATTCCATGTGTTTTCCCTAAATAAATCCCGATCCTGAAGTGAGGGTAACAAGTACCGATGACCTGCACACCTGTTGAAGACGTTTACGACACTGTCCTGTTGTACGACCTCTGGGCACATTCAGTCTTGATCCAACTCCGATGTTCCTTTTTAGAAAACACAGTGACACCGTTACGTTAGACCGCTCGCTCACAAGTGACTGTTTTTCCCTCAGTTGTGGGCACACCGGTGACGTGGGACGGGTGAGTCCATTTTCTCGGAAGTAAGGTAGGTATGTCAATAACGTGTGCTATCATCGACAATGGTAGATTCCATAGCAGTGTTGACACTATTTAAGTTCCAACCTTCGTATATTGAATTTAAAAAGTATCAAATGTCATACACTACATCAGACACGCATCATTAAAATAGTGTTCAATTGTTTGTATAGTCTATGGGACTTAACTACGGGGTCATCAGTCCCTAAACTTACAAACTACTTATGAACTACTTACGAACTAGGACGGCACAAATATCCATGCCCGAGGGGGGATTCGAACCCCCGACCGTAGTGGCCGTGCAGACCGTGACTGAAGCGCCTCAGTCCCCTCGGCCACCGCGGCCGGCTCGCATCATTAGCATGGGTAAACAAGACTTGATACTACCTACATTATTCTCCTCGAATTCCGAACAACAACATACTACCCATTCGATGTTCGTTACGACCTCAGCGCCCATTGGCCACTTGCTCTGTGCCGTACCTGTGCAGGCATAATATCGCTCCCATTGAGTTTATACAAGACTGTAAGTGAAACGTCTCTGTAGCTACAAAAGAGTTTTCTAAATGATACCTGTCTTCCTCACAAATAAATAGTGCTATTCAATTGTGGAAATCCTGTATTCGCAAATCAACGAATTTGCCCGAGTTTAACTTATAGTATCAAACACTGAAGGAGAATAAAACAAATGACTATTATTGCAGGACATGGTACCAAAACGTCATATGATTTTTACCGTACTAGTTCAGAAACCTCTAAATACAAACGAATTTTTCTATCGGCGACGCCAGATAGCAGTGGAGAATCATATTCTTAAGTTGGCAGTGATTTATATCATAAAACAGTTAATTTTTAGTTATTATAATGACGATACGGAAAGAATTCCACCTAGCCGCTTAAAACAATCTGTGATATTTTCTGGCTTCATAAATGACTATGACATCGATAATGACTATCACTGCAGTGATTATATAGTTTTATTTCTAACTGGTCGAAAATCACTCTTTTGCCGGCCGCGGTGGCCGAGAGGACTGAGGCGTGCCAGTCACGGTCTACACGGCCACTACGGTCGGGGGTCCGAATCCCCCCTCGGGCATGGATGTTTGTGTCGTCTTTAGTATAAAGTAGTTCATAAGTAGTTTGTGAGTTTAGGGACTGATGACCCCGCAGTTAAGTTCCATAAGCTTAACAAACATTTGGAAATTTTTGAAATTAAAAGTAACTTCTTACAACTTACCTCTCTGTGTTGAAGATGGATTACCTTCCTATATATCTCTGGAGCAACAGCTATAGTAAAACAACTTTCACCGTTATCAATGTCATGCTGAGGCTCATGAATGTAAATATTTTGAAACATTCTAAAACGAAAGCATGTGTGTTTTTCAGTACAAACTAATGTGTTTTTAATGGACACTAAATATTATTTCGTCAGCAATATATAGCATGATAAATCGCATAAACAAAATCGTTGATTGTATCGCAATACGCCAATTACATCCCAAGATATTGCGAAGAAAGTTGACGCTTGACATACGCAAAACGCGCGGCTAGCGCACATCCTGAGACTCTTAGCGAGAACCACTTGCCCCATCTTTAACACATAGAGGTAAGTTTCAAGAAGTTACAAATCTCCAAATGTTTGTTAAGCTCATTGGACTTAACTGCGGGGTCATCAGTCCCTAAACTTACAAACTACTTATGAACTAACTTATACTAAAGATAACAAAAACATCCGTGCCAGATGGAGGATTAAACCTCCGACAGGGAACTGGCAAAATGTTTCAAATGTTTAAGCTTATGGGACTTAACTACGGGGTCATCAGTCCCTAAACTTACAAACTACTTACGAACTAGGACGGCACAAATATCCATGCCCGACGGGGGATTCGAACCCCCGACCGTAGTGGCCGTGCTGACCGTGACTGGAGCGCCTCAGTCCCCTCGGCTACCGCGGCCGGCAAGGGAACGGCCTCGCGCATCGGAGCATAGCGCTCCGCCGCGGCACTTTTAATGTCAAGTAATAACAAGTGGCATTAGTAGTAATTGCAGAAAATGTCAGTTCATATCCCTCATTTTAAATGCAACGACTAAGACAATCCGCAGGCTGGCAATGTGCGTGAGGGAAGAGGTTGGCGAGGGATAGAAAGAAGGACGCAGTAACACACGATTGAGACTAGTGCAGATAAATATGTGTAATGAACGGCTGGGATTTGTAATGATTAAAAGATTGAAACATTTCGTTTACTCTTCGATGAAACAAAACTGCTCAAGAACTGCTTAGGAAAATCATGGAAAACCTAAATCTGGATGGCCGGAAGTGGGTTTGAACCACCATCCTTCCGAATTTCGAGTCCAATGTGTTACCACTGCGCCACCTCGCTCCATTTTTCTACATGATACACTGTGCTTTGAGTATGTTGTTGTTATGGTCTTCAGTCCGGAGACTGGTTTGATGCAGCTCTCCACCCTACTCTATCCTGAGCAAGCCTTTTCATCTCCTCATAAGAACGGCAACCCACATCCACTTGAATCTGCTTACTATACGCGTCTCTTGGCCTCCCTCTGCGATTTTTACCCCACACACTTCCCTCCAATGCTAAATTTACGATTCCTCGATGTCTAAGAATGTGTCCTACCAAGCGATCCCTTCTTTTAGTTAGGATATGCCAAAAATTCCTTTTCTCGCCAATTCTGTTCAATACCTCTTCATTAGTTATGTGATCCACCCACCTAATCTTCAGCATTCTTCTGTAGCACCACATTTCAAAAGCCTCTATTCTCTTCCTGTCCGCACTGCTTATCGTCCATGTTTCACTCCCATACAAGGCAACACTCCACACAAATGCCTTCAGAAAAGACTTCCTTACACTTAAATTAATATTCGATGTTAGCAAATTTCTCTTTTTCAAAAATGCTTTTCTTCCCATTGCCATTCTGCATTTTATATCCTCTGTACTGCGACCATCGCATGTTATTTTACTACCTAAGTAACAAAACTCATCTACCACCTTCATTGTTTCGTTACCTAATCTAATTCCTTCAGCATCGCCTGATTTTCTAAGCCCGCATTCCATTATTTTTGTTTTTCTCTTGTTAATGTTCATTTTGTACGCTCTCTTCAACACACTGTCGATTCCATTCAACTGCTCTTCCAGGTCGTTCGCTGTCTCTGACAGAATTACAATGTCATCAGCAAAACGCAATGTTTTTATTTCTTCCCCCTGAACTTTAATCCCTATTCCAAAATTTTCCTTGCTTTCCTTCATCGCCTGCTCAATGTACAAATTGAATAACATCGGAGAAAGGCTACAACCCTGTCTTACTCCCTTCCCAACTGATGCTTCCCTTTCATGCCCTTCGAGTCTAATAACTGCGGTCTGGCTTTTGTACAAGTTGTAGATAACTCTCCTTTCCCTGTATTTTACCCCTGCTGACTTCAGAATCTGAAAGAGTGTAGTCCAGTCAACATTGTCAAACGCTTTCTCCAAATCTACAAAGGCTAAAAATGTAGATTTGCCTTTCCTTAATCTATCTTCTAAGATAAGACGTAAGGTAAGTATTGCCTCCCGGGTTCCTACGTTCCTCCTGAATCCAAACTGATCTTCCCCTATTTCAGCTTCTACCAGCTTTTCCATTCTCCTGTAGATAATTCGTGTTAAAATTTTGCAACCATGACTTATCAAACTGACGGTTCTGTAACTTTCACACCTGTCTGCACCTGATTTCTTTGGAATGGGGATTATTACATTTTTCTTAAAGTCTGAGGGCATTTCGCCTGTCTCATATATCCTACACACCAGTTCAAATAGTCTTGTCATGGCTGGCTCTCCCAGAGACTTTAGTAGCTCTGAGGGTATATCATCTACTCCTGGGGCCTTGTTCCGGCCTAGGTCTTTCAAGGCTCTGTCAAATTCATCTCTGAGTATAGTATCTCCTATTTCATCTTGATCTACTTCCTCTTCCCTTCCTACAACATCATCTCTAAGTTCATTTCCTTCGTAGAGCTGCTCTATGTACTCTTTCCACCTTTCAGCATTCCCTTCTTTGCTGAGAACTGGTTTCCCATCTGAGTTCTTGATATTTGTAGAATTGCTTTTCTTGTCCCCAAATGTCTCTCTGATTTTCCTGTAGGCGGTATCTACTTTTCCCCTTCTTATACATTCTTCTACAGATTTGCATTTGGCTTCTAGCCACTCCTGCTTAGCCATTTTGCACTTCCTATCAATCTCATTTCTTAGTCGTCTGTACTCCATTTTGCCTGTTTCATTTACTGCATTTTTATATTTTCTCCTTTCATCAATTAAATTTAGTATCTCCTGTGTTATCCAAGGATTTTTTGCAGGTCTTGCCTTTCTACCAATTTTGTCCTCTGCTGCCTTCACTATTTCATCTCTCAATGCTACCCATTCCTCTTCTACTGTTTTATTTTCCTCTGTTTCTGTCAATTGTTGCCTAAATCTCACTCTGAAATTCACCAGAATTTCACGTTCCTTCAATTTATCTAGGTCCCATCTCCTTATTTTCCTACCTTTCTGCAGTTTTTTCAGTTTCAGCCTACAGTTCATGACTAACAAGTTATGGTCAGAGTCTATATCTGCCCCTGGGTATGTCTTGCAGTTTATAACCTGATTCCGGAATCTATATTTTACCATTATAAAATCTATCTGATACCTTCCAGTGTCTCCTGGTCTCTTCCAAGTATACAACCTTCTTTTGTGATTCTTGCTTTGAGTATATTGAGATGCATCTAATGAGACGTACTGGTTTCGATCCATAATGAGCACTCGACAAAGTAGGCATAATGTAGTGCAAACTAAGTTGTAAGGCCACAACCTAGCTTGTCGAATAAACCTCTGACGCTTTCAATTGAATATCTGTGGAAGGTGTAACGAAGTCGACAATTATTAGTTAGTTCTGTGTGGACCTAGATATGACAACCATTGCACTCTGTCGGAAAATATTGGAATCCGGCAAATGAGAGAGAAGGCATATATTGCAGTTCACATTCTATGGAAATGTCTGGTGGGCACTGGGTGAAGTGAGTTTCTTTCTGGAAATAGCGACAATATTTTCCCCCTGTTCAAAGGGTAAATAATTAAACTGAATAACACAACTTTCTGTTTCTGTGTAATAGATTTACGCAGCGAAACAGATACTGGTAAGAAGTGCGGCAAACAATATTGTAAATGAAGTCGCTATAGCGAAATCTCAGATGTCAAAGGTTCGCACGGAGAATGACAAAGCCACACTCTTCATCCTACGTGCGACTGAGTTCGTTGGTGTGGCTTCCGCTCTCCAACAGACTGCTGGAGAATGGTGGTATATGATTTGCAAAGGATTGGCTGTAAAATTCTGGGAACAATATACGTAGGAAAAAAGTCTGGCTTTCGAATCACCAAGAGAGAAGTTTATTCGCAATGCTGAGTCGGGGGTATAAATTCTGGCCATGTCATTTCACTGTGTATGTCAATTATGCTGCTATTTACTCGCATTTCCCGAATCGCAAGTTCAACATCACAGTTTATTTGCGGATAATAAACTTTCTCTTCCGTCTCGGCTGAAGGAACCTGGTGGGTTAGGGTTCCCGAGAAGTCTATAATTCAATTTTGAGAATGTTGAGCCAATCCCCCTCTGCAGAAACTCTAGAAGAATTCGATCAGTTATGTATTACTAGCTGTAAACCCGGTGTTGCCCGGGTGTTTGTTTATCCTATACTCTCGTAGTCCACATCCCCTTCCTGCCTTGAAATCGTCAGAGCCGATCTCAAGTTATGGTGTGACCAAAGTATTTAGAGATCCATTTTTTATGTTGCAAAGTACCCTTCACAATGCAGCATATGAAATATAAGGTAGAAGGTAACATTCGTCTTGTTTTGAAGGTCAAGCGTGCGAAATTTTGTGAAGATCGGAATGAATATTTAGATTTCGCGAGTCTATAGAAGTATGCTCCGCCATATACCTATCAGAAAATACTTTCCTAGTTGACGTTTTCTACCTATAAACTACCTTCGTGCCAAATTTCAGCTTCATAGCTGAAGTAGTTTTCGAGATTTCATATTTAGTCAGTGGGTGAGTGTGTGTCCTTAAGTTTTATATAGATAGAGATTACGAAAACAGATTGCTTAATTTTGGATGCACGCGAATTAAGGGAGACTTGCAGACAAAAATAAATAGTAACATGTAAATCTGTAATGCTAACTGTATTTGATACCGGGTGATTCCTGCTGCGACAGTTTTACGGCATCTACAGCGAAACTGTTGTGAGTGGTAGACTTCTTTTCGTTTCATCATTTTCTGTGTGTGTAGGGGGTGGGGGGCAGTTACAAAACGCTTCTTAAACGTCCGAAATTACATGCTAACTTTGTTGCAGGTCCCTAACTACTCCTATTTTCCAATAAGTGACCCATAAATCTGGTTTTTCTTACGTGGTGACCTCTCATTATTTATGACGTCATATCTCCTGTGCTATGTGTCGTACTCTTTTGTTTTTGGCATAGGACACTTCGTCGGCGTAAGGTGAACAGTTCACCAAAGTTTCATTGCAATCGAATGAATGGTTTATAAACACATAGAGGACATACAGACATTCAATAAAGCATCCCTAGAAGCCGAAGTCGAATATATATATATATATATATATATATATATATATATATATATATATATATATATTCGACTTCGGCTTCTACGGATGCTTTATTGAACTCATATAGCCAGATCGTTTGCGTAGTTTATGAGACTGTTATAGATTTGTATGGTTGTAGAAATTTTTTACTATTATTTCTTTATTCTTCGTTATTTTCCTATTCCACCATGTAGTTGCGCAAATAAGTTTCCTCATATCTGTAAGTGATTCTGAAGAGTCTTCGTCAGGTTGCAACTGCTGGTAATAAAAGCAGTAGAAACTTTCGACAAGTTTATAACGTTACGAGTTCCTCATAAAATCTTTCTTAAGGTTTGGAGCATCAGACACATACCTGCCCCTGAGGAAAGCAGTGGTTTCCACACTTCGTCCGTCTATTCACCATTCCCTCTCTCTCTGTCCCTCCTTGTCTGTCAACCCTACCCCTCCACCTCGTCATCCTCCTTCTCCCGCTCCCCCCATCTATCCCACGTCCCTTTCCTTCTGGTTTCCATCTCCTTCTGCTTTCTTTCTGCAACCATCTTCTCCTCCTCCTCACCACCCACCTTCCAATTTCCTCTGTTTCTCGTCGTGGCTATTCTGAATCTTCTACTTCTTTATATATAAAACAGTGCGTTCCTATGTTTGGTTGTTTGTGGGTACGTATGTATTCAAATCTACGGTTTTCTTACAGTGTTTATGAAATTTTGTACACGTAGGCTTCAATTCTTCAGGACTGTCGCCATAAGTGTTGGGATCACGTACAACACATTTTCCACGAGAAATGACGCCATAAACAGATGCGCGAAAAACTGCTGCATCGAACGATAGTGTTGCACATTTCCTCCTAAACCATTGGACCGATTTCAACCAAATTGGTGCACATATTTCTTTACCCTGAAGTAACAATGTGTGCGGGGTAAGAACCACATACCAACACATGGTTCAGGCGATACAACGTCATAAACAATATAGTTGCAAGAAATTGCTACATAATGCGACGAGACTATTCACACACTGTATGACAATGGCAGTATTTAGATACTTGCAAACAACTTTTAAAATGATTTCAAACCTTTATTGAGCTTTACCTCTCTCACAACCAAACAAAATTGTGAAACGAGAAAAGTTTCCCAGTTACTATTTTTCTGGTGTTCATGGAATAAAACTACGGCATTCGTTATGACGTTACAATTTATAATTTCTACACTATAAACTGTAGCCGCGGGAAATTTTACAGACAGTATATACACATATAGCTGAATGTACCTTCGAAATTGTATTACAGTACGACACGTAATCATGAGATATGAACAGATAACCAATAAGGTTCATTGAAAACCGTCGTATCTATTACTTCTTCATTACTAATTGTATTCGCAACAGATTTTACAGACAGAAGGGATTTACACAAATGAATATACACCTAAAAATTATACAATTGTACAACATGTAACACAATAAACATTATACCGTGCGAATTTTTTATGCCATTTGTATTTTGATTGCCATCTTTCTTTGTTTGGATACTGCACGTAGAATTTTGTACA
Organism: Locusta migratoria; assembly: GCA_026315105.1. Taxonomy (NCBI): domain Eukaryota; kingdom Metazoa; phylum Arthropoda; class Insecta; order Orthoptera; family Acrididae; genus Locusta; species Locusta migratoria. Next base: position 153,946,606 of record CM048749.1, read on the forward strand.
TTATGCAAGAAAGCAAAATTCAAATGTTCAAATGTTTGTTAAGCTTATGGGACTTAACTACGGGGTCATCAGTCCCTAAACTTACAAACTACTTATGAACTAGCTACAACGAGGGACGTCACAAATATCCATGCCCGATGGGGGATTCGAACCCCCGTCCGCAGTGGCCGTGCTGACCGTGACTGGAGCGCCTCACTCACCTCGGCCACCGCGGCCGGCTGCAAGAAAGCGTTACTTATATATATATATTCTCTGATATATATAACATGTTTCTAGAAAAAAAAGATTGGACAGAGAGAGAAGGAATAGAAGTACTAACTCAAGGCAGGAATAAATAAATAAATACCCCGACAACGCCAGGTTTTTAGCTAGTAGCGAAATTAAAAATGAGGAACGTGATTAAAAAATTTGTGATAACGGTGGCAAGTGACCAGGAAGTAAGCTTAATAACGAAGCCAATAACGAACATTATTTACAGACTTCGTTACAACGATATTATTATTGGCACTACTACGACATAACTGAAATAGCAGTTGTGACATGTAGTTGTTCGAATAGAGTGTATTACCGCAAATTTACCATTTAAACAACTACTTCCCTATAATGCGATATCTCGAAACGTTGTTAGTTTTTTGTATCATTTCCACAACAGCACCTCAAGATTTTCTTTTATCATTATTAACGATTTCAGTGCTACATACAGACGGCAACGTCAGCGCAGTTTACATGTACTTCCTTTTCCCACTTTTAATTGCCACGTAACGGTAGCTTTACTATTGTACTCTGACATGACAAAATACATTTCGAATTACTTTAATGGCCTCCTAGGATAATTAATGTGAAACCACCAGAGTCTACGTCTTCACGTAATAATATTACGATGCTGACGTTCTTTACAGCGATTGTGGGTGCTTTCGTGTTATTATTGAAATGCGCCGTTAGGTATGTCTCACACTCCCATTGTGGGATTTCGAGAAATATTTAGTGTTGTTTTTCCATATAGTAGTCGCGTGTGGCTTCCTGTTGTCTACGGTTACTGGCAGTTATTTTTAATGTATTGCTTGTTACGCTTATCATTAGTTCCTCGTTTCGGAATGCAGTACTATGGTGTCGAATGGCGATCTTGAAAAGATACAGATGAAAATAAATTTACCGGATAAGAAATTGGTCATTTAAAGTTTACATTCCGCTTTCGAATATCGGGTTGGTAACCTGACTTTTTTTGCAGGACGCCATCAATGACGCGGTTAACGGACGGTTACGGTCGGGATCAGTGGAGGTATACTTCATTACACCCAAGACCTACCGTTCACGAATAAAACCCTGTGTGATCTACCACTTAAATACTTCTTCAAATTATAAATGAAAGGGTATATTACAATGTACAATTATGTAGTATTTTTATTTCATTAAGAGAAAGTTACTCTTTCTACCACATACATCTTGAAATTTTAAATGAAACAGTATGTTACATTATAGGAGTAGCAGCAGTTCCATTTCACCTAATTGAAATAGGCCTTTTAGGGAGGTCCCCGAAGGACATCCGGTAACCGATGGATAATAGTCTGCATTGATTACCTCACACGCTACGCCGTCTCTAAAACTGTACCGACTGCAAAAGCTCTAGAGATCGCAAATTTCATTGTAGAAGATAATATTTTGAAGTATGGAGCCACATGCGTAATGATATATGGTCGTGGAAAAGCATTCCAGTCCATACTAGTATCAGAGGTAATGTGACGTTGCGACATTGTCCGCAGAATGACAGCTGCATATCATACTCAGACAAATGGTCTATGGTCTTACAGAACGTTTTAATAAGACGTTAACAGATATGCTGTCAATGTACGTCGATGTTGAGCAGAAGGATTGGGATACAATACTGCGAATCGTGATATTTGCTTATAATAACGCAAGAAAAGACACCACAGTCTTCACGCAGTTTTTCCTGCTCCATGGCCGTGAAGCTGAGACGACAATGGAAAAGCTGTTCTCGTTCTAGTCGGACGACACTCAGGATATGTGAAACAGCTCATCACCAGGGTCGAAAAAGCAGGACAGCGGGACACTGGATGCCCAGGAGAAGGACCGTCAGCAGTATAACGACAAGCACCGACATGTTGTGTACAGCCCAGCAGATCTGCTATGGATTTGACCCCTGTACGGAAAGTTAAGATATCATAAAAGTTATTGAAGCGATATTTCGGTCCGTATCGTGTCATACGCCGCCTGTCTGACGTCACATACGAAATCGAGGATTATGAGTCGTCGTCGAAACGACAAAAATGAAGAGACTTTGTTCCCGCCCTCCGCATGAAGCCTTACTACGATCCTGAAGAGCAGATAGGCGAAAATGGCTTCTTGTTCAGGGACTTTAAGGACGGTATTGATACTGATAAAGTCAGTACAGGAACGTCTGTTGTCGGTAATCGTGCAGAAGGGAAGGATTCTCCAGAACTGCCATACAGAGGACTCATGACAAGCTCAAGATCCAGGACACCAGTCACCAGTTCTATTCCATCCACCGGAAAAAGTAATTTCTTTGTATTTATCATTTCCAAAATGTTCTACGTGTTTCTTATGTTCACTTGTAATTTCTACATGTTCATCACGTTAACTATTGTTCTAATTCCTGGTACATTCTGTCTATGTGTAAATAGCAGACCACCCTCCCCGAGAGGCATTCAGTGATGCGTGTATGTTTCAGTTAGCAATAAACATGCTTTCAGTATAAGTGCTGTGTTCAGTTGACAACCCTGCCTTCGAAGTGAAGTGTACATCCATTTCAACGCTACAATATATCTCTTTGGAAACCTATTACCAGAAATCCAGACGAAAAGATTACCTTGGTGTTAGAAATATGAGGCCCTGAACAGCAATAATTTCCGTTTGTAGTATCATAGGGTCAATTTGAAATGTGTCTGCAAATTTATCAGCAGTTTCATAGATGCCACTATGATCAACGGAATTGTTAAATGGGTAACTGATGAATTCCACGAAATTCTCAATGTTATAAAAATCCCTGAAATGAATTTCAAAGTCAGGTACCACTATCTTAATTTCTGCCGTATACGTGTCAGGAATGAAATTGTATTAGGCAGGATGTTTTTCCATGTGATCCTTGATGTTTACAAGTAGTTGAAATTTTTTCTTCTCAATGCCAATTGTCATTGACTCTGTTCGACTTTGGAATGTTGCAATAGAACTCATCATTTCTGCTACTGTTTTATGCGTGCCAAGTAATTATAGTTTTAATGTGATAATTTTTCCGGTAAAATCTGCTAAAAATACAATTCACATTACCAGTGTAAATCACGCAGTAAACGTACATGATTTTTGACTTGCCAAGATCGACTAGACTAATAGCCCGATCGACCAGTTGATCGCAATCGACCGGTTCGCCATCCCTGGTCTAGACTGTCCTGTAGGAATTTATGTTCGTATTACGGCTACATCGAGGAACAGTTCCCTGTGTAACTAATCCATACAACGCAACGGGGGGCGATTGCGAAATTTCAGAGTTACATCGTACAATTGTTGATATAGTGTCTCTTCTCTTTGGACATGTGCGAAAGAACAGACACCATTTGTTGACATCAACGAGCGTAATTTTAAGAATTCGAAAACATTAAAAATTTCGATAGTTTCAGGGCATAATTTTTGAAAGCATTTGTCTGGAGTGTAGCATTGTGCGTGAAGGAAACATGGACGATAAGTAGTTCACACAGAAAGAACATAAAACATTTTAAATGTGGTGAAACAGACGAATGCTGAATATTTTGTGAGTAGATCTCGCACCTAATGAGGAGGTGCAAAACAGGAAGAAAAATATTGTGGCATATCTTGACTTACAGTAGGCGTGGATATGTAGGACGCACATTAAAGCATCTGGGAATAATAGGTAAAGAATTGGAGGGAAATGTGTGGATGAAAAACCGCAGAGGGAGACCGTGAGACGAATACAGGAAGCTGTTTTTATTCAATTGTGAAGAGACTTTGCACAGGATAGGGCAGCATGGGGAGCGGCATCAAACCAGACTTCGGACTGTAGAACTGAACTACATTCTCACGAACTTGTACACAGTTGCTTTAAACGCATCAGTTATGTAAAGATGAATATAGTTATAAAGTTTCTACTCGTCCATGATGCTCTAAAGAAAAAAATATAATAATAATTTTTTATTATTATTTTGGTTTTACAATGTAAGTACAGTTTTCGAGCACCTATAGGACATTACATTAAGTCACTAATTACTATTCTCCACTCTTCTCCGTCCTCCCATAAGTCCTCAGGATTGTTGTTCTTCCTCACTGTTGATTGAACTTCCTGCATTCATGTTTTAGATGGTCGTCCGTTTTTTGTTATTCCATTCGGTATTTAGTCGAGTATGCATTTTGGAAGCCTTTCTTATCCCATTCTTCCCACGTGTGCATACCATTTTAAATGTTTGTACTCGATTAATTCAATAATTGAATTTTTCATTTCATTTTTTCGCTGATTACTTCATTTCCTATTATTTCTCTTCTTGATAGTCTTGCTGAACGTCTCCAGAAATCCATTTCTGAGGCTAATAATTTAGATTTCATTTGCCATTTTGTTGTCCACACTTCTCAACCATATGTAACAATGCTCTGTATTATTGTTTTATATACCCTTATTTTGTTGTCAGTTGTTATGTGTTTGTCCCAGAAATTCCATTGAACAAAGAAATTGTCATATTTCCTGCATTTATTATTGACCTAATTGTTTATACTGTTTCCATTCATTTGAAATTTTCACTCCTAAATAATTATATTCCACCGTAGTTGCGTGGTTGCGAAAATACTCTTGATCTCCTAGCAACAAATAATCCCGAGATAGTAAAGAGCATTAAAACAGATAGGTTTTAGGCACGGTTTTTAGCGATCTGATAGATATTTAGTAATCTGAAGAATATAACGCTAAATGTGTAAAAATAATTACTCTTTGAAAATTATATTTACTCTTTGACAACGGTTTTATTGGTTACATTGTTGCTTGAGGGCTAATGATGATAAAAGGGTGTAGTATATTGGGTTTGAAAGTTATCCGTGTATATAAAACGCTGTGTGTGTGTGTGTGTGTGTGTGTGTGTGTGTGTGTGTGTGTTAATATTTCGCTCTGCTGTGAAAACTACAGAACGCAAGCGAATGGTCTGTGTGTAATTGTTGTCCGAAGTCTCCCGTTGTACACCATAGCAGTTCCATTCCGATAGCTATAACGGGGTGGAAGATATAGTGGTTAAAAGTCGTCAAATTAAAAAAAAAAAAAAAAAAAAAAAAAAAAAAATCGGCCTCAAGGCCAGCGATTACGTTTGCGACTGTATAGCAAGGAGGTTACATATAGCGAAACGTGATGCCACAGACCATATCTTTGGTCTATGCGTGCTACAATCTCTTCAGCTCTTTCTCTGTAAGGATAAGCATACGAATAAGGAAATATAATAATGAATAAATAAATAAAGCAGTAAGAAAGAAATTTCTTTAATACATCTCTTTTAAAAAAAAGTCCATTTGAAGTTTTGCGCATTACATCAAAGTGATCGATCTGTGATATTATTACAGTCATTATTGTTGAATTTCGTGATTTGATTATTCGAAACGAGTGCATTTTTTGCTTTGATCTACACTACTTACTTTTCTGATAAACGGCAAGTGCATAGACTTTTCCAATCTGATAGGAATAGTTTTCAGTTTGTTTCTAAAGAAGGTATTGTATTTCATTTCATCCTTCAAAACAGGTCTCTTAGCACACTACTGAAAGATAGCTTACCTATCATAATCAACCAACACGCGAGCGGAGTTCCTATAGGAATAGGACAACTGGTAGCCTGTCCTGTTAATAACTGAAGCATGTGAACGAAGAATGACGGAAATTACTAGCAATGAAATTTAATGTAGGAGGATGGGGAGTTCCGTGTGCAGCCCACATTTTGGGCAAATGCCTACTGGCAGTAAAGGGAATATTCACTGGAAACAGCGGCGTGGCAATGGCAATGACTGAATAACTGACATCTGATGGCCAGGTGAACGCTCTTCCCGCGCACGCAGTTCTGCCGCTGGCAGTGGGCTGATTGCGCGGTGCAGTGTGTGTAGCGGGGAAATCCACGCGCACCCGCCCAACACTGCCCTTGCCGCTCACTGACATCGACTGACTCTGCCTTCGATGATCGGCGTCGTGTCAGAGACAGTAAGCCACAGCTCTTGTGCCTCTGCTCCCCGCCATGCGCTCAGAGTCGGATATTCTCCCGGTGTGTCTCTGCAGCGCTGTTCTGGGAAGCCGCATTTCGTCTTCTGGGAAATTCGATACGCTCTGTCCTCTTGTTGGCTTGCGGGGATCTGTAGTTGACTCTCCGTGTTTCAGGGACGATGTTACCGCAACCACTCAGCCTATACCACCAGTGACTGCAGTTTCAAATTTCGTTTATTCTTCCGACGAGTACAAGAACGTGCAAGTGAGTCGACAGGTGGTACAGCTAAAGATTGTGCCGTATAAAATAAAGTGTCACACAATTGACGAATGGTCGGATCCTCAACTAGAATTATACGCAATAAAAATGTTAATTATCTATTTATTATGCATTTATTTTACCTGCCAAGATTAGGGCCTTCGGGCCCACTTTCACACCTAACCAGGTTTATTCAGATTGAACAATTTGTGTAGTACATTACAGACATATCAGGTATTTAAGTTCAAAACATGAATTAGATTAGATTAGATCAATACTTCTTCCATACATCATATATAGGATATTTTGCAATGATTTGGAACATGTCAGTTTAGTAAATGGTGTCTATATATGACAGTAATTATTTTCCTTATAGTGAAGTTACTAAGTTATCTAAAATTTCATGTAATGTGTAGGAGTTGCCATTCAGAAATTCCTTTAGCTATCTGTGAGACTTTTGATGCTAGTTGGTAAGTGACCGAAGACATTTTTGGTGGCATAATTCACCACTTTCCCTACCAAGGTTAGATTTAACCTTGAATAGTGAATATCACCCTTTCTCCTAGTGTTGTAGCTATACACACTGCTATTACTTTTGAATTAGGTTGGATTGTTAATAACAATACTGCACCTCGGTTACACAGTGGTAGAGTGCTAGACTACAAATCCAAAGGTCGCGTGTTCGATACCTGCCAGGTCCTAGAATTTTTATCTGTCACTTTCCATTTCTTTCACATCTGGCAGTATTGCTCATGTGAAAAATAACGAGTAGCACCGTGGTTCGGAACCCACGTTAAACTGTAGGTCCCTCTATAACTGGCTGGGTAAGTCAGTTCGAAGGTCGGAGGAAGGCAACGGCATACCACCTCCAAACTGGACCATGCCTAGTAAAGCACTCTGCTGTTCAAACCAATCTTCGGTCGGATTGTTGACTGCTTTACCGTGAAGCTACAGTGAAGATACCTAGACCTTATACAAATGTCTTCATTATGATCCTGGGTGGGCTCCAGCAGGTATTCTGATTACATGCTTTTGTGCAATGAATACTTTGTTCCACAATGTGGAATTGCCCCAGAATATGATCCCATATGAAAGGAGTGAATGAGAATAGGCACAGTAACTTTATTTAGTGAGATGTATGTCACCAAATTTTGCAGTGACCCTGCAGCTGAACTCAAACGTTTCAGCAGATCTTCAATCTGTTTCTTACTATTCAATCACTCGTCAATGGAAACACCTAAAAATTTCGAATATTCTACCTTAGCTACAGATTTAGCTTCAAAGTATAAATTTATTAATTTGTCATGCCATTTAGAGTATGGAAGTGCATGTACTGGGTTTTATCAAAGTTTAATGAGAGTACATTTGTAGAGAACCACTTAATAATTTTCTGAAAGACACAATTTAAAATTTCATAAGTAAATTTCTGTTCCTCTGGCGTCATAGCTATGATTGTATCGTCAGCAAAAAGAACTATCTTAGTATCTTCGGGAATATAGAAGGGTAAGTCATTACTATATATTAAGAGCAGCAGAGGACCCAAGACAGAACCTTGTGGGAGCTTATTTTTGATAACTCCCAGTTAAAAGAATGTATTCTTTCTTCTATATCATGTGAACTGCTTGTTTCAACTTTCTGCACTCATCCTGTTTAGTATGATTTAAACGACTGGTGCACTGTCCCACTCATACCAGAACACTCAAGCTTATCTAGAAGAATCTCATGATTTACACTATCAAAAGCCTTTGAGAGATCACAAAAATAGCCGAACAGCTTAATACTAAAATAATTATTACAATAAGATATTGTTAATTATAATAACCAAAAATGATAATAATCAAAATAATAATGACATAATAATGATGGGTTTGGAAATAACAGTAAGCATGTTTCATATTGTGAACATTAGCCGTACTATCATTTAGAAATTACGTCGTTATGTTCGTGCAGATTGTTATTCAAATCGAGCAGAGACATAAAATGACAGAATGCGGTGAAAGAGCTATAGAAGACGTAGATTGGTTGGAGGAAGAGAAGCAGAATGATAAGATTTAAAGCTATGATGAAGATAAGAGAGAATTGAGAGGTGCATAGGAATGCAGGGTATGGGGTTTAATATGTCTATTTTTAGTTTCCTCTTGAATGCCAAGTGATTTAAGGGAAGACCTAGATCATATGGCAGTGTGTTCCATAGTCGTATGGCTTAGGTGTAAAATGAGACGGAGAAAGGTTTAGTGTTGTGTAAAAGTACAACCAAGGTGCTAGCGTATCTGATCTGGTACTGCGGTTGTGGAATGATAGGTGCTTTATGTGAGGAGCATGGGTGTATTTGTTGTCCTTAGCATAAGTGTGTTTAAGTATTTGTAAGTCTTTGGACGGATGACCAGAGTAGCTAAGTCCCATAGATTTACAAACATCTGAACATTTTTAATGCGAAAAGAAAAGCATTGGGGACACAGGTGGCTAGGTAATCGATGAAGTAAGCACAGCGTTTGAAAATTGCGCCAAATATGTAGACGGATCGAACCTAGCTGGGGATATCAAGAACTGATATGATCGTACAATCTTATATTGAACACGTACCTAACGCAAGCATTTATCACTAGCTCGAGGCGTCTCGAATTTTCGCTATTTGTGCCGTGATGAACTACATCACAGTAGTGAAGATTTGGCAAGACAAGTGTATGGACTAATTTTTGTTTAACTTGGGTTGGAAATATTTATCTAAATTTTTGCATTCTATGTAGCGACGAGAGCGATTTCCCGCAAAGTACAACTGTCTGTTCTTCCCAGTTTAGGTGTGCATCCGAGATTATTCCATGGTCTTTCACTGTTGTTTTGATATGGTAGTGGGGTACCATTGACGTGTAGTTCAGAGACTTTTTCACTAAAATACCGGCTGATTAACTTTTCATGGGATGTAAGGATGACCTGAGATTTCTTGGTGTTTAGTTTATACTTTGCCAAGAATAAAAATTAATACACCCTCTTCGAATTTTGAAATTCATTAAAGATTTTTTTAGCTGTGAATATGGACTACATGAAACAATTACATTCACTGACTAGAAGCCAAACAATATTGAGGTAAAAGGATTCAATCCATGTTGAAACAGCCATCAGTACGTGGTATAGTATCACACAAACGACAGTGCAGCCTCTTGCATTCATTCGATCGTACATACAGTGAATACTGTACTGGGATATCTATATTACAATATTAAACATGACTGTTGAAACAGCAAGCGTTCGTGACAGATTAACATTCAAAAATGTAGCTCATCGGTTGCAAAGCTACAGGTTGATTATAATAACCGTGGTTTCGGCTTCGACTAAGGAAGCCTTCATCAGAATAAAAATTTTTAGTTACAAGTAATGCTTGATGGTTCTTGAGCCACAGAGCTTGTACGGGAGCTCTGTTGCTCAAGATCTATTGTCTATATCATCTAACTAAAAATTTCTACTTCTGATTAAGGCTCCCTTAGTCGAAGCCAAAACCATGGTTGAGTAATCAACCTGTAGCTTTGCAACCGATGTGCTGTATTTTTGAATGTTATATATAATCCACCCCCCTCCCCCTAGGTCATCCTTTTGACTAAGTTCTCCAAGAATTGTAGATTGACGAGTCCTATGTGTCAGTTGCCAAACCGTCAACCCGTCATACGGAGTCGACTGGAAACAAGTTCGGAGTTCCTGGTGCTCAGGAAAGTTGCTGAAAATGTTGCAGCGCACGTTGAGTACCACCCACAGTGTGTCATTGTGCATTTTTCTATTGGAATACCACATATTTTTGTTGCAAGAGTAATAAAAACGACGAGCGCGGCTCCTGGTTTAATCTTTTTACTTGTAACACCCCACACCTTAAGCCTGGTATGGGTCTAGTCTTGAACGAACACACAGTTTCAGACAACGCCCGCCAGGTGTACGTCGTACGTGCAAACCCCATCAGTTGTCTTCAGGCAAAAAGCTTTCATTGCTTAAGGCCTTGCACCATCCCCTTCAAAATACAAGTATCAAAGTGATCATCTGACAATAGCAGTTGAGCCGTTCGCGTCGATACTGTCGCGTGAGTCAAAAGCATCATAGATGTGTGCGTTCCCGTATTCTTAGTGCTAGTAATCGATTGATGCAGAGGAATTGGACACCTTCCTGTTACATCAATCCAAAAATTCAATTTAATACGGAGACATGGAGTAATGGGCAAATCAACGTTGTAGACGTGTTTGTGATCAAACGAAAGGACGGTACATTGGGCCACAGGGTGTACAGAAAGAGAGATACACACTGACTGTAGTCTTCATAAAGAGTCAACCATGACCGATGCCAAAAAAGAGGAGTGATAAAACATCAGAAGCAAGGGCATACAAAATATGCCAACCAGTTTACTTAGAAGGTGAGGTTAAAAACCTGCGTTGGACGTCCAAGAAGAATGGCTACTCAATCAAGGAGACAGATCGAGCACTTCGACCTAAGAAGAGACCCAGGATCAACGACGAACGTCAACAGCCCAAGGGGAAAGTTTTTCCTTCATGTACTAGTAAGATCACAGATCACAGTGGGAAAGTATTACGTAAATAATTTCTGGAAACTCTTTTTCAACTACTAAGAGAATCAAAGAATGTGTAAGATCGGCAAGAGATATGCGACATCCCCTAGCTACACCAGGTGTTTATAAAATTCCTTGCAGTTGTGCACACGTTGAAACACGTCTAATGATTGTGTGGTCGTGATCCATTTTGATTTATTCCTTAACCTAAACTGTTTCTGCTCCATTACTGTTATCCACCTGTGTGTTAATTATTTTATTATTTTTATCAATGATCAATGCCCCATGTTTATATATGTTTCCCCCCATATTTATATATGTTTCCACCTTTGTGAGTGAACTTGTATGTTCATGTGAATATGGAAGGTTGCTTTTAATATTGACTGACTGGCGCGCAATGGCTTGCAGTCGCCGCCTCCCGCTTTAGGCCTCTTTTTGCTATAGTTAAGAACGCATGGCTTCGTTTGTCATCTGCGCTGGCGTCTGATGCCTGGCCAGAGACAAGCTAACTTCGCAAGATGGCGAGGTGGCCGTGTTCTTAGTGTCGTACCAACCTAATCTTGGACGAAAGAGGTGACAGGAGACCTCTCTGGGAGCGGTTGCACAGGGAATGTCTTGGATAAGTAGTAAGGGTTGGTATAGTCTCTGAAGGTGCTCTGCGTCGCATTTAGCGCGCTCTACGTCTGGTGTGTGGCAGAGGGAGGTTTTTCTGTGGCCTTAGAGCTTCAGTTTTCATTGTTCTTTCTGGCTCCAACAACTGTGGAAGTAAGTACTCCGCCGAATTATGCTCAGGGGAAGGCATGCTACTAGGACTTTATGATCAGGCAGTATTGGTTTTTCAGTGATAGTTCTCTAGAGTAATTCTTTTGCTATGTGAGGAACGTGTTTCTTAATTTACAGAACGCAAGTAAATTCAGTGTAAATTTATTCCAGTGTTGATTGTGTGTCGAGTTTTGTTCAAGTTAGAATACACATATGTAGCCTTCAGCCCTCGTGTAAACCTAGTATGTTTGAATTTCCTTCATGTTTTCTGATTTGATTCCGTCTTTCCTGTCTTGTATGAGCGATTGCACCATGTGCCTTTGTAACGGTTGTCACTTCAGCCTTCAGCCATGGTTTTATTAATACTAGCTTTCTTCTATAAGAATTCTCATGTGTGCTTTACTCGATTATTCAAGATTAATTTCTGTTCGTAGATGTTATGAAATTCAACATGGTCACACACCATGTGGTTCCTAAGAATAGTGAGCCACTGCCTCCCCACATATAAGTTCATTTAGTACACAGTATATTTAAAAATGTGTGATCAAGCCACCTATCATCTTGTCAAGACGCCACCGACGCTTCGCTTCGCCACTGTTATCGAGTGTTCCCACAGAATAGCATTATGTGCATGTCTGTGAGTGAATGAATGTGCTTTCAGCTGCTCTTTGTGTATTTGCAAATTTCCTCCCACCTCCATATTAAAAAAAAGGACAAAAACAATTTCATTACGAGCAGTAATTTTATGTTTTCATTCACATTTGTACAAGGTATGTGCTTAATTTGGTCTCCCTGCATTTATTTGCTTGTTCATTTTTCTGAGTGGATTATGATTTTAAAGTATCAAACCTATGCTTTATGATTTCATGCACACCGTCCCATGTTTAATTATCCATTTCTTTAATTTTTCAACATTGATTTTATGTTTGTTCAAACGTTGGATGCTCCCTTAAGGAGTGAGCAGTTAGATATATTTCCATTGCGCATGTACTGTGGCCATTCATAAAGTAATTTAGAGCAGCAATGAGTGTTGTAACTTACATTTGCAGATCTCAACTTCCCGAGATCTTGCTTATTTTAATAACCAGGCTACTCTCAAGGTTGACATAGAGACAACAAAAACAAGTATTAAAACCTGTCTGAACAAACATAAAAGGAACTGTCGCCTAGGACATACTGAAAAATCGGCTGCAGCGGAACGTGTTTATCAACAAGTTAATCGTGAAATAAAGTTTAACGAGACGAGCTTCATAGCAAAGGCATCACATTATTATGCACATATGTACAGATGGGCCACAGAGATTTTCAAACACCGTAATAATTTTCACAGGAAAGAGTAAGGCGTTAAATGGGAACAAATTTCGATGTCACCGTTGCCGTGACAATATGACACTCGATTATTTTCAGTTGAGAATGTTGGCAGTATCAGAGATCATAGAGCAGACAACATCACGTGACTGACAATGGCGCTCTCTGGATAGCCAGTATATACAGCGCTCACTCGAGTTCCCTTGCAGATTGCCGCTTCACCTCCGAGGATGCCTTCCGCAGTCGAATGCGAAACATCAGGGAAAAGTTTTACACATGGATCACGGCATCTCAGCCCGGAAAGTTCATGTTATGATAAAAGTGGTATTTGTGTTGGATTGTTATTGCAAAGTAATGTGTATGTGTTGGAACAATCTCGTGTCACTGTTTGTGTTAAGTGACGGTGCCCGATAAAATTCAAAATTAATTTTCTATTCTGACTATGGCTACAAAATAACTAAGCAATGATACTTAGTACCTTCCTCTGCCCTGTCAGAATAAATTACTTGTGACGTGGAATGCAGTAATATTACGTGTATGTGGTTTTGTTTCATGCACAACGGATAATTCTTTAAATTTTACAGTTGTTAAGAAATCAACTGTAATTAAACTCATAATTTTGCTACACATTAATCTCGTGTGTCTGAAGCAATGTGAACAAATGAAATATTCAGATTTGCTACCGTGCAACATATACTAGTGGCCAGATTGTACATGCACAATTAGTAATATTTCAGTCATTTGAATAAATATGATTTCAACTAAAGACATTTAGGATTAATGGGATATCAAAATCGCTGTACTTGTTAAACGTGCCTATCTGTACAACAATTACCATACTGATTCAAAGATTTAAACATTTACTTCAAACCTGGTAATGTTTTCAAAATATCACAAACTGCAATTATTTCTTTTCTTATTACGTGATCTATTTTTTTTCTGATAAATCACTTTAACTGTTAGTAACATTAAGTGAATAACGTGAAGTTTCATTAACACTGAAACAGTCTCTAAGTATGAACTTCACTGAACTTACGAACAAACAACTTATTAATAGATACTCTCATTAACAGATAAATTGGTCATGTCAAAAATGCCTACACTCAACTGTTCCATTTAACACTCATATACACTATTATAATGCAACACTATCACAAGAAACCATGATCACAATGGTAAGATCTGATAGCAAATCAACTTTAAAATTGGTGAAAGGAAATTGGAACTTGTAAAATGACTGAGTTATATGATAAATGCAAGCTGCACTTAACTCTATTCATTGTATTTCAAGTACAAGCTACCATTCATAACTATAGAAATTTACAAATTTTACCTTATTTGTGATAGTATTCATTAACATCAGCTTCCTTACAAAAATTACAATCTGCAGACTTGGCTGCGGCTTTTCAAAACGGCTAAAGCCATAAACTTTCCGATTTTTACTCTTCGAGTTTTACACACCGACTGTCTTACTCGACAGTTCCACAACGACTCCTACTAATCGACTGCACTCTACGACAGTCACACAACGACTCTCTTAATACAACAACTGCGAGTGCAAGACACACTCCAAAAATAAAACAAACAGTCTTTGGTTTACAGCAGAGATATGCAAATGACTTCAGCATGTTACATCGATTAATAAAATGATTCAAAACATTACATAAATTTGTTTTCTACAGAATAACAGTTTAAGTTTCTGTAACAAAATACGCCCAAGGCTGAATGACAAGTAAAATTAAGTGAAATTTATATTACGAACTCCTTTCACGGTAACAGCTCGTGTTGACTCTTCGGCTTAAAAATGCTCTCGTCCGTGCTGTTGTTGCTGTCCGGCCACTGATGCTGTTACTATACTACAGTGTCATCGAACGTCCGTGCTGCGTGCACATCTAGAAACTCGTAAATGGATGTGAGAATGTTCACGTGACGTTTGTCATCAGCAGTGTTGCACAACTGCTGCAGCACATCCACACTGTGTGGAAACTCTCCGAAACGACAATCCCTCCACTCGGAAGCCAACAATTTCACCTCTTGGTTGAAGGTAGCACGAGTGCGTCTCCGTTGTATAGCGACTATTTACTTCACACGTTGCTGTCACGCTATGTGTGATGATTGTAAACGGTCCCTATCTAATGTAATATCCAGATCGCTCTCTAGCATCTCACTACCTGTCGGTGGACGACGTTGAAACTGTTATCAGCAAATCTAGCAACCCGTAAGTAGCATCCGTCATCGTCGGAAGATAAGTGCTATTTTAGTGCGTCATGTCGGTTTGGCCATACCATGAATCCAGTATCAAGCGAAGTCAATTTTTCTGCACATAAGGTTTCAAAAGATGATCTTTATAACTATAATGATACAGTTTGAAGGTCGGCTTACCAGATTTTGAGCACGTGAAGAAAACATTTTCAATTTCTCTCCGTGTTTTACAAATAAAACAGCTTCAAAAAAATGTTCAAACGTCTGTAATCTATCGGACCAAACTGCATGGTCATCAGTCCGTAGCTTACAAACTACTTAAACCTAGGTAAACTGACCTACGGACAAATACACACACCCATGCCCCAGGGAGGACTCGAACCTCAACGGCGAGCAACCGCGCGCTCCGCAGCGAGGTGCTTTAGACCGCTCGGTTACGCCACCGCGCCCAGCTTCAAAGAGATAATACACGTAATTGAATATTAATCTGTACTTCAAAGTAATGAAGAGAAGGTATAACAGATAGGAGGATATTATAAATTACATTCAAATTATCCAACATAAAATTGTTGGCAAGGGTTCAAACTTCGTTTTTTGTTCCAGGTAGTTCGTTGATTCTTGATCAGTTTTATTTTATTTATATATTTATCTATTTACTTTTACAGACAGCGATCAGAACCCTGACCGAGCCCGCTGAGCTACCACGCGTAACCCCGAAAAATGAATTTTCTGTTCTCGGAATTTTGATAGGTGGGTTGGGTAGGGGAAGCACTGGCGCATCTCACTCTCGAGTTCCGTCAGTTTAAAGGTAACCTTCGCCTAGAGCACACGCGACACTGTGAAAGCAAGGCTAAATCGGTATAAATTTCTTGATTATATTATATTTTTTCCGATTCTTCTGCAAAACGACTATGCTTTGCCAAACTTATATTTTTAACTAGAGTATAGCATATACCGCAATATACCGCGGAATTTCAACTCCCAGACTATAGACTGATTAATTATCTGATGGAATTGACAAGAATCAGCTGCCAAGATCTGCCATTTCTATCTTATAATGAATTTTTGCAAGTGCCCGTGCGGCCGATATTTCTCAGAAACAATATGGTCGCGCGGCCCAGTAGGCTACAGAACTATGTTCAAATGTTTGTTAAGCTTCAGGGACTTAACTACGGGGTGATCAGTCCCTAAATTTACTTATGAGCTACCTTATACTAAAACGACACAAAAATCCATGCCCGTGGGGAGATTCGAACCCCCGACCGGAGCGGGCGTGCAAACTGTGATGGGCGCGCCGCTGACCGCTCGGCCACTGCGGCCGGCGGAACTATGTTTCCCGTGGCATACGCTTACCATATCTATTTGTCTATACGTAATGTGTTACTAATGCCATTGCAATGTTTTTCACACTGGTTCGGATGGCCAATACGTGAAATTCACTCGGTAAGAAATATTCAGCATTGTTAACGCTTGAATGATGACTTACCTGCATTAATACCTTATCTGAGGAATAACATTCGGAGGAAATAGTTCGTCTGTTACAGATACCGGAGGATATGAAAGTCTCTGTTTCCCCATTCTTTGGTAAATTGAGAACAATGTGGCAAAAGGCTAAAAGGACAGAGGGCATATTTTTGAAACAAAACAAAGAATGCCTTACTGCACATATTTCATTTCCGGAACTTACTGTTAGCGGTAATTCTCAGGCTATGATCTCCCATCGACTTTGCCATGATCTGTCACAGACTTTGAAGATTATTTCATTATAGTATTGAATTACAATTGTGTGTGGTATCAAAGAATTTTTTTCCGATATATATTCGACAAATATTCACATATTTTGTTTTACTGAACAAATCACGTTGGCTGTGTATTCACTATTAGTGTCTGAATATTATATATACGCTATTGTTAAGAAATTATTATATATTTTCATGGGTCACATTGCTATATTACCTCCGCCATTTTGTGTAGACAATCAAATTCGTAATCAGTGACCTCAAAAACACCAGTGCGATGAGTTTTGTGAGGATTAAACGTCTTCTTGGGGTTCTGGCCACGTTTTGCGGATTCCGTCCGACTGTGCGGCGTTTGGGAAGTGACTCACTTTTACGAGTACTCAAGCTACGGCAGGAAAGCACAGAAACATTAAGTACTCGTACTTTATTATCCCGCATATATTATCAAAAATGCTCATTTTCAGAGGATCTTTTGATGTGTGGCATAGATAACGCGATTTTATATCGTCATCTTCGACACTGATTCTTTTTTTCCAAAAGCTAATGAGTTTTTGAAAAAAAGCCGAAATATGTCTGTTTATATTCATTATAATACGTCCATGAGAAATTCGATCGAAATCGGTAACCCAATGTCAGACCCTTTCCTTGTGAGTTACTGAGGAACTGTCTGTATCTCCATGTTAAATAATTAAAGAAAACAATGAAAACAGCGCAACAAGATAGCGACAGCACAGCTTAGTTACAAACAAGACAACAATGTACAGAAATCAAGAGTTTGAAAGTAATAGTCCCATTGCTTTTACTAATCCCCAATTACGTTACGGTGGACGTTATAGACGATATATTTCTAGCCGGCCGCGATGGCCGAGGGGACTGAGGCGCTCCAGTCACGGTCTGCACGGCTACTACGGTCAGGGGTTCGAATCCCCCCTCGGGCATGGATATTTGTGCCGTCGTTAGGATTAGCTAGTTCATAAGTAGTTTGTAAGTTTAGGGACTGATGACCCCGTAGTTAAGTCCCATAAGCTATACATACATTTGAAACATTTGATGTATTTCTCGGAAAATGTAATACAAATTTGTCGCTTTGTATGATGTCGCAAAAAGCTATTTCGTAAAGCATGACTATCACATAGCACGTGATTGAGGGAACTAAGCTACAGGGCCAGCAGTCCAAATTTACACGGGACCTTCCGAATCGTCGTTCCAGCCAATACCTCGTTTAAAGCTATGTCATTTTGAACGGTTTGGACTGTATATCTGTATCCATTTATTTCTCTTCAGTACATTACACTGTATTAAATGTTACCAATCTGAATTTTTTTCTATAGCACGTTGCTTTTACACTACAAATGTCTGTGGTACAAAAGGTGATTGGCGACCTAAATTAAAAACCAAAGAAGTTGGTGGAAACCTTGAAACAGATCACTGAGTGCAGAAATAAGTCCCGTATCAGCAACGACTTGTTGCCATCATATCAACAGACGACCCATCCTGTGCTCTTATACCACTCTATAAGATGAATTATCATGCATTAACCGCTGAATTTAATTTTACTACTGAACATTAAAATTGCTGCACCAAGAAGAAATGCAGATGATAAACGGGTATTCATTGGACAAATACGTTATACTAGAACTGACATGCTATTACATTTTCACGCACTTGGGGTGAGAAATCAGTACCCAGAACAACCACCTCTGGCCATAATAACGGCCGTGATTTGACTGGACATAAAGTCAAACAGAGCTTGGATGGTGTGAACAGGTACAGATTCCTATGTAGCTTTAACAAGGTACCAGAGTTCATCAAGAGTAGTGACTGGCGTATTGTGACGAGACAGTTGGTCAGCCACCATTGACCAGACGTTTTCAGTTGTTGAGAGATCTGAAGAATGTGCTGGACAGTGCAGCAGTCGAACATTTTCCGTATCCAGAAAGGCCCGTACAGAACCTGCAACATGCGGCCGTGCATTAGCCTGCTGAAATGTAGGGTTTCGCAGAGATCGAATAAAGGGCAGAGCCACGGGTCGTAATACATTTGAAATGTAACTACCACTATTCAAACTGCCGTCGATGCGAACAAGAGTACACCGAGAAGTGTAACCAATGGCACCCAATACTAGTGAGCCGAGTGATATGCCAGTATGGAGATGACGAGTACACGCTTCCGATGTGCGTTCACCGCGACATCGCCAAACACGGGTGCGACCATCATGATGCAGTAAACAGAACTTGGATTCATGCGAAAAAATGACGTTTTGCCATTCTTGCACCCTGGTTCGTCGTCGCGTGCGCCATCTGTGATGCAGCGCCAAGGGTAACTGCAGCCATGGCCTCCGAACTGATAGTCCATGCTGCTGCAAACGAAGTCGATCTGTTCATGCAGATGTTTGTTGACTTGCAAACGTCAGCATCTGTTGACTCAGGGATCGAGACGTGGCTGCACGATCCGTCCGCCATGCGGATATGAAAAAATTGGCAATTGACTCTAAATAATGAGAAGTGTGAAGTCGTCCACATGAGTACGAAAAGAAATCCGTTAAACTTTGTTTACAACATAAATCAATCAAATGTGAACACCGTAAACTCCACAAAATACCTAGGAATCACTATTACTTCAGACTTAAACTGGAAAGAACACGTAGATAATATCGTGGGAAAGGCGAACCAGAGACTGCGTTTTATTCGCAGAATCCTTAAAAGATGCAACAGAACTACTAAAGAAACTGCATACACTGCGCTTGTCCGTCCATTTTTGGAGTATTGCAGCCCAGTGTGGGATCCTTATCAGGTGGGTTTGACGGAGGACATCGAAAGAGTCCAAAGAAGGGCAGCTCGTTTCGTATTGTCACGATACAGGGGAGACAGCGTTACGGAAATGATACAGGATCTGGGATGGGAATCATTACAACAACGGCGCTTATCGCTGAGGCGTGGGTTACTTGCGAAACTCCAATCGCCAACATTCTCCTCCGAATGCGAAAATATATTGTTGACTCCCACTTACATAGGTAGAAATGATCATCAGAATAAAATAAGAGAAATCAGAGCTCGAACAGAGAGATTCAGGTGTTCTTTCTTCCCGCGCGCTATTCGAGAATGGAATGGGAGATAAATAGTATAATTGTGGTTCGATGAACCCTCTGCCAGGCACTTAAATGTGATTTGCAGAGTATCCCATGTAGATGTAGATGTAGATGTAGATACCTGTCATCTCGACTGCTAGTGATACGAGGCCGGTGGGATCCAGCACGGCGTTCGTATTGCCCTCCTGAACCTACAGATTCCATATTCTGCTAACAGTCATTGGATGTGAGCAACTCGAACGGCAACGTCGCGATGCGATAAACCGCAATCGCTACAATCCGACCTTTATCAAAGTCGTAAACGTGATGATACGCATTTCTCCTTCTTAAACGAGGCAACAACGTTTCACCAGGCAACGCCGGTCAACTGCTGTTTGTGTATGAGAAATCGGTTGGAACCTTTCGTCATGCGGCAGGTTGTAGGTGTCGCCACCGGCACCAACCTTGTGTGAATGCTCTGAACAGCTAATCATTTGAATCTTCTTTCTGTCGGGTAAATTTCGCGTCTGTAGCACGTCATCTTCGTGGTGTCGCAATTTTAGTGGCTAGTAGTGTAAACAATGGTGTTTATCGCATATGTTAAACATGAACATGTCTTACACAATATTCAGCACTGTTTCGACGGAGGAAGGAATTCCCTGTTGGCGGAATTTATCAGAAACCGTTATCCCTGGACGCCCCATTTACTCGAAATGTGAAGCGGCAGCAAGCAAGAGGCGCTGTTATTGAAAGTGGCACGCGAGAGTGAGGGTCGAACCGTCGGCCGCTGCCGGCTCCAGGCTGGCGTCCCCTGCTACTCCTGCAGTCATGTATTACGCCCTAACAGCCTTTCCGCCAGCACTGGTGCTATTTTTGGTGTACGAGGCCCCGCCTGTTGCTTCCTATGAGAGTCGGCTACTGTAAACATCTTGCCTCAGCGGGTTGGCTAACCGTAAACTTGTTGTACTATATATGCTACAACGCGTATTTCCTCTAGCCGTCTGGACTGAGTCTAGCAAGCTAAGATCCACTTTCCTCGTTTGGTGAAAGATACCGTCCTTATAGCTCACATATTTGTATGCGTCGTACACAACTGATACTCTGAATTAACCGTCCTCGAAGCGTTGAAACGTGTCCATAGAACATGTATATAGCTGAATTTCTAAGAAAATATCTAATATTGTGCCTCCTGTTTTGTGTCGAGTAACATGCTTGCAAGAAAATTTATAATATTGCATCTACTGTGTGTATCGATGTGTGTACATAAAACTGTGAAGTTTCATCTTTGACAAAGATTATGTTTCACATAGCATTGTAGCTCGTGCGGAGAGACAGAGAGAGAGACTGGTGGTTTAGCTCGCTTAGAGAGCAGTTGTGTATGTGGCGCCGATATAGAGCAGAGGCTGCAGTGCCAGAAAGATGGTTTGATTATATTTGGAATATATTGCATTTCATATAATTCTGAAAAAGGTTGTATCACCTCTGGAATGAAGGTAATAGCATTTCATGTAATTATGAAAAGGTTGTATCATTTAGGTAATGTAATGGTAGCTATTAATAATAAGTAACAAAGTTGACCTTTCTTTCCTGTTTCATTTACGTAGTTAGAAGATTAACCTACTTCCTTTATTTGATAATTATTTATTTGTGGATTTGAAGTGCAGTATTGATTATGGTAATCTTGTTGAACAGATTTCTTTATTCGTAACGTAGTAAAGATTGTTATGCAACGCTGCAGTTAATTGAATGTGATACTGAGTTTTGATAATCAGGCACTGATCTGCATAAAATTCTCGTAGACGAACATTAAAAAGTGGTTTCTGTTTTTAATATCTTTCTCGCAGTTATATTCTTTAGGTATAGTCTGTGTGTTTCATGCAGGTTACATGTCACAGTTGCTTTGTTAAAAGATCCTTTGCATAATCAGTTTAATGCACTGTTTCTCATTTAACAGTATATACATCAATATCAGGCCATAATTGAACCAAATTACTGTGTTAATGAACAATGTACATGTTCATTTTTGATGAAGTTATTTGATGAGTTAGTGATCTTGACTGTTTTATCGTGCCTGCCTCTCTTCAGCACAGACCCCTTATAAAATTCCTCCATGATCCCCTATTGCCAACACCGATGCCTCATCTGATGTTAAGCCTCTTGCTTCAAAAGATTCTTTCTGAAATCCAAGTAGTCCTTTTAGGTCTACCTTGACTCCACTGTTGAACCCTAGTATCCAATGAGTGTAACGTGACCCCACCATTTCGGCCTGATCGCTCGAACTGCTTCATTTATGATCTTCATTCGACATGTTTCTTTGATTCCCTTATTATGTTCACCTTCCTGCCATTGTTACTGTTAGTACCTGCAATTACCCTTGTGGTGTCGCACAAGTACAAAGTGTGCGCCACCTACTTTCGCCGCGCACCGCCATGCACTCACGGCGCGGCGTTCTCACGACGACAGCCACGAGCGCCCTCTGCTGCAACCCCGCTCGTGGCCACCACGGAAAGACACCGGTCACTTCGGACTGAGATAGCAACCAGTTAGGACCTTCGTAATCAGATAGGCACCAGTGAAGACTTTGCTATAGTACAGGCACTAGGCAGGCCTCTAACAACTATGTATCAACATTCTGCAGTACTATGTAAAAGTTAAGTATTGTTACATTCTGTGCAATATATATCTTTCTAATTTACTCTAGTGTTTATAGTTTCTGGCGGCTCCCCTCCGTACCTGCACCAGCGTGCTGTCTTTATTCCTGTGTCGGTCTTATTCCACTCGGCCACCGACACCTACGACGAGGCTGGGACACAAAAGCGGCGACGAAGTTGGGACACAAAAGTGGCGACGAGGAGTGATAGAACCCTGGACAAGCACGCTAGAAGCAGCCAGACAGCAGCAGTCGGAGCACGCAGAAATTGCTCCCGCCCACCCACCCTTATTATAAGAATTTTGGGGGAACATATTCAGTTGCGCGTTTTGTGGACTTTTTTTGTTGTAGAGTGTCCTCTTTCATATTGCATTTGTGTTTTGTTATAATTTACTTGTATGCGCGGCGCCTAATCGGTCAGCATGGCCACTACCCCGAACCCAAACTTAATGGAAATTATTCAGTTACAGACGGCGCAAATCACTCAACTACTGCAGGCCGTGTCGCAGTTGACGGCACAGGCTGCTCACCAACAACAACAGCCGTCACATCAGCAGCCCACACCTGCCGCTGTACCGCTCCCTACGTTCCGCCAGTACAACGAACGTGAGGAAGAATGGAGCAACTACTTCGCACAGTTTCAAGAACTCGTCGCGGCTCATCAAATTACAGGTCAGAGAGTGAAGAACCTTTTCTTATCGATTGTGGGCCCCCGGACCTTCGTATTATTGCAAAAACTTTTTCCGCAAGCATCTCCTCGTGATGTAGACTTTGAACAAATAGTAGAGGCACTAAATGCTCATTATGAGAGAAAAGTTCTTGTAGCCGCTGCACGATACCGATTTTTCAGACTTAAAAAATTACCGCAGCAGTCACACCAAGAGTGGATTACGGAATTGAAGGGCTTAACCCGCCAATGTAAATTTACTTGCTCTTGTGGACTTTCGTATAGTGACGTGATGTTGAGGGATGCGATTATGCAGAATATTCAGGACCCCAGAATTAGAGCAGCAATTCTGAAACAGTCTGACCCTTCATTAGACAGTGTACTGCAGCTTATTGAAGCGCATGATACTTTTGACTTAGCAGATGTAGAAATGCAAAGCCACAGTGTAAATTCAGTGCGCCGTAACGGACGCTTTCCTAGCCGTAGTTCTCAGTGTAGCACTAGTGATTCTTACAATAGTACAGGCCGTGCTGAACAGACAGTGAACAGTAACCAGTGTAAAAGTGCGACGCAAAGGTCGCCCCGTCGTGTTAGAAACAGTAATTTGAATAACGGGCGCCAACGCTCATTTCAGAAAAATGTACGTAAATCTTGCCCCCAGTGTGTGTCTCGCCACAAGTGTGCTCATTGCCCTAGTCGTAACGCAAATCGGGCATGTGCAGTCTGTGTGTATGCAAATTCAAAACTCAAAGAACGGTAACGTTGGAGGCAGTGCTTCGCAGAGTGCGAGAACAGTTCATTCTGTAAATGTTATACGGGCTGTGGAATTGAACAGTGCTTTCCTTGGATCTCAATTGCAAGAAAGTAGTTCTGCGCCTATGGCACAACTATATAGTGCACCACGTAGCAAGCGCCGACGAGCGCGTAAAACAGTGCAACGGAAAAGGGTTCGGGACAAGCAAAATGACTATGAACAGTGCATTCCTGTAGTGAAAATAGTGCCTTCTGCAACTGCTCCTTGTAATAGTGCCCAGTACTGTGTAGATAGTAACAGTAGACTTGGTGTAGCTACTCAAAAGTTTAGTGCAGTAGTTAGTGAATCTGCAGTAGCCTCGCATTGCGCGGACGCCGATCCGGCGGTAGTGCCATCTAGTGACAGTGTTGTTAATCCGCTGCGTGCCGAGTCTGCGCCGCTTACTTCACTACGCGGCCTGCGCAAGCGCAGTAAACAAACCGTAGTAGACGTTGCCCACATTCGCGCACCTGTCGAGCGCCGCAAGCAAAAACTGTTTGTGACTCTCTTCATAGAAAATAAGTCGGTGCAATTTCAGCTTGATACTGGTTCCGCTGTCACATTAATAAATAAAGATACTTATGAACTTCTGGGTTCGCCAAAATTGTCGCCGTCGCAGCAAGTGTTAACAGCGTACACAGGTCAAAATATTCCCGTGCTAGGAACGTGTAGCCTGCCTGCCTCTTTTCAAGGTGTAACGAAAACAGTTTCTTTTGTAGTTCTTCAGGCCAAATCGACACAGAACATTTTTGGACTAGATGCTTTTGACTTGTTTGGTTTATCAATTCACAGAGATGTGCTTCAAATTTCGTCAATAGTGCCTCAGGATAAAATCAATGCATTGTGTGACAAATATAGTGACTTGTTTTCGCCGGAACTAGGTTGTGCAAAAGACTTCGTGGCACATGTAACTTTAAAAGAATCTGCAGTTCCAAAATTTCGTAAAGCTAGACCAGTGCCTATCGCCTTGCGTGATACAGTTGCCGAAGAACTTAAACGTTGGCAAGATAGTGGGGTGATTTCTCCTGTTTCTGCGAGTCAGTGGGCCTCGCCTATAGTAATTATACCCAAGCCGTCAGGAAAACTCCGTTTCTGTGCGGACTTTAAATCAACAGTGAACAGTCAAACAATTGTAGACACTTATCCCCTGCCCAGACCTGAGGAACTGATGGACAAATTAGGACAGTCTCGCTTCTTTTCTAAGATTGATTTAGCAGAGGCATACTTACAGATTCCACTTGATGACGAGTCAAACAAGTTTTTCGTCATTAATACTCACATGGGCCTTTTTCAATTTCAACGCCTACCCTTTGGCAGTTCTTCCGCCCCTGCTATTTTTCAGCGTTTTTTGGAACAGCTGACAGTTTCTGTACCGTGTTGTTCGAACTATTTAGATGATATTGTGGTATCCGGACGTACAGTTGAAGAACATTTAGCAAACCTGGA
The DNA here is from genome assembly GCA_026315105.1 of Locusta migratoria. Taxonomy (NCBI): domain Eukaryota; kingdom Metazoa; phylum Arthropoda; class Insecta; order Orthoptera; family Acrididae; genus Locusta; species Locusta migratoria. Next base: position 153,972,250 of record CM048749.1, read on the forward strand.
GTGCCTTTTCAAAGTGTTGACTGCAGCAGGTCTACGTTGCAATAAAGCAAAGTGTTCGTTTTTTCAAACTGAAATAGAGTACCTAGGCCATGTGATTAATGCCCAAGGAATTCATCCCTTACAGTCACATCTTCGAGCAATCAAAGACTTGCCTCCTCCTAAGAATGTGCATGAATTGCAAGCAGTGATGGGAAAGCTTAACTATTATTTCAGATTTATTCCCAATGCCTCTCAGATTGCAGCTCCACTGCATCACTTACGTAGGAAGAATGTTCCTTTTGTATGGTCTAAAGATTGTCAGGTTGCCTTTGACAAACTAAAGTCTGCACTACTCAGTGATGCATGTTTGATTCCCTTTGACCCACAGAAGCCTGTAGTGTTAGCAGTTGACGCCTCGTCGTACGGTCTGGGTGCCGTTCTGTCGCATCGTATTGGATGTCACGATCGTCCTATTGCCTTTGCATCCAAGATACTGACGCCGACGCAACAGAATTACAGTCAGATAGAAAAGGAGGCCTTAGCAATCATTTACGGCGTCACAAAGTTTCATCATTATCTCTATGGCAGAAAATTCTATTTGTTGACAGACCACAAGCCTCTCACGTCGTTGTTCTCACCCACAAAGTCAATTCCGCCACGAACGGCACAAAAGATGGTCCTTGATATTGTCTAATTATCAGTATGAGATTTTGTACCGACCTACCACTAAACACGCCAACGCGGACACACTTTCCCGACTTCCGGTTGGCCAGGATGTGTCGTTTGATTCTTCGGAAATGGCATGTTGTCAGATAGACTCCAGAGATGCTACCGCTGTCGCAGATTTCCCTTTGAACTCTCGTCGGGTTGCACAGGAAACAGCTGCGGATGCAGACCTAAGTGTGGTAGCACGTTTTGTTCGCTTTGGTTGGCCTGCCAGAGCCAAAGACATTGATCGGCCTCTGGTTCGACGTTATTTTGCACAACGTCATGCATTATCTTTAAGTCAGGGTGTTCTGTTGTTACATACGGACAACGACCAAGCAAGAGTGATTGTTCCTCGTTCCCTGCAACGAGAAGTGTTACGCCTCCTGCATCAAGGACATTGGGGTATTGTTAGGACAAAGCAATTAGCCAGACGTCATTGTACCTGGGTTGGTATGGACGCTCAGATAGAGAGCATGACGTCACAGTGTACTGTTTGTGCGGAGCATCAGGCGGCTCCTCCGCAACGTTTCTCAGATTGGCCACGCCCCAAGGGACCATGGCAACGTTTACATATTGACTTTGCCGGACCTTTCTGGAATACGCGCTGGTTAATCGTTGTAGACGCTTTCAGCAAGTTTCCTTTTGTGATTGCCATGAACTCAACGACAGCTTCTAGTACAATCAGTGCCTTAACATCAGTGTTTTGCATCGAAGGTTTGCCTGAAACTATCGTCAGTGACAATGGACCTCAGTTTGTTAGTGCGGAATTTCAACAGTTTTGTCGTGTGAATGGCATTCAGCATATCACCACCGCATCTTTTCACCCTCAGTCCAATGGTGAAGCAGAACGTTTCGTTCGAACATTCAAGTCTCACATGGAGAAGATGAAAGGTCAGCACTCCAGGCAGCAAGCTCTTCAAATTTTCCTGTCTACGTATCGGTGCATGCCACGTGACGGCCCGTCTCCTGCCGAGCTGCTACACGGCCGCCGTCACCGCACTCTCCTTCACCAGCTGCAGCCTCCCACGCACCGAGTCGGTTCGTATGGCGCTACGCGTTTTCAGGTTTCCACGCCGGTGCTGTACAGGGTGTTTGCTGGAAACAAGAAGAAACTATGGATGCCGGGCATCATTCAGCGCGTGCTCGGTCGCAATATGCATGTTGTACGTTCTTCCACAGGGTCGGAGCTGCGGCGCCACGCAAACCAATTGCGTCTGCATAGGCCGCGCGATCCTGTCTCCGGTTTCTTGATTCCAGACCCAGTTCACCGCCAGGGAGCACAACCACATCGTTCGTCCCCGGACTACGAGATCGTCCCGATGGAGATCGACGCGACGCCGCCGCTGTCGCCGCCGCAGATGACAGCGTCACCGAGAGGGACTCCGGGACCGTGCGTGCCGCCGGCGCCTGGGCCACGCACCTCAGAAGAAGATGACCTGCTCCCTCTGGGCGGGGGGTTGCGCCCTTCCCCAGGTTTCGGTGGGTTCCCTGGAGGATCGCAAGGCGGATGCCGGGGCGCGGACGGAGTCTCGATCCCAGCCTCAGCTACGACGCCCGTCCCACCAGTAACGCCCCCGCCCAGGCCCTCCTCCCAGTGCCGTCGCCGTGGCCCTCAGCCCTACGCCACGACGGCGCGGCGGTTTGGGGGGGGGGGGGGGGGGGGTGTCGCACAAGTACAAAGTGCGCGCCACCTACTTTCGCCGCGCACCGCCATGCACGCACGGCGCGGCGTTCTCACGACGACAGCCACGAGCGCCCTCTGCTGCAACCCCGCTCGTGGCCACCACGGAAAGACACCGGTCACTTCGGACTGAGATAGCAACCAGTTAGGACCTTCGTAATCAGATAGGCACCAGTGAAGACTTTGCTATCGTACAGGCACTAGGCAGGCCTCTAACAACTATGTATCAACATTCTGCAGTACCATGTAAAAGTTAAGTATTGTTACATTCTGTGCAATATATATCTTTCTAATTTACTCTAGTGTTTATAGTTTCTGGCTGCTCCCCTCCGTACCTGCATCAGCGTGCTGTCTTTATTCCTGTGTCGGTCTTATTCCACTCGGCCACCGACACCCACGACGAGGCTGGGACACAAAAGCGGCGACGAAGTTGGGACACAAAAACCCTAGCTACATTCATATCAGTAACATCAGCCTAAATTATATCGTATCCCAGTTTTCACGCCCATACAACAAAATTGGTCAAATGCGTGTAGGATGCACTGCTAACTTAGTCTCTGTACTTATTTCCATCATAAGAGAGTAGATGGTAGCTGGGCGCTTAATGCATTACATTTCATACACTTTGATTCCATTCACCAAGGTGCCATCCTGTGAGAAAATACATCCTAAGTACTTGAAACTGTCCACCGTTTCTTTCTTCTTCCTATTGGAACTCAACCTGTTTAAATCCCACAGACATAACATTCGTTTTGGAGATGCTGAGCTTACTAGCATATCCCTTACATCTCTGATCTAGCTCTGAAATATGATACTGCAACATTTCACTCGAAACTGCTATCACTACTAAGTCGTCCGCTGGTGCGAGATCTTTTGCCAGTTTCAACCTCACCCTGCCACTCTACTGTTTTCAACATATAATTCATAAATTGTATAGAGAACAAGTTTGTTATCATATTCAGTTAATTTTTTTCAATTATTATAGTTATTTTTTTATTTTGTTTGGTTTGTAAGAAAAATTTTTTTTTAATTGGTTAAATGAGATCATTGTTATTGAAAATATAATGAATAGTGAGAATCATATTATTGGTGATATTTAAGGGATTAAGTTTATAATTTACCTCATCAGAAAAACAACATTGGTGGCAGGTTACAACCTTGTTTTACCCCAGAGACTATCGCGAACCGTGAACCATCTACGTAAGGACCTATTCCGTGAAGCTCGTCGGCCTCTGGCATCAGATGTTTGCTTCCCACTACCGTGGTTCATTTCAGTCAGTAATGTAATATTTCTCACTGCACAACGAAAGGATACACGTGGGACTCCACCACGTTCTCGTTTCATAGGTATCTTCCGTTTGAGATTGGTCTCACCCCACTGTGTTCGGCACTCAGTATTTCGATTTTCTTGATAATGCCAGAATGAAACTTTCACTCTGCAGCGGAGTGTGCGCTAATATGAAACTTCCTGGCAGATTAAAATTGTGTGCCGGAACCGGGACTCGAACCTGGGACCTTTGCCTTTCGCGGGCAAGCGCTCTACCGACTGAGCTACCCCGACACGACTCACGATGCCGCCTCACAACTTTACTTCCGCCAGTACCTCGCCTCCTACTTTCCAAACTTCACAGAAGCTCTCTTGCAAACACGCAAGACTAGCACTCCTGGAAGAAAGGATATGGTGGAGACATGGCTTAGCCACAGCCTAAGGGATGTTTCCAGAATGAAACATTCACTCTGCAGCGGAGTGTGCGCTCATATGAAACTTCCTGGCAGATTAAAATTGTGTGCCGGAACCGGGACTCGAACCTGGGACCTTTGCCTTTCGCGGGCAAGCGCTCTACCGACTGAGCTACCCCGACACGACTCACGATGCCGCCTCCCAACTTTACTTCCGCCAGTACCTCGCCTCCTACTTTCCAAACTTCACAGAAGCTCTCTTGCAAACACGCAAGACTAGCACTCCTGGAAGAAAGGATATGGTGGAGACATGGCTTAGCCACAGCCTAAGGGATGTTTCCAGAATGAAACTTTCACTCTGCAGCGGAGTGCGCGCTGATATGAAACTTCCTGGCAGATTCCACCATATCCTTTCTTCCAGGAGTGCTAGTCTTGCTTGTTTGCAAGAGAGCTTCTGTGAAGTTTGGAAAGTAGGAGGCGAGGTACTGGCGGAAGTTGGGAGGCGGCATCGTGAGTCGTGTCGGGGTAGCTCAGTCGGTAGAGCGCTTGCCCGCGAAAGGCAAAGGTCCCAGGTTCGAGTCCCGGTTCCGGCACACAATTTTAATCTGCCAGGAAGTTTCATATGAGCGCACACTCCGCTGCAGAGTGAAAGTTTCATTCTGGAAACATCCCTTAGGCTGTGGCTAAGCCATGTCTCCACCATATCCTTTCTTCCAGGAGTGCTAGTCTTGCGTGTTTGCAAGAGAGCTTCTGTGAAGTTTGGAAAGTAGGAGGCGAGGTACTGGCGGAAGTAAAGTTGTGAGGCGGCATCGTGAGTCGTGTCGGGGTAGCTCAGTCGGTAGAGCGCTTGCCCGCGAAAGGCAAAGGTCCCAGGTTCGAGTCCCGGTTCCGGCACACAATTTTAATCTGCCAGGAAGTTTCATATGAGCGCACACTCCGCTGCAGAGTGAATGTTTCATTCTGGAAACATCCCTTAGGCTGTGGCTAAGCCATGTCTCCACCATATCCTTTCTTCCAGGAGTGCTAGTCTTGCGTGATTGCAAGAGAGCTTCTGTGAAGTTTGGAAAGTAGGAGGCGAGGTACTGGCGGAAGTAAAGTTGTGAGGCGGCATCGTGAGTCGTGTCGGGGTAGCTCAGTCGGTAGAGCGCTTGCCCGCGAAAGGCAAAGGTCCCAGGTTCGAGTCTCGGTTCCGGCACACAATTTTAATCTGCCAGGAAGTTTCATATCAGCGCACACTCCGCTGCAGAGTGAAAGTTTCATTCTGGAAACATTCCTTAGGCTGTGGCTAAGCCATGTCTCCACCATATCCTTTCTTCCAGGAGTGTTAGTCTTGCGTGTTTGCAAGAGAGCTTCTGTGAAGTTTGGAAAGTAGGAGGCGAGGTACTGGCGGAAGTAAAGTTGTGAGGCGGCATCGCGAGTCGTGTCGGGGTAGCTCAGTCGGTAGAGCGCTTGCCCGCGAAAGGCAAAGGTCCCAGGTTCGAGTCCCGGTTCCGGCACACAGTTTTAATCTGCCAGAAAGTTTCATATGAGCGCACACTCCGCTGCAGAGTGAAAGTTTCATTCTGGAAACATCCCTTAGGCTGTGGCTAAGCCATGTCTCCACCATATCCTTTCTTCCAGGAGTGCTAGTCTTGCGTGTTTGCAAGAGAGCTTCTGTGAAGTTTGGAAAGTAGGAGGCGAGGTACTGGCGGAAGTAAAGTTGTGAGGCGGCATCGTGAGTCGTTTCGGGGTAGCTCAGTCGGTAGAGCGCTTGCCCGCGAAAGGCAATGGTTCCAGGTTCGAGTCCCGGTTCCGGCACACAATTTTAATCTGCCAGGAAGTTTCTTTCTTGATAATGGTTTACATTCTCCACGCTTGCTACCAAACGACTAGAGAACGAACGGGTAATTTCCACAAAGAAGACTAGTCTCCCATACTGCGGTCTCATGCCTTCCAGAAAGCTCAGCACAAATTCTCTTTCTGGTACATCCATGCCCAAAGAAACTCCAGTTAGCCGCACTCGATCTACTTACTCAGCTAAATTATTGTCAGAAACCTCCTTCCGCAGAGACAGTGTACAAGAATGTTTCTGGATAAATTAGCCTATCCGAAATCTCTAAACCCTTTGCCTCGTTCTCCGAACTTGACTATCACTGCCTTCCGTCTATTCACTTAAGAAAGGAAAGCTGTCTCTGTGCTGAAATAATTTCGTCGTGAATAGCTTGAATTTCGGACACGTACTTAGAGTCATTATCTAATCGGGTATTACTAATCGTGTTGGCAACTTGATCTAACATGCAACATTTGAGCACGGGAATGTGAAGTTAACAACTCGTCACATTCTCTAAATACACCGTATAGTGAAGAGCAAGCGGCGCACGGGGTACACACCTTCCAGTTTGTGTGTGATGTGACGCCGACCAGCTTATCCAACGAACACCACCTAGAAGACAAGATCTCACAACTGGCCGAGCCTACGTCACGCTTACAGGCCCATAGCGGCCGGCCAGTCAGAAGGCGGCCGTGGCCTGTAAGCGTGACGTAGACGCAACTAGTTGTGAGGCCTTGTCTTCTAGGTGGTGTTGATCCAATGCGCTTCGCAGACGCTGAGCCGAAACCACAGCGCTGCCCTGGTCCGCTTTCAAAGAACTGTACCGGTGAGAAGGAGGTAAGCAAACTGCACAATAATAGTATGGCCATGTACGGAAAGTGGAGGGATTACTGACAGCTGCAGGCCACCGTGGGGGGAAGTCTCAATGCTGTTTCAGCTTCCCTGGTCAAACTGAATGCAATTCACGGCGAATATCGGCTTACTGTATTATGTCTGAACAGTTCCTTTAGGTAGTGAAGCAACATCACTGAGACAAAAGTAAAAATAAATAAATGAATAAATAAAACCCTAAATAAAGTATGCAATTCCCTCAAGCAGCACAATGTTTGAAAAGAAAATATTGTGATTAAGCCGGTTGTACACATAGTAAGATGCATGGTAACCTTCCACTACGACTATCTCCCGTTAGCAGCATCTACGTTGCTCTTTTTCTTGCCACGCTCCTTCAATTAATTTCTGTTACGTTTGTAACTTCGTTTCAATTTTCTCTCAGTCCCTACAATTTATCATTACCTAGGTCATAATCGATAAATATTACGATATTATGAAATAAAACCATTAAAACTTAATATAATGTTGAATCCATGGAAATTAAGTGCACTGTGTGTTATTCATTTTTATTGTGGGACTACCTGTGATGCGTGAAAATAAGACGACACGAATTAATAATACTGTAAAAGCTGTAACTGCGAAAGCGTAAAGAAGGGTGTGCAAAATTCCAGAAGTCGATAATTTATATGAGTAACCTGAAATATCATTCCCTTGCTTATTGGGACTTCAGAAGTGAAGAACTATCATTTCTGCTCATATTAATCCAGGGTGTGTGAATTGATTGATATTGTTTGAAATATTTCAGACTGGCCCCCTGGTCGTGTGAATTTAAATAGAACATCTAAATTGTTTCATCATGGATAAGGTAAATGAGTGCTATCCCTTCCTCGATGCATTGGACTAGAGGACTTGTGGTGGTACGTTGGGACATTCTATTTATATGAAGCCAACCCACACTGACTTTCCGTATGCAGGGTGGTAGCTGTCACCATCCGGCTCAGCGTTCAGGTCTTCTTCGTACCATGATTCACAGACCTCACGCTACTTCAGACCCTGAATATTTTCCAGCAGAGTTATTCCACTTTGATGTCACTTTCCGCCAGAATGGTTATAATGAACGACAGACTAAACGAGTAGTGTGTTGCCGACCACCTGTGCAACGGATTGTAGGACCAAACCTATAATGGTCTTTTCGCTCGCCCTTGACTGTCACCTTCAGATCTTATACACGAAGGAAAGATATTATAAGTATCTACACATCACATTTCGCATTTATTAGAAGTCGTGTAACTTACAGTGAGAGCGCATATCAACATTAATTTAGGAGCGACACATAGGCGTTACATTAGGATAAAAGCAGATAAGTATCGATACAAAGCTCGAAGTGTAAAGACGGGTTCGTCCTCGGATATGAACTACTATTTGATGTGTATGAAGGATGCTTACTCGCTTAGTAGACAGGTGGTGTTCGTGGATGTTTACAGCGGTGATTACATACGCACTAAAAATATTGAACGTTCAAAAGAGTCACAAATTTTGGTAATTTAGGAAGCAGTATTGTACCTATACTCGTCGCACCATTCCCCTCCCGCCTTCCCGTTTCTTGCTCCTCTTTTCCTCCTCATACTCCTCCCTCCCTCTAGTTGTTCTCGGTTAATACGGTGGAATATTGTCTTTGCACTATCTTCAATGTTTACTTGTGGGTTCAGTGGCATCCACCACTGGAAGTAAAAGTGCCGCCCATGTTTTTAAGTGTGTGCACATCTAGTGCTTTAGTGCTCTCCTGTTTTTACCAAGTGTTTCATATGACACCCATTTCATTCTCATGAATTTATCTTAATGTATGTGATTTACCTTCTGATCTAGTCAGTGGCGCAGCCACAGGGGGGAGGGGAGGGGATTAGGTCATGGGACTGAAGTCCCCCTCTCCCACGGCACCTCCCAAAGATTTTTTATTTTTATTTTAAACAGGCCGGCACCGGAAATTTGAAATAGTACACATGTAATAAATCACAACGTAACTATAATTTGCTAAGCACAAGTGAACGTGAAAATGGGTCGCCAACGTGATGTCGCCGCTGAGAACGTATACTACTGATACTGTGAGTGGTTTTAAAGCTGTCGCGACCAGCTTTGATGATGTCGCTATTATTTCTGCCAAGCTGAGGTTACGAACTGATTGTTCATATGCAGGCCAGCGGCGCCACCGAGTGGAATCTTAAGATGGCCGCCAAAAACTACGAAAAATAATAGTGTTATTTTAGTTCAATTTTTACACATAGAGTCATGTTAATTAAACATAACATCGGCGAGCTGCTTACATTCCTCATAGCGAATGATAAGAACCAATTACCATTAATAAATTCAGTAAGCTTTATTTTCAAGAAATGAACCCTCCCCACAGAACTAAATACTGGGTGCGCCACGTTTTAGCGTTGTCGACTACATGACAATTTTGTAAGTTCGCTTGTGTGTAAGCTGTGCGGATCCGCTGCCTTGCAAGGAAATGCAGTTTAAGGAAAAAATAATTCCATATTTTTGGAAACTTTTTGTTTTACTTTTATTGGGAAACAGCACTCTTATTTAAATTTATATATAGAGAACAGTCTAGAGTGCAGTGACGCACTGGAAGTCTCCCTGTTACTTGCCAGCTCCACACCATCGATGGAGTTAAAATTCCTGAAGATGGTCTAAAAGAATACCGAAAATACTGGAATAAAACAAATTATTGCAGTCTAGACTGTTCTCTGTATATAAAAGAAAAATAATTAATTTTTACTATCCACATTTTTTGCCATTTAGTATCTTTTGTTGTGTGTTGACGGTATCGATTATTTGTTCGTTCTGGTGTCTTTCCAATGTTAATTAAAAACCAAGTTATTAAATGGTCATGCACAGTACTGCCTCAAAAGTACTAGCTGTTCTGAATATGTTCAATTGTTTGTCAACCAAAAGGACCAAACTGCTAAATTCTCAATCGCTCGACTTATAAACTACTGAAACTAACTTACACCAAGGACAAAACAGACGCAGACACACACACACCCTCCCTCTCTCTCACACACACACACATTCACACACACACACACATAAACACAGACATGCCTGAGGGAAGACATGAACCTCCAGTGGAGCAACCGCCCAGTTCAGGAATGTTCAAATGTTTGTATAGCTTATGAGACTTAACTACAGGGGCATCATTCCCTATACAAACTACTTATGAAATAGCTAATACTAAGGACGGCACAAATACCCTTGCCAGATGGGGGATTCGAACCCCCAACCGTAGTGGCCGTGTAGACACACACACACATTCACACACACACACACATAAACACAGACATGCCTGAGGGAAGACATGAACCTCCAGTGGAGCAACCGCCCAGTTCAGGAATGTTCAAATGTTTGTATAGCTTATGAGACTTAACTACAGGGGCATCATTCCCTATACAAACTACTTATGAAATAGCTAATACTAAGGACGGCACAAATACCCTTGCCAGATGGGGGATTCGAACCCCCAACCGTAGTGGCCGTGTAGACCGTGTCTGGCTCGCCGCAGTCCCCTCGGCCACTGCGGCCGGCCAGCCGCGCAGTAAGTAGCATGATATGCTGTGGACCAAGCGGCTAATCCTGCGCGTTACTGGTTGTCCTCCACCCGAAATATCGGCTGCATGCCCATAAGGCAATTACTTACCATAAAGTGGCACGTAATAAATTTCATAGTTTAATGGCTTAGTAATGTCAAGTTTGCTGCCACCATCAATTAATACAGAGCCTGACATGTCGAAAGGGACCGATGTACTGTATCTCCCATCTCCACCCACTGTTGTTGACGTTGGAAAAAAAGAGCATCTCAGAGGGCCACGTCGCGGTGGTAGGACCGTAAGGAGCGCAAAGAATAGTAGCCACAGGGGTCCCAAAAAGTAGTGTCCGAGCTCCCGGGGAGCAGCGCGGAGGAACAATTCATCATGGCGTGGCACAGTGGCGGAAGCACTCCTCGCAGCTTCCGGTAGGGCCGGCCGCGCCGCTGTTTCGTTTTCAATAAGGGCAGCTGTTGCAGCGCGGGCCACACTCCCGCGCGCCCGAGTTGCGCCATAAATCTCTGGCATTTGGAAAACTACTGCAGACGCCGGGACCCCGAATGGAGCGAGCGCCCAGGGCCAGCTCTGGCGCAAAGCCCGCCGTCGGCAGGTCTAGTGACGGCCCTCTCGCTGCACCCCCTCGCGATGACGTGCCTTTAATCGTAGAACCGTGGTACTTCGGCTATCAAAGACGTACTTTGGAGGCAACGATAAGTATATGTCTAGCAAAAATTTCTTTCCCTCCAATGAAAATCACTGTTACATTAGCCAATAAACGACGACTTTGGAAAGTGCCGAGAAAACGATATTCACTTGTTCCTTCCATGTCACAGACGCCATTTTGATTTGCCGTATATCTCACAGTTTTGGTTTTATAACTCGCAGTAAACCGTTTCAGGGTAACAGCGAATTAAAGACGAATTACACAATCATCTCTGGATGAATTTATTATAACTAAATGTAATCAAAATCAAATTAACATTAAGAAACATACTTGTGGGAACGAGTATATAAAATTTGAAAGTAGTTGTAACGTGGAGTTGCTGTGGTGTAATGGGTAGCGTGCTGGACTACAAAGCAAGACGTTCTACGAACGAAACTCGTCCCATGCATTTTTTTTTTTTTAATCTTAAAGTTTGCAACACATTGTGGGAGTTATTTATCCTCAACACTTTGTGGAATTTTCTTATTCACATAACGGAATTATGTTATTGAGTACTCTTCTATCCTGTCTCAGGAGTTAACAACATCGACTTGGTGATTTTTATGTGTGACTGAAGAACGGAGAATGAAATTGCTGCAGCAATTGGTACCAACAGCAGTGGCATTTATGTTCTTCCTTCTCACAAATATTTGACTTTGTTCCAACTATGCTGCGATTTTCAAGAATATGATTGGAGACAAAACTAGTGGAACGTTAAAATTTCTGGTACAGTAAGTGAAATGAATATAAATGATACTTAGGCCTACACCATTCGCTAGTCAGAAAGATGTGGCTATTTATTTGCGAATATTTTGCTGCTTAGTTTCGAATTTATCGCGATTTCCGAGAGTGTGCTTACACCGTTATTCCTTGTTACCAATATCTGGTGGTTTGTTTCTGAATACGTCACGATTACAGTGTGTGTGGTTAACTAAGATCCTAACAGTATAAATTTAATTTTTGTTGCAAGTGCATACAGAATACTCAGAACAACGTCGTCTGCTGGCATCTCTACACGTGCCTTTAATGGGCAGTCTTCAGGACTCTAGACATTGTGTTCGTTGTCCTCTTTAAGATCTTAAAACATGAACAAAGGCATTTAACTGTAAAAAAAAGTATTTGTCGTAGTTATTTAATGTACGTTAGCTTTGAAATTGCATTGCTCAATGATACACGATCTACGTGCCTTGGAATTCAAAAGCGAAACTTCCACTTTTCCAAATAAATGCGAGTCAAATGCAGCATTCTGGCAGTGGAATGTAGGTTAGGAATCGGAAAGTAATACATAACTGGTACGGAAATGCAGGTAACACTTTCCAATTACACAACTAAACAAGTATTTAACAACTGGTTTAATTCGTCTGTTAGAATGGCTACCGCAGACTTGACAACCACAGATATATATTCATCGTTGCCTCCAAAGTATGTCTTTGAGAGCCGAAGTACCATTCGAAAAAGGTTCTACGAATAAAGGCACGTTTCGCGATGGCGCTGACTACGTACATATCATCAGCGGCGTGTGTACATTGTAAGAGATAGACTACGTATTTACTCATATATCGAACGTTGCATGATTTGCGCAATCAAACCATATATTCTATTCATTTTTTAAGAATCCATAATAAAATCACGGTATGCCCAGGCGCAGATGATAGTTGTATGGCGTACAGAACGTATAGAAGGACGACGCGTTAGCAGAGCTGTCTCCCTCAAAACTCAACACTCCCACACGGCACTGGACATTGCATCTACACTTCGCACAAAACGCAACACTGCCCCTGGTCACGATCGCCTCACATAAAGGCACCTCCGTGCCTGTCCGACGTCCTTCCATGCCGCCCTAGCCTCCCTATATAACGTCATCCTAGTCACCGGCTTCTTCCCCGACCTGTGGAAGACATCCCGTATCCTAATGTTCCTAAAACCCGACAAACCACCCTCTGATGCTTCTTCCTATCGTTCTATCAGCCTCACCACAGTGTTCAGCAAAGTCATGGAAGGAGGGTCGGAAGCCGCATTAGGAGAGAGGGAGGAGTTGGCATTGACGGAGATGTTGGTGAATACGGCGGTATTCATCAACATCTCTCTCCTAATGTGGCTTCCGACCCTCCTTCTCTGTTGATGACCAACTCCTTCGTCTCGTCCACCTTCTGTCCGTCCAAGTTAATTACCTTCGTGCCGCTATCTTCGTTTCCCTCGACATCGAGATGGCCTAAGATCGTGTTTGGCATTCCGGTCTCCTATTCAAACTCCAGACCTGCGCCCTTCCCATTAATTATGTCCGCTTCATTGTGTCCTTTCACTCCAACAGCCCATCCTACGTCACTATCAACAGCTCCCGTTTGTTCTACCCCTCCGCTGGGGTGCCACAGGGGTCCGTCCACTCCCCCTCCTATATCTGCTCGAAACTGCAGATGTGCCCCAACCCCAGCCTCTTGTCCATCTCCTCCAGTACGCTGACTACACCACCTTCCTAGACCTCTCCCCCTCCCTCACTCGGTCCCACACCTTCTCTAGTCTCACCTATCCAAATTTTCCTCCTGTCCTCACTGTCAGCCCTACCAAATCACAGGCAATCATCATAGGTCGTACCACCCACTCATTTCGCCACCACGACCTCTATCTTACATTCCATGACTACCCCATCCTGCAAACCACCACCCTTAGATACCTAGGCTTCACCCTTGACCGTTCCCTTTCCTGGAATCCTCACCTTAAAACTGTCCGACAAAAGGCGCTCTCCCTCCTTAACTTTCTCAAGCTCCTTTCTGGCCGTAAATGGGGATTGAACCCCTCCACTATCCTCTACACCTAGCGTTCCCTCATGCGTCCTGTCTTGTTTAGCTTTTATCCCACCTGGATATCCGCTCCGCCCTCTTACTATAAACCCATCCAGATCCTAGAACGCCACGCCCTCCGCCTTGCTTACCTTATCCGCCTCCCTTACCCCACGTGGATCCTATATGACCTATTCCCTTTCCCCCACCTTCTAAAATTCCTTGAACATATCGGCATCCTATACACCTCCCGCAAAATAGAATCTCGTCACCCACAGGTTTCCCCTCTCCTCTAGAATCCTGGGCCTGTGCCACACCTTTACCAGCATGTTCCTCCACCTCCATACTCTCCACATCCTATCCGAGGGTAACTTCCATCAGCTTCCTCTCCCGGATGACACCCTCCATCCCGACATATACCCTTCCTATCAATTTTAGCCTTGTTGCTAACTTTAGCCATCCATCATCTTCCCTTCCTCCGCTTGGGTCTCCTCCCCCCCCCACTCCCCTGGGGTCCTTACATCCCATCCCATCCCATCCCACCCCACTCCGTCCTCTTTCCCCCTCCCCTCGTTTTCTGCCCACCGCACTTTCCTTCCATTTCCCTCTCTATTGCGGGGCCTGCTCAGTGATTTTAATTCTGTGTCAGTGATTTTAAGTGTGCAGTGACTTAGTGCTTGGAGTGTACGTGTGTTTTAAAACATCAGCAACCGCTCTTCGTCTCGTCGTCGTCGATCCGTTTCTTCCACCTGAACATTTTATCCACAGTGGTTTTTTAAGTTCTAAATATGTACATTTTATCATCCTCTTCACAGTCATTATCAATCCACCCATTTATATAGCCGTGTTTATTTTAAAATTCTTCATATATTGTCACCTGTTTTTATTATTTTAAATCTTCTGTTCCGATGTCTGTATGCTCTCCACTGAAGAGCAGCATGTTCGCTGCTGCCAGCCTGCCTCTTCTGGGGGTTTTAAAAACAAATAAAGAACTACAAAAGCAAAAAAAAAAAAAAAAATAGAGCTGTCCATGTAAAGTGGTTGCCGTCATGGTTGCAGCTGAACGACAAGCATTCACAAATTTTTAAAGCGGAATGGTATTTTGAGCTAGACTCGTAGGGCATGTAGTTTGGGAATTCTTTTGGGGAATACTCTGACAGAAGAGAAAAAATACTACGCACCTGGAAAGACGGCGTCGATTTTGATCCGAAGACAGCAGATCCCACCTGTTGGTTATGCTGATAATGGCTTCAAGGGACAATGGCGCTCACTGGTAGTGTAGTTTCATATCACCCAGAGCATCGTATGCATGAAAGCTTCTTATTCAGTTTGAAAGGTAAAAAAAAATTGTTACTCTGCTTCCCACTTGGCAACAAATATTAAAACATTATAGCCCTGTAAACTCTCTATAAAACATACGTGCTTAACCTACTAAGCTAATTAGTCCCTGTAATACTATTTTCCAAAAAAAAAAAAAAAAAAAAAAAAAAAAAAACAATGGTAGATGCGACTCTGCGTCAATCACCTGTAATTTTATACTTATAAAGTCATCTGTGCTTCTGTGAGCATTACTTTTGGAAATTAGATTTCAGTGACAAGAACTGATTATTTTACTGGCACGTCAACATTTACATTTAAAGAAAATTTCAAATTCGACACGTACCATGCAACAAAAATAGAAAAATGCTACAATCAGGAGAATGAGGGACTAAGTTGAGCTGAAACAAGAAAATTGTTGTTGTTGTTGTGGTCTTCAATCCAGAGACTGGTTTGATGCAGCTCTCCACCCTACTCCATCCTGAGCAAGCCTTTTCATCTCCTCATAAGAACGACAACCCACATCCACTTGAATCTGCTTACTATACGCGTCTCTTGGTCTCCCTCTGCGATTTTTACCCCACACACTTCCCTCCAACGCTAAATTCACAATTCCTTGATGTCTAAGAATGTGTCCTACCAATCTATCCCTTCTTTTGGTCAAGGTACGCCAGAAATTTCTTTTCTCCCCAATTCGGTTCAGTACCTCTTCATTAGTTACGCGATCCACCCACCTAATCTTCAGCATTCTTCTGTAGCACCACATTTCAAAAGCCTCTATCCTCTTTCTGTCCACACTGCTTATCGTCCATGTTTCACTCCCATACAAGGCAACACTCCATACAAATGCCTTCAGAAAGGACTTCCTTAGGCTTAAATCAATATTCGATGTTAACAAATTTCTCTTTTTCAAAAACGCCTTTCTACCCATTGCCATTCTGCATTTTATATCATCTGTACTGCGACCATCATTTGTTATTTTACTGCCCAAGTAACAAAACTCATCTACCTCCTTTATTGTTTCGTTACCTAATCTAATTCCTTCAGCATCACCTGATTTTCTTACACTGCACTCCATTACCCTTGTTTTACTCTTGTTAATGTTCATCTTATATGCACCTTTCAGCACACTGTCCATTCCGTTCAATTGCTCTTTCAGGTCCTTTGCTGTATCTTACAGAATTACTATGTCGTCGGCAAAACGCAATGTTTTTAATTCTTCACCCTGAACTTTAATTCCTTCTCCAAATGTTCAAATGTTTGTAAAGTCTATGGGACTTAACTACGGGGCTATCAGTCCCTAAACTTACAAACTACTTATGAACTACTTACGAACTAGGACGGCACAAATATCCATGCCCGAGGGGGGATTCGAACCCCCGACCGTAGTGGCCGTGCGGACCGTGACTGGAGCGCCTTAGTCCCCTCGGCCACCGCGGCCGGCAAATTCCTTCTCCAAATTTCTCCTTGCTTTCCTTTATAGCTTGCTCAATGTACAAATTGAACAACATTGGGGAAAGGCTACAACCCTGTCTTACTCCCTTTCCAACCAATGCATCCCTTACAAGAAAATTAGTAATCATTAAACTGTTTATTTTTGCTAAAGAAACATACCTTTATGTTGACTTCTTAACAATGGTGATTACAATGGGTTTGTACAATACCGTTCCATACAAACATTCTCCCGTCTCAATACCAAATTCCTCTTCTAATATCAAATGAAATTTCATCACTCTCTGGCGGGATACATTCATAGGTATATAAACCAATCAATCAAACTCGGCACGTGAATCATAGCCAATCAACCGAACCGTACAACACGGTGACTACCATACGACTGTTGCCTAGCTTGGAAACGAACCGCGCGTGAGTAGGCGAGCGGTCTGGAGCGCCACGATTCGGATCGCGCGGCCTCCCGCGTCGAAGGTTCGAATCCTCCCTCGGGCATGGATTTTTGTACTGTGTTTAGTATAAGTTACTTCATACGTAGTTTGTAAGTTTAGGGACTGATGACACAGCAGTTAAGTCCCACAAGCTCTACAACATTTGAACTTCCAATCGACTCTGTACTAACGTATTGTCCATTGCCCGTCTCAGCGGTCTGCTGTAGCGCAGATGCTAGTTCACAGTTACAAAGATATTGTGGTGTGCAGTGGTTACACACATAAACTGAGATTATCGAAGCATAAGATAGATGAATTTTACATACCAAATCAAGCCGTAACGCAAATACATATCCACATTCACAAAAATATCACAGAAAAATCCATAAATAATATATTCAGCCTAAAGCTGCCAACTTTGATGCATCCTGTGATTTTCTGCTTCTTCATTTATCGTCTCCATTTCGGAGGTTGGCTATCATCACGGCTATTTTAACTCTAGATTGATTTTGTCCATCTACCGACGATGGGGCTTCAGTCGCGTATATTATAATGCATAATATCACCGTCAGCTATATTCTCATTTTACTGATTATTGGCAACCAGTTTCAATGGACCATCATCGTCAGACCCTTATTAAGGTAATCTGCATTTTGCTGTGTTAGAAACAACAAGAATTACTATTGGCTCTCCTTGCTATAATGTTACATAAATGTGCGATACCAGTTACATTGTTGTTTCTAACACAGCAAAATGCAGGGCCTAAAGATGATGGCTTGGTCCATTGAAATTGGTTGCATTTAAGTAATAAAATGAGAATACAGCTGATAGTATTATTATTCATTAATATTTTAGTTTTGGAAGCTGCGGCCTTAACCTCTCTTACCTACCGTTCCATTTTTGGAACAGAAGTTTGTATTTTTTTGGGCATAGGGATTTTAGTTTTTGATAAGTTTGTCACACTGCTGGCCTGCTACGTGCTCCTTGCTGCGAGCATTAACATAGCAACATAGTTGGTGTTGTGGTAATTGCTGTTACAGAAAAATGACTACACGGAAAGGGTAAGTATGTTCTAATATATTTTACATTGATTAACGAAATTAAAGTTCATAAATATGACGTATGCATACAAGAATGGTATTGCGTGTGAGTTATTTGTTCATATCTGTCCTGAACAATGGGTTACAATACATTATAGCTGAGTGTTCCATTTTTGGAACAGTGGCATTGAATGGATGCACTTGCATTTTAGGTTGACTGCCATTGAGTAACAGAGTAACATATACAGAGTAGAAGTCGCCCGTAAACCTCTGTTCTACGCTCCCCTCGTAGTTCCGTAAGATGCCAGCAGATGTCAGACGGTTCCCTGGCTTAGTACCGGTAGATGACACTAGAGGCGCTTCCGAGGGTGCCTCTGGCACATCAGAGGGTAGCGTGGAGGGGAGGCTGAGGGGAGAGCTCGTGCCGCCTTCCACACGGCCACGCCTATGACCGGCGTGCCGGCTTTTGGGGGAAGTGGTGGTGGGGCAGCCGCTACCTGCCGCTTCCTCTGGCCAGTTTTAAAGGGATGCTCCTGACCTCAGTGCCATCATGGGACATCTTACGAAACTGCTCTGGCCCTCCCTCTCCGCACCCCTGAGCGTGTGACCGGGCCATTACAGAGTTTTCCCGTCTGTTTATTTTTGTCTGTGGTGTAGTGCACCCCTGATCTATCTAGGGGCGTCCTACAATTCCCAACCCGAGAACACAGATCCAGATATCTGTAGCCATGACTATCACAGATGCCGCATGCGACTCTGGAAAATTCCTAAAATTACGTGTGTGTAAGTTGTTAGTTGACATCAGTCACGTGGTTTAGACCCTTCACTCGTCTCCACACCAAAGCACCCCGATCAACCCTGGAAATAATGCTACAAATCGACAGCTCTGCTTGCACTCTGCATGCGGAGGGCAGAAGCCTTCAGCATTTCCTTCAGCCGCTCGTAGGAACTGAGGATGTCCTCAGAAACCTAGCAACAAGCGTCATTGGTGCCGACGTGAGCCACGACTTGCAGTCGACTGCACCCCTCCCCTTCGATAGCCGCCGGCAAGGGCGCCTCCACATCTCAGATGAGGCTCCCCAGGAGAGTATATGTTGGACTTCTTTCCGGATCTTCCTAAGGGGCTCCATCACGCGCCTAACATTGGAGCCCCCAATAACTAATAATCCCCTCCCCCCCCCCTGCACCTGCTTGGACCCTGCTGAAGGAGTGGACACACCACCACTCACAGGACGAACGGGCGTGGACGAACTGCCAGCCTCCACATTGGCCTTCCGTCTCGAGCGAAGCGAACGCCATTCAACCCGCCACTCCTCTTGCGGAGAAGGCATCTCGAGCACGTCTGGTACACCTGAAGGTGCCTCGGTAGCAGGGACAGAGAGCGAAGCATGATACATCTGAGGTGTCCCACTTGACACACCAGACTCCCTAACATCGCAGCACCCCGAGACAGCAGCCTGAAGACGGCTGACTGTAGCCAACAGCACGCTCAGCTGTTCGCGAACCGCGGCCAACTCCTCTAGTGTCCGCACACAGCAGGCACGCATCCTATCCATCCTACCGATATAATTAAGTGTAGAAAGTAGAAAACTAAATAATCAACTCTTAACTACTCCAGTACTTTAATAAAGGCGGCTGGTAGCTGACTGAACTGTGGTGAGTGGTAACATCACTGTCAAAACAACGAAACTGAGTCCGGCAGTTTTCAAAAGAAATAAAATCTGTGGAATACACTGTTATCAAACGCGCGGGATTATAATCTCTCTTAAAGCAGAACACGAAATAAGGAAGCGACAATATTACACTTAAATCACGCATCTTCCAGCAGACGACAACTATACACACGGTATTTAGCAAAATACGCGAGAATAAATTCTTAAAACAGTAGCACAAACGAAATCTTCAAAGTAGGTGAGAAGATACCTCTTAAAAATAGAAACACTAAGGAAAATTACGAAATTATCTGGCGACGAAATTTCACGCAATTCGAACTGATCATCACCCATGGAAGGTAGTGAACCGATTACTACCGTCTTCACAATACTGAGTATGATTGCTACCTGAGGCCACTCTGACTTCATTGATAGGCTACCTAAAGGCCAAAGATAATGCACTCTGGTGTCAAGATCATCTGTCACCAAAGCATCCGAATCCAGTGGTTCGAAGTATGGACTCACAAACAGCTGCAAAGACGGGATCGAGGATACCATTCTAACGGTCTCTTCTTCGTCTCCTAGAAGCAGCGGCTCAGGTACCACCTATCCGAACGGTACCGCCGGCACTTACAAGACGACCTGACGCGCCCCGCTGAAGACCTAGCTACTGCCCTGCTAGTGCTTAACATCCCGAAATATTTTAACAACTGAATAAACTCGTAAACACTGCTACTGTTTTACTAGCATTTTTGAAGTGATCCCGCATGTTTGTGCATAGCCTACGGCCGAGCGGTAGGCGACTGCCTTTGTCGCAACACTGTTGTGCCTCGTGACTGACGTCAACTAACATCTTCAGTGGCGGCGCTAGACGAAAATTGGGCGTCAGCGAACTCGTCTCTGCGAGGCCCCTTTCATTTTTTTTAGTAAGGAAGAAAATGTTAAATAAAATGAGCGCAATTATACATCAATAATCATTATACTAAAATTTTAGTTTACTATACAATATAATATACAAGTATTATTGCAATGACAAAAATTACAATAAACAAACAAAAATTAAAATAGAGAAACTTTTCGGCTTTTCGTCCCACAATTTTTTTTAGATCACAACTTAATTAATACTAGCGGCTATTTCGGCTTCAATTAATAGTAGCGAAAACGCAGATAGTGCTTCTTGGCTCATTGTGCTTTTCAAGTCAGACTTTTCAAGTCAGAATTTGTGAAGCTTCTCTCAGCCGAAGCTTTACTGACTCGAACAGTAAGCATGATTCTGATTGTTGTGTAAACATTTGGATATACCTCTCCCAAATTTTTTTTTTCTAAAGAAGTTGTTTTCTGAAGAAGTTGTTTTGCAAGTATTTAACTAAAAATTGCATCACTACTGCACTCATATGGAAATAAATAATAAATACGCACAACTAAATAGCTGTAGGCAGTGGCGTAGCTATCATAGGGCTAGGCGGGGCAGTGCCCCGGGGCCCCCGAGATCAAGGGGCCCCTCGGCCTCCGTGAGCAAAGTTCGGAAAAAGTTACAGTAGAGCATCGTGTTTTTATTTTTTACTTTTTTTTTTTTTTTTTACCTTCCAACCCTACCGTCTATCAAATCCCCCTCCCGTCAAACTAAGCTTCCCACAGTAGCCGCACTGGGCCAGAGGGTGACGGAACATTGCTTCCAGTGGGGCCTGCTGACAGGCCAAGCCGACAGTCGCTGAGTACAACAGTCGGCACACTCCAGTTGGCAGAAGAAGCGGCAGCATCACAGCTGCTCACAGCAACAGTGTTGCGGCGAGCCGCTCAGCGCAATGTGAAGGATCGCGCGACTCCAAATGCTGTATAAATACATTTACTCTACAGTACTTCTTATTGGCAAGTAGAAGTGTACAGTTCGAATATATGAATAATCGGTTTTCCGAACATCCATGTCCCCCAATTACACTTCGGATAATCGACGTTCTACTGTATATAATATTTTAGCTGAATGAAGGATTTTCGACTATCAGTGTGTGACGATACTGTTCATGGTTTGATTCGCGGCAGGGGGCCATATTTTCGTAGTTGAGTAAAACTTCATTGTTCATTTTTACTAGCTTCTGCCTGCGACTTCATTCACCCAGTATGGAGGGATCAACTTCGAAAACTATTTCATGTAGTTTTATCTGTATGTCCTACCCAGATCCAACTCTATCCCTCTCCAAAATTTCATCCATATCCACCCAATAGTTTCTGCTTGAAAGCATAATTAACTTTCACAGTTATAATTATATTAGAGAGTACGATTAAATATTATCTGCTGCGTGACACAATAGTAATTTACTTAATAGTATTTAGGTTTGCTTTATTATTTCTTCCAGTAAGCGGTAAGGACCTGACGATGTAGTATTGCATTTGTTTAGTTCATAGGCGCCGATTACGGGTATGCTCGGTCGCTCAAGCATACCCCAAAATTTGAGTGGGTATGCTCGGCATACCCCACTGAAAATTTTGGTATTATTTTTTCTTTACATTATATTTCTTGATTGTAATTAAATTCGACTCTCTCATTTCATTGATGGGCGGGCTGGCTTTTGTAATACACCGCAGTAAAAAGATTATCTAAAACAAACAGGTAATGCAATTCGTAGGCATCAAAATTCATGTTGACATGTGAGTGATCATTTTCTAAATAGTCCGAATGTTAATAGAATGCTGTTTGTAAGTTCAATATCGTAAACTAAAGGCGGTAACCTTTAATTTTCGTATTAAATAACTAGAAATGAAGTTGGTTTGGAACGATACGATGAAAATGTGTATACTACTAATTTAACGTTTATGTATTCTCTTAGAAGTCAATTGTCTTCAAGGAATCGTGTTAGTGTTAAGTCGTGACATTTTTCATCCTGTTTACTGAATTAGTGTGTGATGTAACAATGGGTTGTAAACCTATTGGTATCGACAGACATGGTATGACAGCAGATGTGGTTATGGACTATTTTCGTAATACTGTATAGAAAATAAATCTGCAGAAGAAAGAAGGCAGGAAGACCATCCGTTGTTAGTTTTTGCGATAATGAACACAGTATTGACAATATAGCCACATCTGATATGCATGTCTAAGAAGACGAAAACTCTGAAAATGATTTATGTACTCACTAAAATGAGAAAACAGGTTCAAATGGCCGCAAATGCCGCCCAGTAGTTCTGAAACGTGAAACTGAAATTAATGGCTGTTAATTTCTTTACTGTATGTCAAAAAATTACTTTTCTCCTTTCAGAGATTAAAATGGACCTAAATTAACACCAAATGAAGCAAACAAGAAGAAATACTACTAAAATAAAACAAAATTATTACTTGTACCTGTAGTGGAAAAATATAATAGATTTTTTTTTTTTTTTTTTCAGAAATACCTGTCGGGATGGGAGGGGGGGGGGGGAGCAGGCAGGCAACCACCCTACTGGTACTGAGCATACCACAAGATTTTCAAAAGTTGGCGTCTGTGGTATAGTTATAGTTTCGAGAGGGCCCCAAAGTCATTTTTGCCCCGGGGCCCTTGGTGTAGTAGCTACGCCACTGGCTGTAGGCCGGGAATGGTCGAGCGCACTAAGGCGTCATACCACAGTGAGAGAAATCGCTCTCGTTGGGAGTCGAATCCCAACCTTGGGTACGGATGTTGTGTTCGTCCATTGGTTAAGCTAGTGTAATTTAGATTTAGGTCGTCGCTACATAACCTAGCAGTTGAAAAGCGCCGTTAAACATCAAATGAAGTATAATAAAAAAAATCTAAACTTTTAACAATGTTTTACGAGGCACCCACAGGCGCGAGGCCGTCGGCGGTCGCCGACGCCGCCGACGCCTAGCGCCGCCACTGAACATCTTACAGACACGTAATTTTAAGGCGGTATTACACGACGATCCGCCGCGAAAGGTATAGGTCTAGCGCGACAGCCACCTAGCGGCGAAACACGTGGAACTACCGCGGAACCGTGATTATTAGCAGACACTTTATCCGCGCGCCTGAATAGGGACCAGTTCTAAACTCCCGTGAATCCGCGCATGCGCACTAGGCAGCGCTAACTCGCGCATGCGCAGAAGCGGATACTGCAGGAAGCTTTCTGCTTGTTATTTGTGTATGACATTCGTAGTTAAAACTGATTTCTGATTTCAGACTTCCGTGTTGCGGTTTCTTCCCGCTTTATCAGTTAGTAAATTTTCATAAATACAGTAATTAAACAAGAAACATATTTGCCAGCAGACCTTTATACTAGGTGTTTAAGAAAATGCGTTTTTACATTGGTTGCTTCATACTTATAGAAATGAAATGGGACAGCGAGCCGTTGAGTCATTATTCAGGCGTACTGGGAGGAAAGTTGTTTGTATAACCCACAAGATCCCTTTGTCATAAGTTACGTCAGCAGTTTTTTACTCCTCAATGATATGCGTACAACTTTACAAACAGCAACTTTTCAAAACACGCCACGTTCTTCCTCACGAAGTTCCAAATTTGTTGCGGATTTCCGGGACTCAGTTCTTTTATTAGCTGTAAGTATATTCTCCTACCTTCCTTCTTTCCGGCCACAGTCGAACCCAACGTCTGGTTCTCGTCATTATTGTGTCCTTTGTGCGAAATGCTATATAAATGTAAATTTAGACAGAATATACATTTTCAACGTAGTGTCGTAATATAAAGCTGTCGCGCGATCTGAGGCTCCTTGTCACGAATTGTGCGGCCGCTCCCGCCGAAGTTAACGAGTCCTCCCTCAGGCATTTGTGGGCATGTTGTCATCGGCGTAAGTCTAGGAACCGATAACCTAACTAGTTTGGCCATTACCTACACAAACTTAGAACTCTTATATAAAACGAAAGTGTTGAGTCTGTAATTCAAAGCAATAGTGACTCAATTCTGTGCTAACTACATAAGAAAAAAAGAAGTACTTAATAAAAAATGACAACTTCACATTAAATAGGAACCATAAGCTCACAGAAATTATTTAATGAATGAGGTTCCAGGAAATCACAGCTTCCGTCGGGTTCTTGTGTGGTATGAATGAACGATTAGATGAGCTCTGTTTTCATCGTGTTTCATGCGCGTTATTGCTGTCTACTGCGCATGTCGGATTCGCGTGAAGAAATATCCGCCGTGCATCGTGTAATAGCTTTGCGTGAAACAGTACGTAGTTCCAGATAATCACACTTGTGGCGCTGGTGCATAGGCGTACCACAGAATAGGGTGTATACACAAGGGAAAGCTCGGGGCGCCGCCTTTGATCTGTATGTTATCAAGCGTTGCGCTCGACGCCATATTGAAAAGCAGTAAACGCGGAACTATAGCCACTTAGTACTTTGGCTGGAAATGGACTTTTTACTAAATGCAGCTAATCTCACCGACTTTTACGAAAGGAAACGGCTTTCATCTATTTTGCGCCATCTTCTTGCACCTAATTGTAATCCAACAAAAAAAAAGGCCTAAATTTTAATACAACTACGAAAATGTACAGTGGAATCGATGATCGTTTTATTTGGTGCTTGTCTCTAGAAAAATTCCAAATAACGCGGAGTTATGTGTGGGAAATTAGTTATAAACAAAGTGACTTTACAACTGCCAGGTTTTATTTGACACGAATAAATTCGCATAAAATATTGAGTCAGACTTAGCATTACAACGTGATTACACAGAACTAATGACATCTGGGTATATATAAAAGTTGTATTTGCTTTAGGAGTATCATTAATTTACTGTTCGGAGAAGGGCTTATAGAGGAATCTATTTGTTTGAGTATCCGAAGAGCATTCGTTGCCAACATTAGCACACTACGCCTCCAATGTCGTAAGTAAAATTTTACCTGCCTACTTACGCACTATTCTTTGTCATTCATTTGATATTATTCCCTGTAACGATAAACTTATAAAATATAAATGTACTTCAACATTTCGATGCTGTTGAACTGCTGCAGAAACAGCAAAAGCGAAAGTTATCGTCAAGAGAAGAAGCAAGGCTACTTTTCATAATTACGCACACATTACTCTCATTCGAAACTGATAACATTTAACTTTCACTACACATATAGCGACGTTCACTTACTGCTCAGCATCTTTTGGGAAAGTGAAGAAACTTATATCCTTTTTTTGTATTCGAATTATTGCGGCAATTAGGTGCTGAACACCATCGGTCGCCTTTTCTTTTATTGCTGTTCATAATAAAAACGGAACAGCTCCAACTACTGACACACAGTTCTTTCTTTTCACTGTACCAAATACTTGTTTACTTTTATGCGATTCAGGCAGTTAAAATACAGAATTAACAAACAAAGACGGCGAATTACCACGCCACAGAGTAGGGAGTGATCACACGTTTACTGCTTTTCAAGATGGCTGATTCCGCGCATGCGCACTAACTTTTGGACGACAGACTGCAGTGGGAGTTTCCTTTCTGTATATTGATTATTCTGTGGGCGTACGCCTCAGGTGTATCGTGTAATAGGGCCTTTAGGAACGTATGTTCCAGAGTCGCATGCGGACTTGGGAGGGGACGCGCGTGAGCTTGGTGTGAGCACAACTTGGCGTACGTCAGGCGCGGCGCCCCCCCCCCCCACCCTCCGGACAGGGGCAGCTGGGAGGCGTCGCGGGGAAACCCCCCCCTCCTCCACGCCGTATATCAGGCGCCGCCGTAATTATCGCACGCCGTAAACAATTTGCGACGCGCGCCGCGGCCCTTCTTGCCGCCGGCGACCGCAAGAAGGCGCGTAAATCGCGAACGCGTTCGCTACAGGCGTCGTTAAAGGCGCCGCCGCGCCGCGGCGCTGCCGTCGCTTTTTACTGCCGCCGCTAACGCTAAATATGTATCAGCTGCTGCGGCGCTGCACAGCGCGCTACGACTCGTGACTCGTCCTCGGACCGCGAGCAACTCGCAGCGAGCACAACTGTCTCGCTGCCGCCGTATCTCGAGTGGCGCGCTCTCGGTAGATTGTTGTTTTAACCTGGGGGTCGTCTCAGTGGCGGGCAGCCGTATTTCTCCATGAGGCTTTTTATAGCGCGACGTTATGATGACTTCGTTCTTAGGAAGCAATCACCTTCGCTGCAGTAGTCTAAACTTCCCACGCATTCAACTATAATTTCAAGTGTTAGCAGTGCTGCAAACCTTAGCAGATTAATTTTGGCTCTCGCAGCAAAGCGGCGAAATCCTTCAACTGTACCACTTTAACTGTCTGTAAATGTCTGTAAATCTATCGGACCAAACTGCGTGGTCATCAGTTCCTAGCTTACAAACTACTTATACCTAGGTAAATTAACATACCGACACACACCCATGCTCCAGGGAGGACTCGAACCTCCACTGCGGGCAACCGCGCGCTCCGCAGCGAGGTGGTGTAGACCGCTCAGCTACTCCACTGCGGCACCACTTTAACAGAATTTACCGTACTTTGACTGACTCCTGTAAATTCTGTTCCGAAGTGAAACAAATACTTAATTCAGTATTATGTTAATTTAAAAATGTGACCAATTTAGAAACGAAAACAGCTTTAATATTCACTCTGGACTTTGTGCATTGTTTTACCTTCATGTTTTTGTATTTTTCGCATTCCAATTATTTTTCACATCTAAGAGGATAATGTTTACGATATTATATTTACTAGAGTAAAGTTTGCCGGCCGCGGTGGCCGAGACGACTAAGGCGCTCCAGTCACGGTCTGCACGACCACCCCCTCGGGCATGGATATTTCTGCCGTCCTTAGTATTAGCTAGTTCATAAGTAGTTTGTAACTTTTGGGACTGATGACCCCGTAGTTAAGTCCCATAAGCTATACAAACATTTGAATTTTGAATTTTTTATTAAAGTTTCAGTTGACACATGACAATTACGATTATATCATTTCATTACTAGAAGTCATGTGAAGCTTAGGTGTGTGATAGTAAAAGCTGTTCTCTCTTCACTCTTTATTGAAAGTAACTTCTTCTACAAGACTATTGAAAAATCGCTTCTTCTACAATACAATCACTTACTGTACCAGTAGACACAAACGTCCGTCGCTGTAGCCGGAGATGTGGTTCCTCTCGGTCGGCTGGTACGTCAGTCAGCGGTCTTCCCGTACAGCCTAATGTTCGCGAGGGCTCTGCTAGTGCGGTTGCCATTAGAAGCGGAAGACTGGCTGGAAGACTGGCTCTGTCCTCGTCCGGCCGAGCCTATATAGCGAGCTGGCCAACAGGAACCCAGCGTAGGAATCCGTGTCTGCACGGCCATTACGGTCGGGGGTTCGAATCCCCTACCTCCGGCATGGATATTTGTGCCGTCCTTAGTGTTACCTAGTTCGTAAGTAGTTTGTAAGCTTACGGACTGATGACTCCGTAGTTAAGTCCCATAAGTTCTACAAACATTTGAACATATTGCAGCCGTGTCCGGAATATGTAGCTGCGACCTCTGCAAGGAAAGGTTCCCATTAATCGATTAGAATCGTCTGCGTGTTTACCTGATGTCGTCCCCCGTTTTGCTGTTGGATTGTTTCTCCAACAGCGTTGCTGTTATGCGGTGTTGCCTGCCATTCAGGCGAACCTGATGGCAGACAGTACAAAACAAAGAGAGTGAAGGAGTGACATTCTATGAAATGAGAAAAAATTGAGAAAACAATTAATATTCTTTGCAAATATTTAAATGAAGAAATTTTAAGACATTAGGACATTTCACACATTAATTTCATAACACCTATTGCTATTGAATTCCTTATTCCTTTGAAGTTCAAATCCCTTGCAATGATGAAAGTATGTGTTCCATGAAACTGTAATTATTAATTACACCTCGAATTTTTCATTGCATCGCAATCTTCATAACTGACATCGTTAGTGTCACTGATCGCCAAGTGGCCTACCTGGAAATGTAAGCAATGGTTTTTACTGATTTAAGTACTGTAGTTACTTTAGTATGCATAGTAAGAATTGCATGTATCCTGTGCTGTATATTGTACTCCATATTATAGCAGACTATAGCGATATTTGAGTACGCTCATAGCGGAACTAACATCTTTTCGGTTCACATCTTCGTTCGTGTTAAACAGTGCATGTCGAATATTACGTTTCTGTTGAATGTTGAGGGGAATTTATTTGCGGATGTTCTCCCTACAAAACTTTGACAACTTGATTTAAGGTATAGAGACATGTTTAATTTTTGAAATCACTCCACTCCATTATTGTGTGGCGTGGCACAGCGACCTTAATGAATATTTCAATAGAAAACATTCTTGGCTGCACATAAACGATGTTTTACTTTTCTACACATTATGGATTTCGCCTCTTATGTGCATCATCAGACTATTTAGGGGAAATTTACAAATTTGTTTAAAAACAGGAGTTAACTTAAAACTAATGTAAAATCGTCCATTAGCAAGAAATACTTGGAACAGGGAAGGCGCAGGCTGATAAAACTACAAGAAATACCCCTTTTTTGGAATGGGGGGGGTGTAAATGTAGAACCAATAAAGTACCACTGGAGGCTATCGTATAATGAATAAAATTACTTATTATTGAGGTATCAAGGCGTCAGACAAATTCAAATAAAACTGATCTTTAATATAACTTTGGCAACTATTGCGTAAGAGTGTGGAGGACAGTGAAGCCGCTGATGAAACTGAACCTTACATAACCATGCGAAGCTTACTTATGCAAGAACCACATCCTGGATACAACTGACTGCTTATGTGCTCGATATCTTGGCATAAACTGTTCAGTAAAGTGCCCCTAGATGTACGCAAGGTGCTGATAGATGGTGCAGTTGTGAGTGAGTATCACCTACAGTTTACTTGAGTGATGTAAACTATCTACTGTGGGTCGCAACTCTTACTGGAAGATGCCCATTGTTATATCGAAAAGTTTTGATTTTTCACCAAAATTTGCTTTCTTGAACAATCCAGAGATTTTAAAAATATGTGTTTATATGTTTCAAAATCCTCCAACAATTTTTTTTCTTTACCTTATCGGTATTATCTAAGAAATGTTACTGTTACTTTTTCGGTACCTAGATATTAATTTTTGGTAAAGTGCTGCTTTGTTGGGAAATTCTGTCATTCAAATTTGTCTTATTTTCTCAAATTTATGTGTTTTCTTTAATTAATATTTTCTTTTCCCTGTAACAAATTTCCAAATTCAATGCAATTTTATGTCGATATCAGAGACATATTTTCTAGTTTCATTTATATTTTAATAAATTTTTGTCGATTTCCTTGTTACTTTTTGGCAATTTGGGACTTATTGTCAGGCATAATTTGTGATACTTCAATGCAAATTCTGGTTTTTCCAATTGTAAAGCTGTGGATTTTTGTTGCCAGTGTCACAGTTTTCCATTGAATCTAAATATTCATTTTATTAGAACAATATCATTTTTGTACAGTAATGGCACCTGAAGAGGCATCTATAAAGTTGAGAAATTGGTGTGCAGGTTCCCACGACTCTAGTAAAAAATAGCTTAAGTGGACCAACAGCCTTTCAGTTAGAAAACTCCAATTTTATTTTATCACCTACATTTCAATGGCATTTAAGTTCATCATATAAAATTCTCTTTACTGGAAAGTGTATCAACTGAATATACTCAGGACATAACTTTTAGTAGGGTGAATAATTTATGTCGATTAGTTTTCTATGGAATTCAGGATGTATTATTTTTGTTAATTTACTATAAGGAATTAGACAATATTAATTTCTGCCTGTTTATCAAAATAATGTCTTCTCAATAATTTTTTGAAGTCTTGCCAGCTCACAACAATACAAAGGTAGCATAGTTTCTTAATTGGAAACTGGAATGAATGGTTTCACAAGAAAGGAACTGCATCTCTATAATTTTCATGAAACCTTTTAATTAAAAGGCTTAAATAATTCTTACGGTAGAGAAGACCCTATAGAGTTTTTCATTTATTAATGAATTTAAATTATATAGTTAATATTTTAATATTAATTTTTATTGTTTGTTTGGGGTGACAATTATGAATAATTATGGTCTTCTTTACTAAATCATTAAATTGTGTTTTTTGATCCATAATTGTGATTAGAAAATTAAGTTTTTTTAGGGATAACAGCATAATCATATTTACGAATTCTTATCAATAAAGTGGATTGCTACCTCGATTTTGTATTAGATTACTTATGGCTGTAGGGGCTTAATAATTAGGTCTGTGTGATCTTTAAATTCTTACATGATCTAAGTTCAGACCTGGGTGAGCCAGGTCGGCTTCTATCCTAAGAATTATTATATGTATTGGTACAAAAGGATCAGACGATAGTAATATTTTTTTGTTTATTGATTGAAGTTAATTATTTACAATTTTGACAGATTTGGATATTGAATTTACAATTCATGTATGTAGATTGTTTCTACAAATAGTTGAGAGGTTTTTCACTGTGACCTACATAATAATGCTCATTCCAGCCAACACACATATCATCATTTGCATATAAAAATCAAACAAGTACTCCAGTGTATGAATTGTCAGGGAGAGATTTTATGCATGGCACCCTGGAAGTCAACTATGGGAACAATGAGACCTGGGAACCCCATTCCTGAAAACAGAATCAAAAGGGTGTCCCCAAGCTGGAGCAGACGGTGAAGCCATGGGGTCTCTTGGCTTTGCAGAATGCAGCTTCCATGAACGCTCTTGGGCCGGAAGAGAAACGTGAGAATTGCAGCTCCCACCAAAATTTACAACATATCTGCATATACAGAAACGCAGGTGAGTGATAGGCCAAGTCTGGGTATGACTCTGAACTCCATGTGGAGAACAGCATCTGCTTCACAACTGGCTCTCTCTGGTAGAGAGAAGAACTTTTGGTTTAAGCTTGGTCAAGTATGGTTCTTAGAGTTTTATCTGACCTCAGTCAGTTGGAGAGCAGGTTGAACCTAACTGTACCATTAGTCAACCATTTGTGCTATAACATATTGGCAGAAGGGTATACTTGCCTTGTGTTAGTCTGTCGATAACCTGGCTTTTGCATCCCTTGTCTTGATGAGACGTGCGAGTTGTCTATAGGCAAAAGACAGCAAACAAGTGTGCCATTTAGGAATCTGCCTACTGAGGCTTCTGCTGCTTTCATTATGGTAATCAGCATCCTGACCCCTCACACCAGTATTACGCCGTCGACATGGCCGCACCCCTGCAACCAGTTGGGGTAAAGTATCTGGAGCTCAGCGTTATATGAATGAGCCCAGCCCATTTTTCCTGTCAAGTTGTATGAATGACACTGATCTGCATAATCAATAAGGATTAGATATTTTGCACTCCCCATTCAAAACTTTGCCAGGTGAGGAAATATGACTCTGTTTTATACTTGTTTTTATTTTTATATTCTTATGAATTGATTTAGTGCCCAATGTATTAAATAAATTAATAGGACCAATATTTACCTAATAATTTTATTAGTCCCTTCCACCATTAAGTGGAAACACCTCTTAGGCTGTGGCTAAGCCATGTCTCCACCATATCCTTCCTTCAAGGAGTGCTAGTCTTGCGTATTTGTAGGAGCGCTTCTGTGAAGTTTCGAAAGTAGGAGACGAGGTACTGGCGGAGGTAAAGTTGTGAGGCGGCATCATGAGTCGTGTCGGGATAGCACAGTCGGTAGTGCGCTTGCCCGCGAAAGGCAAAGGTCCAAGGTTCGGGTCCTGTTCCGGCACATAATTTTAATCTGCCAGGAAGTTTCACTTTAATTCCTGTTTTATGGCAATAATTATTGTTGATGATGTGGAGTAGGCTTGTGTATCAAAGTCTATATCAACTGCAGACATATGATGTGCTCATACAATAAACCCTATTAATCCAATTGATATACTACATATATTATAATAATGATTTAAAATAATTCATTATTTCCTCTTTCTTGACAACCAATATGTGAGGTGATATCAGATCCTCACAGAATTACAATGTATACTTCTGGAAGTCCAAAGAATCTAAATTGATTTTGATAACGATTTCAATCTTCTCGTTCTGCTGGATAAAGAATAATGTGTTTAAGTTTCAGTCAGTTAATAATATTGTAATTGCTGCTGCTGGTAATGGTAGTGATAATAATAATAATGCTGTTATTGCACTGATCAAACGAATAATGGTGCTTGTTCTATAGTTTACTCTTTGTTCCTATATTAATTGCAATTGTGATGAATTTAATTGCTCCTCGATGTAATGAAAAAGTTGCTAAGTCTACAGAGGCTAGTTTTTGTGCAATAACTCTTGCTAGTGGAGTGTAAACTCTCCATCATGTACCTGTTCCAGTGTCTGCTGTAGAGGAAGTGTTAATGATGGTGGTAGTACCTGTAACTGTTCCATTGTCTGCTGTAGAAGAAGTGTTAATGATGGTGGTAGTAATCAAAATCTTATTTATTTGCGTGAAAGATATACCTGGTGCTCCAATTATTAATGGAATGAGTCAATTTCCAAATCCTCCAATTATAATTGTATAACTGTAAAAAGATTATAATAAATGATGAGCAATAAGAATTACATTGTAAATTTGAACTTCTCCAATTATTGTTCCTGGTTGTTCTGGTTCTGCTCGAATAACTATTCTTATTGACTTTGCTACTATTCCAGCTCACACACCAAATATAAAATATAAGGTACCATTATCCTTATGATTTGTTGAGAATAGTCATTTTTGCAGTAAGATGGCTGAAGTAGTAGTTGGTAGATTGTAAATCAATTTTTGAGAATTATTTCTCTCTTATCATGACTTAACAGGTCTAATATTCAATTATGATTCTCTTTTACAATTCTACAGGTGTAAAATATTATTTTACTAACACCTAACATGTGACTTTTAATTGTAACTTCGAAGGTTATTAGTTTTACTAACTTAACTTTGTATATGCATTTACTACATTCGATTTACCTAATTTTATCTTTATTGTATATGTTTCATTTACTTTTTACAGTTTTATTCCTGCTTATTTGTTCACTTATTCTTTATGTTAAAGATAAGTTTTGTTTTACTAAATGTATCTTATTTGTGGTCGTTAAATTCAGTATCAAGTTCTTTGGAATTCATAATTGATTAAGTACTGGAATATTAATTGCCATCAGCGTTAGTCATATGATTAATATGAGTGAATATTTTTCGTTAACATAGTATTAATTAGTGTGATTTTTAATACTGAATTTATTATCTGAAAAATTTTAATGGCTTTAATCTTTGAATCTATGAAACGTATAGAAGAAACTAAGATTACATACCCTATTATTTTATGTGTTGATTTTATATCACCTGTGTAGTATCAGTTAGGTGGTATTTCACTCCGCTCACAGCAATCTATCTCACAAAGATAGTACACAATTTATTTCACTTAATTTATTTGTCTGTATATCTCCATTATCAGAAAGTATTTTGGGAGTAATAATTTTCTTGTTCTTTTATTAATGAATGTTTTAGGTCAAGGGGCAGCTAAGAATTACGAGTCTAATGGGATTCAATAAATTTTATACTACGAATATAGTTTTGTAATACTTTAATAAAGCTGGGTTTGATAGTAGTTTAAAATATTTAATTTAAGTGTTATTGACTCTGGTGTGTGTACATATTGCCCATCACTCTCATGATTGATTATTAGTTATTTTTGAATAATATCAGATTAGTCATAATATAGTAGATGTACTGGAAAGTTTAAATGTAGGTGTTAAAATTGTAGTTGTGTGAAATACAGTCTGTTGGTCCACTTAAGCTGTTTTTATTAGTCATGGTATGTTCATCTTCAGGTGCTTTACTGTATGAAAGTCATATTGTTTTATTAGTCATGGTATGTTCATCTTCAGGTGCTTTACTGTATGAAAGTCATATTGTTTTAATAAAATGAATATTTAGATTCAAATGTTACATATTCAAAAAGCAAATATCCAAATAATTTGCGTATTAGAAAGTTTAAAGGGAATTATTGTAAGGCAGTAGGATATTACATACAATATTTTTAATATAATTTGTAGGTAGGATAAGGATAATTACAAAAATTATAAAAATTACTGAGAACCATGAATGATGTGATCAGATTTTTCCATGCACACTGATAATACAAAAGATAAACTTAGAGGTTGTCGCCGCTGTAGTAGGCTTGACCAGGTCCCTCAGTATGAAGAAAAGTTGCATTTCCATCTTGTGTGATTGTGTGGAAACACCTTGTAAGAGAATGTCACTTTATCTTTTAAATGTGCAGTTAATACAAATCTGGAGCTCTTTAAGGTGAGATGTTTTACTTTTGGTGAGATTCATTTGATTGACATCCAATGGAATGGTTTATTTTATTTTCAATGTTGGAATGTATTTTCGTTTTTCTCCACTTTTATTTTTCCAAATATGTGTACTGTTTTGGAATATTTAGTTTATTCCTACTTTTGCGTTTTATTTTGTCTTTGGTGTTCATTTTTATATGCATTTTCATGTCAATTATGTGTTACTTTTTCCCACTTCGTTATTTTTATTTTGTGTCATTGTTCTTTATATGGTAAATGTTCTGATATTCTAAGACTGATGACGAACTTCATAGCTTAGGGAAGAAAAGACAAAATTCAGTTTCAACATTTGAAATGAAAGAGTTACTAATATCTGTAAACTTTTGTCCTCTGTTTTATACCATGGCAGTTGCCCAGTGAATTACACAGGTCATACCTTCCTCTTCTAAATCGTCACAACATGTAGCTTCCCTAGATAGCCAAAACATGACCTTGTATTAGTTGGGGTGTATTATTGTTGGTCTCTTGTCTGGAATGGACGATGACAATTTTTTTTTGAATTACAGTATTGTACTAACTACTAGCAAACAGTTGTTTCTAAAGAGAAAAATATTTTACGTATTTTAGTCTCAGAATCGTTATAAACTAGGTTTCAGAAAGACAGTGAAAGGAGTGAAGAGGTGTTGAAGTAACAGAAGCATGAAGCAAATAAAAAAATGTCATTTATCACCGAACGTTGCAATGAATTCATTCAAAAGAACAACAAATAATGGATTCCACTATAATTCCATTCCTTTATGGCAGATGCATCAATACTCATTAATTAATAATATATATAGTTAAACAGTTTTCTTGCAACAAAGACAGCTCACTAATTTTAATTGAGATAGTTTCATTAAAAGCATGATTGAATTGAAAAGTTTAGTATTACTTCATACAAATTCTAGAAAGGATAAGGTTGGATAAATGCTTTATTGATGAACTGAGTGACTCAGTGACAGATAACACACAACCTAAACCACTGGGGGTCCAGACAGTTTATAAAAATATTTACTTAATATTTATTTTTATGCTAAACACAGTTCTCATTCTGTTCATTGATAAATTGAACCGGAGCGAAATGAAGGCGGGTCACTTGCTTATAATTACTGATCTGTAATCATGTTCTACATTAACTTTTTTTAACCCTAATCCCCACATTTGGGGTTGGGGTTGTAAGATTTCAGTATTAGATAAGGCAGTGGAGCAATAAAAACCGTATCAAATAACATTAAATCAAAATCAGGAAAAACCAATACACTCCCTATATCGCCCAAAATATTGATTATCAAAATGTAGCTCAAATGCCAGTGATGTCATTTCTTAAAAAGTACCGCAAAAGTCTAATAGGCGATAATCTCAATACGACCAACCTCGATTGATGTTCAGATCACTCTAACAAAGTTCACTGTTGATCACTGGGTCAAGAACAGACTCCTGTTTTCCATAAACTGGCTAATTAACATGAAAGTATTTGACATACGTAAAGTTACACTTTTAATCCAGACTCTGCTGGCTTGAGCACTTTATGACAACTAAAAGTTGGCACCCTTGCGGTGTAAGACTACACAAATCTATGAATGTGTTGCATCACCCAGTTTGCAAGGTCTCCTGAAAACTGATGTTAAATGTGTAATGGAATCTGCATAAGCAGATGAGCCCAGATCATTAGTTGCAAAGTGCTTTATTTAGATCGTATTGGCAATTCTAATTTGCCATCTTCAAGTCTCTTAACATTTCAATATTTCACAATGTTTACTTGAAGATGGCAACTAAAAATTGGTGAAACCGGTCTAAATAAAGCAATATGAAACCAGAGATCCAGCTCCTCTGCTTATGCAGATTCCATTACAAGATATTAGATTGCAAACGCAACGTCAATGATGTCAAGCACGTACAACTTTAAATGTGGCATCAAGAAAAAAGTTCCTTAGATCATCCACAGTAGTTATTCAATCCACATAACGATGAAAACAACGATGCATAAACACAGTCAACGTGACAGAATGGG
The DNA here is from genome assembly GCA_026315105.1 of Locusta migratoria. Lineage (NCBI taxonomy): Eukaryota > Metazoa > Arthropoda > Insecta > Orthoptera > Acrididae > Locusta > Locusta migratoria. Next base: position 154,009,110 of record CM048749.1, read on the forward strand.
GTTAGACGACCATCAGTTCCGATCACATCACAAGGAAGAGAGTACACTGTTTTGCTATGCTTAGAAAGTTGATTTAGGTTAGATCGTATCTGCTTTCTTCCATTTTTGTCAGGCGGAACCTTTTTCATGGGATGTATCAAGCCGTTTCAGAATGAGCCAAAGCGATATTATTCGGACTTGGAGAAGGTACAGAGATACGACAGCTGCGGATGAGTTGCCTCTCACTGACATGCGAAAGCCAGAGGCTACCACAACCCGTGATTACCATTACTTACAGATTTAAGCTCAAACGGACCTTGAAGAAACCACCATTCTGAATAATGATTTTCGTGTAGCCACTGGACGTCGTGTTTTGACTCAAACTGTATGTAACAAGCTTCACTAAAGACGTCTGTGGTGAGGTCCACCATTTTTGGAAGAAACTATTGTTATACTTAAATATTTTTATGTACATATATTTACAGTGTGAATTAAAAGCTTCATTCCATTTTAATTTTCGGATAATGAAATGCATGATTGTATTTGTTATCCTTAGCATAAGTTGGTTTAAGTAGTTTGTGAGCCAAGAAACTGATGACCATAGTAATTATGTCCCAATGATTTAAAAAATATTCAAATATTTGTGGAGCTTATAGGGTCAAACTACTTATGAATTAGCTAATACTAAGGACGGCACAAATATCCACGCCTGAGTGGGGATTCGAGCCCCCGACCGTAGTGGCCGTGCAGACTGTGACTGACGCGACGCAAACCGCTCGGCCGCCGCGGCCGCCCCCGCTTATTTACAAACATTTAAACACCTTGAGATACTATCCAGCCGTTACCCAACTCACTAGCACTTCGTATGGTGCAGACGGGTACTGCTGTTCGGACGACTCTCGTTCAAAAACTTAGTAGATGAAATGCCTGTTTGAATACAGTTACATAAGTAAAAATAGAAAATTAACAATGTAGTTATTCAGCAGACCAAAAATACTGCGCCAAACTTCTGGAAGAAAAGATTAATGGAAAACGTACAGAAATAATAGGAGCAGTTAAGCACAACCGTTAAAAAATTTCTGAAAGTCAAAAGTTGTTTGAAAAATTATTTATTATTCGTTGGGATACGTAGTATAAGGAGAAAAATCATCTACCCTGTAAATTTTCTGCGTACAGCGGCATTAGTACTTTTGTAACTTTTTTGTGGTACTATGTAAGGCCGTGTGGGTGCCTGCGGGCGGGCCACGCCGAACTTATATAAAGGCACTGTCAGCGTAGACGGAATGCAGTTCACTTCACCTGAAGATCGCATCCACTCCGCCTCAGCCGAAATACTAAGGGATTCCGTTTTGATATTTGATTTCATGTTGCCACCTGTTGACATTTTAAAACTGGTATCACGAATGGTGAGAATCTGTTCCATACTGGAGGTTAGCATTGTTCACTTTTGAGACTGGATAATCGAATGGGGCACAAGTTACGCAAAGTACCTTATAATAAGAGTATAATGTACTAATTCTCGTTGTAGTTCCAAAATCCTTGAAGACGGCATTGGATTCTAGTGGCATTTTTGTTGTTGTTGTTGTGGTCTTTAGTCCGGAGATTGGTTTGATGCAGCTCTTCCCCCTACTCTATCCTGAGCAAGCCTCTTCATCTCCTTATAAGATCTGCAACCTACATCCGTTTGACTATGCTTACTGTATCCATGTCATGGTCTCCCTCTGAGATTTTTACCCGCACACTTCTCTACAACTCTCAATTCACTATTCCTTGATGATTAAGATTGTGTCCTATCAGTCGTTCCGTTCTTTTATTCAAGGTATGCCAAAATTCCTTTTCTCTCCAATTCTGTTCGGTATCCCTTCATTAGTTACGCCATCCATCCACCTAATCTTCAGCATTCTTTTGTAGCACCACATTGCAAAAGCCTCAATCCTCTTCATGTCGGCATTGTTTATCGTCCATGTTTCACTCCCATTCAAGGTAATTCTGTGGGTCTACTCTGGTCATCAGTCCCTAGGCTTACAAACTACTTAAACTAACTTTTGCTGCGGACAACATATACAAATACACCAATGGACGAGGGAGGACTCGAACCTCCGACGCTGAGGAGCGGCGCAATCCGCAGCTACGCCATGTCGCGTTACCTAAGTTACGTTACGTATGCGTAGATGTGAGGCAGTTGCGAAGGTGATCCATGTCGATGTAGTCACACCGCGTGAACTATGGTAAGTTTATTTACATTTTTAAGAGTCTGTTGTTGTTGTGTTCTTCAGTCATGAGACTGGTTTAATGCAGCTCTCCACAATACCCACTTCTGAACAAGCCTCTTTACATAAGAACGGCAACCTACATCTGTATCAATCTGCTCACTGTATATTTATTGGTCTTCCTCTGCGGTTTTTACCCCAAACACTTCCCTCCATTGCTAAATTCACGATTCCTTGATGTCTAAGTATGTGTCCTACCAATCGATCATTTCTTTTAGTCAAGGCATGCCAGAAATTCCTTTTCTCCTCAATTCTATTTAATAACTACTCATTAGTTAAGCGATCCATCCACCTAATCTTCAGCATTCTTCTGTAGCACCACATTTCAAAAGCCTCTATCCTCTTCCTATCCGCACTGTTTATCGTCCATACAAGGCATCACTCCACACAAATGCCTTCAGAAAGGAATTTCTTAAGCTTAAATCAATATTCGATGTTAACAAATTTCTCTTTTTCAAGAACGCTTTTCTACTCATTGCCATTCAGCATTTTATATCCTCTTAACTGCGACCATCGCATGTTATTTTACTGCCCAAGTGACAAAACTCATCTACCTCCTTCATTGTTTCGTTACCTAATCTAATTCTTTCAGCACGCCGGACTTTATTAGACTGCATTCCGTTACCCTTGTTTTTCTCTTGTTAATGTTCATTTTATATGCATCTATCAACACACTGTCCATTCCATTCGACAGCTCTTCCAGGTCTTTTGCTGTCTCTGACATAATTAAAGTTTGCATTTTATTCAGTTGTTAATTTTTTTGCTGTATCTGGTGGGCGAGGAAAGTTTGCTGAGACACAGATTATGCTTCCCTTCTAAAGTACACCGATTTATCTCACAGCTTTCATTTAGCAGACCCTGCCTAGGGATCGACACATCATTGTCTCGTACCTAATTTTATAGAAACTAGTATTGCCTGTGGTCGTAAATCGATCAATTGTGTTTACAGTGGTACTGGTGGTAACATTTTACGTATCATGTCGGTGGCCTTGCGTGCTTATGTTGGAAACTCAACAACACGATAGAAAATTTTTGCCCATTTGTTCGAACCACAAAGAATGACTCGATTAGTGTATCGTACAGACCATGAAGTAAACAAATAATGCTGTTCCTGCTTTAAGGTTGACAGGTTCTTGTATGTACCCTCGTTCGCTCAGTAAAAATAATTGCCCTCGTAAAGCGAAGATTCCGTTAGAAAACATCAGCGTTGTCAAGCGATTGGCTAAAATGAAGACTCACAGGATTCTCACTATTCAGCATCTGTTGCCAACATTATCATAGGATGCCGCTGGGATATTTGGTAAAATTTAACCGGCACTGGGAGGTATGAAACGGTATCTTTTAGGTATTAAGGAAAATTCCTGACACAATAACAACAAATAAAAACGAAAGTATATGCTTCTCATGCCATTGTCGATTTATGTATCTTTCATTAGCCTAATATTTGAAATGGAACTACAATTTCGGTGTTCGTGTATTTATACAACGCCAAGATATAATGTTATTTCGATACTGCGATATTCAGAATTCCAGAGCTGACAACATGTCGACTTCGTAGTTCCACCGGTGCACCGCTACATGCCTCTCCTGGCGCATTATCCTTTATATCGGCATTCATATGAAAACATCCATTTCCTTTACCCACTCTTAATCACTACGAAAATGAAGCATTTCAACGGCACTAGAAAGTGAGTTGGAAGCACTCCATGTTTCGATATACACTTATTTTAATACGTTATTTTAATACTCCAGATGCGCTGCATTACAGCGTCTTTCGTAGAGGCGAATACCCAATCAGTGAGCTGATTGTTGGAGAATGTAGAACTTGATCCTAACTGTAGATAGGAAAATTTCTACTTCCTTTTACCACTATTAATGGCTAAATGGACACATAATATTTATATTCGTGGAATCTACGATAAACATTCTTTCGAATTATGTAACTTTCATTGGCCATCTTGTACGATTAAATTAGTAATCTGTACCACAATATTCGTGTTGGCGTATTTATATAATGATTTGAACATTATATTTTATTTTCGACTATCAAGCGGACTAGTTGACAGAATAGTAAGATCAGTATGTTCTCCATCGTCTTTTGGCTGTTGGCAACAATAATTTTCGGCTCCACAAACAGAAAGTGGTAGATTAAAAGCCGCGGTGGAGTAGCCGGTCTAAAGCGTCTCGCTGCGGAGCGCGCGGTTGCTCGCCGTGGAGGTTCGAGTCCTCCCTGGGTGTGTGTTGTCCTTAGGTTAGTTTACCTAGGTTTAAGTAGTTTGTAAGCTACGGACTGATGACCACGCAGTTTGGTCCGATAGATTTACAGACATTTGAACATTTGTAGATTAAAATCAACCATAAAATTACTTAAAAGAGGCAAATGCTACTGGAGAAATAAACAACCCGTAACCCGTTAGTGGACGTGAAATTCGCACTTGTAGAATTGCTTTTCGCAAGAAACTTGGTGCCCTTTTTCCCCGGGGCCTCGCCTGGAGTAATCAGACGCTGTCAGCAGCAGTAGGAGGGCTGCGGTGCGGCCCGCTACCCTGAGGTCCGGCCGCGCATCGGGCCGAGACCACGCGGTGCGCGGTGCGCAGTGCGCATGCGCGGCCGGCTGCGCGCTGTCTGCCGGCAGTAATTGCTGCCGCCTCGTAAACACGCCCCTGACCGTTTCTCTGGCCGTCCGGCAGCAAGAAGTGGCCGCCCGGCGTTAGCTGCGCGCCACACTTGTCGTCGTGTATGCCGCAACACCGCAGTAGCGACTGCCGCGCGCTGGTGGCGTCGGCTACCCGAGTGTGCTGCACAGTAGGCTACTGGCGTTATTACCGCGTGCTTTCTCAGGGCCTGTGATGTGAGCACAGTCTAAAGGCTAGTCTACACGATATGTTCAAATGTTTCTAAAGCTTATGGGACTTAACTACGGGGTCATCAGTCCCTAATCTTACAAACTACTTATGAACTAGGTAATACTAAGAACGGCACAAATATCCATGCCCGAGGGGGAATTCGAACCCCCGACCGTAGTGGCCGTGCAGACCGTGACTGAAGCGCCTCAGTCCCCTCGGCCATCGCGGCCGGCTAGTCTACACGACGACACTAGGTTGCGACACTCGTTTTATGAAATGAATTGCGCGCAACTGGTTTCGTGTATGTCTGTAGACACGGCGCTAATACTATACACTTCAGTTTCGTTGTTTTGTAAGTGCCGTAGTCGCCGTAGAATGAACGTTTTGGTAGCTGTAACAGTTGTGGCGGAGCTATTGCTTCTCTGTGTAAAGTCGCTGCATAAGACTAAACATAAAAAGAATAAGAAACGTGTTTGGGTTTGTGACTGGATTAAGAAAAGACGTCAGCTTCGTTGCTTAGCGACCTTGCTGAAAGAAATTGTGATCGAAGATCCTATAAGTTATTTTAATCAACTCAGAATGTCACCAAAGCAGTATACGTTCCTTTTAAACAGAGTTAGTTTAAATGTTCAAATATTGTAAATCTATCGGACCAAACTGCGTGGTCATCAGTCCGTAGCGTACAAACTACTTAAACCTAGGTGAACTAACCTAAGGACAACACACACACCCATGCCCCAGGGAGGACTCGAACCTCCACGGCGAGCAACCGCGCGCTCCGCAGCGAGACGCTTTAGACCGCTCGGCTACTCCACCGAGGCACAGAGTTAGTAATGCAAGAAACAAACAAGATACTGTTTGCGTGAAGCATTGTTACCAGAACTGATATTACAAATTGCATTACTTTTCTTGTCAAATAGATATTCGTCTCTACAGTACCTGTATCCTGTTCCCAAATCCACAATTGCCATAGTTCGTTTGTATAGGTATTTGGGATTGAATGTACTTTAGTCTGCAATTCACTAATCGTCACCCAATCAATACTTCATTCACGAATAATTGCTTCAAGAGCACTAAAACGCCGCAGCTTATTCCTGAAATTTTCATCGTTAAAATGGCACAAACACCTTTGCATCGCATATACGTTCAAAAACCGAATTATTTCTTCCTTTTCCCCCATTATGTTGTGTTTTGTTCTGTATTGGTTATCACCTAACCTAAAAACACGCGCAATTAGTTTCGCCAAAGTTGGATGGTGCCGAAACTGTTTAGTTTCGCCAACGCGTTGCGCGAACGCCTGCCGCGCATACGCACTGTCCAGTAGCGCAGTTTCATGAAACCTAGTGGCGTCGTGTAAACTTGCCTTAACATATACAGTCACGACACTCGGACTGATTTTTGTTATACGCCACGACAGCAGCGGCTGGCGAAGTACATTTCTGAATACTGTATCGGATGATTGTGAATAGTGTCGTTTAAATTGTTTTTTAACACACGGGAAAGGCATCTTGTGCCATAAAATTAGGAAATAATAAGAAAACAACGCCAATTTTTTCATTATTATGTTTCCTAAGAATCTTTCGAGGGTATGAAAAGGCACTTTTCAGGACAGTTTATGCAAAATTTTCCTGAAATCTACAACTTTTTAATCAAGAATTCCAGTTTCTATTAAGAGAAAGAATTACTAATCAACAACAGAAGCCGTGGCGGAGTGATAAAGCTCTCTTGGGTTGTTTGCAGATAACACCGTCATTTACCGTCTATTAAAAATCATCTGAATATCAAAACAAACTGCAGAACTATATGAATAAGATATCACTTTGATGTAAAATTTGGCAATTGAGTCTAAATAATGAGAAGTGTGAAGTCGTCCACATGAGTACGAAAAGAAATCCATTAAACTTTGTTTACAAGATAAATCTATCAAAAGTGAAGGCCGTAAACTCCACAAAATACCTAGGAATTACTATTACTTAGACTTAAATGGGAAAGAATATAGTAGCTGCAGCTTGTATGCGGCCCCGTCTACTCCTTTCGCTGTCAGAAAACGAGCAACATCTCTTTGCTCTTCTTTTCACGCCACCGTGTCACTGTTTGCAACGCGACTCGATGCACTTGGCGATTGGTGCATGCAGCTGCTAGCTTTGTATGTGCACGCGGACCGTCTAGTAACGGGCTGTGACCTTCCACGCTCTGGTCGGAACCACACCTCATTACACACGCCACATTATCCTACAGTTTGCGAATTCGCGACTCCGGTTCGTTTCTTTTTGAACCCCCGTTGTGTCCTGGTGTTTATCTTGTCCTAGGATTCTACAGTTAGTGTGTTATATTAACCTAGTACGCTGGTATTAGCTCATCTTAAGAAATTATTTAAACTACCGAGAAAAGATAGAAACGCCACTTTACTTCAGAACTTGTGTAAGTAACACACTTAAACGTTTTGGCGTTTCTGTAGGTAAGATGTTGGTGTCAGACTTCACTAAAACCAGCGATTTTGCCAGTTTACTTAAAGCATGTCTGAGGATGTACCGAACAGTACACCTGCGCTTGAAATCAGTGTAGATCCTGTGAAAAAAAAACAAGGGTTTACTACTGGAATAACAAACGAGATGTATGCGATATAAATCACGAGCATAAAAAATGCTCTGGTACATGAATATGGAACGGTGGACAAAGTAAATCAGCTCAGTGATTTTATTCGTAATGCACATAAGAGAACTTGACAGTTCTTTTACATGTTGTAGAATAAACAGTTAGTCTACACTTGTCACCCTGCCACTTTCAATTATCTGACTTTAGTCAAAATCAAATGTTCAAATGGTTGTAAATGTATCGGACTCAATTGCTGGGTTATTAGTTCATAGCTTACAAACTACTTAAACTGAGGTAAGCTAACCTAAGGACAACACGAATACCAATGCCCGAGGAGGGACTTGAACCTCCGACGGCGAACGGCAGCGCACACCGCAGCATGGCGCCCCAACGCGCACGGCTAATCCGCCGCGGCTTTGTTTAGTCACCATCAATTTTCTTAATGTTTAAACCGTAATCTCCAACGTTGAATGTTGAATCATGGAAATAAATTTATAATCATTTGAAGGAGCGCATAAGCATGAAAATGCTCGTGTCGTACACAATTCAACTCCAGTTCGGACTAAACTTATTCTACTCCCTATGAAAACACCTGACTACAAACAATCGCCGAATCACTGCCACACATTGCGCTGATGACAGAGTAATCCGTAATTCTTTTACCATCGACGGTAGATATTAACAACTTACATGGCATTTTTAAACTTTACATTACAATTCATTGTCTTAAGAATGACGTGTGTTTGACCATTTTAAGTGTGCAATTGCTTTGAAATGAAAACGATTGAGTTACAGTATGAGAATCACCAAATTCAGAAAACAAGATGGCATAAAAGAGAGTTTCGAACAAGGTTTTGGCGAAGAATGTCACATGACTGGTCTCCGAACGCCAAATATTACCTGTGTTGCTACCAGGCTATAGTCACTCGTCCGAACGCCAAATGTACATTTCGTTCCTTCCAGACACTTGTCATTCGTAACCAGTACAAAAAAAGAAAATAAACTTAGAACAAACTTCAAAGGCAAGACAGGTGATTATATTTTAACGGAAAAAGATCATGAAAACTATTATTTTAAAAGAGGTTAAAGTTCAAAATAGGGTATTTTTGTCAACGCTAAACTCATATATCAAATAATTTTGGCAGTTTGTTAAAAAACGGTCTGAAAGAATATTACGTGTCATAGACATGGCTGCAGTTAACCAACGGTGGAACCCGATCAAATTGTGAACAACTTTCAGGCGACCAGTTGCATAAAATGGTTTATTGTAAATCCTCTGAAGAAGGCAAAATTATTTTTGCCGAAACCTGGATCAAGGTTTACGTATATAAACCACTAGCTGAAAACCCGGCGTTGCTCGGGTATTTATTTTTTATTTATTCCTGCCATTTTTCAGGTATATATTCATGTGTGTCAGGTCTTGATGGCTGTAAGGACTTTTGCGAATACAATTAGTAGTAAAGAAGTAATAGATTAAAACTTGGTGCGTGATGGAGCGGTTTTCCATGGACATTACTGTTTATGTGCTCATATCTCGTGAACAACGTACTGTGATACAATTTAGAAGGTACACTCAACAATAAGCGTGTATACTGTCTGAAAAATTTCCTTCGTCTACAATTTGTAGTGTAAAAATTATAAATTCAAATGTCATACCTAATACCGTAGTTTTAGTCCATGAACAGCCGATGGTTACTGTTTATGTGCTCGTACCTCCTGAACTACGTGTCGAAATGTGATACAATTTATAAGATACATTCAACTATATATTTGTATACTTTCTGTAAAATTTCCTGTCGCTACAATTTGTAGTGTTCAAATTATATTGCATTTTTTGCGATTACTATTGGTTATGTCGTAATATCTCTTGAACCATGTGCCGTACGTGATTCTTAACCATGCAGCAATTGGTACCTCACGGTAAGGAATGTTTGTACCAAATTTGGTTGAAATCGATCCAATGGTTTAGGAGAAAATGAGCAGCATTGTCGCAAAATGCAGCAGTTTTCCGCGCATCTCATTGTTTATGACGTCATATATCGTGAACTATATATCGTATGTGATTATTACACTTACGGCGACCGTCCTCATGGATTGAAGCTTACGTGTACGAAATTTCATAAAGATTGGAGCAAAACTGTAGATTTGTATGAAACACGTACAAACATACGGACACTCTGCTTTAGATTTTATGCAACTGGTCGGCTTAAATTTGTTCAAAATTTGATAATATCAAGTATTGTGTGCATTGATATTACCACAATAGTTGAGTCGTAATCGTATCGTCCATAATTTTTATTAATTATGATTTTATTAATTTTTCCCAAAATGTTTGCAAATAAATAAATAAATTAATTAAAATAAAATCATAAAAATATAGGCAAATCTTAAAGTGGGCCATAAACACGCCAGTGCGATTGTTTTCTTCATTGAGAAGGACTGCCATGTTCCTTACACTACCATATTGTTGATGAGGAAGGTATCGAAAACTAAAGAAACAGCTACTAACGGAAACATCTAAGTGTACGTATAAAAATGGTGGAAGTTAGAGGGGAAAGGGAGACGGACGGAGAGAGTGGGAAAGCGTGACAGGAAAATAAAATGAAGTAAGATTAGATTATAATATAAAGATACCCAGACATATCAGGTATTAAGATTTTTATACTTTTGAGATTGACAACAAGTGACAACTCCCAAAATCGAATGATGCACAGACTGTGATCATGCTGTCACTCTATGGTCAGACTGACATCTCTACACAGTTGTTTCACGATGCTAACGGTTTTAGAGGGAGTAGATAGCATTTCCTCGTACTTTCAGGCTCGTAGAAATACTGAAGAACCTCTTCAAAGATATCCTAGTACGTTCCGTGATAGGAAAGTTCATTTTTCGATGAGTTTCTGCAGTATTGTCCAACTGTTTTTGACAATTTTCAATTCTATTTTTGGCGATAACAGCGCCATCTATCATTAACAGGATAAATGTTTGATATAAAAGTACATAGTCTTCCAAGGAGAATCCAAATATGGAGAAAAAAATGGGGTTCCTATTTAAGATTTCATGGTAATACCCCCATCCCAGCCACAGGTGTGGTGTGGCAGGGGAGGGAGCCAACTTTATGTTAACGGATGGATGTGGTTGCGTAGAACTTCCCGGCGTAATAACTGATAATATTCTTCTCGGGTTTGCAGCCGGATACCATAGTCAACCAGACATAATATTTCGGCAGACCAACTGGCTGCCATCTTCAGGTGAATGCGCTGATTACACTTACTCGCCGGAAACTGAGGCAGAACAGAAACAGCGGCCCATTTATACACCGTTGACAACCCACCGCGCGTGCGCGAAACCAAAGAGGAGGCCCTCTAGGCGCAGTAACGCTCCGGTGGAGAAAATCGACAGAAATATGGATCGAAACAACACTAGTTAAAAAAACTGCAGGTCGAAATGAAGATCGTTGTTGCTTAATATCAGATAAAATTGGGTTCCAAGTTCTACTTGTCCCTATTAATACTATTATCGGCCACACGAATTTCCATTGATTCTTTAAGACGACATTCTCAGTAGCGAAAAGCAGGAGCAATAATTTTTGTTTCGTTATATAACATCTTGTGTCCCTCATAAGACAATGTTCAGCAACAGCCGACTTCTCAAGTTGAAGTAAACGAGTATGGCAGTGCTGTTCCACACACCGATCCTGAACTGTGTGGATCGTTCGATCAATGTCTTACCACAATAACATGGAATTCTATAAACACCGGGTTTCTCAGTCCTAAATCATCTTTGACTGACCCAAGGAGTGCCCTAGTCTTTGGCGGTTGCATAAAAACACTTATAATGTCTTGAAATTCTTGAAATTTTCGAGGATTATTCCCGACGAAAGGCAAAGAGGCAATAGATTTGTAGTTGTCCTCTAATGGTTCAAATGATCAAATTGAAACGCACGACAAATTTGTTGAGCAACGTACCCGTGCAGTTCTTAACTCAGATGTTCGGCGTCAGAGATGGCGTACGCTCTTTTCACTAGAGTACGCAAGACTCCCATGCGTTGGTGTGGCGGATGACAGCTCGTCGCATGAAGATAAAGATCGGTATGTGTGGGTTTGCGATATTGGATATATCCTAAGGTCCCACCACTCTTCTTCTGAACGAAAACGCCCAGAAAAATAAGTTTCCCATCTTTCTCAACGTACATCGTAAATTTAATACTGGGATTGAGATAAAGTGTTCTAAAAATTATTTCAGGCAGACTTATTGAAGACTTTGAAGACATGTGTCTAAGAACGTCGTTTCTTAAGACTACCTGGTTTTGGAGATACGTTGATGACTTTTTATGGTGTTGCCTCATGGAATGGATGAATAAACCCGAGATGAATATTAATGGATCGCTCTTTACGATGTGAATAACTTTTATTACACCTTCATTAATCCGATTGTATTTTTCCAAATATTCCGAAAAACAGGTTGAAAAGCCCTATCCTGTATAAATTCGAGAATGGTTTGAAAAGGTCTCGGAATCACCACGGGTGGTCAGCTTTAGCGCTAACACTTGACTATTGCCTTTAAATACGTCCCACGTCTGTTCTCTTAAAAGATTAGCTGTGGCGGTGACGTGGCTCTGTTGTTGTTACAAATCGAGATTCGAGCGTGATTAAGTAAAGAAAGGTATGAAAGCAAAGAACACTCACACCGATTTGCAGAATACACTGTAGGACTCTTCTGCTTCATATTCTGCTGCCAAGAAGAGAAAAGAATTTAAAATTGCTTGGGAGAGATTAGCTGATGATTCGCCAAGATTTGTCACTACTCCAGAAATCTGCAAGATGGGTGCCACAACTCTTGACGCTGGATCACATGAGAATGGAAAATGTTTCGCCCGTATTAGGCGAAACGAAAAAGGTTATTTTGCGCCGGTTTATGACCACATTTCAAACAGGAGTACACTGCTGTACCCCACATACAAAGGAACAGTCAAAGCAGTAGCAACATGTCGTATCTCCGACACCAATGAAAGCAAAAGAAATTCTTTTGTCTGGAAAGGTCTTAGCATCATTGTTTTTTGAAAAGAAGAAGATTCTGGTTGGTCCACTGGGCAAACGGCCTACTGGGTAATCCTACACTAAACTCCTGGACAAACTGCAACAACATGAACGCGAATAAAGGCCAGGTTTAGTAAGGAAGAAAGTGATCTTTTAACAAGACAGTGCGCACCCGTACTCATTTGCCATCGCCATGGCAATGTTACACGAACTAAAGTATGAATTGTTGCCACACCAGCCTTATTCACCTGATATGGCTGCATCAGACGCCCATTTCTTCCCAAATCTGAAAATTAAACTAAGAACTGATAGCCACAGTTGACAACTATTTTGCTGCCCTGTAGGAATCTCATTTTCTTGACAGGATCAAGACGCTGGAACATCAATAAACCAAGTGCATTAAGGTACAAAGAGGCTGTATTGCAAATTAAAAAAAAAAAAAAAAAAAAAAAAAAAAAAAATATTTCCGTGATGTATTCGAGAATTTTCCAAACCACACCAGATTTTAATTTACCGACATACCCATGGTCCCCAGTTGTATTTAAAAAATGTGACCTAGAAAGAGAAAGAGTAGATGGAATAAAATTAGAATGTTTTCAGCTAGTATAATTTAACTAAGTTTGATTGGTTCCCATGTTTCAGTCAAAAAAATGACCTAGAGGTAGAGAGCAAGAAGCTGCACTTCCCGCTTTTCCACGGCATCGGGCAGAATGGCGCGGCGCGTTGTGGCCGCCGACCGCTGGGCTAATTCTCGGCGGTTGGCAGCCCTGCGGCGAGTGAGGCAGCCACACATCTCCCGCCAGCTGACGGCTCCCCCGGCCCGAGGCAACAGTGGCTGCGCCGCAGGCAGTGCCGCCAACTGCCGCAAGAAGTGAATGTATGCAGCCGTAAATCGCGCAGGTGCTGCGCGCAGGGGACCGCGGCAAGAAGCGCCGGCGCGCAGTGTTGCCACTCCACTTTTACTGCTCCGCGTCGGAACCGCAATCGCGGAGGAGGCAAAAAGTGGCGCCGTTAGGTGGCAGCGCCGCCGCCGCCGCCGCCCTACGTCACACCTGTCGCGCCCACCTTTCTCTCCACTCGCCTTACAGCCCCGAGCTGCGCTCTCACGAGCCGCTAAAACTTGTCATGTAATTTCTGGCTGCAAGATCTACGCCAGTCCGCGCCTGTCTGTAAAACTGTAACCTATTGCTAGTGACTGGAAAAAAGCGCAAATGACTCCCGTTTATAAGAAAGGTAAAATAACTGACCCACATAATTGTAGCACAATACCGTTGACATCAGTTTCCTGTATAATTTTGGAGCATATATAGTAAACTAGCTTAAACCCGCGGCTCCGCTCGCGTGTTGGTTGATTATGATAGGTAAGCTATCTTTCATTAGTGTGCTATTCGTATGCTTATCTCTACAGAGAAAGAGTTGAAGACATTGCAGCACACATAGAACAAAGATATGGTCTGTGGCATCACGCTTCGCTGTATGTAACCTCCTTGCTATAGCGTCACAAAAGTCATCGCTGGCCTAAAGTCCGAATTGTTTTATAATTTGACGACTTTCAACCACCATATCTTCCACCCCCTTATAGCTATCGCCAGGAACTTATATGGTGAACAACGGGAGACTTCGGACAACAATTACACACAGATCATTCGTTTGCGTTCTGTAGTTTTAGCTGCAGAGCGAAATATTAACATACATGTCTGTGTAGAGACAGGAATTAGTGATCATGATATCATCATAGCTTCGATGGTGACCAAAGTTCATAAACCAGTCAAGAAGGCTAGGAGCGTGTTTTTGTTGGGAAAAGCCGACAAGCAAATGTTACGATCGCACTTAGAAAATGAATGGGCATCGTTTAATTCTGGGACTATGGATGTAGAGGACTTGTGGACTAAATTTAAATGCATTGTTAATGAAGGGTTAGAGAAATATGTGCCAGTAAAGACGATTAAGGATGGAAAAGATCCACCGTGGTATAATAATAATGTTAGAAAGCTGCTGAGAAAGCAAAGGCTGTTGCACTCTCGATTCAAAAAAGAACACGCAAATGATGACAGACAAAAGTTAGTAGAGATTCGTGCGTCTATAAAAAGATCGATGCGTGAAGCATACAATAATTATCACAGCCATACCTTAGCAAAAGATCTTTCCGAGAACCCGAAAAAATTCTGGTCCTATGTAAAATCGATAAGCGGGTCAAAGCCCACTGTCCAGTCACTAGTTGATCATTCCGGGGCAGTAATAGAAGAAAGCAAACGGAAAGCTGAAGTTCTAAATTCAACCTTTAAGAAATCTTTCACGCAGGAGGACCGCGCAAATATACCATCATTTGATCAACGTACTAATTCCGAAATGGGGGACATAGCAATAGGTATTTCCGGTGTAGAGAAGCAGCTGAGAGAGCTAAATACGAAAAAGTCTGCTGGTCCGGATGGAATACCAGTTCGGTTTTACAAAGACTATTCTGCGGCATTGGCCCCCTACTTAGCTTGCATTTATAGCGAGTCTTTAATTCAGCGCAAAGTTCCTAGTGATTGGAAAAAGGCGCAGGTGACTCCCGTGTATAAGAAAGGAAGGAGAACTTACCCACACAATTACAGGCCAATATCGTTGACATCGGTTTCATGTAGAATTTTGGAGCATATTCTCAGTTCTAACATAGTAAATTTCCTTGAAACGGAAAAGCTTCTTTCCATGAATCAGCACGGGCTTAGGAAACATCGTTCATGTGAAACTCAGTTTGCTCTTTTCTCACATGACATCTTGCAAGTCATGGACGAAGGGCAACAGGCGGATTGTGTTTTTCTCGACTTCAAAAAGGCGTTCGACACGGTGCCACATTGCAGACTGCTAACGAAGATACGAGCTTATGGAATAGGTTCACAGATTTGTGACTGGCTGGAAGACTTCCTAAGTAATAGAACGCAGTACGTTGTTCTCGACGGCGAGTGTTCATCAGAGACGAGTGTATCGTCAGGCGTGCCCCAGGGGAGTGTGATAGGACCGCTATTATTTTCTATCTATATAAATGATCTGATGGACAGAGTAAGTTGTAATTTGCGGCTGTTTGCTGATGATGCTGTGGTGTATGGGAGGGTGTCGTCTGTAACTGACTGTAATAGCATACAGGTTGACTTAGACAAAATTTCTAGTTGGTGCGAAGAATGGCAGCTAGCTCTCAATGTAGAAAAATGTAAGGTGATGCGCATGAGTAGAAAAAACAATCCTATAATGTTCGAATACAGCATCAGTAGTGAGCTTCTTGATGCGGTCGCGTCGTTCACATATCTAGGCGTAACATTGCAGAGCGATATGAAATGGAACGAGCATGTAAGGACAGTTGTGAGTAAGGCGGACAGCAGACTTCGGTTTATTGGGAGAATTTTGGGAAGATGTACTTCACCTGTAAAGGAGACCGCGTATAAAACGCTTGTACGACCACGTCTTGAGTATTGCTCAAGTATTTGGGACCCGCAGCAGATCGGTTTGAAGGAAGACATAGAGGCGGTTCAGAGGCGAGCAGCTAGATTTGTTACCGGTAGGTTCGACCAATGCGCGAGTGTCACGGAAATGCTCCGGCAACTCAATTGGGGATCGCTAGAAGAAAGACGACGTTCTTTTCGTGAATTTCTGTTAAGTAAATTTAGAGGGCCGGAATTTGAAGCTGAGTGTAGTACGATCTTGCTGCCGCCTACTTACATTTCGCGTAAAGATCACAAAGACAAGATAAGAGAAATTAGGGCTCGTACGGAGGCATATAGGTATTCTTTTTTTCCTCGTTCAATTTGGGAGTGGAATAGGAAAGGAAATGCCTAGTAGTGGTACAGTGTACCCTCCGCCACGCACCTTACGGTGAATTGCGGAGTATGTATGTAGATGTAGATGTAGATGTAGTTTTATATACACCGATAACTTTCCATCCCAATATACTCCACCCTTATATCATTACTAACCCTCAAGCAACAATGCAACCAATAAAACCATTTTCAAAGAGTAAATATAATTTTCAAAGAGTAATTATTGTTCCGCATTTCGCGTTATATTTAAGTGTCTGCGTCTTGTCTTTTGGACGTAATAAACGTACACCGAAAAGACAATGACATTAATATGTGTAGATAGCTATCCGATCACCATAAAACCGTGCCTAAAGCCTTCCCCGGGTAGATAATAGTAACTGCACAAATTTTTACCTCTTTGTGGTTCAGACGTGAAAAACGTACTCCGAACAGACATTCACAATTATAGATATAGATTTCTTTCAGGCGGGAAAGCTTCTTTCTATGAATCAGCAAACTCAGCTTGCCCCCTTTGCGAGCCTTGGATGAAGAGCAACAGGCACATTGTGTTTTCTCGACTTCAAACAGGCATTCGACGCGGTGCCACACTGCAGACTGCTAACTAAGATACGAGCTTATGGAATAGGTTCACAGATTTGTGACTGGCTGGAAGACTTCCTAAGTAATAGAACGCCGTACATTCTTCTCGACGGCGAGTGTTTATCAGAGATGAGTGTATCACCAGGGGTGCCCCAGGGGAGTGTGATAGGACCACTATTATTTTCTATATATATAAATGATCTGATGGACAGAGTAACTTGTAGCTTGCGGCTGTTTGCTGATGATGCTGTGTTGTATGGGAGGGTATCTTCCTTAATTGACCATAACAGCATGCAGGATGACTTGGACAAAATTTACAATTCGTGTGAAGAATGGCAGCTAGCTTTAAATGTAGAAGAACGTAAGGTGATGCACATTGAAAGCCCACCGTTAATTGCAAAATTAATTCTGGCTGAAAGGAGCCAGTTAAAAAGCTAACTTTAAACATAAATCTCTGTGCTTAAAACAAGCTAAAGGATTCGCGTGAACTCCTGACTACTTCCTGCAACAGAAGTTCCCTGGGCTAGATTTTAGAACTGACTCAAACTTTAGCATCAGGAAGACAAGGAGACGGTGGCCAACATACGTCGTAGATCACGAGAATTACACACACTCGTTAATATATAAGCCACCCCGAACGGGATACCACATGCACTACCAAATCTGCGCTTTAGTTTAGTTTGATACACCTTTCATGAAGGTGGAAGTGAGAACATTTATGGCGCAACGGCATTAAAAATATGATAATTTGTTCTCAGCACTGGTGAAAAACAACATTAAATACAAAAGGGAAGGTATCCGTTAACTAATATAATTAGGATAAATTTTCACTGATAATATTTATTCCCTTCAAACATGAGCAAATGGGGGCACCAATTTGGTTAAACAATAAATATGTATCCCCATTTAAAATAACTTAAAGTAATCTGAACTGAACATCATCGGAGGACGGATTTACAATTAAAAAGCATTCAGCCACTCAAACGCGCGAAGTAAAGCGGAACTCACGGAACTCAGCGTGCTGATACGAAGCAGAAGCAGGCGCCGTTATCGTAGGCGAAATTCAGCGTACGAGGATGTACCACACAACACAAGAAAAGTAAACTTCGTAGGTCGCTCTGGTCTTTCTTTGCTTGAGATGATACGCGATAATAGAGAGATTAATTTCCATTCTAATCAAACCGTGAGCATGCGGAATTATTGAGACACACGGCACATGTCTGCTACATTACATATTCGCACCCCACTAAAGGCGAAGTGCTTAAAGATTGTATTCATTTCAACAAAATCCAACGAAATCACAGGCGAAATAATGTTTGTACCCGTAAGTAAAAGTTCTCAACGCTATCGAAGTCACTCAATTCCATAAAATTACTGATTTAAATTTGTCGGTGCGTTTTATAATGTTCACCACATTGCTCACGCTATTCCGTTTCGATCTGAGTCCCGAACTGGTTTCGACTACTCTGTCATTCACCAGCCACAAACTAACTAAAACAAAACTTTGATCTAAGCTTCTCAAATACGCACTTCCGAACCGAACCGAAAATTATACAAGATTTTTTTGCAACAATCCCGGAATTTTGTCTATACACCCCAACATGGAGAACATATCAGGGTCTATTGCATCCTCCATGCTGTTACTTCCTTTTCTACTTTGCATTTAAATATTCTATGATAACTGCATCCAAAATATAAATATCCGATCTGATAAATACATTAATACAAATTCAAATGTTCAAATGTCTAAATCTATGGGACTTCACTGCATGGTTATTAGTCCCTAGCTTACAAACTACTTAAACTAAGTTAAACCAATTTAAGGACAAACCACACACCCATGTCCGAGGAAGGACTCGAACCTCCGACGCGGGAGGCCGCCCAATCCGTAACGTGGCGCTCGAGACCACGCGGCTGCTCCCGCGCGACATACATTAATATTCCTATATAAATCCAATACTGCGTAGATAAACATCCTAAAAAATATTACGAATTTCATACAAGAAACATTATCAACATTTAGACAATAACTATACTAATTATCAGCACGGCCACTACGGTCGGGGGTTCGAATCCCCCCTCGGGCATGGATATTTGTGCCGTCCTAGTTCGTAAGTAGTTCATAAGTAGTTTGTAAGTTTAGGGACTGATGACCCCGTAGTTAAGTCCCATAAGCTTAACAAACATTTGAACATTTTTTTGAACTATACTAATTACTTTTAAATGACGCACATTGTTTTTTACTAGTTATAATTGATCATATGGCTCGTAGCAGTGTTTGAAGCTACGGCGATGATAATTTTAGTTACAGCTACTGCGATGCTAATTTTAGTTACTGCATTGGCTGCGTAGTTTCCTAATGTTCGCAACTAAGTATTCGCTTAACGTGGATAATTAATTTACTGTTCGGACAAGGGTACATACAGGAAGTTGGTAAACATTGGAAAACCATTTTCTCTCTTTCTAGCTGTTCGGGTTTTAAAAGAGCATTCAAAGGTCGATACCAATATCAGCACCCTGCGCCGCCAAAGTCGTAAGTAAAATTGACCAATTTTATCACAGACAGAATTTTATTAAAGCCCTGATAGCTGTTAAAATTCCATTAGCTGAAAAGTGTTTTGAAACGATAACTTGTGAAAATGCTTTACCTTCGTCTTGGATGACAATCGATACATTTGCTTGATTTTTGTGCACAGAATGTATGAAACTAAACTAAAGCGCAGATTTGGTAGTGCATCTGGTATCCCGTACAGTTGAGCTGTCGAATGCATGAAAGTTGCTCGCAATACACACTCAGATTGACAAATACCAGAAAACATACTTAACGATTTGTCAAACCATATTACAATAATGTATTACGATGAGATAAATTTTTAATCCAAATATACATTTTCTTTTTGTAATGTGTGTGCAAAAATGTTCAAATGTTTGTTAAGCTTATGGGACTTAACTATGGGGTCATCAGTCCCTAAACTTACAAACTACTTATGAACTACTTACGAACTAGGACGGCACAAATATCCATGCCCGAGGGGGGATTCGAACCCCCGACCGTAGTGGCCGTGCTGACCGTGACTGGAGCGCCTCAGTCACCTCGGCCACCGCGGCCGGCTAATGTGTGTTATAAATGAAGCAAGCGATATTTCAAAGCAATAACAGTGAAAATACCTCGGCTATTGACATTATCACATTGTCACCGGTTGGAAACAAAAGTGGCGCCTTTGTTGCACAGTGGTAGCGTGGCAAATAGTGAATCCGAAGGGTGTGGGTTCGATCCTCGCCAGGTCCTAGTATTTTTATCTGTCACTTTCTATTTCTTTCACCTCTGGCAGTATGCTTATGTGAAAAACATCGACTAGCACCGTTAAACTGTAGGTCCCCCTTTAATTGGCTGGGTGAGTCTTTCTAAAGTCGGAGGAAGGCAACGGCACACCACCTCCAAACAGGACCCTGCCTAGTAAAGTGCTGTGGTTTTCAAACCAATCTTCGGATTGTTGACTGCTTTACCTTTTGCCCGTCTATATCCAGGTGCCCTAGGCCCGCCGACGACGACATTTAATTGTTAATGACTGGAAGTATTTTACCTGGACTGAGGAGTCTTGTTTTCAATTGCATTGAGTGGATAGAAGTGTACGGGCACACGAATCTGTAGACTCTGCCCGTCGGCGGCGAACTGTTCAAGCTGGTGGAGGGTGTGTAATTATGTGGGGAGTCTGCATTTAGTCATGGGGTCCCTGATGCGTGTAGATGACTCTGACAGGTGACACGTATGTAAGCGTGCTGTTATTACTTGAAGATTGGTGAGAGGACTCTAATCTAGGAAACGAATAGAGCATCATTCATATTTAAATACGAAACTTCATATTTAGAAGAAAAAAAAACTATGTAAATTATCATTGGAAACACCATGAGAAAAGGTAATACAAAGGTAAATCTCAACCACAAAATAGTATCCACCCTCTAAATAGTCTTCAATTAAATGCATAGATAAGATACACTTTCTCTATAGGTACAGTTTCTTTTATTTTACTTTATTTATTTTAATTTCATGTGTGGAACCTGAAGAAACTGACGATTCACGTAAATTTCTTATTCAACTGTTTCACCCAAGATATCTCATAAACTACAAGAGATATTGAAAAACGACCTTCACGGTCATGAACGTAGGTTACTGTAGGGGCTTATGAAAGTAGGTGCTATGAACACTCACCCGTGAGTCTCGCCTGAGTCTCGGGATGCGTTAGCTGAGCGTTTCTTATGATTAAAACGTCAATTCCGCTTCGCAGTTTCTCGGTATGTAATTGCCGGATTGCGATGCATCCAACGCCATTCTTTTTTTGATTTTTCATTCTATTAATTGCTTAAGATATAGTATACGGTAGCCATTTAAAACAACATAAGTTGTGTTGAAAATAATATTCCTTTACGTTTTAGACTGTCTCATAGTACCTACTTTAATAAGTCCCTGCCGTACGTTTACGACCGTGAAAGTCGTTTTTCACTACCTATTGTAGTTCCAGAGATATCGGGTGAAACAGTTGAGTGGGACAGTGACAGCAAATAAATTTAATAAGATTATTCTAAAACATAATAACTATGATAAGAAAAATTTAACGTATATCAATGTTATCACAGTCTGAACGACGCTTTCTGCTGGTAATAGTTCAAGTACACCCAACACGCCTAGTTCAAATGTTTGTTAAACTTATGGGACTTAACTACGAGGTCATCAGTCCCTAAACTTACAAACTACTTATCTACTACCTTATACTAAGGACGGCACAATTATCCATGCCCGAGGGGGAATTCGAACCCCCGACCGTAGTGGCCGTGCAGACCGTGACTGTAGCGCCTCAGTCCCCTCGGCCACCGCGGCCGGCTAACACGCCTAGTCCCTCACCATTTAGACCTTGGGTGGCTGAAGATGGCACAAGTAAAATGGGGTTCCCAGCACAAAGTAAGTAATGTAATTACAGAATGGCCACACAAACTCTCAACAAACATAAATTGCTGGAATGGTTACAATTAAGAGATAAATTTTTCGAGATTTTACCATTCAATTTTGGCCACTGACTGTGATATAAACAACCAAGCGTTCAAAAGTAAACACGTAACGTAGTCCATAAAAACAAACCTCAATTTAAAACCACCCACGATTCACAGTATTCCAAAAAAGATAAATGTATTGCGTCTAACTAGCTTTCCCAGGTGCATGACGCGAAATGGCAGAAGCAAGCGCAGAACACACGCGACAACACGGGCGGTCCACAGGCAGAACGAGAAAGGTCGTTCCAAAATAAGCGGTACCGTCTGAAATCAATCCAGCGGGGTGCCAACAGATCGACGCTCACCATTTTCTTTGAATGCCTGGACCAGCAGATGTCCGATGAAACCGGGAAGGATCGAGAAGGCTGACAGATCAAACTGCAGCACAATGCCCTCTGAACTCGCACTGCACCAATCCAAGGGCAGCTCACCGAGCCCATGGTATAATAAACGCTGCCGTCACACACACGTCGGCTAAGTATGCCGTACACGGTCGGTGTTAACTTTTCTCTCCGAACCTCAGTGGCGCTTGTCGCCTTTCGACCAACGTTTGAATTTACATATTTTGTACTTACTTATAATTCAGTGCATTAGCAGTAAGACGTGCGACTTGGCCCGTAGTTATAACGGAGAAATAGCATTCTACAACTCACCAAGTCGGAGGACACGCTTCAACTGAACTTATGCGCTCGGCATAGACGACGCCATCTCCCTTTATTCTAACCTCCTTGCTTCCGACTGCCACTTCTCCCGCCAGAGATATAGGGTGTCCAGAAAAGGGCTCCCTGATTGCAAAATTAAATATCTCGAAAACCAATATCGATAGAAGAATGCAGTAAACGGTATGTTTATTCTGAAAGCTGTAAGAAGTTTATACAGCAGTTTGAAATAGTTGTTACAAAAGCTGCTAACAGATGGCGCTGTACGCTGTACAGCTCATATCAGCATACGTAAGTGAAATAATCGTATGAAAACACTCTTTTTAAACAAACACATCATTAATGTTTTCAAAATGTTCACCATTGGCACTACAGAGATGGCGCAAACGAAGAATGAAATTCGCCATCAAATTTCGTAGTGTCTCAACCGAAATGGATTCACATGCCACAGAGATCGCCGATTCAAGCTTGTCCAGCGTGGCGGGATGCTTCGGGTAGACCATGTCTTTCACTGTGCCCCACAAAAAAAGGTCACAGGGAGTCAAATCCAGCGAATATGGAGGCCACCAATCCATGCCTGCACCAGTAAATTTAGGCTATTCCAAAGCAATGACACGATTCCCGAAGTAATCCTCAAGAAAGCGAAACACTTGTTCGGTCCGATGTGGTCAGGCTCCATCTTGCATAAACCATTCAGTACCTTGTCGATCCTCTAACGCTTGCTGTGTGGCGACAAATTGTTCCAAAATTGCAACGTAACGTGCACCAGTGACCATTTCTCGAATTAAAAAAGGGCCAATAATGCCTCTGCTGCATACTGCAGCCCACACAGTAACTTTAGAATACAGGGGTTTCGCTTCACACCGATATGGCTTTTCGGAACCCCAAAATCGCCAGTTCTGCTTATTCACGTATCCATTCAGGTGGAAGTGTGCTTCATCTGTTAACCAGATGCAGCCAACATCAAATCCTTCACTATCAATCATTTTGAGCATCTGATTAGCAAAGGCAACCCTTTGTTGCACAGCTCGTACGGGTATGGCCTGGTGCGTTTGAATTTTGAACGGAAACATGTGTAGGATCTTTCTCAGTATTTTCTGCGAGCTAGAACGCTTCAAACCAGTCTCAGATGCAATTCTACGGACGGATGACATTGGATTTCACTGTAGAATTGCAGAAACTGTGGCGGTATTTTAAGGCGTAACTCCGGTTTGCTAGCGGCCAACAATGCTCCACTAGATCATCAGTTACGCTGCCTGTTCGTTGAAATTTTGCGAAGAGCGTACGAACGGTTTTCGCATCAGATATTATTGGAACATTAAATCGTGCTTGAAAACTTCGCCTTGTTGCCGTAGGACTCTCTTCTAATCTATGGTACTCTAGTACCAGAAAAACGCGTTGTTCAATGGAGTACATGGTTTTAATCTCTTCCTTCGCTACGCTAACCTCCTTTCACGTTTCAATAGTGGAACTGATCGCTCTGGGCTTCGGATCACTATTTATATTACGTATGGCGATTACAGCGCCATCTGTTAGCAGCGTTTGTAACTATTATTTCAAACTGCTGTATAAACTTCTTACAGCTTTCACAATCAACATACCGTTTATTGCATTCCTCTATCGATCTTTGTTTTCGAGATATTTAATTTTGAAATCAGGGAGTCCTTTTCTGGACACCCTATACCACTTCCCGGTTCCGCCAAGAGGGAAACTCCGCGAGATATATCGACGCGCGAGGTTCAGTACGCATCCTGGCTGACCAACTGCATTCATTCATATCCATTATGCATTCCGACGGACTTCGGCAATTCCAACCGGACAGGTCGATACCCTAAAAATCCAGTTGCTACAGGGTGGCTTGAGGAATACTATTCTGGATTTTTACACCTCCCTTGACCATCAGATAGGAACATTACTGAGCATGTGAGACTTTAACTTTTCCCGGCGTAAGGAATGTTCAAACAACTTACGGGTATGCTGCCGGGTGACGTCGTCGACAACCGCCGATATTTCGGCAGGAGAACACCCTGCCATTCTCAAGGCACAACTGCAGTTGTGCCTTGAGAATGGCAGGGTGTTCTCCTGCCGAAATATCGGCGGTTGTTGACGACGTCACAGTTGTGCCTTGAGAATGGCAGGGTGTTCTCCTGCCGAAATATCGGCGGTTGTCGACGACGTCACCCGGCAGCATACCCGTAAGTTGTTTGAACATTACTGAGCATGTCTCACTACGTGATGCTCAGCTGATACCTCCACCCCCTCCTACACCAACGGATTTATGGACAGTACTGCGAGATGCACGGTGTTAGTTCCCTCGAGTACTACTTCAAATATTATCCAAGTCCGTTCTACATCTTGCAGCACTTGTGCGTGACGGAGAGACCCCTACAAGATATTAGGCAAATACACCAGTTTCTCTCTCGAGTGTACACACTGGCAGTAGACTCAGAATTAGCGCCGGCTGCGTGCTGAATGACTGACAGTTGTAAAGTGCCGCTAGTCTGTCAGGTAATCCTCGACGAGTGAGCTGCGCGCAACAGCGAACTCCTCCGGCCGGGGCACTCGCCGCCTAAGCCCACCTGCCGGCAATCTGAAGCACGGCGGCAAAAGTAGCCATCCCGGCCCCCTAAGAGGATTGGACGCCCTCGAAGAGCCATTAAGTTCAGCGCCGCTGCGGAACGGCGGCTGCCTAATCCGCGGCAGTGGCAGCGACAGCGGGCCAATGGCCGCGCTGGATCAGCCCTTTGGGGGGGGGGGGGGGGGGCTGTAACTCGCGCCCTGCCGGAATGCGCGGCCCGGCTCATGTGAGGAACGTCTCGCTCGTACCGAACTTTACAGTTGTCTTCTCCTCTACACGAGTGAACGAACTCGACATAGCCCCACTGTAACTCTGAGAATTATGTTAATGGGTAAGGCCTGCAACGTTGTAACTTCGAGAGGCCTGAAAGACACGTGGCCGAGATTGCAACATTTGTCGACCCCAGTCGTCAGACAAAGAAAGAGACAGCTATGTCAATAACATCTTATTTATGATCAACGATTCTAATTCAAATTAAATTCCGAGCAATCTAATAAGAAATGCAGGCTCATCAATTAATTTTATAGTTTCGAAAATGACAAGCCAAGATCGCACACTACCAATTTATTAAATGACGACCGGTTTCGGTGCACTGTGTCACCATCATCTGGTCACATATATGTTATAATCTGGTCATCTGTCAAAAATATAAAAGACATGCCAGAAATAACACAAAAAACAATGCAGTCATGCAATAAACGACTTCTCAAAAATGTTCCAATGTTTGTATAGCTTATGGAACTTAACTACGGGGTCATCAGCCCCTAAACGTACAAACTACTTACGAACTAGCTAACACTAAGGACGGCACAAATATCCATGCCCGAGGGGGGATTCGAACACCCGACCGTAGTGGCCGTGCAGACCGTGACTGGAGCGCCTCAGTCCCCTCGGCCACCGCGGCCGGCAAATGACTTCTGTGAAACCAGCTATGGTGCTGCCACTTTGCGCCAAAATGTAAACTAGAATTTTCAGAGCTGTCAGTATTTTGTAAGCTGTCATGTTGTTAACTTATGTATTTTTTGTTATATAGCGACTAAGTGCAATGTTGCACTTTTTATTTTATACCCACTTTTTTAACAAGATAGGTTAAGGGCCTCTTAATCACAAATGTATGTTAAAAAATAACATGTTTTTTACGTTATTTCTTGCATGTCTTTTATATTTTTGACAGATGACCAGATTATTACATATATGTCACCAGATGATTGTGACACGCCGGTCCCGGTGGCCGAGGGGACTGAGGCACTCCGGTCACGGTCTGCACGGCCACTACGGTAGGGGGTTCGAATCCCCCCTCGGGCATGGATATTTGCGCCGTCCTTAGTCTTAGCTAGTTCATAGGTAGTTTGAAAGCTTAGGGACTGATTACCCCGTAGTTAAGTCCCATAAGTTCTACAAACATTTCATTTCAACAACCGAGAAGAAAATTTTGGAATGGTGTTTATATAGTAAAAAACAATGTCTATTATAATAAAATATAAAAATTTGCAGAAATTTACCATCTACATGAGAGAATTCAGTTACTGAAGTGGACACTGCGCACTTGAAACCTTAAGAGTTCTTTCTGTGAGTTCTTTCCTTTTCCTATGGAAACTTTCGAAGAAATTTAGACATAGAGAATCCTTGCATTTAGAGAAAATTTCCTTTGCGTCTTCTTTGCGCTACTGGTGAAATGCATTTCGAGACCGCTCGTTGTCACTTCACACTCTCCATCTTGACACTTACCGCCTTCGGGTGAAAAACTGGCGCTTGTCAGATTATCTGGCGACACCAACAACGCAGCACCCAGCCTAAGGGTCCCCTGGAGTGGACTCCATGCATTATGAGTTCTAAAAGGATCTCAGATGCAATGATATTCGTTCAATAAAAGACGTCCACTACAGTGGACGCTGTGCGCTACAGGGTTAAATTCCGAGCAATCTAATAAGAACTGCAGGCACATCAATTACTTTTATAGTTTCCAAAATGACAAGCCAAGATCGCACACTAACAATTTATTAAATGACGACCGGTTTCGGTGTACTGTGTCACCATCATCTGGTCACATACAGGGTGTTTCACTGTGTTTGCCTCGGTAACTTATAAAATAATAGGTGACGGGAAATTTTAATGCGGTAGGTCAACACAAGAAATGTTACACTTTCTGCGGAGCTATGAACATAGTTTATTGTATCATTTTCCAAACAGTTACAGCACAAAGATAGCATTTCTTAAATGGAACAATACTTTTTTTCTATCGCCATTGGATTCGTTGAAACCAGCTGCATCCAAATCAATTTAAACTACATTGCTGTCACTGTTAGTTTGGGAGCTACAACCCTTCAAAGTTTCAGGAGCAGATACCACAAGCGTTGCGCATAATGCAATGCGCCTTCTAAATGTGGTGCGGCCGAGTTGTAACGTCGCCGGTGTCATGGAGCGAGAAGCTTTCTCGATGCGCTGTTGTTCGTGTATGCCATCGTCATCTGATGTCAGTAACTGTGGTATATTGAGCCCCAGTTGTTTGTGTGGCTCCAACTGTCGGGTATACGGCCGTGTGCGGCGACATTCGGTAGTCTAACATCGCATCGAGGAAGCCTCTCGCTCCGTGACACTTAGAAGGCGCATTGCATTATACGCAGCGCTTGTGGTATCTGCCCTTGAATCTTTGAAGGGTTGTAGCTCCCAAACTAACAGTGATAGGAATGTAGTTTAAATTGATTTGGACGCAGCTGGTTTCAACGAATTCAATGCACGATAGAAAAAAGTATTGTTCCATTTAAGAAATGCTATCTTTGTGCTGTAACTGTTTGGAAAATGATACAGTAAACTATGATCATAGCTCCGCAGAAAGTGTAACATTTCTTGTGTCGACCTACCGCATTAAAATTTCCCGTCACCTATTATTTTATAAGTTACAGAGGCAAACACACTTAGTGAAACATCCTGTATATGTTATAGTCTGGTCATATGTCAAAAATATAAAAGACATGCAACAAATAACGTTAAAAAACTGATTTCTGTGAAACCAGCTATAGTGCTGCCACCTTGCGGCAAAATGTAAAGTAGAATTTTCAGAGCTATCAGTATTTTGTAAGCTGTCATGTTTTAACTTATGTATTTTTTTATATATTGGCTAAGTGCAATATTGCACTTGTTATTTTATACCCACTTTTTTAACAAGGTAGGTTAAGTGCCTCTTAATCACAAATGTATGTTATTTTTTATGTTTTTTACGTTATTTCTTGCACGTCTTTTATATTTTTGACAGATGACCAGATTATAACATATATGTGACCAGATGATGGTGACACAGTGCACCGAAACCGGTCGTCATTTAATAAATTGCTAGTGTGCGATCTTGGCTTGTCATTTTGGAAACTATAAAACGATTAGATCGCCTCCGTACCAGACTATTTCAGGTAATCTTATCATCAATTAATCTTAATATATATCTAAATCGAGATCTTTGTGCCTACATTTGACTCTCCGCCCAAAATTACACATCGCAAA
Source organism: Locusta migratoria (assembly GCA_026315105.1). NCBI lineage: Eukaryota > Metazoa > Arthropoda > Insecta > Orthoptera > Acrididae > Locusta > Locusta migratoria. The sequence goes on from CM048749.1 coordinate 154,037,990, forward strand.
CGAATAGTATTTGTATGGGGTGGTAGGTATCACTCTGCAATTGTGCACAATGGTGTTAGCGGGATCATAATGATAAGGGGGTGGAAAATATGGGAGTTGCAAGTTACCGACTTAAATAAAATTCTACGTGTGCTTGTCAATAGTTTGCTTTTCATCAAAAACTACACAATGGAGACGAACGATCTCTCTGAGTTGTTGTAGTACAAAGTCTCCCGATGTACACCATAGCAGTTACATGTCGATAGCTATAAGTCGGTGGAAGATATAGTGTCTTCAGCTTATGTAAAATTCAGACTAAAGACCAGCGATAACGTTGACACTGTAATAGCAAAGAGGTTATACACAGCGAAGCGTGATTCACATTCTTCAGTTGCTTTCCTGCAACAAGCGTACGAATAAAGACAAATAAGTGGACAGTGTAGTTTGAATAGTACAACTACCAAGAAACATGCCAAAGCGTATAAAATTTCACGTTCTTGAACCACTTCTAAAAGACATTGACGTCCTCATCAAGTCGTTGGAGGATAAATTTTTCCAAAAATTTTCTGCTACAAATTTAGGCATTATTTCTAATTCTCGTTAAGTAGAGGACATTTTGATCGTTTATAATGGACCCAAAGAGGATATAGAACAATTATGTACAGTCTTTAACGAACTACGTCGTAAAATGTCTTTCACCTGTGAACTTCTACATGAACACAGGCATTTCAATTACCTTGTTCGACTCTACCCGTTATTAACGATAACATCTCTTTTAACATTTTTCGCAAAGAAGCGTGTACTGATCAAATCATTCCAGCCTCCTCTACACACCCGCTTTCACACAAAAAAGCCTTTTTCCATTCTTCGATACACAGAGATGTATCCACACCTCTATCTAAAGATAATCTTGATTCCAAAATTAGGCTGATCAAAATCATTGCTGTGAAGAACGGCTCTGAACCCACTTTAGTAGATAATAATTTTCGCACGAGAATTAATAAAAGAGTTACAACCCTTGGTTCCTCTATCTCCGATCAAAAAGACAAAAAGTACTTTTCTATTCCTCTTCTGGTTCCTGTTTCTTATAGAATACGACGTCTTCTTAGTAAGGAGTATAATTGCAATATAGCCTTTTCTACCTCCAAAAGTCTTAAGAGTAATCGCATTCATAATTTGAAATCTTATAAGCCCCTGAAACACGGCCACTGAATGTGTGCTCGTGTTCTAGTTTTGAGTTATTCATTAACCTAAAGCGTTTCTGCACCATTAATATTGTTTATTAGTGTGTTAATTAATTTTATTCTGTTTATTAATGATCAATGTCCCATGCTTATATATGGTTCCATCCGTGTGATTGAAGTTGTGTGTTCATGTGAATGTGGAAGGTTGCTTTTAATATTGACTGACTGCCTCCCAAATGGCTGTCACCGCCTCGCGCTTTAGGGCCTCGTTTACTTTAATTAGGAACGCATGGCTTCGTTTGTCGACTGCGCTGGCGTCTGCTGGATGACAAGAGACAAGCTTACCTGGCAAGATGGCGAGGTGGCCATGTTCTTAGTGTGGTGCCAACCTAATCTTGGACGAAAGAGGAGACAAAAGAGACCTCTTCAGAGCTCTAGAAGATGGTATTATCTTCCTCAGATTGGGAGGGTTCGTAGACAGAATGCACTGAACGCGCTCTATATGGGCTTTTAGCACGCGCTACATCCGGTGTGTGGTGAGGAAGATTTTGGCGTGGCGTGGCTTTAGTGACAAGGGATGTCAAATAGATTCCGTATTTCTAGATTTCCGGAAGGCTTTCGACACTCACAATTGTCATCTAATAAAATTGCATGGTTATGGAATATTGTCACAGCTGTACTATTGGATTTGTCATTTCCTACCTGAAAGGGCACAGTACGCTGAAATTGACGGAACGTCATCGAGTAGAACAGATATCTGCCATTCCCCAGGGAATTGTTATAGGGTCCTTACTGTTCTTTATTTTTATAAACGATTTAGAAGACCATCTGAGTAAGCTCTCTTAGACTGTTCGTGGATGATGCTGTCGTTCATCGATTAATAAAAAGTCACCAGAAGATCAAAAGCAACTGCAAAATGAATTAGATATCAGGATGTTGCATAAAATAGCAATTGACCCTTAATAACGATAAGCGTGAAGTCATCCAAATGACTACTAAAAGATATCTGTTAAACTTCAGTTACACTACAGGGTATAAATTCAACTAAACACCTAGGAGTAACAATTACTAACAACTTAAACTGGAAAGAAGACACAGAAAATATTCCAGGGAAAGCGAACCAAAGACTACATTTCGTTGGCAGAACACTTAGAAGATGCAACATTTATACTAAAGAAATTGCTTACACCACACTTTTGCGTCCTATTTTGGAGTATTGCTGCGCATTGTGGGATCCCCGCCATGAGGGATTCACAGACTATTTAGAGAAAGTTCAGAGAAAGGCAGCGAGTTTTGTATTATCGCGATATGGTGGTGAGAGTGTCACGGATGCACGAGATGGGGTGGAAATCATTAAAAGAAAGGCGTTATTCGTTGCGACGAGATCTGTGTGCGAAGTTTCTTTCACCAACTTTCTCTTCCAAATGCGAACATATTTGGTAGCACCCACCTATATAGGAAGACATTATAATGAAAGTAAAATAAGATAAATAAGAAGGGAAACGGAAAGAATTTGGTGTTTCTTTTCCCCGCGAGCTATTAGAGAATGAAACTGTAGAGAAATATCATAAATGCTGTTCGATGAACCTTCTGCCATGCACTACAAAGGAAAGTGACTTGCAAAGTACTTATTTGCGACAGTAATATCTTTGGACTTTAGATCGGGTCAGGCTTCTGACGATATAAAAATTCTGGCTCCCGAAGATATAATGATCAATGTTAGAGACATAATAATAATAATGTTTTATCAAGAGTATTAAAACTTATATTATGAACTTTATTTAATAAGATCAAAGTTGATGTGAACTGTAAAAGAGATCAGAGATTATGTTGTAAAACATTAAATGTGACAAATATAGTTACCGAACTGTGAATTATTGAAGTGTCTTTGCGCAAGTAGTGCAAGATGTAGATACCATTACGACTGAGCTATTGTGAACCGGATGAATTACTCTGCAGTGACATTTTGTTATTATACACTGCCATTAACGGAAGCAGTGATACTACTTTAATTATGTTTTCTTATTTGTATTAGAAAATTCGCAACAATGTTTGGTAATTGGGAAGTTCGAATGTAAGAGCATAAAAAAATCATCTACTCCTTCTTTTGTGTCATGACATTTTTCTGCCCACTACCTGCGGCTGCTTGGAGCGCTAGTATCGCTTCAGAAGCACTAAGTTCCCACTCTAGAGATTTTCGCGACTGTCTGTGTTAAACCAACACCGCCTAGATACTAGGTCTCACAACAGCCCGTGTCACGTCACACCTACCAAGCTGCGACCGGCTGAGTGGCTGGCCGCTGGGGCACAGCCAACTGTTTCGTAGCGGTCTAGTTCAAATGTTTAAATGTTTGTACAACTTATGGGTCTTAACTACGGGGTCATCAGTCCCTAAACTTGCAAACTACTTATGAACTAGCTAATCCTAAGGACGGCACAAATATCCATGCCCGAGTGGGGATTCGAACCCCCGACCGTAGTGGCCGTGCAGACCGTGACTGAAGCGCCTCAGTCCCCTCGGCCACCGCGGCCGGCTGTAGCGGTCTAGTCGGTGTGATGTGACACAGATTGTTGTGAGGCCTTGTATCAAAGTGATGTTCGTTAAATTATGGTTGTACTATAACCAATAGGTAAGAAGTTACGCAGGGTGAACGTGGAAATGGCTGTGAAATGTGAAGAAGGAACATTTCGTAATTCATGGAGTCTAGAAGAGCAAGAAATATTGTTGATGGTTATTTATGGTAGGCAATTGAGTAGCTTTAGTCTTCTATGGTTTGATAGTGTAATAGTCTATCAAATTTTACTTATCTTATACTTCAGAAGTTTAGGTTGGTACTCCTGTTTCATCGATCGAATTGAATTATTGTTTCTTATTTCACCTGGACGTACTGCGAAGTATTACTTTCCTGACCTTATTTAATGTCCTTAGCTTTATTCCAATGTTTGAACGTACAGATTTTTTTTATCTCAGGGGCTATATATTGTTATGAAAGTTTATCTTTTTATCTGTCCCGGCAGTTCACTAAAACGAAGTCAGTTACATAAGTGTTAATTTAATTAGACCTTTCATGAAGTATCTTTGGAAGTTTGCTTTTAACATGGCTCATTTCACTGAATAGCGGATTAAGTAAATTTCCTACATATTGCGATCTATCACAGTCAAAGATATTCATTTAAGCACTGTTCAAAATATTACTGATTTGGTAAAGATTCTAACTACGGAAGAACTCTGTTAAGTCACTTTTTAAATCTCACTCGTTTCTATATTCTTCAAAATCACATAGTATACAATAAATGCACTTGCACAAAGACACTTCAATAATTCACAGTTCGGTAACTATATTTGTCACATTTAATGTTTTACAACATAGTCTCTGATCTCTTTTACAGTTCACATCAACTTTGATCTTATTAAATAAAGTTCATAATATAAGTTTTAATACTCTTGATAAAACATTATTATTATTATGTCTCTAACATTGATCATTATATCTTCGGGAGCCAGAATTTTTATATCGTCAGAAGCCTGACCCGATCTAAAGTCCAAAGATATTACTGTCGCAAATCGCGTAACACTTTAGCATTATTAACCTGATACTGTCAAAATATCAATACTTTACAAGACATGATTTTGTCACAAATTAACAAGTTCATAACTGAAACCGTAATTAAACTCATAGTGAGCTAATCGTGGAGATCTAATTCATAGGGAGGTGAATACATAGAGAGAGAGAGAGAGAGAGAGAGAGAGAGAGAGAGAGAGAGAGAGAGTAACAACGACTGAGAGTACTATTTATACTAGTTTTCCAACAAAAGATGGTTGTAATTTAGGGTGTTTTGGCTACTTATTCTGTGGCCTTGACCAATCTGCACTACAAAGAAAAAAGTGAATTCTGCCTTGTAAAAATTAGTAAAATTCTAAATTTACGGAAATGGCGATTCAAATGTCAGATCGCGATAGTGTTACAAGTCTCAACATGTTGAAATATGACTTGTACACGCTCACTGTAAACGACGAAAGACCTGCACTGTGATATCTGTAAAGGAGTTTAGTACCTACTGATGGGCTGCTCAGTGCCATTTTTACCTCATATTCGCGACTTTCTCTGCTGTTTCTTCAAAGCAAAAGGAGGGAAAAAAGTTGCCACTTGGGCCGAGGGCTTTTCACAATCTTTAACCACAGATTCCGCTTTGAATAGAAAGCGCGGGGCTTGTGCGCTTTGAAAACTGCGGAACGAAAGGCAAAATGCATAATTCTGTCCACGCTTTTTTTCTGTAAAGGGGGTGCGAGGTGTGCTGGGTGGGTGGGGGTTGGAACCCCCACAAAGGCGGCGGTTTTTAATTTGCGGCGCTGGCGCGGGCGCGGACTCGCCGGCCAGAACAACAGTTCCGGCGCATGCGCAGAGCAGACACACGGGGCGGCTTTGTGCGCCGCGACGCCTCCCATTAGCGTTATTACGGCGGCGGGCGTCGTCGCCGTGGGCGGCGGTGGGCGGCGGGGGCCGCAGGTGCGGCTTAATAGAGCGGAATCTAAATAATGACCGGGAAACGGCGTTAGCGCGAGTACGATTGGGTTTGCGCGCCACGCGTATTAGGAATTCTGGCGCAACAGTTCCTTTGGGTACTTTTTTGCCCTAATGAGTAGGCTGCCTGTAAGAGCACACGGCACTAAAAGAAATATTTCCTCTTACACCTTAAGCACTCTGGTAATGAATGTTTAACATTCAAATATCACACTGTCAGTCGTGTCTTTTCTTCTGCATATAATACATTGTCTCTTATTTAAAATTCCGGTAATGTGTTACTTTAGGTTCACAGTACACTTGCCAGTGTACTGTTCATTAAGGTGAAGCATTATTACGTCAAGACAGTGAGGCTTCAAACGAAACCTAAGCAAGAAAAGTAAAATAACGCCATGTACTTTACTCTGGATGTGATATCTGGTGTATTTTGTGTCAGGATACCAAGTATTATGGATTGCAATACAACGAAGTCTAATGTTTTATAATCGCCAGTCTGCAAAAGCCGTTTCTATTATAAAGCAATGTTCAAATGTTTGTATTTCTATGGGACTCAGTGACTTACGTTATCGGCCTGTAGAATTACAAAACACTTAAACTATTTTAAACTAAGGAAGACATACAAACTAAGGAAGAAATACAGCCATGCACGATAGGATGACGTGCTGCATTGCGCGCGGCCGTTCGCCGTCGGGGCTGGAGTCTCCCCCTCGGAAATGGGTATTTGTATTGTCCATAGGATAGTGTACCTTAGTTTAAGTAGTTTGTGTGCTGCGGACTAATGAGTCCCTTGGGTCCGTTAGAGTCCGTTAGATTTACAAACATTTGAACATATTTTTGTATTGCCTCCCAGCATCGATTGCTCAGTACCGCTATAGCAATTCATCTGCAAACGCAATCATTTTGTGTACTTCATAAGCACAGTTTAGTAATAAATACTGAATGAAAAAAGAGCATTAGGATGTACTTTCTTACTATGTACACTGAAGCTGCTAAATCCCGCGATTTACGACGTCCCGCTCAACAGCCTCGTTTACCACGACCCCAACATGGTTATCGAAAAAATCAATGCTTCCGTTCAGGCAAGATGGACGCGCCAGATTCGCCATAGGTGGCGTGTTGCGTACTACCTCCACACGCCGGCCACGTATACAAAATTAGTGGGGGTAAAGTAACCTCCTACTTAGCCTATACTGAGGAGACCGCATGCTTCGACGTCAGCCAGTTCTAGCTTCTGAGACAGAAGAGCAAAGTGCGAATTTTCAGTTCTGGAGTCACCAGCCACTTTATGTGAATATGAAATAATTCCCCTTCCTTCCCCCTATCAGTATTCGAACAATATCTTTTATTCAAAAATACACACCAGTATCATAAACTAGACAACATTTTTGTATAGTGTTGTCTTTCTGCAGAGAAGTGCCACTTACCAGTGGCACCTATGGTACAAACGCAGAGAGAGGAGGCCCATTCACAGATATTACCACGCTCCATTATGACTACAGCCAAGTCCTGTACACTGATTTTAGTATTTGGTGGTTCCTTTGCTAATACGTTTTTCGCGCTATTTCCGGTTGAATTCTTGCAGATGAATCAGCTGACGATGTGTAAAGTTGTCTTATAGGATTAAATATAATACTTACCTTACAATTGTCTATGAAACACAAATATGACATAGTCCAACGCGGAAATTGCAACAGCTTTCAAGACTTTCATGAAACCGCCTCCAATAAAAACACGAATCACGTTGTTCTAACCCCACTGCAACTCAGAGAGCTCTGCGCATTTTGCAGTTTGGAAGGCCAGAAAAAAAATTGTGAATAATTTGGTTGCTTGCTATCATAGCTTATACAGGAAGAAGGAATAGGAGAAGACGCAGCTTATACACAATTTCAGCCCTGCCTATGCGCGTGAACCCGCTGACAGCTGCCTGAACTAACCTAAAATGTACGGAGAAGGTACGGTAGCCCTGACGTCAAAACAAAAGTGGCGATTAGTAGTTGATATGTGCACTAATACCGAAGAAGGGTGTTAAAAACTACTGATACAACTACCTGGAAATGTGTGTCTGCATTATTCAGCAGTGAAATTACGTCTTACCTCTTCATGCTAGTACAATTCTGAACCCTACTCTAGTGTTGAAAAGAAAAAAAAAAAGGCATTTGTAAGCCCAGATCGCTAGCTGCCAATTTTCGGTCGCCAATGGCGAGCTCGCGACCGTAAATTTCGCACCCTGCATTAGGGTCTAGTGAATTGATGTGATACGCTGTTACCTTCCAGTTACCCACGATCTGCCTATCAGCACTGAGTAGCCTTTCAGCGAAATTTCTGATCTCCTTCATGAATATTTAGGAACAACTTCCAGCGGATGCTTTCCGTTTTTTTTTTTTTTTCTTTTTTTATGTGATCATTCGACTTACGTATCCGCCTTGAAAAAGAAAAAAAAATATTTTCGTGCAGTACAACATCCTGTGACAGTCGTGCAGCATAAAGGCAACAAGGCCTTTGGAATACGAGTTATTTAAAATGCAAAGCAGTAATTATGATGAATTTTCTTCTTTATCATTACATTTCATCTTCAGCTGGGTATAACAGCGACCGAGGTATTTTATTACTGTAGTCTTCAGGCTGGAAAAAAAATTATTAGCTACTATCGCAAGAAACTATCTGCTACGATATGATCGGTGTCAGAAATCAGTTTGCCATCTTCAGATCATTTCCAACGCTGCATACTGAACCATTCTGAAGAAGTGAATCGTCATCTAGGCATCGTCAACGCTGGATAATACTCTGGTCTTTACTTCAAATTTTATTGAACTCTAACTACAGCTGTATGATTATTCAACCAAACTGCAGTGGTCATCAGTCCTCTAGACTTACAAACTACTCAAAGTGATTTATGTAAAGGACAGCACACACGCAGCGAGAACTTTCGACAATGAGACTCTGTGCTCATTATTGCGGCACGTAGAATTACAGTCTCGTGCATAAAATAAGCAGCGTGCCACGGTGGAAATTAGTGCTAATTCGTTGCTATGCAGCGGGAAAGAGAAGATAAACCATATCGTCCGAAATCACCCCGTTGTCCGAAATCACCCCGTCTGACAGTACATTGTTATGTGAATGATTATTAGACATAGATTATTATACACTGATTTGGGTTGCGTATGACCCGAGATAGAGTTCTAGGGAAGCTTTAGCAGACGGAGTCCAGCGGATAATTGTTCTGATCAGTGTATTATCGTTTCGGAGACTGCCACGTGATCAGGAAGTTCAGAAGGCGGCTGTTCATTCTCAGCTCGCCGATTCGCGCTCCGACGTCAGGAGGCGACCCTGGGAACAAAAGTGCGGAGTCACGCGTTGCTCGGCGCGGCGCTGCTCGCTGTTGTGAAAATGACACTGGGGCGAGAGCGGCCGCGACAAGAACTGCCGCTGGCGCTGCCGCCGCGGCGCGCCTAAAATTGCGTTCCGCAGCGGGCGTTTGTCTCTGCGGATGCGCCGGCTGGAATCCGGTCGCGCGTTCCGCCGCTCTGCTGCTAGCTGCCGCTGCCGCTGCCGGCTGCCGCGACTCCATGGGCCCACGCCCGTGCTGTCTGCCACCGCGTTATTGCAACCGGACGCCGGAATCCAGCGGGTAGCGCGCCTCTGGTGGCGGCCGGCCGAACCAGCGGGCACCGCCCAACAACGAGCCTAAATTCCATAGGGTGGCGACAGGTCCGCCATGTTGTTTTGTGTATCAGCTGACAGCTGGTATGGCACACTCACTCGGGAGTTTTACCTGTTTACTGTACCACGTTTTAAATAAAGATTGACCATTGAAAACGGATGTGCATCAAGTTCCGTTAGACATTTTCGAAGCTGCGAATTGACGAGCCTGGCAGTAAATTGAATCGTGCCATCGAATAACACTGTATGGCACATTTTGACATTTCGTAGAATCGCGTGCAATAATGATGTAAGCGGCAGTCTGCATCGTCTGCTGTAAAAGTTGACCGGTTTACCGTCCTAGGGCAGCACTAAACGGCGAGGAGACCAAGGAGGTTAGAATAAGGGGAGATTGCGCTAAGTATCCTAGCAGTACCGTTCTTTGAAGCCTGTGGGCGTGGCAATCCGCCATGTTGTTCTGACAAAAACATCTGTGGAACGTTATGGCCAAGTCTGTATTAAAAGTCGCTAGATGCACTGTGTATACAATTTATGTTCTCTAGTTGGTTGATTGAGTATTACTGCAGTGTTTGTGATGCCAGACAAACATTTTCTCGTGTCTCCTGTCCAAATTCGTATTTAATTGAAGATTACAAAATGCTATGTCATCATGATGCGATTTTAATATTCCATAGGCAGTGATATAGACATCACGTTATCTTTCTTCAGAAAACCCTCCAGTTGCTTGATATACTAAGATACTGTCAAGGAAAGTGGTACACGTCAGTACATACGTCCATAAGTGATAGTTTTCAGACGGCCAACACCAAAACACGTCAACAACACAGTGAATACCAGTCTATTGTACGTACAGTTCGACGAAAATATGCAGCCAAAACTGAATGTAGCATATTCATAATTACTAATTTTCGTCATGTATAACGTTTCAGTTTTGAATGTAAACTTTAGAAGTGCAGCGTATAGAGACAGTAAACACTTCTCATACAATACGAAACTGGAGAAATTGCATTACTGTACGTTACTACCGGTACTGAAAGTTGATTTTCCGCTTGTCTGTTTTTATTCTATTTGAATACTTAACTGTAAGTAGCTTAAAAGTACTCATCTAGGCTTATTGGCATCATGATGCAAATAGCATATAACTCATTACGATTGTACTTCACTAATAATGCAACATGAAACACACGAACCAGGAGTAGGAAGTAAAGGTTTAATAAAGAATCGCGTGAATTAGTGAAGCTGCCCTTATTTCATTAATCATTAAAAGCATTTCCATTATTTTACCTGCAATGTTCAATCTAATTATCAGAAATTTCTTAAACACTTTAATTATTTAATAAAGCGCCCACATTAAGTGAAAGATTGTCATAACCTATCCATTTGTCACAAATTGTGGCTTCACTGCAAAGTTTTGAAGCACAAAAACAATGAGGGTAGGTACAAATTCACAATAAAAGTGACAACAAACACGTTAGAAAAGAAACCTACACATGAAATGTGATTCCTTTGGCTTTTGCGTTGCTGTCTGAACGATTTGTACAACCAAACACTATACATGTCACCGTATTTATGAAGAAAATATCCGAAAACGCGAGACACTTCTATTCATACAAGCTGAGACGTGCACTCTTCTGGTCGGGACAATATGGCGGCCGAATGTTTTCGGTCAGCCTCAGAGTCGTGACGTCATGCCCTCTCCTCTTATTTTTACCTCCATGGAGGAGACCCACGAAGTTTTCGCGCTTTTCGCGCCTCTGCTGGAACAATGCTGTATGTTACAATAATGGCGGAGTGTAGCAAGGTGACGCTTACCGAAAGCGGTTCGAAACACGCTAATAACACAATGAAAAGTGAAATTAACGTCGCTAATTGGCAGGATATTAAGAGGAAAAGGCTTCGTGATTCTGGAATGGAAAATAAATCACGGAAAGGAAACATAGTTTTTGGGAAACAACCTCCAACACAGGTGAGTGAAATAATGCTGTATGGGTTTCGTGAACATCAAATAAAAAATTTACCGTTGTCTTCTGGTTTTCGGTTACTGACACTTCAGAAGGAGAAGAAAAAGGATCTGTTGGACATGATAAAATATATGGATACAAAATACCGGGATTTTTACGAAAACCTACAGTGTGACAGCTGAGTTTGGCTACCAGATTTGTGTCTCAACTTTAACAGATTCATGTACTATTACTTTTTTTAAGACCAATGTAATCAGTTTACAATAAATATTTTTTGTATCTTGTAATAATTTTCTCACTTACACTTTTTGGATTATAGACAACCTTACCATTAGAACAGAGTACAGAGCAATATGGAATAAAGCTGTATATCCAGTGCTATACTCCATTTTAAAACTTACTATTATTAGCTAAAAATGCTGTAATGAAATATTACCAACCTACCAGAATTACACAATTATATATTTTTGACGACGTTACAGCGATCAATGAATGAAATACATCGCAATTTGCTATCAGTTATTGCTTCACTGTGCTAGGTTTAAATGGAATACCAAAGTGCGGGGAATGAAAAATTGTCCACCGCCGGGATTAGAATCCGGGATCTCCTGCTTAGTAGGTAGATGCGTTGACCACTCCGCCACCTTTTTTTTTTTCTTTTCTTTTCTTTTTTTTCCTACCCTTTACTTGGGTATCTGCAGTGGGCAATTATGCAAGTAAAACTAAAATTTTATGTGCCTCTTAGTAGCATTAAAATAAACTTCTTTCATCTTCTATCATATAATGTAGAACTGAACGTTTTTCCTACGAACTTAGTACTCCTTGCTCGGAATTAAATTCTCCCTTTCTCTTCTGCAAGGAGCCACAAACAAAAATCTATTTTCCCGTATTCTACGGTTTGATAAAACAGAAAAAAGGTAAGCAAAACTAAACATGTACTTCCCTTAAAATGAAAACAACTTTAAATACCTGTCAACGGTATATGGGTTCTATATTTTTCAAGTTACATTTAATCGTCGGACAAAGCGTTTTGAGGGTTCTACTGAGGCCTTCACGGCTACCGTAGCGGCCCCGGGGCTCACGGAGTCTCCACCGTACTTCACCCTCAGCAGCAATCCCCTACTTAGCTTTTATCCAACACATTGCCACTATGCCATTATGAAATCCTTATCCTATGCCTTGTCTTTCGAAAAGAATTTTTAACATATTTCCGTAATTCTTCTTGTGATTTTTTTTCCTAAATATTTTATAATATTCCTCCTGCATATTGTCTATATTCCACTATACAGTCCTTCCCTTTCTTGTTAATTACATAATTAATGTAATTACCATATATCCATAATAACACGTTATTCTTCTGCGGGGGGAAAATTATTTCCTCTGGAAAGAATATGTTGTTCAAGGTGATTTCCCGTCCATCACTCCGTTTGATATAGGCGGCCTGCTCCGTGCGATCTTTCCATATATCTGCGTATCCTTCACATAAGAAGCGATGTCTCAACAAATCAACATTTCCGCACTTTGAGCATACGTTAGTTGTTCTTCGTCCTATGGAATATAATTTTTCGTTGGTACTAACGATATTATTGATGACTTTGTACCACGCCGACTGAACTTCCGTTGTTAGTGTTGTATTGTTAATATTTTTCCATATTTTTTCCAGTTTTTCTAAGGATATTTTAATTCCATCCTGTTGCGGATTGTAGTTGACTGTAGTCCATTCATTATATGTTGGCCTTTCCATTTGTTCTTATCCCCGATGATACCTCTCATATAGCTTATTTCAAGGTAGAGCATTTGTATGTGCTTCAAATTGTCGTGTATTCTTCCGACATTTACTGAAGGCGACATGCAAACGGGCTTAAGCAGGTCAAATAAAGCAGCAGTGATGCTATCGGGATGATTATCGATTAGTTGCAAGGTCCGTTTGATGAAGAGGGCCTTACTTTTTTTCTCAACATCTGTTAGTCCTAGTCCACCCTTCTCACTTTTCAAAGTTATTACATCCCGTGCTACTCTGAAAATATGACCTTGCCATACATAATTGCAAATTGTACGCATAATAGTTTTTGCTATATCTCTGGGAACCGGTAATATCTGACCGACATATGTGGCTTTCGCGAGGATTGCACAATTTATGAGTTTTATCCGTTGTTTTAGATGCAAATCCCTTGTCAGATTTAATTTAAAGACACCTCGAATTTTGTCCAGTAGCTGTTTCCAATTTGAAGCTGCCGTTCTTAGTGGGCAACTGTAGAAGTTTATGCCTAATGCAGTATGATGCTCCACTCGCTTTGCCCATGTCAGCTGCACATCATCGAGACTCTGCAAATTTAAGAAAGAACTTTTGGTCTCGTTTAGTTTCGCGCCCGTTGCGTCACAGTAAATCCGCAAGTGTTCTGTCAGCTGGACATTGTCTGCATCGCTTCTTATGATGACGCCGACATCGTCCGCGTATGCGTTACTCACTCGTTTTGTTCCACGAATTGTTATGCCCTCTAAAGTGGAATGCAGAATTCGTAAGAGGGGTTCTACGGAAACGACGAATAAAACCATTGATAATGGACTGCCGTGTGGTACTCCATTTAAAATTTTGATGTCTTTGGTATATTGGCCATTAATAGAAATCCTAGTGGTTATTGCCGTTATAAAGTTCCGTATTACAGTCAAGCTTTTCTCATGAAAACCAATATATTTCAAGGTATGATACAGATATTCGTGGTTTACCCTGTCGAATGCTTTTGCGAAGTCTATGAAGGCTAGGCCGCCTTTCGCCGACGAAGTCGAAAATATTGCAATTATGTCTCTATATTCACATACCGTCTTAAATATGCTCCTTCGAGGAAGGCAAGTCTGGTGGCTCCCAATTACATGTTCTAGAATAGGTCGCATCCTATCTTTGAGCACCCTCGCGATGATCTTATAATCGGCGTTCATTAAGCAGATGGGTCTCATTTTATCAAGTTCTTTCGTGTCTGTGGTTCTTCCTTTTGGTAGTAGTATAGTAACACTTTCTTTGAAAGTATCAGGAATAACAACACCATTGAGGACCTCGTTAACCACTGAGGTAAATGCATCGCCTATTAAATGCCAACATTTTGAATAAAATTCTACTGGCAGGCCGTCCGGGCCAGGAGACATATTGCGTGGCGAAGATTTAAGAATTTCCGAAACGTCTTCGTTTGTTATATCTACAGTAATATTTGAATTTTCTTCTTCAGTCACAAGGTTCCCTATTCCGGAGTTCTGCAGCAAAACTTGCGTTAAGTTCTCATTATTACCATTATTTTCGACATAAAGTTGATGGTAGTACATATGAGCCTCGTTTAAAATATGCTTTTGTTCCGTCAGGATTTCGTTATCGTCCGTTCTGAGGCTGTTAATAAAAGTTCTCCTCCTGTTTTTTGCCATTTGTATTAAGTGGTAGATGGAGGCATTTTCGTCTTCCACTGTTGTCCTAGTGTGGGACTTTATCTTCAAACCCTCCAGCTGCGCCCTCTTAATACTGATCATCTTGGATTTAGTTCTCTTTATATCAAGAAGAACCTCTTGTGACATAGGTTGTTCATATAGTTCTCGAAGACAGGTGTAATAAAACTCCATTGTTGTCCTTGACCATCTTGCTCGCTCTTTCCCATATTCGATTAATGTTGAACGTAATCTTTTCTTCGCGACCGAAGTCCACCATTCAATGTGGGTTCGGTATTTAGCTCGGTTTCTTAAGACAGCCTGCCAAGTCTGTTGTATTTCTAAAGTTAAGGCTTGTTCTGCGAGCATGCTTATATTTAATTTCCAAAGCGGGCGGCCCCAGTATGTCTTTTGTCTTGTAAGGTTGATACTACATTTTACACCTAGGTAGTCAGAAAAGGCAGCGGGTACTACTTCCGCGTATTTTGGCCTCTAAGTTAGGAGTGACATACATCCTATCAATTCTACTTTGTGAGTCACGAGTAAAATAGGTAAATTTGACAACTGTTGGATACTTTACTTCCCAAGCGTCTTTCCATTTCATCTGTTTGACCAATGCGTCCAATTCGCGAGAGAAATTAAAATTTGGCCGTTGATCCTTTTTATTTAAGACGCAATTCCAGTCTCCTCCTATTAAAATTTCTGCAGGGTTGTCCTTGAGGAGAAATAAAATGTCACTCTTAAAAAGTTTTGCCCTCTCTTCCCTGGCATTATTTCCTGAGGGTGCATAAATATTTATAAAGGTGGTATTAAAAATTTTGCAGCTAATTCCCCTCCCTGATTCCAAAAGACATAAGTTTGTAAGTTCCAATCCATCTTTGGCAAGTATCGCGGTTCCACAAGCCTTCTCAGTTGCGGTGTTTAAAATCTCTTTGTAGCCGGAAAGATAAAAATTCTTGATGTTAACTTCCTGTAAGAAAGCTACATCAGTATCGGACTGATATAAAAAATCTTTGAGGGCGGCTACCTTCGAAGAATTTTGAATTTTGTTTATGTTCAAAGTGGTAACGTTGTATGTGTATTCCACTTTGAAATTTACTTTACAAAAGAAGATAACTTCAGGGCAAACTTTCGTCTATTAATTTATTTCGTCTATTTTTTATCTTTCGTGAAAACTTTAAAATATCTTTCCTCAATCAGTGAAACACAACAAAAAATCATTCTCGTTCATGCGGTCCTTTCCGTGGATCTGACAAGTTAAAAATCGTTAATAGAAAACGTCTTCCTCACTCTCCTGGTCCGTGTCCATTCCGTCCGTCCGGTTCTCGACATCTTCCGCCCAATCACCCGTCTTTTCTGCTCTTTCACGACTAAGCCGGAATACGTCATCCATGTCAGGATTGTTTGTGTCAGGCGCAGTGTTCAATTTCTCTTGCGGTTCTGCAGCATGTGACGAACCCGTAGTTCTATCACTGCACTCGCAGACTTCTTCCTTGTGGGATACTCGTTCCTGTGTTCCTCTTTCTTGAATGTTTCTAAGCCGTTCCCTTAAAGAAGGGGCCAAGTTTTGTGCCGCTTCGTGTGCAATTCGCCTTTACTTGTTCTTTTTACGCAACGATTTCGCCGATCTATTTGGAGAAGACCCTGGTGAGGTGTCAGGGGATCCCGTAGGCGATCTCTGACATGGGGTCTGTTCCTTCTTGTTCGAGGGAGCGTCCTGATCGCCTCCGGTTTTGTCATCGGCTTTTTGTACCACTAACTCTTGAAGCTGCGGTGTTGTCAGACTGTCGTGATCTTCTTCTCGTTCATAATTGTTTTTCTTTCCTGTGGTATCTGTCTTGTCACCTTGTTGTTTTGGCGACGTTTTGTGATTATTCCCTTGACTAAGTTTCCCTTGCATTTGAGACAATGACGCTATTTGGTCTTCAGCATGTGCAACCTCGGAAGAGTGCTCCGGGCGTTCAGCCTCGAGTAACGTATCTGGTACGTGTGAAGTGCTCGCAGTCACCTCAGGTACGAGCGTTTCGTCCTCAGTCGAGTGTCGATTTCCAGAGACGGGACTTCCTCGTCCGTTGTCCAGTTGCGCGTTCTCGCCGCCGGCCGCTTCCTGCCGCTGCTCCGCGGTGGTCAGTGGAACGGGGCAGCGGCTCTCTACCGCGGCGGCGTATGTCAACTTCATGCTCACCACCGGCCCCGGGACAGCCGCCTCGTTAGCCGGGATCTGCGGGACACGACGTCTAGGACACTCGCTTCGCACGTGATCAGGTGAATTACAGAGAGCACACGTCTTCGGCTGTCCATCGTAAATCACGAGGGCACGATATCCACCGATGTTTATAAAAGATGGTATGTCCCTCTCAAGTTCAATCTTAATTTGTCTCTCTCCGTTCAACACGGGAAACATGTATTGCTCAGACCATTTCTCGGCAACATTCGAAATAACCCGGCCATACGGTTGGAGGGCGATACTAATTTGTTCAGCTGGCATTTCGAACGGTAACTCGAATATTCTTACTGTTCTAAGACCAGCATGCGACACAAGAACGTCACTAACTCGTCCGTCTGAATGATTAAACTTCATTTTACCCCCACTTCCTTCGATAATTCGACAACATAAGTCAGCAGATCGTAATTTTACGTAAACAAAGTTCGTAACAAATGAGAGATGTACTCCAATTACATCTACATCCGTAATTCCGACTGTTTCTACAAACCATCTCTTTAACTCGAAAGCCTTCGGTCTAATAAAGTCCCAATCGAAAGTAAACTTAATTGTATCTTTTCTTTGACAACTATTCAGATTCATTTTGTCTTCTGGTGAAACATTTCAAGTTACGAGGACGCAACTAGAAGGTTACAACTGACCTGCTGTACTGCCGCACGTCCGTTGTTTACGTCGGGCCGCCGCGCTGCCTCCAGACATCCGTCCCGCACTGCGGCGTCCACTCGAATGCACCGAGAACGCAGTGACCATCACCACTGCAGAGGACTCATCACTGCACATCTCCCGCCATACCCAAATCTCCATTCTCCACACTGTCTCTTTCCCATTACCACAGCCTACTTGTTCTGTAATGCTCGCAGCCTGAATACACTTTGGTATTCGATCTAAACGTAGTGGAGTGAAGCCATAAATGATCGCAAATTGCGATTTATCTAATTCATTGAACGCTGTAATGCCGTCAAAAGTATATAATTGTGCACAGGCCGAGGCTCGGATCCTGACGACAATTAATTGTGTCTCGTTACCTCATGGTCTGTTCTCCCTGATGCGGGAATACAGTATTCAGGCTGCGAGCATTACTGAACAAATGGGCTGTGGTAATAGGAAAGAGACAGCATGGCGAATGGAGATTTGGGTGTGGCGGCAGACGTGCAGAGAATAGTCATCTGCAGTGAGATTGGTCACTGTGTCCTCGATGACTGAGTTGTCAAAGCGTCTACGTAGTAATCAGGAGATCCCAGGTTCGAATCTCGGCTGGGCAGAAACTTTCATTCGCCGCACTCTGGTATTCCATTTAAACCTAGAACAGTGAAGGCATAACTGATTGCGAATTATTTCATACGAGTATTATTGTTCCATTTCGAAGTATAACAGTTAGCTGAAGTTTGCAATAACAACTAAAGTGCCACTGTGAAAATAATTTCGTTCATTTTAATCCAAGTTCACGGACCAAACGAGCTGCCAAACATACAGTGAACAGTAATTGTTATGATGAACAATCATGACCACAGATCTTAATCTGCTATTAATGTGTTGCAGCGAATGCTTATATAAAATCTAGTATACACTTATCTTGTGTTTAATAAACCTATCAAGTCTACCAACTTAGAAAACAGAAAAGAGTGAAATATGGTGCAATATAAGTTACTCGCCAAATGGCATCAACAGCCTGACAGATAGCCAACTACTATTTAAACAGAATTTAAAAAAAAAAACGTTTTGAATTACAAGCAATTCTGCTTCTACTCAATAGATAAAGTAAACTAGTAATTAAAAAAATAGATACAAAACATTTCTTTATATTTCGTGTATAGGTGCCTTTTATTCAAAATGTTCAAATGTCTGTAAATCTATCGGACCAAACTGCGTGGTCATCAGTCCGTAGCTTACAAACTACTTAAACATAGGTAAACTAACCTTCGGTCAAACACACACACACATACATGCCCCAGGGAGGACTCGAACTTCCACGGCGAGCAACCGCGCGCTCCGCAGCGAGGTGCTTTAGACCGCTCGCCTACTCCACCGCGGCTGCCTTTTATTAAACTGACATGTAACACACTCATTAAGAAATGTATTCATAATCTTATGGAAAAAGCGCTAATCTTGACTAAACTGAGATAAAAGTCTGTTAAATATTCGATGGTATTTTACTTTATCTCGGGCCAACTAATTGTTTATTCCTCTATGGAAAGCTCACGAAGACCGCTCATTGCCTTCCACGCCCGTCTATCCGCATCCCACGTCTCTATCCACAGACTGACAGGGCAACTGGTGACGCGGATTTGCCAACTGTGACATTCATTGGACACGGTTTCCACAACAGTCATTGTACTGTCGTTTAACTTTTCGCGTATCTCTCTGCTTTGGCTTTCGTTGTGTGTTCTGTTTTTCTGTTCTGTGTCCAGTGGTTGCCGCGTGCTTGTTGTATTTGACTATTGGTATTTTGTATCGCTCAGGTTCGCATTGTCCATTGTTAGTGTTATTTATGCGGTTTGCGGAGATAGAATAAAATGTGTGTTTCAGTATCGCCAGCAGCAGCGGCGCAAATACCAACGCCACAGCCTGCCTTTGATCTACCTGAGTATAGTCAGTTTCAGAATGAACAAGTGGAACTGCTGATTGCTGTAACGAGTCGGTTACAAGCACCGCATTTGCCACCTTAAACCATCACCCCAAGCTTACACATCCAACATTCCTGCCACCGCACAGTGGTCTGAAAGGTCCGAAAAGATTTTCAAAAGTCGAAAAATGAAAATCATAATTATTGGTCTACTCGCGACCTTCCTATCGGTATTCACCAATACGATTTGGGCAATATATAATTCAGGGCTCGTTGTCTCTAATCATATAGGTGAGTTATGTATGTCAGCTTCTATGCCGTAAACAGCTACCCAACCTGTTTAGAAGGATCAATAATTAATCTGTAGTTTAGCCAGTCTATTAATCTGCACATGATGACGTGAAAATATATTTAACAAACATAAATTAAGCCTCTGAATGACCAAAAAATGGATTCTAAGATAAAGATTCACTCACGAAGTAATTCTTTATAAATTGACTTTACTACTCTTATTAGACATGAAACGCAGAAGTGGTGCTACTTTATAAATCGGTATATAACTAAATATTTCCCCAACTATTGTTCATGAGAGGCACAATAAGTATCACACGCACTCGAGAGTAAAGTTCCAAATTATCACCCGTACGTTAGTGTAGTTCATCAAACTTCGCAGTTTCAAGTTAATCCACGATAAAAGAATTTGTTACAAAAAAACAGTTTGTCATCACACGAGTACACGATTGCTGAATTACCACATTTCCACAGCCCTACTACCGTGAATAGTCCTCACATGCCTATCTCTTCAAATTACAAGTTCGTAACGCGGCTTCAGACCGCCCAGCGTCACAACCTTTCACTACCACATCCAAGTTAGGACTTCCTTCCCAAGTGTTCGAAAGCGTGCTCTCTCTGCTCCCATAACTGTATCCTTCCGCACATCTTAACGCCTCATCTTTAAAATATAATTTACCTTCCAAAATATACCACAGAATTAAATGCTTTTACCACCTCCCTACAAAAGTTATTTACATTTAACAAACAAATATATATTTAACAATATTAAAAACGGTTGAGACTGAAGCTCTTTGGTATTAAGCGTGGCGTCTCACTGTTCAAATATACTGCCGCCGTCGAAATATAGTTACACAATTAATATTTAATTTATCATGACTTTTTAAGCAAATATATTCAGTTCTTGTTCACAAATACATATATTTGTTTATATATAACTTATCTGTTGTATATCTCCTATGTTTAGTCGGACATGAAATATTTAAGTGGCAGTCTACATCATAAAAATGAACGTTACTAAGAATAATATCAAATATAATAAAATACATATATAAATGTAATGCGCTTTGCTGGGTTCATGTTTTGTGTTTCTGTGGTTGTTGTTGTTGTTGTTGTTGTTGTTATGGGGGATTTGGGGGGCCATCAGTCCCCCGCTTCATATCTAGGCAACACACAGAAAAAACAGAACCATAAAAAATGTGCCTGAATGAGATTTAAAACAAAGCAGAATGAAAGAATACACCGTCAATGAATTATTGACAGAGTCAACACGAGACAATACGGAAGACACCAGACACACAGAAACAAATACGAGACAAAAGGACAGAGCCAGTGAATGTGGTTGACCGACCATGTGTATAAAAAGGGAAAAGTCAACCACATAGCGTACAAAATAAAAACTGTAGTCTAAAGACACGTCAAGGGGAACATAAAAAATTATCTAAAAGACCACCCAAAGGACTCACAGCAACTGGTAAATCCCCGCAGCACGAAGAAATCGTAAAACCAAATTAGCCACAGAGGCATCGTCGCCGAGCACCAAAGAGAGAGTGTTCGGGAGGGTAAAAGAATGCCGCAGTGGGGCTAAAATGGGACAGTGGAGTAGGAGATGGACCACAGGCTCCAGTGGCCAGACGGATGCCGGTCGAGTCGAGTACTCTCAGTGCAGATGGAGAGGCTGAGCCATAGACCTGGCTTCCGTAGTCCAGACGTGACTGCACCAGAGCGTTGTACAGCCGCAGGAGGACAGGGCGTGCTGCCCCCCAGACAGTATGGCTGAGACAACGAAGGATGTCCAAATGTCGTGAACACCGTTGCTTAAGCTGGCGCAGATGAGGGAGCCATGTCAAACGCGAGTCAAAAAGGAGACCCAGGAAACGGTGCGTATCCACAACCTGAAGGAGCTCACCATCAAGGTAGAGCTCTGGATGCGGATGTACCGTGCGTTGGTGACAAAAGTGCATCACCCTGGTTTTCGCAGGGGAAAATGTAAAACCATGGGCAGAAGCCCAATTCTGTGCCCGATGAATGGCTGCCTGCAGTCGTCGTTCAGCTACACTTGTACTAGCGGTGGAATAGTACAGGCTAAAGTCGTCCGCAAAGGGGGAGCAAGAAACCGATGGCCCCACTGCAGCCACTAGGCCATTAATGGCCACTAAGAAGAGGGGTACACTTAGGACGGACCCTTGTGGTACCCCATTCTCTTGGATATGGGAGGAACTGAAGGAGGTGCCAACACGGACTCTAACGCGGCGCGAAAGTAAAAAATTCTGAATAAAAATTGGGAGGGAGCCACGGAGACCCCACCCATGTAGCGTGGCAAGGATGTGATGACGCCATGCCGTGTCATATGCTTTCCGGAGGTCGAAAAAGATGGCGACGAGGTGGTGACGTCGGGCGAAAGTAGTACGGATCGCCGACTACAAAGAGAGGAGGTTATCAATGGCAGAGCGACCTTGCCGGAAAGCACCTTGTTGTGGGGCGAGCAGACCCCGATTCTCGAGAACCCACAGCAGTCGCCGGCTCACCAAACGTTCAATAATTTGGTCTACTGCCATTGTTGCATCAGCAGGGAGAGGGGTATCCAGCGTTGCAGCTGACGTGTATGCTGCCCAGTCGGCCCTATGGAAGGACCAGCGGGGTAGACGTGCATGTCGTTGGTGGTGGGGAAGCGAAAGGAAGATTGGAAAGTGGTCGCTTCCACAAAGGTCATCATGGACCCACCAGTTAAGGAGTGGACGTAAGCCCGGACTACACACAGAAAGGTCTATGGCGGAAAAGGTGCCATGGGCCACACTAAAATGGGTAGGAGCTCCTGTATCAAGAATACAAAGGTCAAGTTGGTTAAAAAGTAGTTCAAATTCTCGACCACGTCCTGTAGTCACGTTGCTCCCCCATATGGGGTGATGTGCATTAAAATCTCCTAAAATAAGAAACGGTGAAGGAAGTTGAGCGATCAAGGCTGCTAGGTCAGCTGGTGCCACTGCTGCATCAGGAGGGAGATAAAGGGAGCAGATGGTAATGTACCGCGATGCTCGAACCCTGACAGCGACAGCCTCCAGGGCTGTGTTAAGTGGCACTGGGGAACTGTAGGCAGAGGTATGTACATATAGACATACCCCGCCCGACACCCTATTGTAAATGGTGCGATTATTGAAGTACCCCCAGTAGCCCCGAAGGGTGGGGGTCCGATCACCAGGAAACCAGGTTTCCCGGAGAGCAACACAAAGAGGTGGAAATGCGCTCAACAGCTGACGCAATTCAGCCAAATGGCAGAAAAATCCTCCACAATTCCATTGGAGGATCTCTGGTTGACGGTGCATGAAGATGAAGATGGAAGAGGAGTGGTATTAGCACTCGTCTCTGGCTGTGAAGCCTGATCCTCCGTGTCCATGGTATCCCCGAGATCGGCAAAGGCCAAATCTTCTGGCGTCGCTAGAAGGATCACATCATCCTCTGGCGCGTCAGGTGCAAGGGCTGGGGACACCGAGGCCACCAGTGTCTCCTTGCGTTTTACCGTCTTGTCTTTCTTTTCTTTTTTGTCTTCCCGTCGTTCCTTGGGCCTACCGGAGGACGGGGGTTTCTCCAGCGGGGCTTGAGGAGTGTGGGAAGACTGGGGAGCCAGGCGGCTTTCTGGCCGAGGGTCCTTCGGCCGCTGGCTGGTATCTATTTTCTTAGGCGGTGAGTTTGGAAGGGAGGAACACATTCCCTTCCCAGAAGAAGAAGCCAGAGAAGGGGAACCCTTTTCCGGCTGGGGAGCGGGGGTAACCACTCCCGATGTGGAGGGCCGTACAGGCCCCGCAGAAGATGGTATGCCCCCAGATGTCTGGGTGGCCAAGGTAGAGGGGTGGCCCATAGGGCCCACAGATGGAGGTACAACAGGGCGAGAGGTGGCCACCGGTGGTGGCGCCATCGATGTAGCAGCAGCGTAGGAACTTACTAGTGAAACAGGATGCAGCTTTTCATATTTCTTTCGCGCCTCTGCGTATGTTAGTCGGTCCAACGTTTTATACTCGACTGTCTTCTTCTCTTTATGTAGAGCGGGACAGTCCTGCGAACAGGGAGAGTGGTGACCGCCGCAATTGACACAATAAGGTGGAGGGGCACAGGCAGTGTCAGGATGTAAGGCACGGCCACAGTCCCTACAGGTTGCAGCAGCGTTGCAACGAGAGGACATGTGCCCGAAGCGCCAACATTTATAGCATCGCATTGGAGGGGGGATGTATGGCTGGACGTCACAGCGATACATCATGACTTTGACCTTTTCAGGCAGATTGTCACCCTCAAAGGCCAAAACAAATGCGCCAGTGGCCACCCTCTTATCTTTTGGTCCCCTAAAGACGCGGCGGACAAAGTGGACTCCGCGTCGTTGTAAATGGTCACGTAATTCCTCATCTGTCTGCAACAATAGGTCTCTGTGGTATATGACCCCCTGTACCTTATTTAAGGACTTGTGAGGTGTTATTAACACGGGGATGTCGCCTAAATGGTCACACGTAAGGAGGTTTCGTGACTGAGCCGGGGTCTCTGCCTGTATCAAGACCGAACCGTCTCGCAGTTTCGACATTCCACCAACTTCGCCAAACCTTTCTTCGAGGTGTTCCACGAAGAAAGAGGGCTTAGTTGCCTGGAAAGATTCCCCATCTTGTCTCGTACATACTAAATATCGTGGTGTATATGGCTCTGTCTGTTTAGTGGGTTCACGTTCCCCCCATGATGGAGTTAGGGAAGGGAACGATTTGGGGTCGTATCTTGCAGCATTGAAATTAAACTTTCCACACTTGGAGACACCTGACTTAGAGCCAGGATTTTCAGAGGGTTGTTTCCTCTTCATTGCGGAGTGTCCGCCCCGATGCCACCCACTCCGAAACAGGGGCTCTCCTCAAGGGCGCCACCCAGCCACAGCAACGTCACCTGGCAGCATGACCGTTGCCGGGAGTCCTGATGCCCCGCAAAGACAGGCATCGAATCCTTGGCATTCATGAGGAGGTCACAGCTCAGGCATCGGCAGTGTGATCCCTGTGCAATTCAGGGGGATCAACCATGAGGGTACATAACAGCCCCACCACACGGACTGGCTACCGTGCTGGTGACCTAGCGGGGGAGGGGGCTACGGCGAGGAAGGGATGTGGAAGGAAAGGGTAGGAATCCGCGCCGTAGGGGCTAGGTTGGGAGTTCTTCCCCAAATGGCTCACACTTACTCAGAAATTTTGGTGGAGGTCAAACCACAATGGGCAGTGTGATCCCCAGTGGGGACCTAACTGGGCCGAAAACTGTGAACACGGCAAACAAAGACACAATTGCAAAACCAACAGTACCATGGGAATAGCCGGGCCGTCAACACGAGAACACCTAGAGACGGGGTTGGAGAAGGGTAGGGTGGGAAAAAGGATTAGGAAGGGAGGGAACCAGGGTGAGGAAAAGCGGCCTGGGAAACGGGAAGGAAGGCCGCAATGGCTCGGGGACCCGTGCGCGCCACACACGTACCCACAAAAGAGCTGTGGGCCCCCTGGGGGGTTCTGTGGTGGAATCTATGTTCTGACACAAGATTATTACTACCTCAACAAAAAGCATAACAAGAGAGTAAATCAAAGTTTATTAAAAGAATACGGAAATAACGTGGTGCGATTTTAAGATAGCGTGGTGCAACGCTGTCCATTTGCTTCTTAAACTGTTTCTGATAAACTCTATGTATCAATAATTGTATATATAACTCTTATTATATTATTATTATTATAGTACTGAAATTTATCGGCTTTTTATCTGTAAGGGAAATTTAAATTGTAATTACAGCGTTTGATTCTCCCAAGGCTCCTGAATCCATTCATACAATTATATTTGCCTTATGATCATTCCCTGATTTTATATGGTTTTTAGAATAACCACATCACATAGTCCTATATCATCATATTTAGAGGTTATAACGTCACAGGGAGGAGAAGGTACCTTTCATACCGAAGAAAGTAGTACAAAGTTACGGTTGGCGGAGTAACACACACAGGGCAGAATCGTTTCGGATTACATTCTGTGCTTAGAGTTGAATAATTGTTTTCAACTGTGTTCGATGAAAGATGTTAAGGAAGGTATGTAGAATGTGTTTATATGTTATGTGGCCACAAATTTATGCACGGTATGTGGTAAAAGTCACGTAAAACACAACCTCATAATGTATTTTATTCACACGTAGATCTGTTTTAAACGATAGAAAAAGTTATGATCGCCGTCGATCCTGCGACGTACGATAGTGTAATACGTAGCGTAGGACGCCTTTTGCCGAAATCTACGAGAATAATTATTGCCTGCGACTTGTTACGATTCTCGTTGTATTGCCATGTTTGCTGCAACTTTGCGCGGAGAACCAGTCATCACGGAGAGCAAAGGGTCTGCTATGGGTATTCTGTATCTAGTATGCACATTGAGAGTTAATACGAGGCAGTGGTCGAATATCACCCGTCGGTTATATTACTTTCACGGTGTTTATGAAATAACGCAGTTGACAAAATAAGATAATATTGAAACATGTGTATATTTCGACAAACTATATATGTTCTGTTTAGTTTTACATTGCTATAATTTACGTACCAGGGTCAGACGGCAACCAATTGGTATGCATTTAAAAGGAAGTGCACATCGTGAACAAAAAAAAACTGGAAATCGGATTTGAACGCTTAGTGCACGGCTTTGGATGATAGATTGTCTGAAAAGGCCATGGTGTATTTCAACAAACATCCAGATTCATTTAATGACTTTAAAAAGCTGTTATGCAGTTTGAGATCATGATGAAGCAAGGTCTAGGAAAATTGAACGATTCTTCTAGCAAACTGACAAATGGCTTAATTCTTCAACCGTTTTTACAGTTAGTAATTATGTAACTATTTGCAATAACGATGATTTTCAAACTTTCTATTATTATTAGAATGTTAGTTTTTTAAAGATTTCAGATACGATTTTCATATAATAAATGAATTTTATACTTTTTGTAGAATGCTTCTACTGCAGAATCTTTCACGGAACTTACCACTGGTCGTCCTTACACCAAGTTCTCACGTGGTAGTGATGGAGCGAAAAGAACAACAACTGTGTGTTACATACTGCACAGAGGAATTGGCTTTCGCAACTACAATGGGACTTCGATCTTTCGGAACCCCACAAACAGCAAAAGTTGTGAAGGCTATAATGTCTATATAGAGCATTAATTCACGGAAATGAAGTTATAGAGTGGATCACGTTGCCAGTCAGACAACTATTTGAAGATGCTAAAGGATTTCGGAACAAAGACATTAAAAACTTTCGGGGAGGCTATTCCTGGAAGTTTTCGAGGGAAAAAAGCATGGAAGATGTCTTTCACAGGCTACTGACATCTTCGGATCCACACGTTACGATCTTGACCAGGTTGTAGCGCCGCGGTGGAGTAGCCGAGCGGTCTAAAGCGTCTCGCTGCAGAGCGCGCAGTTGCTCGCCGTGGAGGTTCGAGTCCTCCCTGAGGCATGGGTCTGTGTGTTTGTCCTTAGGTTAGTTTACCTAGGTTTAAGTAGTATGTAAGCTACGGACTGATGACCACGCAGTTTGGACCGATAGATTTACAAACATTTGAACATTTTGAACGGGTTGTAGCCCAAGCCAGCAAAATACTTATCATCGGAGCCGTTAGAAATTTTATTGCCTCCAGATGATTCTGGAAATCTGTGTATTGTTGCTTTCTCTGAAATTATGAATCAGCCTCAACGATACAAATTAATACTGTAACGAATACTTTTTGCACTTTTTAAAAATAAACGTTGTTGTTATTGTAAAAATTGTTTTCAATGCAATTACTCTTGTGTTTGTGATCAACCATCCCGAATTCACAAATTTAAATTGAAATGGAATAAGAATTTTTAAATACCGGGTGATCAAAAAGTCAGTATAAATTTGAAAACTTAATAAATCACGGAATAATATAGACAGAGAGGTAAAAATTGACACACATGCTCGGAATGACATAGAGTTTTAATAGAATAATAAAAAAAGTTCAAAAAAGTCCGACAGATGGCGCTTCATCTGACCAGAAAATCAATAATTAGCATAACAAATTAAGACAAAGCAAAGATGATATTCTTTACAGGAAATACTCAGTATGTTTACCATCGTTCCTCAACAATAGCTGCAGACGAGGAATAATGTTGTGAACACCACTGTAAGGCATGTCCGGAATTATGGTGAGGCATTGGAGTCAGATGTCTTTCAGCATCCCTAGAGATGTCGGTCAATCACGATACACTTGCGACTTCAGGTAACTCCAAAGTCAATAATCGGACGGACAGAGGTCTGGGGACCTGGGAGGCTAAGCATGACGGAAGTGGCGGCTGAGCACACGATCATCGCCAAACGATGAGCGCAAAAGATCTTTTTTGAACCTTTATTTTCTAATAAAACCCAATGTCATTCCAACCATGTGTGTCAATTTTTACCTATCTACATTATTCCGTGATTTATTAAGTTTTCAAATTTACACTGACTTTTTGATCACCCGGTATGTCGGGTATATTCGATCCGCAAATTTGTAAATTTAGAGTTTTACATCTCAAAATCGAATTCAGCGACCCCAAAAACCTTTACATACAAATACACAATCATATCAAAATATGGCGTCCCTTGAGTGTGAAACAAGGGCGCGTATGCCGTCGGTGCCAATCCTCCTGGTCAAGGAGCCATTTTCCGGCCGCGGTGGCCGAGGGGACTGAGGCGATCCAGTCACGGTCTGTACGGCCACTATGGTCGGGGGTTCGAATCCCCCCTCGGGCATGGATATTTGTGCCGTCCTTAGTTGTAGCTACGTAAGTGGTTTGTAAGTTTGGGGACTGATGACCCCGTAGTTAAGTCCCATAAGCTATACAAACATTTGAACAAGGAGCCATTTATTCACAGTGAGAATCGTTATTATCCTAAATAGGCTCCAGAATTGAATACGAAAGCCTTCCTCTCAGCTTCAAAACGTTGCAACAACTCAGAACTAAGGTTTCTCCTGAGAGATAAATCTTTTGAGTATTCATTAGTGCAAATAACTGCATTCACATTATCTTTGCTGATTGAAAGATTCCGCAGCAACTGCAGAGTCGTAATGTGCGTCTTCACTAAAGACAACATCTACTCGCTGCAACATGTCAAATGTAATAAAACTTAGATGGTCTCCCCTACGGCTTGAAAGTTTTCTGCTACACATTCTAATGACCTCAACTCAATGCACTAAATATACCATGAATATATTTCTCAAGGATGTGGTAGTTGGTTTTCTGTCAGACCATTGATGATATTTGGCAAGTGACTTATGTCATATTTCACTCCTTTCTGGTAAATGTTCAAATGTTTGTACATCTTATGGGACTTAACTATGGGGTCATCAGTCCCTAAACTTACAAACTACTTATGAACTAACTAAGACTAAGGACGGCACAAATATCCATGCCCGAGGGGGGATTAGAACCCTCGACCGTAGTGGCCGTGCAGACTGTGACTGGAGCGCCTCAGTCCCCTCGGCCACAGCGGCCGACCCTTTCTGGTAGATTTAACGTAGAATAGTAAACAACCTCCTTTCTCCCAGTGTTTTAGTTACGCATGCTACTATTACTTTTGTGAAGAAGTTCAGTATATATTCATCTACATCTACATCGACAAGGGATACTCTACAAATCAAATTTACATGCCTGGCAGAGGGTTCATCGAACCACCGTTATAATATTTACCTCCCATTCCATTCTCGAATAGCGCGCGGGAAGAAAGAACACCTGAATCTCTCTGTTCGAATTCTGATTTTCGCATTCGGAGGAGAATGTTGGCAATTGTAGTTTCGTAGCCGGCTGCGGTGGCCGAGGGGACAGGCGCTTCAGTCACGGTCTGCACGTGCCACTACGCTCGGGGGTTCGAATCCCCCCTCGGGCATGGATATTTGTGTCGTCCTTGGTCTTAGGTAGTTCGTAAGTAGTTTGTAAGTTTAGGGACTGATGCCCCGTAGTTAAGTCCCATAGACTATACAAACATTTGAACATTTTGTAGTTACGTAAGTAGCCCACGCCGCAGCGATAAGCGCCGTTGTTGTAATTATGCCCATCCCAGATCATGTATCATTTCCGTAATGCTGTCTCCCCTGTATCGTGACAATACGAAACGAGCTGCTCTTCTTTGGACTCTTTCGATGTCCTCCGTCAAACCCACCTGATAAGGATCCCACACTGGGCAGCAATACTCCAAAAAAGGAAGGACAAGCATAGTGTATGCAGTCTCTTTAGTAGTTCTGTTGCATCTTTTAAGGGTTCTGTCAATAAAACGCAGTATTTGGTTCGCCTTTCCCACGACATTATCTACGTATTCTTTCCAGTTTAAGTATGAAGTAATAGTAATTCTTAGGTATTTTGTGGAGTGTACGGCGTTCACATTTAATTGATTGATATATCTTGTAAAGAAAGTTTAACGGATTTCTTTTCGTACTCGTATTTTCGTATTTTGAGTCAATTGCCAATTTTTACACTATAGTGATATCTTATTCAGATCGTTCTGCAGTTGATCTTTAGACGACGTCATATGCAAACAACCTAAAAGTGCTACTTAGATTTTCCCCTAAATAGTTTATGTAAAATAGCAGAAGACCAATTACAGTACCCTGTGGAACGCCGGATATGATCTCTGTTTTAGTCTATGTCTTGCCATCGGTTACTACGAACTGTGTCCTCTCTGACAGGTAATCACCTATCCAGTCGCAAATTTGGGGCGATATACCATAATCACGCAATTTCATTAAAAGCCGTTTGTAATGTACGGTGTCAAAAGTCTTCTGGAAATCAAGGAAATCGATTTGCGAACCCTTGTTGATGGCACCGATCACTTCATGTGAGTAAAGAGCTAGTTGTGTTTCACATGAATGTTATTTTCTAAATCCGTGTTGCCCTTGAGTAAATAGATCATTCTGTTCGAGATAATTCATAATATTTGAATACAGGATATGTTCCAAAACCCTGCTGCAAATTGAAGTCAATGAAATAGGCCTGTAATTTAGTGGGTTACTCCTACTGCCTTTCTTGAATATGGGTGTGACCTGTGCAGCTTTCCAATCTTTTGGTACAGATCCATCTTTGAGAGAGCGGTTGTATATGGCTGTTAAATAAGGAGCTATTGCTTCAACATAATCAGATTGAAATGTAATGGGTATACAGTCCGGACCAGAAGACTTGTTAAGTAATTTTAGTTGCTTCACTACTCCGATGATATCTACGTCTACGTTGCCCATTACGGCCTCTGTTCATTGTGGCAGTAGACAGAGTCCAGGCTTGTGTTAAGTGGTTTTATTGCACACGCTGTTGTGCTTCGGCGGCATGCCACTCCCCGCTGGTGCTGGTGGTGGTGCTGATGCTCCGCCCGACTGTTGATCGCAGACCGTCTCCCGGCGCTGCCTCGCTTCCGGATGAGTGTTGATGAAGCCCCCTCAGTGCTGCCGGTGTACCCAGGGAGAGTGGTTCGTACCCTGGCGCTGTACTCCGGCCAGGAATTTGTCCCCATATTGCTGCCGGTGGCTGGCGAGATAAGTAGAGCCCCCACTGCGACAAGACGTCACGCTGACGTCTTGAGTGGCCCGTTGTCCGGACTCAGGAGATCAACCGCGAACTGCTGGCGACGACCTCCGAGCTGCAACTGCTACTTGCTCACTCGCTGCCGTGCTGGTGCACTCCGAACTGAGCTGCGAACTGCTAACTATCGACAGGTCTGAAACACATGATTTTTATTTCACTCGGCTTGGCCGTGTTCTCCCAAAAATGCCGTTTCAAGTAACGTAGAAGTGAACAACCTCGATACACGCCTGGTGTGTTGACCCGGTCGTTACACACTTCAAATTCAAATGTTCAAATGTTTGTAGAGCTTATGGGACTTAACTACGTGGTCATCAGTCCCTAAACTTACAAACTACTTATGTACTAGCTACTGCTAAGGACTGCACAAATATCCATGCCCGAGGGGGGATTCGAACCCCCGACCGTAGTGACCGTGCAGACTGTGACTGACACGCCGCAGAACGCTCGGCCACCGCGGCCAGCCTTTACAAACTTGCGGCAACTTCTGTGTTTGCAGTTCTTGCTGGATGCGGCCCCAGAGTCAAAAAATGTTCAAATGTTTGTAGAACTTATGGGACTTAACTACGGGGTCATTAGTCCCTAAGCTTACAAAGTACTTATTAACTACTTAAGACTAAGGACGGCACAAATATCCATGCCCGAGGGGGGATTCGAACCCCCGACCGTAGTGGCCGTGCAGACCGTGACTGGAGCGCCTCAGTCCCCTCGGCCATCGCGGCCGGCCCCCCAGAGTCACGTATTGCATAAACAAAGCTATAGCGGTATTGGAATGCAACTCTTCTCTCAATCACTGGCTCTGAAGCGGCGCCTCAATCCCTTCTTTATTCACACTGCGACTATTTCGTTCATTTACCTAAAATTTTTACAAAATACTCTAGCAGTGGTACATTTGAAATGGGGTAGGTTATTATTGACATATTTCATAATTGAGGCTACTTCGAAAACCCCTAATGTCTTAAATAAATGTCTGCAGGATGATCTTTAGTTGGCATCAGCAATTATTCATTACACGCGTTTGTGCTAAGAATACATTTTTACTCACAAGGGAACATAATCAACTCGAACTCATATTTTCTTGAGAAAAAAATACATGAGCTAGATATCAACCCCAGAAATCGATATCACGTGACAATTTGGGCCATTATTCAGGTACTACGCAGTTACGGCTTTTAAGCATTCGCGCGCTTGGGTTGTTCCTCACTCGGCCCGCTTCCCTGCGGCCGCTTAATGCCCGAACGCGAAGGGCTGTGTAATGGACAATAGCCAGTCCCCGGAAAAGTGAAATTTGAAGAGCTATAGAAATGGAGGAGGAAATAATATCACGAAAAGAAACATACGTACTGCAATTGTTTAAAGTTTACTCCACTTCATTAGTGTCAGCTTTACATATAACAAAATGATGTGCATAAGAGGTATCGAAAAACCGTCTCATTCGTTTCCACTTCGGTTGTCACGGGCTGTATAAAACGGAAACGGCTCGTTGCATATATTTTTCTATTACAGAGACGGGCAAAGTGATATTCGACGATTTAAGACCTTAAAAGCAGCTATCACCATCACTAACAACCTCAATTCCACGCCCAAGCTCCGTCGAAGCAATGAAAGTGCTCGATGAATCTGATGGTGGTGAAATGGCAGCGTCGTTATCGTCGACGTCATCCTCTTGTAAAACAGCACCTTCCGTCAACCCGCTATTTTCTACTATACCCACTTCTTCATCAGTGCAAATGTCTATGGTATCTGCAACACCGTTGAAAGATATAAAGAAAAAGCATAAAGAAAGCGCTATGTATTTACTTTCACCGTGTATAGTACGTCTAATAGCTGCAAATGATTATGCATTCCAGTGAATATAATCAAAGAATCTGTCAATAAAGACCAAATTTAAAGCATACAATGCAGTAATAATAGCAGTGTTGTCTTTACAGTCAAGACCTAATTCTTTAACATTTAATCGTTTCAGATTAGTCATCATTCCATATCGGTCCTGGAGATGTCGCTCGACAGCATGTGGGTTAATTTACATTGGGAACTCTACTACAGTCTGCTCACAGTACTTGACGTTCGGGCATTTAGCGGCCGCGGGCCGCGGGCCGAGTGATGAACAACCCGAACTCGCGAATGTTTAAAAGCTGTACTCTGAGGAGGGCGTAACTGCGTAGTATCTGAATAATGGTCCAAATTTTCACGTGATATAGATTTCTGGAGTTGATGTGTAGCTCATGTATTTTTTCTCAAGAAAATATGAGGTCGAGTTGATGATGTTCCCTTGCCAGTGATCAATAACCGCAAAATATGATGCCATATGAGAGAACTGAATAAAAATAAGCTTAGTACGTTAATTTCTTGCACTCCTGTCAATAGCAGATGCTCCACAGAGTGAGCACAGATGTTAATGAGTATTGTACCTCTAAGACATCCAGACTCTAAAAGCCATCTCACGGTTTACCTCCATGGGGACCCTAACCTCTATTATCTTTGTGGTCACTCCGCGAGATATACGTAGGAGTTAGTAGTATATTGGTTGACTCTTGATGAAACGTATGCAGTTTGAGCATAGACAAAAGCTCATACCGCGATACAGAACGTGTCTCTTGCAGCGTCTGGCACTGGTGTTTTCTAATTACCACCATGAAGCTTTCGCGCTTAAATGAGCCCGTAACGAAGTGCGCTGCTCTCCATAGGATCTTCTCTATGTCTTCTATTAACCCTACCTGGTATGGATGCGACACTCATAAGCAATACTCAGCCGCTGGTTATAACTTCAGTCTGTAGAATGTTTGTAAATTGTTATTAACAAACCCTATTCCGTGGCGTCTTAATATCTACTGGTGCGGTGGTCTAGAGGTAATGCATCTGCACAGTAAGCATGGAGTTCCGGGTTCGTTTCCCGGCCACATCATAAATTTTAATTCAATTCTTCACCTTTATCTTTAAAGCCTTTAGAATGTTTCAGATTTACGGGAATACAGATACTGAATAAATTTATACATAAAACGAATGGTAAAATGCAGCGACAATTAATTATAAAACAGTTGGATAAGTTTTATAACCTACTTCCTTTCTTGACGGACTAAGATTTCCTGAGGATTTTAAATGAATCTTCCCGAAATCTTGCCCATTCGTAGTTGAAGTCATATATTCTCAGAATATGAAAACAATAACAACTGCAGGATCAGAAGTGACGTCTGTTCTTTCGGAATAGACGATATGTGTATATAAATTAATAATTGTTGTGGTTTTGAAAATTTGGAACCTGATTACCTGATCATGGCCTATGCATTATCCATCGTACCCCATGGTGTAATGTTAAATGTGATTTATTTCATCCACCGCTTTGTGCCATGAGCATATTCAAATACGATTACCAACACACTTATCTCTTTAGCGACTATCTGTATTTCCCGTTGGAAAGCAGCTCTCTCTCGCTCAAGGAGTGTAATTAAAATGAATCACTCGATTTAAATTTGATGCTACAAATAAATTTCATTATTAATTTGACACACGCGAGCCTCAAATTGTGACTGGATACAACTCTTATTTGTATTCGCGTAAAAGACCACGTCATCATGCGCCAAAAAACCCATAGCCTCCTAGGTAGTACGCATCCGGAAATGTTGGATCTGAAGCAAAATATGCTTCACGGTATTCATCATTAATTTATTCTAGGCAAAGGGGTGAAGCCAAATGGAAGAACAGATTTATTAGGATCTGGAGACGACATTGCAGTGCTAGG
The DNA here is from genome assembly GCA_026315105.1 of Locusta migratoria. NCBI lineage: Eukaryota > Metazoa > Arthropoda > Insecta > Orthoptera > Acrididae > Locusta > Locusta migratoria. Next base: position 154,073,119 of record CM048749.1, read on the forward strand.
AGAGTCAGAGAAAGAGATGATTGAAACTGGGAGATTCTAGTAAGAACGTGCTACGGATTAATGCGGAAACAACGGAGGTAATTGAGGTAACCAGAGAAGGCCCTAATGAAATCCCATGACAAGTAGGCATTTGGAACTTCACTAAAGTGGAAAATTTTATCTGGGTTCGTGGTTGAAAAGACAAAATGATATGAAACAGGAAGTGAACCAACGCATTGTGAATGGGTCTAAAACATTTTTCAGTATGAGGCAGGTAATATAATCAAAGAATCTGTCAATAAAGACCAAATTTAAAGCATACAATGCAGTAATAATAGCAGTGTTGTTGTATGAAACACGAACACAAAGCAGAGCAAGCAAAAATGAAGCGAAGTTGTTGGCGTTAGAAAGAAAAATAATCAGAAAGATCTTTGGGCCAGTCCGTGAAGAGAACTCATGGAGACAAAAAATCCAAGAACTGTTTGACCTGATGAGGGAATGAAACATCGTACAAAAAACAAAAGCACGCAGTCTGGCAGGTGACATTGCTAGGAGACTCGTCAACGGCAAAAGACGGAAGACGTAATGGTACCGTTCCAATTGGAAGACCCAAAAAGCGATGGTAGGATGAACTACGAAAGACATTTTTCAGCTAGGAATCCATATCAACGAGATGCAAAGTGCAAAAGATCGTTATCTGTGTAGGAGCATGTCGAGGTCGGCGCACGATATACAGGGTCCTCGATTGCCGATTGAAACAAAAGCAACTTAATAGTGGGTTTTAAAATTGCAGTGACGATTTGCAATTAATATGATGTAAATATTACCTCTTTTGTGTACTTTTTGCCCTCCTTTAGGTAATATATTGCTACCCTTACCCTGACCTGCTAAGTAGCGGGACGCCGCACAAGAACAATCGGGTCGTAACTTCAGCATTGTAGTAACAACAGGTGCAGCATCATAGCTGGTCGCGGCGGCTATAAAACCACTCACAGTAACTGCAGCACACGTTCTCACCGGCGGCATCATGTAAGCGACCCACTGACTCGTTCACTTCTGCTTGGCAATTTATTTTACTACTTCATTCACTTTGAACATAAATTGTGTTTTAAAATTTGAAGGACAAATATGAGTGCTTCGTGTCGGAAACCTATTCTCTCTTGTCATTGAAACAGCCCATTTCTTGGTCAGCAGCTTGTTTTCAACGGAAACCTTGGAAAAAATAATAAATATTGACAACTCAAATGCGTAAAACAATTAACATATAACATACAATATTTCAAACAGTACTGCTTTGAAAAAAGAAATATTGGCAGTATTTTTGCTACTGCTGGTAAATACATTACACAAACATTAGGCATTATTTCCATAAGAACTGGTTATCTCACTGGTTCGCACACGTACGATTTCAGAAAGTCACTGCTTAAATTCCGATAATATGGCGATAATATGCTTGGCACCGCAAGGAGCGTTAAAGATCGCGTCACCGCCTTTCTCTGTTTTCTTGATTCTGCCTCATCGCCACGCAGATGTAAAAGGGACACGCAAGCCTTCACGGGCTCAGATGTAGGCGAGACGATCTGAAGTTTCCGCCTTGGGAGCCTGTGCTCGCGCGGCAAAGTCTCGGGGCCTTCTTGCCGCGGAGCCGAGGCCCCGCAGATTAGAATCTAAATTCAGTACAAAGCCTCACTTAATCCCTAATTAGGCCTCAAGTCGCATAATTCAATCTGCGGGGCGCGACGCAAGTTGTGTCGGAGTGGCGCCTGAGCTGAGTTCCCGCGCGTAATTGTTATTCCGCGACATCTGGCGGCGAGACAAGGCGTAGTAACGGGGCGTGGCGCGACTCAGCTCACGTCGCTCAGCGGACAACGCACCGGCTGGCGGAATCTCCCGTGACAAAGTGACGTAGCGGCACTCCTGTACTGCGTGCCAAGTGCTTGAAGCGATTTTTGGTGAGGATCCCCGAATAAACGAAGACATCGGGGAAAAGTAATGATAACCCCTCAGAGGGCCATTTACACGGGTTCTCAGGTAGATGCTGTGTTTCTTGACTTTCCCAAGGCGTTTGATACAGTTCCCCACAGACGTTTAATGAAGAAACTAAGAGCATATGGTTTATCAGACCAATTGTGTGATTGGAATGAAGAGTTCCTAGATAACGGAATGCAGCATGTCATTCTCAATAGAGAGAAGTCTACCGAAGTAAGAGTGATGTCAGGTGTGCAACAGGGGCGTGTCGTGGGTCCGTTGTTATTCACGATATACAGGGTGTTTCACTAAGTGTGTTTGCCTCTGTAAGTTATAAAATAATAGGTGACGGGAAATTTTAATGCGGTAGGTCAACACAAAAAATGTTACACTTTCTGCGGAGCTATGAACATAGTTTATTGTATCATTTTCCAAAGAGTTACACCACAAAGATACAATTTTTTAAATAAAACAATTTCAACTACATTCCTATCACTGTTAGTTTGGGAGCTACAGCCCTTCAAAGTTTATGGGGTGGTGGCTACGACAGCGTAGCTGACTGGCTGGTGGTCATTAGACAGTGCGCCGTGCCCCAGGGGATAGCCACTCGGCCAGTGAGCTACGCTATCGCAGCCTCCGCCCCCGGAACTTTGAAAGGTTGTAGCTCCCAAAGTAACTGTGTTAGGAATGTCTTTTAAATTGATTTGGACGCAGCTGGTTTAAACGAATCCAATACACAATAGAAACATCTATTGTTCCATTTAAAAAATTATATCTTTGTGGTGTAACTCTTTGGAAAATGATACAATAAACTATGTTCATAGCTCCGCAGAAAGTGTAACATTTCTTGTGTTGACCTACCGCATTAAAATTTCTCGTCACCTAATATTTTATAAGTTACAGAGGCAAACACACTTACTGAAACACCCTCTATATATATGACCTTGCGGATATCATCGGAAGTTGGTTGAGACTTTTTGCGGATGACCAAGCTGTCGATGGGACGTTAAACCCTATGCTCCCTTCCTTCCTTCTACGTAGTATATAGAGAGGTTGTAATAATGGAAAATTGTATTGAAATGCATCGAATTAACGCATGGTGCAGGGAATGGCAATTGAATCTCAATGTACACAAGTGTAATGTGCTGCGAATACATAGAAAGAAAGATCCTGGAAGCAGTTAATTCCATAAATTATCTGGGAGTAGGCATTAGGAGTGATTTAAAATGGAACGACGATATAAAAACCATCGTCGGTAAAGCAGACTTAAATTCATTGGAAGAATCCTAAGGAAATGCAGTCCGAAAACAAAGGAAGTAGGTTACAGTACACTTTTTCGCCCACAGCTTGAATACTGCTCACAAGTGTGGGATCCGTACCAGGTGGGGTTGATAGAGGAAGTAGAAAAGATCCAACAAAGAGCAGCGCGCTTCGTTACAGGATCATTTGGTAATCGAGAAAGCGTTACGGAGATGGTCGATAAACTCCAGTGGAAGACTACAGGAGAGACGCTCTGTCGCTCGGTACGGGCTTTTGTCGAAATTTCGAAAATGTTTGTAGATCTATCGGACCAAACTGCGTGGTCATCAGTCCGTAGCTCACAAACTACTTAAACCTAGGTAAACTAACCTAAGGACAAACACACACACCCATGCCCCAGGGAGGACTCGAACCTCCACTACGAGTAACCGCGCACTCCGCAGCGAGACGCTTTAGACCGCTCGGCTACTCCACCGCGGCCCGAAGTTTCGAGAACATACCTTCACCGAGGAGTCTAGCAGTATATTGCTCCCTCCTACGTTTATCTCGCGATCACGAAGATAAAATCAGAGAAATTAGAGCCAACACAGAGGCAAACCGAAAATCTCTCTTTTCACGAGCAATACCTGATTGGACTTGGAGGGAGAACCGATACTGGTACTGAAGGTACCCTCCGCCACACACCATCGGGTGGCTTACGGAGTATGGATGCAGATGTAGATGAGTTATAAAGAAGATATGACGAATTCTATATTTGAAAAATAGTTTTTATTACCTGTTTTTATATTTGAAGACATGGGGGAAAACGATGAATGTCACTTTTTACCATTAAAGAGAAATATTATTTATAAACTTTGAAACCATTTTATGTGAAAATTTATTAATTAATGCAAATACAGTTGCGGTTTACATAAAGTTTGCATGTTAATCGTGTTATTTATTCGTTTTTAGCTACTGCTATTTAATAATAACAACAATGAACACTTTTATTACAACTTATGCATGTGTAGAAGCTGGAAAAACGAGAAATGTTAATTTCTGTTGAAACTTTTCATATTCATTGCACTAATTATTTTACGTTAATGTGGTTTCTATCTTAAGATGTAATAGAATACTAGATTTAAATTTATAGAAATGTAAAACAATGAAACTTGTTCACTATTGTAACCAAATGACATGCTTTACTCATTGATAATAATACGAAAGTAAGAAATGGTATTATTTGGATGATTTTCCATGCACATTTTGTATAGTCTCCTCACACTAAGTTACTCTGGTGAATATATTTTGGATTTTTTTTCTTTTTTTTTTGCAAGGAGTAGTTACAGTGGTAGCCTTTGATGGATTGAATATGTTCGTTGACCTTTAATCGTATTTCATTACTCACAGAGGGGGTCTATTATCATGTTTACCTCTTCCAGCAGGACGAACCATCCCGTACAATGTCAGTTGTTCTTGAATAATTTGCAGACATCGTGGGGTTATCCCATGAACTGCCGTGGAGGATTTGTAGAATACACTTTCTTCATGTAATACTTTACCTCTTGTTATCCGAACTTTGTACGTGTGTGAATGATTATGAAAATCAGACTAGGCTGGATCCTTAAGACTCTGTTTGATGAAATAGATTTTTATGAGCCCATACAATTGAGCATTCCTGTCGGTTAACCCATTAAAATATTTTATAATAGTCAGCAATTCACTTTCATTAATTTTGTCAAAATATTTTAATATACTACACGCACAGTTTTTCCTAGTTTCATGCGTTTGGTTTCTCAGATTCTTAGCAGCATCTAATACTCGACCATACTTTTCTTTGGATTAACTGTCAACTCTGGAGCAGCAGTCTCATTCGGATGCATTGCAAAAACCGAAATAATATCACTTTTGTACCTACAAAATAGCATGTCTTGTCACTATAGGTCATTCAAGAACACTAAATTTAATCCAAGAGACTCTCGAACCTATTGTCATTTTAAACAATAGAAGGAACAACAATGGAAAGAAAAATAGAAATACTTTAAACTGATATACATAACCGCTAACATTGTAAGATGAACATGAAATTCAAACAGATGGAAAACTCTCATTATTTTGTAAAACAACGTGACAATTGCCATTATTCCGGCTTTCTATGATTCTAAATTTCTGAATGACTGCTGACATTCATCGCTTTCGAGGAAACAAATATACCAAAAGAAAATACAGACGTCAGAGTGTCTAATAAAAGCATTAACAATTTAAAAAGAAACTGTCATTCATCGTCCCCCCCCCCATGTCTTCATTTGTTTTAATATTTATATTTGCCATCTGTCTGCAGCTTCATGTACTACCTGAAGAAAATGAAACATTCTGTTGGGTATGATTGTTTGAACAAAATACATTAAAAATACAAAAGTTGAGGGTTATCATTATTTACCCCCGATGTCTTCAAACATCAATTCCAAAATAGGACGGACAGCAGCAGTTTCCAACTGAAGGTGTCCTGCCAAAGAATTTGCGCGTTGCATGGAAATTATTGTGCTCAGATACTTTTAGGAACCGAAAGCTGGATAAATCATGATGTATTCAGATGTATTTAGCGAGGCGTGGAATTTCGGAAAGACTGACAGGACACAACTGGAGGGGGAGTGTTAATAGCCGTAGACATAGGTATTGTTTATACTGAGATCGCGGTTCAGAGTAACTGTGAAGTTATCTGGGCACGTATAACTGGTCTAAGCGGAGTAAACGGGTGTTTTCACCGACCCCCCCACCCCCTCCAGTGCTGCTGCAGCAGTTGTAGAGTCAAAGACAGTTTACGCCAGGTAATGCGTAGGTATCCGGTAAAAGACCACCGTTAATTGTAAAATAAACTCCAGCTGACAGGAGCCAGTTAACAGCTTACTTTAAACATATAACTCTGGACGTAAGACCAGCTAAATGTTTCGCGTGAAATACTGACTACTTCCTGCAACAGAATATTGTTCCCCGGCTCAGAATTTCGAACTGACTCAAACTTTACTTTAGCAGCAGGAAGACAAAGAGACGGTGGCCAACATACGTCGTAGCTCACGAGAATTACACACAATCATTGATATACAAACCTCCCCGACCTATACCATTTCATGAAGTGGCTGTGAGAACATTTATGGCGCAACGGAATTAAAATATGATAATTGGCATCTGAATTTTTCTCAGCACTGGTGAAAAACAGCATTAAATAAAAAAGTGAAGGTATTCGTTAACTAATATTCATAATTAGGATAAAGTTTCACTGATAATAAATTATTTATTCACTTCAAACTTGAGCAAATGGGGGAACCAATTTTTTTAACAATAAAAATGATCCCATTTAAAATGTTAATCTAAAGTAATCTAAACTGAACATCGTCGGGGGAAGGATTTACAATCGACAAGCATTCATCCACTCACAAGCGCGACGCGAAGCGAAACTCATCCAACTCAGCATACTGATACGAAGCAGAAGCAGGCGCTGCTATCGTAGCCGAACTTCATCGAACCACGATGTACAACACAACACAAGAAAAAAACTTCGTAGGTGGCACTGGTCTGTCTTTACTTGAGATGGTACGTGATAGTAGCGAGAACAATTTCCATTAAAATCAACCGTGAACATGCAGAATTATTGAGACACACGGCACGTGTCTGCTACATTACATATTCGCACGCCACTGAAGGCGAAGTGCTTAAAGATCGTATTCATTTCAACAAAAACCAACGGCATCACAGATTACGAAGCAAGAGTACATAATAAGAAGGCACTGGCGTGTGAGCAGTGGCGAGAACTCAACTAACTAGCTATAGACCCTTGAAGTCTGAGTTCAGAGCCACGTGGTTCCAAAAACCAGTTAAAAATAAAAAATTCAATTTCCGAAAAATAAATAGCTACGGCATGCAACCCTTAGAAATGCGTAGATATCATAAGGAAACTAAAAAATTGCAGTTAGACGCGTTTAGGAAGGTTTTACATGCATGGACGAAGTCCAGCCTTCAAAAATCAGAAAAGTGGAATAAATTCAAAGTCGGGGTAAATCAACTAAGAAATACGGCATGCATCCCCAAGAAATACGTAGTATTTCATAAGTAACCTAATGAAGGGGGTTGTACAAGGCTAGAATCGAATTTACTGGGGGAGTTGGAATGCAAAGTACAAGTTTGGAAACCAAACAACAATTTAAAATAGACGGAGGAGAGGAGATCGCAAAGTACTAATAGAAATCAGGAAGATACATGTATAATTTCTTGCATGAAGGGCATAGAAACAGGAGCAGCTGAATGCTTTGTTCTAAGAACACACCACGTGGAGTACATATCACTCGCAGAAGGAGGAAACGGAAAGGAATATTTCACATGCACTACACAGAATAAAAATATTCCTGCATATTAGTCGCGTTCCACAAAGCTAGAAAGAAATTAAACAGAGATCATACACCGCTAGCTAATCTCACACAGGGTACCGATTCCCAGCCGTTATCAAACCGAATTAGTTGCATATTAACCGTGTTTACCTATGCAAAATCACCGAAATGAAATTGAATACATTTCTGTACATGATCAGAGAAACTTATTCCGAAAAATGAACCTAAGATCTGAAGTCTAACAAACCAGATAACGAATCGCTACCATCGTAAAGGAGGAAAAGAAAATCAGAACGTCTTACCAGGTGGAAGCGCAGCCACAGAATGTCCAGTCGGCCCTCGAGACCCCTCGCCAGCGGCCGGAAATAGGAAAAACCCACGAAAAACGGTGTTGGGGGAAGAGCTTAAACTCGCGCGTCCTGTCGAGGCTCACTAACTGGGCATTGCCAACCCAACTAGTAACCAAAGGGTGGAGGAATCTATTTGGTATCATCAAAAGCAGAGGTTGGTAATGACTACCTATCGACATGAAGCCAGAGATGCCAAGCGCACAGCCCGCAGCCAACGACGAAAATTCTCATACATTCACTGAGACTCCCATGCTAGAATATTCTCATATATGCAAGTACACATTCTCACAGGGACAGCAGCGTCATGGAGAAACACAATGATAAATGATTAGCATAATTAAATCCCAGCAATGTTACAGAAACTAAAATTAAAAAAAAAATAGCCACAATGATAAATTATCAGCATAATAAAATCCAAGCAGTATTACAGAAAGTAACATTTAAAAACAAGAAATGAAATGCTATTCCTCATGCCTCCGAACGAGAGGGGTTCTCGTTTAGCATAAAAAAGGCCGTCTTGAAAACTTAGATAATTTACATAGTTAAAAACCTAGGGAAAATGGCAGACAGCCGTCTTTCACCAGATCTTGCAATATTAGTCGGGACAGACTTCAAGCTTAAGAGTATAGGTTGAGACTTATCTAGTTTCATTTCAGGCGGTACAGACAAGCAGTCCAGTGAGCTACTTTCGGACTCATTTTTCGAAAACTGTCTTGAGCACACACAATGGTAATATTTTAGACCTTATTGCTACGAAGAGGCTTGAGTTTATTAACGATGTCAGTGTACAGACAGCAGTTACTGATCTTAGCGTTAATCGGGACGAAAGTTAATAAACGAATCAAGAAGGCTAGGAGCGTGTTTTTGTAAGAAAGAGCCGATAAGCAATTGTTAGGGTTTAGTCCGGTATAATGGATGTACAGGAATTGTGGACTAAATTTAAAAGAATTGTAAATACAGGGTTAGAGAAATATGTGCCTGTAAAGACGATTAAGAATGGAAAAGATCCACCGTGTTATAATAATAATATTAGAAAGCTAATGAGATAGCAAAGGCTGTTGCTCTCTGGGTTAAAAGAAGAACTCAGAAATGATGACAGCCAAACGTTATTACAGATTTGTGCAGCTATATAAAGATCAATGCGTGAAACATACAATAACTACCACAGTCATACCTTAGCAAAAGATCTTTCCGAGAACCCGAAACAATTCTGGTCCAATGTAAAATCGATAAGCGGGTTCAAGCCCACTAACCAATAATTCGTTGACCATTCCGGGGCTGGAGGACCGTACAAACTTACCATAGTTTGATCAACACACTAACTCCCAAATGGAGGACGTAGGGAAGTATTTCCGGTGTACAGAAGCAGCTGAGAGAACTGAATACAAAAAGTCTCCAAATGGAATACCAGTTAGCTTGCATTTATCGCGCAAAGTACTTAATGATTGGACAACAAACCGCAGGTGATTCACATGTATAAGAATGGTAAAAGAACTATTCTACATAATTACAGGCAATATCGTTGACATTAGTTTCCTTGAGACGAAAAATCTTCTTTCTACGAATCAGCACGTGTTTCAGAAACATCGTTCGTGTGAAACTCATCTTGCCCTTTTCTCAGACCTCTTGCGAGCCATGGATGAAGGGCAACAGGCATATTGTGTTTTTCTCGATTTCAAACGCATTTGAGGCACTGCCACAGTGCAGACTGATAACGAACGTACGAGTATATGCCATAGGTTCGCACATTGTGACTGGCTATCTCTTTTCATTCTCCACTCCGAGGAGTGGAGCGGGCTGTTTGAGATCCGGCCCATAAAGAGTCGCGGTTCTATTCAGCCAATATCAGACAAGCTGATAGTGGGGCAAAGGGGGATCCCAATTGGGAATAAGTGGGAGGGGCTTACCAGCTCCGGCATACGCCTTACAACCAAGGAAAACCTCCCGAAAACCTTGGTCGGAGCCGGGGGATTGGGACCAATTTAATTTAGCTCCGGGACTTGCCCCGGACAAAAATGGATTATCGAGAGAACACGAATGCACTCACGACAATCAAGGATCGGACGCACGAGTTACTCTCGTAATCTCGTAGAGATCAGCTCCACCAACAGTGGACAAGCATCTCCCTAGCCGGCCGCGGTGGCCGAGGAGACTAAGGCGCTTCAGTCACGGTCTGCAAGGCCACTACGGTCGGGGGTTCGAATCCCCCCTCGGGCATGGATATTTGTGCCGTCCTAGTTCGTAAGTAGTTGATAAGTAGTTTGTAAGTTTAGGGACTGATGACCCCGTAGTTAAGTCCCATAGACTATACAAACATTTGAACATTTTTTTGAGCATCTCCCTACAGGAACCGCACCCGTGGGCACGGTATCCTGTGCGTCGATTGTGACTGGCTGGAACACTTCCAAAGTAATAGAACGCAGTATGTTGTTCTCGGCTGCGAGTATTCTTCAGAGATGAGTGTATCGTCAGGCGTGCCCCAGGGGAGTGTGATAGAGGCGCTATTATTTTGTATTTATGTACAGGATTTGATAGACAGAGTAACTTGTAATTTGTGGCTGTTTGCTGATGATGTTATGGTGTATGCGATGGTGTCGTCTTTAATTAACTGTAATAGCATACAGGATGACAGACAAAATTTCTAGTTGGCGCAAAGAATGGCAGCTAGCTCTAAATGTAGAAAATATGGGGATGCACATGAGTAGGAAAAACAATCCCATAATGTTCGAATACAGCATTAGTAGTGAGCTTCTTGATGCAATAACATCGTTCAAATATCTAGGTGTAACATTGCAGAGCGAAATGAAACGGAATAAACAAGTAAGGACAATTTTAGGTAAGGCGGACAGCCGACTTCGGGTTTTTGGAAGAATTTTGGGAAGATGAACTTTATCTGTAAAGAGGACCACATATAAAAAGTACAACTGTAGGATGGTCAATTATTTGTTCATTTATTTCTCTCTTTCTAGTGCCTTTATGTGTGCTGTGTGTAGTCGGAGCAATTTGCTAGTCCTTTTATTTTTTTATTTTTTCTTTTTTTATGTAGCATGTCATAAGGGTGTGCCTCAGAATGTGTTATTTGGCAAATCTGCAGTATGTGTCTTGGATGACAATTTTCTCATTGTTCTTGGGAATTGTATTCGTTAGCTGTTAGGCACTGTCCATGCCTACGGAAGCAGAGCAAGGCTGGCATTGTCGAGGGAGGCTGGTCGCTGGCGACACATTTATAGAGGCAGTTTGTGTGGCGGGACCTATCTGTTGGTAGGCTCACTACCTGAGGTGGCTGCACTCTCTAGAAAACACTCGATAATTTATCGCATCCCTTTTAGATAGAGGGCACTGTAGTCTGCATTCCGTGGGGTTCCTATCATCACAAAGCCTCTTCGTGTACGCCTTTGGGAAGGTTATCTTCGAAGTATCCGTTAGCCTTCCTTGTCTGCAGAATTTCAGCCAGGGGCTGACTCGGGCCATGTTGTTTTCGGCACAATATACTGACTTGTGTTCCTGTGGAATTTCGGTACGGAATGGAGTCTTTTCTTGTCTGGTGTTATATGTCTCCTTTCCACTTTGCTCTTTTATCTGTGGATATTTGGGCTACAAGCTCGCCAGGTAAGAATTTAAATGGTGGGCATGTGGAATTATCGAAAGGATGGTTGGGTGGTGTCCTCCGGACGTGATCAGATTGACTCCGTTTTTGTAGGCGACAGGTCTAGCTATCTGTAATAGCTCATCTCATTGGCCAGAGGGTTAGAGCTCTCCAGTGATTGCTATATCGAGTGTAGTGGGGCGGTGACACCCAGTCTTTTCGCATGGGCGGACAAAGAGTGGCAAGAGACTTCTCGTGTAGGCTCCGTCTAATTCGGACGTTTTCTTTCAGATAGGACCTGAAGAGTTTGTTCGCTCTTGTGGGCTGAGTCCTGAGCGTTTGTGGGCATCCACTTGCAGTGTCGACCAAGATAGGAACTCAGTCGTAGTTGTTCACTTCGCGAAACTGCTGTGTTTTAAATTTTTGTTCGTTTGAGACTTGGGATTAGACAGCCGCCATCATACTGGCCGTACCGACGTGCTAGTGGTTTATGTCTGGGGACACTTGTGCTCAATACTCGCGTGTTGCGCTTCAGTTTGTGAGTGTATATCCTAGCCGACACTGGAAGCATTTACCTACAACTGCTATCTGCCGCGATAGTGGGGCTGTTATAGTTAAATGTCGATACTGCTTCAAAGATCGTAGTGCTATTCCCGGGCGGAAGAGTTTATTATATTTCTGTTCCACTCCTTCAACATCGTCCAGTCCCAGCGAGATCCAGCGTCGACAGATCAAGTCTACTCATTGTTATTGGTAATGTGATGCTCGCTATTTGCTAGGGTTGTTTTATATAATTGCATTAATCACCCATCAGTGTGTATGTGCGCGCGTATGATCGATGTTGACTTTGTTTTCTATAACTAATTTCTTAGCGCCTTTGTCCACCTTTCTATTTTTTACGATAGGACAATGATACATGCATAGCCAGATATTTCACTGTGTTACGTCTCCATTTGTTTCAATCCTATTAGACTTCGTTTATTGATTTGTAAACTTACTTGTTAAAACTCAGACAATTTGCTGGCCACACATGTATTCCGCGGTGTTAACCGATTTTACTGCATTTGATGTCATTTTTATAAATATTTGTTTTCATTTGTAAACCATTTCTTGACTGTACTTTTAACTGTGATTTCATTTACAAAATCCTTTATATTGATTGTTAACTATCCCCCGAATGTCTGTGCGCCTTAATAAATAAATTTATTAATGTAAATCATAAATTTACTTTCCTTTACAAATTACTAACTAACTACTTTGGACGGGTAACTAGATAGATAGATAGAAAACTGTGTTTATTATTTGGTGCAATCTGATCAATTATCTCGCCACTGTGCTTGTAGATTTATGGTGTTGAATGTTTTTCCGTGTTTTCAATAAAAATTATGGCGGCGACCCTTGATAATAACATTAATACGAATTATATTTAAAATAAATTTGCATATATGTGATTTTGCACATTTGCATACCAGTAGACCGTTTCTGACGAGTATAAATATATCCACTCGGTGGGGTTATCCCTCCATTTTTTACGCGACGTCATACACGACCACGTCCTATGTATTGCTCGAGTGTTTGGGACCCGCAGCAGATACGTTTAAAGGAAGACATGAAAGCAGTTCAGAGGCGAGCAAGTAGGTTTGACGGATGCGCGATTGTCAAAGAAATGCTACGGCAACTCAAATGAGAAACTGGAGGAAAGAAGACGTTCTTTTCGAGAAATGATTTTGAAGAAATTTTGTGGGACAGGATTTGAAACTGATTGTAGAACGATATTCTACCATCTACTTAAATTTCACTTTAAGATCACAAATAAAAGAGAAATTAGCTCTCGTACAGAGGCGTATAGACATCCTTTTCCCCTCGTTCTATGTGGGAGTGGAATAGGAACGGAAATGCCTAGTAGTGTTGTGGTGTACACTCCGCCACGTACTTTACGGTGAATTGCTGATGTATGTAGATTTAGATGTAGTCAATTTTTAAATAATCCAATTTCTAGGTGTTCTGCCAATGAATGTAGCCTTTCCTTCGCCTTATCTATGATAGTTTCTATGAGGCTCATTCCATTTCAAATCGAGCAACAAGAAACCATGCATAATTTTGTTTATTTTTCAGTCATAGAAAGTAGACGTTAAGTTCATATCTTTGACAAACTTGCAGCTTTGATACGCAAACGTTTCCGGGTGTGATTTTTTACGAGCGAAAGTAACGTAATATCCTTAAATTACGCGACTATGACACTCCTATTCAAAGTAAAATTTTGAAACAAATTACAAGATGGAGACACTATTGTATTGATTGATGCGCTGTTTATGCGGTATTTTTGGAACTACAATTTCAAATGAATGAAACTTCACTCTGTAGCGGAGTGTGCGCTGATATGAAACTTCCTGGCAGATTAAAATTGTGTGCCGGAACCGGGACTCGAACCTGGGACCTTTGCCTTTCGCGGGCAAGCGCACTACCGACTGTGCTATCCCGACACGACTCACTATGCCGCTCCACAACTTTACTTCCGCCAGTACCTCGCCTTCTAATTTCCAAACTTCACAGAAGCTCTCCTGCGAACCATGCAAGACTAGCACTCCTGGAAGAAAGGATATGGCGGAGACATGGCTTAGCCACAGCCTAAGGTATGTTTCCAGAATGAAACTTCACTCTGCAGCGGAGTGTGCGCTGATATGAAACTTCCTGGCAGATTAATCGGCAGCCACAAGACTGTACCAAACTGACATTACTATAGTAATACATAAATGCCGATACCAGGTTTTTTAACTGTAAGACATATCCAGGTGTGGATACAGAGTCTGACCACAACTTATTAGTTATGAATTCCAGATTAAAGCTTAAGAGACTAGAAAAATGCAGAAAAGTAAGGAGATGAAATTTAAATATATTGCAGGAGCCAGATAAGGTTGAGAGTTTCAGAGGAAGCATTACCCAAGGATTGACCGAAATGAGGGAAAGTGATACAGTAGAAGAAGAAAGGGTAGCACTGAGTGACACAGTAGTGAAGGCTGCAGAGGATTATAAAGGCAGAAGAATAGCACATCACAGAAATACTTGGATAATACAGGAAATACTGATAAAGGGAGGAAACATAAAATGCAATAAATGAAGTACTGTAGGCAAAAAGGGAGTAGAGACAGCTCAAAAATGTGGTCGACGGGAAGTGTAGAGTGGCTAAGCAGGAGAGGCTGGAGAATAAATACATGACTTTGGAATAATGTATAACTAGAGGAGAGGTATATACGGCCCACGGGATTGTAAAGAAGACATTTGTAGACAAGAAAAGCAACTGCAGAAATATCAAGTGCTCAGATATAAAACCAGTAGTAACAAAAGAAGGGAAAGCTGAAAGGTAAAAGGAATACATTGAAGATCTATAGAAGGAAAATGCACTATTGTGGAAAGGAAAGGAGCTACGAAAGTATGAGAAAAAATTCAGAGCACGGAAATAACTTAGTTGAAAGAAGGCCCTTGGAGAACATGATATTCCTACCAGTTTCTGCACCACTTTAAAACGCACCCTCCAAATGAGCACTATATTTAACGTCAATACTTTGACACACAGGATCGAAGCCGAAGTAAGCGGAATCACTCGGACTGCAGCGCACCTGAGCTCTTTGTTAGTTCAGTGGCCGTCCTATCACGTAGATGAAGGGCCGGATCGCCGCCGGAGAGACCGGGAACCAATTTCTTGCGCCGCTGTCTCGAACTAAAGAGTAACGACCGAAGTGGGAGCAAGTTGGGCGCCGCTGTCGCAATATTTGCGGCGCGCCGGAGAGCGCGGCGCGCCAGGCAGATGTTGCTCCAACTCCGCCGCCGGCCGGGAGAGGTCTCGCCGATCGCAAGATGGCACCCCGATATTGCACGCCCGTCTTTATTGGATTGTTGGGCGCGTGAGCGGTCGCTCCCACAAGGCAACTTGCGATTTTTTTTTCGCCTTTGGCCCATTCTACAGCAGTCTCTTAAAACTTCGTATGAGGAAATTGTATTTATGTGCGTGCCAGGTTTTTGCGAGCTTACCATACCGCTTCAGCTTAATTCTCTTGTAATTTTCGTTCCCAGGTCCGGCCTGTATTATTGCTTCCAGTTTTGCTTTCCTCTCACACACCGCGCGGCGCAGCTAGGCTGTTCGCTCTCGAGTGATTATTTCTCGTGTACTTTTAATTTGATTTTGGATAAATCTGGCGCCTGTATTTTTTAATTTTACGTAATAATTTCTAACGTTTAAAATTCACCGCGTTTGCGAGGCCGAGTAATCTACGAACGGTAGTTCAGGCTAAATTCTCATTCTTCTTGGCTTCGTGGTTTAATCTCAGCGCTTCTTCATTACGACGTATGCTCCGTTCACAAAACATTTGTTTCGATTTAGCCTCGTACTTCCTCCATTCTGGACTGTTTAACACCAGGAAAAAGTTGTCTCTCTGCGCGTTCGGTGATGTTTTGAAGAATACAGACGCTACTTTACAAGTGCAACATCCATTTCAGAACTGTGAGTCTAATTTCTGAATCTATTATTATTATTCATAGAAACACCCATTTTAATGTGTATATCTAAACGTAAGACGTGTTTACTAACGAATCACTCCATTGTGGTTTCCTACTTATAATATCGTGGTAATGATTAGGTCCACACATTTGTATGAAAACAATAGAGGAAAAGAGCATGTTCTTACAAATACGCCCATAGTGAAATGTAATAACGCGGAAAAATATACTACTGGCCATCGAAAATGCAACATCATACCGAACCAGAGATACCGCAGAAATAACTATTTCGCAGATAACACGTTATTCAAGTAGCACTTAATTCAAAATACAGTCCAACTTAAGTGACGAAGAAATCAGTGTTGCCACCGTTGCTGGGTATAACCATTGCTGGAGGCCTTCGCATTTAATCAAAGCGGCCCTCCATGTATTGTTGGAGTTTACGCGCTCATGGCTGCTTCCCAAAATGTTAAAGTGGATGTGGCGTAGCACTTTTTTTTTTTTTTTTTAATAAAATAACTTGTGCGACGCTTGTCGCTGACTTCCGCCCTCTCTCTGCCAGCGTATCGATAAACATTTGGTATTTGTCGCATTCAGCTATTTTACAACAAGCTGAAGGGAGAGAGCGGAACTGCTCGGGACTCATGTTTTCTCCTCGATGTATTAGGACGTGTTCCTGCTATGGATTTTGCCTAACCATTGCAAGTGTGAGCTTAGTTCTTTTTTTTACTGATTTCAATAAACCCCACAGTTAATTTGAAAGATCTTACTTATTTACAGTCACTTCTCCATTTTCACTAATTTTAATGTTATTTATTTTCAACACACTGAGTACTTCATAAAGTGATGCTTGGGTATTGTTGCAGATCGCTTCGCGATTGTGCTAGAACATTCTATGTGCAACTTTATTTCGTGACTATGAATGGTTTATTGCATTTCAATGCCAGAAGGAAAATCTTCGCGATGTTTATGAGGTCCGATAATTTTGCAATTTTTGGCGACTATCATGGTTAATTTTCAACACGGTGATACAACAATAACAAACGGAACGAACAATCCCAGCATCAATTTATCGAAGTAATAGTCCAGTTATCGCTTCCATAATCAGAGCAGAATATGGCAGAAATGTTACTCAAAGGTTTCAATAAGGTAAAATTTAGATTACGCCGACTTCTTTCGTAATGTTGCTTTCTTGTGTCGTATTTGGTACCAATATCACGACCGCTACCATTTAATAGCGAATCCAAGATTTTGTTAAAATTGTCCCTTCCTATTCAAAATTGATCAGTATTTTCATTTGAAATATTTCGCTATATGGTAAAATTTCATACGAAAGCAGCATTACACAATAGCATTTCTTATTTATAATTTCTTACTGTCTTAAAACAGGGTGCTTAGGTAATACTATCCACCTCAATGTCGACGAGTGAATTAGTTGTAGCCAGAAATAAATATATAACAGAGTATCGTGAAGTGTTTCCCAGGATAAATTCACGCATGAAGACAATGGAACATTTATATTGCCTCCTGAAAGTTGTGATTCATTTATTCTACACCTTTTAAAATGAAAAAAAAAAAAAAAAAAAAAAAATTGTCAATAGACTCTTTCTGAGCTCGAACACTGTAACAAATCTGTTAGTTACATATTTTTATCTGTAGATGATAATAATAGCTGGTATCTCAACTGCCTTGAAATAAATGATAAAAACAGACTGCTATGTATTTGTGATAATATAATAATCATGATAGGTAATTTCAATTTGGAATTATAGTATAGAATTCGTAATCATCAATAATAAAATCGTTTATCTACTAACTTATATTATTTATAAATATCCTCCTTAAACGGCATATATAGTGCATGAATCTAAATTCGTTCACTCGGGCTTCGCAGCGCGATTCCTCACATGCGAGCAATTAAAAAAAAAAAAAAAAAAAAGTCTCTCACAAAATTTCGTCCTGTGCATATTTCCGGCAGTAAAAGGATGTCGAAGATTGAGATGGGTGTGTGTCCCATAGGTCAGTGTGTTTCAGAATTACACTAAGACGCGAACAAACTTGTAGGGGATGTCGGAGATGGATTGAGGAACAAAGTGAGCATAGAAACCCATGCCCGCAAACGTCATCCAATGACGCTACATAGCGTCGAAGTTGCTGGAGGGTATGTCTAGCGGCAGGAGCTGGTGCCTGTAACTTGGACTCTCCGTAGCGTCATTGAATGGCGTTTGCGGGCATTGGTTCTTGCTCATTTTGTTCCTCAAGACTCCTAATACATCCCCTAGAAGTTTGTTGGTGTAGTAGTGTAATTCTGATACAAACTGACGTATGGAACACACAGCCATCTCAGTCTATGACGTCCATTTACTGGCGGAAGTATGCGCAGGATTAAATTTTGTGGGAGACATTTTTCATTATTGACAGGTGAGGAATCGCGTTGCGAAGCCCGATGTGCGAATTTAGATGTACCCTGTATAGCTAGTTTTGTTAACATCTAAAGGCTTTTGCTCCATTTTTGCGCAACTTTTCTGGGACGCAGACTAACGTGCATTGTAATAGTGCAGATATAATCGGCATTGAAACGACACCGTTTTTACCCACGAATAAAGGTTGCGCAATGCACCGTCATACTTGCCCTGCATTCGGCATTAGGGTTTGGGAAACGGAAGAAGGAAGGAAGATGAGAGTATGGTTTAGAGTGGTATTTGATGGCACTCCAGCGACTCCTTAGTACGCATACTCTTTTCTATAAAACTAAACAGCCCGCGTCACAAAGCTATAGTTCGGATCGTACTGTCTCCCCATACTGTTGGAGTTTGCCGACGGCCAGGTTGACAGGATATGACCGAACACGCGTGGCAGCCAATGGTCCAGAATTATATCTCGTTCATTGGATTGCATTGCACACATTTCTCCATATTTCATCGAAAAACAGTCTTGGTCGATACTGTGAAATGATTGGCAAAGGGTACACTACCCGTTGCTACACTGGATCATCTTTGACAGTGGACTGGTATAAGCTCACATCGCATCCAGAGCCTCTTGATCCAAATCCGAGGCCTGTAGCAGGCAGTTATATTCACGAACAGTGAGTATTGATTACATAATCTTACTCACTTTTCATGGGGCTGTGATTTGTTTAATACTATCTTGGTAGAAAGTTTTATCTTCCAAATTTATTTGTTCGTGATATCTGCGATCCTGTTTGCCGATGAACTTTTTGGTGGCGAGTAATGTTTGCTCCGTTTCTTATATTTATTGTCTGAAATATTAGTTATTTTGATCAATGTGTTTAATTCTTCCATTACAGAGCTTTATGGTGCGTAAATTTGAGAATATCTTTAAACTTTTTACAGAGTGTGTAGCGAAGCTATAAGGATCCAAATGGGCAGCTTACTGTCCCTTGAAACATAAGGTACCTACATGGCACACGTAATAATTGCAAATGAAATTAGTTTCTGTCTGGCAAATGGAAAACTATTTGAGCTGCTTGTATCTTCTTTTGCAATATTGTATTAACCTCATCTTGTTCTTCCGTAATATTTCCTCTTGAACTGATCTCACTTACGGAATTTTCGTGTGTCATACTCATCGACTATGAATACATCAATGAGATTTTCTCAATAGGAATGCAATGAAAATTTTAATAAAATACGGTAACTTTTTACCTGGGAACAGACTTTTCTGGAACAATTGTATTTAATTTCAAACTTGACTGCAGCACCAATAAACATTTGAAATTTAATCAAATGTTATTGAATTGTTATTAAAGGGGAGGCTAGAGAAGATTTACTATATTGTAATCTTAATGGGATTTCTCGACCACTTCAAAGCGCCTTGTACTGTGTATACTCGATTTCCTACGTTTTTTGAAAGGATAGGTTTCGCGCATCTTATTCTTTATGAAGGCATAGGTTTCCTGAAAAACGAATATGCAATTAGTTATTACATTGGCTGGTTAATACTGTTTACTATATGTTTCGAATAGGAGGAAAGAACTAAAGCACCGAGCCTGATGCATTTTATTTCTTTATTAGCTGAAAACCCGGCGTTGCCTGGATATTTATTTATTTGTTCCTACCTTGAGTTAGTACTTCTAGTATGCCTTCTATCTGTCCATTTCCTCCTTTCTGAAAACATTATTGGAGAAGATATAAGAAACGAAGTTTAAATAACAATTAAATTAATGTAATTAATTTCAAAGACATTATTGATAGATCTGAAGCATTGAATTAAAATTTGTGGTGCGGCCGGGAATCGAACCCGGACCTCCATGCTTACTAGGCAGACGTCTTAACCGTTTTTTTTTTTTTTTTTTTTTTTTTTTTTTTCCAGATAGGTCTATTCGTTCCGGTCGTTCGTTTTGTTCGTTCATGGTTGATCGTTGGATATTTGGCTCAGCATTTTTATTACAGAGGGCGTGCAGCCCCCTGACCGGGCGCGCTGAGCCACGGCGCCCGGCAACCGTTAGACTACCACACCACTAACGATTAAGGCGCCTCGGAATAGTCTATGTACGATTTCCCTCCACAACACAAACTTTAATTCAGCTTCTTTGTTGCAAAGATAATTGCCACTACTGCCAAGGCTCTCCATGCAGCGGAATAGCACCTCAGCTATGGACATGGTGGAACAATCCTTTTATGGTGATATAAATATCAATTAATAGAAATAAAGAATCCCTGAGACGGATTTACGTCTCAAATATGTCAAAGACATTATTGATAGATCTGAAGCATTGAATTAAAATTTGTGGTGCGACCGGGAATCGAACCCGGACCTCCATGCTTACTAGACAGACGTCTTTTTTTTTTTTTTTTTTTTTTTTTTTTTTTCTTTTGTTCTATGTGTACTTCTGTCCGTTGCGGACGCTGTTCGTGTTTGTTCTTTCTTGTTCGAAGTGTTCCTGGCTCAGCTTTTTTATTACAGAGGGCGTTGAGCCCTCTGACCGGGCGCGCTGAGCCACGGCGCCCGGCAACTTAACCGTTAGACTACCACACCACTAACGATTAACACGCCTCGGAATAGTCTATGTACGATTTCCCTCCACAACACAAACTTTAATTCAGCTATTCCGAGGCGCCTTAATCGTTAGTAGTGTGGTAGTCTAACGTGTGCACGGTGCAACCCCTGGGTTTACACACGTGACCAACCACTCGGCGAGCAGGCTTGACAGGATATATGTCTCGCAAACTTTAAAAGACCACATTTTACAGTCCGAAGTCTGGCCAACGGCATTTTCGGATCATGCTGCGTTCATATGCACACTTAATATGGACAAACAGGGGACGTTTCGAGGGAGAGGTACCTGGAAACTAAATGTATCCCACCTGAACGACCATGTTTGTAAGGAGGCGTTCCAAACCCTGTGGCGAGAATGCGAAAGCAAATTCACCTCTTACAACTCCGGTATAACCTGGTGGCTACGTTACGCCAAACCCAAAATACGAAAGTTTTTCATTAATTATGCGAAAGAAAACAGCTTTTGGTACAAATCAACCATGGACTTTTTACTTTCAGTGTCTAAGGGATCTGCACACGTCAGATGCAACAATGGTCGGGAATTACGAACGCATTAAAAAGATTAAAGCAAAAATTCTGACTCTTCGGCGCAGACAGTTAGAAGGATACTAAATAAGGTCGCGGGTCCAGAATGTAGCACCACAAGAGGACACTTCAATATATCACGTGATACGTGAATCCAAAAGAGCCTCGCGCAAAATATTAACTGAATTAATAACTGCTGACGGAAGAAAGCTGACGAAGCACTCTGAAATCAAAGAGGCACTACTACAACATTTTACCTCCTTATTGTCCAGCCACCCGATTGACGAACAGCTTCAGGACGAATTACTGACCAACCTGCAAGGCAGAGTAACCCACGCGGAAGCGCTCAGTCTTACTTCAGAAGTTACTGAAGACGACGTTCTAGAAGCCATAAATGACAGTAAGAAAAACAAGTCGCCGGGACAGGATGGAATCCTAGCCGAATTTTATCAGCAGTTCAGGGAACTTATAACACCTAAATTCACCGTAATATGCAATGAACTTTTAAACCCTGACGTTGTTGTTCCAACAGAATTCCGAGAAGGTATGGTAGTTTTAGTGCCCAAGACCTCGACTTCTAACACCGTCGGCAACCTGCGGCCAATCACGCTATTAAATAGCGACTACAAAATCTTTGGTCGCATTATAGCGCGAAGATTGCGTAACACCATGACCGGCGTCATCGGCGCATACCAAACAAGTGTAGGCAAGGACAGAAAAATTCTGCAGGCACTCTGTGGTTACAGGGACCTCATTTCCACGGCTGATGTCTGCAAAATCAAGTGTGCCATAGTGTCGCTGGATTTTGACAAGGCGTTTGATAGAGTTAATCACCAGTTTTTGCTTCGAACTATGGATGCGATGGGATTCCCACCGCAGTTCCTCGCCGTCATACGCAACACACTAATGAATAACTCAGCCAGGGTTGTCATCAATGGACAAGTCAGCCGTCCGATTCAAGTCACCAGTTCCATCAGGCAAGGGTGTCCGATGTCAATGGCACTTTTTGCGATCGCCATCGAACCCCTTCTCGCCTCTCTTACAGAGAATCTACGCGGTCTCTATATAAGAGGTGAAAAAATTGTGTGTCATGCGTACGCTGATGACGTTGGTTTCGTTGTTACGGATGGTAATGAGGTACAAACCGCACTACAAATAGTAGAAAAATATGAACAGGCAAGTGGTGCGAAACTAAATAGAGTGAAGTCCGGGATATTCGAAATTGGTCGTGGACTGGGATCGCAGATACAAGGACAGTTACCTGCTCTTTCAATCATGAAATGTCTAGGAATTGATTTTAAAAGAAGTATACAAAACACTGTTGCTGTGAATTACAGGAAAATACTTCACAGAATCCGTGCCACTGTCCAAGAGCACAGCATCAGGAAACTAGATGAACTCCAAAAAGTATCTGTGGCTAATATCTACATCACCTCCAAAGTAAATTATGTTGCGCAAGTGTTACCCTTGCCAGCAACGATGGCTAAATGCATTACATCGGCACTGGGACATTTCGTGAGCCGAGGCCGCATATTTAAGGTCACGTATGATACTCTGATGCTTCCAACGTATTATGGCGGGTTAAATCTTACAGACGTGAGAATAAAGGCGCGGGCTTTATACGTATCAAACATGTATAAGAACTGGAAACAGCCAAATGGTAGCCTCGCTGGGCATTTGCTGAATGAAATTGCCCCTGAAGATCTCCATGCACCAATCAATGTTCGACATATACCCAACGGTCTGTACCACCTCAAATATTTTTTAGTGGAGTATAGCTACCTACATGACAAAATCCCCGACAAGGACATCGTTAAAGTAAAACATCTGTACAACAACCTGATCAAAACGAAGGCCAGGAACAATATAGAACAAAAATATCCGTTCAACAATTGGAATGCCATCTGGGATAACATACACAGTAGACACCTGCCAACATATGCGAAGTCGAGCTGGTATTTCGCTGTCAACAGAAAACTGGCAACAAACTCCCGACTTCATGCTATTCATTTGGCAGAGACACCAATGTGTGCATACTGCAATGTACAGGACGATGATGAACACAAGTTGTTGTGTGCTA
Source organism: Locusta migratoria (assembly GCA_026315105.1). NCBI lineage: Eukaryota > Metazoa > Arthropoda > Insecta > Orthoptera > Acrididae > Locusta > Locusta migratoria. The sequence continues at coordinate 154,096,741 of CM048749.1, forward strand.
AGGTAACAGACATATGGCACTACATCAAACAGAAGATAGCGAGCATCTGTAGGACCTCGCCCAATGTGATCACGCCGGCTCAATTTTTAAACCCAGATGAAATACCTTACCCAAGAACGAGGAGGAACGCTATCAACTGGCTGAAAGGCCAAACAATACATTACATCCTAACCAGACAATCAACCTCCAGGGAGGACTTCACAACATATCTCACGTTTGAGCACCATATGTTAATGCGTACTAAAAAATATAAAGAGAACTTTGCAAACTTTTTAATTAAAACAATAATGTAGAATAACAAAAGTAAGGAGAGTTATTTACACAGGAAAGGCGGTATCCAAAGGAAATACTTCCGATTAACACCCTTTAGACATGAAGTAAGAGCACATTTGATGAAGTAAGAGAAAGTAGAGAAGAACGTAGTTTTAAAGGACTACCTATACTAAAAATTACAAGTTCAGTTTTTGGTGTTTAGTTTTTATTTTCAACATTGAAGAAGCTGGATAATATCTGTATAATTATATACTTTTCCATTTAACAGAAGTAAAAATTTTGTTAGTTTTGAGACGAAAAATATAGTCTCACCTTCACACAAATGAAGGAAGAATTTTATATATATATATTTTTTTTTTCTGTATCCTATTATACTGAGCCAAACAAGCAGTATAATTCTATGGATGTGGAGGAAAATTTGGCTCATACAAGAAGTTTTCTTTTTCTTTGCCAAAGTGGAATCAAAGATTGAAGTACAGATAAAAAAAATGGTTAAGGCGAACGCTGGCCCGAAGCGGAAGACAAAAAAAAAAAAGGAAAAAAAACGGTTAAGACGTCTTAAAAAAAAAAAAAAAAAAAAAAAAAAACGGTTGAGACGTCTGCCTAATACTTAAAAAAAAAAAAAAAAAAAAAAAAAGTGGTGTAGGGGTCAGCGCAAAAAAAAAAAAAAAAAGTACTTAGATGGGTGACCGCCTGGAAAAAAAAATTGTCTTTAAAAAAAAAATCCAAAGGTCGTGGGTTCGATCTCCACAAGGGACGTTAACTTTAAAAATAAGTACGAACTGCAACAAAAGCATTGGAACATGGTATGACCGCTACCGTGTTCAAATGACAAATACAGTTATAACCAATGCCTTTCTTTACGTAAAAAAAAAAAAAAAAAAAAAAAAATGGGGGGACTAAGGCAAAAAAAAAAAAAAAAAAAAAAACGGTTAAGACGTCTGCCTAGTAAGCATGGGGGTCCGGGTTCGATTCCCGGCCGCACCACAAATTTTAATTCAATGCTTCAGATCTATCAATAATGTCTTTGACATATTTGAGACGTAAATCCGTCTCAGGGATTCTTTATTTCTATTAATTGGTAATTAATTTCACTCATTTTTTGAGGAAATGTCGCTGATAAAGCGGAACTGAAAAATATTCCTATCAGATTTCAGAAGTCTATGCACTTACCGTTTGTCAGGGAAAGTAAGTAGTGTAGATCAAATCATAAAATTCAACAATAATGATTGTAATAATATCACCGATAACTTGATGTAACGCGCGAAACGCCAAATCGATTTTTTAAAGAGATCTATTAAAAGAAATGTCGTTTATACTGCTTTATTTATTCATTCATTCTTATATTTCCTTATCCGTATGCTTATCCTTACAGAGAAAGAGCTGATGCATTGATCTCTATGCTACCTGGATGTTGAACTTCAGCTGTCTTAGCGTGCCAGCCATAGATATTCATATTTAGTTTCTTGCCAAATTCAAACATGGCTGCTAAGAAGCATTTCAAGAACAAGAGAAGAAAATATGTTTCGATTCCCATCCCACATCAGGCTACAACATTGAATATTGAATTAAATTTCAAATCAAGAGGTAAGCAAGCAATTCTTTGTCACATAATAACCGGTGGAAACTCGTTTGCCAAATTTAAACATGGCGGACAATGCAAAATCGTGTGCAAAACACATGAATGTGCAGGCACGCTACAGTTCTATGTCCAGACACCAGAGTTATACATCCAGTTTGTATAGAGATCACTGAGCTGATGACATTGTAGCACGGATAGACCAAAGATATGGCCTTTGGCGTCACGTTTCGTTGTATGTAACCTCATTGCTATAGAGGCGCAAACGTCATCGCTGTCCTTCAATCCGATTTTTTTATAATTTGACGACTTTCAACCAGCTATCTTCCACCCCCTTATAGCTATCGGCATGGAACTGCTATGGTGTACAACGGGAGACTTCGGACAACAATTACACACAGACCATTCACTTGCGTTCTGTAGCTTTCGCTGCAGAACGAAATATTAACACATACACTCATAAAATTTTATATACACCGATAACTTTCAATCCCAATACACTCCACCCTTTTATCATTATCAACCCTCAAGCAACAAGGCAACCAATAAAAACCACTTGCAAAGAATAAATATAATATTAAAAGAGTAATTATTGTTCCGCATTTCGCGTTATATTCTTCAAATTACTAAATATCTATTAGGTCGCTATAAAACCGTGCCTAAAACCTTAGTAACTGTACAAGTCTCTGTACAAGTCTCTGTGTATTGTCGTTCGGACGTGGTAATCGTACACGGAACATTCACATTAATATACATAGATAAATAGCTATACGATCGCCAGAAAACCGTGCCTAAAGCCTTCCCGGGGGAGACATTAGTAACTGTACAAATTTTTAGCCCTTCATGTCTTGTGGTTCAGACGTGATAAACGTACACCGAACAGACATTCATATTTATAGATATAGATTAATTATTTAGATTTCTTCACTAGTGGAAGTGGGAAAAATAGTAGCTCAATATTTTCGAGATGGGATGCTAAATTGAATATAGAGATAAGCTATGAAATCATGTGTAAAGTTGGTTGACAGTTATTAAGGTGCTTCCATTGCCAAGTATTGGGTGAATACAGTCACGGTAATATGCCGTGAGTTACAGTGCGTCAAGTCACATATAGTCTACTTCGAGTCATGATTGCCGTTAAATGATAAAAATAGACTCAGTATCAATTAAACTCTTAAATTTGATTGACACATGTATTGGCTCAGTATCTATTTAACGACTGATAATTTTTTACGTGTAATTTACTGTAAAAAAACGTGTCAGACGAACTAGTGACAGTTTGCTTTGTGGTGCAAGAAATTTTAGCGATTCAGAACGATATCGTTGTAGTGATGAGAGGCAGACTGCACGAGACAGACGGTAATGGGTGCCTTTACTCTCTGGTGGCAGTAATAGCCGTCTCTCAGCACACAGCCTGATTGGCTGTCGCGCCGAGCACTTATCAATTACGCCACTCCTCGTGTCATCATAATAATCGAAATTATGCTACCGCCGCGCTCCGTCTGTGTACATTGGCGCAGCGAACTGCAGACCAATTACGCGTATAATGGCCTTCCAACTTTACTTTTCAAACAATCCAAGATAATGTATTGGGAAGGAACTAGGTAATTAGATTTTGAGTGTCCAACAAAACTTCATTAAGTCTCGTTTGTTCCTTGACTGTGATATCACATGTCCCATACACTGATGCATTAGTAAGTACCAGTAAACCCCGCTTCTTTAAACAGTCGCTCTTCCACCGTTGAAACAGCTCAGAATATGTTTACAAATGACATAATTTTGAAATAACGTATATGGTTTCTTTTAAGTCGTAAAGTGATTTCATTCTCAAATACCAGATGAATCTGAACTAGGTGTGCCGCGCTATAGAACTACACGTCTAACACTAACATATGTATATTATAATCTGATACACAAGGTGATTCAAAAGTAGTTCATTTCACCAAAACAATGAAAAAAGTATAGAATAGGGGACTCCTAAGCATATGTTGAGATCCATAAAATATCAATTCTGGAGAAGTGTAAATCCATTGTTGTAAGAGGGAAACAGAACTACAAGAGTGCTTCAGGTAATGAGGAATTTAACTTTGAATACGGAAATGTTTAGTGGGAAAATCCATGTTTTAATTCGAAATAAGCGATTAAGATGTAAAAAATTTTTCATTTATACTTCATGGGTGGTTTATAGTATAGTAGTAAACTGTATCTAGAAAATGAAAGATTCTGGGGACCTGGTGAAGTAATATATTCCAGTTAGCACTAGTTATCATCTCTGTAACTGGACGTTCATAGTCGCGTACAATATGTTAACACAGGCTTTATGCAAATGTTGACTTCTGCTGTCATCAGCCAGATATATTTTATCTAATGAATCTGCTAATCTGTTTTAATAACTTTGTATCCATGATGTAAACTTATTAAAACAGATTAGCGCATTCATTAGATAAAATATATCTGGCTGATGACAGCAAAGTCAATATTGGCATAAAGCCTATTAAATCCATGATGGAGCGCCTCGGTTGCACAGTGGTAGTGTGCCAGACTACAAATCCAAAGGTCACGGATTTGATTCCCGCCAGTTACTAGGATTTTTATCCGTCACTTTCCACTTCTTTCACCTCTGGCAGAATTGCTCATGTGAGAAATACCGAGTAGCACCGTGGTTCGGAACCCACGTTAAACTGTAGGTCCCCCTATAACTGGCTGGGTAAGTCAGTTCGAAGGTCGGAGGAAGGCAACGGCATACCACCTCTAAACAGGACCATGCCTAGTAAAGCACTGTGGTGTTCAAACCAATATTCGGATTGTTGACTGCTTTACCTTTTTTATCCATGATGATGGTTTACGATCGAAACTCGGCGATTTAAGGAATCAAATCAGCAGGTATTTTTTATTTCTATCTCATACCTACAAGACATACCTTATTCACCACTGTGAGTGTTACATCCATTATGAAGTTAAAGAACTGTCAGTTTTTCAAGGTAACAGAAGCGGTCAGTTTTTCCACTTTCAGTGAACGAACATCAGGTCATTCCACACATTTGTCACATCCGTCCATCATTCCATTTCGGTTTAATTCATGGCAAGAACTGGCAATTTCTGCGAGATATACTGGAGAGTTATCTAGAATATGCATGCACACATTGCTTTAACAGTGCTCTATTTTCTATATTTTTCTGCAGAAAATTTGTAGAAGAGGTGGTTAAAGTGATTTACATTGATTTATTGAATAGAAATACAACGTCATTATGCCCAAACCGAAATAGCAAGGAATTACCTCGTCAGTTTATAAATCAAATTATTTTTTGTACGGATTCTTCCGTCACTTTTTGGTAGAATTCCCTAATTACGGTTAAAACGTATAAACTGTTTTTGTTCTACTAATTTTTATTTACTTAAAACTAGTAATCATCTTATTAGTATCATCAGGTAAAATGCGAGTAAAATGTATGATAATCGAAGAACTAGTGTGTCTTGATGACCCTACTCTCTTGTACCCTGATGATGTCCTGATAAAAAAGGAGTACAACAAAAACAGTTTATTTTTAACAAGAAAGAAAATGACAATATGCCAACAGATTGAATTTTCCTTAGTACGGTAGTGTAACGTGGTCTATAAATACTACAAAGAGGGTAAAAACTTTTTTGAAATGGGTTGGTACAGAGGAATGCTGAAGATTATGTGAATAAATAGCGTAGCTAATGGGAAAGTACTGAACGGAATTGGGAAGAAAAAGGATTTCTGCCATACCTTGAATAAAGGAAAGGCGAGATTGGAAGGTAACATAATGCAATGGTAAATTTAGCATTGGAAGAAAGTGTGTGCGGTAAAAATCGCAGAGGGCACCAAGAGTCGAATATAATAAGCAGATTCACAGTGTCATAGCTGCTATACGATAACCTACACAAGTGCAGTTAGAATATTTAGAAGATCATAAACTGGATGCAAAATTGAATACCACTGAAGATGCCTAGCAATGAATAGGTGAAAAATGTTTGTTTTTGATGAAAAACAAGAAACAAAGATCACTTTCCAAAGACGGGAATTGTCATATTTTTACGATATTTACGATTTTTTTTTTTTTTTTTTTTTTTTTTTTTTTTTTTTTTTTTTTTTTTTTTTTTTTAATATCTGGATTCTAATTTTCTCTTAAACATTTTTGGGCAATGTGAACTACTTGTCGCATAATGATATAATTTTGTATGTGCCTTTAGTGGTAAATATAGGTAGGCCGTACTATGATCGCAGGTTTCCCCGGGGTATTGCAGCGATGACATCTCTTTGTCGATCAGCCGAGTGGTGAAATCTGCTTGTAATATTCAAGTTTAAAGTTATTTCGTCTGAAGATAATAGGTAAGAAACTGATTGAAATATTGGCGCAAGGCGACCCCACCACTTGGAAGATAACTCGAGACGATTTCAAGATACTCTCGGCTTAGTGTGTTGCAAATAAAGTAATTAGAAAACAATAAATAAAAAAGTCATGGCAGATACCAACCGCATTAACAGCGAAACAGTAGTGAATTATAGAACTTTTATCGCTTCATTTATTTTGTATGTATTTAGGGTAGGAAAAGCCATGGGGATGGTGGTGGTGGTGGGGGGATGGGGGGTGGGGGTTCAGTGAGAAAAAATTTAGTTTGAAGTTATATTAGATGGTTCTTAAAAGTAGATAAGTGGTATTATTTTCGAATACATAGTTGGCTTATTTAATCCAGTGGCGTAGCTAAGTAGTTTGGCACCCGGTGCGGTGATTTAACTTGTCACCCCCCCCACCCCACCCCCACAGCCACCATCACTCCCGCAGACCTCACGAAAGAATATAAGAAAATTTCAAGGAGAGAGGAATAAATTTTTGATACACATAATGAAACGAGAAAAATTTAAAGTTATTTAGTTTCTAAACAGTCTTCATGAAAGGAAATAAATAAAACTAGTAATTATAAATAACATAGTTTAATTGATTACTAATCAAGCAGAACAAATAGCTAACGATTGTCTTAATGAATGGCGACTTTCACATGTAGTTTACAATCTTACCCGTCTAACTTACTCTGCAGCAAATTTTGAAATTGCATCATCAAAGTCAATAGCTTTAGCCATATTATTTTCAATTGAAAAAATTGCCAAATTAGAGGGTCTTGCTTGTCTCATAGTAGACCTAAGGTAATTCTCAATAAGTCTTAGCTTTGAGAAACGTCTCTCACAGGACGCTACCGATACACGCAAAGTTAAGAAAAATCTTAATGCCAAAGTGAGGTTCGGAACAGATTCAGAAATTTCATATTCAACAACAAACTGTAAAACTCTTAAAGATGTCCATCCAAGAGATTCTTTTTTTTTTTTTTTTTTTTTTTTTTTTTTTTTTTTTTTTTTTGGTCATTAGCAGCCTGCAGAAATCGTCGCAGCCGTGGAACTTCTGCGAGGATGCCATCTTCAGAAATCTCATCGTAATTTTCAATTAAACATTTAACGATAATGGGAAATTCATTTTCTGCAGTTGTAACCAGATTACTGGGCTCTAAAAATGCAAAACGATCTGATATACATTCTATGTTTCTGCAACGTGTATCAATTTATGGTTGAAACCTGTCGATGCACTCTAACATTGACCTTCTCAGTTCATGGTGCATATTTGACCACTTGAACATCTTAGCACAAAGTAAAACTGTGATACACATTCACCATGGCTGCTTTGGCTAAATGGCCGTTTATTTTAACGTTCAAAGCACAAAAAAGGAACACAGTGACCGTTTTTACTCTAAAAGTGGCAGCAAAATCTGAATAAGTATTTTAATCACTTTTAAAGCTGGGAGAAACATCCTACTGATTCTCAAAAAATTATTAAAGAGAAAAAATTCATGTATTTTGCATCAGCAAAAAAATAACCCCTTGATATCTTTCTTACAACCATGGGAAGAAGAAGTTGTATTAACGAAAAATTCATAATTCATAATTACGTCCAAATGAATAAATATTTCATTCGATCTTCTGAATCTTGGGGAAGAAAACTCTGGCGTCCGGTCACTCACGATAATAGACGAAGAATGGCAACAGCCCCATCGGTACAGACCAGTAACAATGGTACACTGGTGTGAAATATTTACACCAACAATGACTCCGCTCCGCTATGGCGGTGAAATGCGCGCGTCTAAAAAGGAGGAGGAGTGGGTCCAGTCCTTAGGCTCTCTTGACGCCCGCCGTTCCCATTGTCAGCCGGCCGCAGTGGCGGCCGAGCGGTCTGTGGCGCACTAGTCTCAGTCTGCACGGCCGTTACGGTCGGGGGTTCGAATCCAGCCTCGGGCATGGATGTTTATGCCGTCTTTAGTATAAGCTAGTTTATAAGGGTAGCCCACTCTCCCCTGTGGTCGCAAATATGTACAGTCTTAGACAAAAAAATTGATCGCCGGCCGGCCGACGCAGAATGCTAAGTCCGACGATGTGCACGATCTGGCAACACTGTAGAATGCGGTACTGTCAAGAGGAAGTTTTAGGTCCTTCTCGAGACGGTTCTGTGATATATGACCGCGTGGTATCGCGGTAGGAGTCGTGTTTACAAGCGTGTAAGTAAGCAGACGCGAGATCGAATCCAACCACCTTCAATTTCTTTTTTTAAACTACAAATCGGCTGTCTTCGTTATCAGTGTGGAAGAACCTCAAATATAACAGCGAAAAGCCCCAGAAATATTACACAAAAGAACTCGCTGCTGCATCAAAACTGAACTGTTTACTCTCGGGAGTAGTGGGCACCGGCTACGGCGACGCGCCAGCGGCCGCATCGCGGCTGCCACCTGCGGACTCAGTGACAGCGGCGCGCCGCTATGAGGTTTCTTACCGGCTGTTATATCCTTACCTCAAGTTCTGGTACTTATATTACAGTCACATATTGAATTTTTCTGACATATATGAACATGATCTAAACGTCGTAAAGTAGAATCGGTATGAAGGGTCATAGGGGTGACTATTACCACATTTTTCTTGAACGTCATCAGGCCGCTCAATCCGGATTCCTACTCACGATTGTTACTAGTAACGAGTTATGATGCTCCCATGCTGATATCTTAAAAAGAAATTAATTACTGAGTACTAAAAGATTTTTATACTCAGCAAAATGCAACCACAACGCCAGGGTGCGCCCATTTTTCGCAAACAACTGAGACACCATTTAGTCCCACTGTAAGGACAAACGACCAAAAAAATTACATCATGTGTTAGTATTACACTATAATAATTCCCGTTCATTTCACAAAGAATACATCGGATAGTGTGCTTTGGAAGTCACCCATTCTGCACCTACTCTTTCGATCATATGTCCTCAAATGTTTATCTTTCCTGCCCCTACTCGAATAACCTTCGACAAAAATTATTTCCAGACGAAAATACACGTCGAACATCTATTGGCGTCATAATTAGCTTGGAATCAGTTCGATTCTAAAGGTAGAGATTTGGTAAACTACCAGAAAGTTGTCAGACTTTCGCATAATCTGATAGAATATAGCAAGTAACCACAAGAGGTTTCTTGTTGTTTTCGATGTGGATTCGTGCAACTCCTGTCACGAAAACAGCTAAAAAATTTTAGTCGAATAAGACCCGAACCAGTGACCAAAGCCTCCTCTCCATGGCAGACGACAACTTTACCCCAGAGCTAGCGAGGAGCTGTGCACGCCACTTCTTTCTTACTGTCACATACATCAGTAGAAAATATAACTTGCAACGTAAGAGACTAGTTGGAATTTCGCCGTGTAAACAATTTTCTGGACTCAAAAGCATGAACAAATAGCCTTCTGTCGCCTCTCAACTGACAAACCAGTTAGATTATTCAATGGGAATTACAGGAAACATCAAGTGAATTTATGAACATAGTTCTGTGCCAACCAGGAAGTAAGACCTCGGTACCAGCGTTGACAGACTTACACTGCGATGTTGCCAAGCTTCAGTCATACTATCAACAGGAAGAATAAGAGCCGAGGTGATTGCCAAGCGAGCTCGACAGAGACTTAGCTCGCGCCTCGCGCGCCTGGCGGGGGTCCGAACACCTAAAGTATATGTCAATGAATCCCGCTCGCAAGTCCGTAACTAGCTTTAATGAGTCGATAGTTGTCACTAATAAAAATATACAGATGCACCGACCTCTAACATAGTAATAAGTGTCTCAATTATTTGCGTATTCTGTCTTAAGCGCAATGACAACAAAAGTCATTCACCAGTGCTGTTTTACATTTCTTCGAGCATTTCCATTGATTATACTGAAAACATTAGATGTAAGCGTCAGTTTCCTTTACGATTATAGACTCAGAAAGTGTCTTTCTTGATATCGCTGTCAGAGGCACAAACGAACGAAGAGAGGCAAAGAAACGAAGAGAAATCAAAGCAGCATTGTTTTCAAGATGTGAACATTTCTGGGAAGGCTTCGTAACATGGTGTGCAAAATAAGAATAGCTTCTGTTATCCAAACATAGAATAGTGACAGTAATGATAGATTAATTTATCCGTCATAATCTTCCATGTTGTATTTTACTTCTTTTTTTCAGGTTGTTTCCAATTTCTTATTTCATCCTCTTTCGATAGCTTCTAGCTTTATTACGTTCTTAATTGTGGTTAGTTCAGTTTATTTGATGATGTTCCTTTCTAAATATTTATTTTCTTCTTTGCTCATGCTATTGTTCATTTATTCTTCCAGAAGTATACGAATAATTGTTTCTTTAGCTTTTTATCATTCATTTAATACATATGTCCAACAAAAGGTAACCCTCACTTAACCACTCCGACTGACGTTGTATTCCATATTTTTGTAGGTTACATTACTATGGATTTTCAAAACGTCTTTACATTCTCTTGGACCCATTTTCTTTCTTATAATCCGTCTATTATTCTTTTTGTGTCGTCTGCACATTTGATAAGGTGTATATTTGCAACACTTTAACTAATATTTAATATTCATTCTAGTATTAGCATCACATAATCATAATGTATAAGAATTTAGCGGTCGTTACATGTAAGGACATCGATCGGAGTTATGTGCTCAGTATTGTTGCAAACACAGAATATCAAACTGTCCAGTGTTTTTTATACCTCCTAAGTAGACTGTTAGACCCGTAAATCAGTATGTGGGTTTTCCGACGAAATAGATATTGTTTTTGCGCATCTCCTATAGCATTAATGTGAGCGTTGTTCTGAGATAGAGGGAGTGGTGCTGTGGCTATGGTTTGCGGTTATCATGCGGACGTGTACAGAATATCGTTATAATATGCAATGGAAAATTATTCAGACATGTGCTTTTGTCGTAGCAGTGGCATTAATAAACAAACTTTCTTCAAACATGAATTATATTTCTGGTAGGTAGTTACAGTTTCACGTATGAGGATAACATTCGCTTGAGTATACACTGATCAGGCACTTTACCATCAAAACTTTGTAGAGAGAAGAAACGTAGGATTTTGCTGTGTAAAATTATACCACGAACAGGTACTCCACTTTACTGTGATGTTTCTTTTTGCAGGCAGGTTGAAGGTTTCACTAAAAATGTATAAAGCAGACAGCTTGCGTAAACCTAATGGAGAAAATATTTCGAGGGAAGTTTCTATAGAAATACAACATTCTGTTCTGCATCTGTTTAACGTGCCTGCTTTCGCACTAATGATCAGATCTGCGTGGTTAACGTCAAAATTGATCGCAGCAATAATAATTTTTAAATCATTTTTCAAAGCGATAGATTGGCTGGCCAGTGCTTACCTTTGTGCTGTACCACCAATAGTGACACAAGTGAAGAAAAAAAGAAAACATACGAAACGGACAAGCTTTCGGAACACAGTTCCTTCTTCAGGTGGGAGAGAAGGGAAGAAAAAATGATGGGAACGGAAAGGGAAGGTTAATCACGACCTAGGTCAAGAGGATGGTTTTAAGGAGTGTGGAAGTCAGAGATACTGTATTTTAGTACTGAGTCAAGTCCGAGAGAATATATAAGCAAAGAGGAAAGAGCAAGCAGTACACACACACACACACACACACACGCACGCACGCACGCGCGCGCACACACACACACACAGTCACACACACACACACACACACACACACACACACACACACACACACACACATATATATATATATATATATATATATATATATATATATATATATATATATATATATATATATATATATATATTCTAATAAGATATGTGCATGTTTTCATATACCAAGTTTTTCAATATGTGTCATATATGAATTTATATAAACTTTATAATTGGAAAAAGGCTTATAGTAAAAATAGCAAAAGTAACGCATTTATAGTTTGTATATAATATATTCAAGAAATGTGTACCTAAAAATCTTCCTGGGCTAGAATGCAACGTTGAGTCAGAATTTCAAAGCAATGGGTCAAGAACTTTCGGAGATTAACAGCTATACGCCTAACATTTTTATATATAGACGTGGGGACATAAGACGGCAAGTACACCCGCCTCCTCCTTTCATCGGTGAATACCGTTGCGCATGTATTCATTCATCACTGACTCACAGTTGCCAAAACGCTTTACAGAATTAACACAATTGTCAAATCATTCAGAGACAGGAGATGGACTGTAATAAAATTGACGTTGCTTTCCGAGCCATATTCACCCAAAAATTGAATATTACTTAAATCAGATCCAGCAGTTACACTTGGATAATTCCTATACGTTTAATTTGATAGCTGAAAATGTTCGTTAGTGTGGAGCTGCCTGGAATTTATTTAGAACAAACTCAAGAATCGAGGCATGCTGAAACAAAAATTCTAATCTGTAAAGCGCTTCTCACGTTTCGCGGCAAAGCATCAGCAGCAGTTATATTGTAACCATCGCTAATGTTGTACAGTAGAATTTCTATATCAGAAAAGTAGGGATGCTTAGAGAGCGACACGGCGTCACGCTGTCTACCGGCTTTACAACATGGTAGTTCTGGTGGGCTTAATTTAGCGCTGACATCGTACGTGTCGGTGGTGTCTTCTCTTCTTATGACCATCAGATCATCAAGAACATGCAGAGAATGGAACCAAGAACCCTTAACATTTGAAAGAAAACACTCGTTTGTCTGCTCCAGTCCAATATACGATACACCTGTCTTAATAGGAATAAGAAGAGACAAAGTTAAGTCGTATGGTAAATAATGAATTCTGCAAATAATTGCTTAGGCAAATTACCGTCTGCTACACAGTTGAAATGTTAGCCATTACACAAGTTTGTATGTTACAATTAAGTAATCAGTTTGCTGCATTATTTCCACTGTTAGGAAATGTATGACCCATTAGTTATTTGAATAAATACACTTCCCACTCCGAGACACAAGTATTTGACATGTTTTGGCCTCTTCACAATCAATGCCTGACGAATGAACACCGCTGAAGTGCCATTACGTTTATTGTCTGACAAACAGTTAAATATAATTCGTGTGTAATAATCAATAATCCTAGGAAATTTACCTCTTCGTCTACAACGAGCTCATCTGAAGAGTGAATTACAATGTCTCTCGTAATTTACAGCATGGAAAACCTATTTTCGTAATTCGTTGTTGTGCCATGGATGAAGATGAAGTGTAAGAAGTAGTTATCATGATTGATCAAGTGGCTTATAAAATGTGTATTACACGATGTCACGCACAAACGAAGAAAGTAACACTATCCGCTACCCATATAGGCCATGATTTCAGTCAGGACACATGACGAGACATTTCTTTACGCTAGTGGAAGGCACCACTGGGCATCGATTTCTGTTCTCTCACTTTTTTCTTTTTCTAAGGCCTGTGAGAGTTAACTGCGGGTCATCAGTCCCTAAAATTACAAACTACTTATGAACTAGCTTATACTAAAGACGGCACACACATACATGCCCGAGGGAGGATTCGAGCCCCCGACGGGGAACGGCCTCGGCTTTGTAGCATAGCGCCTCAATGTTCACTCACTAGCACCGCTTTCCGTCTGAGACTAAAATAGCCTCACTAGAGGGGAGACTGAACGAAACTGATGCTAAGACAATTTCTTTAACTAACGGATCAGAACGCATAAACGCCTAATGATGAGCAAAACGAGCTTGAAATGTGTTGTCGTATGTCAGGGTGTGCTGAGCTGCCAACGATCGCTGTCGTGTGGGGATACGTTATGCTTGAGTGATTGTGTGTTTGAATGTTTCTCTTTCTGAAGAAGGCTGCGGCATAAAATTTAAATTGTCTGAATGTGAATGTCTTATTTGTGTCTGCCTGTGACTCAGCGTTCATCTTTACGACGAGTTGTTTCCTATCTTTTGTTATTTTGTTATTATTATTGCAGAATGTTAAATTTGAGATTAAATAGTAATGCGGCCGAACAATCCCGCCTGGGATGTCCCGGACAATAATGCCATATGATCACTTCATTTCAATAATTCTAACAGCAGCTTTCTAACTTAGCCTACACTAAAGAAATGAGAGAATCTTCACAGACTCGACAATATATCATCACCTGCGTACTGCTGCAACTGAAACCATACAGTTAAATCCCACCACAAAGTATGTTTAAAGCCGAAAGCTTTTAATATTCTTGTATTTTAAATGGGTACGACTGCAACGTCAACTACAAGAATCCTACGAAACACCTGAGTTCGTAATCGTCAGATGACATAGAATTCGCCACACTTGCCAGTTACTACTATAATATTGTCCATCTGTTAGAAACGAATTTATGTCAGTCATTGAACTGCATTTTGATTGGTGGAGCTGTAAGAATGGAGGCGTTTGTGTCTTCAGAATAAAAGTACAATAAAAAAAAAGCTGACAACGAGAAGCAGATTGGGTAGGTATGGAATTGCATCCAGTGTCATATTTTATTTAACATTTCCGGTTGCAATTGTCATTGTCTGGAAAGGGAGTGTGTGTGAATTAAGGTGTGGTGGACCGCAAAAATCCTTTTTCACTTCCAAAACGAGCTTCGCAGACTGCTGCAAAACAGAAAATAGAAAAACCGAAAAGATAGTCGCTGTCAGAAAGACACGGTCATATTGCATTTCACTGCGATTAACTGGCATATTATTTGTCTGTTTATGTGTGTGGTACCAGAATGTGAATGCTTATTTACCCGCTACTGCAAAACTCTTTCACGGGCCGAAAATAAGTCCTACAAACCGACGTAGTTAAATGTCAAGAACTAGTAGCGCATGAATAGTCTCTACAAGATCTGTCTGCCTGTCTGTGCCGTCGTACTAAACGCCTACAATTCTCATTTGAATATTGTGACAGTGTGGAGACATCGTTCGTAACTATACCGTGCACCGACTCAGAAGCACTCTATGGAAAATGAGCTCAACGCTAAGCTAGTTGAACGTATTGAAATCTCGGTAAGTCTCTGTTTTGAGCGCAGTGCAAGTTTGAGAGCTCTTTGGCACCGGCGTGACCGCCGTTACTTCCGGTATGACATAGAAACATGATAAAGTCACTTAATATTTACCTGTCTGTTTGGTGAATCATCTCAGTTACTTACTTGAACGGTGCGACATCGGTGCATTACTTTCTACTTCAAGTGCAATGAGGTCATACCATGCGTAAATTGGCGATTAGTTGTAACCACCAATAGAACAAGCAGGAAGTGAGACGTAGCAGCGCGTCAGTAGCCCTGAGATGACTGTCTACTTCTTAAGCGAGGGCTGCTTTAGGTCATGGTACCAGTCCCTCTGTAGATCAGAATTTTAACCTTATTTTGATAGAGCTACCAGCCATTTAAGAAGATAACATAAAGGCTACAGAATTAGTCACTAATAACAGCATTACACTTAATGAGTGCACTAATGACGTTTATGTGCAAAAGCAATAATTTGGATTTTGTCGCTTTGAAAGGGTGTGTGCAATACTCCTGCTCCCATCTTTTGAATCCCGTCTGACCAGTAATAACGTCGCACGATGGTCAACTCATCATAGTTCATGACTTACCTGAGTTATCGAGTCTTCCTTCATGTGTAAAATCATGAATACCGGAAAGATCTTTCTTGAAACGGGAAATCTCTTTTGTGAGGTGATTAGCACAAAAGTAATCAATCGCACCATACATACGTTTCGAACTATCTCCACTACTGTCATACCTATATGAGATTAAGTGACAACGTGTTTTGAAAGTCTTGAAGCATACTGAATATTATTTGCATAAATAGCAGAGGCGATTCTTCCAGCTCGCTCGGCTCAGAGGAGTGACCGCATCTGTAATTTTTTGTTGTTGTCTTTTTTTAAGGGACGGAAACTGAGATCAATCTTAGCAATCAACATAGAATAAAAACTATCCAACGACCGCAAAGAATAGCTCCATTAGGAAAAAGAAAGCAGGGTTCCACTACCACTGCGGTACAAATTTTCAATATTACCGCTGTCTACCTGAATTCACTTTCCTGCAACTATCGATAAGTTTAAAGAATTCGATTAATGAAAGGGTGTCGTAAAGCCCCTTTAATCAGACTCAAACAACGAATATCATACTGAAAGTGATTGTCAACTCGGTAATAATCGACGGAGTTCCAGGACATGTAATAGTAATGTAATATTCACATGTATTATCCCTTCTCTAGTGCAAGTGAAATGCACCAAAACAAAAGTAGGGCTTAAGTAATTCATTTCTGTGAAATCCAAGAATTTGTATTGCAGTGGTCTGTAGGTCAAGGAAGTATTTCCATTAACTGTTATTTCATTTTTATTTATTTGCATATAGACGCTTTTTATTCGCTTAATTTCACCAGTTTTTGGTTTGTGGAAATGAAATAGACACCTCAGCTATTCATCCAACTGAATATTACTAGTTACGTTGAGTATTCATCTTCAGAACAATAGCAGAATACTTTCGGGAAAACTGACATCAATAGCCCCATTAATGTAGATATAAACCTGTACTTTGTGTCATTTATTAGACCTCTACAGTGGGTGTAGGGGTGAGAGCAGGAATTGGACGTGAACGAGAAGTGATATACTCATGCTTTTTGAACACTTTCAGTAAGTAATAACACTGTCGTGACAGAATTTAAATCGTTCGTAGGAAGACCAAATTATAAAATTTAGCTGCATATAATTGGCATCTGATGGGTTCGTGTTACGTGCAGAGGTGTCGAAACTGTTCACTAACTGTTGAGCGTCAGAACTTAACAGAACTGTGATATATTCCGAAATAGTGACAATTTGTCTATGCTGCCAATGGATAACGCCAAAGTCACTGAAATTTCTATAACAATCTGATCAACTGTCTCATCATATTACGGCCCAATGGTTCTCATATGAATATTGTGGGAGCTTGGAGCTTGTATTTATATGAAAACGGCTGGGGTAAAAACATAATTATAAATAAAACACTTTGCGACTGCTGCATATAATATCAGCACTATGCTCTGCTTCTTAACCCATAGTTATTTTGGATTTAGGGTTCTTTCTGCCTGAATGTTCTGCACAGTCATCAAAAGGTTTTCAGTATATCTGCTGCTCGTTTTTGTTGGGGGATTTGATGGGACTCTATACAACAGGTGATAGTATCATTTTTGCAATATTTGTAGACTGGATGTCAGTTTGGCTTAAAGATAATTTAATCTATACATTACTATCCCTAATTCTATGTTTGGATAACAGAAGCTCTTCTTATTTTGCACACCATGTTACGAAGCCTTCCCAGAAATGTTCACATCTTGAAAACAATGCTGCTTTGATTTCTCTTCGTTTCTTTGCCTCTCTTCGTTCGTTTGTGCCTCTGACAGCGATATCAAGAAAGACACTTTCTGAGTCTATAATCGTAAAGGAAACTGACGCTTACATCTAATGTTTTCAGTATAATCAATGGAAATGCTCGAAGAAATGTAAAACAGCACTGGTGAATGACTTTTGTTGTCATTGCGCTTAAGACAGAATACGCAAATAATTGAGACACTTATTACTATGTTAGAGGTCGGTGCATCTGTATATTTTTATTAGTGACAACTATCGACTCATTAAAGCTAGTTACGGACTTGCGAGCGGGATTCATTGACATATACTTTAGGTGTTCGGACCCCCGCCAGGCGCGCGAGGCGCGAGCTAAGTCTCTGTCGAGCTCGCTTGGCAATCACCTCGGCTCTTATTCTTCCTGTTGATAGTATGACTGAAGCTTGGCAACATCGCAGTGTAAGTCTGTCAACGCTGGTACCGAGGTCTTACTTCCTGGTTGGCACAGAACTATGTTCATAAATTCACTTGATGTTTCCTGTAATTCCCATTGAATAATCTGACTGGTTTGTCAGTTGAGAGGCGACAGAAGGCTATTTGTTCATGCTTTTGAGTCCAGAAAATTGTTTACACGGCGAAATTCCAACTAGTCTCTTACGTTGCAAGTTATATTTTCTACTGATGTATGTGACAGTAAGAAAGAAGTGGCGTGCACAGCTCCTCGCTAGCTCTGGGGTAAAGTTGTCATCTGCCATGGAGAGTAGGCTTTGGTCACTGGTTCGGGTCTCATTCGACTAAAATTTTTTAGCTGTTTTCGTGACAGGAGTTGCACGAATCCACATCGAAAACAACAAGAAACCTCTTGTGGTTACTTGCTATATTCTATCAGATTATGCGAAAGTCTGACAACTTTCTGGTAGTTTACCAAATCTCTATCTTTAGAATCGAACTGATTCCAAGCTAATTATGACGCCAATAGATGTTCGACGTGTATTTTCGTCTGGAAATAATTTTTGTCGAAGGTTATTCGAGTAGGGGCAGGAAAGATAAACATTTGAGGACATATGATCGAAAGAGTAGGTGCAGAATGGGTGACTTCCAAAGCACACTATCCGATGTATTCTTTGTAAAATGAACGGGAATTATTATAGTGTAATACTAACACATGATGTAATTTTTTTGGTCGTTTGTCCTTACAGTGGGACTAAATGGTGTCTCAGTTGTTTGCGAAAAATGGGCGCACCCTGGCGTTGTGGTTGCATTTTGCTGAGTATAAAAATCTTTTAGTACTCAGTCATTAATTTCTTTTTAAGATATCAGCATGGGAACATCATAACTCGTTACTAGTAACAATCGTGAGTAGGAATCCGGATTGAGCGGCCTGATGACGTTCAAGAAAAATGTGGTAATAGTCACCCCTATGACCCTTCATACCGATTCTACTTTACGACGTTTATATCATGTTCATATATGTCAGAAAAATTCAATATGTGACTGTAATATAAGTACCAGAACTTGAGGTAAGAAAACTCATAGCGGCGCGCCGCTGTCACTGAGTCCGCAGGTGGCAGCCGCGATGCGGCCGCTGGCGCGTCGCCGTAGCCGGTGCCCACTACTCCCGAGAGTAAACAGTTCAGTTTTGATGCAGCAGCGAGTTCTTTTGTGTAATATTTCTGGGGCTTTTCGCTGTTATATTTGAGGTTCTTCCACACTGATAACGAAGACAGCCGATTTGTAGTTTAAAAAAAGAAATTGAAGGTGGTTGAATTCGATCTCGCGACTGCTTATTTATACGCTTGAAAACGCGACTCTTACCGCGAGACCACGCGGTCACATATCACAGAACCGTCTCGAGAAGGACCTAACACTTCCTCCTGACAGTACCGCATTCTACAGTGTTGCCAGATCGTGCACATCGTCGGACTTAGCATTCTGCGTCG